>OZ005654.1:216496494-217879619 GCA_963930645.1 Salticus scenicus | reverse complement strand
AATATAATTTTTGTAGTAGTAGTTTATATTAATGAATAAAAAAAACACTTCATATAAAAGTATTCCTACACAATAAAATATTTCCTGACGATTCAAGAAATACACACGTAATTGTTCACGTTTTCACTTCTGCCGGCACTCCCGAAGTGCAACTTTTTTTTTTTTTTTTAAATATTTAAAAAAAAAGTATGCAAGTTTTTATCAAAAACGAAAATAATTAAAATAACATTTGAAATAAATTAAAATTTTTAAAACAAGAATTATAAAATAGTAATACAGATCGTTTATTTTTTGTATAAATAATAATAATAAAATTGATATTAAATCTGGCTTAATAACAAATAAGATCAGGAATTTGACAATGCTACTTTCTATTAATTATGTCAGTCAATTTCATTTGTTTCATTCTTTTTTGTTTTTCAGTTTGTCATTGGGTGATTAACATATGCACGTTCATTAGTTGGTTATCGCTGATAAAATCATATTTTGCAAGTCCTTCTAAAAACTGTTAACCGAGATTGCGGGTGGTCGTGTTTATTTTGACTTTCGGTATCAGGAATAGGAACGATCTCTTTTATTAACCCTTTGAGTACATTTGACGAGTGAGACTCGTCATGTGCTTAGTTGGGCGAAGTTACGGTGGACGAGTCTGACTCGTCATCTGAATTTAAGAAGTAGGCGTTAATGTTTGCTACACTCCCGTCAGTGGGCGTTGATCGCAAACACTTTCCTGGCGTTTTTTATGATATCTTACAACCATACTTATATCATCAATATAAGTATATTCCAAATAAAATGTATTACTTTTACATATTAACACTTACGCGACCGCTGACGTAGACATTTGAAAATCTGTAACTCCACCAGTCGGCGTTTCTTTTACAATTTGTATGCTATTTTTTTCTTAAATATATAATTAATATTCACAATTTTACAATGAAATATACTATGAATACAAATACTTTGATTAGAAATTATAAAATTATAATGTATATACATTTCTAATATAAATGTGAATACAGAAAATTTTGTTCTGAAATATTGTAACATGGGAGAACAGAGCTGTCAACCTAATCCGGCAAATTGTTAACGCCTACTGAAAAACGCCCCTTTTTCTACACCACTTAATTTTTAGAGCAATTCTCTTCAAATGTATCTATGATGAATTAAGTAGAAAAATACTCTAAAAATTAAGTGGTGTAGAAAAAGGGGCGGTACTAACAATTTGCCGGATTAGGTTGGCAGCTCTGGGAGAATAACGCCCACAGGCGGACCTTACTGTCAAAAATTCAAAATCATTCCACATAGCGACAAATTAAATCCGTCCCTTGGGCATAAGAGTCTTTAAATAATTCAGTACTCAAAGGGTTAATAACTTTTGGATTTGCCATTGCGAGACAAAAATTTAGTTGTTCTTCATCGGAATTTTTGCCATCATCTTGATTAATCTGCAAAACAATTGTGCTAGTCCATAAACCAATAAAATTAAATGAAAATCCGTAAACTTCACTAACGATCCATAAAAGTTGGCAAGCAGTCAGCGTACAGCAAGTTGAGCATATCTACGATTAATGGAAGGAGGTTAAAAAAAAAAAAAAAAAAAAAAAAAAAAAAAACAGAAAAAGTCATTAATGTCGGTTTATGGGTGCTGCCGGATTATAGAATTCCAGATTATGGATGCTTTACATGTAAGATTTTTGTAAAATAAATATATAAAATTTGTACCCCGGAGGTAAAGAATACCATGTCCATTTTTTGTGAAGAGAATTAGCACCATGTCCTAGATGTGGCCATTTTTTGCTTGATCACATTAGTATATAATGTTATGTTAAAGTATCATTAAGCGATTACTGCTTGGAACCTTTAACGGCACTATTGAAGTAGGTTTCATATAAAAGCTTTTATTTCCATTCCATTTAATATTTATAAATTGAACTAAATTATGCTTGTTCAACAAAATATATATTCAGGCACCAACTCTTATGGGTTTTGATGCATTATTTTACAGGTTTGAAATCTTTAAATTGCGTTTTTTCAGTTTAAAGTTTTTCATGAATTTATCAATTTCAGAATGCTAAAACTTCTACAGATATTTAGGAAAAGACTAAATATATTTTTTGGATGTATAATAGAACCTTTCTAAAAGAATTAAGGATGGATTTTGCAATATCTTTAAAAGAAAAAATATTAATATATATACAAATATATATATATATATATATACACACAAAAAGCATGTTTCTCCCCCATATTTTTACCTAGACATGCACTTTTTATTTATTTTTTCTTGAAAATTAGTTAATAAATTTCAAAATCCATCCCTAATTCTTTTAAATAGGTTCCACTAAACATCCAAATATATATGTATATATATGTATTAAGTCTTTTTTTAAATATCTGTAGAAGTTTTTTCATTTTGAAGATAGAGAATTCATGAAAAAATTCATACTGAAAAAACGCCATTTAAAGATTTCAAATCTGTAAAAAATATATCAAAAGGCATATGAATTATTGCCGGATTATATATTTTATTGAACAAACCTAACATACTTTAATTTATAAATATTAAATGGAAATATAATCTTTTACATGAAACCTATTTTAACAGTGTCGTCAAAGGTACCTCGCTCCCTTAAAGCAGTAAACATGCATTTAAAATAAAATAAATAAATAAAAAATAAAAATTTGCTCTCACGAAAAACTACATTTTTGTGACGTGGTGTTTTATACTTCAGTGTAAAGATATAAAGTAATGTTATTCGGAATATTTTAAATATTACTATGAAACTCGCAAAAAGAAAAATAATTTTTATGCTATATATTCGATTTGTGTATTTGGTCTAACTTTCAAAACGATATAACTTAGAAATAATTCACAAATGTGGCTTAGCTATCTCGTGCCCTGATACCTTCAAATGAATCATTTCCAATAAGTTATAAAAGTGAAAATCTGTTGAAAAATCCCGAGATGAATTCTTGCAGTTCAGAGTTAAAAATTAGTTGGGTTTAATATATCCAATCGTACTTGAAAGGGCTAAACCTTTGCCGGCCTTAACGCTTTAAAGCGCTGTAAGTAGTGTTGCAAAATTTAGGGACTCTCTTATTCAACTGTCACCAATAATTTTGAAAAGTGATATTTGGTATATATAAAGGACGAATAACCTTCGAGGTGATTAGGCAACGGTTACAGCTAAAATTTAATGGTGGCTACTGGATATAAAAAATTCCTTAAATTTGGGAATACTGACCGAGGAGTGAAATGAAATGGGAGCGACAAAGAGTTATAGAAAATCTTTAGTATCTAAATTTACTTAAAACGACATATTTTGAAAGTCAATGTTGTTTTCTTTCATTAATATTAGCTCTAGAATATATGACCATATTCTGCTTCACCTAAAGAACATTTAGAAAGGAAAAGGTATATTTTTATGAATGTATATAAACCACATAAAATAAGCATAAATTCGGATGAGTGCTTGTGATAACCAGAGAGTTCTGCCGCAGGTAGATTCTTTAAGCTTCACAAGTATGCATGCACTTTTGCTTTTTAAAATGACATTTCTTAAAAAATGAAAATAAATGAAAAAAAAAAAAAAAAAGAATAGTAACAGAAGAATGAAACAACAAAAAATATTTTTGACATAATATTGTATAATTTTTCAGTCATCACGTACAGAAAAAAAAAAGGCACAATTTTAAGTATATCCATTTATGTGCAACGCAAATTGTGTAGGTGGTGTAAATCAAGAATTAATGCGTGGACTTCAACAATGAGGCCAAAAACTTAATTAAATATTGATATTTGTCAATTATGGTTAGATTGTGTACATAAAGCCCTTCAGATGACATTCTTATGTCACACTTTTCATGATTAGTATATTTGAATTATTATATATGATATATCATATTTGTATGTAACATTCTCTTAATGAGAAACTTTTATTCAATTTTAACGCATATTACATTAAAGATGGTGCTACGAATTTTTTTGGAGGCACTTAGAGGTTATATCGTCGTCTATATGGCATGTATATTGTACAAAATATAAAATGTATAATGATATATTTCGTGAAATGCTGCAGATTTAGTTTTTTCCTATATCTACATCTATCCCTCACTTTCTCCAATATATTTAATGTATGTAGTATATTCCCTATTTAAAAGCAATGATAGTGAATCTTTTCGAGAAATGGTCAAATTTTGTTCATTATTTTTTAAATACTAACCCGTAGGTCCCCACATCAGTGGCTTTAACTTAAAAAGGGGTGAAGGGGTATGGTAAGAAAGTACCAGTAATTAGAAAACGCCAAAAGTTTACTTACAAGAGAACTTAATAGTTAACCCTTACATTTAGGTCTTGCTTTTAAATTTCCATAAAATAATTAATGTTTCCTTTTTGTTTTATATTTTTTACTTTTGCAAGTAAAAAACAAAGAGTAAATGTCGGTAATAATATCGATGAGAGGAGTGATAATGTGAATAACTACACAAAAGGATACGAAGTCCAATGGCGCCTCTCAATCGAGCATTTTATAAAGCATATCGTGTAATACATGAAAAAGCTACAATAATAATTTTTCAGCTTTTTCTTGTTTCCTTAATTGTTTTTCCATACAAATGAAAATTTTATTAACATCCAAAATTCTTCTTTCTTCATAATCAAATCAAAAATTTTTAGTTAAAAAAGTTGAAAGCAAAACAACATCGAAAAATTTTTTTTAACAAAATATACTGAATGAGTTTTAATTGTTTTTATAAAATAAGCGACGTGATAGTTTCGACCCAAACGAAAAAATAACTACTACGTAACATAGGATCGTATTTTACTCTGAGAAAAAAAGAAAAGACAGAAAAGAATAAAATTATAATTTCAAAATAAACTTATAACAGTGTTGGGAAAGCGAATGAACGATATCAATCATGTTGTATCATTTTTAAAGGACGACGTTTCATTTGATTAGACTTTTACGGAACATACTGTACTGCTTTTTCTTATTGAAAATGTTCGTACGGTATAGTTTGACGTGACGCTCTACGGTCAAGTCGACGTGTATCACACCGATACCTACTGTTTAAAGTGGATTCTGAATCACTACGTACATCCATGCCTACACCGGAATTCGGACACGAAACCTCTCGACTGAATGCCAGTGAGATACCGACCAGGCTATGTTGCTTAGAAAGATATGCTACGTAGAGAAAAACAAAACGATGTTAGAGGCGATGACTTGTTCATGCTCGTCGCATTTCGACGTTACTCCTTTCTGCCTCTAAGAGTGAAATGCGACCGAATGTTGCATTGTAATTATTGCTCGTCTGAATGGCTATAACATTCATTCTCATTTTGTAAAAAAAACTAAGACTCACCTTGTATGTTATAATAATAATTAGAATAACTAATAAGATAATTCATTTCTTTTCTGATTATTAAAGGTTTGTTATTTTCAATTAATTATGATAAAGAATTACGTTAATGTATTACAATAGATCCTAATTTTATTCGCACATTTTATAAACTGGAGAGTATGTTGTATCAAAATATGATAATTTTTTTTAGTACTTAATTTAAAAGATAAATTAATATTATTTAGTTGTATAATTTTTGCCTTATATGTATATATATTTCTAATTTTAAAGGTAAATTATTTTGAAATATAATACGCACTGTTAAATATTTCAACAGAAAACTCTGTGTAATGTATTGTCTTAAGTCTTACGTAAAATTACAGAGAAAAATAAACGGAGATATTAAAAAACTTATTTTATATATTCACTTTAATAACTAATATTAATGTAATTAATTATTGATGAGAATATATTTCGGACTTAGAATGCTTTTTCTAAACTAGAAATAATTATTTTTAATTTTAATAAAAAAATTAAATAAAATTAGGTAAAAATACAGAAAAAAGTTTGAGAACCTCGATTATTCGCTTTTAACTAAGAATTGATGTAAATTTACAGAGACTCTGGATAAATATTTACATTGAATTTTCAGAAATTTTTAACAGTGTGACAGAAAAAAATGTGTTATGTATTAATTTGAAATATTATACTTAATAAAGTATTATGTACATTTAATCAACTGTAAAAATAAATTCATTAGGTTTGAGTTATAAAATTGAATTCGATATTAGCTCTTAAAGTTTGAGTTGAAATTCATATAAAAATAAGAAATACATTTTAAATTAAAAAATCTGCTTTTTACGTAATAATTACTGTATAATTATAAAACAATGATATTTTTCTTATATATATATATATATATATATATATATATATATATATATATATATATATATATATTTGCAAATATTTCATACTTCTGATAATTCTTTTATGCCGATGCAATACTTTTAATTACATTTAAATATATGTTTTTCTCAATATATTTAATAAATGTTTACTGGTAATTGGTTAGTTGAGTAGGTTTACGTCGCACTAGAGGTATTTAATTGGAATTACTGAAGCAATGATTTACGGAGTACTTATATTATAGTTAATTAAAACAGTTCTAGGTGAAAAAAATTATTTTGAATTTTTATTAACATTAGTTTTTATTTAAATCTCAACTTCTTTAGTTTTAAACTTATTGCACATTCACATTTAAATTTTATTCAACTTCATTGTTCAGGTTTATAATAGAAAGGGAGTTGTGTTGTCAAACGTCCTGTTCTTCACAAAAGTTAACAAATTTCAGACTAGACTATCACAGAGTTAAGAGCTATCATTATTAACATATATCATGATCTAAGCTTTCTAACGTTAATTGTTTCAAAGGGTCATGTTTGGAGTACTTAGTTTTTAGATAATGTTAGGTTGTCAATTTCTAACGTTCACTAATATTCAGATATCATTTTCAAACTGAGTGGTTTCATTATCGAGTGTAATTTTCCAGGACTGAATTAATATCGAAATTCTGGGCGCTCAAAACATTAAAAGAAGGAACTTATTAGCAGATTGTTTAACATATATGCATAGAAAATTCTTTATTATTTAAAGCACAGCTTTGCAAAATTAGTCAAATTTATGCATACAATTCATATAGTGTTGTTACTTATCACCACAGAGTGACAAAACTGTTTGAATTTCTTCATTTATATAAATATGTTTATACTTTTTCGCATTTGTTAAATCTCTGAAATAAATTTGCATTGCATTTATTTGATTTTTAAAAGAGACGAATAGTTTTAGTAACATTGGTCACATTCTAACTTCTTTAAACTGTGTGTTTTAAAATAGTATTTACTCTGAATTTTAGATCTTCAGTCTAAATTCTTCTACTTACATATTATCAATTCTAGTAATTTTTTAATACTAGGCGGTACGCAAGCCCCAAAAGGCCATTAAAATACTTAATAAAAGTAAGTTTTGATGGATACAAGAGAAAATAGAGCTATGGTGATAGTAAGAACTATAAAACTGAACGTATTTGGCATTTCCAGCCTGTTTAACCACCTGACCACCGATGACTGATATATCCGGTCACTGAGCTGTTCTTTTCCCCCCAATACACTTATAATTCAGAATTATATAACTATACATTTTTAGCCTTTTTTTTTTTTCAAATTTGAAGGTCTTAAATAATAACAATAAGTATTTTAATTATATGTGTAGTTACTTTGATAGTCAGTTGAAATTAAGCCTTATTTTAGTGCATTAAATACTGTGCAGTGAAAACAACACTACAATTTGCCCTTTTCAAAGTCGGGCAGAGGGTTAATAAGCACGAAAAAAAAATAATAATATATATATATCTTATTGAACAATGAAAGTGATCATATCATCACTTTACCAGATCGAGTGTTACTTTTTTCAATTCTTTAACAAGAGAAATAAAGAACTTTAGCCAATTTCAAGGTATTTCAAAAAGTAAAAATTTTGCTTCAAGAGACTACGGGAAACTTACTACGAATAGAAGTTCATTTCGAAGAGACGTAAACACTTCCAGTGAAGTTGGTTTGATGTCGTAAGTTATCTGGAATGTTACGAGAAAGAAGAAATCGTTACTGCAGTTTTTGAACGATGCCAGGGAGTATAATTGCAAGAGCTTTTACAGATTGATTGCATAAATAACTTTTCATCACTTTACCAGACCAAACGTTACGTGTTAAATTGCTTAAACAGCGAAATAACTAACTCTGGCCGCTATTAACGCATTTCAATAGGTAAAAAGCTTTCGTCAAGTTCTTTTAGCTATTAAGAACTTCCGAAGAGTAATTGTGCGCTTCGAAGAGTCGAAAGCGTTTCTAGTAAAGTTGGTTTAGGATCGTAAGTTGGCTAGAATGCTAAGAGCTGAATAAGTCATTATTACAGTTATTGAACGATTCTAGGAAGTATCATTTCAGAACGATTCCAGGTTGGTTGCATGAATAATCTTTTCATTGATCAATAAAGAGATAATGCCATTCATTTATCAGACCGAACATTATTTGTTTAAATCCTTACCAGGGCAATAACGATCTCCTGACATTAAATTGTGAAGGCATGTCTCCAGACCACAGCTAGAAGGGAGTCCCAGTCCGTCACCAATTGCCCACACGCAGCACTACTCCCACGTAAAAACCAACCAACGAACCTCCTGCCGGTATTAAGGTATTTCAACAGGTAAAAGATTTTTGCGAAGTTCTTATAGCCATTAGAAATCTACACTGTAAAAAAATAACTATTACCAGCTGCAATCTGTGATTTATTTTATCCAATCACAGAGAATTTCTTGCAAGAAATTCTCTGTGATTGGATAAAATAAATCACAGTTTGCAGCTGGTAATAGGTTTTTTTTTACAGTGTAGGAAGAGTAACTGTGAATTTTTAAGAGCGGAAAACGTTTCCAGTGAAATTGGTTTGGGGTTATAATCTATTTAGGCGCTAAGAACAGTAGAAATTGCAACTGCAATTGTTGAATAAGGAACAAAAAATAAATTTACATGGTTGTAGTAGAGGGAGTACAGTCACTCGTTATTTGGACATTATTTTGTCCTTAATAAACGTGAATATTGTGCATTATAAATTTTACTCATATTATATTCCACAGAGAGAAAATTCTAGATATGCTTAGCTTTATTTAATTTACTAGCATCCTAGTGCTAATTTTTCCCTTATCGGCCAAAATTTGTGCAATTATTTTTTATAAACTAAAATCGTGTATTCAAGCGATTATGTGTGCTAAATATTGCTATGATTCGATGGTTTTTGCGCAGAATGTGCCTAAACATTGCTTACATTTATTTTGAATGACTCGGTATGTATCTATATCATTATATAAAGCGCAAAAAATTGTTTGTTTGTGGAGGGTAATCTCTGAAACTACTGAACCGATTTAAAAACTTCTTTCACTGACCGAAAGCTACAGTATGCCATATTGTTATAGGCTATATTTAATTTTGATAAAATAAATTTTAGTTTAAAATCTGAGCGTTTTAATTAAAATCCCCTTAGAAGCCGTAATAGAAATGGAAATAATGAAATATTAAAAAAATTAGCTGCTGCCAACATAAAAGAAACATTTACATATTCATTTCGTTTTTAAAATATCTTGACGTGAAAAGAAAAGAAATATATTTGCACGTGCATTAAATTGAAATTCATATAAAGCTTTTTTAATTGTTAAACTTACACGTTAAATCTGACGTCATTATAGAATTAAAAGTGTTTATTTTTCTAATAATTTAATTTGATATGATATGATATAATATCTAAGCATCAATGTTTAAACCACGGAGTCTTTATTACTCCGTGGTTTAAACTGATGTGTGTAAACGAAATTGGAATTTAAAAATAAATAAATAAATAAAATAAAATAATATAAGAAATTCTATTTTATAATATTATTTATTTTAATTTATAATTGTTGCCAAAAAGATTTACGAATTAATTTATCTTTAGACATATAATAAAATATATTTTCACGCGAACAATAATATAGGGCAGTTCCTTGTTTGTAAACAAACATCTCAACTTTTATGAGTGGTTGGCAAAAAGGCTTGGGAAAAGTATAGCGATGGTGGATCACCAATATAGTAAATTGCGCGGGAAAGTCGAGCGCGCTTTTTTGCCAACCACCAGACGTCACGAGGAAATGCTCTATAAAAAGTGAACTGGATTTTTTGTAAAAAAATTATTAAAAATCGAGGAAAATTATTTCCCCATTTTAATCCCCATATTTGGATATAGATATGTATTAGTTATCATGTGCATCCGTTAGATTAAATTGTTTTTGTTGTAAAATTGATAAAATTGGAATTTTAAATTTCAAAACTCTAGAAAAAAAAAATGGAAAATTTCCATATTCGATTGAAAACATAAACATTTCATTTCAAAGGATGATATTTACACAATAAACATCCAACTAATAAACTAATTAAAAGGGAAAGGATAAATATTCTATCATAATTTGAAGTCAAATTTGTTTTCAAATGTCTAAATAAAGTATCTGATATAATATACTAATATGTTGCAGCGGAATAGATTTGATATCCGTCATCCTTGGCAGAAAAAAAAATAATATCGCCAAATTATCTGGCGAATATAATTTAATTCCTTTCAAAAATCATGGTTATTTTAAAAACTTACATTAAGAGTGTAACGAATAATATGAAACAATATTTCGTACAATACATATTACGAAAATATACATCTAGCATGTATATTTTCGTATTACGTTTTTGATCGCCAAATACAAAAAACGCCAAGGGTGACAGTTTTGAAATTTAAAATTAAAATTTTGTCAATTTGACAGCAAAATAACTCAATCTAACGCATGCATACAATAACTAATACATATCTATACCCAAATATGAGGATTAAAATCGGGAAATAATTCTTCTAGAATTTTAATAAAAAAAAAAAAAAAATCCAATGAGCGATTAACATGGAAAATCTTTTTCTTGCATCCACGGGCGGTCAGTGATGTCATACTTCGCTTGCGTATTGAGATGTTTAAATTTATTTGGCGACTATTTTTAGCAACTAACAGTTATGGCAAGTAGCTCAATATACATAGCGCATACAGCCATTACTGAAATGTAAATAGCATTTAATTATTTGAGTTACATTATGTTGACTGGAAACCTATTTAATATACCTATGATCTATAGCTGTACTAATATAAAAAAAAAGAAAGGTTTATATGCATATGTAGAGAACGATCGCTAGAACTAAAAAGCCGATTGCTTTTTTTTTTTTTTTTTCTTTCAATAATCAAAAGTTACACTGTCTCTCTCTAAGTGATAGAAGCTATAATAAATTTTGGTAAAATAAATTTTTAATTAAAATTTTCAATATTTTAATTGAAAACAAAGCATAGATTTGATATCTATCGTCATTGGCGATTTTTGTATTTGGCGATCGAAAACGTAATACGAAAATCTGTATATTATCGTAGTAAATACGAGATGTATGTGTTTACTTCAATTACCCTACTACCGTAGGTAGTGGAAGTATTGTATAGGTTTTGGCAATTGGTCAGTGTGTGTGTAATCTTCTGGCTGTCATATCTCCAAAACTAATAAAAATAGAACTACTAAACTTCACAAGTGATTCAGGTCTGGTGTACAGATAAATTTTCCAAATTTTCGTGAAAATTGAAAAACCGGAATTGGGTCATCGAAAACCAGAAATCGGACCCTAAGCCCATATTCAAAAACACCTCTAATGATTTTCTTCAAATTTGCTATATAAATAATATATTAGATGCCCTTTCGATTGAAAAGTTGCTTAGTTCAGGAAAATTGATAGGCGTCCTCTATAAACAGCTCAATTTCAGACTTCGCAAGTGCGTTCCTTTAAAAACGCCTGTACGGATTTTTTTCAAACTCGCCATGTTAACTTCCTATTAAATATCCTTTTGTATGTAATTATTGTTTTTAGGTCAATAATTGAGTATGTTAAGTTTTGGTAAAAGTTGGTATCTCAAAAACGGCTCTAACGTATTCTTGAAAATTTTTTCTTTAATCCAATTTAGATAACCTTTCTCAAGTATTACGTGCTTATTACAGGAATATTAACGGTCATCCTGATTAGGTAGTTCAGTTTTAGATCTCGGAAATTCGTGTTTAAAAAAATAACTATCTATTTTTTTTCCCTTATTTTTTAACTCGCTATGCAAACTCTGTTGTATGTGTCTTTATACGTGTATCAAGTTTCTCTTACTCGAAAATCTCAAAAAATGCAAGTAATATCTCCAAAAAATTGTATATATTACGTGTAATAGTGGGTAGTGGAAGTCGTGTGGTTGTTTCACACCAGATTCTGTAATCTTCTATATCATTATATAAAGCGCAAAAAATTGTTTGTTTGTGGAGGGTAATCTCTGAAACTACTGAATCGATTTAAAAACTTCTTTCACTGACCGAAAGCTACAGTATGCCATATTGTTATAGGCTATATTCAATTTTGATAAAATAAATTTTAGTTTAAAATCTGAGCATTTTAATTAAAATCCCCATAGAAGCCGTAATAGAAATGGAAATAATGAAATATTAAAAAAATTAGCTGCTGCCAACATAAAAGAAACATTTACATATTCATTTTGTTTTTAAAATATCTTGACGTGAAAAGAAAAGAAATATATTTGCACGTGCATTAAATTGAAATTCATCTAAAGCTTTTTTAATTGTTAAACTTACACGTTAAATCTGATGTCATTATAGAATTAAAAGTGTTTATTTTTCTAATAATTTAATTTGATATGATATGATATAATATCTAAGCATCAATGTTTAAACCACGGAGTCTTTATTACTCCGTGGTTTAAACTGACGTGTGTATACGAAATTGGAATTTAAAAATAAATAAATAAATAAAATAAAATAAAATAAGAAATTCTATTTTATAATCACGGAGTAAAAAGACAGGAGAAGAAGGTAACGCTGAAATTTTGTGATGTTGTTTTCTAATGTTTACAGATGGCGCCAGCGTGCAATCCTTCCTTCTCTCCAGCTTCCGCAATGTTATTCAATGGGGAAATGTCTCATTTTAATTATTTTTTTAAAAATAATATCAAGCTGAAAAAGTTTCGATTGAAAGCAAATTTCATTAAATAGAGTATTCTAACCAACATGTTTTTTTTAAGAGCCATTTTATACTAATTTTACTTTGAAAGAAAGCTTTTAAAAAATGACGATTCTTATGAACCGAAGCTAGCTAAAACAGACATTTGGGAGGAAGGAGAATGGATGAAATTTTGTAAAGAAAAAAAATAAACTTACTTTAGGTGCAGAAAACACGAACTCGGACTTTATTTTTCTCCTAGGGCTTTTTTTTTGTTTTTCTTATCACTATCATAGCCTGTTTTACAACTAGGAACGAAGCATTTATTTGAAACATCTGCATTATGCAGTTTTAAGAACTTACAAAGAAATTAAATTGCTTAAAATAAAAAATTTTAAATGTACTTCAGCAAAATTCTATTGAAAACAACAGTATATCCGCGCCGAAGTAGGGAGGAATGACAAGTGGCGCCCTCAATATTTACCAAAAATTTAGATCACAGTTTCGTAGCTTTCTCCCATTGGACCTTCAACTCCTATTAATATTACTCCGTGTTTATAATATTATTTATTTTAATTTATAATTGTTGCCAAAAAGATTTACGAATTAATTTATTTTTAGACATATAATAAAATATATTTTCACGCGAACAATAATATAAAAAGTGAACTGGATTTTTTGTAAAAAAATAATAAAGATCGAGGAAAATTATTTCCCCATTTTAATCCCCATATTTGGATATAGATATGTATAGAGCATTTCCTCGTGACGTCTGGTGGTTGGCAAAAAAGCGCGCCCGACTTTCCCGCGCCCCGCCCACCATTGATTTTCCGTTGGTAGTAATCAAGTAATCAAGAGATCCCAAGCCTTTTTGCCAACCACTCATGAAAGTTGAGATGTTTGTTTACAAACAAGGAACTGCCCTATTAGTTATCCTGTGCATCCGTTAGAATAAATTGTTTTTGTTGTAAAATTGATAAAATTGGAATTTTAAATTTCAAAACTCTAGAAAAAAAAAAATGGCAAATTTCCATATTCGATTGAAAACATAAACATTTCATTTCAAAGGATGATATTTACACAATAAACATCCAACTAATAAACTAATTAAAAGGGAAAGGATAAATATTCTATCATAATTTGAAGTTAAATTTGTTTTCAAATGTCTAAATAAAGTATCTGATATAATATACTAATATGTTGCAGCGGAATAGATTTGATATCCGTCATCCTTGGCAGAAAAAAAAAAAAATATCGCCAAATTATCTGGCGAATATAATTTAATTCCTTTCAAAAATCATGGTTATTTTAAAAACTTACATTAAGAGTGTAACGAATAATATGAAACAATATTTCGTACAATACATATTACGAAAATATACATCTGGCATGTATATTTTCGTATTACGTTTTTGATCGCCAAATACAAAAAACGCCAAGGGTGACAGTTTTGAAATTTAAAATTAAAATTTTGTCAATTTGACAGCAAAATAACTCAATCTAACGCATGTATACAATAACTAATACATATCTATACCCAAATATGAGGATTAAAATCGGGAAATAATTCTTCTAGAATTTTAATAAAAAAAAAAAAAAAAAAAAATCCAATGAGCGATTAACATGGAAAATCTTTTTCTTGCATCCACGGGCGGTCAGTGATGTCATACTTCGCTTGCGTACTGAGATGTTTAAATTTATTTGGCGACTATTTTTAGCAACTAACAGTTATGGCAAGTAGCTCAATATACATAGCGCATACAGCCATTACTGAAATGTAAATAGCATTTAATTATTTGAGTTACATTATGTTGACTGGAAACCTATTTAATATACCTATGCTCTATAGCTATACTAATATAAAAAAAAGAAAGGTTTATATGCATATGTAGAGAACGATCGCTAGAACTAAAAAGCCGATTGCTTTTTTTTTTTTTTTTTTTTTCTTTCAATAATCAAGAGTTACACTGTCTCTCTCTAAGTGCTAGAAGCTATAATAAATTTTGGTAAAATAAATTTTTAATTGAAAATTTTCAATATTTTAATTGAAAACAAAGCATAGATTTGATATCTATCGTCATTGGCGATTTTTGTATTTGGCGATCGAAAACGTAATACGAAAATCTGTATATTATCGTAGTAAATACGAGATGTATGTGTTTACTTCAATTACCCTACTACCGTAGGTAGTGGAAGTATTGTATAGGTTTTGGCAATTGGTCAGTGTGTGTGTAATCTTCTGGCTGTCATATCTCCAAAACTAATAAAAATAGAACTACTAAACTTCACAAGTGATTCAGGTCTGGTGTACAGATAAATTTTCCAAATTTTCGTGAAAATTGAAAAACCGGAATTGGGTCATCGAAAACCAGAAATGGGACCCTAAGCCCATATTCAAAAACACCTCTAATGATTTTCTTCAAAGTTGCTATATAAATAATATATTAGATGCCCTTTCGATTGAAAAGTTGCTTAGTTCAGGAAAATTGATAGGCGTCCTCTATAAACAGCTCAATTTCAGACTTCGCAAGTGCGTTCCTTTAAAAACGCCTGTACGGATTTTTTTCAAACTCGCCATGTTAACTTCCTATTAAATATCCTTTTGTATGTAATTATTGTTTTTAGGTCAATAATTGAGTATGTTATGTTAAGTTTTGGTAAAAGTTGGTATCTCAAAAACGGCTCTAACGTATTCTTGAAAATTTTTTCTTTAATCCAATTTAGATAACCTTTCTCAAGTATTACGTGCTTATTACAGGAATATTAACGGTCATCCTGATTAGGTAGTTCAGTTTTAGATCTCGGAAATTCGTGTTTAAAAAAATAACTATCTATTTTTTTCCCCTTATTTTTTAACTCGCTATGCAAACTCTGTTGTATGTGTCTTTATACGTGTATCAAGTTTCTCTTACTCGAAAATCTCAAAAAATGCAAGTAATATCTCCAAAAAATTGTATATATTACGTGTAATAGTGGGTAATGGAAGTCGTGTGGTTGTTTCACACCAGATTCTGTAATAGTATATATTGTACGAATATTGTTTCATATTATTGATTTCTCCTTTAATATACATTATTAAAATAATAATCAATTATGGAAAAAATTAAATATATTTGCGAAATGAAAAAATAAATAATAATTAAAGCTATTATGACGTCAATTTTATCAAAAACATTTTCATGTCATAGGTTTATTTTTCAATATTTTTTATTCATGAGTAAAGAAATGTTTCTTTTTATGAAATAAATAAATAAATAAATAAATAGCATTAAGTAAAAATTGCCAACATTTAACAACTAATTAAAAAAAATAATTGTAAAATTATATTTTGACTTTCCAGTTAATAATATTGCCTGACTATAACATATAAACTGATATATTTCTTGATTTTTTACATATCAATCCATCTTTAACTAAAATTTGTTCATCAGTGCGAAGCCGGACGGGTCAGCTAGTATATATATATATATATATATATTATTTTAAAGTCCAACGAGAATAGTCAGCCAAAACTATTTATATTTAGAGGAAGAGAAGGAGGAATTGAATCAACATATTTCCTTGAATTAATTATAACACGTGTGAACGCAATAGTGACTAAGTAAACATATTGTAATTTCTATACTGAAATTTTCTATTTTCTAAAACTACAGAAATTTACTGTAAAATTACAACTTAATCAATCAAAAGACGCGCATATTTTTCAATAAATAGATAAAATCATTAAATATTGTTACAATTTATCCGAATGGTATTTAAGCAACAAGTATTTTGGCACATTAACAGAACATCTCATTCAAAAATTATGATGACACTTTTCTTTAGTGCGTACTTAATCGAATCTAGTTGTATATTTTGCTTTACTTTGCTTTCCCTTTTCCTTTTTCTTTTTTCTTTTTCTTCTTCTTCTTCTTCTTCTTCTTCTTTTTTTTTTTTGAGAAATAGGAATTGTTTTAGATATAGATGACAAAATGGCTATTCAACTGAAAAATATAGCAACTTTCTAATTTTCGAAGCAAACTTTAAAAAAAGTATTGAAAATATTTTTCTTCCTTTCTTTCCTTTATAATCACATTAACTTGTGTAGACATGATTTGAAACTTAATTAAAATATTATAAATAATTTATTTTTAAGTATATTTCTTAATTTCAAAGCAATATCTAAATTTTACATTTCGATGGGAGTCCCCAACACTCATTTTGTCACTGAAAAAAGAAAGTTTGGGAAAGTAATATGATTAAACTTGTTCAAAAGCGATTGGGAAGGTATAAAGAACAACATAAAATATGGATCCGTGGCTGAGCTCGCGTAAATACGGGCTAGGACTCCTTAGAAAGACCCCCACAGTGGACATTCCACCCATAGGCCTAGGACCCTAGTGTAGTCAGTCCGCCTTAAACCCTACAACAACAACAACCGTGGCGTGACGGCTTTTTTTCCTTCATCGATATTTTACGGAAATTTTCTGTGAAGGTGTTTTTTTATAACATAAGAATATTTTCTTGGCAACTTTTCTGCCAGAAATTTTCTGTAATAAAACAGTATTTCTTTTGCGGTGAAACTCGTATATTAACAAAAAAAAAAAAAAAAAAAAGAAGGGAAGTTGTTAACTTTGTCGAAGTTTTACATTCTCGCTTTATAAAAACATTTATCATAATTAATCCATTTGCTCCATAAGGAAATATGAAAATAAGCAATATCCTTCATTTCTTTCTTTTCTTTCTTTTCTTTTTTTTTTTTTAGCTATAACCAAATACCGGGGCTCGGAATTTCCGAGTGGCATACGACAACAACAACAACAGCTATAACAAATAATGATAGTGACCAACAAAACTGAACGCATGGATACGGCTTCGGTGATAATGACTAGTAAAATTGATCATATACATACGCTCCGGTGATGGTGACTAGAAAAATTAAGCGTATATTTACGCTAATGATGCGAATGGGTTAATGAAAATTAACTCAAATTATGAAGCATATTTAACATGATTAATGAAAATTATCCCGATCAACGAAGCACATTATGTCTGGATTTATCATGCCACCAAATGGTAAAAATTAAATAATTCTGATTAATGAAGCGAAGTGTGAAATTCGAATAACAATATGTCATATTTTCAAGACTTCATCTTTTTTTTTTTTTTTTTTTACATATGAAATGTATAAATTTGTTTTATAATTATTGTGATACATTTTTATTAAAGGTATTATTGAAATAATAAATAGGAATCTCTTCTAAAAAGGAATATTATTAAGCACCTAGCCAATTTAATAACAAAAGTTTCTGTAAAAGATAATCTACAAAAATATACATTCAGTTTCAAAGAATAAATCTAGATGAATTTCATAAGATTTTCTGATAACGAGTTATGTACATGTCATACACTAAAGCCCATCATATTTTATAGAAATGCAGCAGAACATGATAGTCATTAATTTGCAGACAAACACGGCAACTGATTTACGGCAACTAATTTGGAAAAACAACATGAAATGCACCAATAAAAGACTCTTTTCTCACTGCTAAACAATAATTTTCTCAAAGCATAACAATGTTTCCAATTTTCCTCCAGTACTAATAAATCGGGAGGAAAACTGCACACATAGCAGTCAAGAAAACTTGAAGCGATAATTGGATCAACCAAACAGTATATGCAAATCACGTCATTCATTAGAGGGCGTGACACTTTTATGTGCGCAATAAATTGTTCCCTCAATTGAGTTGTTTCTCTGCTCACTTTATGTTTGAACAGCACTTTAAAATATTCTCCTAGAGGGGTGTTTCTGTGCCTGCCTTGTTAAAATCGATATCATAATTCCGGCTGTTAAGAGATACACTTTTCCGAAAAGTATCTCATTTAGATGAATGTACAAGATATATTATTTCCCACAACGCAAATAACAAGCTTCGGTTGTGATAAAATTCTGTGAAAAGGTCATTTACGCGCTCATTTTTTTTTTTTTTTTTTTTTTTTTTTTTTTTTTTTTTTAATTTATTGCCACCCGAAAATATTAAAAAATTAAAAATTAAAAAAATTAGTGGCCATGATTTTTTTGTTTAAATTTTTATATTCAATAAGGACTTAATTGTCTAACTCATTGCCTTATTAGAGCTGCGAAAATTCCAAATTTATAAATCAATTTTATTAACATTATTTTTAAATTTAAATCTGTTTTACTTATTTTATACAGTTAAATAAATTAAAAATAATTATAGAAAATTTCTTGTATGAAGTCTTTCATGAAAAACGAGACAATTGGTAAGTATGCTGCATAAACTTTATTTTAGGTCCTCATAAATAATATTTTGATAATAGTATGTTGAGAAAATAAATAATAAAATAAAAACTAAACAAAGCATAAACTATCTAGTTGGTGTTTAGAAATTCGAAGTTATGAGAAAAATATATTGGCTGACAGTCCCTTAGAACAACGAATGTAAAATGTAAAATATAAACAACTAATATTTGCGGACTTACAATACAAAAATACTGAATGATGACGGTAAGTTAGAACTTTGTAGAAAAATGCACATTTTAATATTTGCTTATAAATATTTTATCTATTTTTGGTGCTAAAAATTTCATTCATAAAAACTTTTATTCGACATTTTCCATTTTACTGGCTATTATCCTGTTTCATTATTATTAATAATATTTTATTTTATTTTTATTACAAATGTTCGGAAACGTATGTAAATTTTAAAACAAAAAAATATTAAATAAAACCGTTCAATAATTCATAAGAGATACACTTTGAACTAGTTAAGACCTTAGGATGAATTTATTTCTTCAAACAGTCTCCTAAGCTTTAGGAATTTTCTGAATATTAAAATTTAAATGAAGCTTTAAATTTTGACAGAACAGCCTTAATGTATGTTAAAATTATTATAATAATGCTAATTCAAAATACCAAAACTATGTGGACAGAAAGCTTTCATATTAAGCTTTCTTAAAATTTTCATTATCTAATATTCAATTACAGTTTAGATATTTAATAATAACATTCCTGTCATATTAAAATTTTAAATGATAATAATAACAATAATAAATAGGTTTTTGCATAATTCTAATATAATTTTTCATACTGTGATTATTAATATCATAATAGCATTCATCCGTCGTATTTTTCTCGGCATTTCATAGACTCCGCGAATGCGGCTCGAATAATAACATAGACGTATCATTTCGAACAATATCTAACAAGGAAACATTCAAAAGGTGTCATCTTCAAAAAGTATTGAAAAAAATATGTGTGATTCTACTCTTCATAAAACACCAAGAAATGAAAAAAATATCGGTTGAAATTAATTACAGCGACCACGAAAAATGATCAAAATCAAGCATATTTGGCGATTTAGCGCTGTTAGGCGATACGTTTGCTAGCACCGAGATTGCCGTGTACGAACAGAACCGTATTTTGCTTTTCCGCCAAGTACTCAAAATCAATCGCCTAGCAGTGTGAAATCGCCAAATGTTCTTAATTTTTTTGTGGTCGCTGTAATTAATTTCAGCCGATAATATTTTCATTTTCTGGTGTTTTATGAAGATTAGAATCAAATATATTTTTTTCAATGCATTTTGAAGATGACACCTTTTGAATGTTTCCTTGTAAGACCAGTTTTCGATGAGAAATTTTTTTACCGAAAAGAGGTAACGAATGTATAACAAATGACTTAAAGCTCGATAAAAAATATACCTTTCCATCATATTTTTATCGGATCAGTTTCTAGCATTTATCGAATTATGATCATCGGACTCAATTATCATCGATGCAGTATTTCAAATGATTTCGTATTACGATTCATCCTTCTGGATGAGATACTGATAACTGCCCGCTCATCAACTCACCAATTCCAATGCCTGTTACATTTTTCTACACTGTAAAAAAATAACTATTACCAGCTGCAAGAAACTCTCTGTGATTGGAGAAAATAATTATTTTCTCCAATCACAGAGAGTTTCTTGCAGCTGGTAATAGTTATTTTTTTACAGTGTAGTAAGGTAAGTTCTTTTCTGAAACACAAGTACACAAAGATTTCAACAAGATTGTCAAAACATTTTATTATTTATTTATTTATTTATTTATTATAAAAGGGGGATGTTTGTTTTTGTTTCCCGTTTGAATAGAGGTTAACAGTAAAAGCTAATATTTTAGAAATAACAACTTGCCAAATTAATTTCTGTTCAAAAATATTCCTTTAATTTATATATATATATTGAGAGGATTAGACCAATTTAATATGTGTATTTTTTCTTCTAATTTAGCACGCCATCCTCAGAGCATAAAAAAATGAGAATTTTCGTTTCTTTATGCATCTTGACGGTAGAAACGTTACTACCAAACGGCATAGCTGCCAATAATTTAATTTATTCCGGAGTAATTTTAGCCCCGCCTCTAATTCGTACCACTTATTTTTTTAAATGCAATTTTTTCTTATATTATCGAAGTTATCTATTCAAGAAAATTTTTCCATAAATAAAGTGGTGCGAATTAAAGGCGGGGCTAAAAGTACTCCGGAATAAATTAAAATATTGGCAGCTATGCCAAACGGCTGTCTGCAATTCCATTACATCCTGTGCCGTTTTATACGGTGAAGATTTTTCCTGAGGTTATTTATCTAGAACTAAGTCTCTTTTTTTAATATCGCAATAAATTAAAACAATTTTATTTTGATATTAAGTATAAAGGCTATTTTTTTATAATAAGTATCATTTTCCAGTAATCTTGGTGCATAAAATAAAATAAAATAGAATACATGAATAAACAAATAGTAATAATAATAATAATGTGATGTTTTTACGTAAAAAAACGGCCTATTTGCGAAAAAAAAGAAAAGAAAAAAAAAATACCCTTAATTTTTTTAGAAACAAACACATGCTTTTATGTAACATATTCAAAGTTATTTGGATAAAAAAAGCATGTTGTGACTATCACAAAAAACTTTTTCTACGTCATTCAAAAATGTTCATTCGCCTAAAAAATATTTGAAACTTAAGAATAGGTATATAATAATGCAAATTATCAACTGATATGCACACAAATTAAATCTGCATACTCAAAAAAAAAAAAAAAAAAAAAAAAAAAAAAAAAAGCTATTGTTGCACTTACACACAATAAAATTCAAAATATATAATATTTCCGTATATGGAGAAAGAGAATTGCAGCATAGCAGTGCAATATGCACTGGGGCCAATATGCACCAACGCTTTTTCAGCGTAATTTTTCACAATAGACATGTTACTTATCAAGTTTGATGGATTTATACATTATAAAAACTGCGATACAGCCTTCTCTTGAATGGGAGAAAATTGCAGCAAAGAAGCATCACCTATCAGTCAATAGGTAGACAAATTTATTCATCATAGTTTTTAATGACATTAATTTCACATATCTAATTTGGTACCCTTATACATTATAGAAGTTCAGTTGTAGTCTTGCCGTAAATTGGGAGATTTGCAGCATAGTATTACTACCTACAGAGAAATATATGCCAGACTCTAATCAGCACCAATTTATATTAAGGTTCCAACAAATACAAAGCTTTATGTAGTCCCTGGTATTTTCTTAGAAAATATAGCATCTACAAAGTTTTAGTAACACACAGATAGACAGATAGACAATTTATTATTATTATTATTATTATTATTATTTTTTTTTTATTGTCAATTCTTTCTTGGAAATATCAAAATGTGTAATCTGCCAAAAACAGGAAGATGGACGAATCAATTATTTTCTTTTTATTTACATCGAAAAAAAAAAAAAAAAGTTTTTTTTTTTTTATTGTGTTTAAAGATTTTATATCTAAAACTTCGGTTGCTGAATCAAAAAAGTGAAGAATTTTGAAAAAAACTTAAATATATATATATATATATATGACTTCAATACTACAACAAATAATTCGCCATGATATCGTATTTATCGTATTAACTTTCATTTTTTGGCACCGAAACAATTTCTTTAGCTCTCAAATAATAATACTTACATTTTAATATCTTATCTTCAATCGTATTAATTCCTTTGCAATTTTAATATTTATATTATATAATACTAGATAATAATATATCAATATATTTCTAATTTCAAAGGTGCAGTAAAAATATTTTTTTTTTTTTTTTTTTTTTTTTTTTTTTTTTTACGAATGCGATATAGCTAAAATATACTTAAAGTATTTTATGGCATAATGAGGATTTGTCGTCTAAGCGAAAAATTTATTTTACGTAATTCTCCTACAACTTTTCATTTATGTGTAGAGGTTAAGTACACAACTTTGGGAGATAAAGCAAATGAAAACTATTTTGTCCCTTAAAGCTTACACTTTCTTCGAACATTAATCTTTCACAGCATAATATATGAAATGTGTTTACTTAAGCACTAAAGAACTAAAGAATACACAATAATTCCGTGCATGGAGGTAATTTTAGTTAATGTAAAAAAAAATGGGTCTTCTCGGTATCTTTTTTTTTAAATTATTATTTCATTCAACTGTCTTAAATTAACGTTTTTGATTCTATCTTAGATGTTTGGTTTGGAGCTCCAGAGTTATTCGAATTAAAAAAAAAAAAAAAAAAAAAAAAAAAAAAAGGGGGGGGGGGACTAATGTGCAAGTTGTACCTGACGGGACTAAAGTGAAAGTTGTACCTCACGGGAATAATGTGCAAGTTGCACCGAACGAACAAACTATTTCTTTCAACGAAAATGCCTACTAACCCTGGACGATAGGTCTGATATATCGTATCGTATCATATTATATATCGTATTTATCGTAATATAACTCAATACTTATTTCGCTTCCTTCTTCGACTCGTTTTAATACGCATTTTTTATATGCATGAGCAGCCCCCGAAAAAAAAAATAACTCAATCAAACACATGGTAGACAGTAACTTATATATAACTACACACAAATATCGGAATTAAAATCGGCAGATAATTTCCGTTATTTTTTAATAATTTTTTACAAAAAATCCAATGGACGGTTAACATAGAAAATCTTTTACATGGCTCCATGGACAGACAGTGACGTCATCACTTCGCTTGCGTATAGTGATGCTACATTATACAATTACTGTGTCTATGGTTTTATTTGAGCTTTATGAAATTGCCAGATTTAACAACTTTCTAATTTTAGGTATTTTTTAATGTAAAGGAATACGTGTATAAAAGGAAAAAATGGGGGAAAATGCATAAAAAATATTATTAAAAGTACTTTATATATTCTGGTAGCAGTGTGTCCTTTATATGTACTATAGACTTTGTTGTAATTGTTTTAGAAA
Source organism: Salticus scenicus (assembly GCA_963930645.1). Taxonomy (NCBI): domain Eukaryota; kingdom Metazoa; phylum Arthropoda; class Arachnida; order Araneae; family Salticidae; genus Salticus; species Salticus scenicus. The sequence goes on along the minus strand of OZ005654.1, from coordinate 217,855,350 downwards.
GTAATTTATAAAAAAAAAAAAAAAGTGTTAAAGGATGTCAATCGTTTCTTTAGTGAGAAATTAAAAAAAAATATATATATATACAGACACGACATTATTTCATTATTTAAAACAGGAAAATCTGACAGTGACAGATTTTAATTTAGTGCCAGAGGCCTACTGCTAAACTTGTTAATATCGACAAATTCTTCTTTAGTTAATTCGTGACGATCTAAATTCCATGATAAAGTTATCATTAAATCAAACCAATGTGTTTCAGCTGCAGATATTGTAACAAATAACGTTGGAAGTCGAAACTGTCTTATAGCCGCAAAACAACGTTTTTTCTCTTTTTCCCAATGAGGGGGAGGTGTGCCGTGGGGGGGACTCATGTCAAAGGTGTGCCTTGGGGGGAGGTCTCATGTCAAAGTTGTACCTTGGGGGGGGGACTCATGTCAAAGTTGGGCCTTGGGGGGACTCATGTCCAAGTTGGGCCTGGGGTGGGACTCATGTCAAAGTTGGGCCTTGGGGGGACTCATGTCAAAGTTGTACCTTGGGGGGGGGGACTCATGTCATAGTTGGGCCTGGGGTGACTCATGTCAAAGTTGTGCCTTGGGGGGACTCCATTCAATAAATCCCCATTCAATAAACCGACTGAAATAGGCCCTTAGCACTATTAAGAGTGACGTATAAAAATTCGACAACGCTGTACCGACTGAAATAGGGGTACCTTGGGGGGGACTCATGTCAAAGTTGGCCCTGGGGGGGACTCATGTCAAAGTTGTGCTTTGGGGGGACTTCATTCAATAAATCCCATTCAATAAACCGACTGAAATAGGCCCTTAGCACTAATTAAGAGTGACCTATAAAAATTCGATAACGCTGTATCGACTGAAATAGGGGTACCTTGGGGGAGACTCATGTCAAAGTTCGACCTGGGGGGGGGAATCATGTCAAAGTTGTGCCTTGGGGGGACCTCATTCAATAAATCACCATTCAATAAACCGACTGAAATAGGCCTCTAGAACTAATTAAGAGTGACCTATAAAAATTCGACAACTGTACCGACTGAAATAGGCCTCTAGCACTAAAAAAAAAAAAAAAAAGAAAAGAAAGGAGAAAAAAGAAAATTATACAGACACGACATTATTTCATTATTTAAAACATGAAAATCTGACATTGACAGATTTTAATTTAGTGCCAGAGGCCTACTGCTAAACTTGTTAATATCGACAAATTCTTTTTTAGTTAATTCGTGACGATCTAAATTCCATGATAAAGTTTTCATTAAATCAAACCAATGTGTTTCAGCTGCAGATATTGTAACAAATAACGTTGGAAGTCCAAACTGTCTTATAGCCGCAAAACAACGTTTTTTCTATTTTTCCAATGAGGGGAAGGTGTGCCTTGGGGGGGACTCATGTCAAAGGTGTGCCTTGGGGGGGACTCATGTCAAAGTTGTACCTTGAGGGGGACTCATGTCAAAGTTGGGCCTTGGGGGGACTCATGTCAAAGTTGGGCCTGGGGGGGACTCATGTGAAAGTTGGGCATTGGGGGGACTCATGTCAAAGTTGTACCTTGGGGGGGACTCATGCCAAATTTGGGCCTGGGGGGACTCATGTCAAAGTTGTGCCTTGGGGGGACTTCATTCAATAAATTCCCATTCAATAAACCGACTGAAATAGGCCCTTAGCACTATTAAGAGTGTATTATAAAAATTCGACAAAGCTGTACCGACTGAAATAGGGGTACCTTGGGGGGACTCATGTCAAAGTTGTGCCTTGGGGGGACTTCATTCAATAAATCCCCATTCAATAAACCGACTGAAATAGGCCTCTAGCACTAATTAAGAGTGTATTATAAAAATTCGACAACTGTACCGACTGAAATAGGCCTCTAGCACGAAAAAGAAAAGAAAATTATACAGACACGACATTATTTCATTATTTAAAACATGAAAATCTGACATTGACAGATTTTAATTTAATGCCAGAGGCCTACTGCTAAACTTGTTAATATCGACAAATTCTTCTTTAGTTAATTCGTGACGATCTAAATTCCATGATAAAGTTTTCATTAAATGAAACCAATGTGTTTCAGCTGCAGATATTGTAACAAATAACGCTGGAAGTCCAAACTGTCTTATAGCCGCAAAACAACGTTTTTTACCTTTTTCTCAATGAGGGGGAGGTGTGCCTTGGGAGGGACTCATGTCAAAGTTGGGCCTTGGGGGGGACTCATGTCAAAGTTGGGCCTCGGAGGGGACTCATGTCAAAGTTGGGCCTTGGGGGGACTCATGTGAAAGTTGTACCTTGGGGGGGACTCATGTCAAAGTTGTGCCTGGGGGGGACTCATGTCAAAGTTGTGCCTTGGGGGGACTTCGTTCAATAAATCCCCATTCAATAAACCGACTGAAATAGGCCCTTAGCACTATTAAGAGTGTATTATAAAAATTCGACAACGCTGTACCGACTGAAATAGGGGTACCTTGGGGGGGGGACTCATGTCAAAGTTGTGCCTTGGGGGGACTTCATTCAATAAATCCCCATTCAATAAACCGACAGAAGTAGGCCTCTAGCACTAATTAAGAGTGACCTATAAAAATTCGACAACTGTACCGACTGAAATAGGCCTTTAGCACTAAAAAAAAAAATAAAAAAAAAACATTAAATCATAAAATTCAGTTTTTTACTTACGCGCACTTTTTATTTCCTAATTCAAAATTATTAAAAAAAACTTTTTCGATATCGCTTTTAACGATACTGATTATTATTAATTAGTGCTAGAGGCCTATTTCAGTCGGTACAGTTGTCGAATTTTTATAGGTCACTCTTAATTAGTGCTAGATGCCTATTTCAGTCGGTTTATTGAATGGGATTTATTGAATGAAGTCCCCCCAAGGCACAACTTTGACATGAGTCCCCCCAAGGTACCCCTATTTCAGTCGGTACAGCTTTGTCGAATTTTTATAATACAATCTTAATAGTGCTAAGGGCCTATTTCAGTCGGTTTATTGAGTGGGGATTTATTGAATGAAGTCCCCCCAAAGCCCAACTTTGACATGAGTCCCCCCCAGGCCCAACTTTGACATGAGGCCCCCCCAAGGTACCCCTATTTCAGTCGGTACAGCGTTGTCGAATTTTTATAATACACTCTTAATAGTGCTAAGGGCCTATTTCAGTCGGTTTATTGAATGGGGATTTATTGAATGATGTCCCCCCAAGGCACAACTTTGACATGAGCCCCCCCTCCAGGCCCAACTTCGACATGAGTCCCCCCCAGGCCAAACTTTGACATGAGTCCCCCCCAAGGTACCCCTATTTCAGTCGGTACAGCGTTGTCGAATTTTTATAATACACTCTTAATAGTGCTAAGGGTCTATTTCAGTCGGTTTATTGAATTGGGATTTATTGAATGAAGTCCCCCCAAGGCACAACTTTGACATGAGTCCCCCCAGGCCCAACTTTGACATGAGTCCCCCCCAAGGTACAACTTTGACATGAGTCCCCCCAAGGCCCAACTTTGACATGAGTCCCCCCCCCAGGCCCAACTTTGACATGAGTCCCCCCAAGGCCAAACTTTGATATGAGTCCCCCCCAAGGTACAACTTTGACATGAGTCCCCCCCAAGGCACACCTTTGACATGAGTCCCCCCAAGGCACACCTCCCCCTCATTGGGAAAAAGAGAAAAAACGTTGTTTTGCGGCTATAAGACTCTTTGGATATCCAACGTTATTTGTTACAATATCTGCAGCTGAAATACATTGGTTTGATTTAATGAAAACTTTATCATGGAATTTAGATCGTCACGAATTAACTAAAGAAGAATTTGTCGATATTAACAAGTTTAGCAGTAGGCCTCTGGCACTAAATTAAAATCTGTGAATGTCAGATTTTCATGTTTTAAATAATGAAATAATGTCGTGTCTGTATATATATATATTTTTTTTTCTCTTTTCTTTTCCTTTCAATAATAATAATAAAACAAAGATTTTGATGAAATTCTGGCAAAAGCAGAATTTAGTTTAGGACGGAGGACTATTAGTTTTTTTTTTCTTCCCAATTATAACATCGCTTTCAAATTATTCAATAATATTTTCGATAAATTTTAGATTTCGATAAATGTCCAACTATCGAAAAATGATTTCGACAAATGTCCAACTATCGAAAACGACAACGCAAAAATCCCAGATTAAGACTAATAGGCCCTGAGTCCTAAAAAAAAAACTTTACTGGACTCCCTTAAATAGAAAAAAGTGATATAAAAAGAAAAATTCCTAAACATATATTTGGATTAAAATGTATGTTTTACATGTTCATTAATAAGCATATTACAAAGCTTATGTTACTTGTACTTATATTGTATTAAAAAATTTATGCAAAATTAATTTAAGTTTAAAGTTTGCATTGGAGTCTTTTTTACGGAAATCGTGTATTATATCTGAAAATGTACATTTTAGTACCTTTATAGTCCTAAAAAAAAAATAACATTAACATGTAACATGTTTATAAATATATAAACATGTTTCATATAGAATATGGTATGAAAATCATTTATAAACTATTAACAAAATGTATTAGTGCATGCTTTTTTTTTTCCATTATTTTTTCCATTATTATTCCCATGTATGGTAGAGATAGAATTGTTATTTGATCCAATTTTCAAAATTGAGTTTTATATATTTACCTGTTTTAAGGTCACTTGAATCTGAAAATCAGTCTTTTTAGTAATTGATATGTATATCTGTTACTTCGTGAGCGTCTGTTATCCCCATAACTCAAACAAAAATAACAGTGGGAGTCCCCATTTGGTGTTTCGAATTTCAGTCTTTTGGGGATTTTATTTGAAAATGTGTTGGGAAATAAGACAAATACTTTGTCTAAAGGGGCGTTTAATATTTTTCAAATACAAATTCGTCTATAGGGGAAATTTATCATTAGTACATTTTAGTATCTTTATAACCCTAAACAAAATAACATTAACATGTAACATGTTTATAAATACATAAACATGTTTCATATAGAATGTGGTATGAAAATCATTTATCATTCGTTTACCAGGCCATAAAAAATGATCCGGGTTTATTTGGAGCTGTACCTGGAAAATTTTCAAAGTGCATTTCAAATGGTTCTAATCGATTACAGTGTTAAATGTAAGTTCACAATTTGGCGTGTGTAAAATTTATAGACAATATACAGGACTACCTAAATATTAAGCGAATACTTTTTTTTAAATTGTTTTTAGATTTAATTGAGAGAAAAATGACATAACAAAGTACAAAATGCCCAAGAAAATTGTTCAGAAAATGATAACACTGCTCTGCATGAAAGTCGGACCCAACACCATTCCTGCAGATTCTTATATAAGATGACTTCCTGGATCCGAATATGATGCTCATTTTGCCCCCATCACCCACCATTTTTGGGGGACATCCCATTATTTTTATCACTGTTCGCTAATTTTATGGCTATGAATTTGATTCGGAAGGACTATTAAAGGACTATTAAAAGGATTATTTTAAGTGTCAAACATCTTCTGAGGGGCTGTAGAGGTGGAAAATTTTAAAACATGAACATTCATAGCAGGGGGAAAATGTAGGGGGGGGGTTGCCACTGAAGTTATGAATTACATTTATTATGTTTTTTAATCTGTTATTATTAATTATTAATTGTTAATTATACATTATATTTTTGTTGTTTTTAAGTGTTACAATAATCCTTTTCTCGAAATCAAATTCATGGCCATAAAATTACCGAACAGTGCTAAAAATTGGAGGAGGTTGTAGCATCACGAGAAAGCGGCGGATGATTGGAGGTCATATTCAGATTCAGGAGGTCATTTTACATAATAATCAGCAGGAATGGAATCAGGGTACGATTTTTTTTTCCAGCGTAGTGTATTTAGTTTCACTTTATCATATGGTAGACAAAATATTATTTTAGAGTCCAATTTTTCAATGTCGTGTTTTTCTATAATTATGCATTTTGTGACACCCCCCCCCCCCCTAAATAAGGATATAAAATTTTTAGATGTTCGTCTTTATGTCTATTATTAAGATAACTAAAAATTAATAAATGAAGGAAGTTTAAATTTAGTATTTTCATGAAAATGACATTTAAAAGTTTTAATGAAGATTAGTAAGATTCAAAATGTTGTAAATGTAAACATTCTTTGAATGATTTGACATTTATTATTTAATAACAAAATTAAACGGCTTTTTTGTACTTTAATAACATAATTGAAAGAACAGTATTCAAATGGGTGGTTATAGGGGGAAGGATTCGGCAGACCTACTCACACAGAAATATACGCCAGACAAAATTGCTTATTTAAATAGAAGAGAGTGAGTGAGAGAGAGCACTGTGAGTGCCACACCAAATTAATTATTTATGTCACTGTGTTTTGCGAAAGAAACTGCAAGCGAAGTTAAATTACACATTCAAATACATTTACAAACTGCTGTTTAACTGATTTAAGAGACGAACTATTTATGCATTTCGATATTTGAATTTCTAGACAATTGTGTTAAATTATCGAAAAAACCTCCCCTATGAAAGGGTCTACAAGGTACTTCAAACAGAATATGATTAACAGTTACTCTGAAAATAATTCGTTATTCGAAACAAGCGTTTAACTAAAAGAAAGAGAGATTGGTCAAAAGACACTTTAATCTGACATTTTTAGCATTTAAAGGATTAAATAAACTGTCTTTAAATCAGTCATATATATTAGATTTTAAATTTAATATGCATATATGCAAGGTATTTCAGCACTTCTAGGGCCGGTAGAATGCATCCTGACGATTCAGAATTACATAGCAATGTGGGGTCGGAAAATATTTTCTTGACACGGTGGTGTAGTGCACAATGAAATATCAGGAATAAAAAGACGCCACATTAATTATATTCGTTTTAATGATGAATGTCCATAAACAAAACGGAGGTGGGTCAGTGTTATTGTTTGAAATTTTATCCCCCACCTTCAATGAGGTACATAAACGGATTACAAAAATGATGTACATTGTATTACATATAGTTGCCGAAACGTAAGTAGAGACCTCCATGTGGAGACTCAAAAACATTTTGGGTTCTGTTTGTCTGTCTGTCTCGCGACAGATGCCGCAAAAATCGCGCTACACTCTAAAAAAAAATTGTAAAATCACGGTATTTAACCGTATAATTTTAGGGGAAATGACCGTTTTGCTACCTAAACGGTCGTAACCCGTAAATTAATGTTTTGGTAGCACAATTTAGGAAATAGCCGTATAATTTTACGGGAAATGACCGTTTTGCTAGCTAAACGGTCGTAGCCCGTAAATTGATGTTTCGAAAGTATAATTTTTTGAATTTTTACGAGAAAAAGCCGTTAATCTACGCAAACTGCACTTATCTTTCACCAAACCATATTCTTATGAGAAAATCTCTTTAAATGCTATCATTTCAGTGACATCAAGAGAGAATTCCATTTTCTTCCATTTTTAAACTGAAATTATGATTCTTATTTATACTGATTGAATGTGTTTAATTATGCACGCATGACGCATAGAAACATCCAGTGGTTTTAATAAGATATTGTTTTCTTAATTTAATTAAAAAAATTTCCATCTAACTCAAACTGAGTAATTGATATTGATGAAATTGATTTTATTTGTCTATTAACGCGAAAACATTAAAAAAGAAAGCTAAAATGGTTTCTTGATTCGAAGCCAGATTTCTAAAACACAAACTACAACCTAATAATTGTTTTATCCACTAAGCGCATTTTTATTTATTTATTTTTTATTTTTTAAGCATACAGCATGCTAATTGCTCTTAACCCTTTAGTTAAGCCTTAGAAAACCGAAAATTTTAATGTTATTTCCACAATGCATTTTTTACAATATGCTAAAAGTTTATTCCAATATGAAATGAATATGTAATTAACCATTTGAAGGTAAGTCTTATGATTATTATGTATGATCTTCACTGTTAAAAAACAAATCTGTTTTATCTGAATATGACCATCAGGTATGTACATTACATCACATATAGCAGGTTCTGCTCCCGAAATACTTCAGTCCTTTCTTCATTCAATGGATTTGGATTTTGGGAATAAGGCCGGTTGACTAATATAGGTCCTAGGCCAGAGGGGGAGTGCCCTCCGTGTGTGTGTGTGCGTGGGGGGCTTTCTTAAATATCCTAGCCCGTATTTACTCAAGTTTCGAAGAAAACCACGGAAAACTATGAACGGCTAGGCCGACGAGCGCGGCCTGGGATCGAACCCGGCACCTTATGTCTACCAGCTTTCAGCGCAGAACTGCTCGGCTGCTGATGGGCTCCCTTCATGCAATTCAGCTTTAATAAATAAATAAATAAATAAATAAACTCTTCTGCTATTCTAAAAATTGCAAATACGCCTAACACTTCATAAACACAGTTTGAAATCGTCCTTATAATGAAAACCTGTTTGGATGAATAAGAATTAGGCTCTAGTTATTTCTTCTTTGCACCCACAACTGAAACCATAAAGATCGAAAACCATGAAAAAAATCGTATTAATTGGAGATACAAATTCTCTGTATTTATGTAAAAGATTTATTATTATTATTCAAAGTTTATTCTGCGTCTTGGTTAATTTTCAGAGATCTCACATAGTTTTCAAAAGTTACATTTTGTTTTTGAAAAAGGGTGAGAAATTCTCACCCATTATTTACCTCTAATGAGAACCTTGAAATAAGACTACCTCTTTAGTGCTAGTGTTTACGAATAAAAAAGGCCCACCAGCGGCCGAGCGGTACTACGCTCAAAGCTGGTAGACGTGGGGTGCCGGGATCGATCACAGGTCGCGCTCGTCGGCCTAGCCGTTCGGAGTTTTCCGTGGTTTCCTCCGAAACTTGTGTAAATACGGGCTAAGACCCCTCAGAAAGACCCCTAGGAGGGTACTCCCCCTTAGGCCTAGGACCTACAGCAGTCAATCGGCCTTATTCTGAAATCCAATCCAGTCAATTTACAAATAAATATGATTTCGAAAAATAGTTAGATTTTCTTTCACAAAATTCAATATCGTAGTTTTCATAGGGAAAAAAAAAACTTTTGTTTTTTCAACATGAGAATTGACTGAATTCTTAATTTTGTCAAAAATAGTCTTAAAATAAAATAACTTTCAGGCATAGTTTGAACGTTAACAATTTAATCACAGTAAAAAATTTGTGTAAAAATAAAGCACTTTTTTAACATAAATACAGCATAGATTACTGTAAATTTGTATAGCTAGTTCTGTAAAAATAATTGAAGATTTGTTACTTCACATTGTGCTGTAAATCGGTTTAAAAAATTTTCCAGAAGTATTTTGGTGCGTATGACAAGATTTATCAACTAAGTCAGTTCTGATGTTGACTTTATCCGTTTTTGTAAAGATATACTTCTGAGATCCCAACGGCATGTTTGGCAAAGCACTGGCCTCTGAACAGGTGATTGTGAGTTCGAATCCTGGGATACCCAAGAGGGTTTGTTTCGCATGAAAATTAATAAATTAGCTTTTGCGTGTAAAAAAATAAGTAAGTTTTTTAGTGTTGTGGATTTCTCCCTGCACGCATGTGTAATAATTGCAAGAAACTTTTTTAAAGCATTCAAGAAACTCAAACTTTAACTTTTAATTTTATGTCAATTCTACTTTTTTTGCAGGTTGGTTGTATGTTTCATCACAACGTAAAATTACTGGCGATAAATCATTCATCGTCTAAATGTATTTTTACGGGCTTTGACTGGAATCTCTGCTGCCGGGCTTTGCCCGTAATTTTACTGCAGCATTTTTTACAGTGTATTGACTTGCAATTTGTACACATGTTCATGAGCCACACGGAATTAGTTGATAGTTTTGAGTGTGTATTCCATTTGTAGTTCGTGTACAGGCACACACCAAAGTTTATTTTTATCATTATACGTCTATGGACAGAATTTGTATGTACCGCAACTGCGGCCGCAAAAATCACGCTATTGAATTGTAATTTGATACACATGTTTATGAGCCAAATGGAATTAGCTGTATAGTTTTGAGTGTATATTCCATTTGTAGTTGGTGTACAGGGACACAAGGGTTTTATTATCATTACAGCCTATGAGCAGAATGAGTATGTACCGCGATAGCGGCCGCAAAAATCCTCCGATTGACTTGGAGATTGGTATACACGTTCAGGCTCTGTATAGAAATAGCTGTATAACTTTTTATGTCTATATTGTTTATGGATTGTGTACAGGGACAAGCAAACATCTTATCATTTTGACGTATGGGGTGAATTTCGTTTAAACGCATTTTAACATCATTATTTTGCAATCAACAAAATGAAATTAGCGTACATTACTGAGATGCTTAAACTTAAGTTTCCTTCAGAGAATATGCGCTCTTAGGCTTCCTAATTAATATACAAGATCTTACAAAAGTGTTCTGATATTGTCACGTAATCATCCAAATTATATCAAATTTTGAACAATTATTCATGAAAAACGTAGAATAAGCTGAAGCGTTCTTACTGGTATATACAATGTTTATGTTTTTTTTCCAGAGACACACAAAATAACTTCATGACAGTAGAGCCTATGGGCAAATTTTTATTTAAGTGCAGTTTAACGCGTTTATGCTACATTGAACATAATGGAATTAACGTACATTATAAAGATGTTTAAAAGCGTGTGTACTCTTAAAAAAAGAGTATGTAATAGAGTAAATTTACTTACGGGACCACATAAAAGAATTCGATGACGTTCTGTAATCATCCAAATGATGTCAAATTAGTTTGAAAAATTAATGAGTTATAATTAATTAGATGTATTCTTATTATTGGGGTATATAATAATTTTCGGCTCTATTTCCGGGATACATAAAAGAATTTCGCTCTATTGCGGTCTACAGTCGGTATTTCTTAAAAGTGTATTTTCACATGGCTACACCCCATTAAATATAATGAAATTTTTCTGCTAAAAATTGTGGGCATAGAATGGGTAATTAGTTTACAGGGATACACAAGATAATTCTGATAAGTTATGCAATCATTTTGCATGAAATTTCGTACAAATATTTATGAATGACAGGGAATTAATACAAGACAGGAATACATATATATGCATATACTATATATACAGATAGGTATAGAAAGAGAGATATAGTGTGTGTGTGGGGGGGGGGGGGTTGATGGGGCCTTAGACCTCCTCAGAAACGTATCTATTTATGTAGCAAATCAATCGAATCATTATATATATTTTTTACATAATGAGGAATAAATAAAAATAATCTGTTGAATAATGTGGGATGCAAATAGGACGTTAAGGCTCCTGATCTGCAGATCCAGTAGTATATATATAATGTCTTTTCTTTTTCTACATTGTTTAGCTAACTGTTACACTCTTATAAAATTACTCTAACTGAATCTGATATCATTTTGAGCAATTTCTTTTCATAATGCCGAAAGTGTTTCATATTCAGTACATGTGATTCAATTTTTATTTACAGTTTATTATTATATTAACACATATTTTCTACAGATTCATAATCATAGCGATATGCCGGCATCATTTTTCTTGAATGAAACAAAAAATATTATATTCAGAAAGAAAAGAGAAAGTTCTAACAACAGCTGCGCAACAAAAGTAGAATGTAAGCAATAGGAGTTGACATTGATGAATGAACGTCAAAGGATAACAGAATTTTCATAAAACGGGAAGCTTTCTCGCTGAACAAAATGTACCTTGAACGATTTTATATCGAAATTTAAAATGTATGTTCAATATTTGTCTGGAAATAACGATTAAATGGAAAGCATCTGCTTTTGCTCAGTGTTTTTTAATAACTCAGTATTTGAAAAAGCTTCGTATCTTTGAAAAATTATTCTAAGGCTTGTTATTTTTAATAAATGTTACATGAGAAACCTTAAGAAAAGAGATGAAGAATCTTTTTATTTATTTTTTTTTTATTTAAGTGATATTTGCTTTTATATTAAGAAATTTTTACTTTTATAAAAGTATGATTTTCCATACAATTTTAATTGTTCGATGTAAAAGGCGTAGCAAAAATCTAACACTTTTTTGGCGAATTAATTTAAGCGTCTATTTCATTTTTTAAAAATAAGGTAATAGAAAATAGCCAGATGGTGCCCTTATAGTTGAAGAGAAGTAAAAAACACCATACGAAAATACCACTATGTATTTATTTATTTTATCCTATGTAAATAATGTATAATTAGGGGAACAAAATAGAAAAAAATCAACTTTTCCTATGTAAACTTCTCCACCAGTGATTGTGTTTTCGAAGCTTGTAGATGGGTTGTTTGGTTGTGTGGGTCAAGGACGATTGACTCGTTAGTATCCTAGGCCTATGTGGAATACATTTCGTGAAGAGTTACTCTAAGAGTTCCTAGTCCGAATTTACGGGAATTTTGTACGAAACCAGGGTAAAACCCGAACGGCTAGGCCGACGAGCTGGAAGGGGAAAGGTGCCTGGTTCAATCCCATGTCGCACACGTTGACCCAGCTGTTTCGAGTTTTATGTGTTTTTTCCTAAACTAGTATGAAAATGGGCTAGAACACTATGATAATATCCTCTTTGGAAGGCAACTTTCCATGCTTATGTCCAGGAATGTCAATAACGTACACTAACAACAATATAAACTTATATTTAAATTACAACAATCACAGCAATCAATTTAGTTCTATAATTAACATATGTATATATTTTCGATAGTTTCAAAAAGTAATGCAAAAGTAAAAGCAAAAAAATGTTTAAAACTGAGTTTAATTTTGAGAGCAAATTTGAAAGTGAAAAAAATTCTCTGTGGTTATGATTAACCAACAAATTTAGAAATACCACTTGTTATTTCAAAAATCGCATCAGTGATAAACTGAAAACGGTTTAAATAATTAAGATTTACATTTAAATAATTATTTCGTATGGAATGTTATCTGTTAATAAAATATAAACTAAAACACCATAGTTTAGTCATTAACCCTTTGCTGCGCAAGGTAATCGGGATCATTAAAATTACACTGCCACCGGAATTCACGAACACAGTTAAAATAAAAGGAATTGAAGACATTTTCTGCTATGTTAGTAAAATTTTTCTAACAAATTTCCGAGATGAGTTTTTGCAGTTGAAAATTAAAATCAAGTGATGCTGTAGTGGCATCACCGCCCCTGAAAGGGTTAATATAAAGATATAAGAAAATACACTTTAAAATTCACTTATATCGGGTTAAAACGATTTCTACACAGTCTTATTTATTTGTAGTGTCATTTATTTATGTGTGTGGCTGCAAACTAAGAATCGAATTTTCACTCACTTAGTATCATCCTATTCTAGTATCATCCTATCTCTAAAGTTTGCATACATGCATAACTCCGATAACAACACATGCTCATGTTGTAACATATCTACAGAAGGAGGATTGAAAGCTCTGGACCCCTACTTGGAGTTAAAAATCTGTTTTTGAATTTTAACCCACTTCCTGTTCTCTGATTGAGGTAAAACTTTCGATACATGTAGAATTTTGACCACAATGCATGTTCAAGCATTATTGGATTTCAGGGAGGTGGGGCTGAGAGACTACTCTTCCAACTTCAGTTCAAAATTTGTTTTCAAATTTTAATCTACTTCCTGTCATCCAAAGGAGCTGAAATTTTGCATACATGCATATTATCTACATGCCCTGAATTGCAGTTTTCGGTACATTTAGAAATAAAAGCTTGTTTTTAATTTTTTTTCAATTGTGGTGTTAAGTTTTCGTCATAATTATACATTAAAAATTGTTAAAATACACAATATTCTCTGTTTCAAAACCTGTTGACGCTTTTATTTAACATTAAAATGCTCTGTATATTTTAACAACTTTTAATGTACTATAAAAAAATATTTTTATGTTCTGAAGTGTATTTTATCATATCTAACGGTTGAATTCACCTATAACTTTAACTCCTCGTTAAAAACGAAAGTATTAAAAACATATGAAGTCAGTTTGTAACTTTTCAGAAAAAATTGGCTCGTTGCTTCTGTCATCTAACGATATTGTTATTTTCAGAATTTTTAGCTGAAAATAATCAGCAAAGGTTATATGAAATCTTCGACGCTAGATGGTAGAAGCAGTTTGCCAAATTTAGTTGGAAAGTTGCACTCTGATTTTAGACGCTTTCAAGTTTTTATATTGAACCGGGAGTCGAAGTTAATCGTAAATACCGCCGTTAATATTTCTTAAGTAATTAATATTTTTTAATCATTATATAAGGCATCAATTTATATTATTAATGATACATTTTAGTGTAATTGACAATCCATGTTAATTTATGTTACATTTGTACAAATATTGGGTGAGTGCGAAAGCTCAATCCGTTTTTGGATATGCGAATTTGCAATGGAATTGACGGCACACATGACATTGTAATGACGCAAATCGTCGGCCAATTAAACGTGTGGATACCTAACATATAAATGCATCGTGTCTCACAAAGTTAATCATCTCAAAAAAAAAAAAAAAAAAAAAAAATCAGAGGGTGTAACATGGAAAGCGAAATGGAGCATACAAGACATTGTTTGTTATACGAGTTCGATAAAAGAGTACAGTAGCCGCAGCATGTCGCAATGTTTGTCAAGTTTATGGGGACGATGCAATAGACGAAAGCACATGTCGTCGATGGTTTCATAAATTTAGGGAAGGAGACAGAAGCTGTCAAGATCAGGCTAGGAGTGAACGGCCATCACACGTTGGAGACGACAATATTGACCAAGCCGTAAAGAACACCCCGAACCCAACCATGCAAGAATTAGCGGAGACCTTCAATGTACACCGGACAACGGTTGAAAGACAGCTGGTTAAGTTGGGTTTTACGAGAATGTTGGATCGTTGGGTTCCGCATAACCTGAAAGAACGGGATGACCGAATCGCCACCTGTATTTCCTTGCTTTCCCGATACAGAAATGACCCATTCTTGACACGAATTGTAACAGGAGAGGAGAAGTGGGTTATGTACCGTAACGTAACGCTTCGTAGGACAGTGTGTCGTCCTTCTCATCCGCCTGCATCGACTTCGAAAGCTGAACTTCATTCCAAGAAGGTGTTATTGAGTGTGTGGTGGGATGTGCAGGGCAGGTCCTGCCACTCAACCACACCCTCAAAGCTGCCTTCTACTATCTACTGTTAGACAGGCGGCATTCGAATTTGGTAGCAAAGCGGCCAGGTCTCATCAATCGTCGAGGTGTTATCCTTCATCACGATAACGCCAGGCCACATACTGCTATCATCACCCGCTAAAAGTTACTAGGCTTTGGTTGGGAGCTTTTACCCCACCCTCTCTATTCTTCTGACTTGGTACCAACTGACTATCACCTATTTCGTGCGTTGAACAATTCCTTCATTCAGAAAATCTTTGATGATCTTGATGCTGTGATAACTGCCATCCAAGACTTTTTTTACTCGAAACCGCCGGAATTTTACCGTCGGGGTATTCATCTCCTACCAAAAAGATGGCAAGATGTCATAGATAAGAATGGGGATTATGCACAATAATTGGTATTGTTGATTTTGCGTTTATTTGCTCTTTATGGGTAATTGAAACGGGTAGAACTTTTGCACTCACCCATTAATTTTGCATTCAAAATCTCAGAACAAAGAAGTATTATGGTACAAATTTTATATTAAAGTTTCTTTCATAGAATAAAAATCACAAAGAGAATGCAGAAAATATGCTGCACTTAAGTTTTAAACTTTTTATCAACCAAAAATAATATAGTGACTTCAAATTCCCTTACTTTTTAAAGTAAATTAACACTACTTTTGGCTGCATATGTTTATAAAATCTAGGTTCGACAAAAACTTTCTTTTTAAAATTTTCTATTGATTATTGTTCTAAACAATACTTTTAATATAAAATTTGTATGATAATTTTTTTTTCTCTCTAAGATTTTAATGCATTTTTTTTTTTTTTTACACAAAGATTTCATACTTATACAAAAAATTTTTAGAAAATTTTTACCATTACTTGCAAATAATTTCTTTAATTTTCAAGTTGCTAATTATTTTAGTTAATATTTTATAAATAAAATAATCAGGAAAATCTATTGAAATAGTTATTCATTTGATTTTTATTATGTACAAATATATACTTATTATTATTATCATATTTGTAAAAGATACTACTGATGTTTTTTTTCTTTTATATATATAATGAAATTTTAATTAAAACACTGTATAATATTTTGTAATAATTTTCTATACATCAGAGCAACATTTAATTCAATCTCCAATAAAAAGAAATAGCCTTATGAAAATTAAAATATTCTTTTATAAAAATTTCCATTCAAGTATCAATTGAACTCACAAATTTATAAAACTTTTCTTAAATTAAATTAAAAAAGAATAAAAAATTACCCTCAATAAATTGATTTGCTAAAGAAGTGCACCTCTAAAATGCAAAACGAAAAAAGTCGAAAAATGTATAAGAAGTGTTTGCCGAAAACATTCTATCTCTGCTTGTCCTCGGGGCATTTCCGTCCTTTCTGTTCAATATCCTGTTTTAGTGCTTATTGAAGTAAAATGTGTATTTTATATGCTCATGTGTTAAATAAATCTCAGAATATTTGAAGAACTACATATATATTAGTCTATGAGAATATTAAATGAGAAAAATAAGAGAGTTATGAGATGATTATGAGAGAGTTGAATTCTCATTAGAAGTTATGATAATAATCAAAACATTTTATGTCAGTTTGTCAATATATATATACTCGTATATATATTTACCTGCAGAAATTTTAATCTTGTTCCAAATTATTTAAGAAAATGGATACACAAATTCATTTAGTAAAATTTTTTCCGATACATAAATTTATTTAAAATTAGTACAGAATTAAATAACACACACACATATATATAATTAACTACCACAAAAATCAGTATAATGTTTAAAAAAAAAAAAAAAAAAATCGTAAGTTTTATATATTTTAAGAATTCTTATTTAAACAGACTACATTTCTCAATTTCTTATAACATTATGACATTTTTCAATTTCATATAACATAAGAAAATAAGAAATTTAATATGTATAAAATTTTGTAAATAAAATTATGAAAGAAAGAAAAGCTGCTACTTATAAAAATCTGGAGTGACTCTACTCGACTTTCCGAACATTAAGTAATTAATGGTTATATAAATAAACTAAAGTAAGAGAAATCGTTATATAGTGAAAACATAAAATTATAATTGGGTTTATGAGTGCTTTTCTTCATATAAGTATGTTGTTTAATTTAACGCTATTTGCCCTTCAAATAATTTGAGCCTATAGATAATAAATTTTCGTTGTGTCCCTGTGAAATCTATATATGTTAAACTCACCAAAATCTATAAAGCGCGTGCGATGGTTACCTATAACATGCATATAAATTTTCATATCAATGGGATGAGGCCTTCAGACACTTTCACATTTTAAATAACTCGAGCCCATAAGCCACAATGATAAAGTGTATTTTTCTTCATGTCCCTGTAGAAAAAAAAAAAAAAAAAAAAAAAAAAAAACTAAGTGTTAGATTCACTAAAATCCATATGGTTTGTACGATTGTGACCTGTAATATGTGTATGATTTTTCAGTTAATTCAAATAAGGAGTTTAGACGCAGTCGCACTTTAAATAATTTGAGCCCATAGGGCCCATTATGACAAAGATCTTTCTTTGTGTCCCTGTAAAATAACTACTCGTGCTAGATTCTCCATGCTAGATCTTTATCATTTATGCGACGGTGACCTACAGTACGTATATAAATTTTCAGCTCAATTGGATAAGGCATTTAGACACTAATAATTTCAGTCCGCAGGCCATAATGATAAAGGATATTTTGTTATGTCTTTGTAAAGAAAAATGTAAGTACTATATTCATCAAGAGCTATACAGTTCGAACAACGGAGACCTTTGACAAGTATATAAATTTTCAGCTGAACCTGATAAGACAAAAGTATATGGAAAACAAACAAAACGGCGGTATTGGCGAAATTTCTCCTTTAGACGGTTTTGTGAGTAAGAAGACGTAATGAACAACAACAAAAAACTATACGCGATAGATTTACCAAAAATTATGCATTCCGTGCACCGGTGACCTACAGCATATGTATAAATTTTCAGCTTAATTGAATAAGGTATTCAGATGATATCGCAGTTAAAAAAAATTTTGGCCCATATAGATCGTAGTGATAAAGAAGTTTTCTTTGTGTCCCTGTATTCACCAAAATTCATACAGTTTGTGTGACGGTGACTCATAACATGTGTATAAATTTTTAGCTGTCGAATAAGGCATTTAGACTCTATTGCACTTTAAAACATGTGGGCTTATAGAACTTAATGATAAAGAATTTTTCTTTGTGTCACAGTAAACACACTTGAATCAATCCACCTATTATAGTCTATGGGCCAAATTTTGTTTTAAATGCTGTAGCATCTAAATGTTCGACTGAGCTGTATAAAGCTCAGTCGAAATTTATACACATGTTGTGCTCAGACTAAAGATTTATACACATGTTATGAGTCACCCTCTCATGAATTGTATGAATTTTGGTGAATATAGCGTTTATAATTATTTTTTCAGGGACACAAAGAAAAGTTCTTTATCGTTATGGTCTATATGGACCTAAATTCCTTAAACTGCGATAACGTCTAAACACATTATTCATTTGAGCTGAAAATTTATACACATGTTATAAGTTACTGTTGTACGAAGGGATTATTTTTTTTTTTTTTTTTTTTTTGGGGGGGGGGGGGAGGAACACACACACACAAAAAAAAATCTATCATTGTGCTTTATGGGCTCAAATTATTTAAAATTCGATAGCGCCTAAAGACCTGACCCGATTCAGTTGAAAAGTTACATACATATTACAGGTCACTGTCGCACAGGCTGTATAAATTTCAGTGAGTCTAGCACATGATTCTTACAGGGACACAACGGAAATTTCTTTATCATTATGGTATAGGAACCCACATTTTTAAAAGTTCGATTGCTTCTAAACGTTTTATTCGATTGAGCTGAAAATTTATACACATATTATAGTTCACCGTTGTACAAACTACACTGAGCTTGGTGAATTTAGCACGTATAGTATTTTTTACATGGACACAACGAAAAATTCTTTATCATTATGCCCTTTGGGCTCGAATTCGTTAAAATACGATAGCGTTTAAACGCCTTGTCTGACTGAAAATGTATGTACCTGTTATAGATCACCACAGGATACGATTGTCTCAATGCCCGCCTTTTTAAAATTAGACTAAAGGATTCTCCGGTTTGTTGTCTGTGTAACTCTGGATCCTTAATGGACAGATTACATATTGACATGTGTTTTGCACTTAAAAGTTCTAATTGTATTGTTAAAAAATATTGGGAGGTTAATGAATTGACTGTTAAAGCCAGGCATTTGTAATAAAAAAATTTATAGATCACACGAACTGTATGAATTTTGGAGAATATAATATTTATTTTATCATGTTTAAACCATATAGTACCTGTATGACCGAAATTACTCGGCGTCATTGTAAAAATTATTCGCAATGTAAATACAGTATTTTTTTTTTTTTTTTTTTCGGAAATATATTTTTTATTTGTTTGCCCAGACGGAGCGCGATTTACCAATGAAATCTAATTCTCCTGGAGATAAGAAAAATTTAAATTCGAGTCAACAATTCAAACCCCTAAACTATGTATATTTTTTAATGGCAATTAATTAAGCTAGAAAATTAATTTTCCTAGAAAACAGGTTTTTGCGATACTTTGCTACAAGCAGAGCTCGGGGTACCAGTAATTGTTAATTTTCTTGAAGAAGAAAATGAATCAGATCGCTTCTTTTAATCTCAAAAGAAACAAAAAATCTGATAAAATTTTGTTATACAAAATAGTTCTAGTGATTTTCAAGAAAGCCAGGATCCTGCTGTATTTTTTCTGGACTTACTTCGAGTTACTAGTTAACGATAATTATTCTGAAGATGAGTATTCGATATCGAAATCCAAATTTTTATCAAAATCCTTCAAGTAGTTTCTAAGAAAATCAAGTTTCTGTCATATTTTGTCACGGGCGTAGTGGGGGTTAACTGTGAACGCTAATCTTCCAGAAAAAACAAGATATGCCAAATGCGTTTCTCATTTCAAAAAATCTATAACGCTAAACTTTTATCAAAATCGTTATATTTATTTCTGAATAAACCCAATTTCTGCTATATATTTTACGTACAAAGGGTTAGCAACGAACGCAATTTTTCCAGAAAATGAGGGTAAGTTCAAACTATTTTTTATTCTAAAAAACACTTAAGCCCAATCTTTTATCAAACTTTTATATCCATCAAACCCTAATTCTGCCAAATTTTGCAACTGCCGGATGAAAGCGCACAGCGAAGGGCGAAATTTTCTTAAAACGATTATATATACAATTGATTTTGCTTTTCAAAATAAATAAATAAATAAATAAATAAAAAACCCTTAATCGCAATTTTTAATCAAAATTACTACATTTATCTTTTTGTAAATAACCAGTAAAGTGGAAATACCAGTTTCAAAGACGATTTTTAATCTTTAACCGTTTTGGGTTCAAGTACCACCCCCATGGTCTAAGAAATCGTGTTTTACGATATTTAATTTTACAAATTCTAAAAATAAATAACTAAATAAAATCTGATTAATTTTTTAAAATTTTTCAGCATTTTCAGAAAACTTGGTTTAATTCATTAATAAATCCGTAAATTGCTTTAACAATAATTAAATATATATTTTCCTAAATATTACTGCAATGTTATTAAACTATATTACTACTATATTATTATACTACCGGATTACTACAATATTATTAAACTATTATTATACTACCGAATTATTAAATATTGAACTATCCAAAATTTTTTCTGATTTAAAAAATAATGGTTACCCCCCTCCTTTTATTAAAGAATTTATAAAAATGAGTTATATTTTTCATATAAATAAGTTTATCCTAAAGTTATAAATTCCACTCACCGTACTACTATCCCTTATTATAAAGATATCCGGAAATATCTCTAAATTGCTTAGAACAGTCAATATCTCTACTAGCTTTAAACCTCAACTCCGTATTAGTAACTTTCTCTCAAACTTTAAACCCGCTGTCCTCCCCCCCCCGGCCCCCACACACATATTAAGCGTTTAGTTGTAATCAATTGTATCCCCTGTAAAAAAGTGCGATTCTACATATATCGGTGAAACTGGCAGAACAGGTGAAATTGGATTAAAGGATCATAAACGCTCATATAAAACAGGTGATTTAAGATCGAAACTCGTAATCCAATAGTGATCATATTCCTGATTTTGATAACTTTAAAATTTTAGCTTCAAATGTAAATATATATGAATCCCGTATTTTTCTAGAGGGCGCTTCTATTAAATTACAACATTCTACCTTGAACGAGGCTACAGCTATTCCTCCATAATTTTGTTCTGATGTATTATGATTTTTTTTTTTTTTTTGGGGGGGAAATGTTGTGCTTTGTATGTATGACACTGAGGAGGGCTGGTGTTTAGCCGAAACGTCTGTCTTGCATTTTAATTAAAATGTACTTTTTAAAAATTTTAGTATTCTTTATCTCATTTTAAATGTTGCTTTGGTTTTAGTAAAGTTCATTTTTGAATAATCTAATGATTAGTAACAATGAAAATAATGATTTAAAGAATACTAAAGGGTACATTTGAATTCTCATGTCTTTAGGGTGCCGATGAAATATACATGTATCGAGTAAAAATCTACTACAAAATAAAGTTTCCTTTCCATTATATTCAGCTAAAAAAACATACGTGTATTAACATCCTACCAAATTGTAAAATTTAAAGAGTAATTCGATTAACCCCTTCCTTCCCGCTCCTGTGAAAATAACGGTGTGAGGTTTCGCCCTCTATTTCTTGCGCCCATGATATTTCCGGGCTGGAGTGTTTAAAAGTAATGCGCTAAAAATATTTAAAAACAAACCATTTATGATACCTGGATTTTTTTTTTTTTTTTACTCTATATGGTAGTAGCAGAATATTCAAAATGTAATCGGAGACAGTTATTTTAAACTAGTTTATTTTAAACTAGATATCAGAATTATCCAAGTTTAAATATTTGTAATACTTATTTCCCAATCTTAGCTCAGTTAGGCTTCTGAATGCACTTACTTTTGTGCTCTGTGGTAAAATATATTTTTTAATGTTATGTACATTATGGAGTCAGAATAACAAAGTGGATCGGATGCTAATTTTAGTATGAATGCATCTGAGATTGATTCGGAAGTAGGTGATCTTTACGAATGTTCGTATAGCGAATCTAAAAACAGTATTATACATATAGTGCTGTATTATACGTAAAATCCTTTTTTAATATTTTAAAACACATATCTTATTTTTTCTACCTTCTGGATAACCAACATTCACTCATAATAAAACTGATTATTGGTTTTTTGCAAAACTAAATTTTCTCGATATTTAGCTAAAATGTTCTAAAAATTAAAAATGAATACGTATATTGTTCATACACTTTATTTTATACAATTCTAACCAGTAAAGAAAATAGGCATCTTCTTTACCGTTTTCTTAAAAATTACGAGGTCGTTATGAGGGTAAAGACAAATAGTATACTTTTTAGGCCATGAATACATATAAAGGGATAGTCACGAACGATCTAAATTAGAAGACTGGGAGAAATTTGTTTCCTTTTAAAGCACTACCGAAAATATTAGAGTAATCCTTCTTTCTCTGAAAAAAGCATCAAATATTAAAAAAGACGCTTGTATTCCCTATCTCCTCACTCGGCCCAATTTATGTCTTGATTGATTAAAGTCGGGTTTTCAATTTATTCTTAAGCATTGTTTTTCTTAATTTTTTTTTTTTTTTAATTCGAAGCTCTGGCTCTTTTATGCTTTCATTTTCTTAGAGGATCTCAAATTTAGTTCATTCTATCAACTGCAAATTTTGATTTTTCAAGATTGTGATTATAAATACACACTCAAATACTCACAATACATTCAGATAATTATGCAAATGTAAGTCCGTTAAAGTTTGCCTACGCGCAGATGAAAAATAAATGTGTTCATATTTCGTTATGTATTTAATATATTTTGACATTCTGATTGCCAATATGCTATGTTTATTGGTAGTATTTCTAGTCTCTTAGAACTGGGTTTAACCATTTGAGTGTGGCGAAGCACTATCCCGCTTCTCTTATATTATGCCAAAATGCGGCGAAGAGAAATTATACATAATATCACTTCTGAAAATTATTGGTGACTATTGAATAAAAAAATCGCGAAGTCTGGCAATATGGGTGAAGAGCTATCGCGCTTCTCTTTCTTTTGTCCTTACAATGTGTTATAAAGTTGTTACTTTTGACTTCAATTTACTTCGAACATTATTGATACTATAGAGAAAGGATAGTTAGCAATGAAAAATGTGACCATCAACAAGTAAAATGTTTTCTTTATATAAATTGCCTAGACGAAACTTGTGACAGTGTAAGGTAAGTAATAAAAATAATTGTAATTGAGTTAAACGTTTCTACTTCATTTACGCTACATGTAAAGAAAGAATTTATGGAATTTGAGCAGCTAAACACTCTTGTATTTAGCTAAACTGTGAGAATAATTTTTTTTTTATTATTATATATAAAGTAATTTTTAACAACAAAGTTAATTATGACAGTTTCTATTATTTTCCAAATAATTACGCATTTTTTTTTGCACTTTTAGCATATATACAAGAAAATTCTTCACTCAAAACAGTTAATACCCTCTATGCGATACTGAAAAGAGAAAACTTTCTCTTGCAATTTCTTTAAAGAAACCTTTATGTACATGAATATATGCGCCATTCTCATACGTGAATTAAGCACCTTCAAAATCACATGCAGGGCTCGCAGCGTTCCTAAATTTTTACATGCGTTTTATTCATTTGTCATCAATATTTTAAAACAGACATTTTTAAGATAATGCTATAGCACTAATCTTCAAAAGAAAGTTCTTTTTTAAAATAGTGTAACAATATAATAAAACATCCGTAAAACTTTACGAACGCTACGAGCCCCGTACATTACATCCAAAACTCATTTCAAGTATTTTTAGGGGACGATTACAAACATTGTTTTTTTTTAAATTTTTACTGGTCTTTTTGATTTCGGGGCAAGACCTCGCTGAAAAATATAAAGTTTAAAATCTGTTTTACATGCCCAAAGTTTCAAGAGAATTCATCAACACATTTTTTCTTCATATTTGACTAAACATCCGAATTTGAAAGTGTTCGGCCATTTATAAAAAAGTTGCGAATTAAACATTTCCCTTTAATTTTAAATAACACTTTCAAGTAACATATCACACTTTAAATACACTGCTCGGCATGAAAATTGCCTCTGACATAATTTCAGCATATTCTTATGTAAAATGAACTCCTAAATCCGAATAGGACGCACATTTTGCCCTATAACCCACCGTTTTTTAAGAATGGCCCTTATTTTTATCATTTTTTGTTGATTTTATAGCTATAAATTTGATTTTTAGGGGGAGGGATTATTTTAACCGTTAAATATCTTCTTAGGGGTTACAGATTTGGAAAATTCTAAAACATGGACATTTGCGACACTTTTTTTTTTTTTTTGGGGGGGGGGGGGGGGGAGATTTGCTACTGAAAATAAAAAATATACAAGATACGTAATGCATAATCTGTTATTAATATTTTAAACTTTATATATTTTTATTTTTTGTTGTTAAATTATTTTTTATACTTTAAATCAAATTCATGGTCATAAAATTATCGAACAGGGAATGAAATTGAAGGACGGGGTGGTGTTTCTAGAAAACGGTGGGTGACTGGGCGAAATGGGAGTCATATTCGGATTCAGGAGGTCATTTTACATAAGAATCAGCAAGAATAGTATCAGACCTAGTTTTTTTTTTTTTTTTTTTTTTTTTGGGGGGGGGGGGGGGGCAGAGCAGTGATATCCGATATTTTGTACTGAATTTTAAAAGATGATTACAAATATGTTATAAAAACTGTAAGTACAGTTAAAATCAGATTTCGTTTTGAAACATCACTGGCACTGATAATATATACCGATTGGACCTTTCTACATAGAATTTGTGTGAAGGGAAATGTACTATTTCTTTTTTCTATCAATAACGAAATAAGCAACAATTTATGTACTGTATGTTACTGAAAAATGAAATAAGTTGCCAGAATTTATTTTTCAACAAATATTATACGGAACCGTGGGATTCATTGACTATTTAAATTTTTACATTAACTTACAAAAGAGACTTTTTGAAAAATGCTTATAAAATTTATTTTAAAAAAAAATTACATTAAAAAAATCTAATAGAAAATTTGACAATTAAAAATCAAATCATTTAAAAACATTAAAATCTGTTATCATAGGAAATTCGCTTTATCACATAGCAGAAAACTTTTTCTCAGTTTACATTCAGAGAGATAATATGTGACTCTTCATATCCATGCATAAGAGTAAAAATTGCAATGTCTAAAAGTTTCTTTTTCTAGTAATATAAAGCAAGAAATATATTTATTACACTCTAGGCATACGTTTCTATCTCTTTCCTTTTGTCTTTTTCTTTTTTCGTCTGCCAATCATATCTCTATCATTCTTGTCAGATTCCTTTTGCGTGCGTGTTTCTTCGGCAATTGTCATTTCATACCAGTCTAATTTTTGGTCAGTTTCCTTAGATTTACATTTTACTTCATTCTCATTTTTAATTTTTCCTACCTGAATGGATGATAGAGAACCTTCATTCACCGTATTATGCGATTTTTCAAAGTCCTCCGTTGTATTTGATGTGGAAGTTATGCATTTAACTTGATTGGTTTCGTTCAAATTATTTTTGGTATCGTCTTTAATTAATAAATTATCAGTTTTCTGCACGGAAGGCTTTAATATGATTTTATTTCTCTGATCCTTTTCCCTAGATATGTTGTCTGTTTTCCCACTCTGTGTGCGCACCGTTTTCCTTGAGTCACATATGGATTCATATTCTGTTGAAGATAATTTATCTGTTTCTTTAAAGGAAGCCAGTAATTCATTTTTCTTTTCCCAGTAAGATTTCTTAGAATCGTCCTCTCTTTTCAATGTGGAAGCCTCACCTTCAGCCTTTGTTACTTTCCTTGTTTTTGTTGTTGAAGGAATACATTCGATTGACTTAATTTTGTGAAAATTGCTTTTAGTTATTTTTGCACTGTCAATGTTTTGTATAAATGATGCTAACTCGTCGTTCATTTCGGAAGTGGATATTTTTGAGGCAACCGCTCTTTGAGATTCGGACGTTTTGCATTCAGTTTGATTTACTTCTTTTAAATTAACTTCAGACGTCACTTTAATTACCGGTACATTATTGCAGTTCTCGATAAAAGAAGTTTGTTCTTCATTCTTTTTATCAATTTTCGTGCCGTAAATTTGATTACGCGATGTAATTATGTTTTGGATTTTAGGATTAAGTGTCTCCGGTTCATCCAAAGGAAATTTGTTTCTTCGTTTGGGTGGAGAATCAGCTGGAACTTTTAATATTTTGAATTTACCACATACCATACTTTGAGACAGATGTGAAAACTTTTCCTTTTCAAAATTTGTCTCCGATGTACTGCCATAACGATTTTCATAAAAGCATTTAACCACACGTTTACCTAAAGTAAATTTGTTATCTTTAACACGTAAACCATCACAAATATTAGATGCGTTTGTCATAGAGTTATACATACACTTTATTTCTCCCAGTGATTGCTTAGTGAAGTTGTCCGTTACTGAACAATCTTCTGCAGTTATTTCCCTCTCCATAATGTTTCTATAAAATATTTTATCACTCATATTCCACTTTTTATCCAGATACTCTTCCTTAAACACAAGCTTTTTCGGTTTTGAACTTTTATCTGCTGAATATTCAAAATCTTCATTACGTGAACATACCAAATCTTTTGGAGTAACATTTAACATACTATAGTCTGAAATTATTTCGTCTTTTAAATGATACTGTGCAGGTGAACTCTTAATTTCATGGGCAGAACGAGTTATGCTTTTACTTTTAAAATTTTGATTTTTTAAACTCAAATCTTGCTCTGTTTTCTCTGTGATATTCGAAAATTTAGCCTTGTTTTTTAAAATATTAAGTAATCCAGCTTTTTGAAGCAGTGAATGATTTTCCATTGTACTTTTAAGAGATTTTATAGGTTCAAATAACTGGTTTAATTCAGTATCTGTTAATCTTTCGAAATCTTGATCTTCAGTTTCATTTAAAGCGTGATAAGTGATCGGCATTGTCCTATAATCATCAGAATTGATCTTTTCCATATCAGACTTACTTTGAAAATCATGTGATAAATTAGAATGTTTAGTATATAGGAATACTGCCTGTTTATTACCATTATGGTTTTTGATTGAAAATGTATTTTTATAATTATCGCTATTGCACAATGGTCCCATTTGTGGGCTGCCTAAGGATTTTTTACGTGAACCACAAGTTACGTAATCGGAATCGTCGGGGTAAGAACCACCAGTTACAGAGTTTATTCTTTCAGGCGGAAAATCTCCACCTATGGGCTGCAAGTCCACCGACTGAGAGCCATTGCCTACTTCATTCAGAACTTCTGACTGAGAAACACCACATGCGTCATCTAATGTTTTTAATTGAGGATTGGCATCTACACCAGACAACACTTCCATTTTAGAACCAAGGTCTACATCACGTAAGTCTTCCGGTTGACACACGTTATCTACATTGGCCAAGATTTTCAACCGATTAATTAGGTCTTCCTCAGCATTAACACTTACAACGTCCAAGGTCTCCAGCTGGGAACCAAAGCCTGCGTCATCTAATAAATCAGACTGAGAACCAACAACTACATCATTCAAGGACTCCAGATGAGTGCTAACGTCAACGTTATTCAAGAAATCTGGTTGAGAACTGAACCCTATGTTGTTAGAGGTCTCCTGCATAGAAAGAGCACAAACGTCGTCCTGGGACACTGGCTGAGAATCAACATTTACATTTCCCAAGGAGTCGATCTGAGAATCAACACAAACTTCATTCAAGGGCTCCGTCTGAGAACTTGCGCCTACGTTGTCAAAAGCTACTGGCTGAGGACTAACGCAAACGTCGCCCAAAAATTGTGGCTGAAAAACGACACACACATCGTCCAAGAAATCCGGATGAGGGCTAACAGAAGCTTCTTCCAAAGTTTTTGGCGGAGGACAAACATCTACGTTGTCGAGTAATTCCGGTTGAGAAACATGGGCTTTGTCGATGGCTTTCGGCTGAGAACTGACACCGTCATCCAAAATTTTCGACTGCGAACCGACAGCGGCGTCATCCAAAATTTCCGACTGCGAACCGACAGCGCCGTCATCCAAAATTTCCGACTGCGAACCGACAGCGGCGTCGTCCAAAACCTCCGGATGAGATGCAACACTGACGTTGTCCAAAACCTGAAGCTGAGAACCAACAGCGCCGTCGTCCAAGAAATATGGCCGAGAACAGATGCCAGCGTCGCCCGAAGACTCCGGCTGAGAACAGATGCCAGCGTCGCCCGAAGACTCCGGCTGAGAACAGATGCCAGCGTCGCCCGAAGACTCCGGCTGAGAACAGATGCCAGCGTCGCCCGAAGACTCCGGCTGAGAACAGATGCCAGCGTCGCCCGAAGACTCCGGCTGAGAACAGATGCCAGCGTCGCCCGAAGACTCCGGCTGAGAACAGATGCCAGCGTCGCCCGAAGACTCCGGCTGAGAACAGATGCCAGCGTCGCCCGAAGACTCCGGCTGAGAACAGATGCCAGCGTCGCCCGAAGACTCCGGCTGAGAACAGATGCCAGCGTCGCCCGAAGACTCCGGCTGAGAACAGATGCCAGCGTCGCCCGAAGACTCCGGCTGAGAACAGATGCCAGCGTCGCCCGAAGACTCCGGCTGAGAACAGATGCCAGCGTCGCCCGAAGACTCCGGCTGAGAACAGATGCCAGCGTCGCCCGAAGACTCCGGCTGAGAACAGATGCCAGCGTCGCCCGAAGACTCCGGCTGAGTACAGATGCCAGCGTCGCCCGAAGACTCCGGCTGAGTACAGATGCCAGCGTCGCCTGAAGACTCCGGCTGAGAACAGATGCCAGCGTCGCTGAAAGACTTCGGCTGAGAACCAACACCAACATTGTCAAAAAAATAAGATTGAGAACCAACACCTACACTTTCAAAAGACTCCGACCATGAATCACAGTGTGCCTCGTTCACAGATTCTGGCTGAGAACAAACACCTATACCGTCCAATAAATTACGTTGAGTGCCAACACAAACTTCAACCAAGGATTCTGGTTGAGAATCAACACGAATGTTGCTGAAGGCTTTCGTCTGAGAAGTGACACAAACGTCCGCCAATGACACTTGCGGAGAAATAACACATTCGTCGTTGAAATACTTTGGCTCAGAGCCAACACCTACCACGTCCAAAGACACCGTCTGAGGACGAACACCTACATTCTCTAAGGAATCCAACTGAGAACCAACAGCTACAACGTTTATTGGCATCGGCCAAGCGTCAACAACGACGTTATTTAAAGCCTCCGACAGAGAACCATCACCGACGTTATTTAAAGAATCCGACAGAGAGCCATCACTGACGTCCTCCAAAACTTCTGGCTCAGAATCAACACCAACATCATCCGACTCAGAACGAACACCGATGTCGTCCGAAACCTCCGGCTCAGAACCAACACAGATGCCGTCCAAAACCTCCGGCTCAGAACCAACACCGACGACGTCTAAGAACTTTGGCCGATAACCTACACCTACATCATTCACGCTCTCCGGCTGAAAACTAACATCTATATCGTTCGAAGACTTCATCTGGGAACCAAAATCTACATTGCTCTTAGTACCAGCATAAAATTTGTACAAGGACTCCAGTTGAGAATCAATACAATCGTCATTCAAGAATTTCAGCGGAGAACCAAGAAAACTTTCATCTGAATGCTCCGAGTGACCACTAGCATAAACGTTGTTCAAGAATTCAGGCTGAGAACATACGCAGACGTCGTGTGAAGACTCCGTGTGAGAACCAGTACCAATGTTGTCTAAAGATTCCGTCTGAGACTTATCAGCTACGTCATTCAAGAAATGCGTCCGAACACCAACACAAAATTCGTCTAAGGTCTCCTGAGTATGAAAGCTTGCGTTTTCAAAAGCGTCCTGGTGAGAACCATCAACTACATCATTTAACGCCTCCTGTTGCGAACCAACACTTAAGTCATACAATATTTCAGGCTGAGAACCAACATCATCAAAGGCTTTAGACTGTAAAACATTGCCTACATCTGTCAAGGCCTCTGCCCGAGAAGAAATTACGTCATCCGAGGTTTTCGATTGAGATCCCTCTCCTACGTGATCCGAGGCCTCCGCCTGACAACTATCATCAGCACTCGAAAAAGCTTCTAGCTGAGAGTATCCATCGATATTGCTCAAAGTTTTGGGCTTACAGCTGCCATCTACTGAGACCAAGGCTTCAGGCTGATGAGCAACATACACATCGGGTAATGTTTCTGGTAGACAAGCACCATATATATTGGAAGATGCTTCTGGATTGCTACCACCATTTACATCTGGCAAGGCTTCTGGCTCACTATTATCTACATCGGTAAGGGTTTCCAACATTCCAGTTTCACTTTCTAAAAAGATTTTTATATTAGTAAGTTTCTCTTGCTTTTCTGGAATAATTACTAAAGGTTTAGGTAAATTTCGGTGTCTAACAGCACTTGTTTGTTTTTCGAATTCCATTTCTTTGTAGCTACAATTTTGCATAATTACACACTTTCCGATTTCTCCATAATTTGTAAATATTTTGTAAAATACAATTTTATCTGCTTTATCTGGTACAGGTTTATCTATTTCTATTTCTGAAATAAGAATTTTAAAGGTACTTATTTTACTTACGGATTCAGATCTTTTTGCAGTAGCAGTCATTGGCTCTTTTCGAGCATTGCTATTGATTACCGTTTTATGTACGACTGCGTGATTGTCAAAATTTTGTCCATCATGCACAATAGGGAAATTATTTTGAAGTTTCACTGTGCTTTCCAGTCCGTTTTGGCATTTTGAATTTGGTAATGATTTACGCTTTATTCCAGTATTCGTAGTATCTAGTTTTGAAACGTTAGATGGATGCAGCAAATGTTTAGAAACAATCATTCCAGTATCATGTTCTTTTTTAAGTGTAATTTTGTCTGATGATATACCAACAGATTTTTCATGAACAGTAATTTTGTCTAACGTAACAGCAGGAGATTGCAAGTTTAATGTAAAATTATTTTTTTCTTTCATATTTTCTAATACCACTTCTTCATGCTTATTATCAATATAATTCTGCTTAAATTTGGGAGATGAAAGTTGAAAATCTTTTGATTGAAAAGTCATTTTATCTTTCTGGCTTTCTATTTCAGTAGGTTTATTAGTAGTCCCAGTCTTATAATATTTCGCAGAAGATGGATACTTAAGGTCATACAAGTCTAAACTTTCCCTTTTCTGTTCATTTTTCAATAACATTGCAATAGATTTGTCATTATTAGACGCTTGATTCAATTCGGAAGAGGAAGGTTGCAATTCACTTGATACAAAGCATTCTTTTTCTTGTTCATTTTCTGACATTTGTTCAGATTTGTCTAAAACTACTTGTTTGACTTCGCTAGATAAACATTGCACATCATTTACTGTTAAATTTCCCCATTGTTCATTATGCAAATTTACTTCATGTGTCTGATCAAAAGTAGCCGTGTCAATTTCAGAAGATGAACTTTTCAAATTACACAAGAAATTTTCCCTTATCCCTTCATCCTTTGATATTTTACTGTTATCATGGACGACAGTATGGTTGATTATATTCATAGGCTTCACAGCCTCATGACAGTAACTTTTCAAAGAAGGTACAAGATCGAAGGTTTTGGAGACTATTTTGCTAGTTTCATTATTGTCAAAGGAAAATTCAAAAGTCACAGATACTTTTTTGGCCTTCTCAAGATTGCATTCTAAGTCAGATGTGGGTAATTCAGTCTTATTTGGTAAGTTATTTAAATATTGGTCACGATTAAATATTTTCGTTTTATTTAAAGTGCAAATTCTGCTTCTTAGTCTTGTCCTTTTTGTTCGCATTCGATATGAACGCGGAGGGAATTTGTTAGATTCCTTGTGTTTTTTTATTGGTAGTAAATACTCAAATATTACTAAGAGGTAATGATTAAATATCGGAGTAATGAACTTGCAGATTGATTTAAAAATTTGACATAAGGCATAAATGAATACACAGCAGATTTGATATAAGGATGAAATGCTCCAAGTAACTGTATCTGGCATTGTGAAGAAGACCTGAAAAAGAAAAGAAAAATAGTTTCTAAAAAAGCATGCAAAAATATGAAAAATTTAAATGATATATGAATTTACAGATTTTTACTAGCATTATCTTAGTAAAATTTTAGTCCAGCCAACAGGAAACTTTACCTTGAAAAAATTTTAGCGAGCTGTACCTTATTGGCTGTACTTAATTTCTTGGCTGTAAAAAATACTTAATTCAATACTTAAATGATTTATGAATTTACAGATTTTTACTAACATTATCATAGTAAAATTTTAGTCCAGCCAACAGGAAATTTTACCTTGAAAACATTTTAGTACTTAATTTTTTGGCTTCATTGGATGTACTTAATTTTTTGACTGTACTTAACTTTTTTGTAGTCGCCGATTTGAAATACTTATTTCCACGGCGAAAATTTTGTACGACCCCCTCAAATTTTGAAATCCTAACTCACACTCCTCTTAAAAAAACTGCTTTTTGAAAAAATGAACTTTGTTTGAATTTCTGGAAAACAGGTAGATAGTTTGAAACTCAAGAAAGATGTAATTTTTAACAACAGAAATAAGAAAAAAAAAAAAAAGTCATATTTAGATGTAGCATAAATTTGGAGGAAGAGTAAAAGGAATCAAACGTATGCATAATGACTTTATAGTGCTACTCCGCTGCGACGTTGTTTATTCGAGTTGCACGTCGTTCGATCTTCTTGAAGCTAATTTTATATTTTAACATTTATTTCTGTCTTTTTTTTTTTTTTTTTTAAATCATGCAATTCAAATAGTCATTCAATAAACTAAAATAGATATGTTTGGTCAAAAACTAAACATTTTCTAAAATAATTAAACTATTTTTTTTTCTTTTTAACTGCACTTATAAAAGGGAATCTATGCAAACTATGTGCACTTTTGTTAAGATTATTATTATTATTTTTTAACAAACAAAACATATATTGTAAGTGAAAGTAAAACATCGGTATTGTTGCAAAGACAAAGTAATAAAAGGTACCAAAAATAAAAATATTCTTCAATATTAAAATATTAAAATTATATATTAAAATATTATCTTTTTATCTATATTTACCCTTGTGTGTTGGTGTTAAGGTCAATTGTCTGCGCTAGGATCTTAGGTCTGAGAAGGAATGCTCTCCGTGAGGTCCTAACGCGTATTTATCCAAGTTTCGGAGAAAAACACGCAAAATGCCGAATGGCTATAAAGACGAGCGAGACATGGGATCGAACCCGGTATCACATCACGTCTACCAGCCTTGAGATCAAAACCTCTCGGCTACTGGCGGGGCTCCCTTACCATGCATGTTATCAGAAAATATTGTTTTAAGTAAAAATTTTCAATCTGAATTTTTGCTATATCTGTAAATTTTGAGGTCTCCTTAATCCGATTAGTTAGGTCCTTGAATTCATTATATGATAGGATATTTATTATCAGCGTAACACTAACTGATACTAGCAGAAGCCCA
This sequence comes from Salticus scenicus, assembly GCA_963930645.1. Classification (NCBI taxonomy): domain Eukaryota; kingdom Metazoa; phylum Arthropoda; class Arachnida; order Araneae; family Salticidae; genus Salticus; species Salticus scenicus. Next base: position 217,821,542 of record OZ005654.1, on the reverse strand, counting down.
AATTCGTCATTTAAATCCATATCAAGATATTTAGATATTTTACTCTGATCGAACAAATAGCCCGCGTACAGGTACCGAAAAATTTCAACTGAATAAAGATTTAGAGTTGGAAATTTCTTATAGGTACAATTTACCATATTCAGATAACACTCTTCATAATGAAATTTACATGCACAACAGCATTGTATTTATAGATTATTGTATTAAAAACATCCTCGCAGTGTATTTCAATTTAATACAGTAAAAATACACAACTACTTGGTATGTATATCCATTAGTCTCCAACACTAGCCTCCTAATGTAATCGAACACATTTTTAGTATCGTGTAAATGAAATAATTCTTTTCATACTATTAAAAATAATACTTTCGAGCATATAAAATATAGGCTGATTTCACTGTGCTTAGTCCAGTCTTTAAATAAGGTCTTTAAATAAAGTGGAAAACTGCTATCACCTTTATTTATTGTATTTCCCGAGAAAATATTTGAAACTGTTATACGAAAGTACCAACAAGAGACTACCTCTAGATCGTAATGCATTTGAATTCTTTTGTTGGTTGCTATCATTGTTGCCAAACACAAATTTTATCATGTCCCTATGGACTGCTCAAAATGGCTCCATTTTAGTTTTGAAAGTCCCTACTTCAGTTCTGAGGATATCCGTAGGATGTATTTTCTTCCTTAGAATATCTTGAGGATGGCCTGGGGATAAAGTACTTCCAAAAAATCGCTACTCCAACCCTACATGCTGTACAAACTGATAAAAGTCTACGCGTAAGGACAAATTCCCACATCTGGCCATCCTGGTTCCTATACACGATCCATTTCTTCGATCAATTTCTACGATTCATTTTTCAAAGCAATATTTTGTAATAGATTTAGAGAACTAATTTTGATTTCCTGCCAATATTTATTTTTCAAAGATATCTTAAACTAGTATGTTGTGGCCACCACAAGACTTTCTTCTATATTTTCCTATATACATATTCAATCAGTAATAATATTTAAAAAAAAAAAATTACGATTTTTTTTTTTTTTTTTTTTTTTTTGTTAAAAGTAAAAAAAAATCGATAACTTTGTTTTAAATTATCACAGATTTATAGTTAAACCATTCGTTTTAAAGGTATTGACGAGATATTTCGAAAGATACCCATCTTGAAAATTTACCCCCCCCCCCCGGGGAGGCCCAGGGGGGGGGGGGAAGCGATGCTCCCACATGCACAGAAATTTTTTCCTAGTTAACTATTATCAATAACTCATTAATTTTACAATCACAAGTTAAAAATAACTCTCATTCTGTACATTTATACGAAATTTTGTCCTATACTGCCATGTTAAAAATTTAGAAAAAATGCGATCACAGCACCACCTGTTGAGCTATTGATCCCCAAATGTAATCAGCACCACTTTATGTCGGGGACCAACTAAATACCAAGTGTGGTTAAATTTCGTTAAAAAAAAAAAAAAAAAAAAAAAAAAAAAAAAAAAAATTCTAAGTTTTTTTTCGTTAAAAGTAAAAAAATCGATAATTTTGTTTCAAATTGTCACAGATTTATAGTTCAACCATTAGTTTTAAAGGTATTGACGAGATCTTTCGAAAGATACCCATCTTGAAAATTTATCCCCACCCCCACCCCGGGGGCTACTTCCCCCCAGGGGAGGAACCGGTGCCCCCACATGCACAAAATTTTTTTCGTAGTTAACCACTACTATTATCAATAATTCATATTAATTTTACAATCACAAGTTTAAAATAACGCTCATTATGTATATTTATACGAAATTTTGTCCTATACTGCCATGTTAAAAGTTTACATAAAATGCGATGACAGCGCCATCTGCTGGGCGATTGATCCCAAAATCTAATCAGACCCTTTCCATGTCAGGGTCCAACTATACACCAAGTTTGGTTCAATTTCATTCATCGGTTCGTGAGATACGGTGAAAAATACGAAATTTTGCGATCACAGCGCCACCTACTGGACGATTGATCCCCAAATCTAATCAGCACCATGTCCCGTCAGGTTCCAACTATACCAAGTTTGGTTGAATTTCATTCATTGGTTCGTGAGATACGGTGAAAAATACGAAAATTTGCCCTACTATGCCATGTTAAAAATTTACATAAAATGCGATCACAGCGCCACCTGCTGGGCTATTGATCCCCAAATCTAATCAGCACAATGCCCCGCCAGGGTCCAACTATATAGCAAGTTTGGTTGGATTTCATTCATTGGTTCGTGAGATACGGTGAAAAAACTAAACCACAGACAGACAGACATTTTAAAAAAACTATCAATTCGTGTTCAGGAGATCCCAAAACGTGTAGATCCGTCAAAAAACGGAGGTCGAAAATTTTCGGATTCCAATACTTGCTCTATATTACATATAGAAGAAAGTAACTACTGGGCAATCACAAACAAGGAAGGTCTCCTTAAAGCGCCTACTCAGAATGTTGTGAAAAAAAATCACAGAGATACTACTTACATAGGTAATAGAAGATCAGTTAAATTTATCGGCGGAATCCCAATAGATAGTCTATTTAAAAAAAATATATATATACATATATATATATATATATATATATATATATATATAAATAATTTGCGAAAAAAGACCAAGAGCGCGCGATTTAGCGAGCAACATCCTTCCCATCAAATGCAACCCAATTTTATGCGTTTGAGAGTTTCAGGCAAAACTAATCTTTCTAAATAGCGTTATAGTAAATAAATTTGAAATTAGCCGATGAAAGAGTTTCTCATACAAGCTTGTATATTATATGCACGTGGAGTCGATGCAAGAGTTTATCATACAAGCTTGTATATTATATGCATGTGGCCTTTTAAAAGTATTTCATTTTAGCTTTACAAAATCTTTTTTTTTTTTTTTAATCTTGCAAGTTGCAAATATTTAAATTGCAATCAAATAGACGTTTAAGTTATACATATTTTTATTTTTTTAATTGGTAATTGCAAAATATTTTGCAAGTCGCAAATATTTATTTTTACTTTTAGTTAACGTTTAAAACTAGTTTTACAATTTGGAAATTGAATTTATTTAAATTTTTAGTGAAGACCATGTCTTTGGAAATTAACACATCCAATGTTGTTTAGATGCTATATAAACAATACATGAAAAAGAATATGGCATTAACAAATGTAACAGAAGAAATCGAATTAAAAAAACCACATTGTTGAACTATTAAAAAATATGAGTGTGGACGTTATGAAAAATTTTAAGTCATTCCTGTTGATTATCCTTCGTCTAACGAAACCTCACAAAGTACCGATGAAAATGAGTATAGTAATAACGAATTGCCTCATAAATATGTAAAACATCAAAATAAAAAATATATATCGTGGGCCTAAAAATAAAGAAAAAAGTTAAAATTTCAGATTATTGTAAAAAAAATTACTTTAACGCCGTTTTTTAAAAAAGACATTCATTCCTGTATTTAAAAAAAAAAAAAAAAAAAAAAAAAAAAAAAAAAATTCCATTGTGCTCCACCGGGATAAAATTGTAATATTTCATCTTACCAATTAAATATATATATATATATATATATATATATATATATATAGCACTAAACAGGAATTTAGAATAGTTTCACTTTGATTTATTGTATCTAACTATTCCAACGTGTCTTTAATAGGACACTGTGCATTTAGACTTAAAACAAATACATTGTACGTGGTATTTGAAGACAATAAGATTTGGCAGAATATGTCAAATTCATTAATAATAATCTGTTGTGCTCGAATTTATCGAGTAGTTCAACGAAAGGTTTATTAATCTGTACACATGAAAAAGGTAAATTTTTTATTATATACAATCGATAACAAAAGTGCCCGAACACTAGCAAAAATTCCTATGTAAAAAAAGTACACTTCATACGGTTTTGTTAAATAAATCCTTATCGAATCATGTTCTCACACTGACTAAGAACAAGATTCGACAAGGATTTATTTAACAAAACCGTATTAAGTGTACTTTTTTTACATAGGAATTTTTGCTAGTGTTCGGACACTTTTGTTACCGACTGTACTAGCAAGTCTGACCGATGCTATTGGGGTTGAAGTAGTGTTTAGTGTTAAGGAATAATAAAGTATAGAAAGTATAAGACTGAATTATAAATTCCCACCTTTTATAATGTTGTGACCAAATGTTTTTATTAAATTGATTCCAAACCCGACCCAGGACGTCGATAAAACATATTGACGGATTTGTAGAACTTCTGTGTATAAAGAGTTTTTATTTATTTAAATTTATGTACAGATACAAGATACTAAATACAGGAATAAACAAAAGTTAGTTATATGACCGTTGAGTTTTAATATCAAAACTGTTTAAACGATAAAACAAAGAAAAATTGAATGGAATAAAAAGCAGTAAAAATAAATCGCTACATGTATTATCCAATAAAATCCTAATTATAGCAGTTTGAACTCATTGGGAAAATTTAAACGAATAAAACCACACAAACAATTTAAATTAATATGTTTGCACGTTAATTTTTTCTACCGACATTAAAAGAAATTCACTTACACGTATTGATTTTTTTTTTTTTTTTAAATTTTTTACGTGTAAATAAATATATTTTCTTTTACGACTTGGGGGGGGGGGGAAGTTATTTTTAGCAACAATTTGTCCCTTTTTAATAAATTTAATATTAAAATCTTTTGAACCAATTATCCGATTAAACTGAAAAATATAGCGTTAGCTAGATTCTGACATGATTAATAGGCGTACTAATTTTCGTAGCGATCTGTTAATTGACGTAGATTTCTATAGCTAACTGAAAATCCGGATAGATACAACGGCAAACTTTCAGCTTTAACATATATATATATATATATATATATATATATATATATATATAGCTGTCAATATCTTAATTTATTCCGGAGTACATTTAGCTCTGCCTTTATTCCATACCACTTTATTTTACTTTTTATTTTTTGACTAAATTTTTCATATTTTATAATAGTTATATACATTGGACAAAAATATTCTAAAAATAAAGTGGTGCGAAAGAAAGGCGGAGCTAAAAGTACTCCGGAATAAATTAAAATATTGGCAGCTATATATATATATATATATATATATATATATAACACTGTTGAAAATAGTTATAAAAATGCATGGATGCCCTTTGTAATTATTAAATTGAAGATTGGTCAGATTATAGTTTAATAGTGTAATCGATAAAAGATTAGTTTTGCTTAAAAAGCTGATGCAAATCAAATCGCATAATTAAAAGCCATAAGCAGATTATGCAGTAAATCTAAAGGATTAAATTATATCCTACACGATCAATACAAATAGACACACTAAATGAATGGACAATTTTCTTGCTCGTGTCTAGATCTAAGTTATTATGGGAAATTATAACTGCTTAACTTGCAATAAGTGTTGCTCAAAATGAATGTTAATATTATCAATTTTAAATTCTAAATTTATTTAGCCAAAGGAAAGAAGTAAAATCAAACAAAAATAAAGTAAATATGTAGGCGAGAAATTTGACCTTTCCTCTACAATTATAAATTTCTACGAAACCTAAATTAATAGTTTCTTTAATAGAAAAAAGTATTAAACGATTTTATAAACGCGTAATTTAACTATTGTAAATTGTTTCTATTATTTTCTATGTGGCCATTCTCTAATGCTTTCTGTGGGGGAAAAAAAATCATTAAAGTCTGAATTACAATGGTAGATTTTATACAAGGTTTTTATTTAACTTGTGTTTATGTGTTTGGTTAAAATCTATTTTCATTCACTTTCTTATCATGCAATTGAGCTGAAGTTTTGCATACACATAACACTCCAATGACGCATGCTCAAGTAGCAACAGATTTAGGGATGAGGCTCCAGTTCAGAATTTGTTTTCGAATTTTTCCCATCATCCGACTGAGTTAAGTATTGTATATAAGCATATTACATCTACAACCACTGAATTGGAGTTTTCAGTATATTTTGAAATAAAACCATATTTTTATCCCGATCAGGTTATCGTGTGTCATTGGAGACCCGAGCCATTTTTCATTTGTCTCATCCCCTAGAATCTATAGAAGAAATGCCTATCCATCGTATCCATGTTTTTTTTTTTCGTAAAAATGTCATTTTTAAATTTAATTATGCAATTTGAATTTTTCAAATACCTCAATTTATTCAAAAGTTATGATTTTTTTAGTAAATGCCTGCATTTTATGGAAATGGGAGTATTTCTGAAGAAAAATAAAATATTTGTTTAAATTATTTTTGTAATATTCATTGTTTGCCCTTAAAGTAGAAGTATTCAATAGTGTTCAAGAAGTTTATCAGATTTGTTTCAATAAAAAATGCAGGTTCTATCATTGCTCGGGTCTTCAGCGACCCATGATGATAAACTGACAAGGTGCCAAAAAAAGCGATAACCTGATCGGGTTAAAATTCTTTAATTTATGTCTTGATTTTAAAATCAGGGGGGTTTCAGTAATTAATTTTGTAAGCTATTCAAATAATTAAATTTTATGAATAAAATCACTATTTTGAAAAAACATGCTTTAACAACCCTTACCTACCGACTAAAAATTACGAGATTTGCTTTCCAGTGCAACTACTTTTCACACAGGTGCGTGTAGTTATGCGTTCACTGTCCCAGAAATATTCTCTTTCCGATTCCTGCCACTCCTCATCTTCTCTAAAAATTAAGTAAATCCTTCGAAAACACTGTCGTGGTCATTTAATTGCACTCCAAAGCCGTGAGACTAGTTTATCTGGCAGCAAAGTAACACAAAGGATCGTACTTCGGCAAACCGTGTATGTACTGGGCAGTTAACGCATCGGCATAGCGAGACGAATATACACGCCCGGGATAGTTAAGGGGTTAATCAACAGAGTAAAATAAATGCACAGTGCAAATATACAGTCGGTAACAAAAGTCTCCGAACACTAGCAAAAATTCCTGTGTAAAAAAAGTACACTTAATACAGTTTTTTTTTTTTTTTTTTTTTAACATAAATCCTTTTCGAATCCTGTTTTCAGACTGACTAACAACAGGATTCGACAAGGATTTATTTAACAAAACTGTATTAAATGTACTTTTTTATATAAGAATTTTTGCTAGTGTTCAGAGACTTGTTACCGACAGTACGTACTGAGAAATAGTATTTTTTTCTTCCTTCTCTCTCTGTAAATATATATAAAAATAGTATTTGATTCGGTAAACTTTTAAATCTTCGGTTTTCGGGGGAATTATACGGTTTGAGATATTCTGAATACTATTTTTGAGCCTCTTTAGAAAATGTCAATTTGTTTATCAAGAATTTTTTTAGACGCTGCGTATCAGGAACCAATGGATGAAATTCAAAGAAACATGTTTAGTTGGAATAACTTAAATTGATGCTGATTACATTTAGAGATTAATCACTCAATAGGTAGCACTGCCATCCCGTTTTTTCAGAATTTTAAATATATCAGTATAGAAAAAAGAATTCTTGTAAATATACAAAATAAGAATTATTTTTAACTTTTGGATGTGAAATATAAAAGAAATATTTATCATAGTCAACCAAGAGAATTTGTATATGTAGGGGCATCGCTTCTTTCCCCAGGATTGTAAATTTCTAATATGGGTATCTTTCAAAACAACTCAAATACATTAGAAACGACAAGTCGAACGTTTAACCTGTGGTATTATATAGGGGGAAAAAAAGGGAAGAAAGTCGTCTACAAAAACAATTTACTTTTATTCGACATTTAGTGATGCTTTTATTAATTTCTGTTGTGGGAATTTGTTCAGGAAAATATAGAAGAAAGTTTTGTGATGGCTACAACATACTTGTTTCTAGATAAAGTTAAGCCTATCAACGTTTATAAATATATGAGCGATTATTCTTTCAACTTAGTTTTTTTTCATGACTTGCAGAAAAACGTTAATTTTCAGCTAAATTGCTTAAGGGTAAAACTTTTGCTTCAATCGAAATAAACTGTACAATTAATTATAATTTTTACTAATTTTAACGCAGGGGATTTAAAAACTTATACAAAAACTTTTATACATCGCCCATGTAAGGCGGAAGGTTGTCAAGCCCAAAATATATATAAATTTAGCTACATTCAGAACCAGAACTGTTACTTTATTTCACCTGTAATTATACTTATGTAATTTATTATTTAGGTTGAATGTAATTAAAACATTCATACTATATTCGAGAGGGGGGGGGGGTGATTGAGGAAGGCAGGACAGAAATAGAATTTTTATTTAAAATTGTGGAAGTTATAGGTATAAATTTTGTAAAAAGAAAAAAAATATTTTATTGCCGAAATAAGTTTCAAATATATTCATAAGTTTAAACATTCCTAAAGTTAAATGTATTTTTCAACGTAGTCATAAGAAATTGGGAAAGTAGTTTTGAAGGTCTCATTGATAAAGAAAAATTTATATGCGAAATATCATCAACCAAGCACAGTCGCCAAATACTTGCTTAAAACCAATTATAATTTCTCAAAATGTAAATTAAAATAAGCAAATTTAATTGGCTAATTAAAATTTAAATACTGGATAATCATTTTCATTTAAAGATTAAACTTTACAATCCGTTTTGTTGCATTTCTTGAATTTTTCTTTAATATAAAAAATAACTACCGCACCAGATTGAAGGGTTTAGCCAAGAAATCACGTATAAGCTATTCTGTTTCAGAATATTCAATCGTGTTTAATGTGAGAGGGTAAATGCAAGTTAAATACTGATATTAAATTCAAAACTATTCACTCTAGTTTTAATTTTATTCTGAATGATTTTCAAATAGCAGCTAAAATACCATTTATATATAAAAAAAATTTAAATTAAAAAATCTTTCAAAACAGTGTAAGAGTTTTCAGAAATGCAATATTTTTTACTGTTATTTATATATTCATTAGTTATTTTTATAACAAGCATAAAATTTGCAGGTACTCTTTAAAATATGTATTATTAATAAATAATTGTTAATTTTTATCAAGAAATAAAGTGTAATATCAAATATAACTCACTTTTAACTATTGACAGTCAATTTTGTAAAACACAATTGTTAGTTATCCAAAAGACTTTTCAAAAGCACTGTCACTATTTTCACAACATGCATTTGAAATGAAAGAGCCATAAGCCAGTTTTCTAAAAACTATTTAAATTTAAGTGGTTGAAGTTGAGTGGGTTCTACGTTACACTAGTGTTACACTACGCGCGGCTTGCAATGGTCTGGGACTTACAGTCGGTAACAAAAGTCTCCGAACTCTAGCAAAAATTCCTATGAAAAAAAAAGCACGCTTAATACAGTTTTGCTAAATAAATCCTTGTCGAATCCTGTTCTTAGACTGACTAAGAACAGGATTCAACAAAGATTTATTTAACAAATCTGCATTAAGTGTACTTTTTTTAAATAGGAATTTTTGCTAGTGCTCTGTTACTTTTGCTGCCGACTGTATTTGAAAAAAAACTTGCAATATTTACGTCATCGAAATTGCAAGCGTTGCGTTTCTATGTAACCCTTAGTCTGCTGGAGTGTGCTAATGGAATAATGATAGTTTTTGGAGAATTTTGGGCTATTTTGTATTTAAACAATGTTCAAGTAGAACAAGAAGTTCATTTATAATTTATTTTCAAGGGAACATTATAGAGAAGATAAATTAAATTGGATCGACAGCAAAGTTTGTCACAATTAGGTTCTAACAACCACGTGACTTTCTTCTTAGAAACCGTACTTTGCTGAAGGACAGCGCTACTTTTTCCCCTTTTTCCATGCCTTTGGAAGCGTTGTAGTCGAATTTTTTTTATGCTTTTACAAATACATTTACAACACTGTGTTACAATAAATTTTTAACACTATTCCGCAATGGTAAAATGGGTCAGTAAGGTCAACTGTCCCTCAGCATGACGTCATCTGTTAGAACTCTATTATTTTGATTAAGTCTGAACGATATAAGATATTTAGTAAAAAAAAGTCGTAATATTAGAAATATAGTTTTCTTTATCAGAAGTTTAACTTTGACCGTCGTCAATTGTGTAACTATAGAATAATATTAAACCCACTCATGTCAACCCAAAAACTTCTTTATTTTTTTAAATGTTTGTTTACTTACAAAATGTTTAAAAAAATGAGTATCTTTAACCAATTTTCTGTAACTTTAATATCTTATTTGTTCCAAAAAATACACAGATTTATTGTTATAATTTATTTTTGTTCTTTCAGCGAGTAGAATAAACTAAGAACTACAAGCACATCTTTCAGACTTTGACATTTGATTTTATTAAATTGATTTTTTTTTTTTTTTTTTTTTTTTTTAAAGAAAGGAATCTAAATAGATTCTTGTTGTTTCAGAAAGTGCAATCGCCATTATTAATTTTCAAATGTATAGATTTTGCTTTTTTTCTTTTCTTTATAAATTATCAACGCTAAAAGTCAGAAAAGGTGTACAGTCGGCAGCAAAAGTATCCGAGCACTGGCCAATAATTCTGATGACAGAAAAGTACGTTTAAAACTGTTTTGTTGAATAAATCCTTGTCGAATCATGTTCTTAGACTAACTAAGAACAGGACTCGACAAGGATTTATTTAAAAAAGCAGTATTAAGTGTACTTTTTTTCAGACATGGATTATTGTTAGTGCTTGGATACTTTTGCTGCCGTTTGTAGTATTCCGTACAGCCCATAGAACTTAATGAGGTGTGTCATTTTAAGACTGCAAGTTTAATGGAAACAAAGATAAGCATTAAAGTATATACTTTTCCATCTTGTTTTAAGTTTAATATTTTCAAACATGAATCAATTTATATATCAAGTATGCACTCTGCTTCCTACATTATAAATCAATTAAATATTTATAAAACTTTATATATATATATATATATATATATATATATATACAGTCGGTAACAGAAGTGTCCGAACACTAGGAAAAATTCCTATGTAAAAAAAGCGCACTTCATACGGTTTTGTTAAATAAATCCTTATCGAATCTTGTTCTTACACTGACTAAGAACAGGATTCGACTAGGATTTATTTAACAAAACCGTATGAAGTGATGAAGTGTACTTTTTTTACATAGGAATTTTTCCTAGTGTTCGGACACTTTTGTTACCGACTGTATATATATAAATCCATTTTTAATAACTGGATATATAATGTTATTTATTCTTCGTTTGCAAATTTAATTTCTTTTTGTTCTTTCAGCGAGGAGAATAAACTATGAATTACAAGCACAACTTTCAGACTTTGACATTTGATTTTAATGAATTTTAAAGCTTTTAATATGTTTGGTAAGTTGCACAAGCTTGATGTGACCATATACCCCATTTTCTGCTTTTATTTTGAAAGCATTTTTTACAGTTTTGAAAATTTGTAGAAAGTAAATAGGAAGTTGTAGAAAGTAGTCTGGTTACTATAATTATGGTGACCAGACTAGAGTACCTTTATAACAGAGAAGCGTTAAAAATAGCTACAGTTATCCGATTGTAGATGTATTCTTTCATTCTTAATAAATAAGGACTAAAAATAGAATATCAATGATAAATAATTTACTTTCTACAATTTTGCAAAATATGGAAAAATGCCTTCGCGGATCTACAGTCGGCAGCAAAAGTATCCGAGCATTAGAAAAAATTTCTATATAGAAAAGTACACTTAATAAATCCTTGTTAAATAAATCCTTGTCGAATCCTATTCTTAGTCTAAGAACACGATTCTACAAGGATTTATTTAACAAAACAGTATTAAGTGTGCTTTTTTTATATAGGAATTTTTGCTAGTGCTCGGATACTTTTGCTTCCAACTGTATTTTTTCATTCTTAACCTTTCTACCCTGTATGGGTCGATTCGACCCATTTTTAAAATTGATCTTTCGATATCTTCTACAGATTTTAATTTTGATTGTTCAAACATTATGTATGCCTCAAAAATATGCATTCGTTTAATATATGATGTTTTCAGAGTCATTGGTTCGTTTTAAACCACTCCAAAAAATATGTGACATATTACCTGTCTGGGTCGATTTGACCCACATTATTAACATGCATAGAAATGCTTAAAACACCAATTTCTTTTTTTTTTTGAGTAGACTTCATTTTCAGGAATAGTCAATAGATGGCTCTAGTTGTCGGAAACGTACATTTAAAATGAGCTCCATAGAAATTCTTAAGACCTAAATTCAATCTACACAAAGTGGGTCGATTCGACCCATCCAGGTAAAACATGCTTAGAAACGTGTATTAACATGCATAGAAATGCTTAAAGCATCAATTTTTTCTTTTGAGTAGACTTCATTTTCAGGAATAGTCAATAGATGGCGATAGTTGTCGGAAACGTAGATGTAAAATGAGCTCCATAGAAATTCTTTCTTAAGACCTAAATTCAATCTTTACAAAGTGGGTCGATTCAACTCATACAGGTAAAACGTAAAATTTTTCCAACAGGGTAGGAAGGTTAATAAGTAAAGACTAAAAATAAAATGTCAGTGTTGAATAATTTATTTTCTACAACTTCTCAAAACTTAGAAAAATATCTTAAAAATAAAGGCTGTCCTCAGGAAATAGGGATGTTCTGCTCACCTTTGGTTATATTCATTTGCAAGTTAAAAAGCGGTTACATTCTTCTTTAGTTTTTAGTTGGGTTTAACATCGCACTAGTACTGCACAATGGGTAACTGGCGACTGTCTGAGACGCCCCCTAAGGATTGCCCGGAGACATGCCATCACAATCTTGATCTTACACCACTGAGCTGAAGAACAACTGGAGGAAATGCTAGACCGGTTTTCACGTGCCGTTTTTGGAAGGTTTGTCTTCCGAGAGTTGTACGGCAGAAAACATTTGATACCTTTATATTTCAAAGTAAAATTGTGTAAAGGTTGTCTGTTCGAACAACCATATGCAAAACATGATATTACAGTTTTAATTCTTTAAAGAGTATAATAGTAATAGACGACCCGACAAATGTTGCCTGTCGTACAAGGTTTGACTTTGTACTGCAAACAATTGCAGAAAAACTGGCACGCACGAACACTGCGTAAACGTATTGGAACAATTTGCTCCAGTTGTTCTTTAGCTCAGTGTCTTACACAGAGGGGTATCTCCCACGCTTCGGTAACCCCCAGAAATATGAATTGGATGGATGATATTACGGCCATGGACATGGACGATATTACGGCCTCGATTGATTTTACGTGCACCAGGCTGCATTAGTGTACACGACGTTCTTTGGCTGGTTCGATACTCGAACCAGCAATCTTCCAATTACGAAATCGGCACTCTTTAGTTTTTGGAAACTCCGAAAAAATACAGTCAGCAGCCAAACTATTCAAGCACATTTATCCACATTTTTCATAACTATTTTTCCTTTTAAATTTCACCGATAACTTTTATCATTAACTCACCTTTTAATAAACAGCATAAGACTAAGATCATGACTCGACAACTATTTACTTAACAAAACAGTATTAAGTGCACATCTTTCAAATACGAATTATTGCCAGTGCTTCGATAATTTTGCTGGTAACTGTATTTTTATGTTCGTAAAGGCTGTTTTCGGCCTGTATTGAAGCCTTGGGTTGAATCGAGATGTACAAAAAGGAAAAACTTAATTTCAAAGTGAACGCATTAGGGAACAAAAGTTAAAACTTCAATAAGCTGTAGACGAAGTGACGACAACCAACTTATGGCGAGAAAAAAAAGAAGTGTACAGACATTTTACTTTTTTCCTTTAATGAGAAACAAATTCTTTTTTTAATCTAACGTCAAATCATGAAAATATAATTTTGTATTTTTTTTTATAGAAATTTGAAGAAAAAAAAAGTATGAAAATAACATTTTCTAAGAAATGTTGATCTTTTGAATTCCTAAAATATAGGACTACACTAGCGTGTAAAATTAAAACAACCTGTTTAGCTGATTTTTTTGTCCATAACTTATTAACAAATCAAATTATGATCTTAAAATTTATAAAAAATGTTATCAAAGAATTAATCGAATTTTATGTAATTTTAAAATAAACAGCAATTTTAAAACTTTTCTTCATAAGTAAGTTAAAAAAAAAAAAAAATCAATATTTAAACAATTTAAGAGAATAAAACTAAATGAGAAATGGTGTTCAGGATTCATTATAGTTAGAGAAAAATACACATGCCTCTAAAAATTAAAACCGGATTTTTTTTTTTTTTTTTTTTTTTTTTTTAATGTATTCACGCATTTTTTCATTCATAATAGTTATATTTTTTAAAAAGTTCATTAACTACTAACTAAAGATAATTCAAAACCTATTTTGAGATTTTAAATGCTTATAACTAAAGAATGCTGTTTTCATATGAAATTTCATAAACACTAATTTAAGAAGTGCACACATAATCTTCTCGTTTAAATAAACATTTGAATTGTCAGCTCCGTTTAATCTGTAATTATCCCTCCGTAATGCACTAAATTCATTGTTACAAGATTTCCACTTTTATAATAGTAAGAGTAAATGATTCCTTTAGACCACAAACTCCATGAAGCTGTACATTTTTATGCATGAAGTACTTATGTATAAATGAATTAAACAATCAAGAATTTCCCCTTCTTAAAATATGCCAATACTTGATATAACCATCTGAAGGAGACAGTGAAAGTTATAAACCTGTTTTTATTTACTATTTCAGAATTATAAAAATAGATCGAATATATGCATTAAAATATATCGGATCTAATTAAAAAAAAAAAAAAAACTTCCCTAATTGCCGAAACGTCAGTGGTGGCCCTCTGTTGAGACTCAAAACGGTTTTGGGCTGTGTCTGTGTGTCTTTCTGTCTGTCTGTCGCGCGATAGCGGCCGCAAAAATAGCGCTATTGACTTGAAATTTGGTACACATGTTCATGAGCCCCGCGAAATTAGCTGTATAGTTTTTGGTATTTATTCCATTCGTAGTTCGTATACAGGGACACGCAAAAATTTTTTTTATCATTACGGCCTATGGGAGAAATTTGTATGTATCGCGATAGCGGGCACAAAAATCACGCCATTGACTTGCAATTTGGTACACATGTTCATGTGCCCTACGAAATCAGATGTATAGTTTTGGGTGTGTATTCCATTTGTAATTCGTGTACAGGGATACGCCAAAGTTTTTCTTATCATTACGGCCTATGGGAGGAATTTGTATGTACCGCGATAGAGGCTACAAAAATCACGCTATTGACTTGCAATTTGGTACACATATTCATGAGCCCAACGGAATCAGCTGTATAGTTTTAGGTGTGTATTCCATTTGTAGTTCGTGTACAGGGACACGCCAAAGATTTTCTATCATTACGGCCTATGGGAAGAATCTGTATGTACCGCGATAGTTACTGCAAAAATCAAGCTATTGACTTCCAATTTTTGCCGAAACGTGAATGGAGGACCTCTTTTGAGACTCAAAAGGATTTTGGGCTCCGTCTGTCCGTCTATCTGTCTGTATGTCGCGCGATAGCGGCCGCAAAAATCACGCAATTGACTTGAAATTTTGTACACATGTTCATGATCCCCACGAAATTAGCTGTATAGTTTTGGGTGTGCATTCCATTTGTAGTTCGTGTACAGGGACACGCCAAAGTTTTTTTATCATTACGGCCTATGGGAAGATATTGTATGTACCGCGATAGCGGCCCCCCAAATAATGCTATTGACTTGCAATTTGGTACACATATTGATGAGCCCAACAGAATTAGCTGTATAGTGTTAGGTGTGTATTCCATTTGTCGTTCGTGCACAGGGACACGCCAAAGTTCTTCTTATCTTTACGGCCTATGGGAAGAATTTGTATGTACCGCAATAGCGGCCGCAAAAATCCGTCGATTGACTTGCAAATTGGCGCACACGTTTCAGCTTTCCATATAAGTAGCTGTATAATTTTTATTGCTATATTTTTTTAAACTATGTACACGGACACGCCAAAATTCTTAACATTACGGCGTATGGGGTGATTTTTGTTTAAACGCATTTTAATATCATTACTTTGCAATGAAGAAAATGAAACTAGCATACGTGAGTAAGATACTTAAACTTATGTTGTTTGAAGAAAATATGTGCTCTTAAGCTTTCTAATTAATGTACAGGATCTTACAAAAGTGTTCTGACAATGTCACGTAGTTATCCAAACGATGTTACATTTGGAACAATTATTAATTTTAAACGCAAAATAAGCTGAATAGTTTTTACTGGTGTATACAATGTTTATGGTTCGTTTACAAAGACACACGAAAGAATTTCGTAACATTAGAGCCTATGGACAAATTTTTAATTTAAGCGCGCACTTTAATGCGTTTATGCTGAATTGAATTTAATAAAGTTAACATACATTATAAAGATGCTTAAAATCATGTTTACTCTTAAAAAAGGTTATGTATAGACTAAATAATTTATGGGACCACACAAAATAATTCCGAGTATGTACTGTAATCATCCAAATGATGTCAAATTAGTTTGAAAAATTAATGAGTTATAATTAATTAGGTTTAATCTTATTATTGGCGTTTATAATGACTGCGCCCACTTTTTCGTAATACATAAAGGAATTTCGTACTATTACGGTCTATAGTCGGTATTTCTTAAAAGTGTATTTTAACATGGTTATATCCCCATCAAATATAATGAAATTTTATTAGAATTTTAAAAGCATGTTTTCCTGTTGGGGCAGAGAATTGAAATTGTGGGCAGAGAATTGATAATTAGTTTAAAGGTCACGCAAAATATTTCCGATATGCTATGTAATTTTTTTTTTTTTTTTTTTTTTTTATGAAATTTGATAGTTATGAAATTTGGTATTTATGAATTTCAGGGAAATAATACAAGACTGTCGTTTATTAAGATTACATATTGTTTCGTACTTGGGGGTTCATAAGTTGTCCGAGAATGAATAGCGAAACTTGCAAAAATTCAGTGATTTATTCATAGAGAGTTCCAGAAAAATATAGGTCTATAAACCAAGTATCAGCTTCAATTCAATCAGTAAACATAGCTTAAACAACAGCCGTTAACATCAAAACAACATTACAAAATGTTTATCAATAACGCATAAAGCAAGTCTTATTGAAAGAGGCTCAAAGCAAAGCAAGCATTTGACAAAACTGACACAGATCTGAGATTGACCACCTTGGCTAAAAAAATGCTCCTTTTATACTATTCTATCGAACACAGACTGTTCTGGAAAATTCTCGTATCTCATCAGCCAATGAGATTAGAGCTTCCATATTTGGTATATCCCTAATAAGGATTTTCTCGCCAAGGTCGCCAAAAAATTCACCAAGGAGGGAAACAGTCGCCACATTTGGCGCCAAATCCATTTCTTCCCTTATTGGAGCTTTTTATTGCGTTTTTAAAGGAAAATTAGGCTATTTTAACGCTAAAACGACTAGAAATGCACAAAATTAGCATTTTATCGACTTTCTAAGCCTCTTTGAAAGAATTTATACAAAAATAAATGCAATTATTTACAATTCCGTAACACTTTATACGATATACAAATAAGTATAGAAAGAGAGATACAGCAGGGGGTTGACCTATTCAATAATGTCTGATGCAAATAGGACGTCGAGGCTCCTGATCTGTAGATCCACTAGTTAGGTATTTCTAAGTTTTAAAAATTGTTACAAGAAAATTGTTTATCATCATAATTGTTAACTTTTTGATCTCAATTTACAAAGAATTTAAAAATTATCATTCTAATTAGGGAATTGAAATAATTATTAACGCTTTTAATTTATAAAGGTACTCTAATCTGGTCACATAAAAAAAAAAAAAAAAAAAAAAAAAAATTAACAGAAAAAAAAGTTGAAGGATTTTTCTAGTTTATATAGTTTGGAGAAACTAATATTTTTAATATGTAAGCATTCCGATGCATATGTACAGTCGGTAACAAAAGTGTCCGACACTAGCAAATATTTCTATGTAGAAAAAGTACACTTCATACGGTTTTGTTAAATAAATCCTTGTCGAATCCTGTTCTTAGTCAGTATAAGAACATGATTCGATAAGGATTCATTTAACAAAACCGTTTGAAGTGTACTTTTTTTTTATAGGAATTTTCGCTAGTGTTCGGACACTTTTGTTACCGACTGTATGTAAATTTCTGTAAGACAGTAATTTAAAAAAAAAAAAGTGAAATATGTTATATCGCTAAGGAAGATTTGGTGAGAAAACCGAAAATTTTTTATTCTCTGTTCTAACATTCAAACTACAAAACTTATTAAAGTAGTAACATATACTTCTTAATTTAAGATACAGGAAAATTTAATATTTCCTTCAGGAAAATGCAGCATTCAAAATAGCTTTCTTTAGTAATAAGCATTTAAAAACCTAAAGCACATTTTGGACTACCATTTATTATAGCTGCCAACCGTTCCAATTTTTAGATTTGGGTATTTTTATTTTATGTATTTATTGTTATTGAAAATTATTATAAACTGCAATGCTTAGAAAAGGTAAGATTGTTCATAACAAAATACCGGCAACGAAAAATGTGAATAGCTGGCAGCTATGCTTTAAAAAAACTGGTATATAATTGCAGTCGTAGATTGTTTTCCCTCTCAAATCTCGCTCCTTAGCCCCATACCCCTTCAAAAACTGTGGAGAGAGAATGAAAAATAAAAGTTTGAATTTTTACCTTATAAGTAGCAACTTAAAAGAACCACTAGCTTAACAAGATTAATTATTGTCACCGGAAGTCAAAGTCAATGTTTTCTATAGAGAAATATTCTCCCATTATAACTCGTTAAGAAATGCACATTTTTAAATCCATTTTCACATTTAAAAAATTCATGACTGTTAAGATAGCACTGTCTAGAGGTATAAATTTTGAGCGTTTTGTAGAGCTGGATAGAAAGAAAAAAAATATTTATTATGATTTTTATTTTTATTTTTTCAAGATATTTACTGATTAAAAAAAAAAAAAAATTACGAAAAATAAAAATGTCATAAGCTGGTAAATTGGGGAGGTAAATAAATAAAATTTAAAAAAGTGTTTCCTGGTTGACAGAACAGTAGCACTTCTGGTCATCTGAAACAAAATTAAAAAATATATTCTTAATTGGTAAGAATGCCGTTATAGCCTTTTTTCCAAGAAACTGTCCGGGAAAAAAATAATACATTTTGGCTTAGCTTATAATTTTTTTTATTTTTTAATATAGTAAAAATGTAATTTTTATACAAAAGTAGTAAGGGCGATAGGTTATATACTGAAGGTTGGTTCAAAATTTAATGTAAATAGGTTAAATATAATTTGAGGTATCATGTGAACCATGTTAAAAAAAAAGTTTTGAGAAAATCGTGTTTAAAATTTTAAATAAAAAATTAAGTAAAGCAACATTTTTTAACATTAGAAGCTTTTTATTGTGAAGCCCCAAAAAGCATAAAATAAAAATTTATTGTGGCAAGGACACGCTATGAAGAAATAAAAGTTTTAACATTAAGAAAATTTTGAGAAAAATATAGGTATTTCCCCTTATGCAAGAGACTAAAATTTTTAAGTATTCAGAATATTTTAAAACGCATTCGAAAACAATATTCTTAGTTATTAGTTTTCTGTATAATTATTCGTTAAGTCATAAATTTCAAAAGATCTCGAAAGCTTTTAAAAATATTTTGAATATTTAAAAATTTCCGTCTCTTGCAAAAGAGAAATATCTATATTTTTCTCTAAAATTTTCTGAATGTTAAAACTTTTATTTCTTTATAGAGTCTCTACCACAATACATTTTTATTTTATGCTTTTTAGGGCTTCACAATAAAAAGCTTTTCATGTTAAAAATGTTTTTTTTTTTTTTTTTTAACTTAAATTTTTATTTTGTGCACTTTAGTTATAAGAAAAGCATCTTAAAAATCTAATCAAATTTTCTTAGGTTACTATGTAGATAACTACAGATATTCTTTTGTTTATTTAACGTTTTTGTTTAATTATCTGAAAAAAATTGCACATCAGCTTTCGAGGATCGAACCCACGACCTTCGCGTTATCAGCATGACGTTCTAACCAAAAGTCAAAGAACAGTCAAGAAATGTCACAGAACTTACTAGAAAAATCTAACAAGTACACTATATATATTGTTCTTGGATGCTTTTAAAACTATTTTGAATATTTAAGAATTTTCATCTCTTGGAAAAGTGAAATATCTATATTTTTCTTATTGTTAAAAAGTTTTATTTTTTTATAGCATGTCTTTGCAAGAATAAAATTTTTTATTATGCTGAAGGCTCCACAATAATAATAAAAAAACTTCCAGCGTGGTTTTTTTTTTTTTTTTTTTTTGGGGGGGGGGGAGTGGTTGTTGTTGTCTTTAGTTACTAAAAAACAAAGGTTCTTAAAAAAGTAATCAGAATTTCTTAGGATACTCTGTAAACCATGAAAGGTTTTCTTTTTAACAAATTGTGTCTATTAATTATCTGCAAGTAAGGCTCCTATATGTACGAGCTGGCGCATCAGGCATTTTGTTGCCTTAGGGTTACCACATGTACCCAGCGCGTTTCTCTGATAAACCTTTTTTTTTATTGTCTTACGTTACTTTAGAGTAACTTGTTTTATTATATTTCATAATTTTCGCTAAGTAAACTATGATATGGAAGTTTGTTTAGCGATAAACTGCTATAATCATTCAAGAAGTGAATATAAAGTGTTCACAGACCTTCTATTTTTGTGTATTTGAGTTTTGGCGACATTTTGTAAAAGTAACAGAAACCGCCCTAACAACACATCTTACCCCAGTACATTCATAGGATATCCTCAGAATAAAATGACATCCTGAGAATGTACTGTGAAAAAAATGCGTTTTTAGGAATATTATTGTTGCTTATTGCTCTTATCTTGACCGGATTAGCTTCAGATCAATATTTCTTAAAATCATTAGGGAAGCGATAAGGACGCCAAGCGGGAGTGCTGTCTTCGTCGGAGGCAAAAAAATGGCGGCGATGCGCCGGCCTATTATTTTATTTAGGGACTATCTGCAAGAAAGTACTACGTCAGCCTTTGAGGACCGAACACATCACCATCGCGTTATCATCATAATGCTTTAATCAACTGAGACAACGAACGACGTAAAAGGTTGATTACATTTAAAGTAGAGGCTTCTAGTGTTTTAGCGTGACACAAAGACGCGATGCCAAAATCCAATCTCATATAAAAAGAAAGCTTCTAACAAGAGTTTCAGGAATTCAAAGCACTCTTAGTTGTAGAATGTTATGTTATACTTATTTTGTTAATTGGCGATTTCTGAAAAAGGTCTAATCTATATAGTGAGAAAAAAAAATCTAGACTAAAATTCATGTTTTATTTACCCCCCCCCCCCCTCCAAATTAATTATTTTAATTTACTTTAAATGCGTAAAAGGAAAATTTTTACTTACAGAAAACTTTCATTTTACAATCTATATTAATAAAATCAGACTTGTCTGTAAATTTGTGAGAATCAAAAAATTTTGCGATATCTTCCACACCATGAAAGCTTCTGCTTTCACACACCATGAAAGCCGAAAATTACTTCAGAAATTTTTGCCTGTGTGTGTGTGTTTCATCGTGTCTGTTTGTCGCTTTTTTTGTCTGGGCATCACTTGAGAACGGCTGGACGGAATTAAACGGCGCTTGGCAGAAACTTAGATCTTTAACTTAAAATTATATCTACAGAAATTTTCAAAATTTTGATTAGTTTTTGAATTGTGGGTAAAAAACGCCTGCGCCATAAAGATTTTGTAAGTAAAACGCTTTGAATGAAAAAAAAGTTATTTTTACGTTTTAGACAACAGGTCTCTCTCTATATAATATAGACCACCTGATATCGATACCGAATTCAAATATAGCCATATATTTATCATTTGACAAAATTTCAATGCAGAAAACTAATAGATTGTTGATGCAGTTGAATATTGAAGAAGAGATACAGTTTTAGTATAAGACCCTCTTGGCACCTTTTTATTTTATTTTAGCCATTTTGACAATTAATTATAATGGCTATTGCAGAGTTGGATATAAAAAAGTTGGCTAGAAAACTCCTAGGTACTTCAATTCCAAATTTTGCTTGGGGATCTTATACTAAAGCTGTTCCGAGGGAAAAAAACAAAAGAAAAAATACTTTAAAAAATTAAAATGTAAATTATGCAACGTTGCCACTCTATTTGACGTATTTGGCGATGAATACACGCGATGTTACGAAAAGATTGTCTATGTGAGGATTAAGTCATTTGAGATTTTCTTCTCTCAGACAATTTGTAATTTTGTCTCAAGATTTTTGTAACAAATTATAAATTTAAAAAATAATTAAATACATAAGGTAATTGTAAATAAGGTTTCAATTTAATATTATCTATATCACTAAAATCACTATATCACTTTCTATCAATAAAATAAAAAAACTGAGATATCCTCACGTTTCACACACCATGGAAGCCAAAAATGACTTTAGAAAACTTTGTGTGTGTGTGTCGTCGTGAGTATGTCTGTAACGCTATTTTTGTCAGAGTATCACGTGGGAACGGCTGAATGGAAATCAACGACGCTAGGCAAGAATTTTGGTCCTTACCCAACTTAAAATTATATCTATCAACTTTTTCGAAATCCCCCCGTTCCACTTCCTGTGGGGGGGGGGGGGCAAAATTCAAAAACACTTTTGTAAGCATAACTCGGCTCCAAATTAAGTCACAGTAAAGAAATTGCACATGAGGAGACTAGACATAGATAAAACTAAAAAATTATCTGCGATTTAGGAATTTTCGATTTTTAAGGGGAGAAAGAGGGAAAATCGATTTTTGGCGGGAAACTTCGCAAATTCTGGATTTTTAAGCAGAGCTCTACCACAAATGGTACAAAAATGTTGAAAAAAATATGTGACTTCCTTATGTTATATCCAAAAACTTAACTTTTTGTGATTTGCGATTTTTTTTTTTTTTGGGGGGGGGGGGTATGAGGGGGCAAAATCGAGACACCTTTTAGCGCTAAATTTGTCCTGCGTTCAGGAATTTTTGTGCTTGGATAATTTATATGTACCCAACACCTAAAATAGCAGGATTTATAAAAATTATCCCCGTTCCCCCCTCGTGGGAGGGACAGAAGGCAAAAACTTCTTTGTAAGCATAACTCAGCTCCAAATTACTTCAGTGAAGTAATTGCACTTTTTTTTTTTTTAAACACGTATGTGTTTCGAAGAGCAAATTCGAGACAGATTGTCCAAGACAGATTTAGCGCTAAAAAAAAGGGCGGGGGGGGGAGGGCTCGAACTTGCTACTTTTAAGCATGGAATTTTTCCTGGGAAATTTATGAGAGCTGCGATCACGAAGTTTGGTGCTTGGATTGTTGATATGTATCCAAAATCTAAAGTAACGGGATTTTAACAAATTCCCCTGTGGTGAGGAGCAGGAGGCAAAAAATTATTGTAAGCATAACTCGGTCCCAGATTACTTCACGGCAAAGAAACTGCACAAGATAAGACTAGACTTGAGTATAAATAAAACACATTATGTACGTTTTTGAAATTCTTTATTTTTAAAGAAGAGAAGTAGAAAAATCGTTTTTCGGGGGGGAAATCTCAGAAATTCCCGATTTTTGAGTAGAGCTCTACTAAAAATATTACAAAGATATTGAAAACAGCTTTGTGACTTCTTTAGGATAGTTCCCAAAACATATTCCTTTTTTTTCGGGGGGAAGGGGGGCGTAGGTGTTTGCAAATTTGAAGTCCCCCTTTTAGCGGTAAATTTGTCTTTGGAAATCTATGGGATCTGTCAGGAAATCTGGTGCGTAAATTGTTTATATGTATCTGACACTTATTGTAACGGGATATTACGAAATCCCCCCCCCCCCCAAACCACCTTGGGGTCGGGGCCAATAAACACGTGTAAAAACACGTTTTCCTGCTTGAATTCGCCTTAAATTATCTTAGAATTTTAAATTGTGATGTGTGGATGTTGATTAAATGTACGCGTTACGTACTTTGGTGGAATTTCGCAAAATTTCGGAGGTAAGTTCTGTCGAATGCAGTGGAAATCCCGACTCCTCACGTTGCGAGCGGGAAAAACATGTAAAGAACACAGCGGGAACTTTAGGTTATTAATAATGATATGCGATTTTGACATCTCATTTAAGTATAGTGTCCAGCGAGGCGGGCAAAGCGAGCTAGTTTAAACATAAAATATTAAAAATCAATTTCTAGAAAACAATAACCAATTTAATTTTGGATTTTCTAAATGTGCGAAAGAAATTTAAATATACTTATTAGATAATGGATCGTAAATGGGATTATTTTCGCATACAATATAACACTGGCTTCCGGCGATGACAAATAGAGTATCTTATGCAGTAAGTTTGATGTTTTATACAACAAAAAATTCAGATAAAGCAAGTTTCTTTTTTTTAATTACTAAATTATTGAGAACAAAATTAGCTAATTAAATTTTACCAGTTTATATTGTATTTGAACACTGTATAAATTGTCTAAATGCAGTAAAATTCTTTAAATATTTCAGACCAAAAATTTATTATATCTTTAATTTTTTAAATATTTCGTGCATTAAAAAAAAATATATGCATTTCTTCAAACCGAAAATACTCTCCAAGTATTAAAATATTATGTTCAGTTTCAAGGTATGGAATGTACTGTGTGCAGAATGTTATTAACAGAATCTGAATACGACATATCAATTCTTCATATTATAGTAGATGTTCAGTTTTCAATTAATATATTTTTCCAGGTATACTAAAAAATAAAATTTCTACAGATAAATTATAAACTCGTTAAATTTTGCCCAAGAAATTTTTAAGTTCTGATTTGATTTTAATGCACGCTTTTCGAAATTTGTTAGAAGACAAAACAAATATTTCAGTAATTTTGTTAGAGAAAAGTAACAAGCCAGGATACAAATGAAACAACTTATTATAACCATTATTTAATAGTCTATTTACAACATATTAACTTACAAAAAAAAAAAAAACAAGCATTTAACAAATAAGGGTTGGACATCATTAAAATTCATACTGAAGTATTAAAAAGAACTTATTCATAGATAGCTGTTTATAGTACAAAAGTTTTCATTCGGTAATTTAAAAGTAACGATTCAAGTCTTATCTGTTATTTTCGATGACAATTAGAAAAATGTTGAGCATATTGTTTCCATTTGTAGCTTTTATCTTTCAACAGTTTATTGGTCATGTTCTTTCAGTACGGTTTTCCAATAATTCTACATATTGATTTTCAAAGACAAGCATTTCAAATTAATTTCACTGTATTTTTGCAGAATTTTCCATAAAGAAAGAATATTTATGTATGTAATAAATTGTGTCGAGATCATTGGTCAAGAGTTTATATGAAGCAAGGGTATACTGGTGCAAAATCTGTATAATACTGGTAATGTACCATCCCTTTATCAACCCAGGACATGATAAATGGCCTACACTGAAAATAATTCAATTCTGTAGCATTGATATATAAGCCACTGGAATTATTTTGATTGCTACCTGTTTCAATTTCTAAGTAATTTGGTGAAACATTACTATATGGCCTCTGGTCGTAATTCACAATATTTGCAAAGTCGTTAACATAACAGTTATTGCTCAACTCTTCACTATAAAAGCATTGGTTAGGTAATACTGAAGAATTGAATTGAGGTTGTATTATTGAATTTTCAACACTTGGATGTAACGGCAATATAGATATTGGGTGGATTGGTAAACAATCGTTAGTTCTATAATGGGACCCTGTAAGTTCTCCGTTTCTTTGGATATTTTCGTCTTCTATTAAAAATGTTCCATATTCAGGCTGATAATCACTATAATTTATTGTGCTATTTAGCTTTTCTATGTTTGTCGGGCAATCGTCTGCTATTTGATTCATTCGTCCATTTAATTTAGTTGCCCTTTCTTCGATTTCATAATTAATATTTAATAAAACATCTTCTCTTTTATATTTGTTTGGTTTACTTTGATTAATAAATTTATGCATTGCAGAAGTTTTCTCGGATAACATTTGGTTTTCTAAAGTCCATGTGTGTGAATCAACATTTTGTTTAAACTCGCATTGGTTAATTTCATTATGCAAATTTGGATTATTTTCTAGCTGTGTTACGGATTCTAATATTTTTCCTTCAAAGCATTCGTAATTTTGAGAATATTTAGAAATGGCACCACCATTGTTCTTCGATTGATATTTTACAGAATTAACTCCTAAGAAATGATGGTCGGACATTTCGGATTTTAAGTCTGACTGTGTTGCTTGTTTGCCGCGTCCTAGAGTTCCTCTTGCATTTTGTGATTTTTTGTTGAAGTTTCGATGTATATTTCCACTTTTATTAGATGAATAATTTTTGTATGTAATGTCCATCTTATTATGAATTAGATTTGAATGGTTATCTTTTGATTGTACAAAAGCTTTCCGATTTGCCGAGATTGGTTGCAAAGAATTACATCCAGAGAAAATTTTACTTTGATCAGATTTACATATTTCCTGTTTCTGATTATGAGAAAAGTTTTCAGTTTTTACACCTCCTTGCGCTTCGCATTTCTTCATTCCTCTTTTACCTTTTACTGGTTGCCATTTCACATAGTGAGAATTTGTTGATCCTGATATTTCTCTAGTATTTTCTTCTGTTTTTCCTTGTTTATTAAATATTTCCATTTCTGTTCTATTTTTAACATTGTCTATGGTAGTTTTTCTAAAAGCAGTGTGATCAAGCTTCTTTCTCGGCGATCGGTAAATTGCACCAGTTTGGGAATTTTCCGCTTCATTTATACACGAGGCCCAGTTGATTGTTTTATGCGAAGTACTATTATATTTCTCTTTTTCGTCAAAATTTCCCATTGTTATTTTAAGTATCCGGGAAAAATTTCTAGGTAAGGTTTAGGCAATTAAAAATATTTCGTAAAAACTCACTAAAGCTCTTCAGTTCTTTATTATGATGCAAAGCAAAAAATGTAAAGACCTTCTTGAATTTTGACAAATCTTTGTTGAACCTGTAATATAAAAAAATACAAAATAAAGAACTAGTTATTGAAAGAAAACTAGTCAAGCAACAGAAATTAAAAAACTTCCCACTAATTATAAAGAAAATCTTTAAAAACCGTTAACTTGTAAGGATAAATATGTTACATTATTTTTATTTATTAAACATGTGGAAATTTTCAGATCATATTCCATATATTTGTGGCTTTTGATACCGCATAGAAAGAATTTACTAAACTCTTTATATATGCATTTGTTTTTTAAAATATTAGTTAATTATTAAAAATTCATTTACTCTTAAAGACATTTTAAAGCAAATTAGATAAAAACTCATTTGAGAAAGATAATTGAAGCTTTTGAGAAAATCAGATGCTTTAAAAAGATGTTACTAACCTTCGTTTCCTCAGATAAGAGAATAGACGAATGTATTTGATATTTGTTAATATTTAAGAAATTCTAAAACGACGCTGCTTAATACAATTATCTTCATTGATATTTACATTTGGCAATTTAACCAGATCAACAGACTTACCTTTCAAGCTTATACCATTTAAACCTCATTATTATTTTTTAATACATATATAAAATTTCATAACGAATTAGACCCAACATTAACCAATAAATCTTAACGCACGTATTTCATTTTTATGCTATAGAATTTTTTCTGTACAGAACTAATTGTTTTATATACTTAGCTAAATATACAAGTATAATCAGAAAGAATGGCCCAATTTTCGTAATACTGGAAAATATTTAAAAGTAACGGAATGAAACGCAAGACACCAAAAGTACTGAATTTCCTCTAATGATATTTATAAACGTTCCTTGTGGCCACCTCAAGCGTCACATACTATATTCATCAAAGTGAAAAGTGTTTGATAAATTGAGATTTCGAAGTGAATGTGTTAATGAATACCACTACTTTTAATATCCCGTGCTTAAAAAATTATTTTTTGTAAGTAAAGGTGGTACAGTGCGCTCTGCCCCACTGTAAAAAAATGTCTTATTTGCTGCCAGAAAGTCTCTTATTTGATGCGTTCTGACAACGTGGTTTTTTCGTAAAATACGTGTATTTTCTCAAATCACAGATAATTTCTCTCAGCAAATAGGACATTTTTTTACGGTGTACCTACAAAAAGAGGATAAAAAAACATAGGACATTAGAAGCAATGGTGTTCGTCAATGCACTTTGCAGAAAACATCCGGCAAATAAATAAATAAATAAATATATATACACACACACACCGCGACAAAAGGATAGGTACAAAGGGTTTTTTCTTTGATTTTTCATAAAATAACGTTATCTAAATTATGCTTATCATTTATTGACATTCCCGGACTCATTTTTGTTTTAAGACTAATTTAGAAAAAAAATTAAGACTAAAATCTTTTTAATTTAAGATTACACACCGCGACAAAAAGATAGGAACAAAGGTTTTTTTTTTTTTTTTTTTTTAATTTTTGAATGTGTTTATTTTGAATATGACTCAAATATTTAACATGTTTTTGATATGATAATATTTTGTTATGATAATAAATGATCAGCACATTTTAGATAATGTTATTTTATTGGGAAAAAAAAATACACCCTTTGTTCTTATCTTTTTGTCGCTGAGTGTAGTCTTAAATTGGAAAAATTTTAGTCTTAAAACTTTTCTAAATTAGTCTTAAAACAAATATTAGTTTGGGAATAGTGTTATTTTATGATAATAAATAAACACAATTTAGATAATGTTATTTTATGAAAAATCAAAAAAACTTTGTACCTATCTTTTTATCGCGGGGTGTATGTGTATATAATTACATAAAATCGTAAGTTAATATGATGTTGAAAATTAATGCAAAACTTTTCAAGAAATTTTAGTTCTTTGTGAGGATTTTCCACACTGTTCCATTATTGTTAAAATTCGGGGTCATTCTTTTTGATAGACCTTGTATATTGATTTAATATTATCAGCTAAAGACTTCCTAGAGCATTAGACATATTTAAATGCTCACCAAGAGCTGAATTCTCTGTTGATAAAAAAACTAACATCAAGCAAAATCGAAAGTTTACGATTGAAAAAGGTAAAGCAATTGTTTTGACAATATTTCATTAAAGGAATGGGGGACGATGAAATTTTTTAAATAGCAAAGTTAGAATTATGCAAGTTTTTATACATATGTATTTAAATTTAGCAATATTAAATGTGTTACAAATTTCTCGAAGTTTCAAATACTTTATAACACACAGTTAAAAAAAAAAAAAAAAAAAATCTTGACAGATTATACATTATTATAGTTTATAAATACATTCTAAACATATTTAAGTATTGTTTGGAGATTCATTAACAAAGTTTTTTTTTTTAAATAATTTTAGTTAAATGTTAAAATATATGAATTTTAAACATTCAAATATCAATATATATTTTTACAAAATTAAAAACTTATCGACGAATACAAAATATAATACCCAAACATGTTTAAAATATATAAATGTAAGCTCGCTGGGAGATTTCTAAAAATGAGGTAGCATAGAGCTTTATAAAAATTTAGGACTTTTTTTTTAAAGATAATTTTAGAGAAATTTAAGTGTACTTAATTAATGATACATTTCAGTGCATATGTACGTAAACTTTAATAACTCTAAGTCAATAATTTGAATTAAAAAAATATATTTAGAAATGTTCATCACGCCTTTAAAAAGTTTATAAATTGACATACATTTTTGCATAAAACCCATATTAAAAGCCTCGCAGTGTTTCTGAAGTTTTACTGATTTTATTAAATTGTCGCCACTATCATTTAAAAAAAAAAAAAAAAAAAAATCTAATATTTTAGGGCTAAAGTATTGTGTAAAAACAAAAAAAAAGCCTTATAATAGTGATGTTATAGTGAAATGAGCGTAAAATTGGGAAAGTTATGAAGGCTGCAAAAAATAAAGATTTGAATATTAAAAAGAACCCAAATATAATCAACTGGTCACCGAAATGTTATATTATAGTTCCTAGATATACTCCATATAAATTAGTAAGGCCGTAATTTTAATGTTTCAATAAAAATGAATTTAATATATTTAACTGTAAATTTAGAAAAAAAATCGCTGAGTGTTTAAATAAAATAAGTTTTGAAACCTCATTTGCTTATATGGCAATTATAATTACGAAAACGTCCTTGAAACCTCCGATCATATTCCGCATCTTTCTTCTCATTCTTCAAATTCATTTAATTAGAGCTGAGATTCAATAAATTTTATGTCCATTATATTTAAAATATTACATTTGAAATTAAGGGGTTCTAAGTAATAAATATGCTTTTGTTTTGTTTAGGAGCTTCATGAGTTTGAAAGCTTAAAAAGCATATTTTATTATTATTTTTTTTATTAAATATATATATATATATATTTTCCCCAAAAATTTCAGCCTATAAAGTGGCAACATTAAGAAAATATTTTTTGTAATTTTCATTAAAAGTTTGGTAACTTTAGCCGATGAGTGTTTCCGAGAAACTTTCAAAAAAGCGGTAAAAAAAAATTCTCAAAGTCTGATGCACTGATCTTGCTGAAATTTCGCATATTTCTTCAAAATATTATTGACTTGTGCTTGAACAAAGGGTTAAAAAAAAGTAACTTAAAATTTAAAATACTGGAACCACTCAACCAGAGAACATTTTACTCCACGTACAGAATAAAAATATCCGAACACTAGCAAAAATTGCTATGTAAAAAAGTAGAGTTAATGCTGTTTTGCTAAATAAATCCTTGTCGAATCATGTTCTTTGACTGACTAAGAACATGATTCGAAAAGAATTTAACAAAACAGTATTAACTACTTTTTTTTTCTTTTAAATATAGGTTTTTTTTTTTTTTTTTTTTTTTTTTTTTGCTAGTGTTCGGAAATTTCTGTTACCCACTGTATAGCCTTGTAAAATCAGTTATAACAAAAAGAAATCCTTCTTACAGCACTAATAAATTCTATTATATTTTTAAGAAGTGTGTAAAGTTTTAATAGGATCGGTGCATTGTTTGAGAAATCATGTTCACTCTTTTACTGCAGGGGTTTCTGAAAACCAGGATCTAAAGGTCGAATTCTCCGAAATTTATGAAAAACTTAAAATATATTGTCTAAATATTTCTCTTTTTATATGCTTTAAATTTATAAAATTTTTTGTTTATTGTATTAAAAAGGGAAAAAAAAATATTTTATGTAACCCCTTAAGACATGTTTTATATTAAAGCATAGAAAGTTATGGGGGAAAACAAATACTTAAAGCTCTATCAGTGACCGCCAAGGTTAGCTAAATCCCATCTCGACTTATGAGGAAAATAATCCTACTTGCTATTTATTACTTATTTTTCAATTCCGTTAAAAAAAAAAAAAAAAAATACGACCGTAAAATTATTTTTTTCCTCGAATTCTTCTTTAAGTTATAAAATGCTAAAATTTTATTTAGTGATATTGCATAATTTAGAGCTTCAAAAAAAAAAAATATATATATATATATATATATATATATATATATATATAATTAAAAATTAAATTTTTTTTTTTTAGAAACATGACCTAGTTTAACGGTCATTTAAATTCTTAATGTCAAAAAATAAAATAAAAATAGGTATTTGGGGTACATACAAATGAAACACCTCCAGTTGCAAAGCCGTTTGCAAGCGTTCCAAATGTATGACTACAGTCGGCAGCAAAAGTATCCGAGCACTAGCAAAAATTCTTATGTAAAAAAAGCACACTTAACACTGTTTTGTTAAATAAATCCTTGTCGAATCGTGTTCTTAGACTGACTAAGAACAGGATTCGACAAGGATTTGTTTAACAAAACTGCATTAATGTACTTTTTTTTTTTTTTTTTTAGGAATTTTCGCTGGTGCTCGGATACTTTTGCTGCCGACTGTATTTGCAAAAAAATTTCAAAATTTACGTCATCGAAGTTGCAAGCGTTCCATTTGTATGTAACCCTTTGGATTAGTGTTACGTTGGTTAATGTGGGATTTGAATGACCCTTTCGCAAAATTACTTCATAGTGCATGATACACACATAACCAAAAGGTGCATCAAGAAATCTCTTTCCTGAGGTAATCTTAAGCAGAGTTATATTTGAAAACTTGCCCCCCCCCCCCTTTTCAAAGAATGAGAAGGGAGATCTCTGAAAAACTTTTTATATGCGTGTTGGATACATATAACTGACTCACACATCAAAAATCCCTTTTCTAGGATAATTTGAAGTAGATTTAAGCGTGAAAATGTGTTTTTTGCCCCGTCCTACCCTACAGAGGAAAGGGTTGGCAGTTTCGCAAAATTTCTTTGTAGCGTGTGTATTGACTACGCATAAGCAATCGACACATCAAAAATTCGCTTTCCTGAAATATTTTCGAGCAGAGTTACTCTTAAAAACGTATCTTCTGCTGTCTTTAAAGGGGGGGGGGATTCACTAAAACACTTTATAATGTGTATTGGTTACGCATACCCAACCCACACTATAGTTGATAGATATAATTTTAGTTTTGGTACAGACCTAAATTCCTGCCACGTATCTTAACGGCCCTCTTCACTTACCGTCGCCGGAAGCCCCAGCCAATGTTATTCTATGGGGAAATTTTCTTTACAAATAACTTATTAACTAATACATATTTTTAAATTCTGTTTTCACATTCAGAAAATTCCCAACTGTTAAATTGACGCACCTTTCTTAAAAATGTATTTTTTTTTAATTTTTATTATTTTATTTTGAAATTGCAAAATGAAAAAAATTCACATATTGAAAATTCGTATTTTGCAGCTTCAAAATAAAATAGTAAAAATTAAAAAAATATATCTTTAAAAAAGATGCGTCAATTTAACAGATGGGAATTTTCAGAATGTGAAAACAGAATTTAAAAATATGTATTAGTTAATGAGTTATTTGTAAAGAAAAATTTCCCATAGAATAACGTTAGTTTAGGATTCCGGCGGCGGTGAGTGAAGAGGGCCCTTAATTTCGACAAGCCGTTCTCACGTGATACCTGGATAAAAATAATGTTACAGGCATACAGACACTACGACCCACCCACATACCTACACGACACACAGAAGTTTTTTTGAAGTCATTTTTGACTTTTACAGTGCGTAAAATTAGAAGATATCCCCTCCCCCCCCCTTTTTTTTTTAATTCTAAGAAAACTACAGACAAAGTTGTTAGTAACAAATTTTGTTTGTGTGTGTGGGGGGGGGGGAAGAGTCTAGCTTTTGGAAACCATTATTTCGCATTAAACACATTAAGGTTCATTATTTTTCACTGAAACCAACGTTTTTATGTACCGATTGTTCAATATCTTTTAATTATTATTCTCCTACACATGTTTATAGTAAAAGTATTGTTTAAAAGTGGGTTTTTGTTAAAATTCCACGCTTTGAGGTGACCTGAATCCGAAAATCATCTTTTTAGCGGTTGGTCTGTCTCATCAGCATATCTTACGAACAAATCGTAGCAGGAAGTCCAAACTCTGCTTTCTAAATCTGTATAATATAATGATTATACACAAAACGTTTCGTTGAGATCAAGTAAATTATTCGTGTACAGGGACATCCAAGAGAATTCAAATGCATTATATTTATGGCAGAAATTTCTGATAAGTACAGAAACATCTATAGGCTGCCCTAAACTAAATGGAATAAACATTTTTTATATGCATAAAAGTATTTTTGTATAGATTGTAGTATGGAAATTATTCGTTTACAGGGCTATCCAAAATGTGTATATATTGAGGCTATATTTCAAAATTTCTGGAAGTTTATTTCATTTTTTGTTAAATTTAGTTTTATATGGAAAAAAAAAAACCTAAGTACAATATGTAATGTGCATATAGTTTATAGAAAATATTCAGGATTACTCAAAATTAAGCTAAATGCTCTTTTTCACTGAGTAATTGATGGAAGTGCTTTGCTATATTTTACTATGTCGACGAACACTGCTCAGGATGGAACATTAATTTTTCATATCCAAACGGTAATTTTTTTTTTTGTTCATATTATATTAAATCTTTGTATAATATCGTTTTGAGGTTCCCTGAACGTAAAAATCTTATTTTTAGTGGTATATATAATTAAAAACAAATAACTGAAAAAATTCCAATATTTGAAAAGTGGTAAGTTTAAAGTATATATATATATATATATATATATATATATATATATATATATATATATATATATATATATATATATATATATACACTCGAGGGCGGTAGCCTCTCCCAATCACTCGCACAGAATATGTCAAATAAAACTTTTTTTTTAAACGTATTTTATATCATTTTAAAAGGAAATTGAACTTTATTTTTTTACCTTATTGATCTTATGACAATCTGCAATCTATCTATAGTATTGAAATGCAGGGTGAGAAAATCATGCGAGTGACACAGCAGATTATATAAATCTATTTTTGAACTTTTTTTCCTTGTCTGTTAGCTAAGAATACTACTCCAAATCTTAAATGTTTCAGAAGCAGCTATATGCATAAATAAGTTTAAATTTCTTAGCAATCGCGAGTATACTTTGTTGGTTTGGTTATGCACACGTACTTAAATCTTTTCACCTGAAATAACAATTGCGAGTTTTTTTTTTTTTTTTTTTTTAAGAATTTATAGTGTTTACTTAAATATATATTTAGTTTTAATTTAAGTAGATTAACATAGATGCTTCACACCAAAAATTTCTCGATAATTAAAACGAAGTCTCGTATCTTCTATGCGTCCAATAGCCATTTCTGAAATTAGTTTACAAATTTTCAAAAGAAAAAAATTGTAGTGATCGCTAAAGGTTTAATTAAAAAAAAAAGTACAATATTATGGGATGTTTCTATTCCTGAAGCTTTTCTTAATTCTCTTGATAAAGAGAAATTTATACAGTATATTCAAGAATCATCAAAATCTTTCTAGAGAGAGTCAAAGTTTCAGAATAAAATTGACATGATCCTACCTAATCATTTAAATATTCTTTAAAATTATGAGCCCTATAGTTAAAAAAAAAAAAGAAAAAGAAAAAAGGGGAAACAAATTATAAACTTTAAGAAAAAATTACAGAATTTCATCACTGGAAACTCTTTTCATAAAATGAGAACGACCTTCCGTGCTTCGTGCTTTCTGTGGATAGCATAAATTACAAAAATGTTTTAAAATAAACTATAATTTTTACACAAAATTACGTAATACGCATTGTTGTAAACAAATTCAGAGGGGAAAAAAAGATCGTGGAACCAATATATTTTTAAATCAAACAACCTTTTTCCCCCCTCTTAAAAATAAAATAAACCTTATTAGATTACGCATATAGTATCTATCATTTGTGTAATCCACTTAAAATAAATACTTTGCACATAATCTCCAATGGAACATAGTTACGGAGCTCAATTGCTATGGGTTTTTTCTTTTTAGTATTACTAAATACGTAATATTAAAGCATATGCACGAAAGATAAAACGCAAAAAGACAAAAATGAAAACATTTCAAACTTTGCAAAAACTTACGAAAAGGCAGATTAAACCACTTTTTCTTTTTTAAACGTCAGTGTTATTGCATTTACTTTCAGAAGGTAAGCTTTAATTCAACGAGATTTTCATAACAATCAAATTAATAAATCATAAAACCAACTATTATATGCAGTGAAAAGACAAAGCAATATAAGTTTATACTATCAAGGACTTTAATTTACTGCGCTAAAGATTATAATAAATGTATAGTTTGGAAGAGAAGGCTATGTATAATAAAGGTTTATTAACTTTTAAAAGAAACTAATCTTACTAAAGTTAAATTTAAATTTATCTATATATTAAAATATTTGAATTGATGGAATGTTATAACTGAAGTATTAATTTTTATAAAACACATTTTTTTCTATTAAT
Source organism: Salticus scenicus (assembly GCA_963930645.1). Taxonomy (NCBI): domain Eukaryota; kingdom Metazoa; phylum Arthropoda; class Arachnida; order Araneae; family Salticidae; genus Salticus; species Salticus scenicus. The sequence continues at coordinate 217,785,751 of OZ005654.1, read as the reverse complement.
CTTCTGTTTATATGAGACTTAAAGGCCAATATTTGGAATATATTTTAAATAAATCCTTCAGTTTCAAAATGTAACATATATAATTAAACGGATGAAAACTAATTTAATAAAAACGTCATAGAATCTGATTAGAAGTAGATCATAGATCCTACCTTTTCAGCAAACGATATTTTAAATAGCTATACAAAACTCTTACATACTTTAAATGTGTCAATCTATTTTTGTAATTCGGTTAACAGCTATTATCAGAATATCGAAATAGATTCTTATGTCACAATCCAGGTGTACTTATGAACTTTAAGCAGAAGAGAGAATTAAGGTCATTTCCAAAACTTTGTGTGCCGCGGTAGTCCAGTCGGTAGAGTGCTGGGCTTGTAATTGGAAGATTGCGGGTTCGGTACTCGAGCTGGCCAAAGACCGTCGTGTACAGTCGGCAGCAAAAGTATCCGAGCACTAGCCAATGATTCCGATATCAAAAAAGTACAAATAAAACTGTTTTGTTAAAGAAATCCTTGTCGAATCATGTTCTTAGACTGACTAAAAACGTGACTCGACAAGGATTTATTTAACAAAGCAGTATTAAGTGTACTTTTTTTTAGACAGGGATTATTGCTAGTGCTCGGATACTTTTGCTGCTAACTGTACACTAATGGTGGCTGGTGCACGTAAAATCTGTCGTTGTTGCAATGTCCTCCATGTTCCCATCAAAATTATACCTCTGGCGGTTACCGAAACGGAGGAGCTATCCTTTCCGTGTAGGATCAAAATTGTGATGGTATGTCTCCGGACCAACTGTAGCGGAGAGTCCCAGACCTTCGCCAATTGCCCATTGTGCAGCACTAGTGCGATGTAAAACCCATTCAACCAATAAACCAAAATTTTTGTGCACACTTAGGGAAGAATCCTAGAACGCAATCAATTGCCCACTGTATAGTTGTAGTGCAACATTAAATTCTTTCAATATCGACATGAAACTGAACCTCAAACACATACAAAATGATTTATTCTAATTAATTTTAACTGATTAAAGCATTAAGCAAACGACGAAAATCAGTCGTGTACGCAATACCCTCCATGTTCTGTAAAAAATACTTTAGAAGCTTAGCAAAGTGGGTTGGTTGGATTTTTACGTCGGACTAGTGCTGCGCATTGGGCAATTTTAGCGAAGTGGGAAACTATTTTCTCCTCGGAGGAGGAAAATTTTGGAAAATCTCATTGGGTAAGGTCACTTGTTCTCATTCTGAGGGGACAGTCCACAATTTTGGTAGTTTTTCCCCCCAGCATAAATTTATTTTCAAAGCAAAGCTTTTGTCGCAACTTGTAATTTAAAATTGATAGTAGTGAACATTTTTAAGCACTGCTTTTGCCCCTATTTCTTATTTTGGAATTGCAAATACCAAGCTAATTTGTCCCCATTTTTCCTTTAGAGTGTACAGTCGGTAACAAAAGTGTCTGAACACCAGCAAAAATTTCTGTGTGAAAAAAGTACACTTCATACGGTTTTGTTAAATAAATCCTTATCGAATCATGTTCTTACACTGACTGAGAACAGGATTCGACAAGGATTTATTTAACAAAACCGTATGAAGCGTACTTTTTTTACATAGGAATTTTTGCAAGTGTTCGGACACTTTTGTTACCGACTGTATGTGTAAATCCTAGACCGTCCCCAATAGCCAACTACAGTCGGCAGCAAAATTATTCGAGCGCTAGCAATAATTCCTATGTAAAAAATGTACACTTAATGCTGTTTTGTTAAATAAATCCTTGTCGAGTCATGTTCTTAGACTGACTAAGAACATGATTCGACAAGGATTTAATTAACAAAACAGTATCAAATATTTTTTTATATAGGAATTATTGCTAGCGTTCGAATAATTTTGCTTTCGACTGTAGACAGCAATAGTGAATCATTAACAACCCAACCTACACTCGGTAACGAAATTGTCTGAACACAAGCAAAAATTCCTATGTAAAAAAAGTACACTTCATACGGTTTTGTTAAATAAATCCTTGTCGAATCCTGGTCTTAGTGTAAGAACATGATGCGATAAGGATTTATTTAACAAAACCGTATGAAGTGTATTTTTTTTAAATAGGAATTTTTGCTAGTGTTCGGACACTTTTGTTACTGACTGTAACTCAATTCCTTAACCCTTTACAGCTCACAACCCTTTAAAGTTGTAATTTCAACAAAAGAAGTTGTAGGCTATCTACTTAGGTCTAAGGGAGTACGCAGGTATAGTTTTGTAAAGATAGTACTTACCGTTTTTAATCTGTGGGTGTTCCATCAGCGGGAACACTGCGCCACTAGAGCTTTAAAAGTGCGTCTCGAGCGAGCATCGCAGCGAAGCGCGTAAATGAGTAAAAGATTTTGCATATGAATTAAAAAACACTGTATTATACCTGTGTAGCAGATTTAGCATGACCCAGGGTTTACACACGGGGAGGCCTGTTACTCTCCCCCCACCCCCCAAAAAAAACTTCGTTATGTAATTTTTTATGAAATAATTCGATACTTACAGTTAGTATACATATATATACAAGTCCTATGTGCGAAAATATTTACAATTAGTCTATTTTTTAGCTTTATGAAATTTTTGGAAGCACGTCACACAATTTCGGTAAAAGCATGGAATGTATATTTCTCGTTTTATTATTATTATTATTATTATTATAAACAACCAATCCTTCCTCGCCGCATCTGATAGCTTGACGTCATTCCCTCCAAACAGAGGAAAACAGAAAACGTGATCACAGCTGTCTTCTCTCATCATTGCTTTCGGTTGCATAATATGAAAAGCGCTAGTGTCGCAGTGTTCCAGGAGATGGAACACCTTACTTTATTCAACAATTCCTCGTATGTTTCCTGTATAAAAAGTAAAAAATAACATAGAATAAATAATTTAGAGAACAGCCAACGATATCACATAGAAATTTTTTTTCAAGCAATCTTTTTTATATCACAAAAAAAAAAAAAAAAAAAAAAAAAATATATATATATATATATACAAAATTTCTTGTAAATACGAGGATTTAAAATAACGCGTCTCAGTTAAATATCATGGATTGCCTTGTGTAGTGGTGTCATTTTTAGGTGAAAAGGAAAGTTCAAAGTAAAAAATATACCTATTTTTATGCATTTGCAATTGAATTTAACGGTTGTAGAAGCTAGAGAAGTTAGGTGTTCCATGTAGTGGAACACTGAACGGCAAAGGGTTAATGATCTTTTGCTAAATAATGTGAATTTAAGGAGCATACTATTATTTGGAACATTGCTATTTGAAAAATAATTAATTCGCCTGGAATTTACCAAAATGTGAGAGCCATGCCCTCCTCGGAGGAACAAAAGAGGGATGGTATGTCTTCAGATAGTCCCTAATGTCAATCCAAGATCGTCGTCAATTAATAATAGCCTAGATATAGTGCAATGCTAAATCTAATCACCTATGAATATTGACGAAGACGTTGGTCCAAACCAGATAATATTTAAAGCAATTTACACAAATATTGGTAATTCCTTCACCGAAAAATCAAAATTGTAAATTCATGTCTTCAAACCAGTGGCGGCTCGTGAACCGAAAATAGGTGAAGAGCTCAAAAATAATATTTAAGTATTTTTAATGTATAGATTTTATTAAGCATGGTCTTAAATAAAATTAACTTAAAATACTTATTTAAATGTAAATTTATATTCTATAAATGAATACAGTGCAAAATACAGTGTGCCTCTTCACCTAGGGTTACATACAAAAGGAACGCTTGCAACTTCGATGACGTAAATTCTGCAAGTTTTTTTGCAAGTACAGTCATCAGCAAATGTATCCGAGCACTAGCAAAAATTCCTATATAAAAAAAGTACACTGAATGCAGTTTTGTTAAATAACTCCTTGTCGAATCCTGTTCTTAGTCAGTCTAAGAACACGATTCGACAAGGATTTATTTAACAAAACAGTGTTAAGTGTGTTTTTTTTTACATAATAATATTTGCTAGTGCTCGGATACTTTTGCTGCCGACTGTAGTCATACATTTGGAACGCTTGCAAACGGCTGCAGACGGCTTTGCAAACGGAAGTGTTTCATTTGTATGTACCCCCTATTTTCGGTGCACGAGTCACCACTGCTTCGAACTACAGATTATCGTACAGATAGGACAGTGAAGCTAAAACGCGAACCGGAAATATAGTAGCACCACTAGTGTCAACAGAAGCGAACTACATGTGTTAAGTCAACATAAATGGCATCTTTGATCGAAAATTGTTTTTCTATTTCGCGAGTATTTAGTAGCAGGTTAGTATGGGAAGTTTTCTTTTTCTTCACTTTCTATTGTTTTTGATTTCACAAAATTATCCTCAAAACATTCACAGCTATTCTTCTTGAAATAAAAATTATTTTTTATAATGTTTAAAAATATGCTTTGCCAAACATATTCATATTCAAGTACAAATAAAAAATACAAACAGTAATTCTGAAATAGCAACATTAAATCATTAAATATTTAAAGTTGCTTGGTTTAAATAATACAAAATGCTTTAAAATGAAAAAATGATTCTATTTATGTATATTTTCAAAGTTTATTTTCTTAATATTTAGCACTTGCTTCTTAAAATAAATTGCTTTTGACAATCAAGTTTGTAAACAATAATAAAGTTGCCAAACGAAAATGTATGTGAAGTTTTCTTTCCTTCACTTTTCTACTACTTTTAAATTCACAAAATCATAACATTCACAGCTATTTTCTAAGAAATAAAACTAATTTTTTTACTATGTTTGAAAATAAATTTTGCCAAGCACATTCGTGTTCAAGTGTACAAATTAATATAACAAACTGTAATGCTGAAATAGCAGTATGGTATGAAATCTTAAATATTTAACATTGCTTGGTTTAAATAACACAAAATGCTTTAAAATGAAAAAAATAATTCTAGTTTATGTATATTTTCGAAATTTATTTGCTTAATATTTAGTACTTGCATCTTAAAATAAATTGCTTTCGACAATTAAATTCGTAAACAATAACAAAGTCCAAACGTAAACATCAATACAATAGTTAGTTGGTTGGATGATGGGTTTAACGTTGAACTAACATTAAGATATAAACATACATACAATAAAAATAAGACGAACGATTGCGTAAGCTGGAGAGCTCGAGAAACTTACAGCCGTTGGCAATAGGGTCGTTGCAGTCAAATTTTGGTTTCCGAAGAATATACGGGAGTGTCCTATCTGTGCTTCGAACCACCCCTGGGGATGAATCCTATATCATCATCGACAGCTCCCTATGTTAGGCTGACCAAATGTCCCCACTTTCTGGGGACTTTGTAGATTTTTTCTAAGTTCTGGAAAATTGTAGAAAGTACATAATAACATTACAGTTTTAAAATAAGTTAGTTGCATTTCAAGACAGTTGTCGTCAACTGTTAGTAAAAACGCAATGACTTTTTGGGCAACCCAATATATTTGTGAGTGTATGAATCATGTGTTTATATACTTTTTGTCGGGGGTTTGCGTGGTGAAATCTTGGAGCAGAATACAGTCGGTAACAAAAGTGTCCGAACACTAGCAAAAATTCCTATGTAAAAAAAGTACACTTCATACTGTTTTGTTAAAAAAATCCTTATCGAATCGTGTTCTTATACCGACTAAGAACAGGATTCGACAATGATTTATTTAACAAAACCGTATGAACTTTTATGTATGAACCGTATGAACTTTTTTTACATAGGAATTTTTGCTAGTGTTTGGACACTTTTGTTACCGACTGTACATTAATTTCAATTATTTTCATATATAAGTTAACAATGAAATCGAGAAAAATTTTATGACTGTACATTAATAACTATATTAAAACGAATGAATAATGGATCTAATAACATTTTATTACAACAGTGTGATTATTATTTAGATACCATAATCGTTGAAAGGTATTATCACTTCGAAAAATGAGAACGGATTTATTAATTTTTAATGTGTTAGCCAAAGTTGTCAAAATTTAATATCGTTAGTCTCCTCGTGGGCCTCAAAAATGTACACGATGGGTCCCATGCGGCTCGAGGCTCGCGGATTGGCCACCCCTGGTCTAAATGTGTTTGTGTATAGTGTACAAAAAAAAAAAATTAAAAAAAAAAATTCACCCATTATTAAATGTTACAATTTTTTTATTTGATACTTAAAATATTCAGTTACAAAAGTTTTAATGTAATTATATCAGCTGGTATTTTTATTTTATAATACTATCGCAAAATCGATAGGACTAGAATTTCTTGAGCGGTTTAAATAGAAAGTGACTTTCCACCATGAGAAATCCTGTAGTGCATAAAAGAACAGAGAAGAATAAATGGTGGGAGGAAGTTATTTACGCATAAAACAAAGCTAGAGAAGGACTATTTCATGCATGAAAATGCCAAAATTAACTAACAAAATTTCTTTAATAATTTCTAAGAACCTGAATTTAGAAGCACACTTGAAAAAACTTATTAAATTAAGGATCTTTGATAATAAAAATTAGCGTGCTAACTGTGAAAATTATTTCTCTATCATTCTAATATTTTGAATGAACAAAAATATGTTAAAGTGACAGTAAAATGAATTTTAAGTTTTTATAATAATAACAATAATTTTCTCATACTTCTCATATGTTGTGAACAAATTTTAGATTATAATTATTTTTAAAGACAATCATGATTTGAAGATTTGATAATGTTTAAGGAAATCCCGAGCAAAGCACGAAAAATAACTTACAGAGACAAAATCGCTTTATTTCTTCTAATTTAAAAGAAAGGTGTATATAAATATGAGGGAGATTTCGAAAGTAATATTGGCAATTCCTTTTCAAAAAGAAGGCTTTTTATAAACAGTAACATATAACGACATAACAAGCACAAACTTATGGCTATTACACACAGCAGCGGCTCCTAATTGACTTTTAAGGAGCATTGCATCTAAACGTCTAGAAAAAATACTTTCCAGTGGACTATTTATTATCTTACAGGTTCATTCACTTTTTTCGAAAGCAACACGCATACGATGGTATTACAATAGTATACTTAATCTAGTGACGAGCTTCTTACGATAAAAGATTATTTCTAGCCACCTCTGGGGGCTAGAAACAATTTGTTGTCATGCACAGTCTATATTTATCTGATTAACTGTTGAAATGTCGTTATATCTTCGCTACATTCTCGAAACAATCAAACCAATCATAAGGTAATAAATTTTCATTGTTATCTACTTCTTCTAGACATTTAAACGCAGTTCACTTAAAATGTCCTTCACGAGCCGTAGCAGATCGCATCACATGGTCACCACCGACAATAATAAATTTTTCTTACCATGAAATCTGTTTCAGGCAACCATCCTCAAAAAATTGACGTCCAATGATTTAAGGAAGCTCTTTAAAATATGCATAGCCTTTTTACTTCCTCGGAAGTTACGTCCCGATGTTATTGACTTCAATGAAGCAAATTAGAAGGTCAAAATAAGGATATCTAATTTCTTCCTGCAAGAGCAAAGAATCTGGTATTTTGTGTTTATTGGAATATACCCGATGTGTATGTGGGGGAGGGGGGTGGTCTTGCTTAACCGTCCTTGAACAAGACTTCACAATTCAAAACCCTAAAGTTTTGCGTATTATAATGGACTCCAGTTTGGTAAAAATGTAGCAATGGCGTATTTTATAGTTAGTTCCAGAAGTGAAGCAATCGATCAAAATGACACCCTTTGTGTCCCAGAGCTCTGTTATCAAAACCTGCAGGACAGACTGCAACGTTTTGTATTTTTTTTTTATGAGGGTGTTTTAGAATGCTTCAACAACTTTGAGGAGGACTTGGGTAGTCACAAAAGCAATGAAAAGGTTCAGCAGGCTCTGAAACATATTTTTAAATCGTTCGTCACCGATTTTTCAGGCTGGTTTCTTGACATTACTTATCAATATCTATGGAGATTATGCGGTATAATAAATATGCATAATATGTATAAATATGTGTAATACAGGCTGGTCGCACATTTTTTAGACGATTTTATTTCGCAGTAAGGAAAAATCATTTGCATGGAAAATTTTATTTTCACAACAGTTATATTTTTGGAAGTTTTATTTATCTTCTGATATTTATAATTTTTGTTTAGATGCAAAAATGCGCTTTTAAAATGGCAGTGGATGGAAGGATAGGTTTCCACTCTTTCCAAAGATAGTTTTTAGTGAAATCGTTATGAAAAGCATTTATCAGGAGAAAAATGGAAAAATGTTGCCACAACAGATGAATCTTGGGTATATTTAAGTGGTTGCAATAAAAAAAGGTCAATTTATTATCACAAAAGTGGAGAAAAAGAATTGCTACATGGCTCAAAGCATCAAAAGAGAGTTTTTCTAAAGGATTCATGATTGCCACTGGTTTTTTCATACAAGCGCAAGATAAAAGCAAAAAAAAATGTGACAAAAATGTCAAAATCAACTCTAAATACTCTCAAGAACATATTTTAATTCCAATTTAAAAAAATGAAAATCCAGATCTTTATCCACAATGCTATCAATCCGTTGAACTGTATCAAGACAAAACAAGCAGCCACACATCGCAATCCGCAATTGCTTTTCTAGAAAAAAATGTAACAAAAAACGGGAATTAAAACCATACCCTTCACTGACATTCCTGCTAAATCTTCTGATGTATCACTGTTGGATTTTTGTGTTTTTTGACTCTTAGAATCAACATTATCCAAACACCGACCTACAACGCTTTGTGGACTCTGGAAAGCCGTTCAAGAGGAGTAGAAAAATATACCTCTTCCGATATTATAAAAAGCATTATTACCATAGAAATTATGATGTAGAATGTTAGTTAAGAACAAGGGCTATCAAACTGAACAAATAAAACACGAAATATGAGAGAAATTGCGTCAGTACACTCCATCAAAATCGTCTAAAAAATGTGCGAACAGCCTCTGTAAATAATGTGGTATAAGAACCAAAGTTTAATATTTTATTTTTCTAAAATTTAATATTTAACCAAAATTTAATATTTTATTTATGATTTTTTATAATAAAGTTTCTTAGGAAAAAAAAAAAAAAAAAAAAAAAAAAAAAAAAAAAAAACACGAAACTTCTTTTCGGAACGTTTAATTGTTTAATTTTCGTTTGATAATTTTAAAACGAGTTTCAGAAACATATCAATGATAAATTATTTAGAGTCAAAATGCCTTTCATTTCATATAAAAACATAGAAGCCAACTCCCTAATTAATATTCCGTAGTATTGTTAGTTCCTGCCCCGTTTTCCACACTACATAATTTTTAGAACAATTTTATCCAAATATGATTACGATTAAAAGAGAAGAAAAATACTCTAAAAAAAGACTGGTGCGGAAAAAAAGGGCGGGAACTAACAGTACCACGGAATATTACTTAGGGTTACATACAAACGGAACGCTTGCAACTTGGATGACGTAAATTCTGCAACTTTTTTGCAAATACAAGAGGCAACAAAAGTATCCGAGCACTAGCAAAAATTCCTATATAAAAAAAGCACACTGAATGCAGTTTTGTTAAACAAATCCTTGTCGAATCCTGTTCTTAGTCAGTCTAAGTACACGATTCGAGAAGGATTTATTTAACAAAACAGTGTTAAGTATGCTTTTTTTATATAGGAATTTTTGCTAGTGCTCGGAGACTTTTGTTGCCTGCTGTAGGCATTTGGACTGGACATTTGGAACGCTTGCAAACGACTGCAAATCGCTTTGTAAACGGAAGTGTTTCATTTGTATGTACCCCTTAGATTGTTGACGACCATGTAAAAATGTAATGCAAACTTTTATGTGATAAAGGAGCGTTAACTCCTTAATCAATCAATCATTATTGCCTTAATCTCATCATAGTTTTGAATACTGTGGGTATTATACAGGACATTTGAAAAATATCGACAAAAATGTAAAAGATGGTATATGGGACTGAAATCGGCTTATGTAATACAGTAATTTTGGCATAGAAATAGTGCGTTGAGGTTATAAATGACGCTAAAAAATCAGTTAAGTGTACTTTGGTGAACGTAATTGCCCTTCTTCGCACGGATTACGAGCAGAATGCATTGTTACACCTTTTGTTTTCGAGGAAAAAGAAACAGCATAATTTATGAAAGTTCCATTAAATATGTTGAAGATCTGGTGGCCAGACTAACAGTTATGCTGGAAATGTGTGTAACATTCCTGACATGTTTTCTGATGTACGCCAATCCAATTTTGCTGCTCCATTGTGATTCTTGTACCATTCTTTGTGATGCCTGTTTGAAGCACCTGTTGTAAAAATTAATATTTTTTGTTTGTTTATTTTGACTTTATCTGTTTTTTTTTTTTTCACTTATTTGTTGTCAACACTACTTTAACTGTCATTCTTAATGTTTACTTCCCCCAAGCACCTACACAAGGCACTTCAGCACCCATATTACTACACTAAGTCTTCTTTTTTATACCTTCAACATACCTTTTAATTTTTACTAGATAGTTTTTTTAAATCATGCATATACATTTATTTAAAAGAATTAGATGTAGTACCAGTGTTTAAGTAAGTTACATCAAATTTCAATATGTAAAATTTATGTCAAGGTTAAAAACTAACTAAAGCTGTGCAATATATAATTTGTTACAGACCACATTTTTATAATTTTTATACTGACGAATACAAGTTTTGTATAGAAAAGCTTGAGACTAAAAACTGTCTTTGGAAGTTCAAAGTTTTGCAAAATTTGAAATTAAATTCATATCTTTTATAGACAAGCTTTTAAAGAATGTTTTAGATTTTTTTTTCTTTAAAATTTAGGGGATTTTTTTTATTTTAAATAATAAAATTGACATCAAAATTTCAGTAAAATACAAAAGAGACGAGATGATTGGCTGAAATAATGAATGGAATAGTTATAGACCAATGAATGTCTGGAAAGTTATAAAAAATGCATAAGCTAAATGTTTAATTTTATTATAGTTTGTAGATATCTGTTCATAAAGCAGATAAAATAAGTAAATAAATAAATTACATTTGAAAATTCACGCTAAAAAAAATTAATTGTCAATCATCCAGGTTGTCTATAAAAGGTTTTGATGCAATTTTGCTTTTTACTAATCGAGTTCTAACAACCACGTGACTTTCTTCTTAGCAACCGTACTTTGCTGAAGGACAATGCTATTTTTTCCATGCCTTTGGAAGCGTAGTAGTCGAATTTTTTTATGCTTTTACAAATACATTTACAACACTGTGTTACAATAAATTTGTAACACTATTCCGCAATGATAAAATGGGTCAGTGGGGTCAACTGTCCCTCAACAAACATGCTCGTGACGTCATCTGTTAGAACTCTATTCATAAAATAATGAAGATATAAACAAACCAATAGCATTTTTGCTTCGAATTCATGTTTTTTCTTTTTTAATGTGAATGCTTCTACAGAATTCAGAATTTCTTTATTTTCTACAGAATTTCTTTATTACATAATGTTCTCCGACGATGCTTGCTTTCCTCTTTCTGGCATAGTAAATTCACCCAATGTGCGCATACGGGGATCTAAAACAAACCCATGAATACTGTGACGTACAAGGAGACTCCTAAAAGAATAATGTGTGGTGTTGACCTCGCTTTAAAATGTAAAGAAAATGACGTAAATGATCAGTAATGGTCAAAAATTTATAGAAAAAAGCATGAAAATAATAATCTATATAATATTTCTCTAACGTGGACCAGTTACAATTATATTTTGAAGAAATGATACGATAGTGACAATAAAATACACGAGAATAAAAATAAAAATACATAAGCAATATTTAAGCACGCGGACTCAGTTCAGCGACCTTAAAAAAAAAAAAAAAAAAAAAAAAAGAGAGAGAGACGACATTTGACTATAGATATAGTAATAAGACATAGATTGATCAGCGAGAGGGAAAAAGTGAGGCCTTTTATTTCGGGAAAAGTCACTCTAATGGCTGCCTTTCTCCGAGTAAATCACACACAGGAATTCACACGGATAATTTAGTAAATAAAATTTATGAATAATTCATTTACTAAAGATGAATGAAAAAGTCCAGATACAATTTCAAATTAACTTTTCTTTTTATTCTTTTTTTCAATACTCTCAAATGGCTGATTTTAGAACTTTTTTACAGCATCAAAATTTTTTGATCGATAATATGGGGATGATAGATCTCTATATATTACTATATCTATGCATTTGACTGATGAGATAATTTTATAGTAAAAGTTTATTTTTAAAATATGCATCTTTACAATCTTTGCAAGTGTCATTTTAAACCTAACAATACTTTAAAAATATAAACAAAATATGAACTTTTGCGCCATAAACTTCCTAATAAAGCAACAAAAAGAAGTATAATCAAAACACGTACTAAGTTTTTTTTTTTTTTTCCAAAAAAATTATGCCAAAATGAATAAATTAAAAAATAAATTAAAAAGCAACGCCAACATGGCGGCAAAAATATAAAAGTCGCCACAAGGATCCTATAGTACAACTGTCCTGCCTGGAGAAGTATAAAAACTGGTTCGTCAAACATGAATTTTATTTTGAAATTTTTCTTTGAATGATTTTGGGTTATCTATCATTAGCGTTCCCCCCTTCCCCCGCCCCAACTTCACAAAAAAGAAAGAAAAAAAACTAATAATAATGTGGCTTCTGATGAATTAAAATTTATATTGGGTGGTGAAGACTTATAATGTTCAAGTCTTAAAGGTAAACTAAAATAAAAGAAAGAAAGAAAGAAACTTTGAAAATTTCGCAAGGGTTTGCTCGTAATAATAATAATAATAATAATAATAAACGCACAATCATAGATGTGAAAAAAAAAAATTGATACTAGTCAGAAAATGCTGAATATATTTAAAAAATAAAATAAAAATAAGTAAACAAGATAAAATAAAATTAAATAAATCAAATAAAATCAACCAAACAGCACGATGGGTGCGCTTGGAGCCCTAGAGAGCAATAGACATGACTTCCTTTGTCTCGCCTATATGTGACTAATATATACATCCTATATGAAACTATCGAAATATGCACGCATAGTAAGTACGCCTATTTTCTACGACCGCACTATAGGCCCTTTGTCTTTCTTTAAAAAGACACTGTCATCTGCTATTTACTCTGACATGTTGCAAAATTTTGTAATTTTACAACTCGAAGTGCTACAGCAATATATCTTTTTGCAATAAGACACCTAATTGATGTACCATAGTTCGTTGTTTTTTGAATGATCGTTTCACATAAAGTATACATGCCAACATTTTAATTTATACCGGAGTATTTTTAGCCTCGCCTTTTATTTCATACCACTTATTTTTCAAGAGTAAATTTTTATTATTTTATCGAAGTTTATATTGGAGAAAAATTTTCTGTAAATAAAGTGATGCGAGATAGAGGCGGGGCTAAAAATACTCCGGAATAAATTAAAATGTTGGCATCTATGCATAAAGGTGAAATGGATGAAGTGACTCAATTCTTAGACCACTCCGGCTCCTTGATATAATATCGTTGGACGTTTTTATTTCCGTATTTGTAAAAGACATCGTTCATACACTGTAAAAAATATGTCCTATTTGCTGCCAGAAATTCTCTGTAATTTGAGAAAATACGCTCTAACAACGTAATTTTTTCATAAATTACGCGTATTTTCTCAAATTACAGAGAATTTATGAGCAAATAGGACATATTTTTTACAGTGCAGCATGGTACTATCGAAGGGAAAACTTTGAAATATTCCGTAGTATACGTGTTGCTTACTCTTTATAAAGACAATCAAAATTTAATTAATAAAAATAAAATTCTTTAGCAATTTATAATTTTCTGAAATCGATAGATTCATTTATGTGTTTTTGAAGCTGAGTCTACGATAAACAAACCGTCTTGAAAATAAATACTGTCTAAGACATTCTTATTGGATGAAATTATCCTAAACACAACTATAGTGAAATTTCTTGAATAATTCGGTTGGAAAATGGCTTTACATCGTAGAAAGAATCGAAGTGTGCAAAAGAATGTGATAAAATGAAACGTAGAACAGACTTATCCGTGCATTAAACAATGTTGTAGTAAAAATTTTGTAGCTTTAAAATACAAATAGAAACAAAGTTTATTTAATTATCTCAGGAAATTTTGAATTCGGGTCACTTTTAAAAGTATTCGTTAAACTAAGTAAAGAATTCGTGATTCAGATAAAATGCTTATTAAGATAATTTTTATTTAAAGTAGAATTTTTCAGGTTTTAATATTTAGTTACGGTGCAAGATGAAAACTTAATAAATGACACTTAGTTAATTTACATTTTTGCAGATGATTATGTTAGAGTAAGATATTCTGAAAATTTTAGACGCATGCGTGGTGAAATTGTATGGATAATAATAACTCTTTTACAATTGATTATTCTAACACATGTAAAGTAAGTGTACCAGTAGTAGATATTGTACCAGTATATAGTATGCAATTTTAAATTTAAACAGTAAAAGTAAGGTTTACGAGTTATGTATACTTTCGCCTATCATTTCGTGTCACTGTTACAACACTTTATTATTATTTTCATTACTTAGGCACATTGCAATTTCTAAGTTCTAGCATGGGATTTTCCCCCCTTTTCTTTTACTTAAATAGGACGAAATATTTGTTATATTATTATTATTTCTTGTTGTTTTAAAATATCAGATTTTTTTTCATACCGATTTTATATTAGGTTCTATTTTTAAATTCGTCGTACGCGGAGAAATTTTATGTAAATTGAAATTCGTTTATTTTAGCTATCATTGTACACATATATAAAAAATGTAAACGAAAGGATGGCTACCACGTTTGATATATTGTGCAGAATATTTTTAAAATATCATTTCAATATATGTTTATAATTAAAATTTATTTTCTTTTTAAAATCACTAATTATGTCACGAGATATCGCCATATCAAATAACATTTCATACAACAACTAAACCCGAATATTTTAAGAACCAATCTGTAAGGTTGCGAGACCTCACACGCGAAGTTGCACAGTAATCTCAAACGTTGTGAAGTCTCCTGAAGTTTCATTGATATTGAATGTTTCCGGTGAATACTGGGAAAGTAGTTGGTAAAAAACTGTGAAAGCTGCGAAGTTTGGATGTCTCAGCTGCATCTCGAGTATTTTTGTGAAAATGGTTTAAAGTTGAAATTTAGTGAATTTTACGTCGGCTTATGGGTGATTGGCTACGGTCTGTGATTCACCCATATAGGTTGTCCGGAGACATGCCATAATGATGACTTAAGGTAAGGGTTGCGAAGTGATTCTCCAGTTAAAGCTGTTTAAAAATAGCGTTTTCAATGTCTCTATGTACTTTATCAAATATTCTAACTCGCTCTATAGCTGTTTCTCTTGGAAGTGAATCAAAATCAAGCAAACGTAATTGGAGCTGCTTTTCGTATGGTGAGTTTACAAGCTTAATTTAACACTGATTAAACTATGCTTGACATACGCTTATTTTATTGCAAGTGATAGCAATGCAGACTCTAGTGAGTAGTCAATCCGCCCGCCCCCGCTAACCCCCATTTTTTTAATGAGTTCAAATAAAAGTTTGGTCTTATTACTTCTTACTTCTTATTTTACCTTTCTAGTAGTTCTAACAGTCAAAATGTTCGATCCAGTGGGTGCTGAGAATGTGAAATTTTTACAAGTTATTAAAATATTATTATAAGATTCAATTATTTTAACATGTATTATATCTAAATTATTTATTAATTATCTAACTCATTTATTAAAATATTTAAAATATTTCAATAAATTCCTTTTAATGATGTATACAACATTATTTAAAGATAAATGTCTTTAGGACATTTGTATTTATACTCTGTCAAAAACCCCCTTAAAAGTACAGATGAAGTCTGGCAGCTGTGGTGCCAGTATTTCTCCGTCAAATATACAGGACAAAACTGTACTTTTAACAAGAAATCTGTTAGATTTAGAGGATTCCTGTGTAAAATATATGCCAGTGATACAATTTTACGGTTTTAAACTGTAAATTTGGCGGAGAAACACTGGAACCCCAGCTGCCAGATTTTTCCTGTATTTTTACGGGTTTATTTTTTGAAGTGTAGCGTAATTGATTCATGCTCCCATAAAATCTTTTCTTTGCTACCATTTATGTAAAATAAATATTATTGTAAAATAACCTTTTAGCAACGAGGGAAATTTCTGTGTAAAAATAAAAAAAAAAAGTGATGAAAAATCATTTTGAGGACAATTATCAATTTTGTAGAACTAATGTATTCACTATATTAGTGTCACTATATTAGTCCACAAAAATGATAAAAATTTCTGTGTTCCTAAATAATTATATAATGATTAGTATTTTAGGTTTATGCTATTTGTATGATTGAGATAATTAGTCACATTTCATTAAAGACATGTTGAATAAAAGACATAACTTTAAGCTGCTTTATTAAAATATCGGTAGCAGAGGTGATGAGCAGATTCAATACCAAAATAGCATAAATAGTAAATAATTACTTATAAAATGTTGATTTTTTTTTTTTTTTTTTTTTTTTTTTTTGTCACCAAGAGAAGCCAATTACAACCATTTATTTATTTATTTATTTTACATGAGAACAGAAATGGTTCATGGAATTCCGTGGCCGAGTCATTATATCACCACACTGCTAATCGCCTTCCAGCATAAGAGAGCTGGTTCGATTCCCGTGCTGGCCCTGGGTGTTTTTCCATATCTTCGTATTGTAATACAGTCATGAGCTATCTGTAATTATCAGACGAAGATTTACAAGCGGACTGCAAGTCAAGCATACAAATCTGATGTATATGTTGCCAATAAACAAACAAATGGTTCAAAATTTTTTAACTACCTTTTTAAAAAATATATTCATTTTAGCAATAAAGCGATAAAAAAAATTTTCAAATGATATTAAAATCATATATTTTCTGAGTAAAATGCGCTTATTTACTCCATATATTATGTAAGGTATAATTTAGTTTTTGTGTCAGTTATAATTTTTCAAATAATACAACTTTTATTTGTAACAGCCCACACAGTCTGCAGACACATATTTTGAACTTTATTTATTTAGAGAAATTTTAAATAAACACCTAAATAACATTCAATTTTTATACGTGAAATTGTAAATATAAATTTAGCAATAGATTATAAAAGATCAACTAATCTCTAAAAATACAGTTTGCGAAATTTGATTTGATAATTTCAGCTGATACATATATATATATATATATATATATATATATATATTGTGCATATTATTTTTAAATAAATGGATAAAATAACAAAAAAGGTACATTCATAAAAAAAAAGACGTTGCCATTAAACGATGTAGTTTTTTTTCTTAAACTGATTATTTGAAATAAATAAAATGAGTCTAAAAAGTAATTTAACCCTTTGACTGCCATGTCTATCATATGTGATAGTCAGTGATGTTTCCGTTGGGGGCACTGGCTATCAGAGCCGGTGGCTATCTAGCCAGTTTTTCAACACTTCAGTCCTTGGCTATAAAAACCATATCAGTCACATGAAAATC
This sequence comes from Salticus scenicus, assembly GCA_963930645.1. Taxonomy (NCBI): domain Eukaryota; kingdom Metazoa; phylum Arthropoda; class Arachnida; order Araneae; family Salticidae; genus Salticus; species Salticus scenicus. Next base: position 217,768,209 of record OZ005654.1, on the reverse strand, counting down.
GTTCTGGAGATTGATTGTTGGACGATGAGAATCTCCCCATGTACTGCAAAATGAATCAGATTGAAAAAAAAATTATATATATATAATTTTATGTTGAAAAAAATGCAAATTACATAAAAGAATTTTCTGGCATCGTGGTAAACATCTGTAATTTTGGCTTGGCAATCAAAGTGCAGGGATGGAACACGGGCGCAGTATTCATACCACTATCAATGTAAGAAAATTTTCTACTTCTTAAATCAACGATATTCTAGGTAGTAAAATTTCTTAAACAGATTCCGGTATGAATTCTGCGCCCGTGTTCCATCCCTGAAAGTGTTAAAAGAATAGATGTAATGCTATGTAAAAACTGCCACATGGCGTTTTTTTTTTTTTTTTCTTTCCCTCAGCCCTTGTTAAATACCGACAAATTATGGTCAAAACATTAAACTAAAGGAAAACTAATAGTTAAAATAATTATAATAAATAATAAAAATAAAAAATAAAAATAATCACGTTTGGATATATTGACCGTTAAGTTGCCCACAGCTAAATAGTAGATTAATAATTATTATTTCAAGTCTCGAAAATACAAAATTACCCATAAAACCTTTTCTTTCAGTATCTCAAAATATCCTTGATTTTTAAGATATCTTAAACCTTTTTTCAAACAATCAATTATATTTTGCCAATTTTAATAGAAAACTATCTTTCTCATAAAAATCATCCACTTTAACTGTTTTCAATAATGTATTTCGGCAGTACTGTTTTAATAATAATCGTTACTTGTAAGAGGGGAAAAAAGGGAAAAATACAACAACGTTGTTTTCCGATAAATAGTTATAAGCCTTCCCACTTAAAACACATCGATTTCCTTTTATGAGCATACTAAAGGGGAAAAAACTAAAATTTTAGTAAAAGATGAAAAAGAAAAAAATCGATTCTGATTCTGAAAAAAAAAAAAAAAAAAAAAAAATGTATATATAGAGAACAAATTTGTGAGATATTTTTGACTGTAGAATAAAATGAATGCGTTTACAAAACTTGTGAGATGTAGGGATTTAGAAAGAAACAAATGGTTTGCAAAAATTTTTCTAGTGCATCGTTTTATTTTCCAGTTCTTTGGATTTAATCTATCATAAAAAATGTTGTTTTTATGTTTTTCTTTGTTTTGGGGAAAGCATTAAACTTAAACTGTATAACGCATGCAAATATTTATAATATTTTGTAAACGGTAAAGCATGCTAAATTTATAACAAAATTTTTTCAATATAAAAATAATCAATGTATAAAAATTGCTTGGATTATGTACTTTATTATGATTATTTTATATTACTTGTTCTTTTCTATAAATTTGGCAAAAAATACAATCTTCTATAAAATGCTAAACGTTTATAAAGAAAAAAGATTTATTTTTTCAAATAATGAATTAGATTGAAAATTGTATATTAGCCGACAAATCTGAGGTTTTTCTAATCCTGTTACATTTTATATAAATTCATAATGACACTGAATTTTTTTATCATTTTTTCATATATCTAAATTAAATATTTCAAGGCTTAATTCTCATAAAAACACATTAATATAGATGGATGGATGTTTTTTTTTTTTGTTTTTTTAACGTCGCATTAGTGCTGTGCAATGAGCAATTTGCGACGGTCTGGGACTCACCTTTAAAGGTAGTCCGGAGACATGCCATCACAATTTTGATCCTCCACGAAGGGATGGCTCTCCCACCTCGGTGACCCCACGAGGTATAATTTTTGATGGGAACGTGGAGGATATTGCGGCCACGACAGATTTTACGTTCAACAGCCACCATTAGTGTACACGACGGTCTTTGGCCGGCTCGAGTACTGAACCCGCAATCTTCCAATTACGAGCTCGGTGTTCTACCGACTGGGCTACCACATTAATGTAGAACTTAAACTAAAAAAAAATTTGAAAAAAAAAATTGTGAACTAAATATAATTTTATAAAAGTGTTTTAAATTGATTATAGATTTCATCAATTTATGATGCCTTTAATAATTAGGAATAATTGTTTTAATAAATGCCTTGAGGTGTGCCGCAGTTAAAAATGAAGGATTCAAAAATGAGTGAATGAACATAATCATTTCGAAATAAGAAATTTTGTTTCGGGGCAAAAAAAAAAAAAAAAAAAAAAAAACATGCTTTGGCTCATTTGTCAAATATTGCATGTTTTCAAATTAATATTTGTTCCCTTCGTAATTTATTATAAATATACTGAACCAAAAGAAGTCCTTTAACAGAATTTCTACAGATTTAAATAAGAAGATTTCAAATACAAAATTTATTTCTTTAAATCTTCAATAGACAATTCAATATTTTTATTCATTATATTCATTTATTTATTCAATATTTATTCCTTCAATATAAAAATAATCAATGTATAAAAATTGCTTGGATTATATACTTTATTATGATTATTTTATATTACTTGTTTTTTTTTTCTATAAATTTAGCAACAAATAAAATCTTATATAAAATGCTAAAAGTTTATATAGAAAAATATTTATTTTTTCAAATAATGAACTAGACTGAAAATTGTATATTATTTGACAAATCTGAGGTTTTTATAATACTCTCTATTACATTTTATATAAGTTCATAATGGTACTGAATTTTTTATCTTTTTATTCATATTCCTAAATTAAACCTTTCAATGCTTAATTGCTCATAAAAAAACACATTAATATAGAACCTAAACTGAAAATAAATTTAAAAAAATAAAAAAATAAAAACTATAAATTAAATATAAGTTTATAAAAACGTTTAAATTGATTATAGATTTCATCGAAGAAAAAAAAGTTCAAACACAAAATTTATTCCCTCAATTCTTCAGAACTGTATTTCGTATCGGTTTAGTAATGGTTTGCATCAATGAGAACCCGTGTTTGAGATATTGGGATTCACGATGGTCAGTGCCATTTTTGAGCATATATCAATATACTCAATAATAAGTACATGGGATTTTTAAATGTGAGTATATTATTTTTCGGAGCTGTTTTGAATTTATGACGCACTCAAGTTTTACACAATTTTGTTTAATTTGAAAAAAAATTATTTCTTTTTTTTTTTTTTTTTCTTAGCGTAGCTGATAACTTTAAAACTGAAAATTCGCACGGACTCGTTTGTCGAAGGACACAGTAGAAAATAATCTTATTATTCTACAAAAAGCTTAAAATTGTCAGACAATATCTGTATACTACGCAAAAAATTCGTCGAAAAAAATTTCCTGTAATGCAAGAATACAGTAAATATTCGTACGCAACAGATTATTTTTGTAGTGCACAATACACATTGCAAAAATTCTTACGTTGAATAAAAACTTCCCTACTGGCCAGGATCGAACCAGAGCCCATTGCATTGTAGGCTACGATATTATATCTGAGCCACGAAAGCATGGCTTGTTCTGCTACTTAACACTTCCCAATCTTGTTTTGATATCAGTATTCGGTATGCGAAACAGAAATCCTTGAGTTATGGGTTGGCTGGGTTTTACATCGTACTAGTGCTGCGCAGCAAGCAATTCCTAGTGCTATGGGAGAAACTCGTTGACATAAATATTCCTCAACAGAACAAAACAGAGAATGTTTGTATACAATATATTTTTTTTTCTATGGGTCATACTGTAAATATATATCCATATATACAATTCAACCAGCAAGGATACACCGCGTAGCATGCACTAATCATGTACAACGCACTGACGCTACTTCTCAGCCACTGAACCTAATTTTAAGTTGTACTTTCTATTCTTTTTTAAACAAGGTTACTATGTTTTCTTAATTCAGCGATAAAATAAATATGTGGGACTCCTATGAACTGTAAAAAAAAATATAATTTTAAAATTAAAAAATGATGCTTGACAAATTCATTAATTTTACTTTGTATTAATACATAAATGTATGAACGCATTTAAACAGACAACGGCCAAAGGGGAAAAAAGTAAAGAACGTATGATTATATATTCACAGATGCATCATCATAATTTATGAATTGTGTTCTTTTGTTACACCAAGTTACTTGTTGCTGTTTTAATACCAAATTACTGTTTTAATTTACTTCCGTATGCAAAATAGAAAAACCCGTCCGATAAAATCTGTATCAATTATTGCATATCTTATCTGTTTACTGAAAAAATAAATCTTTTGACACATTGAAATGTGATTTATAAGTAAATTTCTGTAGTTTTAGAAAACAGAAATTTTTTGTAGGATATTTAAAGATTTTTTTCATTTTTTAACAGAATTTTTAAAAATTTTGATAATAAGGTTTACGGCAAAAAACGTTTTCATTTTTGCTAATAACTTGGATTTTTTTAATTGCTTGCATCGCTTGCCAACATTGCACGGTTAATGCAACAGGAATGAAGATAAAAATTAGTTTCGTTATAAAACAACTAATAGGCGTTCCTTCGTGTCCAGAAGCATAATCATTGTGTGGGCAATGATTTATACTAACGAGAGAAATCATTTTTGTCGCGAATTTCAATTGCATATTATTCGTTTAATCGTTTACATCTACATTTGTACGCAAAACGCTCTCTGTTGGTTAAATATAAATCTAATTTATCCAGAGTTACCATCATTTTAATTTATTCCGGAATATTTTTACTTCCCTTTTATTTCATACCACTTTTATTTTAGAAGTAATTTTTTCTTATTTAATCGTAGTAATGTATTGGAGAAAAATATTCTATAAATGAAGTGGTGTTAAAATAAAGGTGGGGCAAAAAATACTCCGGAATAAATTAAAATGTTCGCAACTATGAGTTATTCCATATAATTCTTTGTCCACTTCATCCATGTAAGGCATATTTAAGTTTTATTTGGATCCGGGCAATAAAACCAAAACTGTCTCTAGTATCATTGATCGATCGTATATTGCTCAACCTCTTATCAACTCTTTGAAATTTGCTCAAGCATTAACATGGACTTAAAGTTTTGAGCAGTACTTTAGAACAGTTTTCGATGAGGAAAATTTCATCGAAAACAGACTTCGAACTACAACAAATACAAACAAATACATGATTACAAACATAGATAGTTGATAGATAACAAATACATGAATCTCGAGGGAAATCATGTATTTCCACCAGATTTTTATTGGATCAGTTTCTAAAACTCATCGGGTTCTCTGATCATTGAATTCAACTATCCCCGATGAAACATTTCAGATGAATTTCCGATGAGATTCATCGTTCTCGATGAGATTCCGATTATCGGCCCTTCTTACATTTAGCGGCCTTCGATGAAAGGCCATTCAAAGGCCGATTATATTTTGCTGCTAGAGACCGGCCTCTGAGTACCTTCAGTTTGAATTTAACCACCCTGTACAATGTGATTTTCTCTCTCCTATAGTTACCTTTGTCATTGATTCTCAAAGAAATTTTTTCGGTGTGCCCTGTAATATTCTAGAGAAATATGTGATCACATGTAATTAAAAAAATATTATAATAATTAAACTTAGAGAATTTTATTATGGATATACATCTCTTTTTTTTAACACATCATCAGACATGCCAGCATTTTAATTTATTTTGATGCATTGTTAGTACCCGCGCTTTTTACATAGCACTTTTTTTGAAAGTTATTTTTCGTCTTATTTAATTGTAATGACATATTCAAGAAAAGTTTGCTACGCATAAATTGGCGTGAAAAAAAGGGGCGAATTCTAACAGCGATCTGAAATAAATTAAAATCTTGGAATGTCTACATCCTTCACTTTTATGTTAATTAATATCAGTTTTTCTTGCAGAACGGCAAACATTCATTCTTGCAATAGTTTGTTTTAATTTGAAAATTTTAGATGTGGATGTTATGTGCGTATTACTAATCTTTAGATAAACGCATCAAAATAAAATGCTTAAAATTCTCTTAAAGATGTAGGACATTGGACAATTCTATTCTCTAAATGAACAATAGTGCCGTTAAAAAACAAAATAACAACCTACTTTAAAATATAATGTGAACTAGTTTTAACATAATATTTATGTGAATAACGATTTTTTATCCTCACTACAATTAAGCGCAAAGAAAGAAAATAAATTTAAATTTCTATATATATTGAACTACTGACGAGAAAAGAGAACTTGCCTTTGAAATACTTTATTATCATAACGAATTTCTCACAAATTTGTGTATATAACTCACCTACACTTATTTACAGAATTTTAAATGAGCCCTGATTTTAAAAACTTAACATACACTGCTCTAAATATAGACAATCTAATGGCCTCCTAATAAAATCCTGAGGATGTCATACTTAGTATAATTTTATACCATCTCCACAGCGTAAATTGTCTTATAATCAGTTTTAGGATTTTTCTGTACGCCAAAAAGTTACACCTGTTGAAATTCTATGCATGACTTTCTATGAGTCTTGTTGGACAATTATAGAGGAAAGTAGGCATTCTCTAAGTGCCTACAGACATTCTTAAATCATCTAAGGGATGGCATATACACAGGATAACTTGAGAGGAACATGATGTCAAGTTATCTTAAATATAATATAACGTCTTTGGTTTACATTCCTCCTATAACTGTACGATAAGTGTAATAAAACATCATATGTAGGATGTCTGCAGTTATGACGTTTTGACATAGGAAGGATATCATACAACTGGTTATAATGCAATTTTTGTTATCTAGAGACTATTACGTTATTTGACTGTGACATACTCTGGGTTTCTTTTTTAGAAAATCGCTATATTGTCATCGGATTAACAAGAGACCAAATTTTACAATGTAGTGAGTTTACGTTTACAGGGACAAATATATATGTCTATGTAATACATTTATTGACCTCACAAAACAAAACAAAATAAAATTGAATTATTACTCTAACAACTTTAGATAGCTTGAAAAAAAAATAATAATAACATTCAACTATCCTAAAATAGCCACTTGGAGATGAATTGGGGTGAAATTATTCTCTCATACCAAGATAGATTGTGCGTGAGTTTCAAAGAATGTACCGGATTTTAGGTGTATAAATTCGCTGAGGATCTTCCAGTCAGATAATCTACAGGCTTTACGATGGAAAATGAATGGTGGAATAAACCATCTTCCGTATCCTTTGGAAATCTATTATATGGCTCTTATAGAATACGACACCCTAACAGCACAGTTAGGGTTAACTTATCCACAGTACATCTTAAGGACGTTTACGGGATGTATTTTCATCCAGAAGACATCTTGAAGATATCCTGTTGAGGCGATGTGCTGTCTGGGCAAGTACATGATGTGTACGACTATTATAGGATGCTCACAGGACAGATGAATTTATATGAGAATATATCATAAAAATACCTATTTTTAAATAATTGCATGTCTATATTTTTTAAGAATGTTAAGTTCTATCAATTAAATTTTTAGACATTATCTATATTTGTATTAAAAATTATACATTACAAAAACGCTTAATAATTATTACTAATACAAATAAATAAATAAATAAATAAATATGTGTTTATACAAAGACACATCTTTATTGTAATCCTAGGAACTATACAGAAGGCAAACATTACTCTTTAAAAAGAACATTTATTCTTGTCTCTAATATCCAACAATAAAAAGGAGTTAAAAAACAAGCAGGGAGTCAATATAGAACATTAAACATATGTCACTCTAGGAGAGATTTATTTCAATTATTATTACCCCTGCTTACTTTAAACCGAGAAAACAATTTATTTTTCTTTAGCTGGGGATATATTTTTATGTTCCTCCATACTTTTAACTCCATGCATGGATTTCCTTCTGCAATCGAACATTTTATTTGATTTTACATTTTTTTTTTTTTTTTTTTGGTCATCAGTATCGATTTGAAAAATTCTCAGGAAAAACATTTTTTTTCCCCCTTATCTGCAGCAATTGTAAATTCCGTTTTTTCTCCAATGGCTAAAAATCTATATACTTTACAAATTTTGTTCAACCAAGAAAAATCATTTTAGGATTTAAGGGTATGTTGGAAAAATTTGAAACGAGATTATATTTTAAAGGGAAATGCACATTTTTTCCTAATATTCTCGGATTATAAATTCAATAAAAATGTTTCTAATGTAATTAGAAACTTTTATTACTATTTATTATTTTACATTCATATTTCGAAACAAATTACGAAAATTTGAAATTCTATAACAAATGATTAATAACCGCGAATCTCTTTTTGCTGTAAAACTTATTGCATATCATATACAAAATCAGTTTCTATACTGTTTTAAAATGAACATTTCTTTTAAAATAGTATCTTTTCTTGTAATATTTCTCTTAAGTACTCTATTATATAATGAAAAAGTGTTTATTATACTCAACACAGTTACACATTACAATTTTTTACAGTAGTTTCAGATTTTTGCATCCTACACATTCACTACTTTAGCATATTTTAATTAAACTGATAAATTCAACAAGAAATAATGGTTGAAGTCTCATTTATGTTTGACAAATACTATTTAAAAGAAATGGTCTATACTCTTTAAGGAATAATTTTTAAGCTAATGTTAAATTTGTTAAATCATCGTATTTAGGTTTATCTAAGTTTTTATAGTATGTTATGTTAATTGCGTTAATACCTTTGGTTATCTTTAATATTTCAACTTATCTTAGCAGTTTACTAGAACATCTCAACTATTAAAATAAATCGACTGATATGGACATATGGTTTGCGAATATTTTTTTCTAATATCGCTCTGTTTTTGTAATCTACATATTTCATATTTCCGTTATTTTTATTTTCCCATTTTTTGTTTTTCATTGAAAAGTTAGGTTTTCCATTGCAAAGTAGGTCGTCCCAGTACTATCATAAAAAAAATAAATAATAGCTTGCTAAAGAATAAATCGTTTGCTATAGAGTGAAATCTTTTTTACCACGTTTTTATTAACTCACTTTCTTGTTTGTTTGTACAAATCTTGCCAGTAAAAAATCTTGCAATTGATTTTTAACTAACTTCCCGACTAGATAGACAGTTGAAATTTTTAGAATAGCTCAGAACATGATGACAATGCATTATATTAATATTTTATTCACTTAATTAATGTTTGAAAATTCCTTAAATTGCTCTCTTTATTTGATAATTTTCTTTCAAGTTGATAGGATAAATCACAAAAAAAGTAAAAAAAAAAAAAAAAAAAAAAAAAAAAGAGTATTTATTAATACATAGAAATGTCAAGTTTATATGATTCAACAGAAAATTTAAAAACGTGGTATATAAAAAGTTCTTTTTATCTTGTAATTAGTTTTTCTTCGATCATTGAGTAATTGTCGACTATGAAGAATTATTTCCGAAGTTTCGGCGATTTTTTCCTTTAATTTAAATTTCTAATAGTTCTCGTGTTTCAATATATATATATATATATTTTAATGTTTGATCGTAATGAACACTCCTAATTATTTCCTATTTGTAAATTAATTTACTTATTCTTAATGAACTCATATTTGTTAATGTATAATACTGTTTATTTATTCATTGGACTTATGTTAAAGTAAGTATTATGATCGTTTTCATATCTTTAATAAAATTTATACTAGTCAATGTTTTCACAGCCATTTTAAAGTTATTAATAGTTATTTTTATTAGAGTTATGTATTAATTTAATTAGGTTCTTGTGGATTATGGTGGCAATTGATCATTTGTTTAGTTTTTATATTTTACTTTTTTTTTGTTACGATATATATAATGTAAACCACAAGATTTTCTTCTACATATTCCTTTATAAATTTAAGAAGTACAAATTATTTATTAAAATTATTTTCTATAACAAATGCAGACAATTTTCGTCTCACAGAAGTGCAGCACTGAATGTAAAAAAAAAAAAAAAAAAAAAAAATCAATTTTTAGGAAATGCTTTAGAAAGTGCGTCTCTCTCTCACACATTTTTCTAAGTACTTTTTCTTCTTCTTCTTCCCTTTTTTTTTTTTTTTTTTTTTTTTTTTTTTTTTTATGGAAACGTAAGTTATAGCATTATTTTAAATTGTCACAGATCGATGATTCAATCCTTCTTTTTAAAGGTAATGTTAAGTTCTTTTGTAAAATACCCATATTAAAAAATCCCCCCCTGGAGGGGTAAATCGCTGCCCCTACATAAATAATAATAATAATAATAATAAATGTTTCTGATTGTCTATGACTGTTAAAAAATATATTTTAAATTTCATTTTGAAAAAAAAAAATCATCATCTCTGTTTATACGAATTTTCGTCCTATTATGTTAAAAATTAAGAAAAAGTTGGATAACAGCGTCACCTATTGGGCAATTGATCTTCAAATATAATCGCATTTTATTTAAGTCAAAATCTAACTATACCAAGTTTGGTTAAATATAGTTTCGTGAGTACAACGTTAATAAAATTTTTCATACGCACACACAGACAGACATTTTCTAAAAGCGGTCAAATCGTGTTCAGAGTGTTCCGAAACATGCAAATACATCAAAAATTGGAGTTCAAAGATCTCCATGAATTCAATTCATTCTTCGTACATATTGTGGCTGTCGAATGAAAACTGAACTCCCGCTACAAAGTGATAATATAATTTGTTTTATTCAAAATTAAATGTCATATTCATTAAAACATTTATCCTAATGGGAGACAAATGATCAATTTATTGTATTGTTTGTTTAAATAAACTTAAATGAGAGATGACGTTAAATAAACGAAAAAAAGAAAATCACAATAGGTGTTTGAATATTCCTAAATTCCTGAGTATTGAAATGTCTGCTAAAGTTTTATGTTATTTAATCAATCGCCAATATATCCAAATTCTTTTTTGTGAGCCTTGGTAATTACAAATTGTAAGCTTGCACTGTCAAATATTTATCTTTTATTTTTATGTTTTAAGAATTAAACATTTCTATACAAACATTAAATATTGTGAACCAATGCAGAGTCCAATGTATAAAAATTCTAATTTGTATTTCTGTAAAAAGATATAAATAAATACATAAATAACACACACACATATATATATGTATGTATATATATATATATATAATGCTCTACAATCATGTAAATATGCACTATTCTTGCAATGATTACCTATAATACCCCTAGAAATTTGTGCCTTAATCGAACGTAAATCTTAGACTCTAACAAATTTAATATAGTTTGAGTTAAAGAATTTTCCTTTGTCTTTGTGAAAGAGCATAAAGTCTTATACTCATCAATATGGTGACCTATAGTACAGCGCCTAAAATATACAGTGTGCCAAGCGCTTGTGATCGATTGCTTAAAATAGTGCTAAAAATATTAATCTTCCCAGATGGCGCTGCGATTGAAATTTTTGCTCAAATTGAAATTGGCTTTTTCCGGTTTAGTCTGCTCAGTCACGTGATCTAAGCATATAATTAACCAATTGGGAGTTTTTCAAGCAATAAACTCGATCGCACTGACTTCTGGTGAGAGGCTTAATTTTTAAGCCACTGATTTGCTGGTAACTTTTCACACTAGGTATACTAGGCGCTGTACCTATAGACTAACCAACAACTTTCAACACAATCGGATAAGACATTTAGCATTATAATGAATGATAAATAATTTTTTGTGTCCATGTAATATATATATATATACATATCTATAGCGTACCACACTGATTAAAATCTATACACTTTGCGTCATGGTAACTCATTATGTGCTTATCAACTTTCAGCTCAATAGAATAAAAATTTTAGACGCTATTGCAATTTAAATAATTTGAGTTTACAAGCCATAATGATACAGAATATTTCTTTGTGACCCTGTATCAAAAACTATAAGTGTTATATTCATCAAAATCTATACAGTTCATATGGCGGTGACCAAAAATATACTTACATTCAGCACAATCGAATATAATACATTAAAATGTTCAGATAAACCAAAATCTGAAAGTCGAATGTTTCCCGATTACAATACCCTCCTTACATAATGTATGTTTGAAAAATAAATTTTTATTTTATTTGACTAATACTATTAGAAATATAATCTTTCGTTTTTTACAACGATTAGTTAAAAAAAGTATTCCTTATTGTGTATATTTATTTGAAACTTTCTTCTAAACCGTCATATTAAAGATCATGAACAAGCGGCGCGACAACGCTACCTATTGAGCGATATGCATCAAACGTTAATAGATATGTGCTTCAGTCAAGATAAGTGAATATCAAATGTCGTAAAACTCGGTGCATTAGTTCTTGAACTAGAAGCTGCCACAAAATAATTGTCACACACACAGAGACAGACTTTTTTTTTTTTTTCCTTAAGTCAAAACTCGTCCAAAATCTCGTAAAATGTATAAAAGCCTCAAAAACCAGAAATCTAATTTTTTTATGAATCTCATATTCATTTCTTATGAATATAGAAGAAAGTAGGATTGTTTTGAAAAATGGAGGATGAGAATTCTCCTTATGAGATTTAGATTAAACAGTTTGACTTACAGATCACGCTCTTTCAATATATCCGTATAATCTCTGTGATGAAGAAAACATACATTTAATAAAACACATGTAACATTTTAAATCCAAACTAGTATGTTGTGGAAACCACAAGAATTTCTTCTATATTTTCTTATAATACAAATTCATGCAGTACAAATTATTTATTAAATTATTATTTATTAATATTATTTTCCATGATGAATGCAGACGATTTTTATCAACACCAAATGTGGAAAGTAAATTTTGTGCCTACATCAGAAAAAATGAGATTTTTTTTTTTCGTTAAAAATTTAAATTATGGTTAATTTTGTTTTATGTTATCAGAGATCTATGGATCAATCATTCGTTTCAAAAGTGTTGACGAGTTCTTTTGAAAGATTGGAAATTTACAACCTCCGGGGATACTTATGGGGAAAGCGAAATTACTACATGGAAACAAATTTTTTTCTAGTTTATTACTATAACTATCAATAATTCATATTAATTTTACAATAATTCGTTAAGAATAATTAGCATTATGTACAACATTTATTCGAAATTTTGTCATATACTGCTTAAAAATTATGGAAGATCGGGATGACAATGCCCAACTGCAGTGCAATTGATCCCCAAATGTAATCAGCCCCAGTTTAGGACAAGGTCCAACTAAACACCAAGTTTGGTTAAATTTCGCTGATTGGTTCATGAGATACAGTGTATACACACAGATACATAGTCAGACATTTTCTAAAGATAGTCAAATAGTGCTCAGTGTATTTCAAAACGTTTAAATACGTTAAAATTCGAGTTCAAAAATTTTCACGAACCTAATACTTTCCTTTTTTATATAGACACTATCTACCAATACGTATTTAAACAATTTCGAATTTAGACGTTTTGTGAAATATCTAAAGAAATTCCACAGAAATTATCTTAAAAGTGAAATTGGGTATCTACACGTTTCAGAGCATGCGCAAATCAAATATGAAAAAAAAAAAAAAAAAAAAAAAAAAAAAAAAAAATCGCCATTTTTACCCGATAGATGGCACAGTACCGTATTTCAACGCTCACCGGTGGCATATACAACTTCCAAAACCGATAGACAGAGAATAATGACATTCTAAGAGGCATATAAACAATATAAAACATCACTTACAGTTTATCAAAATTCCATACAATTCGCTTCAGTAATTAAATTTTTACAGTATCATATAATCAAAAATCAACGTAAATTAAGATCACAAATTAAGCAATCCATAAAGACGCTTTGGGAAACAATTAAACCATTATTTATTCAATGAAATTATTACATGATGTGCTCAATATGCGAACCACCAGATGCAACCACATGCTGAAAACGTAAAACAGCATGGTTCACCGTCGCATTTAAAATTTCTGTTGTAACACTATGTTGTAATCTCTGTGTTTCGTTATGCTAGATTTCAATTCAGTAACAGAAGCATGTCGTTCTCTATAAAACATATCTTTCAGGTGTCTCCGCAGATAAAAATCGCAAGGATTAAGGTCCGATGAACGTGGGGGCCAAGCGCTTTCGAAACCTCTGTTTATGACTCGGTCCGCACCAAAGGTATCATATAGCAATTTTTTAACCGATTTAGCGATGTGAGGGGGGTGCTCCGTCCTGCATAAATATTATGGTTTCTAAACAATGTCTCTCTTGCAATGCTGGAATCAATTGTTCTCTCAACATCGCACCGTAGCTAGTCCCTGTAACACTACAGCGTTTGGAACCACTTGGAGTTGGGGTCTCAAAGAAATATGGACCTAAAAGAAAATCACATGTCATTCCACACCATACAGTTACATAATCGGAATGGAGGGGTTTTTCACGTTTAGCATATTGGTTGCTCGTTCCCCATATTCTGCAGTTATGCGCATATACACTACCTGATAGTGTCAAATGCGCCTCGTCTGTCCACAAGATCCTCTGTATCCAAGTGTCATCCTCACTGATTTTTGACAGGACAAAGTTTGCAAAACCAATTCTTCGGGTGTTATCATGAGGTTTCAATTCTTGAAGCATTTTAATTTTATACGGATAACGCTGAAGAATGTGGCGCAACACTTTATGCACAGTTGGCCAGGGAAGAGATAATGTCCGAGCCACACTTCTTGCGCTCATTTGTTGCAGCATACTGGCTCCTGAACTGCTACTCGTAGTAGCAATAGCGTCATCAATTTGTTGCACTCTTTTCGGATTTACGGAACGCCGCCCTTTTCTGCCTGGAATAATGCCCAATTATAACGCCCAATTCTCCTGTTTCTTCAAATTTAGAAATCATATTTTTCAATCCATTGACACTCATTGGACCTCTTCTTAATCGTTTCACACGTCGGTATTTTTTCAGAGTAGCTCAATAATTGCTACCCTTCTGATAGAAATCATCACTAACAATGCACGTTCCTTCCTATTCAGAGTCATGATTGACCATTATTCAATGTGGTCTTGTTTTTATACTGTTCAATGGGCTTAAAATTTGCATATATGCCGTTGATAAGCATTGAAACACGGCACAGCGCCATTTATCGGGTGAAAAGGGTGATTCTTTTTTTTTTTTTTTTTCATATTTGGTTTGCGCATGTTCTGAAACGTGTAGATGCTAAATTTCACTGGAATATTCCGAGTAGTTTTCTCTCCAGCTCCCCTGGAACACTTGCAGTTTAATTATGGCCACCCTCTATTTCAGCGAAAGTTTTGGCCTGAAGAGGAAAATATAAATAATAAAAATTTCAAATAATGTCAAAATGATTTGGATCGCCCTGTAAAAAGTAATACTTGAAAAGCGTGTTGACTGTAGTATGTGATTATGAAATATTTTCTGATTATCTGTATAAATTTTCATGTCTATAGAAAAAAAGGAACAAAGAAAGAAAAAAGAGCATTTATTGCATAATGTTTCGTACAGATGATCAGATACATAAAGAACGGCATCATTCAATGAACCCACAATCAGCGGCAATATCAGCTTCTATACGCTGTTGAAACCGACTGCAGGCAGTAATGAGGTGAGTCTTGGGAATTTTTACCATTGCATCCACAATAGCAGCTCTGAGAGCTGCAAGAGTGTTGTGGGAACGACGATTGGAGTCTCTCTCAACTACGCCCCACTCATAGTAGTCCATTGGATTGAGATCTGGGGAGATGGAGGGCCAAATGTCCGATGTGACATGATCGTGAAAATTCACGACCATCCATTCTTGGGTTGTATTGGCTGTATGGAATCGTGCCGAGTCTTGCTGGAAAACATAGGGCTCCCACGTGCTACAGTAGTTATCCAGCAATTTTCATGCCTTTTTTTTTTACATATTCCAGCAGTGTAATCAATGCGTATCGCGTGATTTTTCTTTCTTGTTTTATTATGATTGCAGTATACTGTGTCTAATGTAGAACGCCAAATTTCCTAAAATTGCCTTGCACTTGGTGGGTCTAATACACTACGTGTTATAATTTAAAAAGTGCTTTTAATTGTGCAATTAAAAAATAATAATAATAATAATATATATGTTAGCCTCATAAAAATTTATTCAGGTAATAAGAAGAATTCTCATAATCACATGCTACAGCAAAAACGCATTTTAATCATCATCTTTTACAGGGGGATCCAAAACATTTTGACTTTTGTTTAATTTTTTACTTGTCCCTTTTTCCATTTCAGGGCAAAACTTTTTGCAAAAATATATGAGGTTGAACATGTTCTTTACACTCCCAAAGTTTCAAGATAATACTTCAAGAATTTTGCTAGATATTTGATAAAATGTGTAAATTTGGAAGTATCCAAATACTTATTGATAGATAGTGTAGAAAAGAGTAAAAATAATAGAATCTGAAAAACACAAGATGGAAATCTAAATTTACTTTAATTTACTACGAAAATATTCAGACTTTCAGTTTTATAACATATATTTCTTAGTAAAAACAGTATCTGTAGAAAAGTAAATTTTACTATTACTTAAGATAAATTCATCAACAAATACATCCTAATTAAGGACATTAAAATATCTATACCCTTTTTTAGAGATGATTTTTCCAAGTCCTATTTTAAATTTAATATATTTTGTATTATATCTGTTCAATTTGAATCAATTCTAAAGAAAATGTTAGTTTAAATTAAAAAATAATTCTAGTGTGACACTCACACGACTTTCCTTAGCCTGAAATTCCTTACTATAGACATTTAGAGGTAAGATAAAGAGTACTGTTATATGAACGTGCGTTAGAAGCAATTCAAATTAGGCTCCGGAACAACTTTATTTGACAACTAAAATAAGTGGTTCTGTGAGTGTGCTTTCTTCTTTTGACAAATAGAGTTCTGTTTTAGGGGTGCTATCACCCCTCCCCCTCAATCCCCCGTTTTATTATTGTGCATACATTTATATACAATTCAGAAGCTGTTATGAAATTTAAAAGTTCACTTCAAATTATTCAGACAACATTCCTTGAAACTTATCAACCATGATCAAACTTTTCAAGTAACAACCATACATTAACTTCAAAATACAACATTTCAAATTCCTGAAATCATTTTTTTTTTTTTTTTTTTAAGTTACTCTGATAAAAGAAATAAAGTTTAAGCGTAAAAAACTTAATTTCAGAGCTAAGGAACCTAAAAACGTATTTAAAAAAAAAAAAAAAAAAAAAAAAAGCAGACTATTTAATTAAAAAAATACTTTATTTACCGTATGGTATGAAGAATTAATTTTAATTCCTAAGTAGTTTTCGCTTAATTATTGGTAGCCCTGTATAATATCTAAAAGTTACGTACATTCCACATTTTGTACTTTAATATAGTCCTATATTTATAACACACAGCACAACCTGAAATGCATTTTCAGAAATTTCCAAGTACTGTCCCACTATATTCTAGTTCTTTTGTATAGTCCTGTAGACAAATAATGAATGATTTTCATACAATATTCTACATGAAAATGCTTTTATGCATTAAAAAAATATATATTTATTTTATTTGGTTTAGTGCAGCCTATGTGTGTTAAACTCTACTTAGATCCAATTTCGCCCATAGACGTAATGTATTTCATTTCTCTTGGATGTCCCTGTACATGAACTATTTGCTTGATCTCAACGAAAATTTAGTGTAACATCCCTATATCATACTGATTTAGAATCCCGAGTTTGAAATTTCTGCTGTTATTTGTTCTTGGAATATGCTGATAACAGGCCCACAGACTGACTAACACACTGACAGACTGATAAAAACATGATTTTAGGATTCAGGTGACCCCAAAACGTATAGATAATAATAACAAAAAAATTCTATTTCGAAAATTTGACCCAAAAACAATACTTTATTTGCGATATACACGGGTAAGAGAACATTAAATAGATATCTTAATTTTCTCTTCTTTGTATGTTATAAAATATTTCTCACGTGTTCTATGTGTAAAACACCTTTAAATTTTGATACAATTGATATATTCTACTAACATATATCTATCTCTTTTTATAAAATATTTGATAAAATTTTATTAGGACTGAGGACTATTAGTCTCAATCTGCGGATTTTTACGATACCAGTTTTACGATAGTTGGATATTTATCGAAATCTAAAATTTATCGAAAATATAATTGAATAATTTGAAAGCAATGTTATAAATTGAAAAAAAAAAAATTGTTCTGTGTCTTAAACTAAATTCTGCTATTGCCAGCATTTCATCAAAATCATTTTTTTTTTCTTTTTTGAAAAAAAAAAAAAAAAAAAAGAAAAGAAAGAAAAAATTAATAATAATCAGTATCTAAACAAACATTATCAAAAAAGTTTTTTTTTTAATTTATAATTTTGAATTAGGAAATAAAATGTGCACGTGCAAAATGAAATTAAAAAAAAAAGGAAACAAGATAATGAAATTTGAATTTGAGTTGGTAATTACGGATGCTATTGATATAGTAACTTTTTCTGTTGTAAATTATTTTTAATACATTAAAATGCGGATATCATAATTGCTCTAGTAAAGGCGTTTGCGAGAAACGTCCGAGTTACTTCGGTGCCAAAGCTTATATATATATATATATATATATATATATATATTTACTTATTTACATTTATATTTTTACCTTTTTACTTATTTACTTCTTTTATATTTTTACTTCTTTGTATATTTTCAAGCTTTAGAAGTCTTACCTTTTATTTCACATTTGAATGTTTATTATAATCAATATATTTTTAATCAATATATTATAAATATATTTTACACAAAATTATGCAAAACGATATAGAGAGAAATAGATTTATAAATAAATTTAGAACTTGATTTAAATTTTTTAAATTATTTTTGGTTTTTATAATCGCATAAAATATACATATAAAAAAATATCTTTACGGTTTCAAGATATTTTATAATTAAAAAAAAAATATGTACAGGTTTAAATATAAGTTGAGGGATTTTTATTCTTTAAATTAGCTTAAGATTTAGCACTAATTTAGTTTATGTAGCTATGTCGAAATTACCGAATACAACCTTTAATAAAGCTGCAGACAAAGATTTCTTTAAAGATTCTTTTAAAATGTTTTTTTTCCCTGTGTGAAAGATAAAATATATATATATATATATATATATATATATATATATATATATATATATTTAATAATTTTTAAATGGTTAAAATTGAATCTACTATTATATTGTCATCATAAAATGCTTTTAATATTTCCTATGTAAGCGTGACAAAGAACTAATATTCGCTATACGATTAAAAAAACCGTTAAAAACCACATTTTGAAGCGTATCAATATAATAAATCCGCAACCATTTCTATACACATTAATATTGAAAGCATTTACTTTAACTAGTCCGTAAAGCATTAATTAGCCTCGAACATAACACGGTTGTCATTGATAAAATCCTTTCTTGAAATTTGAAACAGAGTTGGATATTCTCTCGTGCAGTTCATTGCAATGAATTATGCTGGTAATTATTGAGGGCATAATTAAAGCCCACCCTCTAGTTGATAGTGTATTAGTCAATCAGCTGTCGTCTGCAAACTCGCTTGAACAAATTGTGAGGCCGTAATTAAACTTCGAAAATAACACGAGACTACAGATGTGCGACAGTCTGAAATCATCCATCTCATGCGCTGTCATCGTTATGCAAGTAAAGGTGTATTGGACACGGTTGCTAACAAAGAGATATCGGTTCATTTTAAGTATAAATTTTGACATGTGTATTAGAGCTTTTAAAAATTTCAGAGAAATTATCTCTTACAAATTTTACAAATTAATGAATTAATATGTATTTTTGATGTAATGTTAAAATTATATCTTGTTATTTATCTTTAATTGTGTTATTTTTAAAGAAATAAAATACTTTTTAATTAATTACTTCTTTTCTTTTCAATTCTTTTCAAAACAAAGATGAAAGTTGTTTATTACTTCGGTTTGTCTGCTCTGTCCGCACTTTCGCTTCCTTAAATATTAATGGAATTTCTTGAAACTTACATATGTTATTCATGTTCACTACCGAATGTTCCCTTTCGAAAATGAAGTAAATACCACTACAGGTTTGTGCACCGGGGCACTCAGAAGCATTCCAAAGCATTACTTTCCATGAAAATAATTCTATAAACCATATTTTCATTACTTTCATATGCAGAAAATTCATTTGCATAAAAGAGTGCTTTCTACAGCATATAGTACAATAGCATTAAGATTTACATGGCCGATCCAAAATATTCAGGGCTGTGTAAGAAAATAGCTGAAATTACATTTTCATCTTTATTAAACAATTTAACACTTTCTAACGATGTTCATGAGTATATATGATATGAATTACTCTATCGATCTGTCTGATTATCCGTTTGTCTATCTGTCCGTTTGCAGGTTTACAGCAGGCATAATTATTTTCAGAATTTCTTCAGAAATATGTATGTGCTTCAAGTTTACTATGAAATTCCTTTATTTAAAATGGCCTTAATAGGCCCTGTACAACTGATTTGTGTTCAAGAACACCTTCCCCAAAATGCCAATGCACTGCATTTTATGAGAGACATTTTTCTCAATTACATTCAAATAACTTTCTACCGCAAAAATTGTAAAGAAATGACATTTACTGTTAAAATTCTAAAATAATGTTTTATATAGAATATGATGTGTTCAGCATTCAGATTTACAGGGCTACACTGAAATATTCAGATACATTAAAGGCTACAGTTGGAAATTACTGGAATAACATTTCTTTTGCCTTTAACATTTCTAAAACTTTAGAACAATGTACAAGAGTAATTATGATTCAGTTAGTGCATTTTTCTGCTTATCTGTCCTTCTGTCTGTCTGTCTTGTAATAACATAGCCAAAGAACATTGAAGGTTAAATGATGCAAAGACTACGTACTGTTGGAAAGTTTTAATAATCAATGTGAACCGCATAATTTTTCGCTCTTCTTTTATTTGTAGTTTAAATGCCCTTGAGTCAAATATGTAAAACAGAATTTTGTAAGTAGAGGTTATGTCTAGGGAGTAGAGGGAAATTGGGTACTGTATGAAAAATAATCAAAATTTTCTAATTAAACACCTAAAATCGAAAAATTATGTAACAATTATTTGAGGTTGAATTAGGAAATGCGAATCATTGTAAAGAAAAAAATATCTTTTCAAGTCTAACGTGTAAATAGGAATTTACCTGTAAAATTAACATGATTTAATAATAATAATAAAAAAATTAAAAAAATAAATAAAAATAGACTTTTGGAAAAACACTAGTACTATTCAAATGATTCTTTTAGGAGGGAAAGACTGTGCATAATTGTTTTTATGCTATTATAATAACTACTTTTTCTTTACCTAATTGTTGCTTTTTTTATTATTTATTTTAATTTATAGTGTTTACTGTGAGCTTCTGTTTTTCATTAAAAACGTATTATGTTAGAAACTAGAGTCACAATTCAATTCAAATATTACATAAAAATCAACAGATGACTTATTTCAAGCTTAAATGAGATTGATGACTGTTTCAATAAAACGAATATAATGTAATCATATTTTAAATACTTACCTCTCTTTATGTGGAATTTTATAGCATCGCGTAAAAATTTAAAAATATAGTAATTGAATGTTTGTTATCTTAATTCTACCAGCAGATTTATAAAAAGAAAAAGATCATCTTGAATAATAAATATCAATTTCATTAAGATGTGTTCAAAATAAAGGTATTGAAATAAGGTTTATAGAAGTACGCTCTTAGAACTCGATGCTTTGCAGAAATTTTGAATATCTCTGTGCAAAAATCACTGATATTTTCACTCCATTTTCCTTAAGGAACATCCGACAGTGAATTTGAATGACACATATCAATTTGGAAGAATTCTCTAAGTATTTCCAGTACAGACAGATATACAGACAGATAAACCGAAATCAAAAACACTTTTCAACTTTGTTGGAATGTTAAAATCATTTTTAAACTTGCATTCTTATTCACAAATGAAAATAAAATAGAATCTTTTGCCAAGGTAAAAATTGAATCTGAATAAAAATATGAAATTTTACTTTAAAATGCATGTGCGTAACTAAATATAAGAGAGTAAAATTTTTATGTAGGCATACGCATTTTTAATTTAATAGAAGAACGAAAAATCAGGCGGTACTCGTTGGTTATTACCACTTTCCAACTGTACGTCGTTGTATCGTTTATCCTTCAACGTTCTTTGCCTACGTTACCATACAACGGACAGACTGAAGGACAAGAATGCAGACAGATAGATAATTAAATTCATAATCACTCTTAAAATTGCGAAAAATATTTTAAAATGCTTAACACAAGAGGAAATGCAATTCCGCGATTTCCAATTGCTGCCTTGAATGTATCTGAATATTTTAGTGGAGCCCTGTAAATTTGAAGGCTAAAAATATCATATTCCGAACAAAATATTATTTTAGCATATTAACAATAAATGTCAATTTCTTTATGAATTTTGCAATAGAAAGTTATTTGAATGTGATTTATAAAAACGTCTCTCCTAAAACGCAATGCACTGGAATTTTTGGGGGTGTCCTTATATATAAACCAGTGGTACAAGAGCTATGAGCAAAATTTTAAATACGGAACATTCCATAGGGAACTTGAATAAAATGCATCATTTTTAAGAAATTCTAAAAATATTTATGGACGCTGGAGGTGGGCAGATGGACATATTGACAGACGGACAATCGGACAGACAGACACACTAATTCAAATCATACGCATACTTAAAAATTGTTAAAAGGCGTAGAAATGCTTAATGTAAACGAAAATGATATTCCAGCAAATTTCGAATGTAACCTTCAATGTAACTGAATATTTTTGTTGACCCTGTAAATCTTAATCTCAATCATACTATGTTCTATAAAAAGCATGCTTTTCTGTATACGCAAAACATATTTCAGTTTCATTAAGATTTGTGTAAAGTAAAGATATTAAAATACAGTTTATAGAAATGCCTGTCATAAAATCAATGCTTTGAAATACTTTCGGATGTCCCTGTACACAAACTAGGGATGGTATTTATTTTATTTCCAATAGGGAACATTCGATAGTAAATAAAAATAATATGTATCAGTTTCAAGAAATTCCATTAATATTTACTGGAGTTAGAGCGCAAGAAGACAGATAAACAAACCCTCGTCATAAACACTTTTCAACTTTGTTGATAAGTTTTAAATAGATGCTTTATGAAGTTAAAAAGCACACTTGTATGAATCATGCACATTTGGAACGACCGATGAATCATGTATTTTCTAGATGCATTTTAAAACCATGAATAAAAAATACAATGTATTTTTAAAAAGGCCGTAATAAATAAATAAATAAATAAATAAAAATAGGTCCATTATAAAAAAATCTTTTCAGTTATTTAAAGAACAACTCAAAATTTTTATTTTATCTACCTTAGGAAAGTTGAACATGAGATTCCTTAGTGGCACAATTACTGTCGAGACTATATTCTAATTCCAGCCGTGTACGTTGCATCATGCTGAGATTAATATTTTTACAGTGACCTGGATCACTTGTTAAATTTTACAGCATTGTTATTATTTTTTTTTTCAGTTCGTTGTACTTTTCACGTAACCCCAGAAGAAAAAGTTTAGTTTAGTAATGTCCGAAAACGATATCACTGCGTTTTTTTCTCGAGAGACATCATTTTCAATGAATCAGTTTTTACGTGTCTTGTAGAGAAATCTGTACCCAAAATCACTTGTTAAAAAATCTATTTAAGTTGGTCTGCGCATAGTTGCAAAACGTTTTATTTTAGACCTTTTCTTTCTTAATTTTTTCTTTTTATTCATTATTATTTTATTAAAATAATAATTCGAAGTTGTACGGATAATTTTTGAAAAACCTCATCTATATCATCATATTTTATATAGAAACAACTAACATACAGCTAACCATAAATAAATAAATATATATATATATATATACATGATTTCGCTAAAGAATGGTGGTATTAACCCGTTAGTAGTCGCTATAGACAGCGCCACCTATTAAAAATTGCACACTTTTTATTTAACTGTCACCAATAATTTTAAGAAGTGATGTGACCGACGTTTCTTCGATTTTATTTGCGTTTTATTCATATCAAATGCTACATCTAAAAATTTTTGGTGGCTATTGAATAAAAAAATCTGGCAACGCTAAAAGATGGGCGGCAAATCGACCAACTAGCGACTACTAACGGGTTAAAGGCTTGGCCATATTGATTTTTAATCATTACTGCAAATGGAATTTATCTAAAAAATGAACTATGCTGAAGTATAATAAGAGGTGAAGAGAAATCATGGTAATTTTTAAGGGGAAAAAATATTTTTCCTTGTCCAGTCTAGTAAAATATTTGACCTTGATAATTTTCTCTCACATTTTAATTACTTTAGAACTGTATCTAAGCATATATGAATGTAATTTTATCCAGTTTACACGAAATCTCGATCATTATATTAATTTAGACTATTTAAGGCGAGAAATTTTAATTTAGCATTTCTGAAGTGATTGATTAAACTTAAAAAAAAAAAAATAATGGTTCAATCAGAAGAATAAAATATTTTGTTATGTGAAGTGTTTTTTAGGACCTGTTTAAAATATTTTTTTGTATTTCTGCGAACTGTATCATTTTTGGGAAAGAATGCTGATTGTTTATATTGTCAAGTTTATATCATTTTAGTCTTTTTTTATACATTTAATTCTTATTTTCGAGGAAATGGTTTTACATATAACCGCTCATTCGATCTTCTCTTTCTGACATGAGAGATTCTTTATCCTTATTCTAATACGGCAGTCATATTCATCACATTTTGCCAGAAAATGAATGGAAACTGGACGAGATCACCTTTCCAAATCTGCTATTTCACATTTGCTTTTAATACAGTCGGTAACAAAAGTCTCCGAACACTAGCAAAAATTCCTATATAAAAAAAGTACACTTAATACAGTTTTGTTAAATAAATCCTTGTCGAATCCCGTTCTTAGTCAGTCTAAAAACACGATTCAACAAGGATTTGTTTAACAAAACTGCATTAAGTGTACCTTTTTTTTTAAATAGGAATTTTTGCTAGTGTTCGGAGACTTATGTTACCGACTGTATGTTTTGCAATTACTCTGTACTCACATTTTTATATTATTTGTACAGTTTCTGTATGCATATTCTCTTCGTCTTAACAGGTACTTTTACTTTCCAAATGATTTCCAGGAGTTTAGTACTGGTAGATTTATTAGCATCCGATTTTTTTTCCCCATTTACTTGTAATGGTAAATTAGTCACCTTTTCTAGCTGCTAAATTCCTCTTTCAGTTCTTCTTTTAAAGTTTAATTACCTACAAAAGATGAAAGAAATACATGAGAAGCTCATTAGTACAAAGAACTTAAATATTAGAAATTTCACTAGTTTGAGATAAAGGTTTCTCAATGTGTGCAATCTCTAAATATTAAATTTGGCATCTATATTGTTTACATCACTGAGACTCGATACATAAGTAAAATCATATGAAATTCACATCTTTGAAAAAATAAAACTTATATAGTAAGTATTCAACAAAAGTAACCCAGATAAAAAATTAAAAATCTCGAAAGCAAGGTTCAATAGAATAAGGGAACAAATGGCGTGTTTATAGTGAAAGCAGTAAAATTTTCATACAAAGTTACGAAATTAGGAACAAATGTTGCCAATAGATTGTAAGCGATACGTATTGCTTGAAACGCATAAACATTCAATAGAATACACTAAAGCTCCTATATATACGAGCTGGTGCATCAGGCATTTCGTTGCCTTAGGGTTGCCACATGTACCCAGCGCGTTTCTCTGATAAACAAACCACAAACACTTTTTTTTTATCGTCTTACGTTACTTTAGAGTAACTTATTTTAGTATATTTCATCATTCTCCTTTCACGTTTCAAAATCCGAATTGATCGTTCTGAATGTAGGAGCCGTGTCTATAGAGATTCCATATTTTTTATTACAACGTACATCCCTAACTGTTGTCAAGTGTTGTTACTAATTTCGAAACTTTTGCATAAACATTTTACAGTTTCCCAATAAACGCATTATTTATTTCTTGTTTTCAAGATTTTTTCTTTTTAAATTATGTTGTATTTTGCTCGACACTCTGGATATTAAATATTATCAGTTTATATAAAATCAAATTATTAGTTTATATTAGAATAAGGCCTCTAATGGTTTTTTCTTTTAATAAGAATTATTATTGGAATTCGAATTTATATTATTATCCTTAGAAGGATATTATACTTAATTAATAAGTACAAAACTTTGGATAAACAACATAAAAAGAAAGAAACTCGCAACAATCGTTTCGGGTTGAAAGAAAACAGGATCCTTCGTCAGGCGAACAAAGTAGGCACGATTGCTGCGATCAAAGCTGCAAATTCTTTTTCAATAAGTTTATTTAATTGCAAATTTTGACAGAAAAATTCTGATTAATTATTAAGTGAACAAACACAATTTATAACAAGTGTAAAGCTATCTTTATAAAATCGGCTAGCCATTAATTTAATTAAATGTTATTTTTCTTTAAAATCTCTAATTTTCTATCGAATTTAGCAATTTTTTGGCTGTAGTCTAATCCACAGAAAATTACTAATTGTAGTCAATCCTTAAATTTTGCTAAAATCGGTTAAAAATTTTGATATTTTTATCAAAAACAAAAATAATAAATAATAAAACTTTTTTTATACTAAAAAACTAATTTTAAAAAAAGGGAGGGGGGGGGGAATAATCTAATATCAGTTAAAGGTTTAAAATTTGACGACTCGCAAAATTTATAATATCAGTGCAAAGTGACGAAAAATAATCACATTAAATTAAATAAATAAATAAAAAAAATTCAAGTGAAATTACAGATTTTTTAACTGTCATCGTATTATTGCTATTTATAGTCAATTTTTCCCTTTCGTGAGAATCTATTTAAAATTTTCGATTTATTTTAAACGTTTTTATGCTAAAATACAAATGTCACACGATTTATAATTTAACATGATTTTAAAAATTGGAAAATTGCAAGATCACAGGTTTATGTAACAGATTTGGAAATTAGAATATAGCCATTTTTACAAATATTAAAATATCATTGCAAATTATGCTGAAAAATCTTTTTTATTAATTTTAAAAATTTATCTAACAGAATATCACCAAACATAGCTAAGAGCCATCTCGATTAAATCAGCCTTCTAACTACCCAAAAAAAAAAAAAAAAAAAAAAAAAACATTGAAATCGATTTGTTCTTTTACAAGCTACAGTATCGCAGGTAGGCAGACAAGTAGATAAACAAAAAATTCAAACACTTATAATGTCCTTATTTTTGGTCAGTGGCTACAAATGGAATTGTTTCAAAAATGTCAATTATTTAAACGAAAAATTTATCTTTTAAAGATATCACATTAAAATATATTACCTGTCTCATTACCAAAATGTTTTTTTTTCCCCAATTAGATAAGAAGGTAAAATCTATATATGAAAGATTAATTGCAAATGGAAATTTGGAAAATTAATGATGAAAAGAATTGGTTATCTTTGTTTTAATTTAGACAAAATCAGACAGTTTGTGTTTGATACATAGCTAAGTTCTTTAGAGTATCTTGAAACATTTTGTTAATATCTCATTATTTTGCATCGTAAAAGAAATTTTTTTGTTAGCCTGTAAAGATAAGAGTATATTTATTAAAACTGTCTTTTGTTAAAAAAGAAGTTATCTAGATTTTCAATTATATAAAAATATCAGAATTATCTTTTTTTCAAAAAATGCTTAAAATAAATTACAAAGTTTGAATGAGAATAAATAATGACATATAATATCTCAAAATGAATATTTTTCAGTAAATCATAAACGCAAATCATAAATAATAATATAATGAAAATGCCATACATTTTTATTTATTTATTTATTATTATTATTATTATTATTATTATTATTATTATTATCATTATTATTGTTTTAACTCTGGATGGAATATTACAAAAATAATTTCATAAATTTACAAATGCTCTACATTGTGTATACATTGAGTTACTTTGATCCAAGATATTTCTGAAAAATATATAAAAATAAACACTTATTATTATTATTTTTTTTAATTTATATTGAATTTTATTAGCATTTTTCAATAATTAAAAATCTGGAGTGAGTCCACTTGACTTTTCCAATATTAAGTAATTACACTGCTCGGCATGAAAATTGCCTCTGACACCATTTCAGCATATTCTTATGTAAAATGATCTCCTGAATCCGAATACGACGCCCATTTTGCTCCATCCATCACCCACTGTTTTTTAGGAATGGCCCCCTATTTTTATCATTATTCGATGATTTTAAGGCAATAAATTTGATTTTTAGGAGGGGGGAAGGATTATTTTAACCGTTAAATATCTTCTAAGGGGCTACAGAGTTGGAAAATTCTAAAACGTGAACATTTGCGACAAGGGATTTTTTTTTTTTTTTTTTTTTTTTTTTTGGGGGGGGGGGGGATTTGCTACTGAAATTATGCATTACATATCTTATAGTGCTTTAATCTGTTAATGTTATTTTTTTAACTTTATATATTTTTTTGTTTTAAGGTGTTAAATTAATTCTTTTTCATTCTTCAAATCAAATTCATGGTCATAAAATTATAGAACAGGAAAAGAAATAGAGGGAGGGGGTGATGTATCTAGAAAACGGCGGGTGACTGGGCAAAATGGAAGTCATGTTCAGATTCAGGAGGTCATTTTACATAATAATCAGCAAGAATGGTATCAAATCTCGATTTTGTTTTCTGCAGAGCTGTGTTAT
Source organism: Salticus scenicus (assembly GCA_963930645.1). Taxonomy (NCBI): domain Eukaryota; kingdom Metazoa; phylum Arthropoda; class Arachnida; order Araneae; family Salticidae; genus Salticus; species Salticus scenicus. Next base: position 217,739,536 of record OZ005654.1, on the reverse strand, counting down.
TGGTTGTTTAAATAAATTAAAGAAAGAGAAGTCATTAAATAAACAAAAGAGAAAATCATAATAGGGTGTTTTTTTTCATATAGTATATTGTTTAATTTAAAGCTATTGCATTTCAAATAATTTGAGCCCACAGATAATAATGAAAAATAACTTTTGGTTGTATCTCTGTAAAAATCTATTAGTGCTAGATTCATTAAAATCTGTACTGTTTATGCGATGGCAACCTTTAATATGTATATAAATTTTCAGTTCAATCGAATAACGCGTTTGCTCGTTATAGCACTTTAAATAATTTAAGTCCATAGGCCATAATGATAAAGAATTTTTCTTTGTGTTCCCGTAAAAAAGTTTCACCCAAAATAGATAGGTTTCGTACTACGGTGACATGTACCAATTTTTAACTCATTTAAACCAAACCTTATTTCGCTATCGTGGAACCTCAAAACGTATATATACACAAAAATCTCAAAGTCGAATTTTTCTCATGATTACAATACTTCCGTGCATATGTATATTAGGAAAGTGAAAATAAAATTAAGTGCTAAAAAACAAATTTTTTTTAAAGCTGTCTTTATTTCTCCGCGTACGGGGAGGTTATTTTGTATTTACTGTGTTTACATACACAGGTTGTAAATAGTCTTATTTTTTAATACCACTATTTTTTAATAAAAACATGTTTCATTAGTTTTCAGGATTTATAAATATCAAAGATAGCATTTTACAATTAGTGGTGAAAATGTAATTTAGTGGGATAATAATTTTCAATAATTTATCTGTTAAAAATAGTATTTTAGAAATTGTGGTGTAAATGAAATTTAATGTAAAAAGTTCTTTTGCCCGTCGAAATCACGGGCACCGTACGCCGAGGGTTAAAAAGTAGCTGATACAATTTATATTATTTTCCCCCATATTCTTAAAACTAGTTTTAGTATTCAGAAAAAAGTTAATAAGAGATATTTGTACAAGTTAAATCATTAAACGTCGCTATATGAATCTCAATGAAAAAATTTGAATTTTCGTATGTTTTGAGTTTCAACGTTCATTTCCAATGATATGTAGTTTAAATAGTTAAAAAAATGTATTTTATTAGAAGATATGATATGGTTCTAAAATAGGAGACTTAGCACCTAATGGGTTAGCATAGATGTCGATAAACTTCAAAACCCTTTTAAATTAGTTTTCTTAATACCTGTATGTTATAATTGAAGAAAAAAGCTATTTTATTTCATATAAAATATTCTAAACCTCTGCACTGAAATAAGTTATTTTTAGGGAATTTTTCTTAAGCAGTAAAAACTGACAGACTTGTTTGAATAATTAAAAATAAAATAAAATAAAATTTACATTTCAAACTTTTCGAAAAAATTACCAGAAAAGCTAGGCACTTCAATATTTAGCGTAAAAAATACAAAATCTGGAGTGACTCCACTCAACTTTCCGAACAATGGGTAATTAATGGTTTTTTAGATAAAGTAAAGTACGAGAAGTTGTTAAAAATATAAAAGAGAAAATTGTAATAGAGTGTTTGAGTATTTTTCTCCATACAATACGATGTTTAATTTAACGCTATTGTACTTTGAGCCCATTTTTCCAAAACGCTATTGTACCTTGAGCCCATAGACCATAATGATAAAGAATTTTTCGTTGTGCCCCTGTAAAAACCTGTATTTTTCTCCATATAGTACGATGTTTAATTTAACGCTATTGTACTTTGAGCCCACTTTTCCATAACGCTATTGTACCTTGAGCCCATAGACCATAATGATAAAGAATTTTTCGTTGGTGCTAGATTCTCTAAATATCATAAAGTTCGTGTGACTGTGACCTATAAAATGTATATAAATTTTCAGTTCATTTAAATGAGGCGTTTAGTCGCTATCGCATTTTAATTAATTTGAGCCTATAAGGCCATAAAGATAAAGAATTTTTCTTTGTGTCCCTGTAAAACTCTGATGGCTAGAGTCCCCGAAATCTACACAGTTTGTGCAATGGTGAACTATAACATGTATATAAATTTTCAGCTAAATTGGATAAGGCATTTAGATGCAATCGCACTTTAAATAATTTCACCCCATAGGCCATAATGATATAAAATTTTTTGTTGTGCCCCTGTAAAAAAGTATAAGTGCTAGATTCACCAAAATCTACACAGTTCGTGCAACTATGACTTATTATATGAGAATACATTTTTTGCTCAATTTAATAAGGCGTTTAGATGCTACTGCACTTTTAAAAATTTGGTCTCATACACCATAATGATCAAGAAATTTTCTTTGTGTCCCTGTTGAAATACTATAAGTGCTAGAATCACCAAAATAGGGTTCCTGCTATGGTGACTTATAATATACGTACCAACTTTCAGCTCATTAGAACAAAGCGTTTAGACGTTATCGTGTTCAATCACACACGTACACACATACATACATTATCGTAAAAATACTGAAATCGAACACATGGGATTTCAAAACGTATAGAAACATCAAAATTTCAAAGTCGGATTTTTGACATGATTACAAGACTTTCTTTACATGTGTATGTTCAGAAAGTAAAAATGCATTTATCTTAATTACTTGTAGAGAAAAAAAATATCTTAAACGAATATTCCTGCAGCGGGAGCTTTGGCGCCTAATGGGTAAAAGTGTATATTATCCGTATAAAACATTAATGACGTCAAAGTGAAAATAATATCTTAAACACAGAATATTAATTACCTAATCATAATTTCTTAATTGAATAGACTTTAATTAGTAAATTAGAGAAACGTTTAGAAGATTTCAAATACGCGTCCTATTTCCCAATGATATAAAGAATTAATTAACACTGATTTCTATAGATACAGACTTAAATGACTGGCATTAAGAAAATCGTACAAGCGACAAACATTATCGAAAATGTGAACATAGTAATTTACTATAACTAATGACATTAAGTAAATCGGGAATACTACTGGCTATTATCAAAATTTAAACAGTGTGCTTTATTAATTGTTCCGGTATTAAATAAATCGGGAACTGTATTGATTATCTTTCTAAAATGTGAGTAGTTGGTTTTACTAATTGCTCTGACATTTCAGTAAATCACAGATTCTTACCGACTAAAATCTAAAAGTTCTTCTTTAGAAAGTGCTCCAAAAGTAATTAATGGCGAATATTATTCTCTATAGTTTATGGTGTGATGATTATGATTTACGGATACAGACTCTTTCTAAGAGATAAAGAAATCTCTCGATTTCGATCTATTTAAAAAATCAGGTAAATATGATTTAATTATCAATTTATTAAAAAATCCATTGTGATTTCTAGATAGAAATAATATGTTTTTTTTTTTTCAAAATTGCAAATGCAAGTATAAAACGCATAAGTATTTTTCTAACATTTTCATAACATTGTAGTTATTGATTTATAAGAAAACCTTGCTGACCTTAAATTAACCGAGATATCTTTTGAGAATAATACACTTTTTAAGAACATGGAAAATGCACTGGCATGCAGATAAAGCTACACTATTAAATATTTCTGTATATTAATGAAAAGTTTATGCACGGTCTCTGTAAACTTACAAATAAATAATCGAAATTCTAAATCTTTATTTTATATTTTGAATTCTTTGATTTTAAAATTGTTTAATTCCTCAATAAAAACTGAAATAAATAAATAAATAAATAAATAAATAAATAATAAATAAATAAATAAATAATAAATAATAAATAAATAAATAAAAATACCCTGGAGATTACTAATATTTTTTCTTCCGTAATTGACTAAAAGGTTGCTTACCTTTTAAATGCATGTAAAAAATTGATTTTTTTTTTTTTTTTTTTTTAATATCTGTTTACCTTTTTCTGTAATTTTATGCGGTCGCAGTAACTTGTTCGGTAGAGCGCCGAACTTGTAATTGAAAGATTTTAGGTTCGATACTCGAGTCTGCAAAAGACCGTCTTGTATAATAACGGTGGCTGGTGTTCATAAAATTCGCCACAATGCCCTCCATGTTTTCATCCAAATTATACCTCTGGAGGTGACCGAAGCGGGGAACCATCACCTCCATAGAGAATCAAAATTCTGATGGCCTGTCTCTGGACCACCGTTAGGATAAGTCCCAGACCATCGCCAGTTTTCCACAGTGTAACGCTAGTGCGACATAAAACTCACTCAGCCATTCTGTCATTTTGCATAAGACTTAAATATAAATAACACTGCTCTGCAAAAAAAAAAAAAAAAAAAAAAAAATTTCAAGATCTGATACCATTTTTGCTGATTCTTATGTAAAATGACCTGCCGAATCCGAATATGACTCCCGTTTTTCTCAGTCACCCACCGCTTTATTGATACACCACCCCTCCCTCAATTTCTTTTCCTGTGCGATAATTTTATGACCATGAATTTGATTTGAAGAATGAAAAATAATTAATTTAACACTTAATATATATATATATATATATATAAAGTTTAAAAAATGACATTAATAACAGATTAAAAAAAATATAAGATATGTAATGCATAATTTCAGTGGCAAATCCTCCAAAATTTTTCTCTTGTCGCAAATGCCCATGTTTTAGAATTTTCCAAGTCTGTAGCCCCTCAGAAGAAATTTAACGGTTAAAATAATCCTCCCCACTCCTAAAAATTACATTTATAGCCATAAAATCACCGGAAAATGATAAAAATAGGGGGCCATTCCTAAAAAAAAACGGTGGGTGATAGGGCAAAATGGGCGTCCTATTCGGATTCAGCAGGTCATTTTACATAAGAATATGCTAAAATGGTGTCAGAGGCAATTTTCATGCCGAGCAATGTAATTTGCAGCAGTTTTTCTGCAGCAATTTTTAACAGCATAACATACGGATCGGAAAAATATCAACATATCAATGCTTCCCTTTGGATATGACAAGTATAAAAATTGAATCATGATAGTCTTTTGCATAAAATGTATGTAGTATATCAGTTCGGTGCACTGTTATGCTAATGAGTCCATAATGCTAGCGAGCACATTGTGATTAATGAGTCAAAGTAAAACAAAGTTATCTGTCTTTTAATACTACCCAAAAATTAATCACTAATCTATACCAGTATACATAGAATGCTCCAACTAGATATAAAGTTTCATGGAATTCAACGCGTTAGTCTAATATGCTTTTAAGGTTAATATATATATATATATATATATATATATATATATATATATATATATATATATAATGTTTACTATGTTAAATATACTATTTAATGTAAGACAAATCATACAGTTCGCATAGGATGGTTATAATTTATGTGAACTGCATGTGATTACTGGGCGATACAATTACATTAAGACCGTTGCATCGTTTAATTTTAATCTTTATATGTATTTTAACTCCCTAATCATGCCTTAAAATAAATTTTGTTTTTTATTATGGAGAAAGAAAAGTTTCAAAAAATATTTTGTAGAAAAAATACAATAGGTTGCTTTTGTGATTGTCCAAACACAGCAAGGCTATAAAGATATATTTTGCTTTAAACTATAAAGGAAGTAATCTTAAAAAACATTTATAGATCTATCGCAAAATTAAAAAAAAGTTTAAAAGATTGCTTTTGCAAAGCCTTGCATGTTGTTTAAAATTTCTATATCTGCCATATGAGGTACTGAAAACTCCTCATAATACTGAAAATTCACATTCAGTAGTCTCATTTACACAGCATAATACATAAAAATTAATTTCTAGACCCATGTAAACCAATAAATTACGTTAACCATACTTTATTATAAAGGTTAAAAGTTTTCTTTTTTTAAATTAGCATATCTGAATAAATTTTATTCTTTTACGTGTTTAATAAAAGAGATTTAAGAAAAAAAAATAATAATAAAACTTCTCGTGGACCATAATGCATTGGGAATTTTTTGTGCGTACCTGTATTCAAAATAGCTGATCGAATCATTTTCAGTAGAAAATATACCAAACTTTGCTTGAATGACATATATACAATTCAAGATATTCTGAAAATATTACGAATATAGAGAGATTGATGGACAGAAAAATTAATTTTAAAGTAAGTTAGCAAGTGATAAAAATTCATGGCATAACTAAAAAGGCATTTCCAGCAAATTTATGTTATATTCCCAAACATATACTCAATATTTTTGTGTAGCTCTATAAATCAATCGTTAATGGCATTCATACTCTATTATGGAAAGCATAATTTTTTGAAAACGAATAATATACAATCGGCCACAAAATTATTGAAATACTAGCATAACTGCCAATATTTTAATTTATTCCGGAGTATATTTAGCCCCGCCTTTATTTCGTATCACTTATTTTTTAAAAGTAATTTTGTCTTATTTTATCGAACTTATATATTTTAGAAAAAAATTCTGTAAATAAAGTGGTGCGAAATGATGGCGGGGCTAAAAGTACTCCGGAATAAATTAAAATATTGGCAGCTATGTATTAGCAACATACTTGCCAACCTAACCCGTGAGATTATTAGTTTCCGCCCCTTTTTGTACACCACTTAATTTTTAGAGTAATTCTCTTTAAATATATTTACAATTAAATAAGAAGAAAAGTACTCAAAAAGAAAAAAAAAAAGTAGTGAAAAAGTAGGCGGAAAGGGGCGGGACTAACAATCTTCTGGGTTAGGTTGGCAAGTATGACTAGCAATAATTCCTACTTAAAAGATGGGCACCTATTACTGTTTTGTTAAGTAAATATTTGCTGAGTCATGAGCTTAGTCTTATACAGTTTGTAAAAAAGTAAGTTGATGATAAAAATTAGCGATCAAGCTAAATATAAAATATATGAAAAATGTAGATGTGTGCTTCAATAATTTTGCTGCAGATTGTATGTTAATTTTATTAGCATATATTATTTATTTATATAACATTTTATTGTATGTTAATTTCTTCAACATATGTTACCTGTTTTTAATTTTTATAAACATACATCATTCGTCATTTGACTCATGAGCCAACCATACCGTATGCTATAAAAAAAACATGAATTTGCAAAAATAAATAATCTATCTTAATTTCTTTAAATATTGTGTTGTAAAAAGTTATTTAAATATGCTTTATAGAAATGCCTCTCATAGAACGTAATTCTTTGGAATTGTTTGGGTGACCCTGAGCGCGAACGAATGATCATTTTCAACATAACACACCATAGCTTTTTACAATAACCTATATCAGTTTCAAGAGATTCCAACAGTATTTAGGAATGTTAACCCTTTACCGTTCACTACTTAATTTATTTTAAAAATTACTAAACTAATTTTAAAAATGGCTTTTAGACACATAGCTGATCATAAATATTTAAAAAATAAAAAAATTAGCATTGTTCCTTTTCGAGAAATTTTCGGTTTGAAACATCTGTAAGTAAACCTTATTAAATTCAAATAATATTTAATTTAATAAATAAATCACTTTATAAGTAAACATTATCGACAACAAAAACTCGTAAAAGTTGCATAGATCCCAACATTTCAATTTATTCCGGAGTATTTTAACCCTTTGCGGCGCAAAGTAATTCGGTTCATTTAAATTACACTGCCACCGGAATTTACGAACACAATTAAAATAGAAGAAATTTTAAATTTTCACATTAAAAAAAGGGCCTTTTCTGCTATGTTATAAATGTAAATTTTTGCTAAAAAATTTCCGGGATGAGTTTTTGCACTTGAGAATTAAAATTGGTTGTTCCATCATCGGGAACATAACGACTGAAAGTGTTAAAGAACGGTAAGGCACGCAGACGAATCAGAGTCGCAATGATTTATTTTTTCATAATTAAATTTTGAGTCTTGGAATAGCAGAATACGAAGAAAAATGGGAAAGAGAGTCTTTGGGAGTTTTCCTAAAACATTTCATTATTTCGAAAAAAGAATATTGCGTATATTTCTATTTACCTCTTTAAGTGCCATAGGCATATATACACACACACACACATATATATATATATATATGTATATGAATGAAAATATTGAAAACCTTTTCAAACATTGCAGAAGACGTAAATAAGTATCACATGAAAAACTGAAAAAAAAAAATAAATAAATAAATAAATAAAGATGACTAAAAATTGAGCAATCTGATATTAAAGCATACATCATTACATTTTCAAGGGCATAGAATGAATATAACAGTGGTTCTTATCGCATGATTGCTCTAAATAATATTTAAATAATTTTAACACGAATATGTAAAAATGATTTGTTAAAAACAACAATGTTTTGAGGAACTTCAAAAAGCTCCATTTAAATAGGAAAATATACTTTAAAAATGCATAAAAATATGGAAAATGTACTTCTTGTAATTTTAATTTATAGACTTCATTGTATAAGAGTATTTTGTATGGCCTATAAACCAATTATAAGGGCTATTCATATTATTTTCCATAGAAAATATGAATTTGTACACACAAATAATATATGTTAATTTAATTATGTTTGATGCAATACAAAGTTATAAAAATATGTTTTATAGAAATACTTCTATAAAACATATACTTCTATACTTCCAAATAACTTTGGAATTATTTCTTATTATTTTGGATGTTTCTATACACAAAACAATCTTGTCTTTTATACCATTTTTTAAAAGTGAAAGTATGCAAAAGTGCACATGAGTTACATATAAGAGTTGCAAGAGATTCTAACGGCATTTACAGTTAGTGTGTGGACATACAGACAAACTAAAGTCATAAACAATTTTTAATTCTGTACCAAAGCGTTAAAAATGCCTCATATCTTTTATAGAAATATTTTTATCACAAACCAAATGCCATTTTCTCTGATTCAAGCACAAAACTATCCTGTCACTTAAAAACAAAAAAAAAAGTTGTTATAATGAAACATTATTAAATAAAGCAGTACTTAAGTACTTTTTTTAAAATGTTTTTTTATGCATAATTAAATTACATAGCAATTACTCTTGCACCATTATGCATTTAAATTACCGTTGTGTATGGAGCTTGCATTTACTTTCTGAATACCATTTGCTTATAATATACACATTCGTGTTCTCACCTAATAATACGATAGGAAATTACTAAGAGATCTCATTAGCTCCGCTGTCGCTAATAACAGATTATCCAATTATCTATTTACTGTAATTTCTGGTGGGGTGTGTATTCGTACGTCAATAAACAGGTAACAATTATATTGAGCGCTAGCATTTAATTACGTATGTCCGATTAAAAATCACTCAAGCGTCCAATCGAATTTTAGTATTCATAATGTTGCTTTGTATACTATATTATGTTTTATTAAGAGCTGTTAATGCATCGTAAGAAACTTATGCAGATTAGGAGAGCTACCGTAAGTAAAACTTTCTTTTGGGAAACTGTCTCATAATGAAAATGCAGGATATTAGAAACTAGCATGTGTTAGAATAAATGGCGAGTAAAATTATTTAAAATAAAAGTAAATGAAAACGAAGCCTATTTTAGTTTACTAAGTAAAAGGTACAAAATTCTGTATGAAACAGAGTTTAATTTACTACGACAGGACATCTTTTTAGTTTATTCTTCCATACAAATGCATGCGATAATTGTGTTGTGTTCCTTTACAACGGTTAATATGTAAATTTCTTAAATATTTTTGTTACAGCTTTAGTATAGGAGTTCCTTGCCAACTTTAAAATTTTTGTTGTTAATTTGTCGATGAATTAAAATGGCTATCGCAATTCAGTAATTAAAGACCTTGGCCAGAATATTTCCAGCTACTTCGGTGCCAAACTTCAAGTTTCACTAAGGGGGGTTATTTTAAAGCTGTACCTTCACATTTGCGTATATTTTCTCAATTTTAAATATGCAAGTTGTAAAAATAGAAAAACTTTTCTGTATTGAGATGCAAATAATAAAATGATGATATATTGCTGATATTAATTTTACATTTTTAACAAATTTATAAAATACAAATGATATGAGAATAAATCAATGTATGAATGTGTAGAATACTAAATAATTGTTTAAAAATTAAAATTTCATCGGTTAGAAAAACAATAGTCGCTTGTTCATCTCAAATGCACTCTACTACACTTATGAAATTATCGCTTTGATAAATTCAAAAAAAAAAAAAAAAAAAAAAAAAAAAAATCAAATCACGTTTAGCATTATGCATTTTCATGGCATACTATCCCTAAAATGTAGTTTCGTGTACATAAATTTACAAATAATTGTGCGCAAAATAACAGTTTAAATTAAAAATAGGTTTCGTTCAAAATTTATTTTTTTTAGAAATATTAAGGGATATTATTGTTCTTATATAAATATAAATATAAACAAAATTATTAGTATAATACAGCTTAATAGTATGAAGTATAATTTTCAAAAGTTAAAAAAGGAAAGGAAAATAAAAACAGATACCTTGCTCATTACAGACGATGTTTATTTCACGGACTGATAAGTACCTTTTTATTAACACGCTTTTATTAGCTTCACCTGTATGTATGTTTGTATGTATGTTTGTAACCGCTCTTTGAACAAACAAAAATCTATATTGTAAAAAAAAAGAATTTCCCTACGTGAGTGCTGTATCCATGAGGTAAAGCACCGCGCAACGAACCTAATGGCCTAGCGTTCGAGCCCAGTCAGGGAAGATTTTTTTAAAAATGGTTTTTGTTTAATTCTAAATTATTTTAATTTAAGATTTAAATGTATGTAAATATTATGGTGTGTCACTCACACGCTTTTCTCTTACCCTGCATTTTAATACTAAGATAGATATTTTGTGCTTTTTAGTTCATATTTCTATAAAAGCGTGTTCTTTAATTTTTTAAAACTATAATATTTATTTTATGATTTCAATGCTGTTCCGAATGAACGTTTTTAATTTTAACATGGAAATGTCTGGCCACTGGATATATTAGTTTTCTGCAATGGCAGAACGAACTGTCCATTCACTTTAAAAAGATTTCGATGCATCGAAAGACATCGTTGAAATATTATTTTAAGAATTTCAAAATTGTTTTTCAGAAAGGTTTATAAAAATGTATATCTTATTCTATCATTGTCGTGCTGTTATGCCAACATAATATTTTATATTATATTGGGAAATATTAAATAATGAAGAAGGTAATGTCTTACATAAATGATGCATTTACAAAATATAATATTTTAATAGTTTATGAAGGATTTTCATTTTGTATTTCACGAGTTTTTAATATAACTTTGCTATATATATATATACACACCCCGCGACAAAAAGATAGGTACGAAGGGTTTTTTCTTTCATTTTTCATAAAATAACATTATCTAAATTGTGCTTATCATTTATTATTATCATAAAATAACACTATTCCTGGACTATTTTTTGTTTTAAGGTTAATTTTGAAAAGTTTTAAGACTAAAATTTTTCTAATTTAAGACTACACTCCGCGACAAGAAGGTAGGAATAAAGGTTTTTTTTTAATTTTTCATAAAATAACAATATCTAAATTGTACTGATCATTTATTATCGTAACAAAATATTATCATATCAAAAACATATTAAATATTTGAATCATATTAAAAAAAAAAAAAAAAAAAAAAAAAACCTTTGTTCCTATCTTTTTGTCGCGGATTAGAAAAAATTTTAGTCTTAATTTTTTTTTAATTAGTCTTAAAACAAAAATTAGTCCGGAAATAGTGTTATTTTATGATAATAATAAATGATAAGCAGAATTTAGATAATGTTATTTTATGAAAAATCAAAGAAAAAACCCTTTGTATCTACCTTTTTGTCGCGGGGTGTATATATATATATATATATATATATATATATATATATGTATATGTATATATATATATGTATGTATATATATATATGTGTGTGTGTGTACATTTAAAAGAAGTAAACAGCAGAAAAACAGCTTAAAACATATGAAGTTCCTTGAATTATCAAGAAAAATTCTATTTAAAAAAAGTTCGAAAGTTCAAATAATTTCTTCTAAAAATGAAAAAGATATTAGTATATTGTGGCTTTAAATTGATTGAACTTTATAGAATGGCAAAACTTTCTTCTATGTCATTCGATATAAGATCACCACTTACCGGTTAACATGAACAAATACTTAATTCTATTTTCTCACAATGAACAGTTTGGTTCTATTTTAACGAAGAAATGAGGAAGTGTAACTATAAAAAAATTGCAGATGGTAAGTAATAGCAGCGCCATCTGTCGACTGATATAACCTAATCTTAATCAGCATTCTTCTTCAGAACAAACATCTCACATTTAAAATTAAATGAAATTATACGCTTTAAAAGCTGAGGTGTAGTCGTTTCTTCCACGTGGAAAATTACAGCATAACAGCGTCAACAGTCGGCTGATATGCCCCAAATTGAATCAGCATAATTTGTAGAATCTGTTCCTTTCACATGTCGAATTTTGTACAATTATTCTAATTAAAGTTGAGATATAGCTTTTTCGTAAATTATAGAAATTGCCGCATACCAGCTCCATCTATTTGCTGATTTCTATGAAAAGTTATACATCAATTTATCGCAGGACGCAACTAAAAATATTCATTCTACAAAAATCTGTAAAATAATCCTTAAAATAGAGCTTCCACTAAACTTTGGTCACGCATACACTCAGACAAGCAGGAATTTTCTAAAAATGAATAATCGAATTCAAAAATTTGAAAATCGTATTCAAAACCATCAAAAACTGGAAGTGTAAAATTTGAATAATTCCGTTATTTATTTCAATAAATACAGAAGCCTAAAGCGTTAATTTGTGCCAAAGACGTTATACCATAACATGCGCTGACGTAGGATTGATATCGGTATTCTACACTGTAAAAAAAAAAAAAAAAAAAAAAAAAAAAAAAAAGTCCTGTTTGCTGCGAAAAATTTTCTGTAATTCAGAAAAATACGTTCTATCAAAGAAAAATTACGTTGGTAAAACGTATTTTTCTGAATTACTGAAAATTTCTGGCAGCAAACAGGACTTTTTTTTTTTTTTTTTTTTGACAGTGTTTGTATTAACATAATAATTATGCTTTTGTATTGTTTTCATTAAACATAAAAACTGTCTACTTCTGAACTATAGAATCCGAGAAATTATTCTTTTTAACATTACAAGAAGAAAAGTATAGCAATGCCGCTATTGAATGGATTTAAAGAAGAGTTGAATTTAAAAAAATAAAAAAAAATAAAATTCCTTGATAAACATGTTATAAAATTATTCTAACTCAGCTGATACTTATTGACATAGACGTTTGGAGTTTTGCGAGTTTTCTCCAAAACTCGTGTAAATAAAGACTAAGAAAGACTGCAGCAGAAGGCACTTTAGCCAGGACTTTGTACTTTTACTTTACACCTTTTTGTACCTTTATACCTAGTATACTTACTTGTACCTTTCTTTTACGGGATCCTTTATACAGATAATTGACATTAATCTCTGCACACACGCACACACACTCCACGTTTTATCTTTATTAAAGTCATTCTTTGCATAAAAGTGATAAACATTCGATAATTATCGGAAAACAACGCATTTTGAAATATCACAAGCTATTAATAACAACGCATTATTAGAAAAATCTTCCATTTGTAGTCAGCGTAATAATAAATAAATAAATATTTAAGTAAGATGGAAATAATTTATGTCCTGTGTTTGCACTATTTAGTATACCGAAAAAACACTTTCAAACAATTCGTTAAATAAATAATTAAATTATAAGTAATGTAAAATCAGCTTTCATTTTCTTTTATAAAAATTAAATTTTTGGTGTAAAACTAAAGAAATTTTTAACAATATGTATTATACGTCTGTATTTACAATATATTGAGAGTACAAATAAAACATTCGCTTTAACCAGATTTAAAAAAGAACGTGCATGAATAAAAGTTTTCATTTTATATAGTATGTTTATTTCGCAGCAAGATAGACACCCTTTAGTCGATAAATTCTATGCAATTTCGTTTGAAAGCTGTTTATTTTTACCTAGAAAGATCTGACCGTTGAATGAACTGTATTTTCTTTTTCAAGAATAGAAGAAAATGCTATTTTCAATATGAAGCTTTCGAAAGGTCAGAAATATATTGTTGAATTTTGAAAAATTTCATGTTTCCTTTTAAACAAACTTCATAAAACGATATTATGTATTGGATCTTTGTCAGTTTTTTTAGAATGAAAGTGAATAATGTCATGCTTTCTCTTTTTGTAGTAAAACTGAATTTTGCATACGGTTAATTACATAGTCATTATTAATATTTATATTACATAATTAATTAATATACAACTAGATGAACTATACTTTCTGTCAAGTATGTAGAAGGAAACACCATTTTCAATACGAAGCTTTTAAAAAGTCAGAAAAATTCTTCAATTTTAAAAATTTTTACGTTTTCCCTTTGAAGAATTTATAAAATGATATTATATTTTAGAACATTATCTGTTTTCTTTCTATATAAATAATGTGTTGCTTGTTCTTGTTGTAGGCAAGCTAAATACATTCTTCTTTATACACAATTGTTATTTGCATAGTTTATATCGTGCAAAACTAACCTTATCGACGCATACGTGTGCACATTTAAAAAGTGATAATTCAAAGTACAATTTTCTAAAGGAAATATCACAATTCTTCATTCTTGACAAAAGTTATACCATTTAAAATATGAGTGAAAATAAGAAAGACATTCGACACATTTTTTTTTTCTTTTTTAATTTAAAGAGGGAAAAATGCAATGCAAATAGCTTAGAAAATTTGCCAAATAGATGGTGCTTATGATACTGTATCAGATTAATCCGACAGTGGTTCACTCGCTTTTGTTCTGGAAATTTCGTTGTCAAAGATGTATCTTGCTCTAGCCTGCTCATGGTTGAAAAAGTCGATGAAATCTGAAAAAAGTTGAGCAAGATCGGTATATTACCAATCGTGACCTTTCTGAGGGACTGAACATTGACCACAAAAAGATTTTTATACCATTTGAGTAAGTCTGGATACAAAAAGATACTCGATGTTTGGGTGCCGTATGAATTAGTACAAAAAATTTTGAAAAACCGAGTTTCTATCTGCGCATTTTTACTTAAACGCAATAAAATTGATCCATGTTTTTCAGAGAATGATTACGGAGTACGAAAAATGGATTACATACGGCAATAATGTGCGAAAAAGATCGTGGTCGAAGCGAGATGAATCATCGCAAACTGTTAGAAAGCCAAATTTTACGTCAAGAAACGTTATTCTCAGTATTTGGTAAGACTGAAAAGGAGTCGTTTATTATGAGTTGCTAGTACAAGGTCAAACCATTGATTCTGATATTTACTATCAACAATTAAGCAGAATACAATTAGAAATTTGAAAAAAAGATGACCAAAATTGATTAATAGAAAGAACGCTGTTTTACCATGATAATGCGAGACCATACACATTTTTGATGACCTAAAAAAATTATAGATCTTGGATGGTAAGTTTTGACACATCCATCGTATAGCCCAGATCATGCACCCTTGGATTATTTTTTGTTTCGGTTTCTGAAGAATTCTCTTTATGGTGTAAAACTTGGTTCAAAAAAAGACCTGAAAAAATCAAGTGGTCAATTTTTTTTGCCTGCAAACTGCAGTAGTTCAACAAAGATGGAAGAATTGATCTTCACGAAAAATGACAAGAGATCAATCAAGTGACAATAATAAAACATATTTTGTTTAAAAAATTCATCTTAAATAAATGGAAAATTTGATTGAAAAATGGCAAAAAATCGGAAAGAATATTTTCCCCAACGCAATATACAGGGTGATTCAAATTAAACTTGACCTATTCAGATCACTCGGTAGCTGTAACTAAAATAAGAATTAAGTCGAAAATTTCAGTACAGATAACTCAAAAGATGCGTTCATAGATTCTGCAAGGAAAAAAGAAAAGCTTAAAAAAAAGTAATAATAATTAGATAGTAGCGCAATACATCAGAATACGAACAAATTCTAATACAAATATCTTTATTTTTTACAAACTTATTTTGATATTTTTTACAGACTGTATAAAACATATTGTTCAATGTGGGGCCCCATCATTTCTTTGCGTGTAATCGATGAACAAATTAATATCAACAGCCTACCGCAGTTGATCGCTAGCAATCTGTAACACACTGTCGTTCACGTTAGCTTAAGTTTTAATAAAATTGCTCCAAGGTAAACACTGCTTCTAGTAAACTAACAGCCTTTGTAACTGAAAGAATGCTACTCACTCGATGTGTTCCTTTTCATACCCAAAACTTACGCGGAATTCAGTTGTTTATATTTAAAAAAAAAAAAAAAAAAAAAAAAGCAGATTGTTTTTTTCACTTGAGGTGCTACAATTTTTTGTGCTATTATATTGCTTCAAAATGTGTATGTAACAGTTTGAAAATGTTAAGATAGATCAGTTTTTTATTTCATATCATTTCAAGCATTTTGACTGTAATGCACCAACTAATGATTTTTTTTTTTTCGTTTTCTTTCTTTTCTTTCTTTCTTTTTTCAGAATCACTCAAAGCATTCTTTAAAACGTTTGTCTACAAAGTTTCATCTCAATGTGGAATGCATGTTTTTTTTTTTTTTTTTTTTTTTTTTTTTTTTTTTAAGTATGATGGGTCATACTTAATTGACCTTCCAATTGGCTGTATCAGGAGTGTTTGTGTTCCGGATTTTTCATTTTATTTCCCACCAGTAATTGTTTAGTAGTGATATTATTAGTAGTTTTCTAGTAATGTTTAGCAATTGAATATAGCCAAAAATACAATTCGTAATTACTGGTGGGAAATAAAATGAAAAATACGGAACACAACCATCCCTACTGTATTTGTATTGTTGCCAATTTTTACCTATCTCCGTGATGAAATGAACGTGCAAACATTCTCCTTTTTTCCTATATATATAAAGCTGAAAGTTTGTCACTGTATCTGTCCAGATTCTTAGTCCGGATTACTAGATTTTATCAAAAATTAGTACATTTATTAATCAGGTCAAAATCTTGCTAATGCCGTATTTTTTAGTTGAATCGGATAATTGGTTCAAAAGATACTAAATAAAAACCCCATTTTTAACATTAAAATCTAAATTAATAAAATCAGACTTTTGTCTGTAAATTTGTTAGAATCCAAAAATTTTGCGATATCTTCACGTTTCACGCACCATGAAAGCCGAAAATGACTTCAGAAAATTCTCTGTGCGTGTGTATGTCGTTGTGTCTGTATGTCTGTAACGCTATTTTTGGCCGGGTATCACGTGAGAACAGATGGACGAATTTCAACGATACTTGGCAGGAATTTCCATCTGTACTCAACTTAAATTATTATCTGCCAACATTTGCAAAATTCCCCCCCACCGTTTCCCTCGTGGGGGGCAAAATGCAAAAAGAAAAAAAAAAGTTTGTGAGCATAACTCGCCTCCAAATTACTTCACTGTAAAGAAATTGCACACGAGGAAACTAGACTTAAGTATTTAAAAAAAAAAAAAAAAAAAAAAAAAAACTCTGTGATTTTGAAATTTTTAATTTTTAAGGTGGGGAGGAGGAGGAAAATCGATTTTGGCGGGAAATTTCGCAAATTCTGGATTTTTCAGTAGAGCTCTTCGAAAAATTGTACAAAGATGTTCAAAACAGCCATGCGTCTTCTTTGTGATATTTCCAAAATCACATTTTTGATTGTTTGTGGTTTTCGATGGGGGAAAATCAATTTTCGAAGGGAAATTTCGAAAATTCAGGATTTTTTAGTACAGCTTTACCAAAAATGGTACAAAGATATTGAAAATAGCCATGCGTCTTGTTTAGGATATTTCCAAAAATCCAATTTTGTTTTTTGTGATTTCCGATTTTGAGGGACGTTACGAGAAGGCGAATTCAAGATTCCCTCACCTTTTAACGCTAAATTTATCTTTGGAAATCATGGGAGCTACGGTCAAGAATTTTACTGCGTACATTGTTTATATGTTTCTGACACCTATTGTAACGGGATTTTATGAAATTTCTCTCTTTTCCTCTTGAGGTTTGGAGGGGGGCAATAAGCATGTTTTTAAGAGTAATTCTGTTCCAAATTATCTCAGGAAGGTGATTGTTTGATGTGTCGATTGGTTATTGTACCCAATACACACACTATAAAGAGAATTTGATAAATTACTTTCTACCTCCTGCCGAGGTAAAAAAAAAAACAAGTTTTCAAGCTTAAATCTACTCCAAATTATCTTAGGAAAGCGATTTTTGACGTGCGATTCATTTATACGTATCAGACACGTAGTATAAAGAGATTCTGTAATTCCACCCCCATTTCTTCTGTTTAAAATCAGGGTAGGGATGCAAAAAACACGTTTTCAACCATAACTCTGCTCTAAATTATCTGAGTAAAGCGATTTTTTGATGCGTTGGTTGGTTATGTACTTGCAACACGTATTATAAAAGGATTTTGCGAAATTATCCACCCCTATTTTTGCGGTGGGTAGGTGGGGTGTGATCGGCGCAAAAACAAAAAACAAGTTTTGAAGCTGAAATCTGCTACTGATTACCTTAGAATGGCGATTTCTGGTGTGTGAATGTTGATAAAGTGTAAACTATATGTACTTTGGTGGGATTTAGTGAAACGTCTAACTTGCGTACGGGGGAGGGGGAGTAAATGTGGATAAGTCACTGCCGAAGGCAGTGTGGACCCAGACGCCTCATGTTGTTAGCGGAAAGTCCTCTACCAAACGCAGCGGTAACTTTAACCTAGGTTTCGACTAATTTCCGTGGTTTTTCTTTTTTATTGTAATTTTTTTGTGATTTTATTGATAATGTAATTAATTTTAAGTATAGAGTCCAGCGAAGCGGGCAAAGCCTGCAGTTATTAAAAATAAATAAATTAATTAATTAATTAAAAATAAATAAAAAAGTAAATATATCTTTTTTACGTCGAAAAAAAATGAACGTGCAATTTTTTTTTTTTTTTTTTTAACAATTATAATAAAATTGAGAAAAGTTGTGATAAAGAAAAGAAACAGTTTCAGTGTAGTGCTCTTAGCGAAATTTGAAATTTGGCACCGAAATAGCACGGATGTTTCTCTCTAAGATCTTTACTTATGCAATTACGATAACCTTTTTAATTCATTCCCGAAACGGCAAAAAAAAAAAAAAAAAAAAATGAATAAGTAAATTAGTAAATAAAATAAAATAAATAAAAGTAGCCAAGTGGCTCCTACGCTAAAGCCATACCAAAAAAAAAAAAAAAAAAAAAAAAAAATGAATATAGTAACCGATGCTAAAGGATGAAACACAGTTACTGCATGCTTTTATATGGACGAACAGATTTAAATAAGTCTTGTTGTACTAAGTTAAATTCTGTTTTGTGGAGAATTTTATATCTATTTCTTAGAAAATTTATATAGAATTATGATTTTTTTCTTTTTTTTTTTTTTTTTATATTTTTTCAACTATAAATTTTTGTAATCCAATCGTTACTCAAATCATTTTATCTTTCTTTCTTTTTTTGTTCACATATTTCATTTGAAAGTAAATCCAGTGTTATGCTGTTTTTGAAAATAACGGTTTTTTTTCCTAAGATTGAAAGAAATAGTCAATCTGGACTTTAGAAAAATAAAAACACTGAACAATTCCTACTTCACAATGTATTCATTTCTCAAGGTGACGGAAAACCAATATGTGATGTAGACACTTTTTTCCAAACTGCTTATTTTTTACAGAAAAAGTGGGGACCTTTGTATACATTAAATTTTTTTTAACAAACTCAATTGTAAATTTTCGATATTGTAAGTAAACCAATGTTGTTGCTTTAGAAGGAAAAAAAAAAAAAAAGCATGTTTATTTTAGGTTCCGAAAAAAATCGATAACCATTTTTCGCTTGGCAGGATGCTTATATAATATTTCATTTAAAGTGAAGTGTAATATATAAAAATATTATCCCAGATGTACTTTATGAAGTATAAATTCTCCAAAAAGACTTTTGTAAAAAAAAAAAAAACTATTCACAAGGTTTAATTTTTAGTCGTTTGAATTGAAAATAATTGAAAAGTATCTAATAAGACATGAAACGCTGAAAAAATACTTGAAAATCAGAAATTTTAATTTATTTGAAGTTGTGTATTTTTAAACAGAAATTGTGTAATTAAAAAGTACATATGAAGTAGTATAAAAAGTTGCAAAATTTCATTAAAACTTAAATATAGTTTTTGGCAGCTGTCAACTTTTATTTTAAAACTAATTAATTATAAAACAATTAGAATACATAATCATTATTGCTTAAAATCATTTTAATTTACATCATATAATAAGTCGTTTTCTAAATTAAGTAAATATATATCCTCTCTCCTTCGTTTCCTCCTGCAATTTCCCCCTCTCCTCTAAAGCAAATGAAAAATTCACTAATTAATAAGAACAATTATATTTCTATGCCATATATTGGCTTTCCTTCAGAATTTATTTCTAAATTACTTAAACCACATAATACTTATGCTGCTTTCCTGGCTGATTAAACAATTAAAAAACATGCTTTTTAACTTTAAATCCATAACACCTTCTCTGGATCTAACTGGCGTAATTTATTTAATCCTTGTAAAAATTGTAAATATGTTTATATAGGTGAAACTGACCGTACAGCAAAAATTAGACTACAGGAGCAGAGACGATCTTTTAAAAATTGCAACCTAAATTCTAAAATTGTAATCCATTCAATAGAAACCGATCATATTCCTGACTTCGATAATATAAAATTTCTAAATTCTGGATTTGATAATTATAAATCACGTATTTTTCTTGAGAGCTGGCATACTGCCAGGCATCTCCACACTATCAATGAAGCATGCGCACTGGCTCCTCAATATTCTGTACTTCTATAAATTCTTTGGGTATTCATGTAATGTTTGCATATTATGTTGTAATTGATACTGATGAGGAAACCCGGACGGGTTTCGAAACGTCTAGATTTTAATTATTTTTATATGTATATTTTGTTTTAAAATGTATTTTAACTTAAGTTTTTTGTCTCGTAAATAAAATAGTTTTTGTTTTATGTACTAGGGGGCTCTGCCCCCTGCTCGCTCCGCTCACTAACCCCCAAGGGAGGCTTCGCATCCTTCCCCGACTCACTTTACTTATTAACACATGCAGAGCTCTTCCCGCCTATTCGCTGCTTTCTTTCATTGAAAAGGAATATTATTAGTGCATATCACAAGACTTGTCTATTAATAGTGCATATTAGAAATTATGGAAATTCTCATATTCAATGTCAAATTGAAATATATAATATTTATACTTTTTTTTAATAGAAAGAAATTCATAATATCAAGACCATTTTGCATTACTGCCTTAGTATATGACCCTTTTTATTTCTTTTTTACAACCTTAGATCCGGTCGGTAGAGCGCTGAGCTCGTAATTGGAAGATTGTGGGTTCGGTTCTCGAGCCGGCCAAAGACTGTTGTGTACACTAATTGTGGCTGGTGCAAGTAAAATATGTCGTGGCCGCAATATCCTCCATGTTCCCATCAAAATTATAACTGTGGGTACAACCGAAGCTGGGGAGCCATCCCCTTCGTGTAGGACCAAAACTATGGTGGCATATCTCCGGAACATCCTAAGGGGTGCGTCCCAGACCGTCGCCAATTATGCATAGCGCAGTAATGGTGCGACGTCAAACACAACCAACCTAATTATCTACCTACCTACAACCATAGATCATATTTTAATTTTCCCGTGTAAGAAAATTAATTTTCTGAAAGTAGAGAAAAAAAGTTGGCATTTATTTTATTTCTTTTTTACATCCATGGTTTCGGGCAGCGGTACCCTTGTCGGTAAAGTGCTGAGCATGAAATTGGAAGATTACCGATTCGATACATAAGCCGGCCAAAGACCGTCGTGTACGAATGGTGGCTGGTGCAAGTAAAATCTGTCGTGGCCGCAAAGCCCTTCATGTTCCCATCCAGACTATACCTCTGGGAATCACCAAAGCGGGGAGGGGGAGGGGGGAAGCATCCCCTCCGTGAAGGATCAAAATTGTGATGGAATGTCTCCGGAACATCTCTAGGGGTGCGTCCCAGACCATCGCCAATTACCTATAGCGCAGTACTGGTACGACGTTAAATTCAACCTACCTACCTACCTACATACAACCATGGATCATATTTTAATTTTCCCGTGTAAAATGACTTCATGACAGAAGAGCAACGTTACTGGGAGAAACTTTCTTCGAAATGGCAAATAGAGTACCTTCATAAACTTGTCGTTTTTAGCGAATAACTTCTTTAATTAAAATGATAGAAATTTCTAAGCAACTGAAATGTCTGCCTTGGAGTATTCGGAACGCATTGATACCTCTCATAACGCGAAGGACCCTGCCCTCAGCTAGAAGTTGCTGTCGCAGACAAAAAAAATTTGACGTTAGTGATAGTAACTTTTTTTTAATATATAGAGATAATTGAGACGGTTTTATGTTTGTGTACGTTAAATATATTTAGTAATTTCGCATTTTTACAAAAAAGAAATTGTGTCATAAATCGACATTCTTCACTTAATTTTTGTAAAGTTAGTTTTAAAGTATTTTAACATGTAAATATCAGGAAGTAAAAGATAAAACCAATTTCAAAGGGCAAGGAGAAATGAATTGGGAAATGCAAGTATAAAAATCGAATGCTATATCGACTAATTAATATTATTAACATTTTTCATCAGATATGAAATTAAATTCTAATTAAGAATGTAAACATTTCAATGACTAAACACTCTTTAAACATGCAATTTACATTCCATTTATATTATGACAGTTAAATCCCTTGGGTATATAAAAAGACAAAAATAAATTATTTTCAAACTTCAAATAAAATGTCTCATAACTTTAAAATTTTTATCCCCTTTCTTCCCCCATACTTTTCTAAATTTTCGAAAGACCAAATTCATTCTAGATCTCTTAAACACCTTTGTCAAACTCTTTTATTTAAAATTTTGCCATTTCCAAAACCACGAAAATACCTTTTGAGATGCATTATAGCAGAAACAAAATAACTTCATTCTTTAGTCAAGTCTGTCACTCTTTTTTTTTTTTTTTTTTTTTATTCGAAATGAGAAAATTGTCTTATTTCGGGAAATGTATTATATTTTTCCCGTTTTTGTCTTTAGGTCATCGTTTTATTCAAAATATTGACATTTTATTAAGACAGGGCTTGCAAACATGACAATTTAAGACCTTAAATAAGAAGGAAAAGTATTTTCTAGCAATAAATGTGCTCTTTAAAGCGAAGTAAATTTCTCAAATGTTGATAAATGTATTTTTCAAATTCGTTCAAATCTAAAATTTTTAATCTGTTGAGATTAAACATACTGAAATATATTTATTTATTTATTTTTTTTTTAATCGATGACTAAACTTTAATTAGTTATTAAATGTAATTATTCATTTTCAAATTTAAATTGTTTCATTAATGCCTTTACCGCGTGTATTAATTAAAGTTATATATTTTTCTTTTATTTCATTATTATAGTTTTTTAGTGTGGGTGAGTGTTACGATATGTTGACGATAATTTGATTTTAACACTCACTTCCTAAAAATATGAATAATCTTGAGATTAAATCTTTTAAAAGTATTTAGAAAATCAGATGGAATTTAATTGAAGAGAAGGATCAAAATTTTAATTACAGGGAGTTTCAGAATCAGGTAGTTGGCTAAAATTTTGCTCATAGGAATTTGCGTAGATGGGCGCTAAAACTTTTCAACAAAAATGATTTCTGTACATATTACTTGATAGAATACAGAAATTAAAACGTGTAAAAAGAAAAAAAATGTAAACGTAGAATTTAATATTTTCGCAGATATGCCAAAAGTTTTAATTTATTCCGGGACATTGTTAGAACTCACCTTTTTTCCACACCACCTTTTTCGAAGAGTCATTTTCTTCTTATCAAACAGTAATTAAATATTAAAAAAATTTGGTTTTAAAATAAATAAATAAATAAATAAATAAATAAAAATAAAAAATAAAATAAATAAATAAAAAGGGAGTTAATGCTCCGAAATAAATAAAAATTTTTGCATATCTGCTTTCGGATAATTATGATTAATTATTATTTTCTCCAATGTTTGATCGTTTTAAGTTTTACTATTTTTTCTATGGTAGTCATGTGGGTTTTTAATCACAGATTAAAAAAAAAAAAAAAAAGGAAAAAAAGAAAACGTTAGCCGTGGTTTTACAGAAACACGGTGTTCACTTCTATCATTATGATTGCAAGAAGTTTTGAGAATTTAGAACATCATATTTAAAAATTTCAACGAATTTTCTTTTTATTTTTTGTTTATAAAGCGATGTAAAAAAGAGTTATTCTGTTTTTTTTATTATTTTATTTATACATATTGCGATCAGAGAAACGGACAAAACCTGTTAGTACATACGGGGTGATCAATTTTTGATGGAGTACCCGTTGGGTTTTCTTATTACCGTTAAATATGACGGATGTGGCAACTATTCTAACACTGATGTATAATTGTTTGAACCTTGTTTAAGTGTAGGAGACAATTTCCAACACAGTTGCACTGTTACAACTTTATTTGTGAGGTAAAACAGAAATGGAGACCCGTAATGTTATTTAATACTGTGATAATTTTGTTTATGAAAAACAAAATTTAATTAATTTTTTTTTACATTATCATTCCTACATTACATTTACATTATCATTTTTACATTATCATTTCATAGGGTTTTTCAGAGACGTCCTGTAAACATCGATGAATTAAAGCTTCATAACTGAAGAAATTTTATCAATAACACCAACAATGCTGCGAAGTGTGTCAAAAAACGTGGTTCGACGTGTTCATGTTTGCATTCAAAATGGTGGCGAATATTTTCAACATTTTCTGTACAAAATGATAATGTAAAAAATTTTAATTAAATTGTGTTAAATTAAAAGAGTAATAAAATAAAAATAAAATTATCACAGGATTAAGAAACACTGTGCGTCTCCATTTCTGTTTTACCTCACAAATAAAGTTGTAACAGTCCAACAGTGTTAGAAATTGTCTAATTTAAACAATTATAGTTCAGTGTTAAAATAGTTACCACATCCGTCAGATTTAAGAGTAATAAGGAAAACCAACGGGTACTCTTTTAAACTGATCCCCCTGTATATATATATATATATATATATATATATATATACATACATAATTAAAAGTTGCATAATAATCACATGCAAGAGACTCAAAGTATTTCAAACATTGTTGTTATTATTATTATTATTATTATTATTTTACAAAAAGTTCTCATGTATTATTATTTTTTTTTTTTTTTGTTATTCTTTTAATATTCCCTTTTTTATTTTAGGTAGTAAACATTTATTGAAATAAACAAGTTTTTTTAAAACCCTTAAACTTCATATACGTCATCATGTACACTATTTATCAATAAAAAATTGGACAGTTTCGAATTTAAACGTTTTGTCAAGTATCTAGAAACGTTCTTTATGAATCATCTTGAAACTTTGGTAGCATAAACAACATGTTATACCTCATATATTTCAACAAAATTTGTGTCCTGAAACTGAAAGGGGGACCAGTAAAAAATTAAGCAAAAATAAAAAGTTTTCGGATCACATTGTAAAAAGAAATGCTTTAAATCCATTTTGGCTGTAGCATGTGATTGTGAGGACATTTATGTGTATAAATTTTTATGAGGCTACCACATACATTTATAGAGATATAAATTTTTTTTTTTTTTTTTCCAAAAAGATTCCACTTTTTTAATTATAACCCGTAGGGTATTAGACCCAGTGTAAAGCCATTTTAAGGAAATTTTGCATACTGCATTAAACATAGCATATACTGCAATCAGAATGTAAAAATGTTAATTATCTTACGAAATGTGAGCATTTTTACTAAATAATTTCTAACTATGCATGCGCTAGATTAAAAAAAAATGCATTTGCATAATTTAATAGACAAAAGTATTGAGCAATATATATGAAAACCTCAAACAAATATCATGTAAATTCAAAAAGTTATGAGAAATAGAATGAAAAGAATTTTATTTCTTAAAAAAAAAATATATATATAAGGATGATGGGGGTTTTATCAATATTTATTTATAATAATCGAACACTCTATTACCATTGATTGAGTCAAAATAAGAATGCGAGAAAAACCTCTTATAGTTTATCTTTTATTTTAAGAGAATTGAAATTCTTTTAATTCTATCTCTCATAACTTTTTGAATTTACGCGATAATTGTTTGGGGTTTTCATATAAGTTGCTCAATAATTTTAGCTATTAAATTATGCAAATTAAATCTTTTAAAAACTAACGCATTCGCAGTTAAAAATTATTTAGTAAAAAAGTTCTTATTTTGTAAAATATTTAACGTATTTGCATTATGATTGAAGTAGGCTGTGTCTAATTCAGTATGCCAAATTTCCTAAAAATGGCTTTGCATTGGGTCTAATATCCTACGTGTTATAACCAGTGGATCTTCAAATCAGGAGCCTCAACGTCCTATTTGCATCACGGTTTATTCAACAGATCATTTTTTTTTTTTAATTCTTTAATATATATATATATAAATAAATAAATAAATAAATAAATATGTATGTATATATATATATATATATATATATATATATATATATATATATGTATGTATTGATTCGATTTATTTGCTACATAAACGGAAACGTTTCTTTGGAGTGGGGGGCTGCCGTTCCCTCAACCCCCCCGGGGTATCTCTCTTTCTATAGCTATCTGTATATATATATATATATATATATATGTGTGTGTGTGTGTGTGTGTTATGTATTCCTAATAACTGATTGCCTTGTATTAATACTCTGTAATTCATAAATACTTGTACCAAATTTGATGCAAAATGATTACGTAACATATCGGAATTATTTTGTGTAACCCTTTAAATGAATTACCAATTCTATGCCCACACTTCTCCACTGAAAAACATTCTTTTAAAATTTTAATAAAATTTCATTATATTTAACGAGGTGTATGCATGTTAAAATACATTTTTAATAAATACTGATTGTAGACCGTAATAGTACGAAATTATTTTATGTTTCCCAGAAAAGGAGCCGTTGTAATTATATACACTTAAAAGAATACACCTATTTAATTAAATTTAACTCATTAATATTTCAACCTAATTTGTCCTCGTTTGGATGATTACAGTACGTCATCGGAATTCTTTTGTGGTGTCCCGTAAATAAATTATTTAGTCTATACATATCCTTTTTCTAGAGAAAATATGCTTTTAAGAATCTATATATAATGTATGTTATAATGTGTGTTAATATATAATGTATGTTATATGTCTTATAATGTATGTTAATTTCATTATGTTGAATGCAGCATAAACGCATTAAAGTGCTCTTAAATAAAAATTGTTCATATGCTCTAATGTCATGAAATTCTTTTGTGTGTCTCTGTAAACGAACCATAAACATTGTATACACCAAAAACAATACAGCTTATTATACGTTTTTTACGAATAATTGTTTGAAATTTGACATAATTGGGCTGATTACGTTACATTGTCAGAACACTCTTGTATAGTCCTGTACATTAATTAGGAAGCCTAAGAGCACATATTTTCTGCAGAAAAAATAAGTTTAAACATCGGAGTAATGTACGCTAATTTCCTTTTTTGATAGCAAAGTAATGATGTCAAAGGGCATTTAAACAAAATCCATCCCATATGCTGTAATGATAAGAATTTTGGCGTGACCCTGTACACAATCCATAATAAATATAGACATAAAAAAAATTATACAGCTATTTCTATACAAAGCATGAATATCTATGTTAATTTGCTAGTCAATCGGAGGACTTTTGCGGCTGCTATTGTGGTACATGCAAATTCTGCCCATAGGCCATAATGTTAAGAAAAAATTTGGTGTGTTCCTGTACACGAACTACAAATAGAATATACACCCAAAACTATACAGCTAAAATTCTGTGTGGTTCATAAATATGTGTACCAAACTGCAGGTCAATAGCTTGATTTTTGCGGTGGCAATCTCGGTACATACAAATTCTTCCCATAGGCCGTAATGATACGAAAAACTTTAGTTTGTTCCTGTACACGAATTACAAATGGAATACACACCCAAAACTATACAACTCATTCAGTGGGGCTCATAAAAGCGTGTGCCGAATTTCAAGTCAATGGCGTGATTTTTGCGGCCGCAGACAGCTACACACACATACACACACAGACGGAACCCAAAATCTTTTAGAGTCTCAACTAGAACTCCTACATTGATAGGCTAACGCCTGCCATTATCTAGCCCACAAGACCGGCTGACGATTTATTATTGATGATCTTTTGGCAATAAATTGCACGAATAACTCCAGAAAAGGGCACGTTTATATTTTCTTCTAATCCAGAAAGAAGGAAAAAATGGAATTTAAATTGCAGCTGTAACTCGTGGATACCCGGAGCAGGAACACAACTTTGTAGCGTAAGATTTTCCTTGTTTTCAACTTATTTAATTTTATTTTCAATGTTCTTTGACAAATTTAATATGAATGATGTACTGTTTTTTTTTTTAAATTATTGTTTTTAAATTCTTTTAAAATTAACTTTAAAATTACATTTCTTTTAACGTGAAGGTTTGCAGTTTTGAGAATGTTAACGATATTCTTAAAATTGCCAACTTGTTTGTTTCGTGATAAGAAGGTCTTGCTCACATGATCTGTGTAGAAGTTTAAAGGCGATAACAACGCTAATCAGGTAACCTAGCTTTTTCTACAGCCAACGTTTTCCCAGATGGGCTAGAAAATGGCGGACACTGCGCCAGCTCGTATCATATAGGAGCCTTAGTCTCAAAAGAGGGTCTACACTGACGTTTCGGCAATTAAATAGTGGAAATTGTCAAAATACTTATTGTCAAAATTTTAATTGTCAAAATACTTATCTGGCTATATGTCCAAAATCGAATCGTGGAAAGGTAATGTAGATTCTCTCAAGAAAATTACAAGTAAACACCAGCTGAAGAAAAAAAATATAATAATATTGTCTCTCAAAAAAATTACCTTATATATATATATATATTTTTTTTTTTTTTTCTTTTTTTTTTTCTTTTTTTTTTCCCCCAAGAAAGTTTTTTTTTTTTTTTAATGTAACTTGCAAAATATCCAAAGAAAAGGCGTATGTACTTTTGCAAATTTTTCATAAAAATTTTGGCAAGTTGTAAGATGTTCATCGCATGTAATGTAGAATGTACTGAATAATTAAAAAATACAGAAACTTCAAATGTTCGTGGCACTTTTTTTTTTTCCTTTGGAAAATGGGAGACTTCAGCTTCCTTTTAAAAGCTTTTGAAAATATTGAATGAAAAGACGTAAACATTTAAATGATTTTGTAAAAACATAAACAATCGATAAATTACACTCTTTACGTGGTGATGAATGTGGAGAATATCTCAATTTGCACCTATTAAATGACAACATGCACACAATTATACTTGAAAGTTAAGAAAGTAGTTTTAGTTATTTCATTCATTTAAAGCATAGGATAGTTTATTTTTAAACTGAAAGAAACGAAAAAAAATTTACAGTCATTAACAGCTTTATTAATATTACTTTAATTGATTCAAAATTAAATATATATATATATATATATATTGAAGATGCATATTGACATACATAAATTTCATAGAAATGTATACTATATCTTAACATTTGCGCTGGTGATGAAATGTCAAAAGCACGGCACCTGGCAGAGACTGTGTATTAAAAAAAATATGTATATATCAACAGTATACATAAAGTTATTGGAATTACAAATTCAGTTCCAGGATTATTTCTGTTTCTAGAAAACATTCTCATACCTCTCGAACAATAAAAATTCTGTTGTGTAGCAACAAACACGACTTTCTTTACCCTCTACTTTACATACTACAGCTTCTTTTATAGACAGTGTGGTTAAAATATATAGACTTTATCTTGCAAATAAAAGCGCCTGCTAATTTTCTTGTAGTTACCAAATAATACATATGTCATAAGGACATTTCATTAATATTAATCTACAGTCGGTAACAAAGTGTCCGAACACTAGCAAAAATTCCTATGTAAAAAAAAGTACACTTCATACGGTTTTGTTAAATAAATCCTTGTCGAATCATGTTCTTACACTAACTAAGAACAGGATTCGACAAGAATTTATTTAAGAAAACCATTTGAAGTGCACTTTTTTTACATAGGAATTTTTGCTAGTGTTCGAACCCTTTTGTTACAGACTGTACGTAAAGAGGATTTTATAAAGTTTTCTGTGGTGACGAAATAATGAAAAGAAATGCACGTCTAAAAAGTGGTTTATATACAGCAATTTGATGAAAAACATTTTAGAACAGTTTCTAGGATACCAACTTTTGGTTCCCACTTTCGTGTTTCACCAAAACTTGGCAGACTCAACTGCACTCCGTAAACTAATAATATATACGAAAGGATATCTAAAAAGAGGTAATATAGGCAATTAATATAACGGCTTTAAAGAGAACCAATTAACTTTTTTTTATGACACCCACTTCTAAAAATTAAGATTAACCTACTTAATATTAATGAAAGACTTGGCGTGGGATTATAAAAACAAGGTAAACAACAACGCGTAGAACGCCTAAAAGAAATAATGGAAAAGCAGACAGCTGTTTCGGTAGCATTTCGCGTATCGTCTTCAGTACGTAAAGAAATGAGAGAGAAGTGCTCTTATATATAGGAAAGGGATCGGATTCAGCTCAGGAAGATAAGATTGTCTGATAACGGAAATGATGATGGTCTGATGATGATTCTCTGATTATTGGAATTTTTACATTGAGTCCACATTCTCTTAATTTCTTCTATAATTTTCGAAATTAGTGTTATGTAATTTCCTATTGGCCAATCACCCACATTCCGCGTAAGTCTATTGTTTGATCATCCTGAGCTGAATTCAATCCCTTTCCTATATATAAGATCATTTCTCTCTCATTTCTTTATGCACTGAAGACGATGCAACAAATGCTACCGAAACAGCTGTCTGCTTTCCTATTATTTATTTTTGGCGATCTAGACATTGTTGTTTGCCTTGTTTGTATCGATCTTCCTATTCAGTATGCTTATCTATTTTCCTATGCAAACACACCTAAAAGGGAGTTCATATAGCAAATTTCGCCCCTCTTATGACAAAGACTGTAACATAAAAAAAAAAAAAAAAAAAAAAAAAAAAAAAAAAACGCAGTTTTCAGTTAAGCCGTTTTTTTTTTAAAGGTCTATGATAGTATCTGTGACCTGTCAAAGTGGTGTAGCTCAATTTCTGTTGGTTGCCTAATTATAAGGGGGATTTATGGATTGTATTGCAGTAAACATTTTCCTCTATTTATTTATTTATTTAAAAAATAAATAGAAAAGTTAATAGCTTTGCGTTACGCCTGTTTGTGATGAGAGCGACGATTTAAAGAAAATCATTAGAGCCGTTTTTTGAGGCACCGACTTTTGGTCCCACTTTCTTTATTTCATATCCACTTCTGTTTTTCAAATTTTCACCAAAACTAGTGAATCTCATTTGTGCATTGATTGTGCTATAGTAGTTGTTCGCTTAATTAGTTTCTGCTTTAGTTAAATTATTAGTTGTTCAAGTTGGAAATAAACAGATTTGCTACAATTTTCTTGAAAATGAAAGCAACTACGCTGCAGAAACTACGCTGCCCGTCATTTCCGTTTAAATTTGAAAGTTGTATTACATTAATCGACCTATTAAAAAAAGTTTAAAAAACAACCAAAATATGTTTAATCCAATTATTTAAAAAGTTTTAATTGGATATATAGGTAAATAAAAATAAAAATGACAATAATAACATTTGCTTATTAGAAAACAAGCTAAAATTTTTTTCATTATGTAATCTTCAAAATTTTTATTCTAGCAATAATATGATTATTATATTAATATATATATATTATTTTTCTTTTATTTTTCATAAAATTTGAATACCTTTTGAAAAAGACGTGGAACTAATAAAAAAAAAATCTAGCTTGAATTTTTACAGAAACTTTTCGAACTTCGAAGTAAAGTCATCTCAGACTGTCAAATTGTCATATTTTTTAGTGGCTATGAAAATTGCGTTCTTCAATCGTTTACATTTACTTATTTCTTACCGAAAGTTTAGATATATTTTTGATTTCTTTTGGTATATTTTTAGATGAGAAATTTGAAATATTTTGTCGTATCTATATTTACCAATAGATTTACCTAAAAGGATAAAGCTTTTCTCTTTCTTTCTTTTTTCTCTTTCTTTTCTTTTCTTTTTTTTTTTTTTTTTTTTTCATAAATTAATCGATGAATGTAAGTTTTTTGTTAAGTTTAAACAAAGAGTTTTTCTAAAATCTGTAAGAATATTATTATACATAATGAAATTATAAAATATTAGCGGCATTCAATTACCATCAAAAACGCGTTGCGTTAAAATCTGCTTAGGTATTATCATATTTTTAACATTAAACAAGTTAACCATGTGTATATATACATATACAATTTTGATATAAATTTAGGGTTAAGGATTTTTTGAGATGACAAACCGATCTGACTAATCTTCATCTTCAGAAAAATAAGTGTTCGATGATTACTCGTGCTCCGCCTAAGGAAAAAATATAGTCCAAATGGTTTTCTAGGAAATTGCTCGAATGATTTTTTAGATTTAAACGATTTTAAGCTGACAATTAAATCTGAATTCCTTTAATTACTAGGAGACAGGTATGATTTTTTGAAATATGAATAAATAATGCTAAGAATTTAATCAGTAATGAATTACCTCTCAAACGATTATTTCTGTAAACAGATCACACTGTATACTCTGAAGATGATTATCACACTCATTTTGCATATAACTCGTTCATCCGGGTACTTCTGCTTAACTGACTTAAGGTTTCTTTATGTCCCAAAAATCAATTGCAGTAATGTTTTAATTTTAGGTTTCAAATAAAACAATCTTGTTTCGAATAACATAAGATTTATGAAGAAAACTTTAGAAAGAAAAGAAATACACAGCCGAAATCATTATTGCCTCTAGTAAGAACAATAACATTTCAGAATAAAAAAATGCAAAATAGAGAAGCAAATGCCTCAGCAACAAATTTTTCCATCGCAGTTTTATCTCGTAAAGCGGAAGTAAGGTCAGATGTAATTAAAGACTTGGAACTTGGAAAACCTTACTTACTGAGCAAAACCAAGCCAGCGGACCAATTTACCGTCCACAAGGGTGAATAATCTCCAGGTCACAGTAAAGTGACACACTACTTGTCCAATCACTTATATGACCCAATGAAATGGACTGTGTCCTGGTGACTTTATTTCGGCTTTAAAGGAAATGACCTGTTAAGCAACTGAGCTTCTTTGTTCTTCTTAAACACATGTGTTTCACAATCACACCCTCATCTACAAACGCTACAGTACGAGATAAGGAAAAAAAAGTGAATTACAAACTTTTAGAGCATATCGATTTAGTACGAAAAGTCATCTTGTAGACATGAATGCTAAAATCAGAGCGCTTAAGCAAGCATGGGTTTGTTTAAGATTCACTGCATCTTGATGTGAAAAGAACCTTAAGAAAAAATTGATTTTGCAAGATATCTTTATTTTTTATATTTAAACTTCTGTCCGTCAGCTGCAATACACATCTTAACTTTTGTTTGAACTTTACGTGACGTATGTGTTACCCGTTATACTACAACGTATACAACGAAAAGCTCAAACAACGGTCAAATTATTATTTTTATTAAAACAGGAATAAACTACTACGTCAGTAACGCGAAAGAAAAATTATTTGAGGTGCATACAGCTGTTTCGGTAGCCTAAAGCGTACCGTCATCAGTGCAAAAATAATTCTGAATCTGGAGAAGTGCTCGTATATATAGGAGAGGGACCGGATTGGTCCCTCTCCGGTCCCTCTCCTATATATACGAGCACTTCTCCAGATTCAGAATTCTTTTTGCACTGATGACTTTAGGCTACCAAAACAGCTGTATGCACCTCAATAATTTTTCTTTGGCGTTTCTGACGTAGTAGTTTATTCCTGTTTTAATATTCGAACGCCAAGTCTCCTGCTATTATTATTTTTATTATTAAATTCCAATTTTTATTTAAATATCTGCAAACAAAAAAGTCCCACCACGTCACATTTTTCTGTTAGAGTATCAGAAAATGGCAATTTTCAGGAATTTTTATCATTTTCACAGTATCACAGGTTGTAACCCTTCCTGCTGGCAACTCAGAGTCCTGGCAAATCAGAGTCCCGGCAGCCATGTTTGTTCCATTTTTTTTCGTTAAATATCAGAAAATAGCAAATTTCATTATTTTTTTAAATATTTTTACAATACAGTCGACAGCAAAAGTATCCGAGCACAAGCAAATAATTCCGATATTAAAAAAGTACGTTTAATACTATTTTGTTAAATAAATTCTTATCGAATCATTTTCTTAGACTAACTAAGAACATGACTCGACAAGGATTTATTTAACAAAGCAGTATTAAGTGTACTTTTTTTAGACAGGGATTATTGCTTCCAGTACAGATTAAATAATCGTAACAGAAAATCTGTACGTGTTACAGATTTTTCGCTATTATTTTTGAATTCTGCACTACAAAATTAGTTGAAAATAGCTAATTTTATTTTTGTTACCCTCCAAAAAAATTTTTTTTGTCGACTAGTGTTATCTTTTTTTTTTTTTCTAAGGTAGCTTCGGCATGTTACCGGGTAGGAAATTGCGAACATGCGAATGCACATTTTTAGCGTTATGTTTCCAGCATTCATGTCTACAACATGTCTTTTCATACTAAAGTGATAATGCTTTATCAATTTGTAATTCACTTTCTTCCTCTATATATCTCACACCATTTACGCGATTGGAAAGGTATCTATACAGTTTTCCACCAAGTAGCGCTATAAACGTTAGCATATGATAGCGCACAACCACTTTAGTATACTTAGTTGGCCTCCTTTCTTCTGCCTGTATATATATATATATATATATATATACTATTACTTATTTACAACTATTATGACTGAAAACATATGTTATAATTTCACATATATATATATATATATATATATATATATATACATATGCATAACCATTGTAAATTAGTATTTTATTAAAATATTATTTTAGAAGTATAGTTTTGATTTAAAATATTATTTTTAATATTTTATATTAATTCATTACAATATGAAAATATGTAAAAGGAAGGAAGCACTGTAGTGCTGATCATATTTTTAAAAACTAAAATGACAAACTATGCGCTTGCTAATAATCAAAAGCGTCAATAATTTTGAGGCCTTATAGAGCAGTGGTTGCCAACCGGTGATCCGTGGACCAATAGTAGTCCACCGAAGAATCTTGAAATTATTTACACTTTTTGATGTTGTATTAGAAATTATACTGGTGTTAATTTTAACTTCAGGAATTTCTGAGTCACTCATACTCATAACATCAAAATTTTTTGGATAAGACACAGGATAAATAGAATAATCTTTTATCACAAAAGTTTGATTGTAAGATCTGGCACAGATATCGCTTTAAATTTATGATCTGCATTTAGTTAGTCATTTTTCTTAATTTTTTGGAACTTTCGAATTATTCAAAAGTTTAAAATATTAAGTTGGCAGGAAAGTTCTGTCGTATTTTAAATAAAAGATTTGAATTAGTTTTAATAATCTCTATTTATGTTTTAATCAATAAAAAAATATCCATTATTTGTAATCTTTTGTTGCCATCCTTCAAGTAGCTTGTCTAACCCTTAGCGTAGAAGTTCTCATACTTGAACCTAAAATATTCAGCAACTGCCATGGAGACAGCTTCTGAAGAAGCAAATTGTTTTCCCATCACTAACTCGGAAGCGATCGGAATAGACAGCAATCCGATGGAGAGCTTCAGATAAATGTGGTGAGTGACTAATAATTTCCCATCCAAGAGCTGATTAAACATTTTCTGCGTTACCTTGCAGTATGTGGTTTTGCATTATCTTGATGGAACGGAATTCCTTTTTTGTTCGCTAATACTGGCAGATTTTCTTTGATAGCTGTATTCAATTTATCAAGCTAGTTACAATAGGTGTCCGCATTGATGATTTTCCCATGTTTAAACAGCTTGTAGTACTATATCTTATACCACCACAAACAGAGCATCACTTTCCGTTGAGGAATATCTGATTTTACAATAACTGTGGCGAATCTTCCATATTTGCAGTAAACTTTTTTCCTGTTTATATTTTCATAAATTATCCGCTTTTCACGTTTCGTAATCAGCTTGTTCGAAAACGGCTGTTCATTGTGTCTATCAAGGAGGGATGAACAGATTCTCACATGATCCGATATATATATATATTTTTCTTTTTCATTCAAAGTGCACGAAACCCAAATACTTTGTTTCAAATAAAATTCAAGATGTTTGATGTGTTCCTGAGAAGTCGAATGGTGTATGCTGAGTTCCTTTGCAATTGCTCTGTTGGTTAGATGTGGGTTACTACTCTCTAACATGGACCGTAAAATGTCATTATTGACTTTTGAAGGCCGTCCAGATTTACGATCTTCTTTGAGACTGAAATTTCTAGAACGAAATTTAGTAAAACTTCTTTGACAGGTCCAGACATTTATAACTTCACTTCCCAATGTGTCACATAAGATTTACAAGCAACCGATACGCTGCTTTCTTTCTCAACTCACACTAAATGTACTGTCTTAAACGCACTTTATCCACTGCCACCTTTTCCTTCTGTCGTAACTAACCGATGAAGGGTATTGAAAGTATTCCTCTTATATCCCACGATATCTACGATAAATAATAAGACCCCTCATGATGCATGCTACCAGTTTATCTTAAAGATAGGTAAAACTACTACCAGTAGGTAGTAAAATACGACAGGACTTTCCCACCCCCCAACCCAATATATGTGAAAAATATTTTTCCATTTGATTGTAATAATCTAACAACATAATACGTATACTACTAAATTCAGAAAATACTTTTATATATTGAAATAGCAATTTATGACTTTAGTTAAATCTTTCTTCTGTGTTTCTTACAATATGCATGCAATAAAAAGGTAATTCACGTTCTTCCCCTGTAACTGCATTAATAAAATCAAACAACCTTTAAACCTCGTTCTTATGATTATTTACGTTTTTCATATAATAAAATAAACGTTTGTAATGCTTGATAATAAATAGGTTTATTTCATATTCATAAAATGGGCATTCTCTGATTTTTACTCTAAAATATATTTAAGTTTCTTAATAACATTCGTGGTCCGGAGGATTTAAAATAATGAACTTGGTGGCCCGTGGAATTTTAAATTATGAATTTAGTCATGAAGTCAAAAATGTTGGTGACCGCTGTTATATAGAACTTTTATCTCTAATACTTGACCAAATATCAATTTTATCACTAACTTTTAACTCATTCGCTATCATGAATTATCAAATTAAACATATGTTTACGATTACAATTATTACTTTGCTCATTTCTAAATAGAATAAATACCCTTATTTAAATTGGCGACTATTCGGGAAATAATCAATAAAGTGTTTGATTGTAATTCCATATTTCGATATTAACATGCCACTCTTAATATGAAATTTTTAAGTACATTTTAGTGAATCGAGGTGTATCAAATGCAATACAATTATGTTAAAGTGATAATTAGGTAGAAAAATATCCGCTGAAAATCGATACATTTTCTGATATGTTTTAATTTATATTGCTTACAATGTCTGAAGGAAAATGCCTTGAGTTCTGTTTAAATTATTAAATGAATATATTTACAGCCAATGCGGAACTTTTTTAGTTATTTTATGAATTTTGGAATTTTTATAATCCTTATAAAAAAATATGGAACAATAGATGATTCTTTTCCAGCACGCACATCAGTGAATAAATATATGATCCATAAAACTTTATATAGAATACACAAAAACATAAAAACATTTTATATATATATGTATATATATATATACACACTTTAAAAATTATATTTTTTAAAACATAATCTATGGATGATATTTTATTCTATTCTATTTAACTTCATTTTTAACTCAATTTGTACATCGGTTTAATTTGAATTTAATGTTAACTATATTATTTTAGAAAAGTAATATAAATTAATTTAAATTTAGTTAAAAAAAAATAGTATTAACTATCACTTTAGAAAAGCAATATGATTCTAAAAAATATATATACTCTTACTTTTCACTTAATATATTACAATTTAATTTAATATAATGGTAATCTCATTTCTATAAAATAGCAATCTACTGTAAAATTAATCATTTTATTTAAATTTAATGAAATGACAAATAGATGGTAGTACCTCTACAACAGATTAAATATTCTAATAATGCTTATTTTTAAAGAAAATAATTCTAAATACTAATAATTTATTATTTTTAATATTTTATTATTATTATTATTTTTAAATATTATTATATTTATATAATTAAACTATTTCGAGATAAAAATAAGCAAAAATAAATTCCTGCTTCTATTCAAATTCTCCATCATTTTTTAATCTGGCAAGACTAGGTTTGAATGTTCGACCTTTAACCGCATTAGTTCTCGCTGTATTTTTGTTAAAATTATTTATTTCTTCATAATTTATTTTATTTATTTTCTTCTTCATATTTTTGCTTTCGCCATTGTGGTTCAAGTATTAGGGTGGAGATATTTTAGAATTATGCACTCTACTCATAGAAAAACGCCATTTATTTGTACAATACCTACAATGCCCCTCGTGAAATGGGGAATTCTGCATGTCTTTATTCTTCTAATCTTATTTTGATTCTTTTTTTTTTTTTTTTTTTTTAATCTTTTTTAATCTACTCATTGGTTACACCGAGTTTGGTATTTCTTTATCTGTTCATATTTGCCATTTTCTATAAGTTTTCATATGTATATAGTCATTGTAAAAATTTAAATTGCAGTATATAATGTCAAGTACTGAAAAATGTAAAAAAGAAAAAAACTGACAGATTTGAATCAATAATAACTGAAAAACATTCTGTTTAAATAAAAAAAAAAAAAAAAAAAAATGTCAGAGACAGAATTCACTTTAGTACGGAGGACTATCAATTTCAGTCTGTAAAATTTTTATTTTTATTTTTTACTATTTTTTTTTTTAATCTCATTATTTGACCGTAAAACTTGGCGACGTACTTTTTAAAATGACTAAAATGAATTAAAATGAAGTGTTTCCACCTAAATTTCATACTTTAGTTAATTAAAAAAAAAAAAAAATAATAATTGTCGTGTTGAAAAAAATGTTTGCATCCATGGATTAAAAAAAATCGCCCATTTCATTTGGTACCGAATTTGTAACGATACGGCTCATATTTCAAATTTATTTTCGTGTTACACAAAACTGCTCTACAAAAACTGCAGATTGAAACTTATAGTTCTCCGTCCTAAAAACTCATCTAGAATAGTCATTAAATTATATTTCTTTAGAAAATTCCATATTAAAAAAATCATTTTACAATTTCACTTTGTTAACGAATTCAAAGCTAATAGTTAAGAAATTAACATTATTGTTTTAGTGAGTGTTTTAAATATTGATAATTATTTGAAGTATTTTTTGATTTTGTGGATTTTTCTAATATGTATCAGAAAATTACTAAAGTTGGTGCTAAGTAGGAATGACGATTTCAAAAAATCAAATAATTTTCTTGGAATACTGTTACAATAATCCTACAGGCATACAAAGTTTTTTTTTTTCCAAGTGTATGAAAACAAAACTTACGAAACATTTTTGTGATTTGGTATTATTATTATTTCAAATCAGTTCGATGCTAGATACTTTTTCACATCATAGAATTGAATGTGTGTCAGTGATTTCTAAATATATTTTAGGAAAGTGTTATAATATTTACAGATCACTGACATACTGCTGTTGACAGAAAAGTTTGATAACAGAAACCTCTGTAAAGACTGACTTTGAATACAGAGATTTGTGCTGTAAAATGTTTTATTTGTAGGAGTGGCAGACTTACGGTTCTCGAGGCCCGGGACGAAAGTCTCACTAATTTCCCCTAATTGGAACCCCTCCCCCCTCCCCTTATCAGGAGGCCCTGTGTTGCTTCTTCACTTAAACTTTTAAACATAAAAGGCATTAAAATCGGTTTTAAAATTGATTCGCCCTGCCTTAGTCAGGCCTTGCATAAACTGATTCTTTTGGTTTTGAACTGTCGATCTACGGTCGCTTTTTGTACATTATAGCTTTTTATACCAACATTTTTGGCGTAAATTAGAATTGCAACTAATGTTTCAGGTTAAAATAACGGCCCGACAACTTCACCAGATACATATATTTAAGTTTCTTTGCAGACCTCTTTAAGATTAGAGGCCCAGATCGACCCGCCCCTACGCCCTTCCCCCTTCCCCGTTGGTACGCCTTTGATCTAAAGCGAAATTGTCTGGAGCAAAGCATGTACAAATTAAACATCACATTGTCTATAGGGAATATGTTCGTCGATTGTTCACCATTTGGTGTGGTAAGAGCCATATAATAACATTTAATTTATTCCGAAAATGTTTTCGAGAAAGTTTTACGCTATTAGTAGTTTTCTTGAGAGGGCAATTGTATGCAATTTTCTATTTTAAGATTTTTCGAACCTATATGGCAATGCAAATATCGAGTATGACATTATACTTTCTTTACTCTACTCGTAATCTTTTGTTGCTGGTTGCTGTTTCTGCCGCCCGAATGCTGTAGGCTATTAGTGCTGCTGAAATCGGACACATTTAGCATCACGTTGTGCCACCTAACTTGTACCTTGCTTTTTTCTAGAGTCTGTTTTTACCCGCATATTTCCTGAAGTGAAAAAAGGAACCTTTTAGTTTTGCAGTGTAGAATGCACTGGTTTGTCCACAAAAATTAATCAAAATAGTTAAAAGGTCATTAATTTTTTTAGTAGTTTGTATTCTATTCTTTTTTTTTTTTAAAAAAAGGAAGTATAACTTATATACCATTTCTGGTAGTATATCTACTATTAAAAGTTGTTACGATTAAAGAATTAATTAAGTTCAAATATATTCGCCAATGACTATGCACAACGACTTGTGAATGATGTTAATAAAATTAAAGTTAAAATCAAGGTATATCAAATGTCTTTCAGTATAAGAAATCAAGTAAGTGGCATAGGAAAGTCAGTTTAAACTAAAATTCTTCTTTATATAGAAATATATATATATATTGTTTGTTTAAGGGGAAAAAATGTTTAGAAATTTTATTTCAGGTGGTGCTACTTGTCCCTAAGTTTTGGTTCATTTCTTTTAATTTGCTTAATCCCTAGACTTAATCTCTCTTGATCTGTTC
Source organism: Salticus scenicus (assembly GCA_963930645.1). Classification (NCBI taxonomy): domain Eukaryota; kingdom Metazoa; phylum Arthropoda; class Arachnida; order Araneae; family Salticidae; genus Salticus; species Salticus scenicus. Next base: position 217,698,292 of record OZ005654.1, on the reverse strand, counting down.
TGGTAGAACTATAGGGCAAAGTTTATGCTTTCTCTGAAGCCGAAATTGGAATATTTAAGACTAGGACGCGAATAACCTCTGATATTCAATCTTTTTCACAATCAAAGTTAGGATGTTGGTCGAGCAACAAAAGGCACACTCTTTGAAATAATATAAAGATTTTCACAGAATGAACTTTTTTTAATTATTTGCCTAGATTTTTTTTTCTAGTTGTTTTTGTGATATAGTGTCATTCATCAGGAAAATTGGAAACTAACACTTTATTTTCTCAAGCATTTTTATTTATTTATTTATTTATTATTTTTTTTTAGAAGTATTGTAGCACAAACAGCTATCTCGTATGTCATTATTAATTCTTATAATAAAGTTTAAAATGCGTCACGGATTATTGCCCACCTGTTTTTCTAATATTGTCAGATACTATCGTTTATAAATCTATATTACCTATACACAAAAGTTCTGTAATTTTTATACGATTAACTGTACGGGAAAGAAAGTGCCGAAAGGTAAAATATCTAGGGAAAAAAAAAAAAATAAAATAAAAAAAAAAATATCTAGGGAAAAAAAAATAAAAAAAAAAAACAGAATTTCTGAACACAGAGCAGATGATGTATTTAAACATATTATATTATTTTTTAAAGTTTTATAAATATTGCATCTTGACGAGTTTAATACAATGAATATAGTAATATATGTATTGGAAGAGAAATTCTGAATAATTTATTTGTCAAAATTAATTTCTAATTTCTAATCTTTGAAAACTTAAACTATTTAATGTATACATACTTATAATTCTCTATTTATAAATATGAAATAATAGAATTAATCGTTAACTGGAAATAACTTACAAACAAATCGAAAAACAAATAAATGTGTTAGAGAATGCAAACATATAGTTGAAAAGAAAAATTATATAGATTTATTTGCTTGTTTAGAATAAACTAATCATTCTATACCAAAATTTTCCTTGTGATGTATATCTTTCATAGTATACTATACAGCTATGGCTACTCTACTTTACTCAAAGAAACTTTTAAAAGTTTAGTTTAAATACAAAATATTAAAGATTTTCTATGGTTTCTCCATCTGTATGCATCATCATATTAAGTGCGTGCCCTGTATTATAATTATGACTTTGCTAGTTTCTAAACAGAGTACATTATAACAGAATTTAATTTACTAATACAAAAGGATCAAAGGAAATAATCAATTAAGTCTGAGATTTTAATTATCTCTTTCATAATTAGCATCCTACTCGATCTGCAAAACTTTGAAGTACATACTAGATGCTATTCATTGAATAGTCTATCTGCTGTTAAAAGCAATTATGTTGAAACAATAATTAGGTACAGAGTTATACCTACTGAAAGTTGATAAACTATGCTTAAAATAAGTTAAATTATGATATTCATAAAGTCAAAGCCGAAATGGTTTTAAGTGTATTATTATTGCTGTTATAGATAGTTATAATGTATGGAAAACTAAGATATAATTTGCATATATTGTTGTTTTTCAGAATTATATATATATTATATATATACACAGACATAGGGAAAAGTTTCTTTGCATTACATTAATACACCATAAATAAATACGCCTTTCTTTAGCTTATTTTGATTATGAGGCAAATTGAATGAAGTTAAATAATTTTTGAAGGAATTATATCTTGCACAATCTATCTCTATACAAGCAAGCGTATACTTATACTTTAGATATGATGTATATGTTACATCATATTTCACATAATGCATGCATCTAACACATGAAAATAAAATTGTATACAACACCAATAGTATACAATAGTATACAACTTTCGTTGTATACAACATACATGCATATTTTCACTCAACAAAATTACAAAGTTTCCAACATTTTAATTTATTCCGGAGCATTTTTAGCTCCGCCTCTACTTCATGTCAATTCTTTGTTATTCGTAATTTGTTTTTATTTTTTATCGTAGTTATATATTGGAGAAAAATAATCTATAAATAAAGTGGTGCGAAATAAAAGCTGTGCAAAAAATACTCTGGCTTAAAATGCTACAGAATAAATTAAAATGCTTGCAACTATAAAATTACATTATCACGCGCAGAGTTGCCAACATTTAAATTTATTTTGCAGCAATTTTAGCCCCGGCTTTATTCCTTTTTTTTAAGAGTAAATGTTTCTTATTTTATCGTAGTTACATACTGGAGAAAATTATTCTGAAAATACAGTAGTACTAAATTAAAACGGGGATAAAAATGCTCCGGAATAAATTAAAATGTTGGTAACCATACATGCATTATTACACCAATATATATGCATATGCGTATGCATTCGTGTAATCTGTTCAGCATCACTTTTGTCAGAGGCAAATGAAATGTATTAAGAAATATACCTGTATCATTAAACAGATGATATCAGTAAGATAGTAATGAGCCAAATATGCATAATCAATGAAATATTGCGGTGAGGTAAAGAACTAAAAAATTAACAATTCTACTAAAAAAAAAAAAAAAAAAACTTTTGTGTAATCTCAATGCTACTTTCATCTTAATCCTTTTTCTTTAAATATGAAAAAGCTTTAAATACGAATAAATTTTGCCTTAAAATATGTTGCTTTATAAGTTTTATTAAACATATTTCCCTGCAAATTTACACATATCTACAGTATTATTATTCCTTGAAAATTTAATTTCATAAGCTAATATTGTTTTACTAGCTTAATCTTAACAACTTATTATCTAAAATGGCATTATATTTATTGAATGTGGAAAGAAGTTTAAACAGGATTAGTATGTTGCTTAAAGTAGATTCCATATGAAGAATTTGCTAAGTAATGCAAGTGTCTTAATTTACAAAATATCTGAAAACTTAGATGCGTTTACTGTCTGAAATTTCTCATAGTTATGAGTTGCAGACATTTTTTTGTGTCTGAATTTGTATTTCAGACACATTTCTGTCTTAAATAAAGATATATAAGTAGGTAAGAAACACCGGTTCAAAGTCATGAGGGTGGTGCGTTGGTGCGCAGGCGGAGCGAACGGAGCCGTGCGGATGCCGCACCACCCCCTGAGGGGTCTAGATGAGTTGGTATTGACCTTGAGACATCCTCTAACTTAATCGTGAAACGTGACGAGGGTATTAATGAAGAAATTTAATTAAAAAAATTAATGAGTGGTTTATTGTAAAAGGTGATGATGGTTTTAAAGCGATGTTTGCGGTATAAGGTAAAAAGTAGGATATTGTTTGTGAGTCATTAGGAAATTAATTAGGAGGTTAATTAAGAGGTTAATTAAGAAATTAATTAATAAATTAATTTAAAAAATAAATTTAAAAATTGAGGGATAAATAAGAAATCGATTGAATTTAAGGATGTGGATGTGAATATATTATGAAAGAAATAGAGAAGTCTGACTGGGGTTCGAACCCGGTACCTTGCAGTAAAAAATATTTCAGCAGTTTTCGCGTATGTGTGAGCGATTTTTCTATTATATACCTGTACAAATCTTTTTAAATCTATGAATGCAATTATTCGAAAAGAATTCAATCGTTTAAATAATATTAATTAGAGAATAATAATTAAAAAATATTAATTAAGGATTTCCTTGTAAAAGTTCACCATATGTTTTATGAAAAAGAAAAAAAATGGCAATGTACATGAAAATTAAGTTAAAAGATGATTAAAATCTCAAATGTATAAGTGGTATTCGAACCCAGCGCCTGCTTGAAGTAAAGAAACAGTAGTTTGCAAGTACTTTAACCACTGTTCTTTAGAAATATGCATACGCAGATCTTTTTAAACTAAAGAATGTTGTATAATTACTTGATTGATAAATATTCGTTTTAAAAATAATTTTCCGTAAAGTTTCTTCATTTCAACCCAATTGTATATATTTTAATCTACCTCACAATAGATAATATTTTAAATGGGAGATATTAGATAATTCTAATTATTGATTTTAAACAATTTTCAGCAAAAATAGTTTTTTACAATTAGTTAATTGTATTTAACAGTTTAAAATAAATTCTTTAAGTTTTTTCAGGCCTAACTTTTTTCAACTTGTATCGTGTTGATCTAAAGTAAATAAAACAATAAAGTTTTTAGCTGACTACACCAATTTAATACATAATTAAAAAGGATTCCCACCAAGACATTTACTACTTCTGTGGTAACTTGTTTTCAAAAGATGGTTTTACAATAGCTGAAGAATTTTTCCCCTTAAGGCTTCTCTAGGTGACATTGGGCGATACAGGAACGGACAAGCGGAGGGGGAGGCTTTTGTATCTGCTATTCAAACAATGTTACTTTTTTGGCAAAACACATCGGTTTTCTTATAGAAGTTTTAATTCTTTTTATTTCAAGTCTTATATTATACTTCAAATCCTCCAACACTCAAAAAATATCAGTTCATTGAATTCATTTAACTAAGTAATACAAACTTTCCTTTAATATTATTTGACTGTACTTGAAAATTTTTCTTTCACACACAATAAATTCTCTCACACTCTTTAAAAGTATACAAGTTTTCAAAAATAGAGATTATTAGAAATTTACATTTATTCGTTTTAAACGCGATCTGCCTGACACTTCCCGAAAATTTTTTGTAATTCATTCCCATCATTAATTATTTTAACCTATATTTCCTAAGAAATATTCAACAATCTGTCTCAAAATAAAGAGTTTTTACCACTTTTCACTACTTTCTCTCACTTTAACATAGCGAAATACGTCAACCTTTAAGCTATCTTTTACTCAGTTTTTCTTTACAAAGTTTGTAAATAATGAAAGTAACTTTGAAAAAATTCAGAGTTGAAAAAATATTAATATATGATTTTAAAAATACATTCATGTTCACGGATGTATACTTAGACTTTACAAATGTATTTAAACATAGTTAAAAAATATTTTGGCCAAGTATTGTAGATTACAAACATAAAATTATAAACTGAAAAGTTTTCGCACAAATTATTTTACTTGACGTAAATTTAACTATCATTTTTAACAAAAATACCAATAAATTACACTCCTTATAGACTACTATTCATCAACTTACATATATTTTCCTCACCTTTGTTAACTTTTATAGTCTAATAATTTTTATACACTTCCCTGATTCTTCACATTATTTTAGAGTAAACCTGTACAATTTAGTGATAAATATGCAAATATGAAAACATTTAACAGAAATTTGGCTTGATTTAAAACAATTTAGTAATATTTTCAAATATATATTACAAGATTTAGAATGTATTTGGTAGAGTTTAAAATATATTTGGTGATTAATTCAGATTTGGCGAGAAACATACGGTATAAATGAGGAGCGAACATAAATATCATCACTTACTAACTTATTTTTACGGAGTGAAGACGTCTGTTTTTTAACCTGAACTCAGTGAAGTTTATTGATAGTTTAAATTGGGTCAAGAGATGGATCTATCTGCGGAGACGCCTATTTCAAATCAACAAACCGCTATATCACAAATCGATGACAAGAAGTTATCTAAACTTTCGATTTGTTCAATTTGTAATAAAACTTTTTCTAAAAAGTCTAATTTAACTCGACATGCAATGATTCATTCGGGTGCGAAACCTTTTATTTGCAATGTATGTCAAAAATCATTTAGTAGACCCGACGATTTGAAGAAACATTTAATAATTCATGAAAAGATTCCTACAGAATATGGATGCGAACAATGTAGTGAAAGCTTTAATCGCAAGTATGAATTACTGAATCATATTAGAAAAAATCATAAAAAGACTACAACTAAGCATACCTGTGAACTATGTAGTGAAATCTTCAGATGGAAATATGAGTTATTGAAACACACGAGAAAAAATCACCAAAAGCCTCCACCACAACATGAGTTGTCAGATTCCATAAGAAAAAATCATCGAAAGTCTTCACCGCAACATTTTTGTGAAAAATGCAGTGAAGTATTTAAATATAAAAAAGGTTTGCGACATCATACTTTAGACAAACATCGGTCTCCTTTAGTACAAGTGCAAATAACAAATTCTTCTGATCAAGATTCACTTAGGGAAAAAACTAAACATTTTAAAAGACAAAATGCTCTCAATGTGTTTATAATCACTACCTTTGACAATAAAAACAATGATATAGATTTATTATCATATTTTAATAATTTAAAAACCGATATTTTAAACGAACTGAACTTTCAATTAAATGAGAAAAGAGCATTGAAATGGCATACAATTGTTAAAGTTAAACTTACCCGCACTGTGCAAGAAGGGGGTCAGGAATTTTTTTCTCCCTTTTTCCGATCAAATACTTTCACATCCTTTTCATCAATAAGTATTGATAATGATCTTGAAAAAGCTTTTGCCAAGATGATAAAGAGTTTTGAAGAATTTAATGAACAAGGATCAGACTGGACCTTAGAAGAAATTATCGAATTAGAACTCCATATGGCTAAATACACCCCCTTTTCTTCGTCAAGAAACTAGAATTTCCAGTAAGATTTAATTATTATAGTATCATATAAGACTAAATTTGGCTAAATTTCTACTAATATCGGCGACAGTTATAAAACTTTAGCATGAAATAAGAGAATTTGGCGTAAATTCTTAAGTAAAACTGATAGATGAAGAAAAAATTTGTATTAGTTACAATCTTTTCTCGCTGCAGAGTTGTCTAAGTTCACATGCTTAGTGATTTTTTATACTTTAAGTACAAAATGGATAATACTTTACCGTCTGAGGAGACCCACGTTTCAGTTCAACAACCCCCTTCATCAAGCTTTGAGGATGAGAAGTTATCTAAACTTTTTATTTGTACAACTTGTAATAAGTCATTTTTTAAAAAATCCTATCTTACTAGACATGTCAAGGTTCACAATGATATTAAACCTTAATTAAAGTTTTTCATGTACATGAGGCTGTATATATGATTGAAATACTTCTAAATCACACTCATTATTCTCATTGGGATAAAACATCAGTGTTTTAAACACATATGTTTGAAATATTTCTATAGGACAGTGATTTAAGTCATATCGGGATTTCGATTAATCATAATTTTTCTATACATGAGAAAAGTATCAACTTTCCTTATACTGAAAGGATGTCTAAAATATATTATTTGATGTTTAGACGAAAACTTTTTACAACAAAGTGTAAAAACGACAAATTTTTTTTACAGATTATCATTAATATGTAGAGTAAAATAATATAAGTCCAACAAAGGTGAAAAGTGTGAGCAGAATGGTTGTTTTTGTCACATCATGGGTTCGTGACGTAGTGTATTAGGGGGAACTCGTATCCAGTGATTATAATCTCCCATCACACGCGTTATGACGTCAGCAACAGGTTTTAGTGTCTGCTCAAGCTTGTTCAACCATGTCTAAACTTGAAACTATATATATTTCTGTTATTACATCATATATGGTTTTTCATACCTTTTAAGTTTTATCTACAAATTTTCTAACTTAATGCTTTGTGTTAGCAATTCTGCTAAAAACAATTAATTTTTTCTAAGTGATGTGACATCAGGAAAGCATTTGACAAAAATGTTTAAAAAAAAAAAAAAAAGTGAAATTTTACAAACTCCTAAAATTAATCTTTCACAATTCTTATAAAATATTTTTTCTGTATTCTAAAAAAAAAAAAAAAAAAAAAAAGTTAAAATACAATCGTGAAAGTATCTATATATAAAAGTTGTTACTCAAAAATTATTTTTACACTCTTTAGAATAGAGATTGTGATTTTAGTTAAAGTACAAAACACTTTGATGATGCATATTCAAAGTAAGATTCAAACGTGATACTTAGGAAAATACTAACTTCATAATTATATCTAAAACTTTTATAAGTTAGTTTTTCAGGAAAATTGTTAATAAGATAAATTCATTTAAGATTTTCACAAGTACTTTACAGTTGAGTGGTAAAACAATTTTACAAGTTTTTTCTTCTTCGATGTAAGTTTGATAGTTTATAAAACTACTATCGTGTATAATTTTTACTTAGTGTTTAAATATTATACTCAAACAATACTTCTACAGTAATTGAACAAGTATATCTCTAATACATTTTACGCATGTAAACTTTTTACATGTTTTTATCTTAAAAAGATGACACTTAAGTTTGTATTCTAATAGAAAATATTATATAAAAGGTGATTTTGTAATAAAAATTAAAACAAACCATTTTCATTGAAATCTTTTTATTTGAAATTCATACACAATAATACAAAACAGCAAATTCACACGAATTTATATTGTTAGGATATCGTTCATATATTCGGCATTAAAGTTATTCGAATTCATATTTTCACTGTTAACAGAAAAATCGTGAACATTATTCAAACATTTGGGATTAAAGTTATACAAAAAATTTAACAAGTTCAGACTTTCATTGTCATAGTTTACTAGAGGTAAATCAGTTTGTATCAGGTTAAAATTATTTAAGTCCTTATTTTCAACTTTGGTAGATAAATCATCAATATTATTTTCACTTGTATATTCCACATTCGAATTGTTCAAAAAAATTTTTAAGTCTAAGTTCATATTTTCATTCTGAAAGTTGTTGGAAGGTAAGTCAAAAACACCATTCATACATTCAATGTGAAAATTATCCAAAAAATTTAACAAGTCCAGATTCTCACTGTCATTATTAACTGTTGGTAATTCATTGTTAGTACTTCGTTCATTACAATTTCTAAGTATGTTAAAGTCTTTAAGATGATTCTTTCTCTTATGTTGCAATAACTCATACTTACACTGAAAAATTTCACTGCATTCATCACATCTAGTTTGCATTGAAGATTTTTTATGCATATTTCTTTTATGTTTTAAAAAATGTCGTTTATTTGAAAATGTATCAGTACATTCGTCGCAACAGTATGGATGTAAAGTCTTTTTATGACTTTTTCGCTTATGGTTTAAAAAAGCATGTTTAGTTGGAAAGGTTATAGAACATTCCTCACATATATACTCAGGTTTACGATAATGCATCCTCTTGTGCTTTTCTAATTCATACTTGTGTTTAAAAGCATCTTTACAAATAATACATAGATGTTCATTTAAGACTTTTTGATGAAATAATCTCTTATGTTTCGATAAATCACACTTGCGATTGAAATTTTCAATACAATATTCACATTTGTATCTTATGGAAATTTTTCTATGGGTTTCCATATGTCTTTTTAAACGATGTAAAGTAACAAATCCTTTCTCACACACGTAACAAATATTAGGTTTAATATCATTGTGAACCTTGACATGTCTAGTAAGATAGGATTTTTTTAAAAATGACTCATTACAAGTTGTACAAATAAAAAGTTTAGATAATTTCTCATCCTCAAAGCTTGATGAAGGGGGTTGTTGAACTGAAACGTGGGTCTCCTCAGACGGTAAAGTATTATCCATTTTGTACTTAAAGTATAAAAAATCACTAAGTATGTGAACTTAGACAACTCTGCAGCGAGAAAAGATTGTAACTAATACAAATTTTTTCTTCATCTATCAGTTTTACTTAAGAATTTACGCCAAATTCTCTTATTTCAAGCTAAAGTTTTATAACTGTCGCCGATATTAGTAGAAATTTAGCCAAATTTAGTCTTATATGATACTATAATAATTAAATCTTACTGGAAATTCTAGTTTCTTGACGAAGAAAAGGGGGTGTATTTAGCCATATGGAGTTCTAATTCGATAATTTCTTCTAAGGTCCAGTCTGATCCTTGTTCATTAAATTCTTCAAAACTCTTTATCATCTTGGCAAAAGCTTTTTCAAGATCATTATCAATACTTATTGGTGAAAAGGATGTGAAAGTATTTGATCGGAAAAAGGGAGAAAAAAATTCCTGACCCCCTTCTTGCACAGTGCGGGTAAGTTTAAATTTAACAATTGTATGCCATTTCAATGCTCTTTTCTCATTTAATTGAAAGTTCAGTTCGTTTAAAATATCGGTTTTTAAATTATTAAAAAATGATAATAAATCTATATCATTGTTTTTATTGTCAAAGGTAGTGATTATAAACACATTGAGAGCATTTTGTCTTTTAAAATGTTTAGTTTTTTCCCTAAGTGAATCTTGATCAGAAGAATTTGTTATTTGCACTTGTACTAAAGGAGACCGATGTTTGTCTAAAGTATGATGTCGCAAACCTTTTTTATATTTAAATACTTCACTGCATTTTTCACAAAAATGTTGCGGTGAAGACTTTCGATGATTTTTTCTTATGGAATCTGACAACTCATGTTGTGGTGGAGGCTTTTGGTGATTTTTTCTCGTGTGTTTCAATAACTCATATTTCCATCTGAAGATTTCACTACATAGTTCACAGGTATGCTTAGTTGTAGTCTTTTTATGATTTTTTCTAATATGATTCAGTAATTCATACTTGCGATTAAAGCTTTCACTACATTGTTCGCATCCATATTCTGTAGGAATCTTTTCATGAATTATTAAATGTTTCTTCAAATCGTCGGGTCTACTAAATGATTTTTGACATACATTGCAAATAAAAGGTTTCGCACCCGAATGAATCATTGCATGTCGAGTTAAATTAGACTTTTTAGAAAAAGTTTTATTACAAATTGAACAAATCGAAAGTTTAGATAACTTCTTGTCATCGATTTGTGATATAGCGGTTTGTTGATTTGAAATAGGCGTCTCCGCAGATAGATCCATCTCTTGACCCAATTTAAACTATCAATAAACTTCACTGAGTTCAGGTTAAAAAACAGACGTCTTCACTCCATAAAAATAAGTTAGTAAGTGATGATATTTATGTTCGCTCCTCATTTATACCGTATGTTTCTCGCCAAATCTGAATTAATCACCAAATATATTTTAAACTCTACCAAATACATTCTAAATCTTGTAATATATATTTGAAAATATTACTAAATTGTTTTAAATCAAGCCAAATTTCTGTTAAATGTTTTCATATTTGCATATTTATCACTAAATTGTACAGGTTTACTCTAAAATAATGTGAAGAATCAGGGAAGTGTATAAAAATTATTAGACTATAAAAGTTAACAAAGGTGAGGAAAATATATGTAAGTTGATGAATAGTAGTCTATAAGGAGTGTAATTTATTGGTATTTTTGTTAAAAATGATAGTTAAATTTACGTCAAGTAAAATAATTTGTGCGAAAACTTTTCAGTTTATAATTTTATGTTTGTAATCTACAATACTTGGCCAAAATATTTTTTAACTATGTTTAAATACATTTGTAAAGTCTAAGTATACATCCGTGAACATGAATGTATTTTTAAAATCATATATTAATATTTTTTCAACTCTGAATTTTTTCAAAGTTACTTTCATTATTTACAAACTTTGTAAAGAAAAACTGAGTAAAAGATAGCTTAAAGGTTGACGTATTTCGCTATGTTAAAGTGAGAGAAAGTAGTGAAAAGTGGTAAAAACTCTTTATTTTGAGACAGATTGTTGAATATTTCTTAGGAAATATAGGTTAAAATAATTAATGATGGGAATGAATTACAAAAAATTTTCGGGAAGTGTCAGGCAGATCGCGTTTAAAACGAATAAATGTAAATTTCTAATAATCTCTATTTTTGAAAACTTGTATACTTTTAAAGAGTGTGAGAGAATTTATTGTGTGTGAAAGAAAAATTTTCAAGTACAGTCAAATAATATTAAAGGAAAGTTTGTATTACTTAGTTAAATGAATTCAATGAACTGATATTTTTTGAGTGTTGGAGGATTTGAAGTATAATATAAGACTTGAAATAAAAAGAATTAAAACTTCTATAAGAAAACCGATGTGTTTTGCCAAAAAAGTAACATTGTTTGAATAGCAGATACAAAAGCCTCCCCCTCCGCTTGTCCGTTCCTGTATCGCCCAATGTCACCTAGAGAAGCCTTAAGGGGAAAAATTCTTCAGCTATTGTAAAACCATCTTTTGAAAACAAGTTACCACAGAAGTAGTAAATGTCTTGGTGGGAATCCTTTTTAATTATGTATTAAATTGGTGTAGTCAGCTAAAAACTTTATTGTTTTATTTACTTTAGATCAACACGATACAAGTTGAAAAAAGTTAGGCCTGAAAAAACTTAAAGAATTTATTTTAAACTGTTAAATACAATTAACTAATTGTAAAAAACTATTTTTGCTGAAAATTGTTTAAAATCAATAATTAGAATTATCTAATATCTCCCATTTAAAATATTATCTATTGTGAGGTAGATTAAAATATATACAATTGGGTTGAAATGAAGAAACTTTACGGAAAATTATTTTTAAAACGAATATTTATCAATCAAGTAATTATACAACATTCTTTAGTTTAAAAAGATCTGCGTATGCATATTTCTAAAGAACAGTGGTTAAAGTACTTGCAAACTACTGTTTCTTTACTTCAAGCAGTCGCTGGGTTCGAATACCACTTATACATTTGAGATTTTAATCATCTTTTAACTTAATTTTCATGTACATTGCCATTTTTTTTTTCATAAAACATATGGTGAACTTTTACAAGGAAATCCTTAATTAATATTTTTTAATTATTATTCTCTAATTAATATCATTTAAACGATTGAATTCTTTTCGAATAATTGCATTCATAGATTTAAAAAGATTTGTACAGGTATATAATAGAAAAATCGCTCACACATACGCGAAAACTGCTGAAATATTTTTTACTGCAAGGTACCGGGTTCGAACCCCAGTCAGACTTCTCTATTTCTTTCATAATATATTCACATCCACATCCTTAAATTCAATCGATTTCTTATTTATCCCTCAATTTTTAAATTTATTTTTTAAATTAATTTATTAATTAATTTCTTAATTAACCTCTTAATTAACCTCCTAATTAATTTCCTAATGACTCACAAACAATATCCTACTTTTTACCTTATACCGCAAACATCGCTTTAAAACCATCATCACCTTTTACAATAAACCACTCATTAATTTTTTTAATTAAATTTCTTCATTAATACCCTCGTCACGTTTCACGATTAAGTTAGAGGATGTCTCAAGGTCAATACCAACTCATCTAGACCCCTCAGGGGGTGGTGCGGCATCCGCACGGCTCCGTTCGCTCCGCCTGCGCACCAACGCACCACCCTCATGACTTTGAACCGGTGTTTCTTACCTACTTACATATATAATGTTTAAAGTGTATATTAAGACATTTACGTACCTCAAGTGACTTTTCAGGTGCTTTTATGTCTTACATTAAGACCCCTTTATTTGCAGTGTAGCTGCTGAATGTTTCCAGATAAACTTTAAATGTGAATTAATAAACCACGTAAAAAGTGAGGGTTTCCTTTTAAACATCCTGTACAGAACATTATGGATTTCTATGTAATGCATTTTTTATAGTTCGACTAGTACAGTGCAACAGCTTCTTATTTTTAATTTGGGTAGGAAATATTTTATGCTTGCAAGCGAGATTTTGGATCTGTCTCTTATTTTGCTTAAAAGAAAAATAATATATATATATATATATATATTAGCACCACTATAATTAGTATATTTAAAGGTTTCTCTTGCAGCATATATTTCCGCATAGCAACTGCACATCCCGTTCGATATCAAAGCAAACCGAAAATCAGCTTTATTTTCTTTAAAATGAATCTAACGCGTACTGTTGTAATTAAAATTACACATTTATTTATAAACGGAAATTAAACAAAAATGTGTATAATTAAAATTACACATTTATTTATAAAAGGAAATAAAACAAACATGTGTGTAATCTAAATAGATATAAAAATACTTTATGTTTATATAATACAATTTAAAAAGTGATTTGTATGTAAATATAAGCAGGTAAAAAAATGTTTTTTTTTTTTTTTTTTTTTTTAATATGAGCGGTAAATTGCTAAATGTAAAAGCGGGAAGCCATAATTGTAAAATTGAAGGTGGGAGAATTGTAATGTGTTCTTGATATGAATCTACGAGACAGCCAGGCGACAAGCGGAGAAAGCATTTGACACTAAACTACAAAAGCTCACGAAAATGGATTATTGCAGCTATAAATGAGGAAAAAAGAGATGAAGCAGATTTTCGATAACCGAGATTTCTAAGAAAAGCAGAGGGGATCAAGAGAAGAGAAGCATAGAAGTGCATTGGTAAAAAAAGAAAACGACCACTAAAAAAAAAAAAAAAAAAAAAAAAAGGAAAAGGCCCCGTGTGTGGCAGAAGGCGGAGTCAAAATGGGCCTGTAAGTGAAAAATACAAAATATCGTCAGACGATGGAAAATTTTTAAAGGAGAAATGATCCAGTGAAGACAAAGGTTGTACCCTCGCAGATGCTATAGACCTGGAAGAGGCCGGTACGCCCAAGAGTCCAGGAGTAGAAATCTTCGGATGACTGGACAGTAAAAACAAAGGAGCCTTCGGAGGTGCATAAGGCTGGAAATGAAATGCGCCCCTGAAGTAAAGGTTGGATCTTCGCGGCAGTTATGATGCTCTGAAAACTGTGGTGAAAGCTCTGTTAATAAATAGCCCGTTATGCCTGATGTCCGAATTCTGGATTACATTAAAGTTGAACGCTTGTCGTCGGGTGAGTAAATACTTTAAATTATATATATAAAAAAGAAAATATCTAAAGTTTTTAGATTTCATTCTTTTTTCTTCCTCCTTAAAAAGAACTGGCTGAGTCCCTCTTAAAGTGCTATTGCTTTATTATCAATAATGATATCTCTTTAATTTAATTTATTTTTAATAAAGAATTTTTATGTTTAGAATAAAAGGTATTTGTTCTGAATTCTTATTGTTTTTCTCATTGGTTTCTGGATAAGTTTTTCCAAGAAGACAGCTTAATAAGATAGGATATATTTTTAGTATTCAAAATTTTATTTTATGACCTAGTAAAAATTTAAGGAACTTGGGTATTATTTAGATTATTAGTTTTTTAGAAACAAACCAACGCAATGTATGGTACAGATTAGAGAGTATCTCTAAAATAACAATTTCTCTCCAACACGTACCAACATTTGTAAAATTATACTCTATAGAATCTCAGACACTGCGTAAAGAAGTAGAATAACGCTAGATATTTTTTTTTAGAAAATAAGAAAATATTCTATTTTTAATGAAATTATGTTTATGAGTAAGATTTTGCAGGTCATTTAGCAATAAAATATCAATATCACTATCGTGATATTTAAAAATAATATTTTAATGACAACAGAAATAGTTTTTACCATTTTAAACTCTGTAAAAAAAAGTTAAATTACAGTAATACAATTTGTAGAATACGAACTATATTAGTAAGGAATACTCTTCTCACTGGTTTTCGAATATTCTGTTTGGTAGAGAATAACAAAAGATTAGATTTCTGTTCGGCAAAAATTATCCCATGAGGAATTCAAAGCTTCTCGAAGCGCAACAAAGCATTCTAACTGTTTTCCTCCAGCATGCACTTGATGAACAAATGTTTTCCACTATGTTAAGATCAGGGATTTTATCTGGCCATGGTAAAAATCTGCACATTACTTGGGTCGAATTAATTTTTAACTCCATACCCAAGCAGCACCGAAACGTTCTCTGAACGTTCAAAAATTGTTCTGCAAACACGTTCTAAGAACGTTCACTTTGAACGTGTTATAGACGTCTATCTGTCCATCTTGAAGACGTACAATAGTACGGTTCAGAGAACGTTCAATGAACGTGTAACTATCACCATCGGTGTTATAGAAGCGTTCTGAGAACGTTCTATGTATACGGTCTCAGAACGTTCTAAACGTTTATAGAACGTTTTCGAAACGTTATACACATTTTCAGAACGTTCCAGAAAACGTACTGTAAACGTTCTAAAATAGTGTAGTTAAAAAAAAAAAAAAATTATGACGTCATTATAAAAAATCACCTCAGTACGAGCGCTTAGAAGTAAAAATTACATAGCTGATGACGAATAATGATACAACACATGAGCAGGGATATGAATTACTTTTTTTTTCAATTCAAATAATGTTTGAGAAATTTTAACATACTTACTATTCCTTTAATTTCAACGTATATGCATAAAAAATTCTATATTCTATGACAGTTTTCCCCAAAAAGTGTCATAACGTCTCTTTATACCTTAAAAAATTTCTTAAATTTTTGCATTTTTTAAAAATTTCTTTTTTTCCCCTAATCTGAAGATAATGAAGTTGTAGTATTAATTACAAAACTTTGAATACACACCATAAAATGCAAGAACTCGCACCAACTGTTTCGGGTCAAAAGAAGACACAACCCTTCATCAGGCGAACATTGTAGGCACGAGAGCTGCAAACAAGCACGTTGAGTGTGTTGAATGCGTTGCCGCTTTGTTTGTAGAAGCCGTGCTTTGTTTGTAGCAGTTGCGAGTTCTTGCATTTTATGGTGTTTATTCAAAGTTTCGTAATTAATACTATAACGTCATTATCTTCAGATTAGGGGAAAAAAAGAAATTTTTTAAAAATGCAAAAATTTAAGGAATTTTTTAAGGTATATATAGACACGTTATGACACTTTTTGGGAATTACTGTCTTAAAATATGGAATTTTTCATGCATATACGTTGAAATTAAAGGAATAGTAAGTATGTTAAAATTTCTCAAACATTATTTGAATTTAAAAAAAAAGTAATTTATATCCCTGTTGCTGTGTTGTATCATTATTCTTCATCTGCTATGTACAACTAAACTCTTGATTTATTTTGCTTGTTTTAATCCTTGTGATTCCGAATGCGTCATCCTATGATTAATGTTTGTTTTTCATGGTTGTATTCTGTTTCATTCTCTGATTTCTTGAAGTAAATAATTTATTCCAATTTATTCTTCATTTCTAAGTTCAATTAATTTCTTGTACGATAGGGTGCCCGCTAGCAATTTGCTATTATAACTGCTAACGAACGAAATCGTACATTGGTGCTCAACGACGAAAAGGGTCACCCCCTAACGAGTTTTTTTTTTTTTTTTTTTTTTTTTTTTTCTACCATTCTAAGCTTTTCCTAAAAAAATGTTTAAAATGCTGTCTTAATTTTTTATTTCCTCGTTGCTTTTTTGTATCTTTTGATTTAAGTTTCATGTGGTTTTTACGCACCGGCAAAATTATTAAAATTGCAACTAACAATATAGGAATAAATTTATGATTAGACTGAAGTTAAATAAAATAAAAATAAATAAATAAAAAATAAATGTTTCAATAAATCACAATCAGTCTCCCCAGGTTATTTAAATTTGTTGTAATTTCTTTCTCATTGACCTATGTGGTTTCAGGGATCTTATATCTGTTGCTTGGCTTTAACTAAGATTAAAAATTCATTTATACATATATATATATATATATATATATATATTAATTTTTTTTTTAAATACAGGGTGCAAAGCATTGTGACGAGAATACCTTTATCTTTGCAACTATTGGTCGCAAATATATAATTTCAGTTACAAAATGTTTTAAAGAATATGAGCATTTGTAGTATAACATGTTTAAATTTAAAATATCTATTTTTTCAAAATTGCAAAAACTAGCTTTTTACATAGTCCCAGATCCCTATAGTCATATTTAGAAAACTGACACTCATCCTAACAAAAAGTTTCATTTCTATTCTCCCCAAATGGAACAAGATATTTAAAGTTTGGATTTTCTAACATATTTCGGCCTTCAATAAGGGATCGGTTTAAAAATCCTAATTGGACTTTGTTTGCATTTTCCCTGGGTTTATTAAAGAATTTTTCATTGACTTTTTAATAAAGCCCGAGAAAATGCGAAATAATCCTAAATTTTGAAACTAACTATCTCAGACAATTTTGGGTGCACAAAAGTGAAACTTTTTGTGTTATATTTTTTAGGTTGGAACTCAACTTTCACTATTAGTGTCATGAAAATTGTATAAAAATTATCAGTTTTTGTGATTTTTAATAAATTGATTTTTTAAATTTAAACATGTCATATAATGAATTCTTACATTTTTTTAAAAATACATTTTCTTATTGGAGGACGTCTGAGACCAATTGTTGCGCAAATAAAGGCCTGCTCTCGACTTTGCACCCTGTATATTCTAAACATTTCTGGGTACTACTTTGTAAGTCCATGGATAGTTTATAAATATATTTGAATGCTGAAGTTTATAGAAAGTTTTAATATTTCAACATAAAAAATAATTTCAAAAATGAATGTACCAATACACCGCTAAAATAATATATAATTGAGTTTAGAATATATTGTTAATTTATAATAATAAGAAATTGAAACAAAAAATTAAAAATTAGTTAGAAGGAGGAAATTTTAAAAATTTCCAAATAATTAAATACATATATATATATTTTTAATCAAAATATTTTTCTAAAATATTTAACATACTTCATATTTTTAAATTTCAGTACATGTGTGTATACATATTTTCAGTTTACAGCAGCAGTTTACAAAAATGATGTTTGCAGGTATTTAAATTTATTCCACATGGCAATGTAATTCGTATTCTTTAAATGTTTAAATTTCTTTAAATTGAGTCAACGCAATTTTTACCTCATTTGATGTAATTATGCTATCATGGCATATTAAATAATTGATAAATGTAAATATTATTAGTATTAATAAATAATATAGTAAATCGTCCTTTTTTTTTTTTTTATAAAGATGTGGAATAGAATTGAATCTTTGTTTTATTATGCAGATAAACAATTTCATATATTTTATTTAATAAATAACAGTAAAGAGATATTTAAAATTGTAAGTCGGTGAAACTTAGGATATTATTTTAAAAATATGCAATTTGCATAACCTAGATTGTATATATATTATCATATAAACATTAAATAAATACTTCAGAATTTAAAAAGAAAAGAAAAAAAGAATTACGAACCTTCTTAATTTTGTTGATAAGAATTTTCTTCGAGAAAATACCCTTCCAACTAGCATTTTAAAATACACAATGACCAGTCGGAAGGGCATTCACTTAAAATTAGCACTTATCTTGTAAAATTTTTATGACTTCTTCATACTTCATTCCAGAAACATAATAACGAAAATAGTTATTTTAACAAATTCCATCTCAGAAGACTAAATTAATAAAATGAATCCATAATTTCTAAGCGGTTTTCTGTAACAGAAGCAGTTTTTTCTGCGATTCAACGCTGCTTTCTAGTATCGAAAGTTAGGCTTAAGAACTTACGCAGATATGAAAATGATTGTTTAATTGATATTAAAATAAGACTTTAATAAATAGAACATAGAGAATATTACAGGTTAAAAATATTACATTTTTACCTTTTCTAAAGCTTATCCTAGTCATTATAACGCTAAAACTGAATAAATCAGATTACATGTTTTAAAATTACCGCCTCACATAACGACACGACTTTCCCAAGACCTGGCGCTTGACTTTGCAGTTGCACGGTCAGCGAAAATTAAATAAATGCAATCCACAGATGTCGATGTTAACATCTGCTCTCCCTTCTTGCATCCGCAATAATCATGTTTCAAAGTTCAACATATGAAACAGAAATTTATTAAGCATTTATAGATGTAGGAAACATATAGTCAATATTTTAAGAAAAATGGAATGGAGTTAAATAATTATTTAAATTTTTATAAAGTATTTTAAAAACTTATGAGATCACTTTATTTTTCCATTTTAAAATCTAGAATTAAACGGAAAAGCATATTTTGTTTTAGTGTATATTTCAGTATTGAACAAAATATTCAGTGAAAATAAATAAAATAAAATAAGAACAATCAAACAGAGTAATGATTTAACAACATTATCAATATTGATAATTTATCAGTAACATTTAAACTTAAATAGAATCATAAATAAAATATAATAAAAGTTTAAAATTATGCTTAAAGAAAAGAAGAAAAAAACTCATTTCTGTAACTTCCCGATGAGTATTAGAGACCGCGAGGTTCTACTCTCGAACCTTACAGACGGGAAGTGTTGGTTTCGATTCCTGGTCACGCTCGTCGACTTAGGTTTTCGGAGTTTTCCCGTGATTTTCTTTGAAACTCGGGTAAAGCACTATATTACGTATTCAATAACATCCGTGATTAGTTTTTTGTATCTAAACTCTGGGTCTGGGGAATGCATAGATTTTCATGACAGAAGACAATCATTTTTATGCTGTATAGAAGATCTTAGAAAATGTATTTTTCTAAGGGTTTATTATTATTATTATTACAAATGGAAAAAAAAAAAAAAAAAAAAAACGGTAAATTTGTTTTAAATCATCAGAAAACGATGTTTCAATTATTCGTTTTAAAGGTGATATCGAATTCTTTTGAAAGATAATCATAGTGAAAATTTTTATCCACCCCTCCCCCATCCTCCAGGGATGATGTATACTTATTCCAAGGGGGAAAAACAATGTCCTATGAATAATAATAATAAAAAAAACCTGTTTAACTATTACTCGTTATACAGCCAAATTGAATCAATAATATATATCAAATGTATGTCACGCAGAAGGTTTGGTGAGTATATATATTACAGAAGCTGATAGATAGCCTTTCTGTGAATGGAAAATATTGGAACGTGGCAGTGCCACCTGTCGTCCGATATGCACCCAAAGGCAATCTGTAGAGTTTTACGTAATATTAATTTCACTTACCAAATTTACAATATTTATAAATCACAGAAGTTGAGATTTTTCGTTTCCGTTATGAGATTAAATTGCAAAATAGCCACGACACCTGTTGGCCGATGTGCATCCAAAATGGACCAGTAACGCTTTACATAAAATCGATTTCACTTATAACTTCAGTGTATCAGAAAATTTATTGTTAAATCACAAGAGTTAAAATATTGCCTTTCCGTTAAAATGATTAAATTGCAGATTAGCAACGCCACCTGTTGGACAATGTATACATCCAAATTGTATTAGCAGAGGTTATGATGATATAAGCCAATATATCAAGTTTAATGCATTTGTACACTATAGAAGCTGAGATATAGCTGTCCCATAAATGGAGGGTTTCATTGCATAGCACCGCAATCTATCGGACGATATACCCAAAATGAAATTCAAATAAACTCCAATTTAGGGCAAGATCTAATATTGTAACAAGTTTGGTTGAATTCCATACATTGATTCCTGAAATACAAAATTCACAAAATTTTCCATGAGTTTAAAATTTTGTAATTTTTTTTCACCTCACCGCTACTGATTATTGAGAAGCATTCTTTACTGACGTGCTAACAAAACGTTAAACTGAAAATGTAAAAAATGCTCTATTCTCTATCATGCTAAAAATTATAAATTTCGAATAACTTACGAAGTTTTTAAATTAGAATGTTGCAAATCTCTCAATAAGATTCTTATCAATATCAAAAGTGATATTTTAAAACAGGTCCGATCTCTCTGCAATCATTTGTTCTTGAGATATTAATATCGTGTACATGAACTAACGGGCTATCACACTAATAGGTGCCGATACACATTAACAGATACCATACCAACCTTTTGACTTCCGGATTCCTCACGCCACAAAACGTGTAAAAAAATCAAAAACTGAAGTCAAAAATTTTCATGATTAACCTAGTTTCCCAACCAATAGTACTAAAAAGTCATTTTGTCATATTCGTTATAATTACACTGTTACAGAACGTGTTATGACGGTGTCACACTTGAACGTTCTATATAGAACTACAATTGTACGTTTTATAGATGGTACAAATCAAACATTTTCAGAACGTTCTAAATAATACTATTTCTGAACGTGTTTTAGAACGTTCTTTTGACACGAAACACGGTGTTTGAACTATTGAAACCGTTATTAGACGTTCACAGAACGTTCCTGTGCTACTTGGGTAGGTAGTACGAATGGAGGCTCCATCTTGTTAAAACATCTTCTCTTCTCCTCCTAATTCGGACCCATAAAGCAGAAGCTCAAAATTCAGCATTCCAATATACTCTGTGTACTTCTGCCTACCACTGAAAAATATCATACTTGTTCTTCTTCCATATCCAGTTGCTTACCAGTCCATTAACCTCCCCGCCCCCCAAATATCGAGTTGAATAAAGTTCTTCTGCATTCCTTAGACAATGCCAGTAGTATTAGTAACCAGCTGGATAATCTAAGTTAAACTTCTCGTCTGAAGTCCATGACATGTGATCTTTAGCTTAAGATAAACGATTATCAATATGTGTTTTCTACTTTGGATGATGCTTTCACTTTTTGAAAAGTATTTGGATATTACTATGTAGTTGTAAACTGCTTGCCTTGACCCCCGAGTAAGTCCTGTTTGATTCAAAATTTTTGAAATAATTCCTCTGCTCTTTTTATGTTCATGAGCGAACTTTCTTTCATCGCAAGACGTTAACATTTTAAGCCTACCAGTCTTTTTACTTTTCCCGTTTCTGTCTGACTTTCTGATAAAGTTAGAAACTGTGTAGAGTTTGCGCTCCTGCAAACTCCATCTTAACTTACTTAATTAGATTACTAAGAGAACACAAGACTTTAAATAACAATAACTAAAGTTTATTTGAGCAGATTAATGGGAGGGTGGCCTGGCAATTTAACTTAGCTCAGTCAGTATGTTACTTAATCAAGTTATATGAATCAACAATTTAATTAGATAATTTTAAATATCTCACCCCAGCAAACAATTGAAGGTGTAGCGATGGTTGCACTCGTAACTCCACTGCTCTAACTTCCCTTTCGATCAGAGGATTCCCTACAGGTCGAAAGTCTCTTTTACGAGCGCTAGCAAAAACTCGTACTAACTCTCCAGAATAACTAACTTTCAACTATAATACTCCAATATCCACTCTATAATATACTCCGACCATCCGCCATAATATCCTCCAACATCCACAATTTTTATACTTCTTTCTACACCCTCCTTTCACTACATTTCAATTCGTACTTTTAAAAATCACTTCCAATTTAACTAATATTCAAAATCTAAGTCTTTTAATGCAGCACCCTGCCGACGCAAAACTACTCCGACCTCAACCGTCACCGAGCCACTGGCGACGGAGTGATTTTAACCGTCCCCACTTCCTATCTTGCTGGATCCAGCTTAATTGAAACAACTGTGGTGACGTTCTAACGTCTCAACCTCACAACTGTAGTGGAGCTGATGTGCAGTACATGTGAAATCTGTCTAACACCTTTATCCTCATTTTTATATGCAACAATTGGAGTCTTTTAAAAATCATTTTAAGGTACTCGTTTAGGCAGTCTGAAAAGAAAATAACAATGCAATTTTTAACAAAATACGATTTCCTCAACAAAAACAGTTAATGAAAATTCTGTATTTACATTTTTACTCGCATCCACTCGTATCCACCAAAAAAAAAATTATGGCAGGTGTCCTTCTGCTTTTTTTACATACTCGGAATCATGCATATCAGTTTTTCTGCAATCTACTAATCAGCATCAGTGGTAGACATTTCATTTCTACGTGAAATTAAAGGAAACTTTGGTGAATAAAATATGAATAAGAATCTGATAGCCAAGATAAAATTACAGAAAATAATTTACAA
Organism: Salticus scenicus; assembly: GCA_963930645.1. Taxonomy (NCBI): domain Eukaryota; kingdom Metazoa; phylum Arthropoda; class Arachnida; order Araneae; family Salticidae; genus Salticus; species Salticus scenicus. The sequence goes on along the minus strand of OZ005654.1, from coordinate 217,674,901 downwards.
AAATGGAGTTTCCTTCTACTTTTTCTACCCAGAGTATAGGTTCACTATAAATGGAAGAAATCGCAGCATAATAGCATGACCTGATAGTCGATATGCTTCAGAATTTGACAGAACCAATTCATATCAAGGCGCACCAAAATTTGTTTTTTTTGAAATTCTGTGCGATGTTCTTGATCTAAAGCTGTCACAAATGTTTTGTGTCACACTAGCAGATTTGTGGCTATTTCCTAAATATAGCCATATTGTATTTAAGACATCTCAAAACATGTAACTCCATCGAAATGTAAAACTGAAATTTTTTCCTGTGAATATTGAAGTAATTAAATAGGTAACTATATTGAAAATAATATTGTTATAAATTTATCACTCATTTCACAAGAAAGTAAAAAAAACTATTTAAATAACTAACTAATAGACAAATTAAAATTATGTATATTGATATCCCTTTTTTTTTTAATCTTTGCATTTGTCAATATTGTTCACGCAAACTCTATTGCTATATAACATCCGAAATTTACACATCACTAATTTGTATTATTGCAGTAACTGTGTATCTCCAAATAAATAAGAGTTCGTGTTTGTTATTACAGCTTTGATATTTTCTAAATATAACACACTTATTTAGCCGCAAGCTTCAAAACAATAATCAACTAATTCGGCAGTTTTAATCATATCTTCCGTAATTAACATTCTGTTTCGTTTCGGAAAACTTTAAAGTACGATCTGGATACCGTTATTGTACGATATATCTATTGTGATAATATCCTGATGATAATTAGCCAGAAATACGTACACTTAAAATCGATAAAATGAGCTGCTAGTTTAAATTGCAATATTTTAGAATACATAGGCAACATCTGACATAATTAGCCACGAAAATTAGCCCCACAGCCATTCAGTGACGCTCTCATTAACCAAGTTCATAACCACATTACCCCTACTTCATGATGGAAGTCAATTCAAGTGAGCTGTAAAGTAAAAGTAAAACCACATATATCGTTCGTATGTCTGCGGCTATGGGTGAAATTACTTGCTAAGATCATTTTAGTGATATAATGTGACATTTTTTTTTTTTTTTTTTTTTTTTTTTTTTTTTTTTACCTTTAAGGAATTAGATTTAAAACGTCTTTATAAAAATAAGTTTTTCTGTTTACAGAAATTTTCATTAAAAAAATGTAAAACTTATTCTTATAAAGATGTTTAAAAATTAATTCCTTAAAGGTAAAAAAAAAATGAGATGCATTTATGACACTGACATGATCTTAGCAAGTAATTTCGCCCATAGCCGCAGACACAGGAACGATATTTGTAGTTTTACTTTACAGCTCATGTCATGTGACTTCCATCATGAAATAGAGGTTGCGCAGTTATGAGCTTGATCAATGAGAGCATCACCTAGCTGCTGTGATGAAAAATAATTAGGTTAAGAAACTCACAAGAGAAAAAAACATTGTAGAAAAATAATACATAGCCGCCAAAATTACATTTTATTAAGGGGGTTTCTTAAGGGGGAATACAATTCATCAAAGCGGGCAGATGTGGTTCGTCAGTATCCAAGTGTCGTGCACTCACAAATTTTCGACCGTCGTTTACTTAGAGAAGTTTATTGCCACTATATATTATTAGATTTCATTGGCATTCCGCGGTTTATTATTTTACGATTGTGCAGCATTGTATAAAGACTTTCGGAAAAAGTTTGTAATAATTTGTGCATATATTTTAGAAGGTTGAGTTATGTGAGCGCTAGTATTATAAGGGAAATTGACGCGTGTTTACTAAATCAAAGGAAAACTTTAACGCCTAGGACAACAAAGATAAAAAATTTGGAAAGCAGACAGCTGTTTCGGTAGCATTAGCGTATCATCTTCAGTGCATCATGTGCCTCATTCTCTCTCACTTCTTTACGTTCAGTTTAGCTTTCGAACTGTTTTAACACTGCATGGCGAAGTTTATTCGCGACGTCTTTCTTCTGCAGAAATTTGTGATGAGAAAAAAATGATGTCTAAGTAAAATAGCACACATTGTATTTTTATTTGGCTCGAAATGCCAACAGAAGTATTATAATGCATTAAATAATGTAAAGAATATCATCTCATAATAATTTAATGGCCCTGTCCTTGTTCTTTTAACCCTTTAAAGTTCCTTACAATTGTATTGATACCAAATATTTAACATTTTTTATGCAACAAACTTTCTATAATTTCTTTATTTTAATCGATTTGTAAACTTTTGTTACCTTACTGTTCGTTAGATAGAAACACTAATCTGAAATTTAACAAATTATGTTTCATAGTAAGCCATATCCCGAACTCACTTTAAATTTCGTAGTATGCGAGACTTTACATTACTGCTTTGATGATGTGCTCATGTCTAATTGCTTTACAGAATGAAAGTTGTGCTTTTATTTTGACCTAAGATAACTATTTTGTATTTTTTTATTATTAACCGACTTCAAAAAAGAAGGAAGGTTCTCAATTCAAAACGTATGTTTTTTTTATGTTTGTTAGCTCATAACTTCTGAACGGATGCTCCGATTTTGGAACTTTTTGTTTTGTTGAAAAGGTCTTGGTCTGAAATAGGTCCCATTGTAATATCTTTACGATCTAAAAAAAATACAGGGTGCCCAAAAAAATCAGTCCCAACTTCTTTAACTGCTAAACGGCTGCAGCTATAGTGATAAAAATGGTATGTAAGTATAGCAAAGTGGCCATGCAGTAGAAGGTTAAACCGCTTGCAGCGCCACCTGGTGGAAAATAGCGGAGTTAGTGTTCCTACCTCGAAAACGGTTCAAAAGAAAAAGTGAATCACAAAGCTGAAGAGTATCACCGATTTAGTACAAAAAGATAGTTTAGACATCCATGCTAACGTTCCTATCTCGGAAACGGTTCAAGACAGGGGGAAAAAGTGGTTGCTGTGAAGGCGCAATTTACAGTTCCATTTTCTGCCAATTTTCTTTCATTTTTAGTTCTTTGAATAGTAGTTCGTTTTTGGAGTCGGTTCTATTTTTTTTACAAAAAGATTTTATTTTCATCATAAGAATAGTTCACTTTGAGCATACTTGCCAACATACTAATTAATATTCCGTAGTATTGTTAGCTGCGCCTTTTTTTTCACACCGGTATCTTTTTAGAGTATTTTCCCTCTTATTTAATCGTAATTACATTTGGAGAATATTTCTCTAAAAATTTATTGATGTGAGAAAAAAGGGACTAACAAGACTACGAAATGTTAATTAGGACGTTGGCAAGTATGCTTTGAGTAAAAAGAAAAATATATTGTATCACTTTTTAAATCCTATTATGAAATTTTTAAATTAGGTTTTGTACATTTATGAAACATTATTAAATTACATTACTGATATAACCTGTTTAAATAAAACCAGACCGAAAGATAATGCAGTTCGCTAGATTGTTAACACTTTCTTACTACACACATTCGTTGCACATTCAATATTCAATGTATTTTGCCTACAGGATCACAATCACTTAACGTACAAGCAGATGAGCAGAAACACAGAAAATATATTAACTGAATTCATAACCGCTATCAAACATTGCTGGACAATATTAAGAATGATTAACAGAAAAGAAATTCAATTCCTGAAATTTCCAATTATAGCCCTTAATGTATCTTTATATTTTAGAGAGACCCGGTAAATCTTAAGTCTAAACATAAGATAATCTATTGGAAACACATTTTTCATACCAAGAATAAATGTTAAACGTATTATGATTTTTCTAATAGAAAATTTTGTTAATGTGATTTATAAAAATGCTTGTGATAGACAGTAATGCATTCATATTTAATGTGATTTATAAAAATGCTTGTCATAGAAAACAATACATTCACCTTTACTGTGATTTATAAAAATACTTCTCATACGAAGAAGCATTTTTAATAGAGATAACAAAGCAATGCATTCGCGTTATCCCTGTATACAGATCAGTTGTGCTTGTTGCAAATTGAATTGTCTTTGCATCCTCTCAGGCGGCGCTACTAGTCGTCATTTTTCGACGCGCCGATGTATGATTACTGAGTAGTTGAAAAATGTGATCTGAAAGGAGTCGGTCGTGCTTGACCGTTTAAAATATATAGTGCTTAAGAAATGTTCATTTGTGTTTAATTCTAAATCCGTGTAAAATGTTTTGTGATCTGTGACGTGAAAATAAAGTATAAAATGAAAAACAGAAGATTACCTTCATTATTAAGTTTGAAATGGATTTTTGTGACTTGTGTTTAAAGCAATATGAAACATTCTGGTGACCCTAGGATGTGATTATTTGCATTTTTTTGGGCGACATGCATTTTTTTGGATAATTATAGAGTAATAAAGAATCATCAAGTCAGCATCGGATATGGGAGGTAGGCTTTTTCCCTTGTTATTTCATTATTTTGGTTTGTGTTTGGGGGATAAAAGTTATGGTTTCATTTTAAAAGAAAAGCGTTGTTTTTGTTATGAAATGGTTGCAGTCTGTAGGGGCACCGAAATCATTCGGTTTATATTTGATATTATTTATAATTTATAAATTTTGCTTATATATGAAATAAATAGTTTCGAAATTTGAATAATTAAAAATTAGTTTGGGTTTTAAATATAAATGGTTTCATTTAACATTTGATTAATTGAAATTCACTTTCGTTTCATAAAATGTTGTTTAAATGGTGTTTCTTTTTGTTTCTTTAAAAACGAAATTGTTTTTTTTTTAATGTAATATTATTTAATTATTTTTGTTTCTTGGAATGCTATTAAAATAGAGTTACTTCTGGTTTAATAGAAAATTATTTATTTAGTTTTTGTTTCATTAAAGGCTATTTTAAATTGATTTACTTCTGTTTTAACGATATTTAATTTTTTGTTCTTAAATGATATTTAAAGATGATGTTTACATTTTTATGATATATAGATAATACATGTTTATTTTTATTTAATAAATATTTGGATTTATTATTAAGCAATTAGAAGGTTTAATAATTTTTTATTTTTGTTCTCTTGTTATGATATTGGCTTTTAAATGGATCTAGAGAGATTGAGGGAAAAAAGAAGAGGTTTAAGAACCTCATTTACGAAATATTTGGGGAAAATAGAAACAATCCTGAACTCCGAAATTACGGAGGAGTACACGAAATTAATGAAAATTGAGGAGCTTCTTAGATTAAAGGCTCAGCTCCTGGACAAACAAGCAGAACTCGTAAACATCGATTATGAAATACAAACAAAAATTAAAGTTAAGGATATAGCTGAAGATGTAGCAGGCTGCGAGGAATACAGGGAAAAAGGGATCGATGTAAAAACAAAATTAGAAAGGCTAGTGAATAATTTAAATGACAGGTCGTTGCCTGGTGTTATTCAGATCGCTAGATCAAGTGATCAAACAGGGATTGGTTCAGAGAACCTAACAGTTAGAACTGAAACCAGAAGTACAGTTAAACTTCCGAAATTACAAGTTGTACATTTTCTTGGTGACTGTAGTTCATGGTTGGACTTCTGGAACTCTTACGAGGTAGCGATACATAATAATAATTCTTTAAGCAAAATTGAAAAAATTACGTATTTGAAATCTTTCTTGGGAGGCATCGCCTTGAGCGCTGTATCTAGGTTTTCATTGACGGAATCGAATTACGATGCATCAATACAATTAATTAAAGAACGTTTTGGACGGAGTGACGTAATTATATCGTCCCACATGCATAAGTTACTATTAATAGAGCCGGTGAAATCATGCGCGAATGTTACTGAATTAAGGAGAATGTACGACGCGATTGAGGTACAAATTCGTTCGTTACAATCATTAAATCTAGCAACAGGCACTTACAGTAATCTGTTATGCCCTGTAATATTACAAAAACTACCGGAAGAATTAAATTTAAGTTATAATAGACAGCGTAATTCAGATGAATTGTTTGATATTTCTAAATTAGTTTATTTTATACGTAAAAAATTAGAAATACGAGAAGCATCGATAATTTTAGCGAATCCCAGAAATAATAGCGCAAATGAAAATAATTTTCGGAACAAAATGACAGGCCACAATAAAACTTACTTAAATTCTAAAAGGAGCGAATATCATCCCCCTAAATCATCAGCTTCCGTTTTAGCGACTCAGGCGGAAAGAAATTTATCTGGTTATCATAATAGGTATTCTTATGATAATAATAGGCCTAAATTTAATAACAAAAGAAATACGAGTTCATTTTCTCAAAATACAGGAGTTCAGGGCTGTTTGTTTTGTTCCTCGGCACATATGAATCATGATTGTTCTTTAAATGTTTATGATAAGAAAAAGGCTCTAATGGCCAAGGGATTGTGTTTTATATGTTTTTCAAACCATTTGAGTAAATTTTGTTCACGTAAAGATCATAAGTGCAAGTATTGCGCGTCTCCCTGGCATAACTCATTAATATGTAATACAGAAAGAAATGAATCCCGCTCAGTTGAGGATAAAAAACAAATATACAGTCAGAAAGTTCTTTAAATTTAGTTTGTAATAAGAATAAAGAGCTTGAGGACACGCCGAATGATTCGGTGTTGTTGCAGACTGTTACGGCAAGTGTATTTAATATTCGGGCCAAATGCCATTTATTGAGGTGTCTTATTGACAATGGAAGTTCTAGGACATTTGTATTGCGCGAAGTGTGCAATTTATTGGGATTAAAACCAATCGGGAAGGAAACCCTTTTAATTTATACTTTTGGCAATGAAAATACTGAAAGGAAAACTTATGATATTGTAGAAATAGTATTACATAATGTAAGAGAAACTAATAAGAAAATTAAATTAAGGGCTGTGGTTATTGATTCAATTACATTTGGGGAAATTAACATTCCTTCACAATGGGTGCGTAATATCGCACTAGAAAAGGGCATCGAATTGGCAGATAAAGGTAATTTAAGTAAAATTCATGTACTTATTGGATCGGATTACATTGGGGAAATTCTCGGAGAAAGGAACGTGAGAATTTCTAAACGATTAACGGCAACAGATACCTTATTTGGATTTGTGATACAAGGAAAGGAAAGGGACCCTAAGGCACTTAAGAATTGTCAGAAAGTGCGCGTTAATCATTTACATGTTGTTAAGGAGGAATTGGACCATCAAAGGGTTAAAAATTTATGGGAATTAGAGGCAATTGGAATTAATCCGGACAAGGAACATTCTAAATCAGATGATGAAATTTTAGAGTTATTTAGGCAAACCACTACTTATAGAAATAAAAGATATGAAACGCGATTATTGTGGAAAAATAATGTTAAGGAATTGGACAGTAATTATGAGATAGCAAGACGACGCTTGTCTCATTTGAACACTGTTTTTGGTAGGAATCCGGACTTATATTTAAAATATAAGGAAATTATTGAGGAACATTTTAAGGAGGGCATCGTAGAGGAAGTAGCGTCGGATTTAAATGAAAATACGGGTACAGGCTATTACATGCCGCATCATGCAGTAGTACGCGAACAAAAGAAAAGTTCTAAGGTTAGGATAGTTTTTGACGGTTCATGTAAGGGCAGGGATGAATTATCTCTTAACGATTGTTTAGAGAGCGGTCCTAATTTAAATCCAGATTTACTCAGGATAATTTTGAGGATTAGGTTACACCCTGTTGCGTTTTGCGCAGACATTCAACGAGCTTTTCTAGAAGTAGGAATCGCGGAAGAGGATAGGAATTTTTTGAAATTTTTATGGAATGATGGGGAGGGGTCCGATCTCCATTCCGATGCTGCTAAACGAATTAGGACATTACAATTCTGCAGAGTTCCCTTTGGGGTGAAATGTTCCCCTTTTCTATTGTCGGCAACAATCAGGCTTCATTTGAAAAAATTCGAGAATGACTACCCGGAAGCAACAGAAATTTTAAGATCTCTCTACGTGGATGATCTCATCTCTGGAACTGAGGATATAAACAAAGCATTACAATTGTCTAAAGAAATGATGCATATTTTCGATTTACGAATTCTGAAGGATGCAAAACAAGTTTTCTAAGTCTCGACTTCTAATAGTTCTAGGCTTAATCAGTTGTGGAAGACAGACAATTTTGAATGTCGAGAAGATCCGGAGGAATCCAACGTTGAACTAAAAATATTAGGAATTATTTGGGACAATACGAACGACGTATTACGGATTGACACTTCACAATTTAACAAATTACCGGAGGACAGATTTATAACAAAGCGATATATTTTGGCTGTTTGCGGAATGTTATTTGATCCATTGGGGATCATGAATCCATTTTTGATTCGCATAAAAATTATATTACAATCAGTATGGGAAAATGGTAAACAGTGGGATGAACCTGTTCCACATGAAATTGAAATGTTGTTTTTAGAATGGCTAAATGAAGCTAAAAATATGAAGTTCACTGGAATTCCTAGGCTGTATTTTAACGAACTCTGCTGGAACTCAGTAGAGGTACACATATTTTCCGATGCTAGCCCAAAATGCTATGGTTCAGTGGCTTATTTTCGATTTACGAATTCTGAAGGATGCAAAACAAGTTTTCTAAGTCTCGACTAGCCCCTTTGAAGAAGATTACATTACCGAGACTTGAATTACTTGGCACTTTAGTCTCAGCAAGATTAGGATCATATCTTAAATCTGTTTTTCCTATGGTCGACCCCAGAAATATTTTTTATTGGACTGACTCTCAGATTTGCCTTTATTGGATAAAAAATTCAGCTAACGATTATAAGCAGTTTGTGAAAAATCGAGTGATGGAAATCAGAGAAAAAAACTGATCCTGAAAAATGGCACTTTTGCAAAGGCAAGGTCAATCCGGCGGATAAATTGACGAGAGGTGTGAAAGCGAATTCCTTAATGAGTGACAAAGTATGGAGTCAAGGACCAGCTTGGTTGTCAGAATTAAGTATACCGTATGACTCTTTAGTGGAATTTTCCTGTGACATGGACAGTGTGGTTGAAGAAAGACATGGAGTTACAACACTTCAGGTTAACGTAGAAGTTCCAATGCCATTATTAAATCTGGAGAATTACAGTAGTTTGAATAGAGTTTTGAGAACAACCGCCTATGTTTTTAGATTTCTAAATAACATCAAACCTAGGTCTGAAAAACGTTCAGGAGCGCTGACAGCAAATGAAATATCTGCAGCAGAAAATTATTGGCTTCTATATGTGCAGCAAAGTGAATTTAACAAAGAACATACTACATTAAAGGCAAAAAATTCAGTTTCTCCTGATTCTAAATTATATAATTTGAATCCCATTTTGACAACAGAAGGTCTAATAGTATTAAAGGGAAGAATTCAAGGCTCTAATTTTTCTGATGAATCTAAGTATCCAATTATTTTGCCGAACAAGGTTCGATTTACTAATCTTTTGATCATGAAAGAACACGAAAATTTAGGTCATTCTGGTATATCTGACACACTCACTCAATTAAGAGAACACTTTTGGATCATTAAGGGCAGGCAAGCTGTGAAATCCTGCTTGAACAAATGTTTTCTATGCAGACGGTTTAAGGCCAAACAAGGACAGCAAGTAACAGCTCCGCTTCCCATATCAAGAACTAGTGAGGCTCAACCTTTTGAAGACGTCGGAATCGATTTTGCTGGACCCTTATTCACGAGAGACAACAACAAATCTTACATTGCATTATTCACGTGTGCAGTCACTCGAGCAGTGCACTTGGAAATAGTCTCCAGTCTCAGTTCTGAACATTTTCTACTTGCATTCAGACGTTTCATCTCCAGAAGAGGTGAATGCAAGGTTGTGAATTCCGATAACGCTCTGACTTTTAAAAGTAGTGAAAGGGAACTAAAGAAACTTTATATGAACATTAAGAACTTTGAAATACAGAACTATTTTGGTAATAAGGGTATCAAATGGAATTATATAGTAGAAAGAGCCTCATGGTGGGGGGGGGGGGTTATTGGGAGCGAATGGTTCGTATGACAAAGGTCATTTTGAGGAAAGTTCTTGGTAGGGCATTGGTTACATTTGAAGAACTGCAAACTATACTTTCAGAAATTGAATCTATTATTAACTCTCGACCTTTAACTTATGTATATAATGACCCTGTGGAGCCATTCCCTCTCACCCCAGCCCATTTCTTAATAGGAAAAAGGTCAACTGCATTGCCACCACAAAGTGGCCGTTTAGTGATAGCAAGTCAATCTAACTCTCAAAAATTGTTAATTAAACGATACCTATATCGTGAGAGACTTCTTAACCAAGTCTGGAAGAGATGGAAATTTGAATATATTTTGCAGTTGAGAAATGCTAATGTTGTAAAACCTGTTAATCCAATTTCTAATTTTAATATAGGTGATATAGTCCTAATAGGTGATGACAAAGCCCCAAGACAAATTTGGAGGTTGGGAAAGGTAATCGAGACACATGTAGGACGTGACAATAAGGTAAGATCTGTAACCTTAAAAACTTCATCAGGAATGTTAAAAAGACCCATTCAACTTCTTTGTAACTTGGAAGTCCAAGGGGACTTACCTTAATTAGACCAACTGTTCACCTGTAAGGTAATATTAATATTGTTTTCATTTTTCAATTGTATCCAGGTAACATTGATTTTTGTATTTGATATAATTTCTATTTTCAGTATTTTGTGGTTGTGAAATTTATTATTACGTATTGTGATTTTTTTTATTGGTTGTAATTTTTTTTAATTGTATTTGATTTGGATTTGTCAAAATTTGTATTGAACTTAACTTACCTTTCGGGGCGGGAGGATGTTGCAAATTGAATTGTCTTTGCATCCTCTCAGGCGGCGCTACTAGTCGTCATTTTTCGACGCGCCGATGTATGATTACTGAGTAGTTGAAAAATGTGATCTGAAAGGAGTCGGTCGTGCTTGACCGTTTAAAATATATAGCGCTTAAAAAAAGTTCATTTGTGTTTAATTGTAAATCCGTGTAAAATGTTTTTGTGATCTGTGACGTGAAAATAAAGTATAAAATGAAAAACAGAAGATTACCTTCATTATTAAGTTTGAAATGGATTTTTGTGACTTGTGTTTAAAGCAATATGAAACAGTGCTGTTTATGACATTTTAAATCGGCAATATTCCATAGTGAACTTGAACAATATATAACATTTTTTTAGAAATTCTAAAAATATTTGCGGATGCTAAAACACGAACAGATGGATAAAAAGATAGACAGGTAGACTAACTACATTCATATTCACTCTTAAATATTGTTAGATATTGTACAAAATACTTATTACAAATTAAAATACAACTCGAAGAATTTCCAATTATATCCCTTAATATATTTGAATATTTTTCTGTGGCCCTATAAATTTTAATGGTAAACATACTTTGTTCTATATTCCATATAAATAATAAATAACAATCTCATTATGATTTGTGCAAAATAATTTTTATTAAAGTATGGTTTATAAAAACATCCTTCATAGAACGCAATGCATTGAAATTTCTTCGTGTGTCCCTGTATACAATCCAGTAATGGTATTTACTCCGTTTTTAATAGGAAACATCCCATAAAGAGCTTGAATAATATACATCAGTTTCAAAGAATTCCATGAATATTTACAGAAGTTTGAGAGTGAGCAGACAGACGGACAGACAGAGAACTCGAAATTATGTACGCTATTTAACACTGAGAGAAAATGTTAAAAAGTGGAAAATATAATACATGACGCACTATTTAATTTTATATTGAAAGATCTGTTTTACATTAAGATAAACGCACCAGTAGTGGACCCTGTACCAGTAGTGGACACTTTTAATTTTAAACTCGGAAAATAAGCTACCTAAAAATTCTGAAGATTCGAGCAATGTTCAGGAAGGGAGTTATAGTCCTTTACTGTTAAACCCTTTAACAAAAAATAATTCCGGCCATTAGTTTTAAAATAATGTTAGTTTAACTAAACAAATGCGCACTTTTTGTGATTTTGCCGTTTTCTTCTTATCACTTTGAATAGGGAAATGAAATTTTATTTGCTCGCATGACTAAAATAAGTATGCAGAATTCATTTTTTGTGCTGTTTTTTAAATCTTGTATTAACACATATTATTTTTATGGGTGACCACTACTGTTGCCAAAAATTGTCATCATGACAAATAGTGGACAGCCCTGTCCACTACTGGCCCATGTGACTTTTAATGCCAGATCCAGTAGTGGACACAATTCTGTAATCTAGAAATTTTAGAGTTGGATTTTAAAGCAAAAATTCAAAGGGGTCCACTACTGGAACAAAAAAGGGACCACTACTGGGTTTTTAGTGTGTCCACTACTGGCTCATTTTAAGCTCTTCAGATTTTTGATTTTTTACATAAATAAATGCTATTATACAATTAGCAATTTTCATAATACAGTCGTGTTAAGAAAAAGTTAGTAAAGGTCTGAAATATTAATTATTTTTTGAAACTCTAAAATTTAGAAAATTACACAAAAATAGCCGGAAAATGTCCTTAAAGGTGTCCACTACTGGAGCGTTTACCTAAATTTATTTTGAAGTTTAACAGAGAAAAAGAAATGAAGATTACCTAGAAAAACTGCGAAGTGTTTCGCTTTTAGATACTCGAATTTATTCCAAACAAAGGAATGTTTAAGAAGTTTATGTTTAAACATTAAGAGTCTATTTTATAAAGAATTTAAAGTTAAGAGCCTGTCTTTTGTGCTAAAAGAATGTTCCAGATGGCTTATGAAACAAAGTAATCATTAAATTAATGCAGTGTTATAGGAATAGTGGGAAGTTAAAGAAATAATAGTTAAAGTAAATTTGGAATGTTGGATTCAATAAGCATGGAATTTTTATAAAATTAACCATTATTCTCTGCAGTTAATTAATTGTCTTTCATTATAAAGGCATTTATAAGCATAATAAGACAAAAGGGTTTAATAAACCATCTTACATTTAGTATATATGGATAAATTAATATATACTGATTAAAAGAAAATCTCGAGTGACTCCACTCGACTTTTCGAACATTGAGTAATTAGCAGTTTTGTAGATAAGTAAAGAAAGAGGAGTTGTTAAACAAACAAAAGAGAGAAAACCATAATAGAGTGTTTGAGTATTTGAGTATTTGAGTATTTCTCTCCATATACTACACGATGTTTTATTTAAAGCAACTGAACTTTGAGACCATAGATCATAATGATAAAGAATTTTTCTTTGTGGCCCTGTAAAAACCTATAAATGCTAGATTCACAAAATGCTTATAGTTAGTGCAACAGTGATTTATAATATTCATATAAATTTTCAGTTCAATTGAATAAGGCGTTTAGATGCTATCGCACTTTTAAAAATTTGGTCCCATAGATCATAATGATAAAGAAATTTTCTTTGTGTCCCTTTAAAAACGCTGTAAGTGCAAAATTAACCAAAATCTATACAGTTGGCGCAACTGTGACCTATAACATGTGTACAAATTTTTTGCTCAGATTAATAAAGCGTTTAGACGCTATCGCACTTTTAAAAATTTGGCCCCATAGGCCATAATGATAAAGATTTTTTCCTGGTGTCCCTGTAAAAAAAGTATAAGTGCTAGATTCACCAACATCAATAGGGTTCGTACTATGGTGACTTACAATATACGTACCAACTTTCAGTTTATTCGAACAATGCGTTTAGACGCTAGCGTGTTCACTCACAGAAACACACACACATACATACACACAGACATACACACATACATACACACATACATACATCATCGTAAAAATAGTGAAAACGGATTCAGGGGACCTCGAAACATATAGAAACATCAAAATCTCAAATTCGGATTTTTGACATGATTACAATACTTTCCTCACTATAGTGTTCGGAAAGTAATAATGAACACTAAACATAAAAATGTCTGTTTCATAAGAGATTTTTTTTTTTTCGAAACGTTTTGATATGTAGTTACATTATTAAAATCGTATTAGAAATAAAGAAACTAAATTGATTTTTGCACAATGAGACTAAATATAAATATTTAATATTACACTTTAAATAAAAGTTTTATTTTTGCTTAATATATTTAAATAACTAATTCATTTTAAAGTTTTTAAATAAAATCATTAAACAAGGATTTGAAATAATTGAATTAAGCTGTCACATATAAGATTAATATAAATGTAACTTCAGAATATATTTTTTAGCATAGTAATTTCGACAGTATATGCAGGTACTGTAATTTTTTTTTTTTTTTTTTTTTATGGCTAAATTAGATTTTAAAACGGCAAAAAATGACTGCGCGAGGATTTAACCTTGTACGTTTGCCTTTAAAAGTTAACGCAAAAATATTCGAAGTTAGTCAGTCATACTTATTGTTAATCTTTTAGGGTACGAACACAGACGCAGAACTCAGGGTTACATACAAACGTAACGTTTGCAATTTCGATGACGTAAATTTTGAACCAGAACTTAGTTTTGAATCCAGAACCTAGAAAAAACATACAATGCCCCCAGAAAATGGGGACATTTGGTCAGCCTAACGTAGGGAGCTGTGCATCATGATCTAGGATTCATCTCGAGGGGTGGTTCCAATCGAAGACATGAATTTACAATTTTGATTTTTCGGTTAGGGAATTACCAATATTGGTGTAAATTGCATTAAATAATATCTGTTTTGGATCAACGTCTTCGTCAATATTCATAGGTGATTAGATTTAGCATTGCACTATATCTACGCTATTATTAATTGACGACGATCTTGGATTGATATTAAGAATGATCTGAAGACATACCATCCCTATTTTGATACTCCGAGGAGGGCATGGCTCTCACATTTTGGTAAATTCCAGGTGAATTAATTATTTTTCAAATAGCAATGTTCCGAATAATAGTATGCTCCTTAAATGCACATTATTTAGCAATAGATCATTAATGGTTACATGCAAACGGAACGCTTGCAACTTCGGTGACGTAAATTTTGCAAATTCAGTCGGCAGTAAAAGTATCCGAGCATTAGCAGGAATTCCTATGTAAAAAAAGTACACTTAATGCAGTTTTGTTATATAAATCCTTGTCGAATCCAGATCTTAGTCAGTCTAAGAACATGATTCGACAAGGATTTATTTAACAAAACAGTGTGAAGTGTGCCTTTTTCATATAGGAATTTTTGCTAGTGCTCGGATAATTTTGCTGCCGACTGCAGTCATATATTTGGAACGCTTGCAACCGGCTTTGCGACTGGAAGTGTTTCATTTGTATGTACCCCTCAATCAACTGTCGATGTAAGAATATTTCTACTTATTAAATCATCGATATTACAAGTAGAGAAATTTCTTGAACAAATACCGGTATAAATTCTGCGCCCGTGCTCCATCATTGGGCTTTTAAGTTGTGGCATTCCTTGAATGATTTTTTTTTTTTTTTTTTAAATATTAGTAATATGGGATTCTGATCGATATATTTAGAATTCTAGAAATAAAAAGTTTATTCTGAAATACTAGTGCAAATAAATTCAATACATTGCTTTTCTTTACCTCCCGATGCTCAACTGGGATCATCGCTAATTCATTACAAATATTTAATTAAAAATTGTAGTGCTTGTATTATTTTTAAAGCTGTGTTTTACACTATTTTATTATGATTCTGAAGTCATCGCTTCCCCTCATATTTAATATAAATAAATTAAATAAGTACGTAATATATATATATGTATTTTAAATTCATATTTTTTTTTTTTTTTTTTTTTTTTTTTTGAGGGGGAGTGGGTGATAGAAATAACAGTTACACTTTTGTCGATAGAAGGTGCTGCATAAACGCATAACGAAACAATGTCTTGCCAAATAAGCATTGTTATGTTAATTTTTATTGGATTTTCCCAGGTACTTATTTTAATCTAAATTTTCCAAGTACCTAAAATCCTAGTACCATTAAAACTTTCAATAATAATAATAATAATAATAATAATAATAATAAATAAATCGTATTAATTTTCTTAATTCTTTTTTGTTCAAAAATTTTGAAATATTATTATTTCTTTTAAAATCAATAAAAAAAATTAGAAAAAAAAAATTAAAAAACTTATACCGGAAAATGTATACGCATTTTAATATATAATTTTTCAATAACAAACTCTATGCGATATTTTGGACAACAATATTTATTGTTTCATATCAAGTGAACGCAGATTAATTTCTGCTGATGTATAAGAAGTAAGGTACTTAATTACGAGCTGTTGGGGATATGTACAACTTTTTTTTTTTTTTTTTTTTTTTTTAACATAGTAGATTTTGATTGCTGTGTGAGTGAGTGTATTAAAATAAATAAAACTGCCTTTCTTTGGATATTTTGTGCTAAGTTGAAAATCATTTCCATAAATCATGATAGATAATTTTAATAAACTATAAATAAATAAAAGTTCTGTCTATGATAGAATTTAATTTAGTACGACAGGACTACTTATGTTTGTATATTAACACCCTTTCAAAAAATAATAACTATAATAATAATAATAATAGAGGGCGCTCAGTAAAATTCTTAAACAAATATAAAAATAAAGTAATGATTTTTAATTCCAAAAAAAAAAAAAAAAAAAAAAAAATTAATAACATTTGAATGCATTAATTGTACAGTATCTTCCCCTAACTGATTAATGTCCATTTACTAATTATTTTAATTAGTAAATTTCGTATTTATTATCAATTATTAACAGTTTCAATTTCTACAGAACAAAACATAATATTTATTTTAAAAAAAGTTATAAACCAATTATTCGATATTTAAATTACACTCAAAATTAATTACAGATTAATTAATATTAATCCATTAATTTCTCAAAAACTTAATTAATATCAGTATACCCATCTTATAAATCGGGATATATCACACATTTTAAATAATTTTCACAGTTTTAGTCTAAAAGTATCTGAAAACACCATAGTATAAATAATCAGAAAATATTCAACGCAGCCCCGTTGTCTCTGTGGTCAGAGCATACATCTACGAACGCGAAGGTTGTAAGCTCGATCGTCCCCAATGGGAGGTGGAAAAAAAAAAAAAAAAAAATATATATATATATATATATTATAAAGCTTTTTACGGATTTTACAATATATCTTAAGACAGACTAAAAAAATAAATGGTAAAATTAGATATTGGCAGACATTTTCGAAGTGGAACACTATAAATCGGTAACGACTCAAAATGGCAGATTGAAAGAAATAGTCCTGTCGTATTAAAATATGAAAATCAGAGTTCTTTAAAATTTATGATTTTATGATTAACAGCTCATTCCTCATTTTTGCTCCTACTTGTACATATATGAAGTTTTAATTGGGATGCTGATTTTGTGGATAAAGCATGAAGGTGTTTTACCTCACTAGGGAACTGAAGCTACAGTTAGCGATGGTGTAACTCGGCTGTAAACTGTAATTTGTGGTGATGGCGGTTATATAGAATGGGAGCTATATTCTTGTATACATTTGCATGCGAAGAAATATTATTTTTCTTAGAAATGAGTAATTGGCTCACGTACAGCGCCCTCTATAAACGAGAATTTTATTTTATTTCATTTTTTAATTATTATTATTATTATTATTTTATAAATAGCTATCTCGCAAACTGAGTTCAATTATACCAATTTTAATGATTTTTTAAAATGTTTACAGACTTAAAGGACAGGCGGTATATACATATATACCGTACATTTATAGTTAAATTTAGAACTGCTTCATTACGAATTCTGAAGTTACCACTTCTCTGACAAATAATAATAATAATAATAAATTAATAGAAAAACTCTCATGCATATAATTAAATAATTTTAAACAAATTTTGAATTTCATTTGATAGGATAAATTAATGTGTGTTCTTCTTTCACAATACATGGTTTCTAATGTGCTAATCTTGTATTTGCTACAGTTGATTAAAAGAAAAATGTGTTTTCGTTGGTTCGTACATAGATATAGTAATATATATATATATAGATCTATCATCCCCATGTAATCGAGCAAAAAATTTTGATGCCGAAAAAAATTCTTAAATCAGTCATTAGAGAGTATTGGAAAAAAGAATAAAAAGAAAAATGAATTTGAAACTGTATCTGGAGTTTTTCATTCACCTTTAGTAAATAAATTATTCATAAATTTTATTTACTAAATTATCCGTATGTATTCCTGTGTGTGATTTACTCGGGAAAAGGAAGTCATTAGAGTGACTTTTCCGAAAAAAAAAAGGCATCACTTTTTCCCTCTCGCTGATCAATCTATGTCTTATTTCTATACCTATGGGTTCATATGGAACGTTTAAAATATTATTGTTATTTGGCATTGTTCCTGTCATCATTCAACATAAATCAGCCATCAGACGTCGGCTTATTTTAACACTAGAATTACGGAAGGTGTCATTTTGACCCCAAGCAAACTTTTTTTCTTGAATATTTCTTCTATTGTTTCACAAATATCATAATCCTTTCTTGACTTTTCCTAAATCATTGTGCTTTTCAAAAAAAAAAAAAAAAAAAAAAAAAACGAAATTTCCAAGAAAACCCTATTTAACTTTTAGTCTTAACAAAGGCTTATACTTAGAAATACGGGCAGGTGTCATTTTGACCCCTCTGAGAAAGAAAGATATCTGAATATTTTTTCTGCAGTAAACTATTTTTGTTTTCACCTGCTAAACAAAAAAGAAATATAGTGTAACCACGATTGCTACGCCTAGCAGTGAGGACGAGTTGAAAATCTTCGAGGGTTTCCAAGTTGACCAACAGGTTTGAATTTAGTATACATCCAGTCATTCGGTATTCCCTTATCGCTTATTTTCTCTCAACGAAAAGCTTGTCTCCCTTATTTTACAAGTGGACTCGTTGAATCTGCACTTGCGCAGAGGCTTCCATGGTCGCAAGATATGTAGTTAAAGGGTAAAAGGAAAGGAAATGATGTTAATCTCTCATCTGCCAGTCACGTGATTTGAATTTTCGGAATGCATTTACTTGTGAAATGAGAACAGATAAAAGAGCTTATGCTCGAGAAAAACGATTGTAAATTTGGTTAGGCATTTTGTTTGTTACATATAATAACAATTTTAGATAAATTATTCAATTTATAGTGTTCATTTATAAAATTATTTATTAATTAAACTAATTATAAGTTGAATTTAATCAGGTTAATATACAGATGTTTCGAATCAACTATTTCTAGAAAATTATAAAGGATATATATATATATATATATATATATATATATATATATATTTCACATATTTGTTGTCAGCATATGATAGGTCAAGGAATTTTAGATTCTCACTTTTATTTTAGAAAAGCACAGTTTGGTGATTTCTGCATTCGATCGTTCCGATGTGATTGTACTAAATATCTATGCTCAATTTCATAATTAGTGTTGAATATTTCTTTAATTTCTCTGAGCTTCGATAGCTAAAGAAAAGAAAAAAAAAAACACATTTTCTCTAATTCTTTTTTTAAATTTATTATTATTATTATTATTAGTTTTTTTTTTTTTTCAAAATTTTGAGCTTACAAACGAGCAACACATAAACAATTTTATAAAATTTTCACTAAAAAATTTGGAAAGTTTAGCCCGTGTGTCCTGTTTTCCGTTGACTCTTCAGAAAAGCGACGGACATGTAAAAAAGTAAGGCACGATCTCATTGAAATTTTGCGAACTCCTTCAAATTAGATTTGATAAGTGCTTGGAAGAAGGATTTTTCTTCTTTTTGATTACAACTAAATTTACAAAGTCATATATCGGATAAAACATTGTACTGTTTTTTGCATACAACTCTAGTAAGAATTTAAAATTAAGGGTGTTACTACGAACATATCGAAATCTTTCGATTATCGAATATGACATCATTCTGACGTAACATTTAAAAATAAATTTAAGGTTTCAACCATTTGCTACGCTAAAAAAATTTTCGATAGTAAACATATCAAACAATTTCGATGTGGAATTAGCCATTAGAACGGCTTTTACGATATCTTTCACTTTGTAATTTCTGAAAACTTAGTTCTACGTCACCATTCGACGAACGAAACGCTTCGATGTGTTCGTAGTAGCAGCCTCAATTGATTTTTAAAGGGCTGGTGAACGTGGAATCTGTGACCACAATGCCTACCACGTTCCCATCAGAATTATACATCTGGGGGTCACGTCACCGAAGCGGCAAAGCTCTTCAGTGTAGAATCAAAGTTGTGATGGCATGTTTCAGGACTACCTCAGGAGTCCTAGACCGTCACCAATTGCCCTTTGCACAGCACTAGTGCAACGTAAAACCCAACCAACCAACCATTTTTAAATTCTTCTTTCAAGTACTGGTCAATTCTATTGTCGAGAAGTGTTGCAAAATTTGAACAACATCGGTGCATTAGTTTTTGAGAAATCATGTATATGGCTTTTCCGAAGGGTCTTCGAAACCAGCACCCAACGACAGAATTTTCAAAATTTTTAATGAAAATTTTGCAAAATATTGTTGAAATGTTGCTTTTTTTTTTTACAGGCTCAAATTTTTTAATAAAAATTTTATTTATTACATATACAGTCGGTAACAAAAGTCTCCGAACACTAGCAAAAATTCCTATATAAAAAAAAGTACACTCATTACAGTTTTGTTAAATAAATCCTTGTCGAATCCTGTTCTTAGTCAAAGAACAGGATTCGACAAGGATTTATTTAACAAAACTGTATTAAATGTACTTTTTTTATATACGAATTTTTGCTACTATTTGGAGATTTTTGTTACCGACTGTATAACAGAGAGAAAGAGAGAGAGAAAAACGTGCTTTAACCTTTAACCTTGGAAACCCATGTAACCCCTCTTAGCATCTGTAAACTAAAATTAAAAAATATGATATAGCCAAAAAAAAGAAGGAAAAAAAATCAAAAGTTTTAAAAAATGATAGAAATTGCAAAACATTAAAATTTTAAAATGTTTCTTTCAGAAAATGACTGTTTGCATTGATTAATGATTTTTAAATTTCAAACAAGATTATATTTTAAAAGGAATGTGTTTTTTACATTTAAAAACAATTTATTTTTACTTATTTCTTTTTTGTTCTTTATTTCTTTTCCATCTTCAAGAATTTCGCAGGGTTTATGGGGATCTCAGTTCCACTTTCGAAAAGTATCGAAAATTTGTGATATATTGAGGAATGGTTATCCTGCATCGATCGTATATGCATTAGTACAGAATTCGGAATTTCCAAGAAGGGATGTTCTTCTTAGGGGAAGGGATGAAATAATGTGTAAAAAAAATGTATAAAACAAGCATAAGAAGAAATATTGAAAAATAAAGAGTATCTTACTTTAGAATTTTTTTTATTAATAGATTTCAAGAACTAAAATACCAATTTACATATCGGATGTCACATATAGATTAAGCTATTTTTGAAGATAGATTTTAAATCGGCGTTTAGAACAGAAGTAAAATGCGTTGGTTTTTTGTCCTATGAAAATTCCCTTAACATTTTCTTTCTTTTTTATGGTTTTTATATCATATATATATAATTTTATTTATACACACACACACACTAACACGCACACATACATAATTTTATAAATATTCGTTATTTCTAACCTATTCTTAGCCGCATACTTTATGCTGATTATGACTTTATAAACGATTAGGTCACTGTCAACAAAATATACACACAGTATAAGAACTTTATATATACGATAGATAGATTTGAAGATTAAAAAAAAGTAATAATAATAATAATATTTCGCATCTTCCCTTTATTTTTAATTTTAACTATTATAAATATTCAACTGTTGTTATTTGTTAACTATTTTAAACATTTGTGTACTAACAAGGAAACTCTTTGAAGTGCTAATCGCCGATTTTCTTAAAAAAAAAAAAAAAAAAAAAATACTGGCATAAGATTTATTCGTAACCAGTATCTTCCTTAAATATTAGCTGCTGTGTCGCAATACATAAGCTAGAAAAAATTATTAAAAATGGAAGCATGTCTGCAATATTTCCAAGAAAGCGCCTGTTTGGCGACTGCTTTCTTGAGAATTTTCTTGCAATGAAGATTAAATAGATGTAGATGTGCTTCTTTCTTTTTGATAGCCAGATGAACTCTATACTACAGCGTCTAGAATAAATAGTGTGGAAATCACCTATAACCGTGATGTTAAAATAATGCTTCAAAAATTAAGCTTCCCCAGATGTCGCTGCGATCGAAGCTTTTGCTCAAATCGAAGACCTGATTGGCTTTTCCCAGTTTGGTCAGCTCAGTCATGTGATCTAAGCACATAATTAACCAATAGGGACTCTCGTTTTTAAGTCGTGACACTAGCTTCGACATCTGGTGACAGGCTTAATTTTTTTTGTACAATTTTATTTGTCGCTTTCCACACTGTTTATTCTAGACGCTGTATCTATACGCAGTCGAGCACTTGAGAATTCAGAATTGATTAACAAAAACCAGATAATTTTCCAGATTTCGACTTACTAAGTCGAAATTCTGAATAACATTTAATATTTCAATTAAATGAGCTCTGTCAATGATAACTGCGAGTTCATTAACGCCACGTTTTTAATAACGACATTTAAAAAAAAAAAAAAAAATATGATCAGGAATTTTATATCAATTTAAATAAAATAAAACATCATATATTAAAACACAAAGCTGTTTTTTAAAAACTAAAATGAAAACATTTCGATATTATTTGGATGGGTTTTACGTCGCACTAGTGCTGCGCAATGGGCAATTGGCGACGGTCTGGGACTCACCCCTAGAGGTGGTCCGGATATATTCCATCACAATTTCCACCCCGCTTTGATGACTCCCGCTTCGGTGACCCCCAGAGGTATAATTTTTTATGGGAACATGGAGGACATTGCGACCACGTCAGATTTTACGTTCACCAGCCACCATTAGTGTACACGGCGGTCTTTGGCCGGCTCGAGTACCGAACCCGCAATCTTAAAATTACGAGCCTGGCGTTCTACTGACTGGGCTACCGCGGCCCTAAAGGCATGTCGTATCCGAACACATTTTTCTTAAAATATATTGGGCAGTACGAACCTTCAATGAACAAACAACCCAGCAGAAAATGAGTTGTGTGGGTTAAAAATCTCACTAGAGCTACACAATGGGCAATTGGAGATGATCTACAATTCTACCCTAAATTTCATCCTCTTTGTTGGTTAGATTTAACGTTGCACTAGTACTGTACTATGGGTAATTGGCGATGGACTGGGATGCACTCCGGACGATGATTCGGGGACATCTGCAGGTAATAAATGGTTGCATTCAGCGTATGTTGCAGTCGGCAGCAAAAGTATCCGTGCACCAGCAAAAATAAATAATTAACTAAAAATAAATAAATAAATAAATAAATAAACGTGCAATGTCTAATTGCACGTTCTCTTTTTCTTTAACGTAGAATGAAACTTAATAAGACCCAAGAACTTAGATTATCTAATGGTCAATTTTATATGACAAAACTTAGACATACATTCATATTACAAAAAACAAAATATTTTTATAAATAACTTAATTTTTTTGTTTTGTTTTATAATAACATAACTATAGTTATTATTTAGAGTAATAAAATACTATGTAAATACAGTCAATCCTCGTTAAAGTGAATCTCAAGGGCGATAAAAAAATTGTTCATGTTATCAGTAAATCATGCTATCGGTAATCTTCATATAACTAAACTAATCTTCACTTTGACGGGTATTGTAGAAAGAGTTCATGTTAAAAGTAATTGACGTTAACAGTGTCCACGTTAACGAGGTTCGACTGTACAGTCGGTAACAAAAGTATCAGAACATTAGCAAAAATTCCTATGTAAAAGAAGTAGAGTTAATACTCTTTTGTTAAATAAATGCTTGTCGAATCATGTTCGTAGATTGTCTAAGAACAGGATTCGACAAGGATTTATTTAAAAAAACAGTATTAACTCTGTTTTTTTTTTTTTTTTTTTTTTTTTATATATATATATATATATATAGGAATTTTTGCAAGTTTTCCGATACTTTTGTTACCGACTTACAATTAAAAGCCAGTTTTTTTTTTTTTTTTTTTTTTTTTTAAATCGAGCAAATTCGGCATGTTTGGATAATTGTCATTTTTGATTTTGCTAAAATTTTCAGGAGATGTGCTTTACGTAAAACTATTAGATACATGTTTTTTTTTTTTTTTTTTTTCCAAAAAAAAAAAAAAGTTTTTGGAGTTTTGGGGGGTCAAAGATGGCGTCCTCTGTTTTTTTTTTTAAGGAAAACAAACCTATTTACGAAATCCAATACTTTTTGCGCCAGAAGTGAACCATACTACTGATAGTTATTTTGTATTCTACTGTTTCCAGACTAACTATTGGGACAAAAATACTTATGTTTGACTCTTGATGCAAAGGTCAAAGGTCATTCAAAATATTAAAAAAAAAAAAAAAAAAAAATGCATTTTTTTAAACTTTGACTCTCCAAATCTGCTTGCATCAGAAGTGAACCACAAAGGTACATATATTTCAGTAAATACATACTAATAATACTACCAAAAAGAGTAAAATTTGCTTGGTGGACTTCTGCTGCAAAAAAAAATATTTGACTTTGAAATTGCGAAAAACCAAAAATTGCATGACTTTCAATGTCATTTACTGCTTGTGCCAGAAGTGAACAGGTATGAAATTAGTGAAAAAGAAGCCTTAAGTAAAGTAGCAACAATATCAAATCACAAATCTATGGTAACTTACTTATTTCTTACGTAATGCGGCTCTATACTTTGTGTTTTGTGGCACACGCTAAATAGCTTTTATTACTTTATTTCAGTATTGATTACTATTGATTTAAAAAATATTACGTCAAAATTGATTTTATTAACTGAATTTCTATCTAAACATAATAGGTTCTTAATAAGAAAAGGCTACGTATCACAGGGATAACGCTAAAACTAACGTCATAGCTACAAAAGTGTATTGAAATAAAGAAAATATTTTTTTTTTCTTGGTTTAAAGGAAGGAATAAAATGTTGGAAGAAGGATAAATTAGCAAGAAAAAGAATGACGTCATAATTGCAACAATGTATCGGGAAAAAACAAATTTTGCCCGTGATTTGAAACAAATAAGAATAAATGATAATTTAAAAGTAAAGTAATTCTATGTAAGGACCACCAGTTGATTATTTAGTGGTTCTCTTTCTTGTCATCGCTATTAACTATCAAATTACAGTCCAATAAATCAGCCACACAACAAAACATTGCCCTCCTTAGATAATTTGGAGAAGAGTTACGTTTGGAGAAGTGCTCTTTGCTTCCAGTTTCAAAGGGGTGAAGTGGGATTTTCGCAAATTCCATTTATAATGTGCACTGGGTTCACTTAACCAGTCCACACATCAAAAGTCCGCTTTCTGAGATAATTTGGGGTAGAGTTACAGTCTACTGCAAAATTATTCGAGCACTAGCAATAACCCTTGCCAAAAATAAGTACACTTAATACAGCTTTGTTAAATAAATCCTTGTCGAGTCATGTTCTTAATCAGTCTAAGAACATGATTCGACAAGGATTTACTTAGCAAAACAGTCTTAAGTGTACTTTTTAAATATAGGAATTATTGGCTAGTGCTCGAATAATTTTGCAGCCGACTGTATGTTTGGAAACATGCTAGTATTTTTACTTCCTTATACAAAATATAAGGAAGTTATTGTAATAACTGTTTGCAAAGTGGATTTTGTATCTTGTATAGTTCAAAACAGAACGATCGTAGAATGTTGTAAATTCATATCTGACTGTCATGACGTCTAGTTGTAAATCTCCACTTTTGATCTTGACACAAGCTTCCCTTTTTAGAGATAGCTACGAATTTAAACGACTTTTCGTGGCGTCTGTATGTACGTATGTGTATATGTATGTGTGTATCTTTCATAACTCGAAAACAGTTGTATGTAGACCGTTTCCGAGTTATGAGAGGCACACACACACACACATTGCAAATTGGTGTATAAATTTATTATAACATCTAGTTATGCACTTCCTTTTTTGGTCTTTATTTGACTTTCCGTTTTGGAAATATTTATAAAAATTAAATAATCAAAAATACAAAGGTTTTGGCCACATATGTGACCTACCGTCATGGATTTTAAAAGGAGTAAATGATAGAGCCTGTAATGATAGTGTTTTGAAAGTTGTCGATATTTTTGTATATAGAAAGTAATTTGTAAAGATATAAGCAGGTTCTAGTTGACGAATGCATTTTATTTAATGAATATTCTGGAACCAGTTGAATAAAATTATCATTTTTTATAACAAATAATCAAAAAGTATTTTCAAAACCGTTATTCATTGTACAGAAATCAAATAGAATTACAGTCCACAGCAAATTTGTTCGAGCGCTAGCAGTAATTCCTATGTAAAATAAGTACACTTAATACTGTTTTGTTAACTTAATCTTTGTGGAATCATGTTCTTAGACATGATTCGATAAGGATTTATTTAACAAAACAATATTAAGAGTACTTATTTCACATAGGAATTATTGCTAGCGCTCGAATAATTTTGCTGCCCTGTACACCACAAAGCAGGAATTTTCCTAATTCAGGAACAAAAATTATCTGCACGGTTCGAAGTCAAATAAAATTTAAATTCATCAAGTCATGTCAGTGGTATAAAGAATTTTCGAGGTATTTCTACGCTAGAAACCAATGAATTATTCCAGAAAATTTCAGAATTCGACTTCCATTAAACTTAAAGATTCCAAACTTTGGAAATCCTAAACTGCAGCTTTTCGCCGCCAAATATAAAATACCAAATTATAAAATTCGAAACTAGTGGCCGTATTCACCATTAACTTCAACTCCCGGTTCAACACAAAAACTTGAAAAGCGTCTAAAGGCAAGGTACAACTTTCCAGCAAAATTTGACAAGCTGTTTCTACCATCTAGCGACGAGGATTTCATATAATCTTTGATTGGTTATTTTCACTTAAAAGATCTGAAAATAACTATACCGTCAGATGGCAGAAACAACACTGCAAAATTTGCTGAAAATCTGGACCCCGCCTTTATACGCTTTTCAAATTTTCATGTTCAACCGGGAGTTGAAGTTATTGGTGAATAACAGATTAAGTCAAACACATGTTTAACACAAAGTATATAGCCGTATTACATAAAAGTTGAAGAAGTTACCATAGACGCAATGTTGCAGTTGTAACATTTTTCTTTTTTTGCGTTAAATCATCCGTCCTTCATTATTTTGTTCATTCTTCCAAACCAAGGATAAAAGTTTATTTATTTATTTTTATTTCAACATAATTTTCTAACTATGAGTTTAGTTTTAGTGCTATTCACGTGAACTTGGGCTTTTATAATTAAGAATGTATTATGTTTAGATAGAAATTCAGTTAATTAAAGAATTTCGATGTAATATTTTTATATGGAATAGTAATCAGTACTGAAATAAAGTGATGAAAGCTATTTAGTGTGTGCCACAAAACACAAAGTATAGAGCCGCATTACATAAAAAATAAGTAAGTTACCATAGGTTTGTGGATTGATCTTGTTTATACTTTACTTAAGGCTTCTTTTTCAGTAATTTCATACCTGTTCACTTCTGGCGCAAGCAGTAAGAGATTCAAAGTCATGCAATTTTTGGTTTTTCGCTATTTCAAAGTCAAATATTTTTTTGCGCCAGACGTCTACCACACAAATTTTACTGTTTTTGGGTAGTCATTATCAGTATGTATTTACTGAAATATATACCTTTGTGGTTCCGTTCTGGCGCAAGAAGATTTGGAGGATCAAAGTTAAAAAAAAAAAAAAAAAAATGCATTATTTTAGAATTTTGAATGACCTTTGTGCAAAGAGTCAACCATAAGTATTTATGTCCCAATAGTTAGTCTGGAAACAGGAGAGTACAAAATAACTATCAATTCTATGGTTTACTTCGTGCACAAAAAGTATTGTCTTTCGTAAGTAGGTATGTTTTTCGTAAAAAAGCAGAGGACTTCATCTTTGACGTCCCCAAAACAAGGAAAAAAAAATTTTTCGAAAAAAAAAAAAAAAAAAAAAAAAAAAAGCGTATCTAATAATTTTACATAAAAACATATCCTGAAAATTTCAACAAAATCAAAAATGTCAACTAGCCAAGTCTACCTGCTTCTTAAAAAAACTGGCCCTTAAATATTATAAATAGTTAGAGTATATAATTATGTAATAAAATTAGTTAATATAGAGCAACAAAATTTAAGAGAATGATAGTTATTTGTTATAATATTAGAATACTATATAAATATAATTATGTAATATAATTTGTAATTTTTATTGTAATATAACTAGTTAGAATAATAGGAGATCTATTTTATTATAGCTTTTTGCACATAACTGTTATAAAATGTCTTTGTGATATAAAAATATCCAAAAAACTATATAAATCAAACGTATTTCACTTTAAAAGAGAGAAATGAACGAAAAATTGTGTGTGTGTACAGTGTAATTTCCCATAACGGTAATGGTGAAGTTTTCCTTTACTGCGTGAAATTCTTTCTACGGAAAATGAACATTTTTATTGTTTCCAGAATGAACAGTTCTTTCTTCAGCCATTTGGAAAAGTTGTTTATCGTGTAAAAACCATTTCATAAATCATTGACTGCCTTTTTAAAATACATACTGAGCATTACTGCCAAAAATAGACTTTACAGTTAATCACAACTGTCCACAAATTTATCATTCATATAAATTACTCTTTTCTTAAACCATTTTTATTAATATATAAACTAGTATGTTGAAGCTACCACAATACTTTCTTCTCTATTTTTCTATATAAATTCAGTGCAAATTAGTTGTTAAAATTATTACTTATTAAAATAATTTGCCTTTATGAATGCAGACGATGAAGGTTATCATTTCAAAGAAGTATGACACTAACTGTCCAAAAATCTAAACACTTTGTTGAAATCTGAGAGGATGCTTTTTTTTATGTTTCCTTAAAAAAAAAAAAAAAAGAAAGAAAGAAAGAAAGAAATCGATAAAATATCTTTTAAATTAGCATAGATCTTATGGTTCAACCATTCTTTTTAAGGATAATGACAAATTCTTTTGAAAGATAGATTTCTCTCCCCCTCGCTCTCGATTCACGAGGGGAGAAATTCTCCTAAATACACATTCTTTCTTTCTAGTTTACTATTTCTAGATTTTATTTACTATTTCTAGTTTATTATCAATAATTCTTATTAATTTTAAAAATAATTCTAATTATGTATATTTATACGAAATTTTATTCTATACTGCCGTATTAGAAAAAAAGCAGTCTGATGAGCCATTGATTTACAAATATAATCAGCACAAAATTAGATTATGGTCCAATAAAATATTAACTTCGGTTAAATTTAGTTCAATGTTTTGTGAGATACAGTGCCCACAAAATGTTCGATACTCACGCAGACACAGACAGACATTTTCTGAAAATGGTAAAATCGTAACCAAGACATTTCAGAATGTGCAAATCCATCGAAAATTGGAAGTTCATTATGTTTCATTAAGTATTAAATTGTACTTCAAAATATTACTACTTACAGATGACAATATACCAGATTCTTAGATGGTAATTCTTTTTCTTTCTAATTGTAAACGAACCATATTTCATATTCATGTAATTCTTAATAACTTATGAAGTAAATTTTAAATACATATGAGGCACAACGAACTGAAATCCTGCTGTTTGATGATATTTGTTAATTAGCTTAATAAATTATATATATTTAACCGTTTCATGTGACAGAAAATCCTTTACCAGCCTATCGTACCTTGGTAGCGGCCACCAGAAATGTCTTTTATTTCTTGAGGGTTTATTTCTTGAGGCTTGAAGATTAATTAAATGTAAACCTACCTTCTTTGCTCAAAATCTGTTGCTCAACTGAACACATCTTGGACTGTTTATGTCTTCTTTGGGAGGAAATTCATTCATCTACCCTTCCCATCATCGACTTTCTGAATGTCAACGGATTTTATCCTGGTCTGATTCCGTCAGACTCAGTTAAAGATTAGAAGCACCAGCAACTACATAAATTAGATGATTTTTTTTCTTTGTGACTGTAAACTAACCATAATTTATGCACGTACAAGTTTCTTTAACATATTAAGTAAATTTCAATTAAATATGGCATATAACTGTTTTATTAGCATAACCAGTACATAGAACCAGCTTCTTTTGCGATATGAAAACACAAGCATGATTCATCCAGGTCAAAGGGGAAAAAAAGTATAAACACGAGTTCTGTATGGAATCTACAACATAGTCTGAAGGCAGTGCTGCCAGGCTGGGGACTTTTTTTATTCAACTATCACCAATAATTTTGAGAATTGATATTTGATATACATAATAGACGATTATAATCTTCGAAGTGATTAGGCAACCGTTACAATTAAAATTTAGTGATGTATAATGAATAAAAAAAGTCCCCAATCTGCCAACACTGTCTCAAGCTGCAATGTTTGTATATTTAAAAATAATAATAATAAAACTACAGTTTTAAAATTCTAGTGGAATTTGAATTAAATGTAGCTTAAACATAAAAAATAAAAGTATTTCTATCGAATTCACAACACTATCATAAATACTTAACAGTTTTTATTAATTTATTTAAAATAATTTATTCAAGAATATTTAGAATATCATAAAACATTCTTCAGTTTCAATAAATTCATATAA
The DNA here is from genome assembly GCA_963930645.1 of Salticus scenicus. Classification (NCBI taxonomy): domain Eukaryota; kingdom Metazoa; phylum Arthropoda; class Arachnida; order Araneae; family Salticidae; genus Salticus; species Salticus scenicus. The sequence continues at coordinate 217,644,363 of OZ005654.1, read as the reverse complement.
TGTTTAAACAAATATTTTATTTTGGAAAGGTTTTAAATGTTCCAGAATCTATGTGAAATTTATCGTACGTTTTTAGCCTATTTTTAATTTGAGTTTTAGCTTAAAAGTAGTATTTTCAAAGGATATGGCTAATGCAGTTTGAAGAAAAAAAATGTTTCTGAGATAAGACAGACAAAAGTATTTTTATTTTTATACACTTTCTTGTTTTATACACATAATCATTTATATTTAAAATTCCTAAGGAAGTAATTTGTTAAATCTGTATGTGCAATTTTGTAAAATACGATACTATGAATTCTAGAAATATAGCTGATTTTCTGCAGTTTTTTTTTTTTTTTTTTTTTTTAACAGAAATGAGTTTATTTTATTTTTTAAGGCCCTGTTATTATTTAATAAGTATAAACAGTTGAATAAACACTATGAATAGTAAAAAACTCGCAGCAATTGTTTAAGGATGGAATAAAGCACGACCCTTCGTCAGGAGAACAAAGTAGATTTCTGCAAACAAAGCGTGCAACGCACAAAACGGCCTTCAATGATGAGCCAAAACAAACAAAGCCGAATATAAAAATAAATACTAGTGTTACAAGAATAATGAAAAGAAGAGAGAAAAATATAATAATTAAAAAATATTAATAAATAAGTTAAAAAAAGAAGGGGGGGGGGATAAATTAAAAGCAAACGTGAAAACAAAAATAATAAATAAAAAAATAGAAAAAGAAAAGAAAAAAGAAAGTTATCTGAGTAATTTCCAAGCATCAGACAGGAAAGAAGAGGAAGAAATACCATTAACGAAATTTTTCGGGTTTTTAAATATGTAAAAGGCTACATGAAAATTCAAATGGGAAGAGGAGGTAAGAGAAAAAATTATGTTAGTTTTCGAAAAGTCAAAACAATGACCGTGCGACATGCAGTGGAAAGAAATAGAAGACTAGAAGATCTCTTCATTACGAATATTCTATCGACGCTCATTTATTTTACATTTCAAATGCTTCATTTTTTGACCAATATAACATATATTTAGATCTGGAGTTTATATAATCTCTTGTTCTTCATATAATTTAGGTTATACTGGACAAACTAGGAGACGTTTGAAATATATAAAACAAATGAGTATCTACAGAATGTTTGTAATGAAAAGATCTTTAACTAAATTTTCTATTGTTTTTTCTACTGGTGGTGTCAAGGTCATTATTTTGACTTTTCAGAAAGTGACGCCATTTCGATTTTTTCGAATATCTTTTCTCCCATTTGAATTTTCATGCAGCTTTTTACATATTTTAAACCTCGAAAAATATTCTTAATGATATCTCTTCCACATTTTTCCTGACTGATACTGGAAAATTACTAACATAACTTTCGTTTTTCCTTTTTTGTTAACTTATTTTCTCTTTGATTTTGATTTATTTTGCTTTATATTTATTTTATTTTTTATTGTTATATTTTTTCTCTTTCTTTTACTATTCTTGCCACACCAGCATTTATATTTACATTTGGTTTTGCTTGAATTTGGCTCATCACTGAAGAGTGTTTTGTGCGTTGTTGCTTTGTTTGCAGCACTCGTGCCTACTTTGTTCGTCTACCAAAATGTCGTGCTTATTCTGACTCGAGACACTTGTTACGAGTTTGCATTTGATGGACTTTATTCAAAGTTTTTACTTATTACTTTTCAACGCCTGTCCTCTGGTACACTTTTATTACCTTTTATCATTTGTATAGTAACAGAAAAATATACATTGTTGACTTATATTTTATTTTCGTATACTTTATACTTTTATTTATTTATATTTCCAGATTGTTGATGCAGAGCCTGATTAAGGGGGAAGCACACATTATCTCCGCTCTCACCGGAATAATTTTACAATTATTTTTTACTTCATGTCATAGAAATTCCACGCTTTGACGAGGAAATATTTTTTATAAAAAATGAACGGTGTAAAACAATCCAATTTACTCACCGTTATTAGACACCAGAATTTTTTTTAAATAATTTTTAATGAGAATTTTCTGTTTATTATAGGAGGAAAGTATTTGTTAAAAAATAACGGTGTAAGTATAAATAATGTGTGCTTCCCCCTTAATCAGGCTCTGTGTTGATGTATTGAAAACATGTGCAATTCAAACAGATGTAACCATAATTTTCAGTACTGTTAACGGTAAGCCTTTTAAATGTAATATGATTGAGTTTTGAAAAGTGAATAATACAATACGAAATGTTTTCGTTTTGAATTCTAATCCATATTATTACCAAATTGTAATACTAGGGTACACATTTATATAATGCAAAATGTGCAAAGTACGTCCACACCGAGAGAGCTCAGATCAGAATGGTACAAAATCCATTTTATATACTCGCAATTCGAGATAAATTCAATTTACTGCACCATGCACAGGTATTTTCGCAGCATATTGTCGATATATATGTGCATATTGATAGCGTTAAATCACACTATATCAGGCAAAATCAAGCAAATCTGAGAATTTATTCCGCAGTATTGTTAGCCCCTCCTTTTTTCCATACCAGTTATTTTGGAGAATAATTTCTTTCTTATTTAATCTTTGTCACATATTAGAGAAGATTATTCTACAAAAATTCTGCTGCGAAAAGAAGGTTGGTATAAAAATGCTCCAGAATAAATTAGATACATTGGCAACTCTGCTAAGAGTAGCAGTTTACAATAACTTAACACATTTATTTATTTATTTTAATTCATTTTAATTTAATTAATTAATTTTTTTTGTTTTGTTTTTTTCTAGCTAAACCCCGATGTCGGTACTTCAGTGTGTCGATTGTACATACTGAATTATGTCGATTGATAAATCTCCATGGTAAATCTCTATCATAATGATTGAAACTTGGCCACTGGGTTATATTAATTTTTATAGAAAGATGAATAGAAGAAAAAGAAACGATTTAAATCCGTAATTTACTTTTTCACCATACTTCCTTAGATATTATGATAATTTATGTTCTCTTTTTTTTTAACACTTTCCAACAAGTTTGAAAACTGTTAATGACTTCGGTTTATCTGTCTGTCCGCGCTCTAACTCCTGTAAAAATTTATGGAATTTCTTGAACCTAATTAATGTTATTCAACTTCACTATCCGATGTTCCTTATTGAAAATGGAGGGAATATCTCAGCAGGTTTGTGTACAGGGACACTCGAAAGTATTCTAAAGCATTCTGTTCTCTGACAGGCATTTCTATAAATCATATTTTGATATCCTTAATTTATACAAATCTTCATGAAATTGAAATATTGTATTCAAATTCCCAATCGGATGTTTTCTATAGAAAATAGAGTAAATACTACCACTGGTTTGTTTACAGGAAAACCCGAAAATATTCCAAAGCATTACATTCTATGAGAGGTATTTCTGTAAACAAAATTTTAATAACTTTACTTTGGAGAAATCTTAATGAAATTAAACTATGTCATTCATATGCACAATGACTGCATTTTATAGAATATCGTATAATTAGCATTAGATTTACATGGCCACACAAAAGTATTTAGTTGCTTTTATTGGAAATTTGCTAGAACTGCATTTTCGTTGACATTCAGCATTTTTAACTAACATTTTTTAAGTTTTAATATGATTTTAGTCTGTCTGTCCGACTGTCCATCTGTCTGCCTCTAGCACCGTAAATACTTTCAGAATTTTTTAAAAACTGATATATGTTATTTAAGTTCACTATGGAATGTTCCCTACTTAAAATGGCATTAATAGATCATGTACAACTACTTTGCTTACAGGGACACACAAAACAATGCCGATGCAGTTACGTTTTAAACAGACATTTTTATAAATCAAAATTTTAATGACTTTCTAATGTAAAAATCATAAAGAAATTGACATTTATTTTTAATCTGCTAAAATCATGTTTTATATAGAATAAGATATGTTTAATATTCAGATTTAAAGAGCTGAGTTAAAATATTCGGATACATTAAAGACTGAAATGAGAATCTAAAGGCAGAATTTTCTTTTGCGTTAATCATCTTTAACACTTTCCAGCATTTTTTTAATAGTGATTACGAATTTAATAAGTCAAACTGCATGCCTTTCAGACTTTCTGTCTGTCCATTGTGTGATTACGTGGGCAAAGAACATTGGAAGTTATGCGATACAACAAGTGAGTACAGTTGGAAAGTTTTAATTATCAATGCGTACCGCATGATTTTTCGTTCTTATTTTATGACTATTATTATATCTTGAATGGCTGTATGAAAAAATAAAAATCAGAAAAACGTAAACCCATGAATCAGAACTGTTTCACTTTTACGAGCTATTTTCGAAAAGCGGTAAATTTTCTTGTACAGTCAACGTCACCGCCTAACGGTTATATCTTACTTTTTCCTTTATTGCTTCGAATTCTTTTCAGGAAAATGAATGTTTTCATTGTCTTAAGTACGAAAAAGCCTTCTACAGTCATATGAAAAAGAGTCATATTGCGAGAAAAAGATCTTATAAATCACTAACCAGCATTTTTAATGTATGGAGAATGACATTGCATAAGTGACTTTTTCTTTTATACATTATCATTTCGTAATAAGAAACAAGATAAAATTTCTGATAGGCTTAAATATTTATATAAATAGTTTCATGATAAATTAAAAAGAATTGTATTTTATTTATTTTTAAAAAATATTTTTAAAAGATGCTTATTAGTATATTGGAATATGAGGCCAAATTAAAAAAAGAAAAAAAAATGTCAGGCACTAAATTAAATTTATTAATACATATTCTTACGACATACATTTTCGAACATTTATTTGGTTTTGAAAATAGTTTTATTTTTATTTTTAACTTATAAAGTTACTTTCTACTTTCTACTGCAATGGTTGCAATATTTATTTAAATAAACACTTAAGAGATTATATGTAATACACACACACACAAATATATATATATATATATATATATATATATACACCAAGCGACCAAAGAAAAAAAAAAAAAACGTACTTGGATATTTTCCTTTTCACCTTTTACAACCGCCAATTTTATTGTTTTAAAAGCAAACTTTCGAATAGATTTTATTATGTTGTCCTCCCCATACACTTTAGCATGGAGTCCAGTGTTAAAAACAAAATGCAATTGTCAGGAAAATTGCAATTTTAGAAATTACTTCAAAAATGGTAAGAATAAGGCAGTTAACGATGCCAAAAAAAGTATTAATTTTTGAATGAAAATCAAAAAACATTTTAATAGGTGAGATGGCAAAATAATTGAATGTTAACGAAACATTGGTAAAATGGTTTTAGCAAGCTATAAAATTTTTTGGCCGTTTAAACTGGAAATTTGGCTGTAGGCTCACCCAAGCAAGATGACCGTAAGTTAAAAAGTCATTGCTTATAAAATCGGTTTGTATTACATTTAGAACATAAAAAAGATTCAGAAAAAGTGTTTAGCAGTATAATTTCTTTAACTACAGTGGAGGAACTATCAAACAAAGCAGGTTTAAATGGCAGAAAATTTAAAAAAATTCCATTTTTAGTGAAGTTAATTAGGAAAGTAACACCTCAGATGGATAAATTTTGTTTTTTTTTAATTAGTTAATTATTGGGCTGAACTGGTTATCCCTGATGTGTCAAGTTTAACTTATTTCGAACTAAAGAAAACAAGCAGATCTGGCAACGAAAATATGACTGACTTAATGAAAATCGAACTTTTAAAACAGTGACACATTTTGCATACATTATGGTATGGAGGTGCATAACTTTTCAAAGAGTCGGGTAAATTTTTATGCTGAAGGGATTAGTTAACTCGAAATAAAACAGTCTTTATAAATGTGGTGCCTGACCGACTATTTAGGAGGTATCTTAGATATTTCCGAAAACACCATTTCAAGATGATAATGAACCTTACTACGCGGCGTCTGTGGTAAGTTTATTCACTTCAAACTGTCAAAATTTCTTATACATTCCAATGAGAACCTATAATTCTGTAAGTAACCATATCTTTTTTTACTTTAAATTAAATACCACAAAAGATATAGTAGAATTTCTTCTTTACCAGACATGGAAATAGTCCTAATCGCGATCCGCTCGAAAATGTTTCGTCTATTAAAACGCGAAGGAGAGGGGAGAGGATTCGAAATTTGAAGCCCACAACTCTGCCAGAACTAAAAGAAATTATTTGTGGTATTTGGCACATTGAAATTTATGAGATTTATATTAAAACACTGTATAATGTCATGCCATTGTGCATTAAAGTAGTAATTCCATATAAAAGTGGGATTATCCCAATACAGAATACGCATTTTTAATAAAAAATTGCTTAGATCTGACAAATAAAAAGTTTTATTTCATATACAGTCGACACCGGTTATAACGTACTGTCAGGGGACCAGAAAATATGGTACGTTATAACCGAAGTACGTTATAAGCAATATTTCCAATAAAATTTAGTGCCTAACGAAAGAATAAAGTGCATAATTGCACTCGCAATAATAGAGATTTTAAATAGAAAGTTCATGAGTTTCTCAAAATAAAATAAGAAAAAAGAAAAAAAACACATTTTACTACTTACATGTTTATTTGGAAAAATAATCTGTTATTTTTCGTTGTTTTCTTTCATTAGATGACACAGTAAAAATTACATTTTCAGTATTTATAATAGAACTTTGCACTGTCTTTGAATAGTCAGTATGGAATTCAACGAACCGCAATAAAGTTTTTATAGTACAAAATGCTTCAGATACTTTTGGCACCTCCATCCAAGAAAATATACCGATTTCCAAACCAGAAATGCAAGGTTGACATACAATTTTGGCTTTTTGTTCCAGTCTAAAAAGTACGTTATAACCAGATTAAGGCTTTTGCATAGTCCGTTACAGCCGAAGATGTAATTCATTACACTATATAGGGTTTCATTCGGGACCAAGCATCTGAGTACGTTATAAGCGAAAGTACGCTATATCCCAGGTACGTTATAACCGGTGTCGACTGTATTTAAATATAACTTGAGTATTTCACATAATAAATCATAACAGAATACAAATTGTATGATTATTGCATTATGTTTAAAATGAAAGTTTTATGTAGATTTTCGTAGAGTGTACTTCGTAGAGTGTAATAAAGCGAATTATTAAATCTAAAATGTACATAGGTATCATTTTATCCCTTTGATATTATGCAAACAAGACAGTTTTATTTGTTTCAATCCTTAATTTTAAAGTTATTACAAATAGAAAAGGTATAAATCATTTTTTCTGGAGTGAGGCTTTTTTTTTTTTTTTTTTTTTTGTCGCTTAGTGTATATGTATATAAAGTGACGAATTGAATAACGTTGTAAAATTTAACAATCAATAGATACATGAATATCCACAACACACACATAAAAGTTTTTGTAATTCAATTTAAATGTTAGTACTTATTTTTTCTAGTATTCATGTACAGTACCAATTAATAAATTCATTTTAAATTACTTACGCTAATGTTAGCAATTAGGACTATAGCACTAAGACCAACAAGGTGTGACTTTTGTGCGAAATTCGTGAAAGTTATCATACATAAGCGAATAATTCGATAAAAAATATGAAAAAAAGATAACTAGTATAGTATCTACCAATAAATATTTGGATATTTTTGAATTTAAACGTTTTGTCAAATATCTACAAAAAATTTTTAGGTATTATCTTGAAACTTTAGGAATATAAAGAACATGTTATACTTTATATATTTCAGTAAAAGTTTTTTCTCGAAGAGGAAAAGCGGACCAGTAAAAATATTAAACAACAATCAAAATGTTTTGAGTTACCTTTTAACCATTCACACGTCGCACTATGATAGAAAGTTAAAATAAACTATTTATTGATAAAAATTGCATTAAAACACTAGCGTAAGCACTATCAGTACTTTTATTTCCCCTAAAAAAATTTTTCCAATGTGATTTATAACATGTTCCAAAAATGGAACGTTGGCGTGAAACACTTAGTTTTTTTTTTTTTTTTTTTTTTTTTTAACATGTTTTTAAAAAGTGCGATTAACGTCATTTAAGTTAAAAACTTAATTTCTGTAAACAAATCTTAAGTAAAGAAAAGTAAATTTCTAAATTTGTTCAAAAAATAATTCAGGTTAAACAGAAAAATAACCATGTGGCACCTGTTAAGCTATAGTAGTCTAAGTGCAACTGGGACTAAGAAGTATAGGAAGAAGTTTTCATAAGAGAAAGCTATGCCTCTAAATTATAAAAGTTAATTGTGCAGGTGATAAGTAGGAATTATTATACTAATACAATTTTATAATTATTAATAATCAATATAGTTTATTGTGTTAATTTAATAATTAAATAAAAATATATGGAAAACTGAAAAATAATCTGCATCAAAACTTACTGAACAATAACTTTATTAAAAAAAAAAATTTCTAAAGAATACAAAGAATAATAAAAGTCATATCAATATTCTATAAAATAGAAAATAAATAATTATTGTTATTTATATTTATATTACGAGTATATTTTCTCTCCATGGTATTCAGGAAATCACTTTTTACGCATGAAGTCTTTTTTTCCCACTCGTAAATAAAAATGGCAATAATAACAAAATCCACATGGAAACTTACTGAAAAATAATCATATGAATGTAAAGCTAAAAAATACAACGAACAATAAAATTCTTACCAATATTCTCAAAAACGGAAAACAAAAACTAAAATTACTTTTTTTTTTTTTACATTTTTATAAGAATGTGCAGGGAAGAGGGGCATGTAAGGTAATTAAAAGTAGGTCAAAGGTAGTAAAAATCCTTTTTTGACAGTTACTAGTAGTCTGCGGCGTGATAAATGTTTTTTAAAATATTTTTATTTAATGAAATCAAAAGAACCGTATCACGTTGAAATATAGATTTTTATACGCCAGTGTTACATTTCTGGAACACTCAAATTTCTTATTTAACAATAAAACAACAATTTTTTTTTTTTCATTATAACTAATTTTTTATCAACAAAATAATTCAATTTACTTAATTACAAAAATATTTGTTGAATTTTGAATTTGTTAAGAATTTTTGAATTTTGCTTGACAAAAGTAGAAAAAAAGGCAAAATGGCGATATTTTTTTTTTTTTTTTTTACTAGCCACTATTTATTTTATCAGCATAACTTTGGTGCCAAAAACTCAAGCCATGTTTATTGTTTGTACAGTAATTTTTCCAAAGCCTTATAAAGAAAATTGTATTTTTCATCAAATTTTAAACTGTATGTTCCCTTTATGGAACACTGGCGTGTAAAAGGTTAAACAAAAATGCTTGAAATGCTTTCTGGCTATAGCGTGGGATTATGAGATTGTTTCTAATTATTTGTATGCATTTTTATGAGTTTAATACATAAATTCACGGAGATATACCGATTTTTTTTTAAAACATTGCCAAAAAATTACCACTTTTTAAGTTATAACATGTAGGGTATTAGAGCCAGTGCAAAGCCATTTATAGGAAACTTGACGTACTACATTAGGCACAACATATTGCAATCAGAATGCAAAAATGTTAATCATCTTACGAAATATTAGCCTTTTTACTATTAAAAATTTCACAATTTAATTAACTGCTAAATTCCTCATAAATGCTTTCAAAATCTTCTATTACTAAATTGTGCGGAATATATATATACAGAGTGTCCTAAAAGTTCCAGTACTGACACTGATGTATTTTTTATTTACAAAACAAAAAAACCTGAAAACGATTATTTTTATGCTGATGATAAAAGGCACATTTAAAATAACGGAGGAAAAAATACAGAACTTACATTTATAATAAATGTTGAAAATGTCCACCCTTTTCTGGGAGGCAAAGATGAACTCGTTTGCGCATGTGTTTAGAAACGCGTTTTAACATGCTCGGAGTGACTTCTTGTAGAGAAACCTGTACACACCTGCACAGAACCTGTATTACGAAATTGTCAAACGAGCTGATATAGCATATCTTTACTCGGTATTGCACCATCTGGATATTTATATCACCAAACATCTTTGCATCTTTCATACGATTTACATTCAAAATAAGCTTCAAACAGCGTAATTCTATGAATGCGTGATAAACTCATTACACTATGAAGAACAAAATAACATAAAACTTTATTCTCACACAACTTGAGCGAGAAAAGAAACAAACGGTAAAATTAAAGAATGGATGCAATAATAAGCAGACGATAAAATTTAATATTAAAAAACAAGTCCTTCCGGCATATTCGGAAGGGTAGGTTGATTTCTTTCTCCTTATCAAGTAGCTGTCATTTTGTTTCAAAATGGCGGCTACAAATTATTAATGCACTTGGTAGAAATAATGATGTACGCACATATGGAGTTTTAAGCAAATCTTTTCATAAATACCTTTTTATGTGAAATTAAAATTTTCAAGTGGCCGACGCTTGGAAACAAAATGGCGGGTTAAGTTGACAAATATATGAAATGTATTTGTGAGATAAGTCTACTGTACACATATAGTTCGAATTAATTCAAAATCTCAAAAGTCGTGTTGAAAAATTAAGTGGCTGGCGCTTCGATCAAAATGGCAGAGAAAGTTGCTCATCTAAGATATCGTTGCAAATTTGAAAATACTTTTTTTTTTTTTTTTTAGAAATTCTTTCAAAGAGTTGATAAAATGTTAGTTTTATGCATTTCTAGTTTGTTTTAGCAATAAAATAGTCTAATTTTTCCTTAAAAACGCATTAAAAAGATCCAGTAACGCAGATAATGGATTTGGCGCCAAATTTGGCGACATTTCCCCTATGGCGACTTTTTTGGCGACTTTTGGCGAGGAAATACTTTTTATCGATATATCAAAGTTGGACGCAATAACGTGATTGGTTCACGAGTTACGTGAATTTTCTAAATTTTTGTTGTTTGAATGATAAATCCATTTTTCAACTTTGATTTGAATTGATTAAGTATTTCTAAAGTTACCGTGATAACAAATTTTCAAGTGGCCGCCACTTGGAAACAATACAGTGGAACAAGTTGCCAAGCAAACACATCCAAGATATTTGAAGCATAGGTTCGCTGTCCAACTGTGATTTAAATCAGTGCCGTCAAAAGTTATTATTATGGCAAATTTTCAAGGGTCAGTCTAAGTGGCTGCGACTTGGAAACAAAATAGCAAAACAACTTGCCCATCGAGATCATCCAGTATATTTGTTGTACGATAAGTTCGAACTTATCGCACAAGTATCGAACTTAGTATATGTGCTACACAAAATTAGCTATATGCTGGGACTAAGTGTGCTATATTTAATTTAAACTAGAACGGGACAGTGATCGTTGTCCCGTTCTAGTTTAAATTAAATCAGTATTTCAAAAATTAACGTCATAAGAAATTTTCAGGTGGCACCACTTGTAAAAAAAAAAGTGGAGTGAGATGCCCAGCGAACATATCTGAGATATTTGAATGATAAATCCACTACCCAAATTTGATGCGACTTGATTCTGTATTACTAAAGTTACCATAATAACAAATTTTCAAGTAACCGCCACTTAGAAATAAAATTGCGGATCAAGTCACCAAGTGAAATCATCCTAGATATTTGAGCCATAAGTTTACTCTCCAACTTTTATTTGAATCAGTATAGTATTTTAAAAGTTATCGTGATGGCATATTTTCAAGTGGCAGTGTGATTTCAAGTGTCTGGAACTTAGAAACAAGATGTTGGGACAAGTTGCCCAGGGAAAACATTCAAGATAATTATATGATAATATCATTGTCCAAATTTGGTTCGATTTGGAGTATTTTTTCAGAAGTTATCGGGATTTTAAATTTTCAAGTGGGAGCCTGATTTCAAGTGGTCCCGCTTAACTTACGATATCTGCCACTTTATTAAAAATGGCGGATATAGTTTATCAATAAACTTCATTAAGATCCTTATGTGGTCTTTATTTACATCAAATTTCAAACAAATTCGGAATAAGCTTTTTACAATTTGAATTTGAAATTTTCAAGTGGTCTCCACTTGAAAACAAAATGGCGGAGCAACTTGATTAATAAACTCATCTAAGATATTTATAAGATAAGTTAAGACACTGCCTAAATTTGGTTCGATTTGGAGTATTATTTCGGAAGTTATAGGGATTTTAAATTTCCAAGTGGTAGCCTGATTTCAAGTGGTCCCGCTTAACTTAAAATATCTGCCACTTTATTAAAAATGGCGGATAAACTTCATTAATAAACTTCATTGAGACCCTTATGTGACCTGTATTTACATCAAAATTCAAGGAAATCTTGCTTTAAATATGCTTTTTACAATGTCGGTTTGAAATTTTCAAGTGGCTGCCACTTGAAAACAAAAAGTCGGAGCAACTTGGTTAACGAACTCATCCAAGATATTTATAGGATTAGTTCACTGTCCAAATTTGGTTCAATTTCGAGTATTACTTCGGGAGTTATCGTGATGACAAAATTTTCATTATAGATATATATATATATATATACCGGGTGATCCAAAAGTCAGGACAAACTTTAAAAATGAATAATTCGAAAACGAATCAAGATACAAAGATACGGTTTTCAGCAAACGGATGAAAAATAAACCGGGTTTTGTGTGGCAACGAAAAAAAAAATTAGTTCTGTTGGCGACCAACAGATGGCGCTATAGTGTTTTATTTCACCAAAAGATGATTTACAAATGAAAAAAGTGTTGATAACTTACAAGTCAGCTTAACTACAGTTAATTAGCACTACTATAATAACTGCTCAATGTGCTGTTCATCATTCAGAAGTACAGCTGTGAGACGATTCACCACACCGTTCACAGGATTTAGTAGCATTTCTTACGTTATGGCAGACACATTTTGGCGGATGTCATCTTTCAGTGCTGCTAGTCATTCCAGTTGGTCGCGGTACACTTTTGACTTCCCACAGCCAAAAGTCACAGGGTGTCAGATCGGAAGATCTTGGAGGCCATGCGTGATTAAAGTAGCGACTGAGAATGCGATATTTCGATGCATGTAAGCTTCGACAACCATTAACTTCCGCAGTTGCTCCTTTTTATATCGTTTGTTGCTTTGCATAATCCTACATGAGAAATCCGACAGCGTCATCTGTTGGTCACCAACAGAACAATTTTTTTTTCGTTGCCACACAAAACCCGGCTTCTTTTCCCACCGTTTGGTGCAAACCGTATCTTTGTATCTTGATTCGTTTTCGAATTATTCATTTTTAAAGTTTGTCCTGACTTTTGGATCACCCGGTATATATATATAATATATATATATATATATATATATATAGAGAGAGAGAGAGAGAGATAAACGAAGTGATTGCAATAGGTCGATTTCTAAAGAAATCATTAAATTTTGAAATTACACAGATTATATACATTGTACATGCACAATATTTTAATAATGCTTTCTTCTTCTTTTAATTGATCATTATCACTCAGTCATATGAATTTTCTTCCAACGTTTTTCCGGAAAATAAAAATAATACTTATTCTATCGCTATTAACATCAGTATGAAAATCAAATGTTATACATCCACGCTTATAACTAATTATCTTAATTATTTCAAATAATAGAAAATATTTGGTACATGCTTTAAATATACTTTAAGTTTATTATGAAATGCAGCAGAGACAAGCACATATTTAATATTATTTGAAACGCAACAAATTATAACAGAGAGCACGAGATGTTTTTCTTTATATTACCTTTTCTTTATTTTTAGATACAGTGATTTCTACATTATTCCAGGAGAAATAATTTAAATGTAAGAAATGCATTTTTGATATATTCTCTCTATCATCAATCCAAAAGATTTTCTTTATAAATTTCTTCGTCAATAAATCTGAATTCAAATCACAAACTCATTTACTCAGAGAGGCTGAATAAATATTCATAGCTTATCTACACGTGCGCTTGTAGTTGTATGCTTCATCCAAACATTATTATTTTATTTGAAAGAGTTTTGTATTTGCAGAGATTGTTATTCAACGGTAATAAAGAATATTGTCATGCTCAGCGATAAGTCTGATTCTTATTATTATTCTAAATCTATCAATAAATATAAATAATCCATTTGTAGTTCATGATTATTTTCAAAAGTTTATTGTTGGTATCTAATTTTATTGTTAACTTATTATTTTTTATTTTCATTCACTTTTTTTTCAAGATTTTATCTAAATAATTGATATAAATATAATTAAAGCTATGTAAATAAGGACTATATAAGAAAATGAGAAATATGATATAAAAAAGAATATTTAGCAGGGGAATTAAAACAGTAGATTACTTAACATTTGCACAACTTTTGAATTTTTGTTTATGTCTGTCTTGTTAAATACAGTAAGCTAGTTAATTATACGAAATTTTTATTATTAAATATATTTTATGAAAATATTCAGCATAAACTAAATTCAAAAGTAGCATATACAAGTAATGAAGAGGTTACAAAATTGCTGAAAGTAAAATTTCAGTTGTGTTATTCTTTCTTTCTTTCTTTCTTTTTTTTTTTTTTTTTCACTTTCTAACAAAGCTTAAATTTGATTACGATATTGATCTACGTTATGTGATATCTGTACTTATTTTCAGAATATCTTAAAACTGATATGGTAAATTAAAAGAAGGCGCCATATATAAGGATATTTTGCTTAGCACAGCCAAAAATTTAAATGATATGATAATGAAAAAAATACACCATGTTCTTCAATGTTTAATTAATTATGTATGCTTATTAATTTCTTTCCCACTCTGTATGTGTGTGTATACAATTGACAAATTTAATGTTAAAAAAACTCATATAATTGTGGGATCTTCTTCCATACATACGGAGAAGATGTATGAGGTAAGGTGCAACACCACAATAAATAAGAAAAATAAGACAAACATTGGAAAATCATCTCTGAATTAAGAATAACTATGGAGAAACTAACAAATTTTTAAACTGAAATAAATTTTTGGAAATTTACTTTACCAAACTTAATAAGGGTGCAATTTGAATGTAATTCTGCACAACATTTAATTTAGTGCAAATGATTACCATTGCAATCTTTGTGCTATTATTTCTTGCATTCGATATGCAAGATTAGTGGAGACAATGGCTTTTCAGAGCTAATGGAGAGCAGTCGGCTGCTTCTAGCTCTACTGGTGGAAGCAGCTGTTGGTGTGGGTCTGTTGTCATATTATCATTGCTGAAACCATTAGAGATAGCCCACGCATGATCTCGGATTGCTTATGGGTTATAAGGATAAATCCCAGTAGCTGAAAACCCAGAAGTTCCTTTTCCTATTCTGGCGACTTTGCTCCGAGCTCAATTCAGGAGAGATCCTTACGTAATACTTCAAAGCTTGTTTAAATAATATTATAAAAATTATAATTGATTTTTCTATTTTTATGGTAATTTATGTGTGCATGTATACGAGTGAACACGGAGATTTCTAAACGCTTTGTTCAAATAAGCTGAAAGTTTGTACGTATATTCTAGGTCATCGCAGCACAAACCCTATTGATTTTGGTGAATCTACTACTTACAGTTTTTCATTTATCTATTTATTTATTTATTATTATTATTATTATTCTGCAGGAACACAAAGAAAAGTTCTTTATCATTATAGCCTATGGGCCCAAATTCTTTAAGGTGCAATAGCGTCTAAATGCCTTTTTCGATTGAGCTCAAAAATTTTATACACATGTTCTAAGACACTGCCGCACGAACTGTATACATTTTGATGAATCTAGCACTTATAGCTCTTTTACAGGGACTCAAAGAAAAATTCCTTATCATTATGACCTATATGGACTCAATTTTTTTTAGAGTGCGATGGCATCTAAACTCCTTATCTGATTGAGCTGAAAATTTACATACTTGTTATAAGTCAGCGTCGCACGAGCCGTATAGGTTTTGGTGAGTCTAACAATTATCGATTTTCACACAACAGAACTTTCTTTAGGATTGTGATCTATGGGCTCAAATGTTTTGAAGAGAGCAATATCATTAAATAAACAACATACACTATAGAAAAAAATATTCAAACACATTGTTAAAATTTCCTGTTTTGTTTATTTAACAACATTTCGTACTTTAATTTATTTATGCAATTGTTAATTATTTAATGTTTCAAAAATCAAGTGGAGTCGCACCAGATTTTTTTGCAGTTGCACCAGAAGTCATCAGTAGTAAAAAGTAAGCTATCTAAATAAGTTTTACAATATTTGAATTTTTTTGTTGATGTGTCTATGTACAAATATATATTTGTTGTAATGTTGTTCTTTTTTTTTTTTTTTTTTTTTTTTTTAATACAAAATTATTTATTTTTACAAGTTTTACTGTTATGAGACTCAACTGTTGATTTTAGGTACTAGAAACATCTTTTTCTCATAGACTTCATTTTCCAATATTAAGGTTTTTATGTTAAGGTAAGTGTATGAAAATGGCATTTAGCTTAATTTATCTATCAAAACATTAATGTTTTTACGAAATTAAGGAAAATAAATAAGGTTTTAGTGCATTTCTTTGCATATAATAAAATTTTCATTAATTCAAGATTTTTATTTATTTATAGTAGCGTATTTATTTATAGCTATGTTCAGAGTATTGTTACATTAATAAGCATGTATTTGTACATTTCCATTACCTTTTTAGTTCATGTTTTTCGATTTTTTATGCATTTTTTACAAGTCTATTCTAAAATCTGAAAGTTATTAATAAAATACACAAGCCCAAAAAAGCATATCTTTATTTTTCACAGAATAATCTCCATAATGAACTATAAGTATCCTCATAAACATATAGTCAAACAAACATATAAAAAATCTTTAACTTCACACTTTCTATTGCTTTTCGGTCACAGTCAAAGTTACAATGTACAAAACAGTTTAGTATTACAGTCCAGTTATTTATTATGCAAGAGACGTATTCTTATGTACAAGAGACAAAAACGGCTGTTATCATATCATACATATGATATTATTATTAGAGTTTATATAAAAACAAGTTCTTAACAAAAAGTGCATCCGTATTCAGTGATGGTCGGACTTTTACGAGAAAAGTCCGAAAATGGCACATTATTGTAGACATCACATACAGTTAAAAAGCAGATGGAAGATTACATGAATTGCACAAATCTTTCAAAAGTTTAAAAATATTTCTATAAAAACGAAGCATTTATTAATGCTAGACAATAAATTTTTGAAATGCTTGATTTTTTAAAATGTTTTTTGTTTTTATTTTTCTTGATATTTTAGACATGCATAAATCCAATAGTTAGAAATAAATATCAATTATTTATTTATTTTAATGGGTTTGTTAAACTAATTTTGCTATTATAATTTAAATTTGTTATTAAAATATTATTCGAAATATTTATTATTATTTATTATTTTATTAAGATTAAAATATATGGTAAAGCATTAATTAAAGACATAATCTTGATTTCTTAGAAATAAGAAAATTTGAAGAAATGTACATTTTTAAACCGATAAGATTTATTTTTGTATATTCATATCTCTTATCTCTTCTCAAAAATAGTTTAGAACTTTTTTGTTCGCAAAATTGGACAAATAATAAATTTACAGAATAAAATAAAATTATGGAAAATTACAGAAAAGGGAAAAAAAAAAAAAAACTGTATTAAAGCTCTTTCAAAAATTTTATAAAACTTGAGAGTATAACTGATAAAATGGATCTTGAACATTTAAAATATATCAATAATTGTTGTAAAATAAGTAATATGTCTTAATTGTGTGATTTAATTACTTTTCATTGATTAACAGGTTACCATCATCAAGAAGATTGTTGCATAATTGTTAAAAATTTATAGCTTGAATAATATATAATAACAATGTGATTGACTATGTATTAGTATATTTACTTTTCTAATCATTTATACTGTTTATTAATTAATTACAACTTGAATTTTAAATTAAAATTTAAATGTTTTTACTTACCAAAAGCTAAAATGCCCCAGAGGAAAAATTTAGATTATATATATGTGTGTGTGTCTGTAAAAGAGTAATTAGGGTCTGACTGGGAAAAATATTAAGTTCTTTTCCTTGAAAATGCCTTTACACAAAATTATTGTGTTTCTTAATTACTTTTTCAATAAAAAAAATATATATACATATGAAAAAAATAATAATAATAAATGTGATATTTTATTTAAATGCAAAAATTATTTTCAATTTAAATTTTCCAACAGGCTATTATTTTAAAAATATTAGTAAATTCATTTCAATTGCACAAAAAACCGTAGTAATTTTATTATAGTTTTAGGAATTAGAAATAAATTTTAAAATAAAATTAATTTTTCTGTAAAATAATAATAATAATAATAATAAATAAATAAATAAATAAATAAAAATAAATAAACGCTTTTTCTTATTACTTAATTAAACGCAAAGCTATTTTTTATACAATATGTTCAATGAGTAAAAATAAAAATAAAAGTTAAAAATACTATATATAAATATATATTGGTATAGTTTCTGTAAGTTAAAAAAAAAAAATATAGAAAGACTATTAAAGAAAATATAGATATAATTTAATTGAATACAGCTTTAAAATAAGGATTTGATCAATATACTTATTTACACCATTCATAGTAAAATTATGACTGGTTATTCAAAATAATATAACTTGGAATGACGTTATTTCATAGAAAAAATAATAATGTGTTTTATATTGAACAAAAAAAAAAAAAAATACTTTACAGTTTCACATCTTAAAATACCAAATTATAATGTTAACAAATGACTTACTGAACTTATAATTAATTACTTTTTTTTTCTTTTTCTAAATTTGAAATAGATAAAATTTGTAAAATAAGCTTTTAAAAGATTTTTAGTCAAAATTTATAAAGATTATAACATTTTTTTTTTTTTTTTACACTTTATAAAAAAATTTATGACTAATTGTTCAAAGAAATATAAATTTGATTTGATATTTTTTATATATAATTGTAATAATATGTCTTATATTAAATAACATACTGTAAAATCTACCATTTTGAAATATAAATATTATTCAGTAAATTTTACTTTTTTATTTTTTCAAATCGTATTAAACACATGTAAATTACTTATCTCTTCAAATTGTATGAAATATATATATATATATATATTTCATACAATTTGAATATATTGTAATATTTGAATATATTTGAATATTTGAAATATATATATATATATATATATTTCTTTGTTCAGAAGAATAAAACCTTTAAAAAATTTTTTTAGACAAAATTTATATTGTTATATGATGTTTATATTACATAATGTTTTCTGTTCTTTTTTTTTTTTTCCCTCTAAAAAAATATAACAGAATATAACTGAAATAATTTGTTTGTGCTTTGGTTATTTTCCTTATATATATATATATATATGTTAAGTGAATATGTAGCACCAAAAACATATATATAATTTGAGGTTTTAGAACTGTACGTAAATAAAATTTTGTTAATGTAACTAAAAAAAATAAATAAAAGCATGTTATCCTTTCTTCTATACTACATCGAAAATATTCATTTAGAAATAAATTTTAAGCCATTTCATTTATGTATATCAATTACATGATAGTTCAGTTTTATAATAAAGTATACTTATTTCGTAATTAATTTACAACAAAAAGAACAAAAGAAAGTCGTAAATTTTGTGCAAAAAAGACGCGTATACTTAAAGCATTTTCATAAATGAAGATACGTTTTAGAATAAAATTCGACAAATAAACAATAGTCTAAAAAGCAACCATGGGACTTATTTTATTTTATTTTTATTTATTCATTTATTTCACTGCTAGAAAAACTGGGTTTAAAACGTGAAAAAATATTTGCAATTAAATAGTATTATTGTAACTTAGAAAGATTAAGCAGCATGCAAGCACAGCGCTGAAATTCCGTCACTTTTACGCAATTTGTTACTGACATTAAAGCATTAACAAACTAGATTGAGTGATGAGGGGAAATGGTATTTGATATAACTTTTTCCTAAGAACCTGCAACTAAATCAGCATTTACCCCCCTTTTTTCCCCTTATGATATTACATCTCTTGATTGAAATCATCGAATATGTAATAGAGTTTAATTTATTTTTATGATCATTTAAATTTAAAAATTTCCTTGAAGAATAAATAGCGAGTTTTAAATTCTAGTCCTTGCTACTAGAACAAGCATGACATTCTAAGTACGCATACATATTGAACGAGTTTTGATAATTATAACAAATAACAATTGTGGTAATGGGTATGATAGAACTAATTTCTACAACAAGATGGTACAGCTGTATTATTGAAAGAAGTCCACACTTTTGCAAAATCCATTGACATTCTCACGACTAAGTAGAAAATTCTTCTTATTCATACATCAGTAAATGCATATGAATTTTACACCAAATATATAATTTAAAGTACTGCTGTTTATAAATGACATTGATATGAAATCGTCGTAGTCCTACTTAAGCATGTGTAATTAATATGTAATTTCTTTTTCTGTGTTTTCTGCTCATAAGTACTATATAAACTTCATTATCTGTAATAACTCTTTTCTCATTGTAATTGAATAACTCTTTTATTTTTATTTTTATTTTTTTATTTTTTTCTGTTTGTTGCTGAGTTTCATAACATGGGTGTGTATATGTAAACGACACTCAAATACGATCACATTCATTCTACCCTGTCTTCCGGGACATGCATATTCATGCATGGCTGAATATTGTAAACACACAACAGTCAACTCTACGTTATAGCTATGTTTAAATAAAAATATATTTGGTGTTAAGGTAATTATTTTTTTTTCCAACTATCTTATATTACTATTAAAAAGAAAAGAAAAGCATGCAACATAGCTGCCAACTTTCCCGCTTTTTACCAATCAAAACAATTTAATAGGATTTTTTTTATTTTATTTAATCAGAGAAAACTTTTATAGAAATACATAGAAATTTTCTATTTAAATTTTCTGGTAGACAAAAAGCGTGAAAGTTGGCAGCTATGAAGGTAAAAGCACCATACTAAACACAATATTAAAATATATTACTTTTTTATTAAAAAAATTCTACTGTATTAACTCTTTAGCATATTAAACTCAGATATATCTATTCAAAGAAAAATTCCATTTTTTACTAAGTGCATTTGCTGCCTTAAATTAAACAAAATTAATATAAAGTTATTTTTAAAGGCTTGTTTCTTTATCTTATTCATTATTCAAACGAACTCATTGAAACTTTTACTTATCTTAATCCAATAACTAATCAAAGTAATTCTTTCAGAATTTACATTAAAAGCAATGCATCAAACACTCCGAGATAATAAAATAAGAAGTCTTATTCAGCACGCAAATATTGTATATATATACACAATCTTACAATCTAACATACAGTATATACAATCAAGGTTTTTCTTCTGGGGCGAATCAAATTAAAAATGAGTAATAATAAATGAAACAATTTATTTTTCTTGTAAATTAAAACTTGTTAATAAATTAGCATCTGTTTCTAATCGTATTAAAAAGTACTGCTTATTTTACGTTCAAATTGTAACTCATCAAATTAGAGGAAATGCAAATACGCAAAGGAGATGTATTTATTATTATTATTTTGCTTGGATTTATATGACTATATTATAAAAATGTTGATTTTGTAGTAAATAAACTTGTAAAATCCTTGTGACCTGGATTATTTAACATAAAAGCGGTCCTCGAGATAGGGAAAAATCAAAATTATCAAACAAATATATAGATTAAATATTAAAAATATATGTACGTCTTTTAATAAATCTTTAATAGTTTTCTTTAAATGCTGAATCTTCAAATATTTATTTTTAGAAAGTACATACACTGTGCATAACACATATTTCGGCGAATAATTTTTATTACTTTTTTAAATCTTTGTATGTAAAGATGTGATTTTTAAATTTTTTTTTTTTTTTTCTATTGGTTATTTATAAAACATAATTAATAAGCTCAGAAATTTTCTTTTATTTGTAAACATTCTAGACATATGTTTCTTGTTCCAATAACAACAAAATGTTGGAATATATTTTAAATCAGTAATGTATCTTATTGAATACATATATAGTATATGAGAGCTTTTAATTTTATACAAATTAAAAATCAAAAGTTAGTTAATTAATTCGACTTCTATTTTAAGTAAATTTCATCTTTTATTTTTTTTAATTGAATTTCTTTAATTCTTTTACACTGCTAGTTATTTTGTTATAATATTTAATCAGTAACAATTACTTAAAGAAAAATTGCTACCATTTGCCACAGGTTTCAGATCCTACTTTTCTGAAAAAGGAATATTTTGTAATACTTCTTTTTAATTACAAGAGTTACAAAATAATTTAAAAAAACAAAAACAAAAAAAGAAAAGAAAGAAAAAGGTTTTGTAGCAAGAAAAGTAAAAGGGAATTAGTCAAGTTGTTTAATTGTATCTTTTATGTTTTTTAATAAATTAAATTTAGAAATATGTTCTAAAATTATATTGCATTTAAATTATATTTATTTTGTGTTTCCATTTCAGGGTTTACTAATTTAGAAAAGATATTGGGAAGAAACGTTTACCGATATTAAGGGGAAAATTCAGTACGAGATAGAACATCTATACAAAGTACATTATGAAAAATTACTTAATTATTTTGAAAAATAAGTGAAAATAACAATAAAAGTTTAGCAATAAGTTTATAAAAGCGAAATAATGCTATTTAATTCTAGGGGTAGCCAGAAGCTTTGCATCTCAGTAAAATATGGAAAAACATGTATGAACAAGCACTGAAAATGATAGAATAAAGTTATATCTCTTACTAATACATTGTCGCCTGATCATTTAGACAGTGACAACACTTTATTCATTAGGAATGAAAGCTCTAACAATGAGTGGAAATTTTTATATGTATAAGTTTAATGCAACATTGTCTGATGTCAAGTGGCATTGTTTGCTGTATAAGTCTGCATCAAATCAGTTTAATATAGCAGTATAGAATTTTTTTTTTTTTTTTTTTTTTTTTTTTTTTTGTATAAATGTCCACAATGGGAATATTCTTAACGAATCACTATCAAATTATACATATATGTATATGTGTTTGTTTATGTATATAATAGTAGTACTCAAGAAAGATATATATACATATATATTGGTCATTTAGGGCATCACTACCGCCCATTGTAATTATGCCACACCAACAGTTTTCCGAAATGTAAATTTTCAACATCGGTATGAATGGTTGAACCATAGATCGATGATAATTCAAATCAAATTTATCGATATTTTTCATTTTTAACAAAAAAAAAAAAAAAAAAAAAGCGCACACTGAGATTTTTTTTTTTTTTTTTTTTTCACAGACATCTAGAAATTAAATTATGGCCCTAGGGAAAGTAGTTCCATGTCATTCTTATAAATTTTAGTTCCTTTTGTAGCGTGTTTATAAAAACCCCTACTAGAATTCTCTTATCGTAATCAATCTCATTTAAAAATCTCTGAATATAAGTGGGAATACATGAGGCGAGTTTCAGTAAGTATAATTTTGTTTTATGACCCAATTCTAGAGAATCAAGCGAGAATTTCTCGCAATACAAAGTGTTCACAATATTCATGGCATTCATAATATTGTTTCACCTTGTAGAAAAGTGTAGACAAGAAATTCTCGATCATTTTGTCTATCTAGGTTACTTGTTTACCTTATCCACTGTAAAAAATTAAGCTACTTCTTACAGCAGAATCGTCTGTAAAAAAGACATTTTCTACAGATATTTATGCTGCAAGTTATTTTATTTAACAGCAGAATATGCTGGTATCCATTTCTTCTGGCACATTCTGCTATTAAATGTAACGCAATTTTTTTACAGTGAACGCGTAACTCGGAAAATTCATATTTCTAGTTTAGGAATCTAGAAAATGACTACTTATTCATTATATATTAAAGCAATACTCCCCACCAGAGTATTTCCTAAGATGTTGTTGGTAGATCACAAAATTGACTTTCTTTGGACAATTTAGTGTTATACATCTCTGAGTTGGAAATTGTTTGCATTCATCATGAAAAAAGAATAAAATAAAATAAAATAAAAAAATCCCGCTAATAATAAATATTTTGTACTGCGTGGATTTGTATAGAATCATATACAGAAGAAAGTCTTGTGGTGGCCAAAACTTACCAGCAGTGTTGCCAGATTTGGGGACTTTTTTATTCAACATCCACCAATAAATTTTTATAGCAACAGTTGCCTAATCACATCGAAGATTAATCGTCTATTATGTATGTGAAATTTTACTTCTCAAAATTATTGGTGGTAGTTGAATAAAAAAGTCTCCAAGTCTGGCAACACTGCATACCAGTCTTTTTTTTTTTTTTTTTTTTTGTATTTAATTCTTACTCTTTGACCATAGAATATTTTTTTTTCCAATTAAAAAAATAGATATTTTAAACTTTTACGTACAATATGATGATGAAAAATTTGTTTAGAGTTCTCAAAATAAAAATTATCCAGTTGTAACTTTTAACTGAGTATTATTTCATTTTTTATCTTTGGTGCTTTCCTAATTAGAGGACTAGAGGATATAATCAATCATGCGTATGTTTTGAAATTTCATTAACGTAAAATTAAGTCTAAGAGAAAAGTTTTTAAATTATCTGAAGAACTTCCAAGAAAAAGAAACGCGTTTTCAAAAGATTGTTTTTCTTCTTCAAAAATGTATGGTGACTTTAAAGAAACTTGATTTTGCAAAAGGCTATTGTTCTTTTTTTTCTTTTTTTTTTTTTTCTTTTTTTTTTTTTTCTCTGTCAGATTAAATTTTAAAATATTAGTTTGAAAAAACAAAATTTTAAAGAAAACAACTCTGATCAAATTTAATATTTTACGGATATTTATTTAAAGAGGATGATGGTGGACATTATGAAACCTTTTTGTAAATTATGGTCTTAAAATTATAAAAATTTGCATATATATGCATTGAAATATCACAATATTAAATATATTAAAGTTTCTTGAAAACTATTTAAATTTAATAACTTTTTTGTTTAAAAAATTAAATTTCTAAAATTTATTTTAAATTTATCATCTTTTATGAAATGTATATCATAGTTTATTTTCTATATGTAGTGTGTCTATTTTTTTCCCCTATAATTCAAAGAAGTATAAAACAGTAAATATGAATGCCACATAAAATGGTTAGATCAACAATAATCAATTTATGCATGTCTTTTTTTATATATATATTTATTGACCTACACTTTAAAAAAATAAAAATATTAGAAAAACAAAAATAAATTTAAAAATTTGACATGATGATCGGTTTTAGAAGGTATCAAACTTGTCAAATTTGTCTACTTTTAATGAGCGCAAAAGTAAAAAACTTACAGTTAGACCATCACTTTCTAACCAATAAAAAAGTTAAGCAATGCATATGTGTTTTTTAACCCTTTAACGCGCGCTGTCCTCGCTGCGAGGACGCAAAATTTAAGATCCAGCTATAAAATTTCAACCCGGAAATTCACATTTATAACATATCAGAAAAGGCCGGTTTTTTAAACCTTAAAATTTACAATTTCTTTTAGTTTAATTTAGTTCATGAATTCCGGTGGCAGTATAATTTAAATGTTTTAAACTGTCTTGCGCCGCAAAGGGTTAAAATAATTTAACCTGTTATGATGTATGTTATGATACATCATTGGAAATTCTTTACTTTTTAGAACTTAACATTATGAATGATTATTGCTTATTTTTCTGTTATTATACAGAGTTTTTATTTATCATTTATTTAATTAAAATTTGGTTATTTTAATTCTCTGTGGTATGATTTTTCTACACTTTTAAAAATTTCACTTCAAGGTTGAACCAAAATTTGGCACTACGTTAGCTGCAATATGTTAGATTTAACCAAAACCTGGTAGTACAGTAGCTGCAGCCATGCGATATTGAAACCTTCTACCGTGATTTGTTACCTGTTGTTGAAAAAAAAACACCAAATCATGGTAAAAAGATCACCGAATCTTGTGGTTACTACAACTATAGTACCAAGCTTTGACAGAACCATGTACCAAATCATGGTAAAAAGTTTCACCATCTCATGGTTGCAGCTACTGTAGTACCATATTTATGGAAATTTTATTTTTTCGACCGAGTGAAAATAATATCTGGACCGGGAGTCGAACCCCGGATCTTTGACTTATAAGGTCAAGGCTCTACCAATTGAGCTATCCAGGCCGACAACCGCTCGGCATTACTCATTCAGACAACCTTTAGGCAGAAACATCTGGTCTATCATATAGATATCACGACAGAAATAAGCCGCAGGTAATGGAAAACACCATTTATAAAAATTGTATTTCTTTCTCCCATTGTTTAATGGTGTTTTCCATTACCTGCGGCTTATTTCTGTCGAGCTATCTACGTGATAGACCAGATGTTTCTGCCTAAAGATTGTCTGAGTGAGTAATGCCGAGCGGTTGTCGGCCTGGATAGCTCAATTGGTAGAGCCTTGACCTTGTAAGTCAAAGATCCGGGGTTTGACTCCCGGTCCAGGCCTTATTTTCACCCAGTCGGAAAAATAAAATTTCAATAAATATGATTTTCTTCCAATCAGTTGATTGTGTGATTTTAATAAAAACTGTAGTACCATGTTTTGGTTTGACCTAGGGCAACATTTTTGACAGTGTAACATGCGAGAAACATTGAAGTCCTTTACAAACATATTATTTTATATGTAATATCAACCTATGAATATTATAGAATGTTAAACTACGAATATTTTATAAAATCATTTTTTATAAATTTCAAATGATGTTTAATCTGCAGACCATAAAATAAATAAATAAATAAATGTTTATGCAGATCATATTTTTAACTCTTTGCCAAGATTTACGCCACAATGAAAAGGTGAAGTTATTATTTCTCTAATGATAACTACAGCACCACATTTTAAACACAAAGTGAATATTCTATGTCTGAAATTATAAATAAAATCTTACATCATGCATGTTTTTTCAAGCTTTTTTAATTACTCTATAAAATAGAAATATTGCATTTATCTCACTAATATAGATTTATTTCAATTTTAATGAAATGAAAATATATTTTTTATGTATTTTGAACTAAATGAAAAATCTTTCGTATTGAAATGTGACGGAGGTAGTCAAATACGCCAAGCAATTTAATCGTGTATTATATTTTTATATTTTTTATCAATTTTATCTTATAACAGTTGCTGAAAAAGCAAATTTTGTAAAAAAATAATTGCGAACGCAAATTTTAATAGCTGAAATCAAAGCTGCCAACCTAATCCGGCAAATTGTTAGTAACGCCCCTTTTTCTACACCACTTAATTTTTAGAGTAATTCTCTTCAAATATATTTACGATGAATTAAGAAAACAAATACTCTAAAAATATATTGGTATAGAAAAAGGGGCGGTATAAACAATTTGCCGGATTAGGTTGGCAGCTGTGGCTGAAATACTCAAATCAATATGCAGAAGGGGAAACTAAATTTACTAAAAAAAAAAGAAAAAAGAAACAAAAACATTAATTAATGTACTTAATAATAAATAAATCTTTTATTATTATTATTATTATTGATACAATAACGCATTTGCGCCTGGAATTGCATATTAAAACCAGTCGTTTAATATTTTCGCTCAAAATTTCAATAATAAAAATTTCATTAAAATTGCATCGTTTTGTAAGATTTATAAAAACAATCCAATAAATATTTCAATCAGCTATAATTTGCTTTAAACTGCGAAGGGGGAATGGGATGAACCAAAAACTCTCTTATGTTTAAACAAAGTGAACAGAATGTAAATTTTGATATAATATCGTGGTTATGAAAGTAATGATTGTTGATCAGGGCTTACGATTGATATGAAGATAACCCGTTTTATTTTTTTTTCTCTCTCTTCATTTTGTTATGAAAAACAATGAAAAAAAAAATGTTTTTGTAATGCGGTTTAAGTTATACGTTAATTTCGTTTTATCATCTGTATTTAAAAGTGTAAATATGTAACTATCTATATATATTATATTGTCATAAATATCAAGTCATGAATTACCATAGATTTAAATTAACACACACACACACATATATTATTATTATTATTATTATTACTATTATTTATAACCTCGTTTGTTGAAAGAGCTTGTAAACACATTTTTAATTGTTTCTTTAAAAAAATAAAATATGAAGACTTATATTTCTTTCAGTATTTAAATAAAATTACTACATAGTTTTTCCATGATATAATAAAATATTAAAGAAAACAATCATTTAAATCAAATTATTACATTGTTTTTCAAAAAAAAAAAAAAAAAAAAAAAAAAAAAAAAAGTTAAGGAAAGCAATCTTTCTTATTTTGAAAGAAAGGAGAAAAAAGGAGACTAAAATATATGCTTAGTCTTCGAATAATGATAATAATAATAATAAATTCACTTTGTTTTTTGAAAGAGCTTATGGATTTTTTGTAAATTAATTGATTGAAAAAAACATGAAGACCTATATTTCTTCCAATATTTAAATTAAATTACTGCGAGTTTCAAGATAAAATAATAAAATATGAAAAAAAAAAGTAATCTCACTTATTTTGAAAGAATGAAAAATAAGGAAACTGTAATAAATGTTTAATTTTTGAAAATAAAATAAAAATTAATTTTAAACATTAAAAAAGAAAAAAAAATTCATTAAAATGAATGTAATATTGAAAAAGTATTAAATAATTTTACATTTTCTTCTTCCACTGCTTTGTAATTATTAATTATATTTGATATTTAACTTTTACATTTTTCACCCTGATAGCTCAACGCCTGAACTTAAGTCAAGCTTAAATCATACATTTGTTTATAAGAATAAAAAATTTCATTCACGCATGCATAATATATGGTTTACAAAGTTATAGTTTTTCCGAAAATATAAGATTAACATAACAGTGCATTTATTTTTGTTCATCCACTCATGAGAGGATAAAACATATA
Organism: Salticus scenicus; assembly: GCA_963930645.1. Lineage (NCBI taxonomy): Eukaryota > Metazoa > Arthropoda > Arachnida > Araneae > Salticidae > Salticus > Salticus scenicus. The sequence goes on along the minus strand of OZ005654.1, from coordinate 217,615,479 downwards.
AATTTATATCCACATAGTAACAGTATTCACAGAATATAATTTAACAAAATGTTATTTTAACAAATGAGTGTAATATTCACACAATCAAACAACATTTTACAAATATTTTAAGTTCATATAAAAAAAACGGACGAAGATTATGTACATAAATATTAAGATATGTGGGGTTCACTCTTAACATGAACTATGAGTTCAATGTTATTGCTATATGCTACTTATACAAAACTATCTAATTTTTACATAAAAAATCCGTAGATTTAAATTTACGGTACATTTAAAACATAAAATGTCAGACGTTAAAAAGAATAAAAATGAAAACTCATCATTTGCGCGAAAGTTTCACGTTCTATGTTGGTGTTAGAAAAAACAATGTATTCTAGAAATTTAATAATACTTGAATCAGTTCTTTTTTTTTTTTTTTTTAATACTGTTAAAATTTTACAAAAATGTTATTAATTTCATTATTTGAAATTAGTTTAAATGTAATTTTGGAAGTTGTTATATAAGAAGATCAATTTTTTTAACTGTGAATTAATATTATTATCTATAAAAAAAAAAGGGGGGGGGGAGATGTTAACTTTATTTATTTATTTTATTTTTTGATTAGAAAATGACGTTTCAATATAAAGATAATTTCATTTTTAGTAATATCTAAAATTTTAGGCATGTATTTTTTGTTGATGTTTTTTACTATATTTTGAAATAAAATATGTGACGTAGCGTATTCGTTTCATCTTCAAACATATATGTTTACTAAAATATTAATGAAAATAAATTAATGCTAAAATATCTGGAAATAAAATAAAAAATCTAAAATATCTGTATTTTTAACTAATATTTAATGAATCACAAAAAAAAAAAAAAAAAAAAAAAAAATCGAACCTTCAAATACTTGCTTGATTTCAATCTTTGGCACATATACTTAATATAATTTTTAAAAATTTTATCTTATCTAACATAAGGCATTTTCCTCATTCCACATACGTATTAATATATTTAAACTGGACATTAATTTTCAACCATTAATTAAAACTTCACTTTCTTAGTACACAATTTCAAAACTATTTGCAATTTTTATAAAGTCATTTGAAATGCATAATGGAATATTGCATTGTTAATACATTTTTTAAATACTTCTTATAAAAAAAGAGAATTACGGCCATCCAAAATTCCTCCCGACCATTTGATAAAATTTAACATTGAAAGGTCTGTAGAAATCTCTCAGCCTTTGGATGGTAGACAATGATATGTCTGGGTGTGTTCTGCCTTTAGTTTTGCCAAGACAATGTGGATTACCACTGCCTTCCGACTTCTTCAAACATGGAAACCCCTTAGTCTCATTAAAATAAAAATGTTTATCTGATATGACCTGCTTTAAGTCTAAGAAGTCTTGGACTCTGCTCATTTCACCAGCAGGATCTCTTATCAGATTCTCTCCACTAATAAAAAGAATCCGATTAAGACTAAAATACTTCGTCCACCATTCTAGGAACCTAGCGTAAACACCGATCCTGATGGCACTCCAAGACGTATCCACCAGCCCAGTGCTGGCATTGAGAAATGCCATGTCTTCAAAAGAAGGTGTGTCTTTTTTCCGTTTGCTAGTGGACTGTGTATAGTCGGAGATGGCACGTGTTACGGGATCACGCACTACAACCAGCAGTCGGACGGACGGAGACATTGCATGAATCCGTGGAGGGACTTCTTTGGTAATGAAGTAGCTTGGCGTTTTCTCCATAGTGATTTGGCCTTCCAGACTGGTTGGCATCTGTTGCCTACAAGAAAAAAGAAAATATATCATAAAAAATTGTAATCATCTAAAACAAAACATAAAAAAAAATATTTTTTTATTACAATTGTGCAGAACAAATGTAATAATTTCATATGGTAAGCCCATTTAAATTAGGTCTTTCTCTTAGCAGGTACATTAAAAATTTTATAGATTTTTTTAAAATTTGTAGTTACTACTTTAAGGCTAGGTACAGTTATAGAGATATGTTACATTTTGACATACTTTATCATACTGACTTCTAACTTTATTCATGTCTGTACGTCGGATTCACTGCACCAAGAATAAAACACATTTTAGATAAAAAGAAACAATTAATAGCATTTTTGCATTCGTCCAAAAATGTTACATCTCGAGATTTTAAAGATTAATTTGAATTTTTATTAATTTCGTTTATTTTTCGAGTTTATCTTCTTTTCCCAATAAAGTTTCGGGTTTATCTTCTTAAGACAAAACCCAATTGACCTGCCAGATCTCATTATCAGCAAAATAATGCAGGAAAAAATATTTAATGCCATTTATAGTTAATTTAAAATTAGTCGCTTAAAATATTAAATTTTACTTATTCATGTAGAGTTTAAAAATATCCTTTTTACAATCACTCTACGAGGAAAATTATTCAAGTTTTAAAAGAACAAGTTCATTTTAATTTAGTATTCTGAAATGAATTTCTATTATTACACGAATATGATGTTATTTTTAGAGACATAATTTTCTTTTTTTCCAATTTCAAAAGAAAGTTCACAATTCATCAAAGGGTGAAATAAGTCTACTCGAATAAATGACACCATTTTTAATACAGTATATAATGAATGGTTTATTGCCAAAGCCTATAATTTTTATTATAAATGAAACACAGGTGTGAAACTACATGGCATGTAAAATGATTAATGATATATCACATGGATATTTATATATTATTATTATTATTATTATTATTATTATTAATGTATTGTAATATTTGAAGACGTTTAATACATTATAAGGCAAATTATACATTCAAAATGAGAAATTTCTATAAAAACAAAGTAATTTAATATGAAATTCAGAGACAGCGAGTTTTTCAGAAACCCTGAATTCAGGGATATCCACTAGAAACAAAATCAAATCATTATATTTTAACCCGTTAGCGCCCAGTGTCCTCATTTGAGGACAGCTAATTAAATGGCACGTATATTTTTTGTGGTTTTTTGGAGTGATTTCTACTTTTTAGTGACAATTTACAGCGTCACTCTAAAATGATCCCTGAAATTTTTATGCGCCTACTATTAATTATTATTTCACAATTTGGATAGTCATTTTATGATTTTTCATTCGTCGCACATATATTTACTTTCTGCGCAGGTATACTAACTTAAATCAAGTTGAATAATAATATATATTATAATACTTTACTTTCGAGATCTTTGTCAACATATAATAGAAAATTAATCTGTTATCTCAAAGTTTTTCCATCTCGAAGTTTTCTCGCTAGAACACTAAACATCAATAAATGAGGATAGGCTTTAAATTTAAAGCTATCAGAAGAATTGTTTAAGTTAATATATTTTACTGTCAGTTGTCTATATTAATTTAGAAGTGAAATAATCAGCTAATAATATTTTGCAAAATTAATTCGGGCGTTAAAAATTAAATATATAATTTAAACGTGATGTTAATAAGAAAAAAGCTACCAAATTCGCTATATCTTACGCTATACAAGTGCAAAAAAAAATCAGACAAACACAACAATCATGATTCGTAGAATATAAAATGATCATGATGATAAAGTTCTAGTTAGTACACAAAGCTAATTGAAATAAATGAAAACTCATATTATAAATATTTTTAAATATATGGTAAATAAATAACCAGTATTGCCAGATCTGGCGGATTTTTTATTCAACAATCAACAATAATTTTTAATTGTAACATTTGCCTAATCACTTCGACGATTCATAGTCTATTATGTGTATCAAATATCACTTCTCAAATTTATTGGGAATTATTGAATAAAAAATCCGCCAGATCTGGCAACACTGTAAATAACATAAAAGTAAAGAATGAAAACTTTAAATAATAATTTTTTTTCATATAAAATTAGTCCACAGTGATATATATATATTAAACCATATAACTCAGTATAACAAATAAATTTCTTAATCGGGCGCATTACTTATGATATCCATGCATGTTTATCTTAGTTAAGCCTCTTAATATTTGAATAGTACTCGAGATGAATTTATTACCTAATGTATTATAGCATAAAAAATGGAGTAAAACCTAATAATTGAGAAATTGAAATAAAACGAATGAATACATTAATAATTTCTTATTGGATATGAAAAAAAAAAAAAAAAGTGGAGTAGCTTCAATGCAACATACTTGCCAACATCCTAATTAATATCCCGTAGTTTTGTTAGTCCCGCCCTTTTTTTCATAACAGTAAACTTTTAAAGTAATATTCTCCAAATGCAATTACGATTAAATAAGCAGAAAAATACTCTAAAAGAAGGCGGGACTATCAATACGACTGAAAATTAATTAGTATGTTGGCAAGTATGATACAAGCACGGTAAAATGCAAAATGAGAACAAAAATGTTTTATTACAGTATTAGATATACGATTTCCATTTTCTTTTATTAAATATAAGATATGGACTTTTTAATCTTATTTAAGGGGGGGGGATCTGGTGTGAAACCAGTGGCGGATTTAAGGGAGGGGGGGGCTAGGGGGCTGAAGCCCCCCCCCCCTCAAAAGTACTGACATTCCCAATTAAATAGTACAATTGCAAACTTTTCATTGAAAAATCTTAGCCCCCCCCCCCCCCCCCAAAAAAAAAAAAAAAAAAAAAAAAAAAAAAAAAAAGTTCTGGATCCGCCACTGTGTGAAACAACCACACGAATTCCATTACCCACAAAGAAGACTTAAAAGTGACCTAACGAAGTAGAAACCAAACGTTTTTCCGTTTAAGAAAAACTTGATACACGCGTAAAGGCATATAAAATAAAGTTTACATAGCGAGTTAAAAAATAAGAAAAAGAAAATGGCAGAGTTAGCTTTTGAAACACCAATTTCCGACATCTGAAACTGACCTACCTGAGCTGCATGACTATTATTTTTTCTGTAATAACCGCGTAATGCATGAGAAAGGATATCTAAAATGGATTTACATAACAATTTTCAAGAAAATCGTTAAAGCCTTTTCTGTGATACAAACTCTTACCAAAAATTGGCACTCAATTAATGACCGGAAAATAATAACATTATTTGTGATATTTTAGAGGTATTCAATAACTAAGTGTGTAAAAACTGATATTTTGCTTTGTTTCAATGTATCTAAAAATCAATTATTTTAGACGAATCCGATCATTTTTTTATCCCAAATGTTTTTGAATTAAAAGAGTTTATAAAGAGAACTTTGAAATTAATCTTATAACGGTTTATATAATTATTTAAAAACAAAGAAAGAACTTCTTTCATTATAGTTATTAATACATAACTTTTGATTTCTTATCCCGAGAATATTATTGACATATAATGAAAACGAAGATTAGTTGTTTGAGTACTGCCTTTCTCATTTATTTCCGTCTATTGAAAAGTAAATTTATTGCAATCTTTTTTTTTTTTTTTTTTTTTTTTTGTCTCCTCTCTTTTTTTTTCTAAATGTTAAAAAAAAATGGTATATATCTTTTAATAAATTCCGTGGTCTGTAAAAAAAGTTTGACACTGAAAAATCAATACAATAACTCATTTTTCAAAATAAATGCTTAATTTCATATCAATATATACATTTTATTCCTTTATTTCATTTTGAAAATCATGCATTTTATTTTAAAATAAAATTCTTTTCGTTTTGAAGATTTGTTTAAATGCATACACAATTAACCTTTGGTAGGTTTTTAAATATATGCGAGTACATTTTTTCCCTCCAAGACTTTATGTATTTATTTATTTTGCTCATTCAGGTACCATTTCGTGATACGTAGGCTCCCATTTACTAAATTTCACTTTGTTTCTGTATCACAATTCCATTAATAACGCCATAATTTAAAATATATAAATTAATATTTAAAAACCAAAAAAATCTTATACTTATTAACAACTTAAAATTATATGAATAAGAAATAAGGATCTACCACTGATTTAAATCGAAAGCATAACAAAAAATGTCAGTTAAATGTTTGACTAGTTTTAAGAATTTCGTTAATTTTAAATTTTGTGATTAACCCTTTGCTGGTCCTATTTAATTTCCCTCCTCTGGTCACTTTTGCCAAATTTAGTGATTTTTTTTTATTCGATATTTACCACTAAATTTTAATTCTAACGGCTGTCTAATCATTTCGAACTATAGTTGTCAACTTAGCTAGCACCTTACTTGCTTCCGGAAAATTTAAAAAAATTCTTATTTTAAACTGTATCAGTGAAAACTTTTATAGTTCACCGATTAAATAAAATAAATGTTTCTATTAAATATTTCCGGTAACTAAAAGATGCTATGTTGGCAACTATGCTTCGAAGGTTATTCATCAAATTTGTATATCAAATATCTCTCCTCAAAATTATTGGTGGTATTTGAATAAAAGTGTTTCTAAATTTAGAAATGCTTGTGCTTAGGATCGGCACAGTGTTTAGGATCGGTAGTGTTTAGGATCGACAAAGAGTTAATCTTTTTGTTATTGTTGTTGTTGCGATTGGTGTGGTTTATCGTTATTGCAACAGCAGAAATCTTTTTTTTTTTTTTCTTAGGAAATAACAAATGCGTCTTAAGTGTACTTTAAAGCGCTAAACTTCAATTAACGTTAGAAATTTAAAATAAATTACTAATAAAAGTAAAAGCAAAATCGTAAAATCCTATGATTTTTTTTTTATTCCAGTTTAAGGAATAATTTGTTTCCTGAAAATATGTGCATTGCCTAGAAGAAATAATCCTATAATGTCTTCCTTAAAATATTTCCTCAAAAATCTGAAAAAAAAAAAAAAAAAGTCGAATTTCAATTTTCTAAATTCTTATCGCAGCACATTACCATTTATTTTTCGTGTATAGGAGTGACATTCTTTTTAACAAGGTTTAAGGTGTCACAAGCAAAATTTAAATTACGAGAGATTTAAGTCTCCTTTTAAAGAAATATTTTTTCTTTGAAGTAAAAAGAAATAATGAGAGAGAGAGGCGTATAACTCTCGAGCTTATTAGAACAGTTTAAGTAAGGTAAATTTTTAAGAAATAAAATCTTCATCAACGAAGGAAAGACAAGTTTTTATCACGGTGCAAACAACTAAGAGGAAATTTTGAATGAGTTTAATTTTTAAATTAAAGGAAATTTGATTCGGTCTTTAAGAAACAAATTATTTTAATTTAAAACACCTTTTAGAAATGGAACGTTAAATTTGTTATCTTCTTTGAATTTTTGTCATCTAATATGGTTATGTTATGGAGTTTACTTATTTATTTTGATAAATACTATTTTCTTGAAACCGTGAATAACTTAGTATGGGGAAGAGAACAAAAAAAAAAAAAAAAGTGGTGTAAAATCAATAAAAAACATTTTTAATAGTTATTTAAAGTTTTATTTTTTTAAATTGGCTCCAGGAGAAAATTTGATATTATTGGGGGAAGATGGATCGTAACTAGTAAAATATGTATTTAATTTCCGCTCAAATCCGTTTTTAGAAATCCGTTTTTAGTATTTAAAGCTAACACTTATTTGATTTTCGCATGAAACTAATAGAAAAAGTTTCACAGGTGTTCAAATAGAAATGAATTCCAGATTAATCAGAATTCCAGATTATTCCAGAATCCATCCTTCAATTCCAGATTATGATCCTAAAATGAGATTTATCCGTTTTATGCAAGAAATTTTACTGAATAAAATATATTTTTTTTACTCTTTTCCCCACTCCCAATAACTGAAACAATATAAATTTGTCTTTCGATTTAAATACAAATAAAATTAAGAAAACCTACGAAAGAAATTTTAAGAAATGAATATAGTAACCATTGCTAAGTAACGCAAAACAGTTTCAGCATAAGTTTATATGGAGAAAAAGACGAAAAAAAAAACGTCATTTTTCATTAAATTCTGTTTTGTGCAGGATTTTATACCAATTACTGAGATAACAAAATTGTCTTCAGTTTTTTTTATAGTAATAAGTTAAATACCTTTTATAAGATTATTTGTCATACATTAGAGATATTTAAGTTTATAATAGCTGATATTCTACTATGTGTCATGTACCTTCTAAAATTAGGTTTTTATATAAACCTATTCTAATTTTCATTTCAAGTAATTTTGAGTTGAGAGAAATTATAAAGAAAGAAGAGAACCTTAATGTTAATCGCATAATAATTTGGATAATTATTTTAAAACAAAATTGGAGGACGCCTCACATTACAATTATTAATATATAACTTTTGATTTTCCACTAATACGTAGTTGACATACATTGAAAACAAAAATTAATGGTTTGCACACTGTCTCTCTTATTCATCTCCATTCATCGAAATAATGAAATTATTAGAGGAAAATGTGTATACATGAGCACCCTCTTTTGTTTTTGACGTAAATTTACTTTATTTTAGAAAAATTCTTCGTTTCTGACCTTCATTAGTAACTATAACAAGTTTACTAAATGAAAAAAAAAAAAGAAAAACGATGATTAATATAAAATATTTCAATTCGAAAACGAAGTTTTACAAAAAGCTTTCAAAAAAGCAGCTGAAAAAAATGGGGTGCAAATATGAACCCTTTTCAGAAAAGCCACAAAAATTATTTAAAACGCTTTAAAACATGATAAAACAATACAAAAAGTAAAGAATTATTTCATCATGTGAAAATATATAATATATATACATGCATATATATATATACGAGGGTTGCCTTTTATGTTTTTACAAACGACCATTATAAGGCGCTACTGAAATTTGACTTCAGAATATTTGTAAAATTCACTTTTTTTTTTTTTAATTTTGGAATCAGTGACATCTTAGAAATCGTCTTAGCGTATTTTGTTTACAGTGAGTGTTTAAAAGAAGCAAGTGAGTGAAAAAAAATGGAAGTAACTGGTGAAGTTTTCTGTTGGAGGTTTTTTATGATTTTAAGAAAGGTCTCACTCGACAAAAATGCATAGCATCGCTTCGTGAAACTTTGGTAATCAAGCACCATCAGAAAAGGCTGTTTACAATTCGTTTGCAGAATTTCGTCATGGTCGTGTGTCCGTCAGTGATGAATCTCGTAAAGGACGACCAAAATCAGTAGTGATTCCACACAACATCGATGCTGTGCGGAAGATGATTGAAGAAGATCGGCATATCACGTATCGTGAGATAGAAGCATCCCTTGGCATATCACAGACTGCAATATATTCGATTTTGCAAGAACATTTAGCCGTTAAAAAGATTTGTTCCAGATGGATTCTGCACAATTTGGCAGAAGCTCAAAAAGAGGCTCGTGTAAATTGGTGTAAATAAATGCTAAAAAAATTCAAATTGGGAACATCAAAATCCGTATACAACATCGTTACGGGTGACGAAAATTGGATAGATTAGTATGAGCTGGAAACTAAACTACAATCCACTGTTTGGGTGTTTCCGGATGAACTGAATCCTACGAAAGTTGATCGCTCTCGAAGCACTTCCAAGAAAATGATTGTTCGTTTCTTCAGCCTTACAGGACATATCGCAACCATTCCTTTAACCCCTTAACGCGCGCTGTCCTCGCTGCGAGGACGCAAAATTTAAGATCCAGCTGCAAAAATTCATCCCGGAAATTTTTTAGCAAAAATTCGCGTTTATAACATATCAGAAAAAGCCGTTTTTTTTAACTTTAAAATTTCTCTTAGTTCATGAATTCCGGTGGCAGTATAATTTAAATGTTTCAAATTGTCTTGCGCCGCAAAGGGTTAAAGGAACGAAAAACTGTTAAAGCTAAATGGTATCAGAAATTTGTTTGCCAAAAGTCATAAACGAAATCAGTAAAACAACAAAATTCACCGCATCATTCTTAATCACGGCAAGCCAGCTTCCACAGCACGTGAAACAATTGATTATTTGAAGGATAAAAATATGGAATTAATGTCTCATTGCCCTTATTATCTTGATTTGTCGCCTAACGAATTTTTCTTGTTCCCTCATATCAAACAAAAAATGCGTGGACAGCGATTTTCATCACCTCAAGAAGCTGTTAATGCCTTCCAAAACCATGTTTCTGAGATATCAACTTCAGAGTGAAAAAACTGTTTCAAGGACTGGTTTAAACGGATGGAAAAGTGTATAAATCTTAAAGGCGAATATTTTGAAAAGCAATAAAACAGTTTGTTCCCCAAAAATTCTATTTATTCCTGCTTTTTTATAGTAACTTAAAAGGCAGCCCTCGTATATATATATATATATATATATAATAGATATCGTAATAAAATTTAATCTTAAAATTTAGCAATTAATAGAACTAAAACAATAACAGCACACTAAAATATAGAACTGGATTTAACATAGAGGAAAGAATTACACAAAAAGTTGCGATATATATATATATATATATATATATATATATATATATATATATATATATATATATATATATATATATATATACATACATATATATATATATGTGTATTCATTTATTTATAGAAATCGCTGATGTAATTGGCTATTTAAAAACAAGCCCAATCTAAGTGTGCCCGCTTTTAGCACATAACACTTTATACTACCGCTCTCCACGGGTATCTCCAAGGAACATTCCATCACAAAAGATGCAAGATGCATAGCTCAAATTTACCCGTCGTTGATATCCGGGGTGATATCGTCGTTGTCGATAAAGGGAGGGCCACAGAAGTATGATATGTCCGATGATTAATCATATCGTTTCATGGGTCGAATATTTTTCCTTGAAGTCCTTTGGTCTTCTCACTCGTGGCCGGTCTTTTACTTTACTGTCTTCTGGCTGGTATCGTACCACGGAAAAACTCAAGGATGTCTTCTTTTGAGCACTTTTGTCAATCAACTTAGTCGATTGGTCTTTGTATATTCATCAAATAATTAGATGGACCTTGCTGCTTTGCATCCGCGAGTAGTGGTTCTCTTCTCAATCAAATGTTAGGGTAAAACATAGGACCTAGAAACTCCATTTGAAGTTACGCTCACATTTACACCAGTAAAGGCAGCCCATATTTGCACCAATGAAGAGTGTCCATATTTACACCAACCCCAAAGCCTTTTATCACATATAACCTAAAGGTGTGCGTGACTAAAGGCATGCTTCTGAAAGTAGCTTAGGATCTACACTTTCTGGATATCACTGTGAAATTATTTTAAAGTAACAATAAGAACATGAAAAAAAGCGATTTCAGATACCTGTCAAAAGTTTGCAGTCAAATACAAACACCAATTTGCACAATAAATCACATTGCATCCACACTACTTGAAATGAGGGTTCCAACGGCTCTCCACTATTTAATATCAAGAAATGGCACCTTCTACAGACATCGCAGCCATTCATCAACATCGTCCACAGCTACTACTTATACTTTTATTTTATTTTTATTTATTATTATTATTATTATTATTAAGAAAAATTAAATGCCATGTGCAATTTAATAAGTGCCATGAAGCTAACGCTTAAAAATCAGTAAAACAACGAATTTTTTCAAAATAATTATTTAATTTCATATAATTTATTTTTTTTTCTATTTCATTAATTTCATTTTGAAAATCAATTTCACTTAAAAATTATTCATTTTACAGGGTTTGTCCGGAAAGTAATAGGACTGATTTTCTTCCGCCGCGACTGTACTTCGGAGCGTGCGCGCACCGACTGGATCCGGTAGAGGACGTTCCTAGCTAACGAACGAGCGGCTGGTCAGTTATCTCCGAGCACCTGGAGAGTCAGGACAGGCTTTTTTGCGCGGCGTGTTTCTGTGAGTGGTGCAAGCCGAAAATGCCCCCCAATTTTTGAATAATGTAATCACAGGTGACGAGTCATGGATCTTTGAGTATGATCCCGAGACAAAGAGGCAATCTTCCGAGTGACACACGCCGGCGTCTCCTCGCCCAAAAAAGGTAAGAATGAACAAATCCAAAGTGAAAACGATGCTCATTGTCTTTTTTGACATCAAAGGCATCGCCCACCCTTGAATTTGTTCCTTCTGGACAAACCGTCAACACCAAGTTTTACGTGGAAGTGCTCAAGAGACTCAAACGAAGGGTCAATCGGGTCCGACAAGACATCGCAGCCGACTGGAAGCTGCACCACGACAACGCTCCGGCTCACACCGCCTTTCTTGTGAACAGCTACCTGACCAAGGCCGGCATCCCAACGCTTCCGCAGCTGCCCTACAGCCCAGATGTGGTCCCCCCGGACTCCTTTTTGTTTCCTCGCCTGAAAAGGCCGATGAAAGCAAGCATTTTGAGACGACAGAGGGGATCCAAGCAGCTTGCACCGCGGCTCTCAAGGCTATTCCGGAGAATGCCTTCCGTGACGCCTTCAGTGCTTGGAAATGACGCTGGCAGCGCTGTATCGACGCAGAAGGAGCCTATTTTGAAAGTTTTTAAAGAATTGTAACGATTGGATCAATAAATTTTTTTAAATCGACTCAGTCCTATTACTTTCCGGACAAACCCTGTATTTAAAAATTTTTTTTAAATGCAACGCAGTTCCTATTAACACTTTTGTGACCGCTGACGTAGATTCTCGTCATTTGAAAATCTTTAACTGCTTCAGTGGGCGTTTCTTTCGTAATTTGTATGTTACATATTTCTTAAGTATGTACCCAGTATTCATATTTTTACAATAAAACATACAATGGGTATAAATATATTGATTAGAAAGAATATAATTATAATGTATATCCATTTGTAATATAAGTGTGAATACATAAAATTTTCTCCGGAAATATTTTTTCTTTGGGGAATAACGACCACATGTGGTCCTTACTGTAAAAAAAAAAAAAAAAAAAAAAAAAAAAAAAAAATCATGCAGTCGCAAAAGTGTTAAGAAGGATTTTAATTATAGGCAATTACATTCTTTCAATTATATTTTACTTCATTTCTTATTTCTTTTTTTTTTTTTTTTTTTTTACTTATTAACGTAGAATTTTGTTATATGCAGGTTTCAGTTTGCAATATTTTATTTTGCTTCTAAATCATAATTGCGCCTATAAAAGACAGGATCTAAAATTTGTAAATTAATACTAAAAAACAAAATTAATATTACTATTATTTAAAACTTAAATATATAAATGTCAAATTAAGAACTGCGTAGATTTATATAAAAAGAAAGGTGAAAATTGAACTTATATTTTTGAATAACTTTAAGAAACAGAATACTTTTAAATTTTGTGTTCAATCGCATAGCTGCCAAGTTTTATAATTTATTCCGGAATGTTGTTAGTCCCGTTCCGTTTTCACACCGTAATATTTTTAGAGTAATTTTCTTACTATTTAATCATAATTATATTACTGTGGGAAAAAAGGTTAAGAACATTCTAAGGTCTAAGAACATTCCGGAATAAATTAAAAAACTTGGCAGCTATGCAATCGTTTTTTCTAGTACGCTTGGTTAATCTTTATTACAAATAGCAAACCATTGTTATCTTTAGGTGTTGACAAACACATATTGAGTGTATTTTTAATGTTGCTTACAATTAACATTAAAAATTTTAAATACATTGCTTATAAATAAATAAATAAATAAAAGAAATATTTTATTCTTCTAATTTAAGGAAAAATTTGTTTTCTCAAACTCTTTGCATTACATAGATGAAACAAACCTATAATATCCTCTTTAGAATATTTCCTCAAGAACTTAAAAAAAAAAAAAAAAGATTCAAGAAAGTCAAATTTCAATTTTCTAAACTCTTATCGCAGTGTATTACCATCTATTTTTCGGGAAACGAAGCGTCATTTTTTAACGAGGTTTAAGGTGTCACAAGCGAAATTAAAATTACGAGAGATTTAGGTTACCTTTTAAAGAATTTTTTTTCTTTTAAAGTAAAAAATAAAAAGACAGGGAGAGAGAGACGAATAATTCTCAAGCTCATTAGATCAGTTTAAGTAACGTAAATTTTTAAGAAATAAAACTTTCAGCAACGAATAAAAGACAAGTTTTTATCACGGTGTAAACAACTAACAAGAAATTTCGAATGAATTAAATTTTTAAATTAAGGAAATTTGATTCAGTCTTTTCGAAACAAATATTTTAATTTAAAACACCTTTTAGAAATGGAATGTAATTATTTTTTTCATTGAAATTTTGTCCATTTAATATCGTTTGATTATTAAATTAAAGTATTTTTTCCTCAAATAAGTTTTCTTGAAACCATGAAAAAGTTGAGGAGAGAAGTGGATAAAACACAGAAAAAAGTGATGGAAAAATGAAAGAAATATAATTTTTTAAAACGCCATTATTTATAAATATTTCAAATATAAGAATATTCATTTTTAAATATTCGTAATACAGATTTAGCACAGGATTTTTCTGCCATAGCAAATTCTCTTTATAAAGGTTCTATCTTGTAGCTAAATGGCTCGATTCCTCGGCTTCAGTTTGTCAGATGCTAGGTTCGAGTCTCGGTTCGGGCAGTCTGTTCGTACTGGATTAGAATCATCTTTAAGTGTAGGTTTCTGTCTAATGTGTTTAAAAGTGCAAAAAATGACTTTGGAGTAACACACAAAACCTAATCACCTTCCAGTGGGTAAATTTTCGTTGATTCTTGAGCAAGGGAAATCTTAAAAACTAGTAAAATATTTATTTGACATAAAATTAAAGCTAATGTTATACGGTCTATTTGGAACCCAAGCTTTATTTGATCTTGACATGGAACTGTTTTAGGAAAGCTTTCACACATCTTCAAATAGTTGTGAGTATAACCACAGCCTCCTAAACTAGATACCTGTCGCGTGGCTTGGAAACTTGGCAGCAGTTGAAGCGGTAGACAGCGCCACCTGGTACAGATTGCGCGACTTTTTTATTCAACAACCACTAAAAATTTTTCAAAGTGGGATATGATATACATAAAAGTCGAATAGAATCGAAGAAACATCAATTATATATATCATATATCACTTCTTAAAATTATTGGTGGAAGTTGAATAAAAAATTCACGCAATTTGTACCAGGTGGCGCTGTCTACCGCTTTAACTGTTGCTAAGTTTTCGAGACACGCGACAGGCATCTAGTTTAGGAGGCTATGATATAACATTATTTCAAAAGGATTATCTGTTGGTCATATAAATCTGTATCGCACCAGAAATTTTGTTTAATAAAGTGGAATGTTTTTCTTCGACTCTAATGCCCAGTACTTATAAAATTATCTAGTGGTTAAAATTTCTGGTGTAAAATTTATTTATATTACCTGAAAATTATACTCAGAAAATTAGGGTAATTAAACATTTGTGAGATTTTCTCTTGATCTTGTAGTATTTACTTCTCTTTAGTACGACAACATCTTTACATTTAGACAAAATAGACCACCCGAAAAAGGCTTTCTTTCTTTTTTTTCTTTTCCTTTTTTTTCCCTTTCGCAATAACAAGTTTAAAATAAATTAAAATAAATTGACAGGAAATATGCAAAAGGTATTTTAAGAAATTAATATAATAATCGTTGCTAAGGTACGCAACAATATATATTTTATGATAAAAACTTTCTTTCTTTTTTTTTTTTTTTTTTTTTTTTTCCTTGCATATTTAGACCAATTGGAAATGTTTTTTTCTTTTTCTTCTTTTGTTATATCAATAAAAAAAAACTTTTAAAATTAAAACTGATAAAAAATTTGGGAAATAAATATTAAGAAATTAATTTAGTATCCGTTGCTAAGAAATGCAATACAGTTACTACATGTCTTTATATGCAAGAACGTGCTTAAAATAAAATCCTGGAGTCCTAAATTAAGGACTGTTTTATTCAGAATTAATATTTATGCATTATTTAAAAAGCAAAAATAGGTTTCGGTTTATATTTATGTTTTTTTCATAAACTCGCACGCATACATATATATATTCGTTTTGTCGGCAAAAATTGTTAACATTGTTTGTAAAAATTTGCAATAAAAAATTACCAATATAGTCTCTCAAAACAAAAATAAAATACTCAAGATTAAGTAAGGGTTTGTGGTGGTAAAATGCTGAAATTTAAAGTAAAAACCTAATAATTATTATTCATTATCTATTAAATTCATGTATCTCTCTTACAATTACCAGAGTATGTATTAGTAATGTAGAATTGCTTAGTATGTTTAGTGATGAATAGTAATAATAACTAGTATCGCCCACTGGTCGAAACTCGACCATTTTTTTTTTTTTTTTTTTTTTTTTTGCAAAGCGAGGCAAAGCAAAGTTATTGCCTTGTCCTAAAAACGGAATGCAATTGCAACACAGCTGCGGCAATTGTTTGCCGATATTCACTCTAACTGAATCAGCAGAGTTTTACTTAATATAACTATTTCTCTCTGTAGATGTTAGCCTTTCCTGAAATGAGAGAAAATCGCAACGTGAAAACGCCCCTTGTTGTGTGATACAGCCCAGAAGCTAATAGGTACCATGTCAAACCAAGGCCCAACAAAGTATCAAATTCTGTTAAATTAATTCGATTGGTTCTTAAAGTACAGTGTTTGAACAAAAAAAAAAAAAAAAAAGATATTTTTCAAAAATGGTCGAATTGAGTTCGGGAAATTTCAAAACGTGAAAATTTATCGAAAACCGAAAATCTAAAACTTTTCTGAATCTTATATTTTCTACTTATATATGCAGAGGAAAGAATAATAAATCCACTTTTTAAAAAATAAAAATAAGTAGTCAATTTCACTTAATTAAAATGCAAGGAAATCTCAAAACGCCTAAATTCATCGAAAACCGGAAATCAAAAGTTTTTATGTATCTTCTACTTGCTTCTTCTACCCACAAAAGCTAGCAATAAAGACACTTTTTAAAAAAATAAGTAGCCAATTTCAGTTAATTGAAACGTAAAGAAAGCTCAAAACATGTAAATTCAGCAAAAAACGCAAAATCGGAATTTTTTCCGTATCGTCTACTTATATATGCAGCAGTTAGTAACAAACACATTTTCCTTTTATTTAGTATATTAGTTGAATATTTATTGTTTAAATATCACCGTTTGAAATGAAATGTTTATGTTTACATTCGAAACTGGAAGTTTGCCATTTTTTTCCTGGAGTTTTGTGATTTTAAATTAAAATTTTATCAATTTTACAGAAAAAATAACTCAATCAAACACATGTAGACAGTAACTTATATATAACTATACCCAAATATCGGAATTAAAATTCGGAATAATTTCCGTTTTTTTTTTTAAATAATTTTTTACAAAAAATCCAATGGACGATTAACATAGAAAATCTTTTTCATGGCTCCATGGACAGACAGTGACGTCATCACTTCGCTTGCGTATAGTGATGCTACATTATACAAATTACTGTGTCTATGGTTTTATTTGAGCTTTATGAAATTGCCAGATTTAACAACTTTCTACTTTTAGGTATTTTTAATGTAAAGGAATACGTGTATAAAAGGGAAAAATGGGGGAAAATGCATAAAAAATAAATGTATTTTTAAATACTTTCTTGACATCGTAAGAAAATAATATTTGTATTCGCACCTTCCGGCTAACTATACCTTTCGAATGATACCATTTTCAACCCTCTACTCCCATAATTAATATGTTAAAAAGGGACTACACATTTTATGCTTGCCTATTAATATATAGATAAAAAAAAGTATTGACATTAAAGAATATTCCGATACGCAATTGTTCAAACGATTGAAAAAATGGCTCGGTAGAGCCATTTTTTGAAACACCCATTTCAAGACATATAACTGACCTACCTACTCAGCATGACTGCTAATTTTCCTGTAATAACTACATAATACATCCAAAAGGATAACTATAAAGGGGTTTAAGAAGCAATTTTCAATGAAATCGTTAGAGCCGTTTTTGCGATGCCGACTTTCACCAAATTTTGGCAAACTCTACTGTTGACCGAAAAACAAGAATTACACACGAAAAGATATTTAGAGAAAGTTAATATGGCGTGTTTGAAAAAAATAATCCAAACATCAGTTTTAATAGGAACACACTTGCGAGACCTCAAACTGACCTACTTATGCAGAACGCCCATCAGTTTTCCTGAACGAACCAACTAATATAATAAGAAAGCACCAGAGAATTACACGTTTTATTAAGCATCACGTTTAAAATTAATATTTGCAAAACTTTGAGGAAGCATTTTATGGTGTCTATTCGAAATTTTATAATTAAAACCAGCTAATGTATACGAAAAGACATCTAATAGGGTATTTATGTAGCAACTTTGAAGTTTCAAATATCTAGCTAGTCGGGAAATTAGTGAAAAATCGATTGCAAGCTTTGTACTGGTAACGCTGCCGAAGGCAGCAGGAACCCGAAATAGTTGGCTAAAAGTATTAAAAAAATGCATTTTCACCAAGTTCTGAAATATTGTGAAAGTTTTAAATGTCTAGCTAGTCAGGAAGTTAGTTAAATAAATTTTCTGTTGAATCATATAAACGCTGCCGAAGGCAGTAGGAACCTGAAGCAATTGACTAAAAGTATTGAAATAAGTATTGTCACCGTATTCTGAGCTATCCTGAAAGTTTTAAATGTCTAGCTAGTCGGGAAGTTAGTGAAAAATCGATTGCAAGCTTTGTACTGGTAACGCTGCCGAAGGCAGCAGGAACCCGAAACAGTTGGCTAAAAGTATTAAAAAAATGCATTTTCACAAAGTTCTGAAATATTGTGAAAGTTTTAAATGTCTAGCTAGTCAGGAAGTTAGTTAAATAAATTTTCTGTTGAATCATATAAACGCTGCCGAAGGCAGTAGGAACCTGAAGCAATTGACTAAAAGTATTGAAATAAGTATTGTCACCGTATTCTGAGCTATCCTGAAAGTTTTAAATGTCTAGCTAGTCGGGAAGTTATTGAAAAATCGATTGCAAGCTTTGTACTGGTAACGCTGTCGAAGGCAGCAGGAACCCGAAAAAGTTGGTTAAAAATATTTAAAAATTGCATTTTCGCCGTGTTCTAAGCTATTCTGAAAGTTTCAAATGTCTAGCTAGTCGGGAAGTTAGTTAAATAAATTTTCTGTTGAATCATATAAACGCTGCCGAAGGCAGTAGGGACCTGAAACAGTTGACTAAAAGTATTAAAAAATGTATTGTCACCGTGTTATGAGTTAGCCTGAAAGTTTCAAATGTCTAGTTACTGGGAAAGTTAGTGAAAAATCGATTGCAAGCTTTTTACTGATAACGTTGTCGAAGGCAGCAGCAACCCGAAACATTTGGCTAAAGGTATTAAAAAAATGTATTTTCACCGTGTTCTGAACTGTTCTGAAAGTTTCAAATGTCTAGCTGGTAGGGAAGTTAGTTAAATAAATTTTCTGTCGAATCATATAAGCGCTGCCGAAGGCAGCGGAACCTGAGATAGTTGACTAAAATTATTAGAAAAATGTATTGTCACCGTGTTGTGAGCTGCCCTGAAAATTTCAAATATCTAGCTAGTCGGGAAGTTAGTTAAAAATCGATTGCAAGATTTGTCCCTGACAAACACACAAACAAACAAACAAACAAACATACAAACAAGAATTGAAGTTAATAAAAACATGGTAAAAATAAAAAACTATGTTAATCCAATCAGCAGAGCGTTGATCTAGTAATTGGAGGATTCCGGGTTGACATTTGAGTTGGTCAAAGACAATCTATTCATTATCATTTATGGTGGCTGGTGCAAATAAAATGGGTGGTGGCTACAATGTCTTCCACCTTCCTTAAGGGCCCTCTTCACTCAACGCCACCGGAAGCCGAAGCTAATGTTTTTCTATGGGAAATTTTTCTTTACAAATAACTTATTAACTAATACATATTTTTAAATTCTGTTTTCAGATTCTGAAAATTCCCAGATGTTAAATTGACGCACCTTTTTTAAAAAATTATTATTTTAGTATTTTATATTTTATTTTGAAATTGCAAAATGGAAAAATTTCGCATATTGAAAATTCGTATTTTGCAGCTTCAAAATAAAATATTAAAAATTAAAAAAATAATTTTTTAAAAAAGGTGCGTCAATTTAACATCTGGGAATTTTCAGTATGTGAAAACAGAATTTTAAAATATGTATTAGTTAATAAGTTATTTGTAAAGAAAAATTTCCCATAGAAAAACATTAGCTTCGGCTTCCGGCGGCGGTAAGTGAAGAGGGCCGTTAAGAAGAATATCAGTGGGATTACCGAAGAGGGAAGTCGTTTCTTTCATGGAAGATTGATGATATATGTCCTTACCAAGGATTAAATGCCAGACCGTCGCCAATTACGCATTGCATAACTCTAGTGCGATTAAATACTTGTTTACTACCTACAATTTACTTGTAGGTAAATTGTAGGTAGTAAACTTATAAATAAATAAAATAACCTAAGACTGTTTTTGTCTTTAATGTAATAGCTATAAAATTCTGCACACAGCAAAATTTAATTTAGTTCAAATGGACATATTTCAATCTATTTTTCCATATAAACGCATGCAGCAACTGTGTTTCATTCCCTCTAACATCGTTTTTTATAGTTATTTATTAAAATTTCTTTGATATAGCTTTAGTATAGGAGCCTCTTGCCGGCTTTTTAAATTTTCTTGTCAGTTTGACGATGAATTAAAACAGATATCGCAATTGCGTCAGTAAATACCTTGGCGAGAAAGGTCTAAGCTACTTCGGTGCTAAATCCCCAATTTCGCCAAGGCGTTCTATACTGAAGCGGTTCCATGTCTTTCGCATGATTTTTTTAAATTTTATTTTAACTATTAAAAAAAAAAAAAAAAAAAAAAAAAAAGTTTTCACGTTCATTGTTTGTTTTCAACATGAAAATAAATTTATTTATTTATTTATTTATTTATTATTGGCATGATTTGTTTCTCTCTTTTTAATATATATTTATTTTTTAGTTAAAATGGGGTTTTTATATTATCTTTTGAACCAATTACTCGATTGAACTAAAAAATACAACGTTAGCAAAATTTTATCCTGATTAATAAGTGTGCCAATTTTTGATAAAATCTAACAATCCGGACAGATACAATGACAAACGTTCAGCTTTATATACTCAGATTTAAAAAAAAATGTTTGCGCGTACATTCAATGTAAGAGATAAGAAATGCTAACAACGGAAAAATTGCTGTTTGAAAGAAAATTGTACTAAAAAACAATAGTAAATGAAAATAAATAAAAGATTAAAACAAATTTTGAAAAAAAAAAAAAAAAAAAAGAGAGAAAGAGAAAAAGCCATTTTGAAAAGAGAAATTAGTGGATTCTGTTACTTAATACATTTGATTCATATCCCTATATGAACTGCGCATGCATCGAATTTAAAAGAAATCCGTTTTCAAACAAATTATTTTAAAATATAAGTTTTCAAACATTTAAATGGCCGCCACTAGCAAAAATGGAGGATCAAGTTACCCAGCAAACTCATCCAAGTTATGTCTTGCAAAAGACCACTATCCAATTTTGGTTCAGATTGGTTCAGTATTTCGGAAATTATCGTGATGGTATGCTTCCAAATAGGCGCACTATTAAAAGTGGGCGCCATTTTGAAGCAGATCAAGATGATTAACACACTTGGTTAAACCTGAATTGCGATATGAGTTATATATGTAAATATAAGGAGTTTTAAACTACCCGATTAATAAATACGTATATGTAAATTACAAATTTCCAAGCTGTACCATCTTTTTTTTTTTTTTTTTCTGCGTTCAGAGGTTCGTGAGGAGTTAGCTGGACATTCGTACGATTCATACATAAACTGGGAATTTTACAATCTAGATTCTATAATTACTTTAATGGCATCATTTAAAAATGATATTTATGACTTCATCTATGATTGGCCAATCATATTTTTCTTTTAAATCTCATTTAATGTCTCGCTCTTTCCATCGTTAATTAGATTGAATTTCAAATTCTTTTTTATTATATTTAATAGATATTGAGTTGCAGAAGTTAGGTTCGTGAAAGTAATGACGAACATAATGGATACTTTTCTCTTATCGTTCTTATTTTTCAGTACTCTTGATCCATTTTTATCGTCTCCGATTGTAAGTTTATTCCTACTAATCTACAAATTATTTTAAAAATTAAATCTGGCGTTGGTTTAGTATTATGAATTTTTAATGAAATTCAAAATACAATACATCTTAAAATATTCCTTACTGATCAATTTTTATTTTAGCATTTATTTTACTATTATGGCATTAATATGAGAATTAATAAAGATTTATAATATATTTGCATCAGGCAGAGTTCTGCATCGATTAAATTATGTTTTGATAGTATGGAACAGCTTTAATATGAAGTTCTTCAGGCAACTTTTGACAGTTTGGCGCCGAAGTAGCTTGGACATTTTTCTGCAAACTTTCTTTCCATAAACACTAGAGCCCATTTAACTTTAGCCGTTAAAGATTTTAAAAATATTAGTAAACTTAAAAATAAATAAATAAAATTTTGCTTATTTTCTTCGTTAACAGCATTTTAGGGGTCCAGTTAAGAATGAATGACGGTCTTGGCACAATTTCAAATTTCAACGATGTCAAAATTCCTTGTATGTGATTTAGCGAGAAAAAGTTTTGGCGCGTTTGGCCACATTTGGCGCGTTTATCGCCCATTTGGTGACCGTCGCTCATTCTTAATTAGACCCATCATTTTAAACCTCGACGTGGCACAACTTTAGTATTGAACCCCCTTGGCGAAATTTGAAATTTGGCACAGAAGTATCTAGGACGTTTTTCGCCAAGGACTTTACATGTGTAACAGAGAGAGCCATTTCAATTTCACCAAAGATGGCAATTTTTTAAAAGTCGCCATGGTGGTCGCATATTAAAGTTGTGCTTTTGTAATTTATTTATATATCAATACCTTTACTAAATAGCTGTTTTTGAAGTAAAGTCTTTGAAATGAAGGCCGCATTTGATTCAGCGCCAGAATTTCAAAAGTCACCAGTAGGATCCTTCTTCTATAAAAACAACTATTTTTTTTTTTTTTTTTTTTTTTTATTAATTAATATTAATTTATATATATATATATATATATATATTAAATATTAATTTCAATAATTCAATTATTCTGATTTTTTTATTTTATACTCTGCAAGCTAATAATAAATGTATATTTGTAATAACATTATTTTGTTCTTTTCTCTTTGAGGTTGAATGGTTGATTGTGTTGGTACAACTATAGTATTTCCCCACAGCTGAATTTGGCGATTTTTCTTTGGCTCTGATTTGAACGATAACGATGTCGTTCTGGACTATTTGCGATATAATATGGCAGCCTCCATGCTATTTATTTTGGATTTATGATTTTATGATTTATGATTTATACTTTAGCTTATGATTTTATCATTTATGATTTATAATTTAGCTTATGATTTTATCATTTATTATATATAATTTATGACTTTTAGATTTATGATTTAACCATTATCGCCAAAAATAAATCCCCAAATTCAGCTGTCGGGAGATACTATAGTTGTTCCGATTGTGTTTAACGTCGCACTAGTACTGCGCAATGGGTAACTGGCGACGGTCTGGAACGCACCCCTAAGGATGGTCCGGAGACATTCCTCTTTGATGACTGCCACTTAGCTATTTAATGGATTTATTTTTACAGCTGTTGAGATTAATATGCTAAATAATATTCAAAACTTTCAACTAAATTAGGAGTAAATCTAAAAAATAATTAAAATTGGTACAGCTGGGATATCCACGTTTGTAATGATCGATAGATGGCGCTTTCTGAACTGCATTTGTTAGTAAATTAGAATAGCCACGTGCATTTATTATTGTTCTTTCTTGATGTTCTATCATTGTTTCAGCGTGAAAGCTATCAGTGGTGTGATAATTTCACCTTAGCCAACCAGGGGGCGAGAATTTCATTACAATCGCGCATTGGTCCACATTTTTTTGGCGCCGTCTTTCGCGGTAATTATGTTAATCTAGGCTGACCAGATCAAAGTACCTTTATAATAGAGAAGCGTTAAAAATTGATACAATTATCCAATTACGGATGAATTTTTTCATTAAATAAGGACTAAAAGTAAAGTATTATTGAATGATTAATATTTTACTTTCTGCAATTTTTTAAAACTTGGAAAAATGCCTTCAAAATAAAGGAAGTCCCCCAGATGTCTCCAGAAAATGGGGACATTTGGTCACCTTATGTTAATCTGAATTTGTCGTTGTTTCTACGTGTTATAGCGAGCTTAGTTTAATGATCCCTATAATCAATAAGTACAGAATCTATAATTTTGCTTGAATAACTCTAACTCCCGTCTAATGGTACGATCTATCATTTTAAGCGATATTGATGCCGTCATTTTTTTTTTTTTTTTTTTTTCTTTACTGAATAAGACACTTACTACTAAACTAGACTACAAAATTTAAATATATTTCTTTTTTTTTTTTTTCACTTTACAGTTGTATTAATTAATATAATTATTTACAGTTTCACGCCAATTAACAGATAAATTTGATAATCAATTTATTGAGGCATTTATTGGTGTAACTGGTTAGAGAGTGCCCCTTGATTCTCGCCAAGTTGTGATCGCGGTAAATATTATGGTTAGCCTATTTATAGGTATAGGTTATATGTATATAGTTATATGTATAGGTTAAATGTTTATAGTTATATGTATATAGTGTATATGTATAGGTTATATGCATATAGTTATATGTATATAGTGTATATCTATAGGTTATATGTATATAGTGTTATAGGTTATTAACAAAAATGTGCCAAACAATTTCGCCAAGGGGGCACCCTCAAATATATTTTTACTGGTATAACTATTTCGTGAGGCATATTTATACTACGAATCAAAACAATAAATACAGTTTATGACAAACCACCAAAATTAATTTTATTGATTCTATTTTATAGACTATAAATCTCTAACTTTTTTCGGTACTTACGTATTATCGCAACCAGGCCAAAATTCGCATAAATTTGGCGACCCTACTTACCGCAACCCTACGTGTTATACGTGGTTTTTCGTAAAGAAATTATTTTGCTTAGATTGAATGCCGTGAAATACTTTAACTAATTCTAAGGTACAACTATAGTATTTCCCCTCAGCTAAATTTGGCGATTTTTCTTTGGCGCCGATTTGAACGATAACGATGTCGTTCTGGATTCTTTGCGATATAATATGGCAGCCTACATGCTATTTATTTTGGATTTATGATTTTATGATTTATGATTTATAATTAAGCTTACGATTTTATCATTTATGCTATATGATTTATGATTTTTAGATTTATGATTTAGCCATAATCACCAACGAAAAATCGCCAAATCTAGCTGATGGGAAATACTATAGTTGTTCCCTTAACTTTCTTACTCAAACTTACAAATCGCGCCAACCTGGTTGCAATAATACGTAAGTACCCTTTTTTCATACTCTACATAAGGTAAAAACAACAGTGTTCGCCACCCACACTAACTATTTCGTGAGGCATATTTATACTACGAATCAAAACAATAAATACAGTGTATGACAAACCACCAAAATTAATTTTATTGATTCTATTTTATAGACTATAAATCTCTAACTTTTTTCGGTACTTACGTATTATCGCAACCAGGCCAAAATTCGCATAAATTTGGCGACCCTACTTACGGCAACCCTACGTGTTATACGTGGTTTTTCGTAAAGAAATTATTTTGCTTAGATTGAATGCCGTGAAATACTTTAACTAATTCTAAGGTACAACTATAGTATTTCCCCTCAGCTAAATTTGGCGATTTTTCTTTGGCGCCGATTTGAACGATAACGATGTCGTTCTGGATTCTTTGCGATATAATATGGCAGCCTACATGCTATTTATTTTGGATTTATGATTTTATGATTTATGATTTATAATTAAGCTTAAGATTTTATCATTTATGCTATATGATTTATGATTTAGCCATAATCACCAACGAAAAATCGCCAAATCTAGCTGAGGGGAAATACTATAGTTGTTCCCTTAACTTTCTTACTCAAACTTACAAATCGCGCCAACCTGGTTGCAATAATACGTAAGTACCCTTTTTTCATACTCTACATAAGGTAAAAACAACAGTGTTCGCCACCCACACGAAAGACATGTTAAAATAAAATCTTTTTGTAAAAGAAATAGAACTGACTCCAAAAAGCAATTATTATTCAAAGAACTAAAAATAAAAGAAAATTGGCATAAAATGAAACTGTAAATCGCACCTAAAAGTATGAAATAATTTCCTTCACTAAAAAACCTAAACACTACAATTAATCATAACTTTTGAAGTCGGCACAGATTTAAAAAAATTTTATTCATTTTTAAAGATTTGTTTTTAGACCGGTAGCTACAAATGCTGTTTGTAGCTATCATAGTTTCGAACGATCCATTTTCATATGTCTCCTTTATTATTTTATCACTCTACATTTGGTCCATTAGTAACACCTATAGAACAGTGAACATCTTTCGCAATTTGGTATTTATGTTTCTACGAAGTTACAAGAGTTTTCTTTGCAAACTTGGTGTAACTTTGATAACTATCATACTTGGCGGCTTTTGGGTTTGGTGATCAAAACGTAATGCAAAAATTGTGAGATGCATATTTTCATAATATATATTGTACAATGTATTGTTTCACATTTTTAATTTTGCAGATGCCAAAGTGAGATGTATATTTTGAATAGAATTTGATTTTTGTATGGAATAAAGGTATCTGTGTTATAATGTAACTCCATGGTTTTAGTCATGCGAGCGCGCGTTCTGTGTTAAAATTGATATTAGTTTAGAGTTTGAAAATGGTTGTTGTTCTATATGTTTTGGTGTTTTGTGGCTGTTGAATAAAGTTATAATTTAAACAGCTAGCAATGGATTCTATGCTTAGTTAAGCAATATTTAAAGCCTCCGTTAAACCTGTATAGGAAAAACATCACATGGTGGCAGCGGTGGGATTCGAACCCACGCCTCCGAAGAGACTGGTGCCTCAATATTTAAAGCCTCCGTTAAACCTGTATAGGAAAAACATCACATGGTGGCAGCGGAAAAACAGGAAAAGCAATAAAGTGAAAAAAAATACTGTAAGTAATTTGTTTTGCATTTACCGATATTGAGCGAAGCCTATTCTAAAATTTTCAACTACGATGGAAACTGATAAAATTAGGGGTGTAAGGCATTCATTTCAAGTTACGCCACCAGAACCATTTACATTTTCTACTCCAGCTAATTGGTCAAAATGGATAACTCGCTTTGAACGGTATAGAGTTGCATCTGGTTTGAAGAAGCAATCGGATGGTGAGCAAATAAACTCATTGATTTACATCATGGGCGATAAAGCTGAAGATATTTTTGCTTCGTTCCAGTTAAGCACAGAAGAAGCAGAAGATTATCAAATAGTCCTGAAAAAATTCAATGACCATTTTGTAGTAAAAAAGAATACTATTTTCGAGCGAGCGCAGTTTAATAAACGTATTCAACTCGAAGGAGAAAGAGTTAATAACTTTATTACGGCACTATATCGTCTAGCTGAGAGTTGCGAATATGGAAATTTACATGATGAATTAATAAGGGACAGAATTGTAGTTGGAATAATAGATAAAGCCTTAAGCGAAAAGTTACAATTAGATAGTGAATTAACATTAACAAAAGTTATAGAAAATGTACGTCTCAGTGAATCCATTAAACAACAACAACTAAAACTTGGCGAAGCTGAAAGAGCCACTTCTTTAAATGTTATGGGCTCAAATAAAACTGTTCGTTACCAGAATAATTTCCAAAATAAAAATGAGAATAAATTTAACGTAAAAAGCACAATGCCGAGAAATAATGAATTTTCACAGAAAGATGAAAAGTGTAAATGGTGTGGAAAACAAAAACACGACAAAAGAATGCGTCCTGCTAGAGATGCCAAATGTCGAAAATGCGCCAAGATCGGGCATTACGAAAAGGTCTGTTTTTCTAAAAGCCAATCTAAAGGCTCATCGATTTCATTTTTAGATATAGTTTTTCACTTAGTTAAAATTAATGAAGATTGGACAATCCATGTTAAGATAGAAAATCAGGATTTAAAATTCAAGATAGATACTGGCGCTGATCACTCCGCAATTTCTACAAAAGTTTATCGCTCGCTAGCCAAGAAAACTAAATTGGAGCCAGTTCATAAAGTCCTATGCGGCCCGGATAGAAATCCTTTGAAAGTTTTAGGAAAATTCAAGGCACATTTAAACTTTAAAAGGAAATATTGTAAAGAAGACATCTATGTAATTGATGGTCTACAAACAAGTCTTTTAGGAAAACAAGCATTGATTTCTTTTGGGTTAGGACCAAATATAAGCAATTTTGATGAAGTAGTAGTCAACAACCCTAGAATAGAATTTCCAGAGCTCTTTGAAGGACTTGGACTGATGAAAGGTTGTTATTCAATACAGCTGAAGAAAGACAGTGTTCCATATGCAGTTACCTCACCTCGACGCTTTCCTATACCCTTACTGAAGAAAACCGAAGATGCGTTAAGGAAGATGGTGGAGCAAAAAGTCATAAAAGCTGTTAGTGAGCCTGCAGAATGGTGTTCGCAAATAGTCATAGTTCCAAAGAAAGATGGACAACTCAGAATCTGTGTGGATTTGACACAGCTTAACAGAAATGTTTTGAGAGAATTGCACCCTCTACCCAATGTTGAATATACATTAAGTCTTTTATCAGGTGCCAAGATATTTTCAAAATTGGATGCAAACTCAGGTTTTTGGCAAATACCGTTAGACGGAAAGTCTTCATTTCTCACTACCTTTATTACACCATTTGGGAGATACAGATTTCTAAGATTACCGTTTGGAATCTCATCAGCTCCGGAACATTTTCAAAGAAGAATGTCTCAGTTGTTGGAGAATTTAAGTAGCACTGCTTGTCACATGGACGATATTCTGATTTGGGGATCCACTCAAGAAGAACATGATCAAAGATTAAGAGAGGTTTGCAAGAGATTAAAAGATGCCAACTTGACTTTAAATGAGAAAAAATGTATTTTTTCAACTAAAAGTATAAAGTTTCTGGGTCATATAATCGACAGCCAAGGAATCCATCCCGATGATGAAAAAGTTGCAGCAATTAAGGAATATAAACCCCCAAGAAATAAAAAAGAGCTGAAACAACTATTAGGATTCGCCAATTATCTAGCACGTTTTGTTCCAAATTTCGCAGAATTAATGTATCCTCTTACGTCGATGCTTAGCAACAAGCGAGAATTTGTATGGGATCATCAACAGAAAAACGCATTTGAAGAGTGGAAGAAAATTTTATCTTCAGATCCAGTATTGAAAATATTTGATCCTAATAAGGAATCTATAGTCACCACAGACGCATCATCCTATGGTCTGGGAGCCACTCTACGTCAAAAACTGGAAGAGGGAAAAACTTTCGTAATCGCCTATGCATCGAGAACATTAACACCGGCTGAGAGTCGCTATTCCCAAATCGAAAAGGAAGCATTAGCTGTAGCATGGGGATGTGAGAAATTCAGAGATTACTTAACAGGGTCTCATTTCTTCATTGAAACTGACCATAAGCCGCTGATTCCAATTCTTTCAAGGAAGCATTTAGACGATCTTTCTCCTAGACTGCAAAGAATCAGATTAAGAATGAAGAGATATTCATACACTATTACTCATATTCCAGGGAAGAATCTTTATGCAGCCGATGCTTTATCTAGAAGTCCAAGAGAGCAATCATGTGAAAATGACGAACTAGAAGAAGAAATTGATGCATACATTCAGATGATCACTAATAATCTTCCAGCAACTTCTAATAAGCTGAAAGAATTTCAAGAAGCACAACAATCTGATGCTACCTGCCAGAAACTTTCTTTGTATGCGTTGACAGGATGGCCCTCGAAGAAAGATGTAGATCGGCTCTGTTTACCGTTTTGGCAACATCGCTTTGAAATTTCTATACAAGATAGTCTTTTAATGAGAGGTTGTAGAATAATAATCCCAAAGTCGCTCCAAACTGAAGTGCTGAAAAAGATTCACGAAGGATATCTTGGTATAACTAAATGTAGAGCTCGTGCGAGATGTTCTGTATACTGGCCAAAAATTAACAAAGAGATTGAGGAAAAAGTGAAAAATTGTCCTGCTTGTATCAAAGAATCGAGCAACAGGCATGAACCACTAACTCCGAGGCCATTTCCAGAAAGACCTTGGGAAGTTGTAGGCCTTGACCTCTTCAAATACCAGAATTCGTGGTACCTCCTTATAGCAGATTATTATTCACGGTATCCTGAAATTTCGAAACTTGAAACCTTGACTTCGGAAGAAATAATTAACCATTGCAAATCTATATTTTCTCGTCATGGTATCCCAGAAATACTCAGAACGGATAACGGTCCACAGTTCGATCCAATGAGAACACGAGAATTTAATGAGTTCGCAAGAAGCTATGGTTTCAAACAAATCACAAGCAGTCCGAAATTTCCTCAAAGTAATGGATTTATAGAATCGAGCGTAAAAACAATCAAAATGCGTATCAAGAAATCTGCTGATCCTTATCTTGCGCTAATGGAATACAGAGCAACCCCACTGGAAAACGGTTATAGTCCCGCAGAACTCCTAATGGGAAGGAGAATAAGAACAATTCTCCCAATAGCTAATTCTCAACTACTTCCTAAATTGATCAAGAAAACTGATTTAGAAAGCAAGGAGAGAAAACGAATAGAGAATCAAGAAAGAAATTACAACAGACACCACGGGACAAGAATTCTATCAGAACTTGAGAAAGGACAGGGAGTATGGGTTACCGACAAAAGAGTGACAGGAAAAGTGTTACAGAAAACTTCATTTCCGAGATCATATCTTGTTCAATCCGGAAAGAGAATTTATAGAAGAAATAGGAAGCATCTAGTACCATCGCCAGATTTCGAGCCAGAATCTGAATCAGATGAAGGAATAGATATCCCCGAGAATAATCATTCAACTGACATGGGATCTGGAATAAAGTCTCCGCCAACCAACAAAAATTCCGGGAATATATCATCAAAATGTACCTCTCCTACAAGACCTATGACCAAGCCTTATGTTACAAGAAGTGGTAGGACTATTCGACCACCCCAGAGACTTGACTTATAACTTTGAAAGGAAGGGAGATGTGTTATAATGTAACTCCATGGTTTTATTCATGCGAGCGCGCGTTCTGTGTTAAAATTGATATTAGTTTAGAGTTTGAAAATGGTTGTTGTTCTATATGTTTTGGTGTTTTGTGGCTGTTGAATAAAGTTATAATTTAAACAGCTAGCAATGGATTCTATGCTTAGTTAAGCAATATTTAAAGCCTCCGTTAAACCTGTATAGGAAAAACATCACAGTATGAATTTTTATTTAATTTTGCTGACTTCAAAAATTATGATTAATTGTAGAGTTTAGGTTGTTTGCGAAGGAAATTATTTTATACTGTTAGGAGCAATTTACAGTTTGATTTTATGCCAATTTTCTTTCATTTGCCTCTAAAATTTGCACCTTACCTATAAAATTTGCAGCAGTGTTCGCCACCCTCACGAAAAACATGTTAAAATAATTATTAATTAACATCTATGAATTTGAATCTGCTCGTGCTAGACTCTCCAATTATAGGGAAAATAGCGAGGGCAGATTCAAATCCATGGATGTCATTAAACGTTTATTTTAACATGTCTTTTGTGAAGTTGGCAAACACTGGTGCAAATTTTAAGGGTGGCAAACACTGGCGTCTTTACCTTAGTTGAGATCAAATGAAAAAAATAGTTGTATCGACTTTTACACAATCAAACTTCTCAAATTTAAATAATTCATATAATTTAAATTTCCTACTCTAATTTTTTCATATAATTTTTATTTTCTTATAATGTAATATCGCTAAATCTTTTGATATTTAAAATTTCAGACAAAAAAGGATTATGCAGCTTCCAAAGCTATGATAGCGAAACTGGAGTTTTCCATAAAGGAAATCGTGCCACAAGCAGAGAATTACTTTATGAAGGCAAGTGATATTTTGAAAAAAGAAGCAGATAAAGTTGATAATAAAACCGTTGCCACATTCAAAGCAATTGGAAACAATGAGAAAATAGCTGATGTTTATAATAACTCGAATATTAAGAGTTTTGTTAATCTGTTAGATGATATAAATAAAGTAGAACTTAATAATTCAAAGGTCAATGAAAAATTAACTGGATATAAACCTCATGAAGGTGTTGGAGTAATATCACCAATGGCAGTTATTAACGACAGTGGGAAATCAAACGACAAGTCTGTAGAAGTTTCTGAAAAAGTTTCAAACAAAAATCGAAAATTTAATAATGCAAGCATTAAAGAGTCTTTTAACGAAAAACAATCTGAGGGTAATTTCACTCAGAAAACAATTAATGATATGGATTCCAAATCAAAAATTGGTGATTTGGATCAAAATTCAAGTAAAGTTGCTTCACAACATAGTCATGAAAATAAAGGTATTCTTAACAATCTTAGCACAAGTATTCCATATGAAAACAAGGCTTTAATCGGAAATAATATTTCAGGAAATCAACTGAGTCAAAATCGATATTCTAAAAACCAAGAAACGGAAAAAAGATCCGATATAGATGAAGAAAAGGAAAAAGATAAAGAAAAAATGTATGTAGACAATAGTATTGTAACATTTCAGAAATCAAACACTAATTTAAGTCATCCAAAAGAAAACAGTCCTATGCTTATAAAAGATCTAAATTCAACTAAAGAAATTTCAAAATATTACAAAAACGGTACAGATCATGAAATGATAACTTCAGCAGTTGGCGCGGTCGGTGAAAATAATAAAAACATTGTGATATCCGAAGAATCGAATTTTGGAAACAAAATAGAATATAAAGGAAATTCAAGTGTTGAAAATTCATACACGACTCCAAATATTAATCGCATCAAAGAAAAGGAAATCTCTAACAAAGAAGCGGAGAAAATATCTCGTCAAAACGATCGTGTTGTTACTGAAAAGAACCTCATTAATTCTTCCACGTCAGCCAGCAAATTTATTGACAAACATGCAAAATTATCCGAAAGTAATAAAAAGGAATCAGAAAAGAAAAATGAATCGCAAAATATTACAAAATTGGTTGAAAATAGTAAACCTAAAAAGACATCTCAGTTAAAAAATATTTAGTGTTCGATGTTAGTAAAAAAAACATCCTACAGGGGTAATTATGCATGTGGAACCTATTTGTTTTTCGGACAGTTATGTTTTTAAATTCGATATTACAAACCATATTATAAAGATTTTAGTTATTTTTTTAAATACATTTATTCAAAAACTAAGGACTATTTCGTGAAAAAAAAAGATGTATATTACATTAGTAACTAAATAAAATTGCTTTAAACAGATTTCAGATTTGTTGAATTTATGTTTTTTATTCTCAGTAGAAATTATTTCCAAAAAGAACAGATTTCATATATTTTTACCAATGACTGGATGACTAACATACAGGTAGTAAAAAGTATAACTTTCAGAGCATTTGAATAGCAAAAACTTTAATGACATAAGCTTATTGGACCCTAACTAAAATTATTGTATCTTCTACAAGTGCATTGGGATTGTTTTCTAAGGGGGGTGAGAGAGTAACTGCTCCCTTTTGAAAATCAAATGTGCCACTTTCAAAAATGCACTCTTAGACGCGTGTTCTTAAATTTTGGCGGGAAAAAAGTGTTAAAGTCGAAATTTGTAAAACGAATTAAAAAATAACACAACAAGTTGTTATACAATATGTAGTAACAAACACATAATTTTTTTTTTTTTTTTTTCGAAAACTCTTTCACAAATGTATGTGAGCTCTTCACGGCTATAATATTATCCGACTGATGTGATGTTGAATATACATATTCAGGCAGGTTGTGCCAATTCTAAATTTATTCCTGCCTAGTGTCACGTTTGGTCACGTTTCGGCAGGGGAAATCTGTCTGTTAGTGTTTGGGTCACTTGTGATTCCACCATCATATAATTTACCCCTTTGAGGTATTTCAAACAAACCATTTCTATAGATATTAGACTATTGAGTACAGTGCAATGTTTTCCTGTTGGAGAATTCTCAACCATCAATCTCGACATACTGCTGAATGTTTTAAGGATGTTCCCGACTAGCTCCTCTCTAACGGTTAACATACAAAAATAAATAAATTAAAATTAAACAATTTTTTTGACATGCACAAAGTAAAAGAATTGTTGCTGGGATAACAGACAAACGAAACAAAATGATTATGTATAGAATGATAAATTGTAATATTTGAGACTATTATGTCTGATTCCGGTCACTACTTGATCTCCCTCTTTACAGGTGCCTGCAAACTGACAAGTTATTTTTTTTCTCTTCTTCTTCATGCATAAGAAGAAAGTATTAGATTCGGTAAATTTTCAACTTCCGATTTTCAACAAATTTACACGTTTTATAATTTCCTGAACACGATTTGAACAATTATTTAGAAAATGTCTGCCTGTCCATTTTACCATGTATTTATTAACTTCGATTCTTGTTTGTTTGTTCGGTACAAATCTTGCAATCTATTTTTAACTAGCTTCCCTACTAGATAGACATTTGAAACTTTCACAGTAGCTGAGAACTCGGTGACAACACGATATCTCGAAGTCAGATTTTCGAATTTTCGGATAGTTTTCTTTTAATTAATTAACATATGAAAATATTAAGCTCTTAATAGCAATAAAATATTAGCTATAATTTAATTGTGGCCAAAATAAATAAATAAATAAATAAATAAAAATACGAGTTCGTTTTCTTTCGACATAAAAATAAATACATTTAACTCAACGTGAACGTTAAAAAATTATAAAAAGTTAAATTATGCATCGCACAAAAATTGACGTCACTATCACTTTAAAAATTTTACACACATTGATAAGTGCTAATGTAGTTCACGATGCTAATATACGTTGTTCTAAAAGGATTATATTTTATTTTTAAAACCAACTTTCTTTTTTCTTTTTTCACTTATTATTATTTTACTGAACTGAGTCCGCGTGCTTAAATATTGCTTAAATATTATTTTTTAACCTCGCGTATTTTATTAATGATTTATCAGACAATTTAAAAAAAATCGTATATAAAAAGTTTTTTTTTTTTTTTTTTTTTTTTTTTATCTTATAATTATTCGTATTTGTGTTCCTAAAATTTTGTCGACACTAGTACCTCAAAATAAAATGATTGCAATTCATCAAAAGTTTATATATTACTAGCAGGCAACGCCCGCTTCGCTGGTCCCTATTTTTAAATGAATCGCTATAATTACTGAATTCTCAAAATTGCATTAATTTTTATCACGTGAAAAAAAAACAGAAAAAAAATCTTATTAGGAAAAATGTCGCACCGGGTTCTCAATGCCTTCGGAAAAAATTCCCAAAATGCTCTAACTCTTATTTCTATTATTTTCCCCCTTCGCCCCCCCTCCCGTCTATCCTAATAATTTTAAAAATTCAAAAATATCCGCAATCGATATGTAGGTATCGAAAACCTCTATATACCAATTTTGAATGCTCTAACTCTATTCTATTTTTTTTGCCCCTCGGCCCCCTCCTTCCCGGTCCTCCTAATAACTTTACACTTTCGAAAATATCCCCATTCGACTTGCTGGCCTCTAAAACCTATCTGTACCAATTTTGAACGGCCTAACTGTATTTCTATTTGTTTTTGCCCACACCCCCCCCCCCTTCCTGCCCCTCCTAATACTTTTACAAATTCGAAAATATCCGCAATCGATTTGTAAATATCGAAAACCTCTATATACCAATTTTGAACGATCTAACTCAATTTTTATTTTTTTGACTCCCCCCCTCTCCCCTCCCCCCTTCTCGCCCATCCTAATAACTTTACACTTTCGAAAATATCACCATTCAACTTGCAGGCCTTTAAAACCTATCTGTACCAATTTTGAACGGCCTAACTGTATTTCTATTTGTTTTTGCCCATAGCCCCCCATACTGCCCCCCTTCCCACCCCTTCTAATAATTTTACAAATTCGAAGATATCCGCAATCGATTTGTAAGTATCGAAAACCTCTATGTACCAATTTTCAATGATCTGACACTATTTTTATTTTTTTGGCCTCGCTTCCCCCCCCCCCCCCAAAAAAAAAGAAAAAAAAAAAAAAAAAATCGGAAAAATCAAAAAATGAATTTTTGCAAATATTTTCAAGAAGACGCTTGGCGGTTTTTTTTTTTTACATCTTTGAGCTATTACTTTTACTCGAAAATCCGTATTTTTCTAAATTTGCCTCCGAAAATCATTTATACCCCCTTCTCCCGTTAAAAATCCAAAATTCCAAAATCGCAGGAAATGATTTTTTCGTATTGAAGTCTAGTCTCCCCATCTGCAATTTCTTCACTGTGAAGTTATTTGGAGCCGAGTTATACTTATAAATGTGTTTTTGCCTTATGCGCCTCCGAAAATCATTTATACCCCCTTCCCCCCTTAAAAATCCAAAATTCCAAAATCGCAGAAAGTGATTTTTTTGTTTTCAAGTCTAGTCTCTCCCTCTGCAATTTCTTCACCGTGAAGCAATTTGGAGCCGAGTTGTGCTTATAAAGGTGGTTTTTGCTTTCTGCACCTTCGAAAATCATTTTCAGCCCCTCTCCCACCTTAAAAATCCAAAATTCCAAAATCGCAGAAAAAGATTTTTTTTTACTTAAGTCTAGTCTCCCCATCTGCAATTTTTTCATCGTGAAGTAATTTGGAGCCGAGTTATGCTTATAAAGGTGTTTTTGCCTTATGCGCCTCCGAAAATCATTTATACCCCCTTCCCCCCTTAAAAATCCAAAATTCCAAAATCGCAGAAAATGATTTTTTTGTTTTCAAGTCTAGTCTCTCCCTCTGCAATTTCTTCACCGTGAAGCAATTTGGAGCCGAGTTATGCTTATAAAGTTGTATTTGCCTTCTGCACCTCCGAAAATCATTTTTACCCCCTTCCCCCCTTAAAAATCAAAAATTCCAAAATCGCAGAAAATGATTTTTTTGTATTCAATTCTAGTCTCCCCATCTGCAATTTCTTCATTGGGAAGTAATTTGGTGCCGAGTTATACTTATAAATGTGATTTTGCCTTATGCGCCCCCGAAAATCTCATTTTTACCCCCTACCCCCCTTAAAAATCCAAAATTCCGAAATCGCAGAAAATGATTTTTTTGTATTCATGTCTAGTCTCCCCATCTGCAATTTCTTCACCGTGGAGCAATTTGGAGCCGAGTTATGCTTATAAAGGTGGTTTTTGCCTTCTGCCCCCCCGGGGGGGAACGGGAGGGTATTTCGTAAAATCCCGTCTTAGTGAGCGTCAGGGTCCTAAAATCAACCTGCTCACCAAAAATTGTGACTCTATCTCCCATAGGATCGCCACAACCGTGTTGAGTCAGTGAATCAGTGAATCAGTCAGTGAATCAGTCAGTTTACTCTTTTATATATATAGATTAGATTTTGACTTAACTAATTGAGAGAGTGGTTTCACTTCGCAATAGCGGGCTTTATGTCATACTATTGGCAATTGGTGACGGTCTGGGACTTTACCCTAAGGGTGACTCAGAGATATGCCATGACACTTTTGATCTACCACGAAAGGGAAGACCTTGACTTAGTATGATGCTGATTATGTTTGGGATTATCACGCTCAACAGATGGTGATTCAATCAAGTTTTAACATAATTTTTAATAAAGCAGTGTAAGGCAAAATTTCATTTAAATGTACACAATGAGAATTACGTTTAAAAAAAATGACTGTTGAATATATATATATATAGTCGTAATATATATATATAGTCGTAATATTGAACCAGGGAAAAAATTGCGTATATATAGGAAAATCGTTTATCTCCCTGAAGGTATGTTTCTTCTACAGGAACATCTCAGAGAATTCAAATATGTAAACACTATGGGTAAAATTTCTGGTAGGTAGTTAAACACATTTACACTGCTTTAAAGAAAATGAAATGAAAATATATTTTTTTATAAGCATAAAAGTATAGGACACGGTATAAAAATTATTTTCATTTTCTTTACAGGGCCACACAAAATAATTCAGACACTATACTGTTGTAGTATATTGAAATTACTGCAACTGCGCTTCAAGTTGTTTTGTGTTTTCCATACTGTGCTAAATTTAAGTGTACCATGCAGTGTGTATATACATTATCTAACGATGTGGAAACTTTTGAATTTAGACTTCTTATCAAATATCTTAAAAGTTTTTTAGGGATCATCTTGAAACTTTGGTAGTTTAAAGAGCATGTCATACCTCATATATTTCAGCAAAAGTTCTGTCCTGAAGATGAAAATGGAACCAGTAAAAAATGAAACAAAAATCAAAATGTTTTGGATCACCCTGTAAAAGTAATGCAATGCTTTAAATGTGTTTTGGCTGTAGCATGTGATTATGAGAATTTTTTTCATTATCTATAAAAAAAAAAATTATGAGTCTACTACAAAAGCAGAAAATATTTAATACCACTTTTTTTTTTTTTAACTATTATTTATTTATTTTTTTATTTTTTTTATTTTATTTTTATTTTATTTTATTTTATTTTATTTTATTTATTTTTATTTTTATTTATTTATTTATTTATTTGTTTTTGCTTTTTAAATGAAAAATTATGTTTTTTTTTTTTTTTTAAGAATAGAAAGAAATATATAATATTTAGACCATTTTGTGTTACAACTTTATGATATATGACCCCCTTGGCAACTTTTAAAATTTTGTCAGTATTTGGCTATGAATTGCTTGGTATAATTGCTTCTTAAAAAATAAATAAATGAATAAATAAATAAAAGAAAAAAAAGGAAAGAAAGAAAAAGAAAAAAAATCTAGTACTTATAATCTAACGCCTGTACTTTTTTCAAATACTTATACTTTTTTCTGTTGCCTACACTTTTTAGGTGATGAAGTTTTGTCTTGCCATAATTAGAAATATGAAATGTGTCCCAAAAGTGTCCAATTCTGTAATGTTAAAAAATTATCAGAGCGAAATTACAAGATTTATAAACAACAATACTTGCTCTATCATATATGGAAGAATGTAAAAAAAAATGAAATTGGCTCTACAATGGATATTTTCCTGAAATCGTTAAATTCTGGAAAAATCTCCATTAACAAAACTTAAACAAACAACTGCACTATCTTTTATTTTACCGTAAAAAAAAAATTTCTAATACATTGTAATATTAAATTATCTTGTTTTTATTTTTATTTTTATTTTATTTTTATTTATATATTTTTTAATTAATTATTATTTTTTTTTCCGATTAAAAAAAAAAAAAAAAATGTTTGCACGTTTTTTCTTTCTTTTATTTTCTTTCTTTTTCTTCTGACATAAAAAGAAAAATATTCACTTGCTTATTTATTTATTTTTGGCATCGGTTTGTTTACTCTTTTTCAAATAATTTTAAAGTTCAAATGAGGTTTTTATTTATTCATTTATTTATTTTTTAAAATCAGTTATCTGATTGAACAAAAAAATACAGCATTAGCTAGATTTCGTGTTTATTAATAAGTATGGCAGTTGTTGATAAAACCTATTAATCCGGATAGATACGATGACAAACTTTCTGCTTGATATATTCTAAATAAAAACAAAATTGTTTGAACGTTCATTCAAAGTGGAAAGTTAAAAAAAAAAAAATAAAAAAAAAGCGACAACGGAAAATCGCTGTCTAAAAGAAATAGTCAGCCCTGCCGTACTAATAAGAAAATCAAGTACTTAGCAGTTTATTTGTGTACGTCCATTTTTCAACATAATTTAAATATAAATAATCGGCAAAAATTCACATTAAATATTTTGAGGTCATATTGGCTGCCGTTTGAAACTTTTGACCAAGATTGGTAAGTTTGAAAGAGTGGAGTGGGTAAAATTTATAGGTAAATTTCGGAGTAAAAATTTGCTTTTTTTTGGGGAGGGGGGGGAAGGGGGGGCAATAGAGTCCTCACTCAGAAAAATTCATC
This sequence comes from Salticus scenicus, assembly GCA_963930645.1. NCBI lineage: Eukaryota > Metazoa > Arthropoda > Arachnida > Araneae > Salticidae > Salticus > Salticus scenicus. Next base: position 217,575,704 of record OZ005654.1, on the reverse strand, counting down.
TAATAAAGCTGTTTAAACTATCTTCAATTATTTTTAATGTACGTTTACACACACACACACACACTCATATATATATGTATGATTTCAAGATAAATATATGTAATGGAATATTACAAATATATATCGTGGTATATAACCTCTTAATCTATAATTTGGCTTTTTAGTCTTCAAATGCTGGTAAAAAGAATGCCGTGTGAGTAACACATCATATTATTTTAAATATAAATAAGAAACAGAAAAAAAAAAAGTTTGTATGATTAATCTGGACGACATTTTTCGTGTCGATGTGTGAAATTCTGTCGACATAGGAATAAGGCTTCTATATATACGAGCATCAGACATGTTGCCTTAGGGTTGCCTCATGTACCCAGCGAGTTTCATTGATAAATAAACGGCAGTCATTCTTTTTATCGTCTTGTGTTACTTTAGTGTACTCCTTTTATTATATTTCATAGTTTTAACTAAATAAAGTACGATGTGAGATTTGTTTAACGGTAAACTGCTATAATCACTCAAGAAAACAACATAAAATTTTCAGATTTCCTTAAGATAATTTAAGTAGAATAAAACAACATTACTTATATTTTTCTTTATATTTCTGACATATAATGTAAAAATACAGAAAAATGTGTTATATTTATCATAATATTTACATTAATATTGATATTGATAAATCGATTTAAGAAGACCTTTTATTACTGTGTATTTGAGTTTTGGCGACATTTTGTCTACGAAACAGAAAAAGTCCTAATAATACATCTTATTTCTAATACATCCACAGGATATCCTGATAATGTAATGTGAAAACTAGTATGCTGTGGCCACCACAAGACTTTCTTCTATATTTTCCTATACAAATTCACGCAGTAACAATATTAAAAAAAAAAAAAAAAAAAAAAAAAAAAAAAAACGATTTTTTTTCAAAGTTTTTTTTCGTTAAAAAGAAAAAATCGATAACTTTGTTTTAAATTATCACATATTTATAGTTCAACCATTCGTTTTAAAGATATTGATGAGACCTTTCGAAAGATACCCATCTTGAAAATTTACCCCCCCCCCCCCGGGGGGTACTTTCCCCTGGGGGGGGGGGAAGCGATGACCAAGATTTTTTTCATAATTAACTACTACTATTATCAATAATTCATATTAATTTCACAAACACAGGTTAAGAAGAACTCCCATTATGTACATTTATACGAAATTTTGTCCTATACTGCCATGTTAAAAATTTAGAAAAAATACGATCACAGCACCACCTGTTGAGTGATTGATCCCCAAATCTAATCAGCCCCAGTTTATGTCAGGGGCCAACTAAATACCAAGTCTGGTTAAATTTCGTTAAAAAAAAAAAAAAAAAAAAAAAAAAAACGATTTTTTTTTCTAAGTTACTTTTTGTTAAAAGTAAAACAAAATCGATAACTTTGTTTTAAATTATCACAGATTTATAGTTCAACCATTCGTTTTAAAGGTATTGACGAGACCTTTCGAAAGATACCCATCTTGAAAATTTACTCCCCTCGAGGGGGGACTTCGCCCCCAGGGGGGTTCACGAGGCTCCTACGCATACAAAATTTTTTCCCCAGTTGACTACCTCTATTATAAATAATTCTTGTAAATTTCATAATGATTACTAAAAAATAATTCTCTTTATGCACATTTATACAAAATTTTGTCCTATATCACCATGTTAAAAATTTAGAAAAAGCGGGATGGCAACGCAACCTGTAAGACAATTTTTACCAAAAGTTGATAGGCACTAATTTATGTCAAGGTGCAACTACATACTAATTTGTATGAAATTCCGTGCAGTAGTTCCTGAGATACAGTTGCCACAAAATTTTGTCACACACACACACACAGACTGACAGACAGACAGACAGACAGACATTTTCTAAAAAGGGTCAAATCGTGTTCTACAGCTCTCAAAACGTGTAAATCCACCAAAAACCCGAGGTCGAAAATTTTTACGAATCCAATACTTTCTCTATATTACATATAGAAGAAAGTAAAAATGTGTTGTTAGGAATATTATTGTTGCTTATGGCTTTTGTTGACCGATTGTAGCTTCAGATCAAGATTTCTTAAAATACAGGAAAGCGATAAAGGCGCCAAACGGGAATGCTGTCCTCTTCTGAGGCAAAAAAATGGTGGCGATATGTCGGCCTATATATTTTATTAAGGGGTTCTACATAGGAACAATTGTCGCCTTGTCTCTATGATGGTGTGAACCCTAATTAATATGACCAGACACTTTTAACTGCATTAAAATTTAAACGCGAAATTTAACAGTGTCCCCTGATACAGAACTCAGTTAAATAATAATTTATTTTAAGAGGATTCCTCCTCTAAAGAAGATCAACTTTACAATCTCATGAATAAGTAATTTTGTAAATGCTTTAAATGTATGACTTTTTTCCTCCGTAAGGTATAGGTATTATATTGTACAAGCAGGAAGAAAAAAATAACAAAACCCAAACATTAACGATACGTTTTGTTCTAATTGATGCATGAAAAATTTTAACCCGCTATCATTCATTGTTATTACTTTCTTCTATATGTAATATAGAGAAAGTATTGGATTCGTAAAAATTTTCGACCTCGGGGTTTTGATGAATTTAGACGTTTTGAGAGCTGTAGAACACGATTTGACCATTTTTAGAAAATGTCTGTCTGTCTGTCTGTCTCTGTGTGTGTGTGTGTGTGACAAAATTTTGTGGCAACTGTATCTCAAGAACTACTGCACAGAATTTCATACAAATTGGTATGTAGTTGCACCTTGACATAAATTAGTGCCTTTCAACTTTTGGTAAAAATTGTCTTACAGGTTGCGTTGCCATCCCGCTTTTTCTAAATTTTTAACATGGTGATATAGGACAAAATTTTGTATAAATGTGCATAAAGAGAATTATTTTTTAGTAATCATTATGAAATTTACAAGAATTATTTATAATAGAGATAGTCCACTGGGAAAAAAATTCTGTATGCGTAGGAACCTCGCCACCCCCCTGGGGGGGAAGTCCCCCCTCGAGGGGAGTAAATTTTCAAGATGGGTATCTTTCGAAAGGTCTCGTCAATACCTTTAAAACGAATGGTTGAACTATAAATCTGTGATAATTTAAAACAAAGTTATCGATTTGTTTTACTTTTAACAAAAAGAAAACAGAAAAAAATCGATGTTTTTTTTTTGTTTTTTTTTTACGAAATTTAACCAGACTTGGTATTTAGTTGGCCCCTGACATAAACTGAGGCTGATTAGATTTGGGGATCAATCGCTCAACAGGTGGCGCTGTGATCGTATTTTTTCTAAACTTTTAACATGGCAGTGGGGGGGGGGGTGTAAATTTTCAAGATCGGCATCTTTCGAAAGGTCTCGTCAATACCTTTAAAACGAATGGTTGAACTATAAATATGTGGTAATTTAAAACAAAGTTATCGATTTTTTTTTACTTTTAACGAAAAAAAAAACTTTGAAAAAAATCGTATTTTTTTTTTTTTTTTTTTTTTAATATTCTTACTGCGTGAATTTGTATAGGAAAATATAGAAGAAAGTCTTGTGGTGGCCACAACATACTAGTTTTTATATATTGGATTTGTTTTTTCATATCAGCAATTACAAATATTAAATGGGATAAAACAGATAAATATTTGAAAATTTCTCTAATTTTATTTTAAATATGATTAGATGATAAAAATAAATTCTCTATTTTTAAAACTGCATTCTTTTCAATATAATTATTTACATAGATAAAAATAACTCATTTAGGTTAACTATTTCTGTTTCAATATTTTTCATTTAAATATTTTATAATTTATTTTTACAACGATACGGGTTATAGCGCGTAAATTACGCGAAAAATCGAAGGCAGGACGCGAAAAATTTATTGTGGCGGATCGCAGGGGACGCGTAATTTTTATTCTCAAGAAAAAAATTTAAACTGGCAGAAAGAAAAAAAAAAACAAATTTTAAAATATATTTCTTGTTTAAAACTGATATTTTTCTTGTATTTTTTAAAGCATTCTGCTCTAAAGAAAAAAAAAATATATGCGAGAATAAAAAATAATACACAAGTAATATTTAAGCACGTGGACTCAGTTCAGTGATATAATAAAATAAAATAATGACGACATTTGTCATATTAGACCATTTTATAGAAAAATTTAATTTTCAAAGTTACATCTTTGCAATCCTTGCAAACATCATTTAAAACACAGCAATGCTTTAAAGATGATTTTTTTCATAAATTAATTGAAAAACGCATTAATAAAAAGTATAATAAAAATAGGTTCTATGTGTTTTAAAGAAAAAACTATGCAAAAATAAATAAATAGTTGAATAAATTATGTATTTTTGTCTAAAAAAGGGTTCCTTAAACTTTTTCGATACCGTCCGTTTCGATACTGGTTATTAATTTTCCTTTCTTTTCTTTATCCCCCCCCCCCCCTCCAAAAAAAAAAAAAAAAAAAAAAAAGATTTTGATGAAATTCTGGCAAAAGCAGAATTTAGTTTAGTACGGGGGACTATTTTATTATCATTATTATTATTATAACATCGCTTTCAAATTATTCAATTATATTTTCGATAAATGTCCAACAATCGTAAAATTGGCGACAACGTTTTATCCGTAGCTTGAGACTAATAATCCTCCGTACTAAAAGATTGCCCATCTGCGCAGCACTCGTGCGACGTAAAACTCAACCAATCAACTAACCTCCATACTAAAAAAAAAAAAAAAAAAAAAAAAAAAAACTGCAAATCAGCAATACAGTACAACGATTGCACAGTGTCAGCAGAATTTATAAATCATAAATTTCTTCTCTCTGGCCACAATTACTTATCAATGAGAGTGACTTTTTCATAATAGAATAAAAATCTAAGAAAGTGGAGTACATATTTGAACCAGAAGATTGGTATAAATCTGTGAGAAAGCGAAGATGAACAAGCCGTTTGAAGTAATTCAATTTACTTATGATTTTTTTTATTAGCAAAGAATCTTGGAACTGCGATTATTAATAGGAAGACTGATAAATTTGGGAGAATATTCATTGGCTGCGTTATTTCAAAGGAAAACCCTCTAGTTTCAAATGTCTTTAAATGAAAGCCTGATGATTTCTGTTATTGACATCAAGAATTCTCGTCAAGTTGGTAGACCACCTCTCATTTCTCGTATACCCTGTAAGAAATTATTCGATGGTATCAGGCTTGTCACAGGAAAAAGAAGATGGACTTGCAGCATTTGTTAAAATTCCTTCCTCCTACATATCATCACTATTATCGTTTACATAAAGTCTGCATATGAAACTATAATTATGATTAAAAAATTGCATTAACCCTTTCAGGACCATAAGATTTCCAAGACTAAATATGCCAATACATCACAATATTTTAGCTATTATAGGTGTAAAGTAAGAGAATATCACCAGAAAAACATGGCAGGTGTATAGGTTTCCTATAATTTCATGGGAAATATTTTCCCTATGGACTATAAAAGTAAATAAACGAAGAGTTAGGTTGATTATATCGGTATTTTATTTATTGCTTTGTAATACAAATTTATTGCTTTGTAACATAAAAATTATCAGAAAAATAAAGTAAATAGCTAGTTATGGTATTCTACGAAACAATTTCGTTTACTTGTGAAGCACAAGTGGACATTGCACATAACACATTTATTATGTGTCCTATATTCTATACGGTTTTTTTTTTAATTCGTTCAGAAACACATTTGCTGCCTTGGACATACGTTTTATTTTGACATTCAGTAAAAAAAATATCGATTCAATAATAATTGGACAATCGATAACGATTTTTGTAGAAGGGAAAAATATTTCCCTTGGGCGTGAAAGGATTAAAACTATTTAAATACATAATATTACACATAAATTAATATAAAGCATAAATAATTATATAATGTATATTAGTTCCTAATTTTTTTTTTTTTTTTTTTTTTTTTTTTTTTTTAGTTATATTTTTCTTCTTGAAACAGAATTTCGTCTAATCAATCAATAAATGGATTAGATATTAAAGAAAAAGAAAAGAGAGAAATATTATTTTCAGTATAAGTTTATCAAATTGTGTCTAATAAAAAAAATAGATTATCGGTATATCCAGAAACAATTCTAAGACAGAATAGCGTTAAACAAAATAAAGTTAAATTTCATGCAAATTGCGGAATTCTAATGCCATTCCTGGATTCTCTTACACGTTTTTTCTTTTTACTTTCTTCTATATTGAATAGAAGAAAGTATTGGATTCGTAAAGCATTTCGACTTCTGGTTTTCGACGGAATTACATGTTTTGAGAGGTGTAGCATGTTTTGAGAGGTGTGCTATTTGACCGTTTTTAGAAAGTGTCTGTATGTGTGTGTGACAAAACTGTATCCTCAGAACTACTGCTTAGAATTGTTTATAGTTTTATATGTAGATGCACCTTGACCTAAATTAGTGCCTATCAACTTTTGTTGTCAATCGCCCAAAAGGTGGTGCTGATATAAAGCGATTTCCGCAAATTAAAGGGGAAGCTTTATCTCAGGTTCTATTGCGTATAATCAAACAAAACATGATATGTGAGAAGGCCATTATGAAATATTATGTTGATTCAATTTGAATGCTTATTGGCTAACAGGTGGAGCTGCTATACAGTGATTTTCGGAATTTAAAGGAAGGCTATATCTCAGCAACTACTGCATAGAATTGCATGTAAACGTATGTGCAGATGCATCTTGACATAAATTAGTGATCAACTTTTGGTGTCACCCGCTTAACAGATGGCGCTGCTACACAGAGATTTCCGCAATTTAAGGGAGGGCTATATCTCAGGTTCTATTGCGTATCATCAAACAAAACTTGATATGTGAGAAGGCCATTATGAAACATTATGCAGATTCAATATGGATGCTTATCGACCAATAGGTGACTCTGCTATACCGCAAATTTCCTTGATAAAGGGAAAGCTGTATCTAGATATGGTATATAACTCTATCTTCTATGATATATAACTGTACGAAACTTGATATGAGAGATAAAGATTATAAAAACGCATTTTTTTAAATATTAATCATAGACAATAAAACTGTCTTTCTTTGGATTATTAATGTTAATTTTCTCTAAGATAAAAATCGTTTGCATTGATCATGTTAGATAATTTTAATAAATAATAGTTTTAATAAATTATTTGCTCTTAGTGAATTTGTATAGGAAAATATAGAAGAAAGTTCTGTGGTAGCCACAAAATACTAGTTTTTAAGTGTAACTCAACGTATATAAAAATATGTAAAATTTATTAACACTAAACTGGTTAAACATGATTCTGCTTGCTTAAATAATTTTAAATTAAATTTGTGTGATATTTTCATTCTCTATGTTTATTTATAAAAATCCAGAATAAATTAGTCTTGAAACTTTTAATTTGAAAAATAAATTCGCTCTTTCTGCTGTAGTGAACAGCATTTTAAAATTATGCATTTCCAGATACATTTTATTTTTTTTTCTAAAACTTAAATTTTTCTTTTCATTATTTTCTGATTCAGTGAATAAATTAATCAGAAAATGACCTGTCGAAAAATTTTCAGTCTGAAAATAAAAAAAATAATGTTTCAAAAATCCAATAAAATCCATAATTGTTCATCCATTCTTTTTTTTTTTTTTTTTTTTTTTTTTCACTAACACAAGTTTTAGTAATAAATCACTTTGGAAATTGCCCATTTAAAAACAAGTGAACAACATTTCAAATATTCTCGTACATCGAATAGCTTCCGGACAGCTAACAAAAAAGAACTAAGCATCAAATTATCCCATCAAAATCACCGTGTACATATGCTTATACACCTATATAAAACTAACTCTGAGAACCCATTAAAATTCCTACTCTCTCACTTTCATATTTTGTATTTGCAGGTGCTCCCTTGATCCGGCTAACGATTAATCACATCGTCCGAGCTCGACAAGGTTCTTTGATTAACGATTCGCTTCCTGATTTTCACCTTTTCTCCGTATATGAAAGAAAAAGTGCATCAGCCCTCGCAAGCCCCTGCTTCTCCATTCAGCGCCGCCCGTGACATCAGTCAATTCTGCATCGTTCTCTTTTAGCCACTTTCCTTATCACCTCGTGACGGCAGACAAGTTATATATGGAGAAATGCATCAATTCCAATGGCGTGTTTTAAACAAGCAAAAATTTATTTTATATGTTGTGTTTGTAATAAGAAAAAATAAATAATACTTTAATTTTTTTTTCTTTTTCTTTTTTCTTTTTTAAATGAATAAATATGGATAACTTAATTGCATATAAATTAGATTTTTAACGATGATTTAATTGTATTACCGTTCTCTTTGTATTAGCGTTGATGTACGCATTATTTACGTTTGACAAAAAGAAAAAGAAATATCTTTTACCAAAACGTTATAAGGTTTTTAAACACTCTTTTAATGTGCAATTTATGGCTAAATATTATTTTTTAAAGAAAATTATAAAGCAGTTAACGTTTGCATTAATAATTCCATTTTTAAACATAACTTTTTGTGAAATATCTCAAAAAAGTATTTCATGAATTATCTTGAAACTTCAGGAATATAACGAATATGTTTTACGCCAAATATTTTAGTAAAAGTTTCGTCCCCAAAGCAAAATAGGGTCCAGTAGATTTAAAAAAATCTGGAGTGACTCCACTCGACTTTCTGAACATTGAGTAATTAACAGTTTTGTAGATAAAGTAAAGAAAGAGGAGTAGTTAAACAAACAAAAGAGAGAAAACCATAATAGAGTGTTTGATTATTTTTCTCCATATATTACACGATGTTTTATTTAACGCTACTGAACTTTGAGCCAGATCATAATGATAAAGAATTTTTCATTCTGTCCCTGTAAAAACCTATAAATGCTAGATTTATCAAAATGCTTATAGGTAGTGCAACAGTGATTTATAATATTCATCTAATTTTCAGCTCAATTGAATAAGGTGTTTAGATGCTATCGCACTTTTAAAAATTTGGTCCCATAGGCCATAATGATAAAGATTTTTCTTTGTGTCCCTGTAAAAAAACTGTAAGTGCTAAATTCACCAAAATCTATACAGTTGGTGCAACTGTGACCTATAACATGTGTACAATTTTTTTGCTCAGATTAATAAGGCGTTTAGACTCTATCACACTTTTAAAAATTTGGCCCCATAGGCCATAATGATAAAGAATTTTTCTTTGTGCCCCTGTAAAAGAACTTTAAACTTAACTTTGTGCTAAATTCACCAAAATCTATACAGTGACCTATAACATAACGCCGCTTAATAAAATCAGCATCGCCGGTTAATAAACACACACACACAAAAAAAAAAAAAAAAAAAAAAGAAAAAAAAAAAAAACCCTCAGCAGCAAAAATATCAATTATGCACGTTAAATAATCTTTTTATGTATGTATGTATATATATATTAATGAAAAACAAAATAAAACACAGTAGTCCTTCAGTTATCTCTCCCTGTCAAAAATTTTATACTTGCAGCATAGTTACAAATTAAACACGCCTCATCACTTATCAGTAACAATTTCAAGGAACGTATTTTTCAAAGTTCGGTAATAAATTACCAATTTGATTTGACTCGCAATTGATATATATATATACTAGCAGGCAACGCCCGCTTCGCTGGTCCCTATTTTTAAATGAATCACTCTAATTACTGAATTCTCAAAACTGCATTCATTTTTATCACGTGAAAAGAAAAGAGAAACAAAATCTGATTAGGAAAAATGTCGCACCGGGTTCTCACTGCCTTCGGAAAAAATTCCCAAAATGCTCTAACTCTTATTTCTATTATTTTCCCCCTTCGCCCCCCCTCCCGTCTATCCTAATAATTTTACAAATTCGAAAATATCTGCAATCGATTTGTAGGTATCAAAAACCCCTATGCACCAGTTTTGAACTATCTATCTCTATTTTTATTTTTTAGCCCCTCCGTTCCCCCCCTTCCCGCCCCTCCCAATAATTTAAAAAATTCGAAAATATCCGCAATCGATTTGTAGGTATCGAAAACATCTATGTACCAATTTTGAATGATCTAACTCTATTTTATTTTTTTGCCCCTCCGCCCCCCCCCCACCTTTCCGGCCCTCCTAATAACTTTACACTTCGAAAATATCCCCATTCGACTTGCAGGCCTCGAAAACCTATCTGTAAATATTTTGAACGGCCTAACTGCATTTCTATTTGTTTTTGCCCCATAGCCCCCCCTTACCGCCCCCCCTCCCGCCCCTCCTAATAATTTTACAACTTCGAAAATATCCGCAATCGATTTGTAGGTATCGAAAACCACTATATACCAGTTTTGAACGATCTAACTCTATTTTTATTTTTTGCCCCCCCCCTCTCCCCTACCCCCCCTTCCTTCCCCTCCTAATAACTTTACACAATCGAAAATATCCTCATTTGACTTGCAGTCCTCTAAAACCTATCTGTATCAATTTTGAACGCCCTAACTGTATTTCTATTTGTTTTTGCCCCATAGCCTCCCGCCCCCCCCCCCTGCTGCCCCACCTGGGGGCTGAGTTTCTAAAATTCCAGAAATTGGTTTTTAGATATTTGCATTAGCTATATTTTAGAGCAAAAATTCCACGTATATCTATTTTTTTGTTTCAGTTATATAGGATTATGCGAAATCACGTTTTACGCATGTGAAATCACGTTTTGCCCCCCCGCCCCCCTTGGGGACCGAATTTTGAAAATTCCAGAAATTGGTTTTTAGACATTTGTATTAGCTATATTTTAAAGCAAAAATTTTACGGATATCTGTTTTTTTGTTTGAGATATGAAGGATTTTGTGAAATCACGTTTTGCCCCCCCTCCCCCCCTTGGGGGGCGAATTTTGTAAAATCGCTTCTTAGTGGATGCCTACGTCATAGAAAGAACATTGTCACGAAATTTCATGCTTCTAGGTCCAGGGGTTTGGTCTGGGCGTTGATAGATCACCCCCTCACTCACTCACTCAGGAAGTGTTCTTTTATATATATAGATAAATATATATACAGTCGAACCTAGTTAACATGAACACTCTTAACGTGAATAACCTTTAACATGAACTGTTTCCACAAGCCCCGTCAAAATGAAGATTAATTTACTTATATAAAAATTAGTTACTGATAGCATTAACTACTGATAACATGAACAAAATTTTAAGTCCCCTTGAGATTTACGTTAACGAGGTTCGACTGTACATATATATGTATATATATACTCAATTTTTAATTCTTAAAAAAAAAAAAATTCTAATTCTTATTTTGAAATAACTAAGAAGCAAGAAGTTTAAACGAAAAGATTTTGAATTTGAAAGAAAAAGCGTGAAATTTCGGTAAAATAATGATGATTTTCCTAAAACAAAAGTGCATTAAAACTTAGGATGGGTTTAATTTAATTATTTTGAAATAACAATTCATCAATCATATCTTTCAAAAATTAATTTATATTGTTTATTATTCGTTACCTTTGGAAATTTATTACTAAATTCAGGTAATATTCAGGTCAAAGTAATATTTTTTCTTCAGTACAAGAATGTTCGCCGGATATAAAAATCAGCCGCTTAATGAAGTCACTTTTGCTCAGAACGAATGTGATTTTAATAAGCGGCGGGTACTGTATTTAATGAAATATGAGAGTTTTTACAAAATAATTAACTATGGGTGCACAAGCTTTAACAAAATTATATTTCCATAAGTTATTGGCTAAAAGTATTCAGCTACTTATATGCAAACCTTGATGAAGTATCGTAAAACTTCAAAAAATTTTCGAAAATAAACTTAATTTCAGCTCCTCAAAATAAACAAAAAAGAGGGAAAAATGATTGTAGGGTATATGAACAGTTATTTAAAAAGAGCTAATTAAACTTTGTTAACGCTTGCGAATGAGCAGTAAAACACAGTTGAGTAAAAATGCTGTGTAAACAATAGAAAAATTAAGAAAATGTGAGCTGAATGTAAAATTTCCAACAATCAGACGAATAGGGAACGTTTTCTTAATTTTTCTACTGTTTACACAGCTAACATTCCTAAATTCCTATTGGCCACACTCCCCACCTTTTCCGTAATACCATTGGTTGTACTAAATTCGGTCCCTCTCCTATATATACGAGCACTTCTCCAGATTCAGAATTCTTTTTGCACTGAAGACGGTACGCTTAAGGATACTGAAACAGCTGTATGCATCTCAAATATTTTTCTTTGGCGTTTCTGACGTAGTAATTTAGCCTTTTTAATATTCCAACGCCAAGTCTCCTGTTATTATACAGCAAAATATGCACAAATAGTTATCAGAATCAATCAAGAAACAACTGACAAAGTGAATAAAACCCCAAACCATATAGTTAGAAAATAATGAAAATGAAATTTGATAATTAACTCCAATAAAGTATATTCTGTTTTTAAATCGATGTTAAAAAAAAAAAAAAAAAAATGCTTATGATTAGCAGAAACTTTAGCTTATTGAAATTCTTCCCATAAATGGTGACAACATAAATATTAAATAGATATGTTTCTACTTTTGATTTTTCACCACCAAATGCAATAAATTTATTTTCATGCATGTTATTTGAAAAATCGATAACCTTTTTAAAAAGTGTAAGCAGGTAACTTGTGACAATCTCGTAAGATCATTATATACAAAGAAATTCTCAAAGAATTCGTTAAAAAATTCCATAAAGAAACCCTTAAAGAGAACTCTAAAAATCAGAAGAAAAAAAATGGAAAAAATATAAGCGATGCAAAAGTGAAAGAAATACTTGAATATGCATTTTAAGAAGGCATCTTTCAAGAATCTCTTAAAAGATGCAGAAAAAAAAAGTCAAACGTATACTTTTAAATTTTTAAAGCATAAAGATTTTTTTCGTTTTCTTTTCTAGGATTTATTTCCAGGAATAGCTTAGGAAAACGGAAGCATGCATTTTGATTCTGTAAAGAAATTACGGAAGATGTTTTATAAGTAAAAAAGTTAACTTTTTTTTTTTTTTTTTTTTTTTACACTTGCAGTTTCGGTTGTTACTCGATACACTTTAAAAGTAACGATAAGATATCATTTTAAAAGTAATTAAAAATAATGTATTAAATCATAAAATTAATAAAAAAATATTTAACTGTTTTAAAAATTAAATAAGTTTTTACACATGGTCACTTTAATATCGCATATAAAATCCCACTATTTTAATCTATTATTAATGGTTCATCGGGGTATAAGTCGATTTAGACAATGGGCTTCAAACTTAAACGGACTACCCCCCTCCCCCTGCAATGTAAACCCTAGCTTACTTTAGCTACCTTGGCATGGGGGAAATACCAACTCTGTTTTTCATCTGAAGGATTCCAGCCTGTATTTAAGCGACTTTAGAATAAAACCAGAAAATTTTATGAACGTCTAAATGAACAAGCAGGATTTGGAACCCGAATAAACTACAAGGTCAGAAACGCCAAAAGAAAAATATTTGCTATGCATACAGCTGTTTCGGTAGCCTTAAGCGTACCGTCTTCAGTACAAAAAGAATTTTGAATCTGGAGAAGTGCTCGTATATATAGGAGATGGACCGAATTTAGTTCAACCAATAGGATTACGGGAAAGGTGGAGTGTGTGACCAATAGAAATGTTAGCTGTGTAAACAGTAGAAAAATTAAGAAAATGTGGACTGAATGTAAAATTTCCGACAATCAGACAAATAGGGAACAGCGAAATCACAATTTACAAGGTTTTTAAAATTTTTATAAATATGAGAAGCTTCAAAGAAATTTTAAAAACCTTGTAAATTGTGATTTCGCTTTTTCCTATTTGTCTGATTGTTGGAAATTTTACATTCAGTCAACATTTTCTTAATTTTTCTACTGTTTACACAGCTACACATTCCTAAATTCCCATTGGCCGCATTCCCCACCTTTCCCGTAATCCTATTGGTTGAACTAAACTCGGTCCACCTCCTATATACACGAGCACTTCTCCAGATTCAGAATTCTTTTTGCACTGAAGACGGTACGCTTAAGGCTACCAAAACAGCTGTATGCATCGCAAATATTTTTCTTTTGGCGTTTCTGACGTAGTAGTTTATTCGGGTTTTAATATTCCAACGCCAAGTCTCCTGATATTATAAGCAGGATTTGGGTTCGAACTTGACACATTCCGTTTAACAGCTTAATGAGCAGAGTCTTTTAGTCACTCACTGTACATGCTTAAGGGTATTAATTATGTTTTGCTTAGACTCATTTCGTATAAGGGGGCTTGACACCACTGAAAATTTCATATAAAAGCTTATATTTCCATTTATTATTTATAAATTGAACTATATTGGATTTTCTGAAAAAATATATATTCAGACAACAAGTATTATGGTTTTTATGACATTTTTTACAGATTTGAAATCTTCAAATTGCACTTTTTCAGTTTTCAGTTTTTCCTGAATTCCTGATCTTCAAAATACTAAAATTTCTACAGATATTTAAGAAAAGACTTTATATATATATATATATATATATATATATATATTTATATATATATATATATATATAAAATTATGTTCAACAGAACCTACTTAAAAGAATTAGAAATTTATTTTGAAATTTATTGATTATTTTTCGGGAAAAATTTTAAAAAGTACAATTCCACTTAAAAATTTGTAAAACATAAATAAATAAATAAATAAATAAAATAAAATAAAATAAAACACGATTTTTGTTACATTTTTATTTTCAATATTTGTTTTTTAAGATATTACAAAATCCATTCCTAATACTTTTCAGTAGATTCGATTAAACATTTAAAAAAAAAAAAAAAAATTAAATCTTTTTTTTTTTTTTTTTTTTTTTTTTTTTAATATCTGTAGAAGTTTTAGGATTTTGAATATCATGAATTCAGGAAAATATGTAAACGGAGGAAACGCAATTCAAACTCTTAATTCTGCAAAAATAAATCAATAAAAATTTAAAACATAAGAATTGTTGCCTGAATATATATTTTTTCGAACAAACCTAACATAGTTAAATTTATAAATATTAAATTAAAGATTTTATATGAATCCTTTAGTGGTGCAAGCCAAAGGTATATCTTATATTCGAAGTCAATATCTTATATTCGTCCCGTTCGAAACCAACTTCACTTACAAA
Source organism: Salticus scenicus (assembly GCA_963930645.1). Lineage (NCBI taxonomy): Eukaryota > Metazoa > Arthropoda > Arachnida > Araneae > Salticidae > Salticus > Salticus scenicus. Next base: position 217,560,593 of record OZ005654.1, on the reverse strand, counting down.
TTTGAAAAAGAAATAAAGAATATTTAAAATAATACTCAAATACTGATGATATTAGGTGTTCTAAGATTTAACACAAAAATTACGAAATTATATTATTTATCATGCATAGGTTTGAAACTAAAACGATGCGCAAAATTTAATTCACAAATAGACTTATTAACATATTTAGAAACAGTTACTACAATAAATCGTCGATTTCTCCATATTAATAACTCACACGAACATCACAAAACAGATTTGAATAACATCTCTAGCTCTCTCTCTCTCTCTCTCTTGACAGATTTTAGTAAAAAATCGCTTAACTCTACTACATTTTTTACGATTTTATAATTCTTTTATTACTCAAATTTACTCCAAATTAATATTATAGTTTTAAAAAATTAAAGAACACGCTTTTATAGAAATGTGAACTAAAAAACACAAAATATCTATCTTAGTATTAAAATGCAGGGTAAGAGAAAATCGTGTGAGTGACACACCATAATATTTACATACATTTAAATCTTTAATTAAAATAATTTAGAATTAAACAAAAACCATTTAAAAAAAAATTCGCCCCTGACTGGGATCAAACGCTAGACTTTTAGGTTCGTAGCGCGGAGCTATAGCTCAACGCCACGATGTTCACGTACAGGAGGTCTTTTTTTTTTAGAATATAGATTTTTTGTTTGCTCCCAGAGCAGTTACAAACATGCAGACATACATACAAACATACATACAAACAAACTCACATACAGGTGAATCTAATAAAAGCGTGTTAATAATAATAATAATAAAAAAAAAAAAAAAAAAAAAAATCGTGTAAACTCAAAAATTTGCATGGGACAGAATGAGCTTTTATTCAGTTTCTAATATATAAGGGGTTTTACTCACATTTTCATTTTGATTCAACAAATGGTAATACAGTTTTTGATGATTTTAAATAAATATTGAAAAAACACCCTTAAAGATTTCTTATTTTTGGAAATAGCTGAAATTCAGTTCATTCTATCGCGTGTAACTTTTTGAGTTTACACGATATTTGTTTGGGATTTTTTATATAAGTAGCTCAATAGATTTAGCTATTAAATTATGCAAATGAAATTTCGCTAAATCTTACGCATGCGCAGTTGAGAATTATTGGCTGAAAATGCTCATATTTCATTATATATTTAATTTTTTTTATTCTCATTTTATTCTCATGCTGTGTTTAATATTGTATGTGCAGATTCCCGAAAATGGAGTTGCACTAGTTTTGATACCTTGTGTGTTATAGATAAAAAAGTGAAAAAAATATATGTATATCCTGTTTTTTAAAGAAACCGTTATATATCCCTGATTACATGCAATAGAGAGATAAAAATTTATATAAGAAAAAGGCCCATAATCCCATGCTAAAACCAGATTGTATTTCAAGCATTACTTTTTACAGAGTGATGCCAAACAGTTTAATTTTTCTTTAATTTTTTATTGGTCCTCCTTTCACTTTTGGGGCAAAACTTTCACTGAATTAGATGAAGTTCTTCACACTTCTGAAGTTTTAAGGTGATTTGTTTAATACTTTTTGAGATATTTTTAAAAACGTCTGAAATCGAAAGTGTCCGATCATTTATGGAAAGGTAGTGTATCAAGGGAGCGATTTTCTAAAAAAATATCAATTGTTGAGAAAAATTTCATTCCTGCTACTTTTTTAAAATCTAATATGCTGTGGCTACCACATGACTTTCTTCTATATTTTCCTATACAAATTCACTCAGTAAAAATATTTTTTTTTAATTATTGCTCATTAATATTATCTTCCATGATGAATGCAGACGATTTCCTTTCTAGAGAAGTAATATAACATTTTATTGATGAAAATATTAGATCAAAATTATCAGATTTTTATGGATTAATAATAGAAGTTTTCCAAAATAGTGTATCTTTGATTTAGGAAAACTTTCTCAGAAAAAAATTAAGTGTAATTGCCAATATCTAAAAGAACGAACTATTTGAGACTCTGTTTTTAGTCTTTTTGGGGAATCTTAAGTGCAGTTTCCACTGAGGTTGGTTCGAGCGGCACTATTGATGTGGTCAAACGTTTGGACCTGGGTCTAGGGTTGGTTCGAAAAGGGAGAATCCCTGGTTATAACCCCCAGTTGAGATAATTGAGGGGCCAGAAGCAGATATCTTTGTCAATTTTGCATGCTTTCCTTTGAAGTAACTGCGCAATCTGATAAAAAAAAGGTTACAACTGATGACAAAACATTTGGCTCTTTGTGTGCGGAGCGTGATTAATGGTGTTTTGGACCTGGAAGCTTCAACTCATGTGGAAACCGGCTTTTAAGTGCAGTTTCCACTGAGGTTGGTTCGAACGGCACTATTGATGTGGTCAAGCGGATCTTTTGATGTGGTCAAGAGTTTGGACCTGGGTCTAGGGTTGGTTCGAAAAGGGAGAATCCCTGGTTCTAACCCCAGCTGAGATAATTGAGGGGCCAGAAGCAGATATCTTTGTGAATTTTGCATGCTTTCCTTTGAAGTAACTGCGAAATCTGATAAAAAAAAGGTTACAACTGATGACAAGACATTTGGCTCTTTGTGTGCGGAGCGTGATTAATGTTTATTTGGACCTGGAAGCTCCAACTCATGTGGAAACCGGCCTTTATGCTTTCAGAGCCCGAACCTGTTCACTAATTAGACCGCGGTCTATATGAGACGTGACGTGTTTATGGCATCTAATAGAAAATAGTTAACAAGAAGAAGCAAAAAAACAAGAAAAATAAACTATTATGCTTTTAAAACCTTATAAAATGGCCATGACCTTATTTATTTACTTATTTGTTTACTTATTCAGATGTGAGTAATCTGAAAATCTGAAAATTGATATGGTGTCCGTCTGTACGGTTTTAGATCGTTAGTGTGTTATTTTGTGAGTCTGTATAGACAACATATCAAGAACAATTGATTGTTACAAAAACCGACTAATATTGAAATACAGCTTGTTTTATATGGAAGAACCTTATTGGTTTTCAATATTATTATTTAAAAATTTTGTAAGTTAAGATTTTTCTTAACATTGCTGGTTAGGTTAAACCTTCACATAAACGTATATTGAAGGGATTGTTTTAATCGTAAACATGACGGACTAGTTTTAAAATTTTATTGATGATACAAAAAAGAACATTATTGAAAATCAACAATCTACTTGTTATTCGAATTAAAGATTTATTTTAACATTGTAAAATAGGATAATACTACACTGAAATTCGCAATTTGGGGAAATAGCATGACATTGCATAAAAACTAAAATATGAAAATGGTTTTAATAAAATTAATCAACAAATTATTATACTATAAATGAAATGAAGCGGGGAAGGGTAGCTTAGTGTATAAGAAAATATATTTTGCATAAAGTAGAAATTTATTATGTTAAATATATGACAAAGAAATGTGCACAGCACACCTACGTCGACTAGTTTTATAAAATGCAAATTTCTCTTATATTAGAAAAATAAATCCTTCTACTTAAAGAAAAATAAAAGCAACCAAAACTTCCTAACGAAAATATCGTATGAATATCCAAACAACATTATTATTAAATCTAGTCATTTATCAAAACTAACTCGTAGATAAAAACTCAAACCTTTATCTGAAACTGAAATAATTACTATTTACTGATCTTTGTGTTAGAAATTTTTATACGATCCCTTCCATTTCTCATCCTGATAACTGGTAGTCTAATCAGAAACTGGGAGTGAAACTTGTCTAAAGAGAAGAGGCTGATATTACGGGGCGAAAGTCATTGTTCATTATTAGCCCCTCTCGTTATCACTGCTTTATTGCAGAATTTGACCATAAATAAAAATGTTAAATATGCATTGCTATCAGTGTCTGATTTAGAGCCCGTTAAGAGATTAAATAGAAAAGGCGCTTTGATTTATGGGCTAATTACGTAAACATATGAGAAACGCTTTGAGACAAAGACGCACATGGGAATAGTGGGTGTTGGACGTTTGACCGTTTATTCTGCTCATATTTTTATATTCTTAGTTGTATTTATATTCACATAGGTGCTTAACGTTTGCACAAATTATATTTACATATTCCATTCTCTTATGTATATGCATATATATGTATAAATGATTGAAGTGTTAATATGTATAAGTAATATGTATAATTAATATGTATAAATAAGTGCATTATGTTTAAGAAATATAATTTGAGAATGTCTTTTTTTTTTTTTTTTTTTTTTTTTTTTTTTTTTTTAACTGAATTATTTTCTAAATTATAAGTAAGAAACTAGACATTAAACAGCGGTTAAAATTTTCGAATTCATAAAAATATTATTTTTAGGGTAAAAGTAAAATAACTGTAACGTTTCAGATGAGAAATATTAATATATAATGTTATTGGTTATGGGTAATACTAGTGGGTAAGATTAATGCATAATGTTAATACATAAATGTCATTAGTATTTAGATGGGTAATACAATGTTATTGTGCTTTCACGCTTGGTATGTATAATGAATACCAAGGGTGAAAGAGTGTAATCAAGATGAAACACTTTCACAACTATTTTTTAACGATAATTTCAATTCTACTGAATCACAACTTCCTTAATCATAACCTAGCCTCACAAAGTTACTGTATAATATGATAATTGTGATACAGATGGTTTATTTCCAAAATAAATATTTTCAACTAGATTAATTTTAAATTTTTAATGTTATACCAGTATGCTGTGCCATCACAAGACTTTCTTTTATATTATCTTGATGATTTAGAAGAGATAAATATAACACTAAATGCTGAATGAAAGTCAGTTTTGAACAAACATCTAATTATTATTATTATTATTATTTTAACGAGAAAAAATCGATAACTTTGTTTTAAATCATCACAGATCTATGGTTCAACCATTTGTTTAGAGGTATTGACGAGTATTTTTGAATGATACCCATATTGAAAATTTACACCCCCGGAGGAGTACTTTTTCCTGGAAACGATGCGCCTACATGCGCACAGCCTTTTACCTTAGTTTATTAATTTATGTTAATTTTATATTTACTTGTTAAAAATAATTTTCATTATGTACATTATGTTGAAATTTTGTTTTATACTGTCAAATTAAAAAAAAAAAAAAAAAAAAAAAAAAAAGGAATTATAGCGCTACTTGTTGATTGATCCGAAAATATTGGGTTGTTCGGAAAATAATTTCGTTTTTTCCTGTGAAACTGAAACACGATTTTCTAATATTGTATAAATATTTCATTTAATTATATATTTTCCATTTTGATCGGTTTCTTAGCAATCTCACGAGTTGTTATTTGGTAGTTTTCATAAATCAATACTTTATTTTGTCTTCATTAGCATAAACGGGCTTTCCAGAACGTACTGCATCTTCTACGTCAAAATTGCCGAAACAAAATTTGGTAAACCAGTTTTGACAATGGCATTCTTTAAATAAATTTTCTGTACACACATCGTATACTTTTTTCCTTGTTTGAACAGTATTTTCGAATTTTTGATAGCAAAAACAAAATATGCCGAAAATGTCGCTTCCGATTTTCTTTATTTGGTAGGACACCAGTCAAAACCTATTGAGCAGAATAAAGCGAACTTTTTCACAAGCAAGCTTTGCTATATCAGCTGTCATAATATGTAATGGTAATGCAGCTTATCTTTGAAGATGGCGTGAAAAAAATACAATTAAGTCCTCCACTGAGAAAAACGAAGTTACTTTCCGAACAACCCAATATAATCAGCACCAGTTTAGGTCAAAGTATACTAAATACTAAGTCTTAAATTTCGTTTTTTTGTTCGTGAGATACAGCGTCCACAAAATCCGTAATACACATATGAAGACAAACAAACAGACATTTTCTAAAAATGGTCAAATCTTATTCAAGACATCTCTAAACGTGCAACTCCATTGAAAGCTGGTGGTCTAAATCTTTCACGAATCCAATACTTTCTTTTTATATATGTTGATGAAAACAAAAACAACTTTTTTTTTAGATTTAATGTTATTTTAAGGTTATAATCTTATTTGAAAGTACTTATAAATATATCGAAAAAAAAAAATGTGTATTTTCCATCACTTTGATAATTCCATTAACATTTTCAAAAATGTCAACATGCAAAAACTAGTTGGCATAGGTGGACTCTGCTCAGTTCCCCATCATATTTATGTTCTCAGAAATTTCTAGTGCAAGACATATTATAATCATGTTAAAAGAAATAAATTTGACCAAAGCTTGATACAGTGACAGAATGAAATCCCCGCCTAATAGGCTATCCACCGTTCACTTGGATATAATTATCTTATTCTAATTTATTAATTTATTTTATCAGGGTCAATTCTGTTGTTTAGTTTTCATGCTACTATTTCCAATGCAATAAACCTCAAAATTCATATTTATATGAAAAATTTACAATTTCGCTATGTTGATAAAATCGTAAATTACGAATAATTTACGAAAGTTTCCTAGTAGAATATTTGTATTCAATCATGTTCAAACAAATATCATAAACTTAATTTTGAAGTTGTCTAATGTATTTAGGATCCTCAAAATGGAAGTTTATGTTCAATTTTGCCTTATTCTGACATGTTAAGTAAATCGTAAATACCAAATAACTTACGAATTTTTTTTAATTGGAAAAATCATAGCGTATGATATTCCTGCCAGTATCCTAAATAATATTTCGAAAGTGGTTTGACATCTTTACGCTGAAAATATCCCTCAAGATTGACGTTTATGTGAAATTTTGCTCTATTCTGACATGTTAAGAAATTCTTAAATTTCCAATAACTTACGAAATCTTCATATTGGAAAATTCATAGTTATTAATATTCATGCCAGTGTCCTAAATAATATTTCAAAAGTAGTCTGACATCTTTACGATGAAAATATCTCTCAAAATTGACGTTTATGTGAAATTTTGCCCTATACTGTCATGTTAAGAAATTCGTAAATTTCCAGTAACTTGCGAAATTTTCAAAGTAGCATATTTATAGTTACTGATGTTCATTCCGGCATCAAAACTGATATTTTAAAACTGGTCTGACATTTTTACAGTAAAAAGTTTTCATTTAATTCACGTTTAAGTGAATTTTTGTCCTATTCTCCCATGTTAAGAAAATCGTAAATATCTAATAACTTACGAAGTTTTTAAATTCGAATGTTGCAAATGAATAGGGTTCTTGCCAGTGTCGAAAGTAATATTTTAAAACTGATCTGACCTCTCTGCGACAATTTGTTCTTGAGATATCGTGTACACAGACTAACAAACTAACGGACTGACCCACTAACAGACTAACACACTAACAGACACCCTACAGACAGACACCATAGAAATTTTGTCATTTTCCGATTCCTCACACCTGAAAACGTGTAGAAAAGTCAAAAAACCGAGGTCGAAAATTTTCACGATTACCTAAGTTCCCCATACCTATAGTATGATGGGGAACTGATATTTACTTCGTTCTGTTCTTATGTTTATATGCATGTCTATTTAAGTATCACTTAAAATTAACAAAAAATACTGTTTATCTTAAAGCAATTAATTTCAGAAATAAGCTTTCGATTCATTCTTTAATTTAATGTATTTGAAAATATAACATTAAATACAGATATGAGATCGTGTTTATTTCCATTATTATTTTCATCTTTTAGAAAATATCAAGCCGTCAGGCAATCATCGATGAAATAATTAATTTTATTACCAAGTTAATTTTATTAACTAATTTCTTAACAAGTCAAATTAATTTTAACTAATAGAGTTAATAAGCAAAAATAATCTCACCCCATCTCGTTATTTTTCTCTTTATATTCTCTTTATTTCTATTATCTGTAGTTGGCTTTTCCGAGCTAGATCTGACGAAATAATTACTTTCTTTTAAATTAATCTATTTAACTCCCAAATGCTTTTATTGCATTATGTTAAAATATTAATAAACAAATATAAATCCTACTTCTCCTTTTTTTCTATGTTTACTCATTTATATTATTTTCCAGAGAAATTCTTCCGAACAGTTTAATGACTTCGAATAAAACAGTTAATTAAATAAGATATCTTTCCAACCTTTTCATTATTTTTAACTTCCCTGTACATGAGAAATTTAACGCAAAAATTTTCTATTCATATTTATCAATGCAATCTTTCAGGCGAATTTTACTAAACAAAGCAGTCGAACTCAATCAGATGAAATCTTTTCATCCAGACTCAACGAAAAGAATGTAACTTTGTATTGATTAAACACCGGTATACACCTTCAGTGATTGGACACTGCCTTCATTTTCCCAGAGTTAAATAAGAGATCATTCGATAGACCACCTCTAATTCCCTTTAGCCTCTGTTGTTAACTCAATCGATACCAGCTTTGTCAAGCTGAGCTCGTTAGCAAAGAAGCTCAGTCCGCCTCCAACTAAAGATCTTCATGTAATATAGGAAACCTCTCCCCTTCTCCTTTTCCCTTAAAAAGAAAATAAATAAAAAATAAAAAAATGGAATGCTTTGGAATAAAAATGGTGTAAGGAATCTTATCTATCATATTTAAGTGTCATGTTTTAGGTTTCGGAGTTTTATCGCGGAAGAAAATTAAAGTGATATTTATTAACAATTGTTTAATGATAATTTCTTAATAATTGTTATTTTATTATTTAATGATAGATTGTTTTAATGATATACAAATATTATCTTTTAAAACATCTTTATCGATATACCAGATTGAAACTAATATTTACATATTGTTAGTTATTATTTGTATGGAACGCCAACAATCAGAATTCGATATACCAAATAGAAACATCAAAGATACGATTTAGTGGTCCGAAAATATAGAATTAAAAATAGGCAAGTGTGTACTCCTAGCATATTGTTTTGCAAACAACTTTTTATACATATTTTTGAAACATGTATACAGACATACTAAATCTTCTAATTTATTTCGAAGCGTTATTAGTTATTTTTATTATTAAGCGTTATTTTTAGCAAGCAACTTTTTATACATATTTTTACTGCATATATACAGACATGCTAAATTTTTGAAAGTGTTATTTTTAGCAAGCTAATTTATACATATTTTTGCTGCATATATACAGACATACTAAAATTTTCGAAGCGTTATTAGTTATTTTTATTATTAATCGTTATTTTCAGGAAGCAACTTTTTATACATATTTTTGCTGCATATGTACAGAAATACTAAATTTTTCAAAGCGTATTGGTTATTTTTATTATGAAGCGTTATATTTAGCAAGCAATTTTTTATACATACTTGGCTGCATATATACAGGCATTCAAAATTTTCTGATTTATTTCGAAGAGTTATTAGTACCCATATACTTTTCACACCATCTTGTAGAGCAATTTTCTCCGATATTTAATTACGATTAAATAAAAAGAAAAATTCTTATTAAAAAAAAAAAAAAAAAAAAAAAAAAAGTGGTGTAAAAAAACAAGAAGAAGAAAATGGGTATTAATAAAGTTTCGGTATAAATTAGGAATATCGGCTGGCATGTAAGAAAATAACAAAATTTTCACCCTTCCCCTCCCCCCCTCCAAAAAAAAAAAAAAAAAAGAAAAAGAAAAAAGAAAAAAAAACTTTAATTTTAAGATAGCCTAACGCAAACTCTCTTTGTGATTGTGTTTTGTTGTTGAAAATTCTTGAAATTCTGGAAAATTTAAATTTTTGGTAGTTTATTTTAACATGTAAAATTTTATAAGATAATTTTTAACAATGTGTAGTAAACTTCTGCGAAAAATTAGTGTCAAAAGAAGAAAATCGTAAGTAAACATCAAGAACTATAACAAAATTAAAAAGCACTAGAATTTAGAAGAGAAAAAATAAATGGTCTTTCCTCTAAGCTATAAAAATAAAATCCTATAGAAAATTTCCGGGGAGAGTTTTTGCAAATGGGAATTAAAATTAGCTTCAGAGGGTTAAATCCATTAAGGAGAAAAAAGTATACCTCCTTTAACTAAAACGAATAAGTAATCTTTTTCTGAATCCCTAACCTAGTAATATAGATTACCGAGCTATGCATATAATGCAAACAAATAGCCTGGATAGACGAAATGATCGAGAATATCTAGTCGGTACTTTTCTGGATGGTGAATCAATATTATGAATATTCTGAATCTTTTATATTGCGAGAAATTCTCGCTCGATTTCTTATTGAGTAAATATGCGTATTTAGTTACTAAAATAATACGCCGCTTGTATTTCATATTTATTTAAGAACATTTTAAAAAAGTTTGACCACGACAATATAGAACTAGTATGTTGTGGCCACCACAAGACTTTCTTCTATATTTCCTATACATATTCAATCAGTAACAATATTTAAAAAAAAAAAAAAAAAAAAAAACGATTTTTTTTTTCTAAGTTTTTTTTTTGTTAAAAGTAAAAAAAATCGATAACTTTGTTTTAAATTATCACAGATTTATGGTTCAACCATTCGTTTTAAAGGTATTGACGAGATCTTTCGAATGATACCCATCTTCAAAATTTAACCCTCCCGGGGGTGTACTTCCCCCCCCAGGGGGGGAACCGATGCCCCCCCATGCACAAATTTTTTTTCCTAGTTAACTACTACTATTATCAATAATTCATATTAATTTTACAATCACAAGTTTAAAATAACTCTCATTATGCCCATTTATACGGAATTTTGTCCTATAAAATGCGATCACAGCGCCACCTGTTGAGCTATTGATCCCCAAATCTAATGGGCACCAGTTCATGTCAGGGTGCAACTAAATACCAAGTTTGGTTAAATTTCATTCATTGGTTCGTGAGATACAGCGTCCACAAAAAAATGATACAGACAGACAGACAGACACACAGACAGACAGACAGACACACAGACAGACATTTTTTAAAAACTATCAATTCGTGTTCAGGACATCCCAAAACGTGTAGATCCGTCAAAAAACGGAGGTCGAAAATTTTCGCGAATCCAATACTTTCTCTATATTACATATAGAAGAAAGTAAAAAAGCTCTAGAATTCTAATACGCGTTTTCAGAACTTGCTAACAAAGAGAACTAGAGTTTTTAAGGATGATATGGAACTATTTTTACTAGAACCACAATTTAGTTTCTACATGTAGTATTCTAGAATTTTTTTTCCCGTGTATTACCCTTTAAAAATAAATAAATAAATAAATAAATAAATAAATAACAAATATATATATATATATATATATATACACACACTTGTTTATACATACAAATGTATATATATATATATTGTAAAATTATTTTACCTGGTGTATATGACGTCCATTTGTGTAAGTTTGGCCACAATTAACATTCTGTCGTTATGCTGATGTCAAATGCACTTTTTTGTAAGCACAGATTTAAAATTCTTTCCAGAAAAAACACAAATACATAGGATATTTTTAATTAAAAATATTTGTTAATAGCTTTAAATATTTATCATTTACAAAAGATATGTAAATATGTCTATACTGTGGCTATAAGCATATTATTGCAAATCTACGCTAATGCATTACAATATTAGAATAAAAATCAAAGTATTCCAAAATTTTGTTCATGAAAATCATATAGATGTATATGTCATATCTATTTATTTCAAATGTCCCGTCAGTATGTATAATATTAATAGTTTAATATAATGAAAGCTGAAATATTACAGGTATTACGGCGCTTTGCTAAAATTACCCCATGTTATTAAATAAATATTTAATAACAATCATTTTATTATTTATGCAGTGAGATTTTCTAATAGAAAATCAATATTTTTTTCTTTCACTGTTTCGTTAGGCGATATACGATAGTGGAGTCAATATTTAATGAATATTTGTTATAATTTAATATAGGGTTAAAAATACTTCTCTCTTATACAAAAACATATGTGTTAGGGGACTGCTCAATTTATAATATATTATTTTCGAGTGATAAAAAAATAATTAAAAGCTACATAATGTTATAAACATTTTCAATTTGACTGTAGTTAGTAAAGCAGTTTTGTAATAACAACGTGAATTGTACGGATTTTATAGTATTATTATTAAACATAGCATTGCAATGTTCTCTAATACCTATATTCAAAAAAGAAATATTTCCAATATTTTGCTAAGAACAAGCAAGAAGTTTTATGTATAATACTTTAATGTCACGATAGTAAACAAAAAATATGGTTATTGTATTTTAACTTTTCTCATTTTTTTTTCATGGATAACTATAATATTGGCTCAAAAAAGCAACTACATTAGATTGTTAATATGGTATACATATATAGATTTCACTTAAACGTTGTTTAATGGCTTTTCCTTTAAAATTTCAGGAATCATATTATATAATAAATACCATATGTTATTAAAAAATAACTATTAAAGTCATTTATATGCTTAGAGTAATTTGGAAATCTTCACATTATTACTCTCAAGGTTTTTTTTTATAGTTGTATGTATGTGTGTGTATATATATATATATATATATATAATTTGAATAATTTAATTCCTTTACAACACTCAGCAAATGAAAGATTGATGAAAATACCAACATATGAAATTTTAAATGAGATGTATTTCGAATAAAATTATTGTCACGATGATAATTTAATTTAATTTAATGAAAGTACAATGAGTAGTAAAAACATGTTAAAGTAGTTACACAGAAGAGAAATGACACACATAACACATAAGCCTAACGATGAGATAATTTGCATAATCCATTAATCCGATAAAAACATTCATCAAATAATATAAATGGAAAGAGATAAATTACATAAAAGTATCTGTTAAAAGAAAAGAGAATTCATGAAATGAAAAATAGAATTTTAAATGCTGAAAACCAGAAATATATATATATATATATATATATTGGAAAGAAGATATGTATGTATTAAATATAAAAAGACCGTAATTTCAAATTCTTATTTTGTTTTTCAATTTTCCAATGAAGATGTATAAGTTTGTAGATATTATAAAATTTAATGTAGGAACGTTTATGCAAGAACATAAACCATTTTAAAAACGTAAATAAAACAAAATAAAATTGTTATAGGAACAGTTAAGATAAAATTTTAAAGATAATACTGCAACAGCAAGTCAGAAAGATCAAGTTACGTCAAGAATTTCACAAGCACGTCTACAGTAAATTGAGCTGTAGTTAGTAGATTAAAAAATAAACTCTTGAACTTTTCAGGATTGTACAAAAAAGAAAAAACGTTGCTGAATAGTGCATCTTAAATTAATAGTGTTTATCTATATATCTATTTTTATGAAAGCATAGAAATAATTTTAGAAGCTTCATATTTAGTAGACGGTTACGAAAAACAGCAGATTGAAAAAAGGTACTCTATTCATTTATTCAATAATCACCGATAATTTTAAAAAGTGATATTTGACACGCATAATAGACGATTAATCTTCGAAGTGATTAGGCAAACGTTACAATTAAGTATTATTGGTCATTATTGAATAAAAAATCCGCTAGATCTGGCAACACTGCCCAAGTGTACTGGCCATCTGAAAAAAATCAGCCCGGCCCGTGCAAACCTGACAGTTTTCATGGTAGATTTCTGACCACTTTTCTGATTGCATAATATAGTCACGGAAAGCTAAAGGTGCACTAACACCATATAAGCATTTAAAGAACATATATAACAACTCAAATAAAAGTATTATCAAATAAACTCTAAATTGTACTCTGTTTTAATAATCACTAATATAGTATAGTTTTTTTTTTTTTTTTTTTTAATAACTATTCTTATTTTATAAAATTTGTATATAGATTTACGGGTAATGTTTCCTTGGAAAAAATTTTATATTTACATATATATTCCTCTTCAAATTTATAACAAAAAATTCATGGCTAAAGAACTTCAATTTAAGACCATAAAAGATATTGCCTTATGTAGTTACCCTCTTTAAATGAGCGTACTTAGCTCAACTCAATCCCTAAATTTAACATAAAAGTTAAATCAGATTTATTTTAGATCCTTAATATATTCAGTCATTTAAAATAAATGCCTTGTCGTTTAAGGATCTAGAAGCTCTGAAAAATTCCTCATTATTTTAAGTGTCATTTCATTTGCATAAATTTTATCTAAGCCGAGGTCACTGCAATTATTACCAGCTCCGAAGTTAAACTTGCAATTTATACGAAATGATAGATGAGAAGAATGGAAGCTAGACGAACGTAGATAAGACAGGAAGAAAAAAAAATGATGTGCGTTTAGCTTTAAACAGAAGATCTAGTTTGTGCTGCAGGACGTACTCTTTAAGTTATTCTTTATCTTTAGAAATTTTATATATAAGTCTATTTATGATAATAAACTTGTCACGAGAAGAAAAGTTTAACTTAATGTAAAGTATGAAAAAGCTTTACTGAGATTTAATATTAATCTTTGTAAATTACGTAATTTAAATATTTTTTTCCAAAACGAAGTCTCTGTTTTAGTGTCGATAAAAATTTTTAATAGAATGGGATTTATAAAATTATACCCTAATTACAAATCCGTGGCATAACTTGCATCTTCACTTTTAAGAAATTTTAAGAATATCTTTAAAAGTAATGAAAAATGGAAAATATGGAAAATTCTTAGTAATAGGAAATTATGTGTGATTACGAAAATAGTGAAAGGGATAAAATGAACTTCATTTACATAATTAGAAAATGTAAAAATAACATAATCTTATTATTTGACATTTGGACTATAATGTATTTAATTCTACACACACACACATAAAATTATTGGTTTACGTTTGATTTTTTCTTGAATTTCGCAGGATAAAAATCACACCTTGTTGGTCCTAGTGTTATGGTCCAAATTGATTACATTAGCGAAAGTAATTTAAAATGAATTTATCAATTAATTGATGCTGTAAATGAATCCAAACTATTTGCTAACATTTAAATCGAATTACAATACCTTTTATGTGAGTATTGTTGGTATTATCATGTACCTATTAATTGCTAAATTTTTTAACGTTATTAAATTCTTCTCTTTATATATATATATATATAAAGTTTCCTGATGAGTGAACATTTCTATTTTTCAGCATTTAAAATTCCAATTTTCAATTCATGAATCCCGCCCTTTTTTTTCCTTTTATCGGATCTCTTTGGTAATTTTATCTTTTTCTCTTTTCTGTAAAATGTTGACTGTTTCTGTTACTTTAATGGTTTTTGCAAACTAATATAACTCATCGTTTGGCTTACGTGCTATGTTTGTGTCATTTCTCTTCTGCGTAAGTACTTGTATTTAGTAATCAATGGTACTTAAATTGAATTATCACCGTGACAATAATTTTATTCTAAATAAATCTCATTTAAAACTTAATTATATGTTGGTATTTTCCTCTATCTTTTGTTTGCTGAGTGTTACAAAGGTATTAAATTATTCAAATTATATATATACTATACATTATTTGCAAGTTTGAATCACCTTTAGTGTATTTCGCGTAACATTGCTTGTCAAAAAATGAAACCTTGCATTTTTCAGCTCAACGCGTGTGTGTGTGTGGGGGGGGGGGGGTGACTTCTGATGAATTACCTCCCCATTCTGAGCCATTTATTAGTTATTCAATTCTTTGTGTTCTGTTCCATAAATTCAGTTTTTTCCTTTTTTTTTTTTTTTTTTTTTTTGTTTGTTTGTTTGTTTTGCAGTTTGAATAGAAAATTTTTGATCACAATATTAAAAATCTCTTTCTTGCTATGTTTCTATATGTTTTGTATTATTGTTGGAATTATTTTAAAATGAGCATTCTTCTTCCTTTTCTAAATATAAATTAATAAATTCTAGTCAAATTAATTTTAAAAAAATAATTAAGTTAACTAGTTATCAAATTGATTTTTGTAGGTTGTTGTGGTGAGTTATTCACCAGTTTATTTTTCATTATCATTCTTATTGTTATCATAATATATATATATATATATAGTGATAATGTCAAAGTTTAAAATAAAATTGATGTTAGATTTTAACTACGCAGATAAAACACACTATTTTTTTTGCCCCTTAATTAACTAGTGAGATGCATTAAAAAGATGTATAAAAATGTTTGTAGTATGTATCATATATTTTTAAGCATGTTCTTATGTATTACTTTTATAAACATGTAGAAAGAAGTAAAAATAATAAATAAAAAACATTTTAAAACAAATAAATATGAAAAGAAAAGTTGGAAGACTTATACAGAATAATTTGACCATTTATTAAAATGAAATGCAAATTTTTAATCTTAAGTTAATTTTTAAAATTCTAAATTTCGTCTTTAAATTATATTGAATTATATAAACTCATTTTACTGCGCAACAAATTTTGTATTAACTGTATTAATCTATTCAACAAAAGAACAAATAAAAAGAATTATTATTAGGTTTTCGAAGTTTCCTATTGTCATATTTAAAAAAAAATCCTAAACATATTTTGCGCCATTTTTCTTCCAAACGTTTGTTTTTCCATTCTGATTCTTTGTAAACGTACAACGCATCTATGTAACGAACCGTTTTATTCGAGTAACTACATATCGGGAATTTTGAAGAAAAAAATAAAGGAAATAAATTTCGGTAACCGACAGAATTGGTTCAAAGATGATTTATGAAGTGAATTTTCCTCCATTATTATAAGAAATGCATTTTACTAGAAAAAGAAAAATTCAGAAGTTTTACAAATAAATGTTATTTTCGTTCTAATTAGACACATTCTACATTTTTTCCCCTTTTATAAGTAAATAGAACTTTTCTTATAAAAGATTGTTAGCTCTAGATAGTTAAAAAAAAATGGATTGTTTTTATTATATATATATATAAGATTTCTTGTTAAGGTATTGTAGTGAAAACATAAAATCAAGTGTTTTTTCTCTTTGAAAATAAAGAGATGTCGAATCAAACTGTACAAACTAAATAGTTATTTTCTTGAAATATATTTCAAAAGCCTTCTAGTTAAACAATATACAATATCTAATCATATTTGCGCCTTTTTATTTTAGAGAATTCTTTTATCGTTTATTTCGTAATACGAAATCCAAATTATTAAACTTGCATTAATGTTGATTTTCAAATTTTGAATTTAAACTGTATTAAATTATGTACTTTACACATGGAAACAAACTTTGCATTACCTATTATTAATTTATTCAAAAAAGTAATAAATAAATATAAATATAGTTTACAAGTTTTCGAAATTTCCTATCGTCGATATTATAAAAATCCTAAACAAATAGTTTGAGCCATTTTTCTTCAAAACGTTTGCCTTTCCAATCTGCTTCTTTGTAAACTTACAACGAATGTTATGTATGTAACGAACCGTTTTATTGGAGTAACTACATATTGGGAATTTTGGAAAAAAAAAAAAAAAAAAAAAGAAAAAGAAAAAAGAAAAAGAAAAGAAAAGAAATTTGAACAACTGACAGAATCAGTCAGCTCAAAGATGATTTATATGATGTGAATTTTCTAACATTATTGTAAAGAATGTATTTTTGTAGGAAAAAAAAAAAAAAAAAAATCAGACGCTTCACAAATAAATATTATTTTTGTTCTAATTAGACTACTTTTTTTTGTTCTTTGTAAAGTAAGTACAATTTTTGTTTAAAAGGATTGTTAGCTCTAGATAGTTAAAAAAAAAAAAAAAAAAAAAAAAAAACGAAGATTAACTTATTTTTATTATTAGAAAGAAGTCAGAGATTTCTTGTTAGTACATTATACTTAAAGGAAAATATACAGCATTTTTTATTTTCTTCTGTAAATACAAAAGAAAGAAGTATTGTATTCGTAAAAATTTTTAAATTTTCAACGTCTGTTTTTCAAAATATTTGCATGTTTTGAGATGTCCTGAACAGAGTTGGACTATATTTAGTAAATGTCTGTGTGTGTGCGAGTATTACCAGCGGTTTTTTGGACACTGTATCTCACGAAACAATAAAGTAAATTCAACTAAATTTCCTTTTTTAGTTGCACTTTCACTTAAGTTAATGCTAATTACATTTTGGGATACAACACTCAAAAAATGATGCTGTTATCCTTCTTTTTTTTTTTTTTCTTTTTTTTTTTTTCAACAATTTTTAACAAGGTGTTGCACGACAAAATTTCTTATAAATGTGTAGAATGAGAAATATTTTTAACCAGTTATTGTGAAATTAAAAAGAACATTTATAAGAGTAATAACCAAGTAGAAGAATTTTTTTTCCCCTTGTATATGCATAAGAACTGGTCTCTCCTCCTCTAAGGGAAAAATAACCCTTCGGAAAGTGTAAATTTTTGATATATACTAGCAGAACCGGCCACGCGTTGCTGTGACTAAATTATACGTTGAATTATATTGCATTAAACTATTTAATACAGTCAAATCATTATTTATGAATAAAGACGAAAACGTTGTAGCCGATGTAAAACCCCACAGGATTGAGATTTGAACCTTAGGTCAAAATTTGGAAGCGATTGATAAAAATTTTCGTAGAGTTGATATTAAGCACAAATTAATTTTATTGTAGGATTTTATAAATTTTAATGAAGAAGTTATATGTATTATTTCTAATGCTACTTAGGATAAAAATGCTAAAATGACTAATATATAAATTAAATTATATTAAAATTCTATTAAAATAAAAATATAAAAGAAGCAGACGATTTTAAAAATCAATTTTTATGGATGAGTGAAATATAATATGTCCAAAGCTATTTTGGATTAAAATGCTAAAAAGACTAATATGTAATTTAATTTTTATTAAAATTCTATTAAAATAAAAGTATAAAAGACGCAGACGATTTTAAAATCATGTTTTATGGAGGAGTGAAATATAATATATGCTATAATGGATAATTTTACTATAAAATGACCTCATCATTTTAAATATTTTCAAGATGGCAACAGCTGTAGTTGTAAAAAGGAAAACAATATGGCTAAACCAGAAAAATAAGTAAATTTGATAAATATTTTAAAACTTTAAAATAGGACATCTTATGAAATATTGGACATTTAAAGTAAATACATGTATCATTTTAAATAGAAAAAGATTTTGGAAAAGTTTAGTATATTTTAACGAAGTGATGAGAAGGTTTTGAGTATGTTAAAATTTTAATTGTAAATTCAAATTAATAAAGATGGGAAACATTGAGGATTAAGATAAGAATAATTATAAGATAAAAAAATAATTATATACCACGCTTTTAAATTTTAATATGCTAATAATATACTAATTAAAAAAAATGATTAATTTTCTATCATAGTTTGAAGTCAAATTTCTTTTCAAATGTCTAAATGAAATATCTGATATATGATACTAATATGTTGCAGCGGAATAGATTTCATTTCTGTCATCCTTGACGAAAAAAAGAATATTGCCAAATTATGAGAATAGTTAATTCCTTTAACAAATCATGGTTATTTTAACAACTTATATTAAAAGTGTAATGAATAATATGAATCAATATTTCGTACAATACATAATACATTTCGTACAATACATACATCTGGCATGTATATTTTCGTGTTACGCTTTTGATTGTCAAAAAAAAAAAAATTAAAAAAAAAAGCCAAGGACGACAGAGTTTTGAAATTTAAATTTTAAATTTTGTCAATTTGACAGCAAAATAACTCAATCTGATGCACGCGATAACTAATACATATCTATACCCAAATATGGGGATTAAAATCGAGAAATAAATTTCCTCGATTTTTAATAATTTTTTACAAAAAAAAAAAATCCAATGGGCGATTAACATAGGAAATCTTTTTCTGGGCTGCAGAGACGGACAGTGAGTCACACTTCTCTTGCGTATTAGAAATCATAGATGTAGTATAGTATATATAGAGTGATCATTGGGGAGAAAAAGTGATTCCTTTTCACTTGGGAAAAGACGACCTTTTTACCAAAATATGGCCGTCTTTCCCCGAGTGAATACACACGGAAATACCTACGAATATTTTAGCAAATAAAATTTATGAAAAATTTATTTACTAAAGGTGAATGAAAAACTCCAGATACAGTTTCAAATTCATATTTCTTTTTTTTTTTTTTTTTTTTTTTTTTTTAAATACCATTTAATGGCTGATTCCAAAGCTTTTTTTTTCGGCATCAAAAATCTTTGTACGATAACATGGGGATGATAGATCTATATACATTACTATATCTATAATAGATCTACATTAGCACTTTTTATCAATGTGAAATCTTTAAATTGATTATGACGTCAATTTTCGTGAGATGCATAATTTAACTTTTTATAATTTTTTTGACGTTCACGTTTGGTTAAATGTATTTATTTTTATATCGAAAAAAAAATGAACTCGTATTTTTTTTTCTTTCTTTCTTTTTTTTTTTTTTTTTTTTTTTTTTTTGTTGCTGTTGTTGTTTTTGCGACAAGTAAATTTATGGAACTTACAGATATTGTGGAGCAACTGTAACAAAGGGCTATAATTAACAAATAAATGCAATAAAAAAAAATGTGACAATAAATTGAGATAAAAACTATTCTATCTCTCAAGTCGGACCAAACTGCACAAAGTGTGCAAAATTTCATTAAATTCAGATCATAAGTTTAGGAGTTTATCGCGAACAAACACCGTGGCATGAAATTTATATATATACAGATGCATACCAAAATAACTGGTCAGTACCTTCTACACGAAAGGTTGATCCATAGATCTGTGATAATTTAAAACAGAGTTTATTTATTTATTTATTTATTGTAAGGGAAAAACAGAGTGTCTTCAGATATCGTCTATTAGGGAACAAAATTCACTTTCTTTCCACATTTAATGTTATATTTCTCTGAGTTGAAAATCGTCTTTATTCTTCATAGAAAATAATTTTAATGAATGATAATTTTAATGAATGACAGTTTTAATAAATAATTTTTACTGAGTGCTTTTGTGTGAAAAATATAGAAAAAAAAATTGTGATAACCATAACGTACTAATTTTTTTTTTTTTTTTTTTTTTTTTTTTAAGTAAATAGAACTTTTCTTAAAAAGGATTGTAGCTCTAGATAGTTAAAATAACAAAGGTTAACTTTTTTTTTGTAATAAAACAAATCAAAAATTTTTTGTTAAGATATTGTAGTACAAGAATAAAATCAAGTACTACTTGATTTTATTCTTTTACTTTTTTACTTTTTCTACCTGAAAATAAAGATATGTTGAGTCAATGTTGAAACTGTACAAACTGAAAATTGATATTATTGAATCAAGAACAAAGGTTTTTGATTGTTTAAGTTTTATGGAAAGAGAAATGTTTTTCAGCGAATGGAGCACTTTCAAATAGATAAAATCTTAAAAAAGTATATATAAAGTATATACTTTTTAGATAAAAATCAGTTCTAATGTTGAGAAGGCTTTTGTTTCCTTTTATCAAATGCTATTACTAATACTGAAAAACTATGAAAACGGAAATTCAAAAACAGATCAAATAAGCCAATAATATATGTCTTAGATATGTTGTAAACTAGTTAATACGCATATATACCTATATACATATATATACACACACACACATATATATATAAGACCGTCTATTTCACCAAAAGACAATCGAGAAAATCTGTAATGCATTATTATTATTATTATTTTAAATATAAGTAAAAATTATGCTCAATTTAAATTTGTTACTTATGTGTTATGCAAATTTTATTATCAGTGAAATCAAACTTTAAATTAATTTTATCTATTTTTTATTTTTTTTTTCCAATAATTACTAATATGATTGTTAATTTAATTTTATTTTGTTTTTCATCTTCCCTATATTCAGTTTTCAAATAATGTAATCATTGATTTATAATGTTTTTGCTTTTATTTATTTATATATATACATATATATAAAGAGCATTTGTTGTAATATTTTTAGGATGGGCTTTCCTCTATTATTTTCCCTTTAAATAAAATTTATTTATAAAGTGCTTTGCTTTATAAAATGCCGTATAATTACATAAATATTTAATAAAAATCTCTACAAATTAATAATACTAATAACATTAATAATTATATAGGTTAGAACAGTTTATGGTTGATTATTAAGTAAATAAACTCTACTATGTATTTGTATTTGCCTTATACTTTTTTAAATAGTGATCTAAATACCTAAACTAATGAACTGCGCATTTCACGAAACTGAGAAAAAGTAGATGAAAATTTCTTCACAATAATTGTGCCGTGAATAAATTTTACTTTAATTATATGCGTACCATTAAAAAAAAATTATTGAAAAAAAAAAAAAAAAAAAAAAAAAAAACTAAATAAATAAACAATACATGAATAAGTAAGTATTTGTGCTCTATAACTTTATTACCCTCCCCCCCCCCCTTTTATTTATTTATTTATTTATTTATTTTACTTTTTTTTTTTTTGTAATATAAAAACTGACATGAATTAATCATAAAAAAAAAAAAAAAAAAAAAAAAAACAGTCAGTATTATAATAATACATTTCTGTAAAGGAATGGTCCACACGTTAAAGGTTACATTACAGATTTTACACACATCATGAAATACATGATATAAAGACGTCACTATAAAATATCCGACTTTACAGCTTTAAAAGAAAGTATTTAGAAAGAAAAAAAAATCGCTAAACAAGGTTTAATTTAACGATCATGAATCTTTTGGATGCGAAATTAGAAATAGATTAGAAATATATGTATTATGTAATAAATAATTGGGCAGTTTCCTCTTAGATTAAAAGGGAGTTTGGATGACTATGTTGCATATTCAATGATTTTTTGAAAGATTTTAACTTGAATTATTTTTAAATTTTCACATATGTAACCAAAAAATCTAAGTAGAGAATTTTTTTAAATTATTTTATTTTAAAACCGTATGTGAAATATGTGAGTTACAACTACAAAAAATAAATAATTCGATAACAAAATATTATTTCGTTATCAAATATAGCAAGTATAGAATAAAATTATCAAAAATATTAATAAACTGAAAATTTAATCCAGGATAATTATTTTTAGTTTCAAACGTGAAACAATTTTGAAAATTTAACAAAGACTTAGTATTTCGAAGAGGGAAGAGACAAAAAATACTTAAAGGTTTTTATTCGTAAGAAAATAGAGAACTCATGGTTGTAGAAAAGCCCTGAATTTTAATATAAGTAAGTGAAATTTCGTTCAGCAATTTAGGAACTATAGGCTCCTTTTAAAGATACAAAGTTTCAACTTTATAAGAAAAGTTTTTTTTTTTTTTTTTTTTTTTTTTTTTAAGAATGTTATGAAAGTTGTTCCATTTATACATTTTTAAATAATCGTTAGCTTATGTAGACTACATCTATATTTTCTGTTTATGAAATGATACCAGACGTGCTTATAAATGGTTTGAAAATGCAATAAATACTTTTACAAATGTATTAGAAAGTCTGAACAAATTAAAAAATGAAAAAAAAAAGTATAAATTAATAAATAATTTATGTATATATTATGAAATATTTTTTAATGTTATAAGGTGAATAATAAAATAAAATTTTCTTATAAATCAAATTATTACAGGTCAATGAAAACAAGATACAAAATGCGCAATACAAATGTAAATGCTTACCCAAGTGTTACCATCCACATTTTACTACATATCTGAATTACTTTGAGTTTTCTAATAAATAAATAAAATCATATACTTTTATCTAAAGAATACTTTGTATAATAACTCAAAATAAGTATTGGTTTTGGTTGACATAATGGAGTTTAATTATAATAAAATATACACTGTAATAATAATAAAAAATAATAATAAGAAGAAATCCTGTTATATTACAGAAAATTCCTGGCAGCAAATTTTTAAAAGATATCCGTATGTTGTATGGAAACATACGTTAATAAAAGTTTTCTCTGACAGAACAATACAGAGCATATTCATATACAACAGATTTTTTCTGTAATGCACGCCGTAAAAATTCTGTACCAGTCAAGATCGAACAAGAACCCACCCCATTGTACGACGATATTACCTCTCAATCACAAAAGCATATTTAACTCTGCTATATCAAAACAGGAATGAAATAAAATTTTAAAGCAAATTTCTATAGTTTTAGAAAATATATATTTAAAAACATTTCTATTTTTAGAAAAATCTTAAATTTTTAACTTTTTTTTTTTTTTTTTTACTGTGTACTTGAAGAAATACAGAGATGCCAATATTTTAATTTATTCCGGAGCATTTTTAGCCCCACCTTTATTTCATACCACTTTTTTCTTAAAAGTGTTTGTTTTTTTTTTTCCTTATTTTATCGTTGTTATATATTGGAGAAAAATATTCTATAAATGAAATGGTGCAAATTAAAGGCGGGGCTAAAAATGCTCTGGAATAAATTAAAATGTTGACAACTGTGGAAATAATATCCACAGATTATGATACGCATCTCTATAAAGAACATACCAAGTTGAACATTTATTGACATCAAATAGTATTATTATAATCCAAGTATATTTATGAAAATTAGTGCTACAGGCATAAAGATGAAATGAATTCAAATATATTTTTCAACTATGTTGAAACTAGTTAGTCTATGCACGCCTAAACCTCGATGTTTACATGTCTTTCCAAATTTATTTCTCCTTGCTACTTCTAATTACTAAACGTTGTTCAAACGATATGACATCTTTTGTATAATACTATTTATATGTTTTAGAATCAAAGTTGCACCAAGAAATTCAAAATGATATCATGATCCATTAATTATGTTTTATACTCACTTATCTATTTATTTATCTATATTATTAATTTCACATGATGTAACTGAATTCTACATATTTAATTTATTATTATTAGTTTATTCTTGCCAATAATATTTCCGCATAACAAAAAATAGTTTATTCTGAAAATATAAATTGTTTTGTTTTACTCAAACATTCTTTTATAGATGAATAAATTCCAGGAAATTATCGAGTTATTCAAGCTTTGAGTGAGTACAAATCTTTGAACAAACACCATGAAATGCAAGAACGCGCAACAATTGTTTCGTATCAAAAGAAAACACGGTCCTTCTTCAGGCGTGTTAAGTGGGCACTAGTGCTGCATTGCCGCTTTGTTTGCAGCACTCGTGCTTAATTTATTCACATGATAAAGGGTCGTGTTTTCTTTCGACTCGAAACGATCGTCGCGAGTTCTTGTATTTTATGGTGTTTATTCAAAGTTTTGCACTCATTCTTTCAAAAGCCAGCTCAGTGGTACTTTCTTGTATTATTCAAGCTTTGTTTCCTGCGATGGTAATGACTATATTTATCATTAAACTGAAATAAATATTTCAAATAAAATATCTCTATTATTTGATTCAGTGAAAGAATCTTCAAAAACATTCAAGTCTTGGATAAAAATTTTATTTCTTTTCTTTTCTTTTCTTATCTTTTTTTTTTTTTTTTTTTTTAATTTCTTAAGGAAAACTCACGAACTAGAAATGTTGGTGTTCGGATTTTGAACTATTTTTTTTCCCCCAATATTGTGCGGTCATTCAATATATCTATTTGACTTTTCTATTTTCCCCCCAATAAACACGTGGAGTTGATTTATTTATTTAAATTGCATTTCAGATTGCTTGCAAGAAAGAATGTAGATCTATATGTTTGTAAAATTCTGCCGAAATATAAATCTGCAAATATCCACTCGCCCTATATTAATAACTGCTTAATACGTTCCATGTTAACATGTTATGTAATAAACTAGTAATTAAATAAACTATCGAAAATTCTAATTTAAATCCCTCTTATGCAAAAACACAATGTTATTTTTGAAATCTTTTTAAAAAATGAATTCTAGAGAAAGTAAAATATGCACGTGCAGACTATTAAAAAAAAAAAAAAAAAAAAAAAAAAAATTAAATAACTAAATCAATAGCGCATGTTTGATGGGAAAGAAATAGAAAAGTCAAATAAACTGAGTGACGTCACAATATTGGAATAAAATTGCTCCAACTTCAAACACCAATATTTCGGTTCTAAAGTAAGGTTTACCGAAATAAATTGGTAGGAGTATTTATCTTCATACCCTGTAACTACCTGTAAAGTTTGACTATGGTCGGTGTATCACAGTTCATGAGTGTTTCCTTTACAGTATATTGCTACAATTATGATGTAAGTTTTTTCATTAAATTATACCTTTCTTTTGTTATTTTATTCAATAATAATGCACGCATGTAAATCGTTAAAAAAAAAAAAAAAAAAAAAAAAAAAATATTTTGTTTATTCGAATACGTTGTTGTAGCTTTTACATCAGTTTTCAGCGCTATCTCTGGAAAACTAAGCGTGCTTTTACTATTAAGAAAATGATTTCAATGAAAAAATAAATGAATAAATAAAGCTAAATCCTTTATATAGAGAAAGGAGATGAGGGTATTCTGGAATTGTCGGGAAATATGGAATATCGAGGTTTCGGTTCTGATTAATACTGCTATCTCGTGGAAATACCATGAATTTCTTAAGAAGGACTCCCATGATGCAATACAGTATGAAGCAACCGCTTGTTGTTCTCGTACCATTCCCAACAGAACAAAATGTGTTTTGTAACTTTCAAGAGTTTTCGCAGGTAAGTTTTAAAACATTTAAACTGATTAGTACACATGTGATTTGAACATTGATGTTAAGCATAATGTATACTCAAAGAATTGTAGTTTGTTATACTTAGGTCGTTTTTTAGCTGAAAATATTTTGTCCATTAATTTAAAAATTCATTTTCCAAGATGGTATGCCGGCTATTATGGAATACTAGGTATTACATAAATTAATTTTATATATTCAACTAAAGAACCAAAAAATAAAGACGATGAATGTATCTTCTGTAACGGAAAATTCTCCGAACATGAACGAGAGGAAATTTGGATAAAGTGTTTCAGATGTTCTCTGTGGGCTCATCTTGACTCTATCGGAGCAGAGAACGAAGATCACACCTGTGACTTTTGTAAATAGACTCGAAGCTGAAATGGCTTTCACATAATCTTAAAAATATGGTCTTTATAATCAAAAATAACTATATTTTATTAAGTCTAATTAGTTTTTCTATGGTTTAAACCACCTATTCCATATTACCCGACTATTTCATATTGACCACCATTTGTAACTTTTTTTTTTTTCAAGTAAACTTTTTATAACAACAAAATACTTTTTTTTAAAATTCATTACAAATAATTACACTGTGTACTCATCATGATTTTGGGAATTTTTAATAAAAACAAGTTAAGTTATTTTAAGAAATGTAAATGGTATTCCATAACACCCTCCTCTCTTCTGGTACCTTGCTAAATAAATTAAAAAAAAAAAAATAAATAAATAAAGAAAAAAAAAAGAAAAGAAAAGAAAAAGAAAAAGAAATCAGGTATTAAATAAGCATTTTCATAAACCATAAATTAAAATACTTCTGACACCTAGTTAAAATATACGGAATACTTTAATTCGGTTATGAATATCTGCTGCACCGAAACACCATTATAAATTATCATAGAAAATATTCCTCAAAATAGTCAATCTATTTAAGGCTAGGATTTTCTTCTACCGTCTCCAATTCCCGATATTATCCCTATAATTTCCACGGAGCTAACCCTGCGAGAAATCCTGGCTTGAAGGAAAAAGAAAAAAAAAAATCTCTCATTTTTCGCGTGAACGACTAAAGACGGGAAATGACACCGATTTACCCAATGTGATCCTGTTAGCCTATTTTGTGGAACCCTTCACCCCCTCCCTTTATACTTCCTTAATACTCCTATTGTCTGTTTTTTGTTTTTTTTTTTTTTTTCGTCTTGTTATATTACTACATTTTTGTATGACGTAAAAGAAAATATAATTTGGTTTTTCTAAGATTTAAGAAATGGTTTTTATTTTTGATTTTATCTATCAAAAAATCAAATGATAAAGCTTTGTTTAAGTGGAACATTTTTTTTTCCTTGATAAGGTGGGATTAAGAGCAATGTAAGAGAGGTTTAATTTATTGTTGATAATAATGTTATCTAATAGAGAAAATCAAAAACAAAAAAGCCTTTTTTTTTTTTTTTTTTTTTCACATTTGGAATTTACTAAACATTGTGCAAGTCAATAACAGTGAAACGTAAAATCACTGTTTTTCAATCTCTTATTTCTAAATTTTGAATTTCAGATTTTTACATTCTCCTATATTCATAGAAGAAATTACTGAATTCTTAAAAAAATTTACACATCCAGTTTTTTGATAGATTTGCACGTTTTGAGATAATAACGCACCTTTACCATTTTTTGGAAATGTTTGTCTGTCTGCGTCTGTGCGTATGTGACAAAAATTTTGGGGCAGGTGAAGATCAACAGCAAACACAGATAATTTCATTTAAAAAATGTCATTGTCTACCTTAACATAAGATGGATGTTCTATCAAATTTTTGTGCAGATCAGTCAGCAAGTGACGCTGCTATACTGCGATTTCTTAGTTATATCTCAGCTTCTATAATGTATAATTGTACATAACTTAATATATAAGAGGGTTATTTTGAAAAACTCTGGTTATTCGGTTTGGGTTCATACCTATTGACTGGTTTTATCGCTATGCTGCAATATTCTCAGTGTACAGGAAGACTATATCTCAATTTCGATAGCGTATAAACGCACATAACTTGATACGTAAGATGGCCATTATGAAAAAGAATACTGATTTAATTTTTGTGTAAGTGGTACTATTACTCCCCTTCTGGGTTTTTCCTAATGATTACATTTCCGCATCTATTTGTTGAAACTGCACTAAATAACATGCGTAAAATCCATATCGTAAAAAGATATGATTTAATTTTTGGCCATCTAAGCCACTAAGTGGTACTGCTATATAATTTTATGCTGAAGAAAGTTTTGTGATGGTCACAGCAATTTTGTTTCTGTTTCATGTACATGGGATTTTAAACGTAACATATTCTCAAAGCATCATTGATACATTAAAATTTTTCTCTGACAAAATATTCCGGTCATGGTTAAAAAGGGAAAAAAAAAGAAAAAAGTAAATCCTTAAAGTATATTTTTTATTGTATTACTTGAATGGTTACACATGTACCTACCACAACGAAAACAAGCAACTTACGCAATACACTACATACCATAAACATTACATAAATCATTATGGCAACAACTATATCAATTTTTCTATTCTTTGCCGATGTAAATTCCTTTACTTTAAAATAAATATTCCTCTTGCCTATTTAATAACATGGTTAAAGAGTTATTCGCTGGCAAATTAGTAAAAGTCGCGTCTTTTTTTATTTTATTTTATTTTTAGCACAACAACAGTTTTCACCATAGTTTTTCTCTTTTCTACGTCCGGTAAAGACGTATCATCGACCTCACACGAAACGCCTCACAAAAGAGTTGATGACTTAATTGTGATATAATGAGTCTTGCCGCCAGAGGGCCTTAGTTTGACCTACCGCAATTAAACAATTGGCGGAGGCGTCATAAGAATTTTTTCTAAAAGTGAAAATAAAACACTTTTCTCCGCTAGAATGTTAGACGTTGCGGCCAAAATTAGAGGGGGTTAAAAAGGAACTTCCATATATCATGGTAAACGTATTATACCATGACAAGCGCAAATTCCTGAGAATAATACTGGGTGACATATTAACATGAAGATAGATTGTCTGGTAAGAACAAGAGAAAAAAATAAGGATAAAAAACCGTTCTTTGTAATTATAAGACACATATAAAGTTTCATTAGTTTAAAGACTTTTTTGTAAGCACATTTTAGAAAAAAGCACAGTTTAAAAGCTATTACAGGCTATAAATTTTAAGATTTATTGTATAAAAAATCTGAAGTCTTTTTTTTTTTTTTTTTTTTTTTTTTTTTTCTACGTTCTTAGCTGCAGCAAGTATAGTTTAAAGAAGATTATAAATTTAAATTTTAGGTTTTCGCAGTTATTTATTAGATGACAGTTTATTATTTATCTTTATAAAATTTTTAGTTTCTTGTTAATAGTAACTTTAAACATTAAAAATATAAAAATGCATGTAGTGAACCTAAAGAAGTTTAAAATTCAAATAATAATAATAATAATAATAATAATAATAATAATAAAATATTAGTTCATAATTTATGTATTAAATCAAGTTTGTGGTGAACTAAAATAGTTTCTGTCTAAATAAAATTATGTAACTTGTAAAATAGTACATAAGTATTATAAACAACTGAGAAATTAAACTTTAAATTTAAGAAAGTCTCTTCTTATAAATAATCTCATTATTTTATTTATACGTACATAAACAACTTTTTATTAGTTACTTGAATGATAATGTTTTATCAATATTACTGAGAGATTGGTGAAATCCTAGAAAACTCATATTCATTAATTTTATGCGATTATTACCTTCTAACTCATTAAAAAAAAAAAAAAAAAAAAAAAAAAAAAAGTGTCTTATTCCATTTTTTCAATATTATTTTAATGTGATATGTCACAATAATACAAAATAAATGCAAAATAAATACATATTTTTTTCCCAAGCATATGTCATGTTTAAGAAATTATATTGCGATGTAAAAGAGAAATGCATTTTAGCCTTATTTATAACCGTTTTAGCTGCAGGGAGCTTCTGCCTTCGATATTACATACGAGGAAAGTATTGGATTCGTAAAGAATTTCTATCTTTAGTTTTCGATGGATCTACATATTTTGAAATGTCTTGAACATAATTTGAGCAAATTTAGAAAATATCTGTCGATCTGTATACCATCGAAATATCGTTGTGTGAAATATTTAAGGAAACAACAGATATTCTTCACGGAGAATATAAAATCGTGATAATATGTCTTCGGACTACGCCTAGGGGTACAGTCGGCAACAAAAGTCTCCGAACACTAGAAAAAATGCCTATATAAAAAAAGTACACTTAATACAGTTTTGTTAAATAAATCCTTGTCGAATCCTGTTCTTAGTCAGTCTAAAAACAGGATTCGACAAGGATTTATTTAACAAAACTGTATTAAGTGTACTTTTTTTATATAGGAATTTTTACCATTATTCGGAGACTTTTGTTTCTCACTGTATATTCCAGACTATCAATGTTTGCCCATTGCGTAGCTCTAGTGCGACATAAAATTCACTCACCCTCAACCTTAGCTAAACATGTCATTTTACAAATCTTTATATTTGGTTGGATTTTGGCCTAAGCTGTTGCTGAAAAGATTTCGGCATATGCTGTCCATCATGTGGCTCTGTTATGATGCAATATCTCTCATTTACTCGAAGACTATAGCTCAGCTTCTATAATGTTTAAGACAATCAAACTTGATAACTGAGATCCTCCTCATAAAAAACTATGATGCTTTAATTCGGAAGCATAGCAAGTGAGAAATGAGATTACTATGTTGCTGCTTTCTACGTTTAGATGAAAGCTTTAACTCACCTTGTTTGTATGATATATAAATGCACCATACTTGATATGCGAGATGTATATTGTGAAAACATGTGCTGATTCAATTCGGGTGTATATTAGGCCACCGATATGGAGATGCTGTTATTCACTTTTGTGCTTTTTCAAAATTTGCATGGTTTGTTATAATCTGAATACAATTTGTTTTTCTTTTTAAACATTTTTATCACCAGGCAAAAACTGTTTGGTACTGTAACTCTAGAAATGATGAGTTGAAAACAGTGAAGTGTTATTTTTATTTGTATCTTTGTTTAAATTGTTGTTGATTAGATTTTGGTGTATACTATTCAATAACTTGTGTTGTTATGCAGGTGTATTATCTCTGTGTGACAGAGATAGTACTTGGGTGATACATCTCACTTTCTATGGCATGAAATTGTATTAAATCAGACTTGTGTGATGTATTTTATCTCAAAATAAGTAGATCCATCGAAAACCAAAGATAGAAAACTCATATCATTGAATTTTATCGCATATCACGAAAAAAGTGGTATTGTTGTATGCACATCGTTTACCGCCAGACCACCCTATAAACAAGAGAAAAATTGTAACATCATATTCATTGGTCTATTTTTACAATGTACTAAAATAATGGATTATTTCATTTTGAGATTACAAATATAACAACGTTTTTTGAAGATACACATAATAACTATCATCTATGACCTTCACAGTTAAATTCGATTAAGAATTCATAATTTTGTACTTTTGAATTATAAGTGCACTATCGAGAAAACAAAAACCCAATAAACAGATATGATATATCAAAAGCAGTGGTTAGTAAGCTATTTCTGATATTAATGATTACAACATATTTCAGTTTTTCAATGCACGAAATCACTCCAAACTTCATGTCTGATATGGTTACTATATAAAATATTTTATTTATTTCATTTTGGTTTGATTTCCTGATCAGAGACAATTAATAAAGTACGTTGTTTTTAATAATGATTTAAACTATATCTTAGATTATATTGATTAGAACGAATATTCTAATCTTATACTGATAATTTTTTAAGTGGCAATTTGAAACGTTTTGTGTTAATAAAGTATTTTAGTATGATTCAAAAGATATTTTTCCGATGATCGCAGTATGCAAACTTATTTTTAGACGAATTCAATGTATGTTTTTGATAATATCCGTTTTCTGTATAGTATTATCAACTTGTGATACCCCATAAAATTGTTCGAATTTTTGTACATAAAGTCTTAATAATAATTTAAAAAAAAATACTTTAGTACAAAAAGGATAAACATTATTGAGTTTTTTAATCTAAATTAAAATTATTTAAAAACTTGGCATTTATCAAAGAAAAATGAATTTTTGAATGCTTACAGAGTAAACAAGTCGGATTTAATCAAATTATGTATATGAATCAAAAATTCATTTTTGCCGTAAATTATGTTTACATGACTGTTTAGAAATAAATTACTGATATATTTTCAATAAATTTCTTTAAAACAAAGCAAATTTCAAGTAATGTATTACATATTTTTTCGTATTAGATTATTTAGTACGTAAGTCAGTATGCATACCTGCCAAAGTTCTAATTAATATTTCATAAAATTGGTAAGTAAGGTTCCATTTTCTTCACTACTCAATATTCAGAGTAATTTTCTCCAAATGCATTTGCGATTAAATAAGAAGAAAAATACTCTAAAAAGGCCTAGTCTGAAAAACAAAAGGCGGGGCCAGAAATTTTACAGAATATTAATTAGAATTTTGGCAGATATGAGTATGCACTCTTAAAAAAATATGCAATTTTGTTCCCAGAAATTCTCTGTGATAATTACAGAATTCTCTGTAGTTGGAGAAATAAGGTGTAAATTACGGAAAAATTACGTTGACAAAATGTATTTTTCTGTAATTTTCACAGAATTCTGTAATTTTCACAGAGAATTTCTGGCAACAAAATTACATTTTTTAAACCGTGTGTTACTTTATTTTATAAGGAAAAATGTTCGTTAGAATGCATAGATATTAATACACATGTTATTTATTTATAATTGAACAATATTTTCTTTTTATTATCTCTAATATTGATACTTAAAGGGTCGCAGTACAATAAAATGGAATCAATTATATTTAATTGTAATTTAGATTAATTATCATGAAGACTGTTGTTTCATTATCGATCATTTATTGACTACTCAATAAGATAAATTCAAGTTGAGTGGACAACTCTTCTATTAACAATATTTTTCGTAGTATGTTGGAGCCTGTTTTAAAGAATCACTTCTTTTTATTAATATCATAAAATATTTTTGCTTTTAAATATTTCGTTTTGAAGACAAAACTTTTTTTAAATGTATATATGTGTATCTAGTAATTACAAAGTAAATTTTCATCCGTTGTGGTTCATTAACGATAGCATAGGAAAATATTCATTCAACTTTCTATGATCTCGTTATAACTATATCCATCTAGGATAAAAGTTAGTTTATCAGACCATAGCCTCCTAAACTAGATGCCTGTCGCGTGGCTCGGAAACTTAGGAACAGTTGAAACGGTAGACAGCGCCACCTGGTACAGATTGCGCAACTTTTTTATTCAATCGTCAACAATAATTTTAAGAAATGATATATGATATATATAATCGACGATTCTTCGATTCTATTCGCCTTTTATGTATATCATATCCCACTTTTAAAAATGTTTGGTGGCTGTTGAATAAAAAAGTCGTGCAATTTGTACCAGGTGGCGCTGTCTACCGTTTCAACTGGGTCCAAGTTTCCCAGCCACGCAACAGGCATCTAGTTTAAGAGGCTTTGATCAGACTCACTTCTAGCAATCCTCTATTAAAAAATCCCAATAAAGTTTAAATTCCACTATTGTTATTTCATTTATTTATTTATTTATTTATTATTATTTACTTATTTTTTTTAATTAATTAATTAATTTATTTATTTTATACTGAACATCGTAATCTTGTAATTTTCTTCTCATTAGAACAAATATAATAAAATAAACTTATAGATGGCAAAAAATTATCAATCGGAAGAAGGAGAAAGAAAAGGGAAAGAGAGAAAAAGTATAGAAATAAATAATGTGTGTTCTTTAAATATACAGGATGTTTATAAACGGTCCGACACGATTTCGTGTTCGTAAAATAACGGAGAGATATTTAAATTATTGGCATTAATGTTTAAATAGATTCAAAAAGTTTTATAGCTTTTGTCAATACATCTTCACACGTGCGCTGTTCGTCACTCATAGCAC
Source organism: Salticus scenicus (assembly GCA_963930645.1). Classification (NCBI taxonomy): domain Eukaryota; kingdom Metazoa; phylum Arthropoda; class Arachnida; order Araneae; family Salticidae; genus Salticus; species Salticus scenicus. Next base: position 217,526,091 of record OZ005654.1, on the reverse strand, counting down.
AACAAGACAGCAGTCGATTTCTAGCCAGATACGAGCAATCATGTCAGCAAACACAAGGATTATTGCTGCTGTAATTTTGGCTTTATGTCATCAATGTTCGTCACTTTCCTATAAAGAATGTCGTTTGCAAATCCCCACAGAAGAAATCTAGTAACGTTATATCAGGTGATCTGGGTGGCCAAGAAGTTTGATCAACTCACCGAATCGATCATCCGGTGAAATGGTCATTCAAAGGACTACAAACGGTAGTACCTCAAAGAAGTGGTGCACCACCTTTGTTGGAAAAGAAAAAAAAAAAGAAAAAAACATATGATTCCTCAAGTTGTAGAAATGTAAAATTTTACAACATGTCTAAGCAACTGACAAGTGTGTTTCTCGATTTCTGGTATGCTCTTATGTAATTTCTCATAAACTTAACATTGCATTCTAATCGTTGCCAAAAACAAAGGGGGGAAACATACACAATTAATTACACGTGCAGAAAATATTTTGAAAAGAAAATATATTCAAACGGAGAAAATAAATTGTCTGTGGAAACATTCACACTGTAAAAGGAAATATATGGGTTATTCTATGCAAAATTGCTATAGCTCTGTTTACATCTTTATTATTTTATGAATTATTAAACAGCAAAACGTGTCAAATCTTTCATAGATACCCTGTATTTCTTTTGACGAATTGATTTTTTAAATTTTAAATTTAATACAGTAGTTTTTGAATATTTGTAAAAATTACAAAATAATCTGTTAATATCATACAAATCAATAACGTTATGTATACAAAATTAAAGCAGGACAAATAATTATTAAATAAAAGTACTAGAAATTTAGCTCTTATAAAAAGTACTTTTTTACTTATTGAGGCAATCTTATTAAAACAGAAAACAAAAAGGAACAAATGGAGGAAATATATCATTTTTCGACAGAGAGGATTCAAGCAACGAATCGACTTAACTAATTATAAAAACATTTTTCACGGAATACAACCATTTTAACAACAAAAAAATGGTTTTTGGTAGAAAAGCGAACTAATTTTTATAACAGTGAAATATGACCAGGTCTGAAATTGAGCCCATGTTCCTTGGATAAACATGTTAACATATTACCAATAGAACTTGCACAGTCGATACTTTATTGGTAATATTCGTTTATGTAAAAGTTGTCAATTCCGAACGACTAGGCCAACGAGCGCGACCTGGGGTCAAACTCGGCACCTCATATCTACCAGCTTTGAGAGCAGAAATTCTCGGCCGCTAGTGGGCTATGTATTCTGCGAATATATACGCACTAAAACGGTTTTACATTTTTTTTTTAAACTCAGTAATTTAACAGATTCTTGCCTGGTTCACTTTTCGTTCTTGTAAAAATCAATTTGGTACTTCATTTAAATAGGTGTAATTTATATATGGTTGATTCTGCTGTCTTAATAATTCACTGCCATTCATCTATTATGGGGTTAAATAAATAAAAAAAAATTATCCGTAGGACAGCGTCTAGAATCGCAGATTAGGTTAAAAAAAAAAAATTCCATATGAGAGAATAATATCCTTTGAATGACGACCGGATTACGTCAACTGATAAAGTGTTGGTTTGTTAAACAAATGTGATCCAAATTCAAATTCTACCATGGACAATGTCCGCTCTTCTAAGAGTTTATTTGGCCTTTTGATTAAAAGTCTGCAGTATATACTGGGAAGCCAATTTATGATTACCACCTGATATTTTTATACAAATAAGCTAATGCCTCACATTGTTGCCGCTAGGGGACAAGGGCTGTATAAAAAAAAATGACTGAATTGTTGAAACAGTAGTATAGGCGAATTACTTGTAAATACGAGTATAAAGGGACAAAACGTGGTTTGAAGAACTTTGCACGGTGGAGTGACAGTTTAGCTCGGATGTGTAGAGCAAGTATTAGCGAATCTGCACCATTTGTGAAATGTTTACAAGCTGTATTGAAAGTGTAACACGAATGAATTGTCAGGCAAAAGGTTAGGTTTAAATGAATAAATTGTGGTCGTCACCGAGCGATAAATGATTATACTAAACGAAATATCTCCTGAATAATAACAGGAAACAGAACGGTAATAGTGCAGCAGATCTTAAACAGGAAATATCTCAAATTATCAGCTGAGCACGCTGTGCTCCGTACTTCGTAGGAACTACGAAAGATGAATTCCAGTGCGAGCAGTGCAGGTGATCATAATAAAATGGCCACTCAGTGTATAATGTCGAAATTATTATCATAATTAAAATACAGAGAATTATGAAAGTGGCTATCACAACACTTTCTTGTCTATCATTCTAATATAGAAAAAAACTACGTAAAACTTAAAATGGGCTGCACAACATAACCACTTTTTGGCCGATTTGCACCCAAATTGAACTATCATAGTTTTTCATAAAAGTGATCTCAAATATAAAATTCAATGCATTGACAGTTATTAGAATCTGAAATATTGCCTGCTCGTAAATGGAGAAAAATTTAGTATTACAGCGCCACTTTTTGACCGATATACACTGCCCGACATAGAAAATGCAACGCCATAAAAAGGTTAGTAGAATGTGATGAAAATTTATACATATACAGCTGAAGCATATATAAATAAGTGATGCTGTTTCCAAAAAGATAATTTTAGACACAATGGTGTAATACGGGGTGATCAAAACAAAATGGGTCACGGGCATACTATCAGCAGTTCTACATTTATCATCCCGAGGAATGAATCCATATATTTTCAACCATTCTCCATAGTTCGCCCTCCTATTGAGGCAGGGGCAGAGTAAACAAGTGACGGCCAATCATGTCCAATAAATTTTCAATTGGTGAGAGACTGGGAGACCTTGAAAACCAAGGAAAAAACAGGACATGCTGAAGAGCTTGTCTGCTAATAAGTGCAATGTGTGGTCACGCGTTGTCTTGCTGACAATTTTTTTTGAAGCTGCTAAATGTATGGTAGCATAACCGACTGCAGCACCAGATTAACATATCGACGTGCAGTTAGTATACCTTTCATGCGTACCGGGGATGAACGGCTACCATATATGATGGCACCTTAAATCATCATGCCACTTTGGGTATTGCATTCAACAATAGTGTTCAAATTCCCCTATACAATAACTCCCAATACTTTTACCAGGGGACTATCATTAGACAAATATCACGTGGGGTTCAGCGACGAGTCTCGGTTCTGTTTGTCTAAAGACACAATTTAAGAAATTATCAAAACATGTTCAGAACACTTAAAACACATAAAATGATTAAAATCCGGAAGGTGAAATTTTTTTACGATTTAATACTTTATTCTAATGAACACAGACGAAAGTAATAATATTATCAACGGTTAAAGTCCCTAGTATTATTAATTTAAATGAATTCCTTTTAAACTACTTTAAGTTATTATGTGTTATACTGCATTATTTTATTTATGACAGAACTATAAAGAGATACTTTATCTTAAATCTGTTTATGGCATCTTACTTCACTTATATTAAGTTTATAAATATCAATTTAAATACCCGGTCATACATTGCATATTTTCTCCGGCTAAAACTTTGTGCATCATTCCTTTTTCCTTTCAATATTCAAAAATATTAAAAGGCAAAAAGAAAAGTACACAGAATCTTGAAATTTATATTCGCATTCAGCACTTCTAACGAAAATAAAATTCAAAATGTTGGGCAAATATTTCGGCCCCTCCATTACTCGTGAAATTGCAGATTCCTGCGAAATTGAACTTTGTTATTTCAGATGAACATTTTTCCATTCTCGTGAAAACTTGAGAGAGAAACAAAAAAATGTACTCCGAAACCGAAATGAAATAAACGAAAGTGGACATTAGAAGCGAAAGTATACGGGATGGGAAGAAGACGGAGTTAAAATAAGTGGGGGTAGCCAACAGCAAACGACGCCTGCGGGACGCATTATATCCCACGTGGATACAGCTGCATATAAATTGAGGCGTGGATACTTGCTCCTGCCGTTCTTGTTAAAGAGTTTTTATCACTAGTGGGAGGGGACATAAGCAAATTGTAGATAGAATAGATTGAAATGAAAAACCAAAGGGAGAATCTGTGTAAAGGTAGCAAAGCGATGCATACTTTGTGTTAAGATAACTGTCTCAGATATTAAAACAAATTTTATTTTTATATGAGAGGTTATTTTTAAATGCTTTTTCACTTTTTAAATATTCTATTGTGGTTAAATAATATTGATGAGTGTTTTTCAGCTCATTATGTGACAATCGACATTTGACAATTTTTGCATAAGTTACATTTTTAACAGTGTTAAAAATTTTATAAATGATTTTTCCCTTATTTCATTTTTTTTTTTTTTTTTTTAATTGTATGACATAGATTTTTTTGTTGTGTATTAACAATAACCAAAAACAAAAATAAAGCGTTTGAAAAAGTTAATTTATTTTAGATTTTACTTTTAAATTTTTGTTTCTAAGTTTCGCAAATGCTTTAGGACATAATACTTAGTTAACAATTTATTTAAAACTCTCCATAATTTGCTTTTTATTTAAGATTTTAATTGATTTTTATGAATCAAATAATTTAAAGCCATAGATTGTTGTTGGGGGTTTCATTGTCTTTAAATATTTCAACCAAATTTTTATCCATTTTTACTAAATTTACAATTTTCAAATTTCGTATGACCCTGATTTATCCAGGAAAGCTTAAATTATGTCAATAAATTTACGTGTCCACATCTAACAAAATCGATAGCTTGAAAGTAATCAAATTTTGTATTTTTTATTCCATTCAAATTTTTCAAATGATATGGTTTGCTCAATTTCATTGTACCAATTTGTTTCCAATTTTGCATGCATCCTCTTTTCTATTATTGAAATCAATACAGTAACATTCTTATTTTACCTGATTTGAACCATTTCGACTGTTCGGATTTTGCATATTGGATCTCATGTTTGAAATTTTGCTTAAAAAATTCCCCAAGGACAGGAAATGTTTATTGAGAAAAACAGAATAATCTAAATAAGTAACAATAATATGAATAGTTTTATTATAGAAACTTTTATATTGGAATTATGATTATGCCATGTAAAATTTCCCCAGTAATTGTGTTTCCATTCTTTTATTTATTTATTTAAACTTTTAAAACAAATAAATATATTAAAGAATGTTTTAGTTTAATTTTATTTTAAAAATGCATATCAGTTTTGAACATCTTCGTTTAAATTTTATATTTTTAAAACTCAATAGCCTTAAATGCCGGAATCTATAGTAAAAATATCTTCTTTATTTCAGCATTACCTTTATAAGTACTTATTCATTCTTCTAATTAAACTTTTGTAATTTATATCCTTTCCAGTGGCTTACTTTCGCAACTGTTATTAAAAACAGTCCTATTACAGAACCCAAATTTTCCTTTTAAACTTATCTGGTTACACTGAATTCATATTTCATGTCAACACCTGCTTCAATATTTCCTGCAATAATACTTCGGAAGTCATTTTTGCGTCACAGAAGGTAGGCCGATTGCACACAATCCAAACCATCCTATTGATATTATGCGTTGATTGAATGTAGTCGGCCGATCTTTCGTGACGTAAAGTTCAGTTCGTAGTTCGTAGGCATTGATGTAGGAGGTGTTGCATTCATACGACAGAATAAACACAAGCTTTTACATTTCGTTGTCAAACTGTACACTAGCAGTTCAGTGATATTACCGAGTTTCATATGACATTTGACGTATTGAGTTATTACAGCGATTTATGGTGCAATATTATAGGTTTAAACTTAACCCTAAATAAACAAACATTCAACTTATAGACTAGACAACTGAACCATGCCATTTTTCATTTTTGCAAAGCAGAGTTGTTCCCGTAGCGCTTAGATTACCTCACTTTATAAAACAAGTCATCTGCATGTGATAAGCACGGATGCCAATTAATATTTGTTAATTTCTGAGATTTACTGTAATACATGTCTAACCGTCGAATATTTTGTGATAATATGAAGCCTTTCGTGCCAATATCATTATCAATAACTGTAAGTTGTTTTGCACTTTATGATAATGTTTGATTCATTAAATATCTTGGACGATGTAACAACTGAAAAGCAGGCTGGCTAAAATATAAATGATATCCCAACTAACAAAAGTTAGTAAAAATGCGCGTTTTCTTTTCATGAGAATCTGAATATCACTTACAAAACACAGCAATTCAAGTTTTATTTTACTCTGATGGCTCTATTTTGCAGATAAGTAAGCGCCAGTAACTACGTTCACTAAACAGTCTATCGCTTATAATACATTCCCATAAAGACACGACTAAAATTCGATGAAAGAAATGTAAAATTTATAATTTTTGTGTGTGGTCATTTTCAGAAGAAAATTATAGTCATACATTTGTACATATGCAATTATAACAAGGTTTTTTATAGACAGCCCAAATTTAAATCTTCTAAAATTCTAAATGTTAATTGTTATCATTTTCTATTGTTTAATGAAATGTATAATAGTACTTCGTGGTAGCTACTACAATTTATTAGGAATAATTAAAATAAATATAAATAATTACAAGATAAAAAGAACTTTTTATATACCACGTTTTTAAACTTTCTGTTAAATCATATAAACTTGACAGTTCTATGCATTAATAAATACTTTAAAAATAAAATTTTTGATGAATTATCCCACCAACTTGAAAGAAAATGATCAAATGCGTAATAAAGAGAGCAATTATAAGAAATTTTCAAACATTTATTAAATGAATTACACATATGAGATTTTAAAAGATGGCTAAAAGTATGAAAAGAATGCATTGTCATCGTGTTCTGAGCTAATCTAAAAGTTTCAAATGTCTAGCTAGTCGGGAAGTTAGTTAAAAATCGATTGCAAAATTTGTACTGGATAAACATATAAGAAAGCTAGTTAATTAAAACGTGGTAAAATACGCATGCTTATAATTCACAGTATATAATTTGAATATATAGTTACAAAGTTACAGTGATTTAAGCTTAGTCATCTAGAGTTAACTGCATTACAACTAATATTAGTATCACTGAAGTTTGTCGCCAATAAATAGTCTGAAGTTTCCATGCTTCTAGGTACATCGCTTTAAAAATTAAACAAGAAATTATTTAAAAAAAATCAATCACAAAAAATCATTGAGAAAAAATCAATTTCAAAAAATAATTCGGTTAGTATTCATTATTAACACTTTCCAACTGCGCATACCCTTTGAATTGTTTAATCATCAAAGTTCTTGTTCTTTGCCAATGTTATCATACAACGGACTCGGACCGACAGAAGGACAGAAAGGTTGACAGACTGATTGAATTCATACTCAGTCTTAAACTATGTTGGAAAATGTTAAAAATGCTTAACATAAACGAAAATGCAATTTCAGAAGCTTAAAATTATAGCCATTAATGTAACTGAGTATTTTAGTGCAGCCCTATATAAATCAATTTTAAACATAACATAGTATTTATAAAACTTTTTTTTGGCATATTAACAATAAATGTCAATTTCATTATATATTGCTGTTGAATATTATTTAAATATCAATTATAAAAATGCCTCCCATAAAACGCAATACGTTGGAATTATTTTGGGTGTCTCTGTACACAAACTGGTTGTGATGTTAATCCCGTTTTAAATAAGGAACATTCCATAGGAAACTTGAATACCACGCATTACTTTGAAAAAATATTAAAATATTTACAGATGCTAGAATCAGACAGACGCACGTTCAGAAGGGCAGAAATGCAAACAGATACACAAATTCAAATCAAAATTACTCATAAAAGTTTTAAAAATGCTCACTAAAAAATGCTCACATGTTTCATTTATAGCCCTTAATGTATCTAAATATTTTTGTGTGATCCTGTAAATCTTAATGTATATAATATATCACGATTTTGTGTGTGTGTATATATATATATATATATAAATAATAAACATGAATTTCCCTAAGATTTTTGCAAAATAAAATTGGTAAACTATGGTTTATAGAAATACCTTTCGTAGACCGCAACGCTTTAAAATAATTTCGGGGGCTCCTATTTACAAACCATCAATGGTATTTATTCCATTTTTAATAAGAAACGTCCAATATTCGATCGCATATATTAGTTTTAAGGAATTTCATTAATATTTACAGGATTAGAGTGCAGACAGACAGACAGACAAACCAAAGTCATTAACACCTTTCAACAAAACTGAAAAGTGTTAAAAAGACATAAACTCAGCATATTTTTAGTTATTGCTACGAATCTTAAACGTGCACTGTCTCTTTGGATTACTTAAATTTATCTATAAAAACGATAAAAAATTCTTAATATAATATTATTATTCATATGTTTTTGGAATAATATTATAATATACATTTACAAAAGCTTTTATAAAACCGAATCATAAGTTTCTCTAATTTCAAAAGAATGTTTTATTATTATTATTATTATTATTATTATTATTATTATTATTATAAGGGACACTATTTTACGAATATACTGTAACAAGTAAAGCATTTACACCATCCATTGCAAGATCACTCGGCAATTGTTTCAGATGGAGATATTAAGCACAGCGTGAGAAATATTTAAAAAAGTACAGAAAAGCTACTCAAGATACATAGGGAAAGATTTAATATCATGAAAAACGGCAGTTTTTCGAGTGACGCAAGCGGAAGCCCAAACTGACGCTGCGAACTCATATATACGGCTAGTTTGACTTCAAAGAGATTTGTAAAAGCCGACACTTAATATCTCAGCAAATATACCATATTTTGTTCTGATCTTTTCAAAATAGTCTTTTATCTTCGGTCTTAATCTATCCTGAAATTTTTACATTTCTACATGCAGTATGTTTTGAGATCTGCATCTCAATTTAAAGCCAAAATGGGAAAACGGTTGGAGTAATGGACTGAAATTCTGAAAAATATCTCTAAAACGGCTCGAAGGATTTTCATATAATTAATATATGTTGTTAATAGGATCTTTCTGAATCTAGTAACGTCTTCGTTTTTTTCAGGAAAACTCTTGTTTTTTATAAAAGTTGTTTTAAAAATGGAACTATATTACTCCGCCAATTGCATGCTTTCCTTCGGCGAAAACGTCGTGATGTGGTTTTTACTAGCAAGACTAGAGAAGGCCATGTTGGTTGCTTGACCAACGTGAATGCAGTCAATGAATTATTTAAACTTTCCTTTTTTTAACGCAAAAATACTTTATTGCATTTTTTATATATTTATTGTTTATATGCTAAGTCAAATTCACTTAAATATATTTTCTCTTCTGCTATGAAAAAAATATTTTTGATTTCAAAATTTCATATTTAGTCAAAAAATTATTTAGATAATATTTTAAATAAGGAAGTATTTTGTAATTTTAGATATTCCATTTTATCATATTCATGATGAATTTACAATTTTTTTAATCATTCATGAACATCGATTTTATAATAACTCAATGATTTGCGATTCCTATTCATGTATCCTTACGCGCCGGGAATGAAAAAAAAAACAGCAAATAGAATTTTGGCGCCATCTATCGTTTTTATTTAAAACATACTCTTTCGTAAATACATACATACATATATATATATATATTTCTTTTTAAAAATTAAAAATCTCTTTTTGAAATACAGTTAGTTTATTCATATATTTACTTTTCAGACTTTAAAATGATACCTATTTTAAATATTAGCATAATCAAACTAATTTTTTTATTATTATTTAAAGCTATAATGACTAGGGAATGAAAAAAAAAAAAAAAAAAAACACGAAAATAGAATTAAAATTCATGAAAAGTGTGTCAAATAGCAATTATTGAAAAACACGTCAAAATAAATAAATAACATCTTTACTTTGAAACCCATGATTTATTTTAAAAATATAATTCTCTCTTTCTTTCTTTCTTTTTTTTTTTTTTTTTAATTAATTAATTTCTGCATGAAAAATTCCATTTCATAACTATATTTAAAACTACAATAAATAAAAAACCCTCCTTTAATTTTAAATATTTATTTCTACATGTTTCTAAGCAATTAAAAGTGTTTTTTTTTTTTTTTTTTTTTTTTTTTTTTAAGAAAAATAGCTTAAATATGGGAATGTATGGTTTTATCATGAAGGTAATAATTTGGCCATCTAGTGGCGCCATCTTGTAGTTTGTATTAAAACCATATACATTCCTATATTTAATTTATTTTTCTTAAAAAAAAAAAAAAAACACTTTTAATTGCTTAGAAACATGTAGAAATAATTATTTAAAATTAAAGGAGGGTTTTTTTTGCTTATTTTAGTTGTAAATATATTTATGAAATGGAAATTTTCATGCATAAATTAATTAATTAAAAAAAAAGAAAGAGAGATTTATACTTTTTTAATAAATTATTATGGGTTTCAAAGTAAAGATGTTATTTATTTATTTTGACGTGTTTTTCAATAATTGCTATTTGACACATTTTTCATCAATTTTAATTCTAATTTATATATATATATATATATATATATATATAGCGTATTTATCCGATCGTTCATCCCCTATCCATTGTTGCTTTAAATAATAATAAAAAAATTAGTTTGATTATGTTAATATTTAAAATATGTATCATTTTAAAGTCTGAAAAGTAAATATATGAATAAACTCTAACTGTATTTTAAAAAGATATTTTTAATTTTTAAAAAGAAATATATATATAACTTGTATTTTCCACAAAACTTAAGCTTAACTTGTATTTTACTTAGTTGCTTTTAATTTTCAAATATACTGTCAAATAATTATACTTTCACTGAGTTTGCATTATAAATTAAAATTATTTATTTCAATAAATTGATTTATCTTTTGCGTCACGCTATCCAAAACTGCAAGTAAAATCTGTGTAAATATTTTCCTTACGTCACACTACCTCTTTGCGCAAATTTTCACTCAGCTGGATACTATGATAATGATACTATGTTTTGGATAGCGTGATGCATGCAAAAGATAAATCAATTTATTGAAATAAATAATTTTAATTTATAATGCAAACTCAGTGAAAGTATAATTATTTGACAGTATATTTGAAAATTAAAAGCACTGTTTCACTATGTAAATATACTTTATTAGACAAAACAAAAGTAATTTTAATGGAATCTAAAAACAAATCTTTTAAAATAACACCGAGGCGCCACTGGAATTTTTATATCATTCCTTTTAAAACTGTTATTTTGAATTTGAAATGTGAATTAAAAAGCATCAGTGAGTGTATTTTATATATCTGTCTGATGTTGAAGCTAAAAATATTACGTTTGCATTATAAATATAAATAAAAGTAGAAAGTAAATGATCAAATAAGAAAATCTATGTATATTTTAACTAATTGCAAAGCGTCACTTAAAATTTCATATCATTATTTTTAAGGTTCATATTTCAAATTCTTCTAGCCATAAAGTAGCGGCGTCACAAACTTTTAACCCGTTAAGGGTTTTTTGTACTGATATATATATACTGTAAAATCCCGAAAGTAACCTCCCCGTTTTTGAAAAGCAAAACGGATAAATTTCAGGTGTGTGTGTGTGTGGGGGGGGGGGGGGGGTTATAATCAAGATTCTTTAAAAAAAATGAAGAAAAGGGAGGGGAAGTTATATTCGATGGAGGGGGTACTTTCGGGATTTTACGGTACTTACTTAAAAGGAAATATTAAAGGTAATTTTTTACATTAAAGGTTAAAAAAACTGTGTAATGATTCCATTGATAACATGCATCTGACACTTTATGAAAAATTAGTTAAATTAGAAATAATATATAAGGTTGATGAATAAAGAATTTAATATATATATATATATATATATATATATATATATATAATATTAAAACTTAATTCAATGCCGAACTTAACTTGCAATGTCGACGAACTGTAAGTGCGCCCGAAGATTGGATGTAGCTTTGTTCGATGGAGAAAAAAAAAAGGGGGGGGGGAGGGTTACTTTCAGGATAACGGAGACATTTCACTTTCAGCGAGAAAAGGGAGGGGGGGTTATATTCGATGGGGTGGGGGGTTACTTTCGGGATTTTACGGTATATATATATATATACAGGGTGTCCCATAAGTCTGTAGACATTTGAAAAATTCATAACTTTTGAATGAATTTATAGAATTGAACGCGATTTGCGAAAAAATCATTCTCGTGGGGAATTTTCTTTTTGGTAAAGAAAAAAATATAGTAAAATTTTTTGTCGACGATTGTTAGGTAAATAGTTAAATTTTTCGCACGAATATGAAAGGAAAATATGCGAATGAAAATCCTATACATTGCACAATTTTGTGATTAGAACAGTTTATTTGTTATTTTGCCTCCTACTTGTGCATACATGAAGTATGAATTGCGATGCTGACTTGGTCGATAAAGCGTTCTTGGTGAAGATGTTTTCCCTTAGGTAAGAATCGTCGACTGAAGCTGCAGTTAGAAGTGTTAGAACTCGTTTGCAAACTGTAATTTGTAGTGATGACGGACACACAGAATAGGTTTTAAATGCCTGTAAATATCTACATTCGAATAAGTAGTTTTTCATGAAAATGTGCGATCTGGTCACGCACAGTGCCCTCGATTGACAAAATATGCTTAACTATTATTCTTTTTTTTTTTTTTTTACCAAAAAAATTTCCCTTCACAAGAATGATTTTTTCCCAAACCACGTTCAATTCTATCAATTCATTCATTAGTTATAAATTTTAAAAATGTCTACAGACTTATGGAACACCCTATATATATATATATATATATATATATATATAGAGAGAGAGAGAGAGAGAGAGAGAGAGAGAGAAAAGTAACTTTTGTATCGACCATCATTTAAGTTCTTGTTGACGTGTTTTAAGCATATATTTCATGCCAATAAAAAGTCTATGTGAAACAATATTAATATTTTGATATATAACGGAATGTAAAAGCACAATTTCTGGTTTTAGAAAATTATTAAACTGTATAATTTACAGTGATTATCCTGAGGTAGTCCAGCTAAAATTTTGTTTTCTAGAAAATAAGCAACTGATAGTTAATACTTATTTAGAGAAAAATTAAAAAATTAAAAACATTTTTCTATATCATTTATTTAGAGAAATATAAAATTATTGTATAATTTGTTAAATGTTTTGAAATTTCAGTGGTGGCATTAAAAATATCCTTGAAAAAATTATCGATTAAAATTTATACGCTTCTAATATGTGTTGAAAGGAAAATATGTGACCTAATAACCTATGATATATGAATTAATATTTTATTGCTAGATGAATAGAGTCAAATGATAAAACTGAAAGTTTTCAAAATTAATTAGCAGAAATATTAATTTATAGAAAAGAGTTATTGTAGAGTACTAAACGAATAAAATTTTAAAAGAAATACACTCAACGGCTTCTATTCAGTTATTTGTTTATTTCTATATAAATGCTAAACCTTGTTCGGTAAGTCATAATAAATATTATGTTAGTGAATAAGAAATAAATAAAATTTCGTTGAAGTTCTTATAATAGTAAATATTTTTTGATTAATGACACATAAAAATTGTATATTGTCGGTAAATCATGTAAAGGTCAAGTATTAAATGACGGTTATAATTAATTGATTAATTAAGTAAATAAAAATCAATTATTTAATTAATTAAATAAATAATGTAATTAAAACCTGAATAGAATCTATCATATTTATTATATTTTAAGGGAATATGGCATATACAGGGCTCGCCAAAAGCCCCACCCTATACCCTTGCGTCTAGGGAACACATGAAAATTTCAGAAAAATGAAATAAACGCACTCAATCATTCTCATGGGGAGCGAACTTTATTTTTGCTTTTCCGAACATACTATGCAAGAAAAGTATTGTAATCCTGATTTGCGAAATGTGTATTGTATCTCGCATAGCTCAAAAACGAATAGTCGTAAAATGTTGCAAATTTATATTGTTACAAAATTGTAAATAATTGTGTTTATTTTTGTATAAATTCTTTCAAAGAGGCTTAGTAAGTTGATAAAGTGCTAATTTTGTGCATTTCTAGTCGTTTTAGCATTAAAATAACCTTGTTTTCCCTTAAAAACACATTAAAAAGCCCCAATAAGGCAATGGATTTGGAGCCAAATTTGGCGACTTTTTCCCACCTTGGCGATTTTTTTGGCGACCTTGGCGAGAAAATCCTTATAAGGGTTATACCAAATATGGAAGCTCTAATCTCATTGGCTGATGAGATACAGAAATTTCCGGAACTTTCCACACTTTTCAACAGGGGTATATAAGGGTGCTTTCTCGCCAAGGCAAGTTAGTTCAGTTCAGTCTGAGATCAGAGTCGATCAGCTTGCATTGTTTTGAGCCTCTTTGAAAGAGACTTGCTTTAAGTGTTATTGCTATACAGTTTGTACTGTGGATTTGCTATTGATAGCTGTTGTTTAAGCTGTGTTTACTGGTTGAATTGAAGCTGATACTTGGTTTATAGACCTGTATTTTTCTGGAACTTTCTGTGAATAAATTACTGGATTTTTGTAAGTTTTGCCTTTCATTCTCGGACAACTCACGAACCCCCAAGTACGTAACAATATTTTTGACTTTCCTGTTGTCTAGTTGTACATCTTCACCTTTGGTTTTGACATGAGTTCGTCTTTATAGCTACGATTTTGCACAATTTTTCGTGATGTATGTATGAGTGTGAATGAACAAGATAGCGTCTAAGAGCTTTGTTTGAATGAGCTGAAAGTTGGTACTTACGTTATAGTTCATCACTGCACAAACTGTATAGATTTTGATGAATAGATTTACACTTACAGATTTTTAAAGGGACACAACGAAAAAATCTTTATCACTATGACCTATTGATTCAAATTATTCTAGGTGCAATAATGTTTTGAGTTCATTGATTTCAGACTGTTCTTTCACTTTAATTTATTTAAACAGCCGTTAATTATTTAATGTTAGGAAAATCGAGCGGAGTTACTCCCTTTTTTTAAAAATAGGAGTTAGGAAGTATAAGGGACATCTCACGGAAAAACTTCAACATTTCAAATAGGTGTTTGCGAGCTCGCTGAAATATTTTCAAACATTTTTTTTTTTTTTTTTTTTTTTTTTTTCAAAAATGTTTTGTTTACTATACAATTTTTGAAAATTATGACTGACTAAAGAATTTACTAAATGTCCCACTCTTTATCTTGGAAACGCATCAGAATTTTTGAAAATTGTAAAAAATGTGCTTAATAATTTTAAAGAGGGACTTCGTTTGGTTAAGAAATGGGACTAGAGGCATGGGAGCACCTAATGGGGTGGGGGAGGAACTCAAAGAAATAACTTTAAGAAATAATGCAATAAAAAATACCCTAATTCTCGAATTATTATTTAAAATTTTAATGAATCATGCTTATAATTATAATCAATCATTGTCAGAAATTCAAGAAAGAAAAAGATATATTTGTTTTTAGTAAACTTTTGAACGAGCTAACAACCTCTCTCGTTTAAAATTCTAAAGATTGCCCCCGCTAAACCCTTCTCTCTCTCCCTCTCTCTTTTTTTTTTTTTTTTTTTTTTTTTTTTTAAACCTAATAAATACCCTCTCCCCTTCCATTTATTGGGTATGTTTTTTACAGTTTTCAGAAACTCTGATGTGTTCCCGAGGAACAGGGAGAGAATGGGAAACTTTTAGCGAAGACTTTAATTAGACATAATCTCCTAAATTTCATAGTACTAAAAAAAAAAAAAAAAAAAAAAAAAATCTTCAAAAACTTTTCTAATAAAGCTAACTAAATATCTTCCTTCTTATCTGAAATTTGAAAGTTTGCTCCTACATGCTCCATATGCTAACAGCCTCAATTCTTAAAAATCAAAAAAAAAAAATTCTTTAAACATGTTTTGTACAATAACTCCGAAGCACCCCCGCATGATGCAGAGGTTAGAGGGGAACTTTTGGCAGGCCTTATATATTATACAGACAATAAGAAATGTACCTTCCTAATAAAAAAAAAAAAAATTAAAATTTCAACCACCAGGTTAAAAAATCGCGCTTTATTCCTTAAGGGACGTGTAATTGTGTTGATATATTCTGGAATACACTTTAGAACTTTCAAAAATAATGTACAAACTCTCTTTGTGCATATAAAATAATAAGTTATATTTTATATACATTTTTTTTATACTATTAAGCAATTAACAATACCTAAATTCAATTACTTGCCACAGATGAAGTTAAGCACACTAAATTTTCAACTAGTGACCAAAACTTGAAATTTTATTATTTCTTTTAATTGCAAAAAGCCCATTTTTATAGTCTATGTTGACTCGTGTTATAACGACCTTGTGTTATTACGACTCAACACGATATAACGACCTTTTGAAAAGTTCCGACTGAATTGCAAATAAGATAATGATATTTGATATTTGATATAACGACCAGAAAAAGACAAAACTCTTACTAAAATGACTCATAAAATGACTGTACTTATGGTTTAAGGTGGGATCTTTAGATGAATTAAAGAAAAAAAAAGAGAGAGAAAGAAATCTAAAGAATTTTATTTCATCAACGAGGAAATGCAAGTTGCAGTCGGATGCCAGCCTTTTAATTGCAATCTGAACAACATAAGCTGTTTGGCAAGAAATTTCCAAAGAAAAACCACCAGAAATAACTTCAAACAAAAAGATTTTCTGAAATTTAGGGAGTGATATTAAATGTATTATTAATATTAGCAATGTATAGTATAATCCGTAATAGGGCTACAGTACAGAAACTGCTTCCGGAAATTTTAGATTTTTCACTTTTCAGAGTCAGAGTAGCTCTATTTAGCCGTACAGTTTATTTATTTATTTAGTAAATTGTGTGCTTCAATTTTGGGTATTCTATATACTACAAATTACTTTTTTTTTTTTCTTTTTTTTTTTTTTTTTTTGTCATTTTCCTCTCCTCCCATGCTATGAATTGTCACCGGATTTTCATTTTTAGTTAGTAACCTTACAATCTACTTATTTATCAATATTTTGGTATATATTTGCTAAATATCTAATAAAATATTTTTCTCTTAATCGCGTCACTTAAATTCAATTATAAACATCGATAATTTTATGTAGCCCGAACAGAGCTGAATCATCAATTGGCAGATGCTTCTTAAAGTCAATATTCTAAAGAAAGGAGCCTATGAGAAATAATATTTTTTCCCCAAAAAACATTTTTTCTCCTTCCTTCATCTCTGCCATATTCCCCGGAGTAAATAATAACCCATTCATCCATTCACGTGGTAACCGGTAAATGGCTCAGAAGCGTATGAATAATTCAGTTAGTCATGTTTGCCACCATCAGCACATTTCCAGTAGCGTTCCGGTATGCTAAAAAGAACCTAGTCTTATTCCGAACTGACTATTTTATTAAGTTCTTTTTATGAATTTCGAATGAAAAGATAGATCTTATTTTGAGTCCAAAGGGAGAGTGATGATCCAGCGTAGATTATGTAATTAATTTAGAGAAAATGCATAAATAATCAGCTTAAATTAAGATAAGCTGAAAAAAGTGAGAAAATTTTTGTTACATATCAATGTTGTTGGTAAAATATTGAGATATCTTAAAAGAAAAAAAAAATTTCAAACTGTCTTATCTTTTTATCTTTTTTTTTAAGTTAAAAGAAGGTTTAAAGAATATAATTTTTTTACGAATATTCAGAGACAAAATGTTGTTCAGTTAAGAACTACTTAATTGGTTTAGAGAAAATACTTTTAAAAATCATTTCTTATGCTGCAAATAACGGAAAATCTATCTTATTTTTATTTTATTTACTTATTTATTTTTAATAAAACGGACTTTTTCTTCTTCTCTTCTTCTCTTTCTGTTTTTTCCCCCTCCTTTTTTTTTTTTTTTTTTTTTTTTTTTTTTTTCTTTTGACTCTAATCCATCATTTAAAATGTTTAATTCATGAAGAACTTACTGTTATCATGTAAACAAAACGCAAGGAAATGTAACAATATGAACACTACAAAATAATAATAATAATAATAATAATAATTTTTGTTGTAAAACCTATTATGTTTCATGTACTATATTTATATATAACCGCCAACATAAAGTTAAATGTTTGTAATACATATATGTTTTTCTAATTTTACAGTAATTTTACTTATATTTTAAAAAATATAATAATTTGATTTAGTATTTTGCTTTGTGTAAAATTTTAACATCGTTTTGCATACACATGCGATTTTATTAATTAAAATTTTATTAATTAATAACATTATTTCAAGTTACTGAATTTCAAATTATGTATATTTGCCCACATGTATGGAAAAAATATAAAGGTATGTAGGTAATATTAAGAAGAATATCAACATCAAGAAGAATATAAAGTTTCTTGAACTAAATTTGTAATTTAAATTATTACAAAATTCACGAAAATAATAATAATAATAATAATAATAAAATCTAAGTAATTAACATTTGAAAATTAGGTATGCAGTTAATAATACGAAGTATTTTAAAGTTTCTTTCTTTTTTTTTTTTTTTTTTTTTTTTCCTTTCTTTCTTTTTCTTTTCTTTTTTTAACTATAAAGTGAAACAGCTGAAAATTAAAATGAATATTTAAAAGTAGTTTATAAAGTTGTATATTACATTTAGAGTTTTTTTTTTTTTTTTTTAACCTAAAAAAAAAAAAAAAAAAAAAAAAAAAAATTAATTAGATATTGATTAATTTAAAAATATTCTTATAGGTTTCTATGAAAGGATATATTTTAATTTGCATAAGAAAGAACTTCGTTGTTTAGACCTGTCCATTTAACTAATTTAGAGAAAATCTGTCAATAGCTGCAGCATATATTAAATTTACAAAATGTAAAGTAGGTTTTTTTTTTATTATTATTATTATTATTATTATTATTATAAATATTGTACTGAAAAAGTGAATGTTTCTTTCCCTACTCTGCCTCTCTTTGTATTTCTTTTAAAATTCTTAACTGTTTTATATGCTTTAATTTAAATGTAAAACGGTATAAAATGAAAATAGTCTAGATTTTTTTTATTATTATTATTGCGATTTGTTAATTAGGATGCTTGATATTTGTGCTTTAGATTATGCGCTTTTTCTTGTTCTCTGAGACATAAAATTTATGTCTTAAAAAATATTAAAATTCTTTACAATAACCACTTACCTTCAAAATTGATTGACGACATTTATTTTTTGCCTTTTTGTATTTCGCATTTTATTTAGCAGCTTAAATAACAACAACAACAACAATAATAATAATAATAATAATAATAATAATAATAAAACTTTTTCACTTCTTCTCAATATTGCTTATGCATTAATCAATTTTTTGTTTGGATATTTTATAGTTTAACCCATAACCCACTGGTGTTGCGTTCATGTAACGACAGAAATAATTGCGTTTAACAGTAAGCTAAAAAAGATATTTAATATTAAGTATTGCTTTTAAATAAGGAAAGGATAGATGTTTGTTTTATTACAAAAAAAAAAAAAATGATCTGAAAAATAATTTTATGTTTAAAAATAAATTTCAAATTTCAAGCACTAATCAATCCAAAACTTTTGAAAATCATCATATTTGAAAAAGTTTACATAGCTTGTAAAAGAAATGTTTCACAATAACATAATTACTTTTGAAGTCATCTGTAGTGTTTGCTGTTTTATAATCCCGCAAGGAAATTTCCGTAAACATTTTTTGTCTTCATTATATACTCTTATTCCACTGAAGTTGTACAAATACAACACCCTGCATTCAGTAAGATAAGACTAATTTTAATAGTTTTATTTTAAATTATTCTTATATATGATCAAAATAATGAGTATTACTGTTCGTATTTAGAAAAAAATCATTATTTCTAGTTTTGGCAGTTAATGGATTAATTAAACATTTCGCAACTCTGCAATATATTTTTATAGTAATAAATGAAGAAAAAGATACATATGCGAAAATTTATAGAAAATTAAATCACCAAAAGTGTGAACATGCGAAAAAGGATTAAAATGATATAAATAGTTGAAGTTTGCAGTACTCATAACTTCATCTGTATCTTCGTACGAATAGTGTAAGAAAAATTTTCAGTTTACGGTAAAGTTAAGAGCATAATGCTAACGAATCTTTTAATTCCCGAACCACAAAAAAAGAAAAAAAAAAAAAAATAGTAAAAGAAAAGAAAAGAAAAGAAAGGAAGGAAGAGACAGAGAAAATAAAGAAATAGGTTAAGAAACACTACAAGACTGACTTACCAGCTACATGCTCAGGACATGTGAATCAAAATAGAAACTAACGCCGGTATGCAGTTAACATTTAAACAAAATCTATATAATATTTCTCTAACGTGGACCAGTTACAACTACTTTTGTCGAAACGATACGATAGTGGTGTAATTAATAAAATACTCGAGGATAAAAAATAATATTTAAAAATGAACAATATTTAAGCACGCGGACTTAGCTCAGTGAACTAATAAGAAAAAATGACGACATTTGTCAGATGACATTATTTTACGAAAAAAAATATTTTTAAAAGATGCTTCTTCAGAATCTTTGCAAGCGTCATTTTAAACCTAGCATTACTTTTAAAATATAAACAGAATATGAATTATTATCATACATTGACTAAAAAACACAATCATAAAAAATAATAAAAATAGGAATTACCTTTTTAAAAACAAAAAATTATACGAAAATTAATAAAAAGTCATCGCCAACATGGCGACAAAAATTTAAAAGGTGCCGTGGGATTCCTATACTAAAACTGTTCTGCTTGTGGAAGTATAAAAACTGGGTTGTGAACCATGAATTTTATTTTGAAACCTTTCTTTGAATGATTTTGGTTTCATTATTGCATTTTTTTGGAGTATTAATTTGGTTCTAATAATAATTTGACTTCTGGTAAACTAAAATTTTAATTAGTTGGTGAAATTGGTATATTAATTATGAGTTTCAAATTTTAGAGGTAAATTAGAAAAGAAATAAAGTGCGAAAATTTCACACGGGTTTGCTAGTAAATAAATAAATAAATAAATAAGAAAAAAAGAAAGTAATGGTATCATGGAGGGAAGATAAGTAATAATAATAATAATAATACATGACATTATTAACATACAGACGAGTAAAAAAAGGTATGATTTTGTTTTATCTTTACTGTTTTAGGTCCATATCTGTTTTAATGTAATAAATATGATAATATGTTTTTAAATTAATAGATTATGCATTTAATATTATTTAATAAAATAAAATTATTTTTTCTAAATAAATATACATGAAAAGATTTTAGAAAGTAAAAAATGGGGTGTTACCATCAAGGGTATAACTACCTAATAAAATAAAATATGGTAATTAAGTAGACATAAAGTAATTAACTATATTTTTAATATACTTTTATAAAATTATTAATAATTAACATTAGCTTAAATTAAATTAATATATTAGTTCTCCATCATACTATAGGCATGAGGAAATTTTAAAAATTTTCCATATAAGTATACAGTTTGAGGATTGTTGCATTGGAAATAGTAGCATGAAAACTAAACTACGAAATTGACCCTGATAAAATAAATTAATAGATTAGAATAAGATAATTATATCGATGTGAACGGTGGATAGCCTATTAGGCGGGGATTTCATTCTGTCACTGTGTCAAGCGTTTGGTCAAATTCATTTCTTTTAACATGATTATTATATGTCATTCACTAGAAATTTATGAGAATATATACATAATGAGGAACTGAGCAGAGTCTACCTATGCGAACTAGTTTATTTTTGAAACAAAAAGGAAAAGAAAGCACAGCAATCCTTCCGTTATATCTCTTTGTCGAATATATTATTCTTGTAACATAGATACAAATTAAATGCGCCCCATCACTTATCTTAGTAACAATTTCAAGAAACGTTCTTCAATGTGTAATAAGTAAGAAACTTGATTTTGATTAGAAATTTGATTATATATATATATATATATATATATATATGTGTGTGTGTGTGTTAATTATTAAATGACAATTTCTAATTCTTATTTTGAAATAACTCAGAAGCAAGATGTTGAAGCGGCACGATTTTAAATTTAAAGGAAAAGCGTGAACTTTTGGCAAAGTAATGTTTATTATACACAAAAGAAAGTACATCTGAACTTGGGATATGTTTAATTTACTCATTTTAAAGGAAGAATTAATTAATTATCTGTCAAAAAACAATTAATATTGTTTATTATTTGCATTATTCGTTACTTTTTGAAATTTCTTTCCAAGTATGTAATACATTTTTCTTGAGTGTAGGTACGTTCACCGGATATAAAAATTAGCCGTTTAACAAAATCATTTTGGCTCAGAACAAATGTGATTTTATTATTGTACAGTGGTTACTGTATATCATTCTTTTTAACAGAGTAACCCTCCGTAGAGGAATAAAAAATGCAACTTTTCGGTGTGCCTGTAAATAATTATGTTTTTAACAGAAAAAATAAATGTTCTTTTAACGAAAAGATAACGAAATGTTTTACAATTGTGTGAACACCGTGGTGCTGAGATAAAGTATTTGGCTACAAAATAGATGAATATAAGTTCGAAATCCATCTAGATAAACTACCTAAAATTCGTTTTTATTAAAATTTATTGATGATCTGTTAAAAATATGTAGTATTAAAAAATTAAATTTCGCTAAAAAGAACAGTTTTTTTTATTGGCCTATAATTAAAAAAAAAAAAAAAAAAAAAAATTCCCTGTTAAATTGACATTTTTTATGGGTGTGCGTACTGATTAACATATACAAACATTTAAACACAACTTCTCGGAATAAATAATTTTCATATGCAGTTTGGTGTCATTTTAACCAATATATGTAAGATGTAGCTATATAAAATTTCACAGGTGGAGAGCGCCACCTGTCGGCCGATATACAACTAAGTTAACTAAGCATTCTTTTTTTTTTATAGTAGCCATCTGACGTATAATGTTTTATGGAACTATACACAAAAGAATCTGAATCATAGCTTTCATACGTGCGGAAAATTGAAGAATTAGTTATTTAAAACACGAAATTTGACAGACACACAAAGCTGATGGACACAGAGTTATGGCAAGAGCAAATAAATATAAATTTTTATAAAATTATGTACGGTAGTTCTTTACGGTAGTTTCTGCATCTGTCTCTCTTTTTTTTTTTTTTTTTTTTTTTTTTTTTCATACGCGCACAGAAACACAGCCATAACAGTATCATCTCAAAATGGTAAAGTTATTTAAAACACGAAATTTGACAGACGCACAAAGAGCTGATAGACACAGAGAAATGTCAAGTGCAAATAAATATAAATTTTTATAAAATTATATGCGGTAGTTTCTGCAGCTGTCTCTTTTTTTTTTTTTTTTTTTTTTCATACGCGCACAGAAACACAGACATGGCGACGTCAAAACGTGTAAGTCTATGGACAACCGGAAGTCGAAATTTTTTACGCATCTTAACACCGTTAAACGTTAAAGTGGAATAAACAAAATGAAATGAATATATATATATATATATATATATATATATATATTCATAAAAGCAAGTTAATACAGCATATGGTATTCGAAGATCATTTACCACTCATTTACAGGGCCCCGCAAAAGAATTCGGATATCTTAAGGTTATGCTTTGAATTTACTAAAATTGCTGAAATTGCATGTCAGGTTGTATTAAATGTTTCTCATACTGTGCTAAATGTATACATACTATGTGTAAATAGTTTATAGTCAATATACAGGGCCACACAAAATTTATTTAATACATATATCTCTACTGAATAGAATTAATAGAAATTCTTTTCAGAATTTTAACAATTCTAGGAAAATTTCTCCTAAATTATAATCATTTTCTTATAATCTATGGTAAAGAAAGTATTAGTTTTGATCCCAAATTTCAATATTTGTTTTTTATTCTATAATTACATGTTTTGAGGTAACCTGAATACGGAAATAAAGCTTTTAGCGATTTATCTGTGTATATGTTTATTATTAGCAGTAAATAAAATAATTGTAGGACATTCAAATTGGTTATTTTGAAAAGGATATGCCATTGCTATTTAAAAGTTTGATGAAGATTGGTGAGTTTCAAGAAGTTCTGTGGGTAAAATTTGTTTGAATAATTAGAATAAACAGTTAGATTTAAAAACAGATTTATTTATTTTATTAATATATATTTAATTAGGGAGTTGAACGGACGATGCTGTCTCCAAACAGAAATTTATGACAAATAAAACTGTTCCTAAAAATATTTTCAATCGTTAAGTACCTTTATGTACAGTACTTGCTATCTTACACCTACATCTATAATCTGTTTTTGCAATATCATAGCTGCCAACATCCTTATTAATATTCCGTAGTATTGTTAGTACCCCCCCCCCCCTCCTCATTTTTTAGGGTATTTTTCTTCTTACTTAATCGAAATAATATTTGGAGATTTACTCTAAAAATTATGTGATGTAGAAAAAGGGGCGGATACAAATAGTACTACAGAATATTGCTTAGGATGTTGGATGCTATGTGATAATCAAATGCAGGAAAACAGAAAGTAATAGTATTGTTATTACACACACATACCCTTTTTTTCCCACATCAGTTCTTTTTTGGGTTTCTCTTTTTATTTAATTGTAAATACATTTGGAGAGAAATACTCTAAAACTTAAGTGATTTAGAAAAAAGGGCGGGTACTAATAGTACTACGGAATATTAATTAGGATGTTGGAAGCTGTGTAATAATCAAATGCAGGAAAACACAAAGTCTTGTGTTTAACATACCAGATTATTTCTTTACTTATTACTTACATTTTTTAATTAGACTTTGCCCTGTTTTATTTAATTTTTATTTATTTATTTCATTTATTTTTAATAAATGAAATCTGACACCTATATCCGATAAATCTTAAAGAAATTTATTTATAAAAATCACCATGTTGAAAATACGAAAAGACTTTCAATTGTAAAGTAGCCTTTATATATGCCTTCAAATAATCCAATAAAGATTTTTCTTTTTCTTTTTCCTCCACAAAAACAATATGTATGATTAAAAATTTAAAATAAATCACGTGATCTGATAAGTAAGGCCTCTTCCTCTTCAATATTTATTTGTTTATTTGTTTATTTATTTATTTATTTTTTATGTTTCAGTTGCATATTTTACTCTTATTAGTTTTTTTTTTTTTTTTTTTTAATTTCTTTAAAATTTGTTTCATTTAATAAATGATGAAAGAAAAACAATGCGCTTCAGTACTAAACAATCGAAAATATTATCAAATTTTCTTTAGAAATGAAAGGTACTTAAAGAAGATTACCAATTTCCTTTAATGTGATTATTATTTTTTTTTTCTTTGAGAAATATAGCAATATTTCATTATTACCATATCTTCAATGTAACAAATTTTAATAACAGAAAGAAAAACTTTTTCTTCAGATTAAAAAGATTTAGTTCTTAAAACTTAAAAAAAAAAGAAAACTTTTATTCTAATAATAACATTATTTAATGAGATAACTTATTGATAAAATTTAAACACATAAAGTATTTTATCTAACACAGTTATTTCATTTGTGTTTTTAAATTAATTAGTTGCAAATCTCAGTGTTCATTATACAAATGATTTCTGAAGATTTTTTTTTTCTGTCTAGAGTCATTCTTTTCATTTAAAATTATAATTTTTAAGTTTATACTTACAAAATTATCTACTTAAAAGCATTGTGATATTTAATGATGCTATGAATTGAAGAAAAAAAAATTAAAGAGTTGAATAGAAATTGAAAAAAAAAAAAAAAAAAAAAAAAAAAAAAAATAGTCTTTCTTTTCCATTTAATGTTCTGCAACTGCAAAATTATTCTTCTGGACGGAATACTGTTTTTCTCCATTATTTTCATTTTAATTTTGTTTTCTTGAATGTGCAAACGATCAATAACTTCATTCCTTTTAAACTGTGACTGTAATTAGATGATTAGTCTGACGGATAAATGCTTTTGCTGAGACGTATACTAAATAAATTAAAATATACTTTGATTAAAACGCTAACGTTTTATTCTGCAATTTTCTTTGATGTAAACTTATTAAAGTATTATTTATAGCAAAGCTGGTTTTAGTTTAAAAATAAATATATGTATATATATATTTATTTAATACCCTTTATTACATCATTTATTTACATCATTAAACCTTATTTACATTTCGACCATTCCGTCAAAATGTCATAAAGATTTAATAATTAATTTTAGAGAATAGAACATTCGTATTATTTTGCTATTGCATTTGTGTATTGCTTTATTTTTCTACATTATATTCTAAAGCAATAGAAGAACTATTCAACTATATATTTTTCTAAAATTAATAGTCAAAATTTTGTAATGGGTGTGAGATTTCATTGAATGGTACATTTATAATAAAAACCTATCTGTTATGGTAAAAGTTTATAAAGGAACAATTACTGAATAGTGTATATATCAGTCGGAAACTTATATCATTCTTTAAATATTTAGTAGTCATGTATTTTAAATCATTTCTTTCCTTTTCTTTAATAAACTAAGATATTAGTTTCTCCTTCATATTATGGGTATGGCGAATTTAGGTAATCTTGAAAATTTTAGATCTCGGTGTTTTGATGTTTTTACACGTTTTGAGATACGAGGAACCTCAAAATATTAAAATTTATGTTTTTTCCATCTGTAGGATGTCAAAATGTTAGTTGTTCGTTAGTCTGTGTACACGATATATAAAAAACAAATATTCGCAGAGAAGTCGAACCAGTTTCATGACACTGGCCCAACTTATTTGTTTTCTATATTTTGATTTTAAAACTTCGTAAATTATTAGACATTTACGATTTTTTTTTTTTTTTTTTTTTTTTTTTTTTTTTAATTGAAGAAAACAGGCAAATTTCTCAAAAATGTGTGTTATGAGGATTATTTTCATTGTAAAGATATCGGATCATTTTTAAAATATCATTTATGACGCTTGCATGACCATCATTGACTACGAAGATTCATCTTTAAACACTTCATATAAATTATCCGAAATTTGATACTGGACAAGTTTTAAAATAACGTGTATGATACAGGGAAGTATATCATTAATTGTGGATATTCTATTTTGAAAATTTTGTAAGTTATTCGAAGCTTCAGATTTTCTTTTTCTTTTTTTTTCCCTTAATAAATAAATAAATGAATAAATAAGTAAAAATATAGCAGAATGGTGCAATATTTCATATAAACTTGTACGTTATTACAATTGAAACAATCGAACTGGGCTGTGATCTAAACTTCACAATAAAAATAGTTCTTGTAAGATTTATAGTTGAAATTTTCAGTACCGCCTACAGTATTTATAATAAATTGTCATCAGTTTAAAGTTGTTATTTGTGACAACGAATAAACGTGGATTTAGTTCAGGAATGAATTTATTTACTTTGAACGCAATTTAGGGACGTTGTATTGAATTTAGAGTGAAGTAATTTTAAGTTTCGTTTACAAAACTACAATAAATAATATTATTTTTTATTTTAAAATTAGTTTCAAAAATTGAATATCCACGCTTTAACTTTCCCAAAAGTGTTCAGATTAGAGATGTCAAGTCACTGCGAAATAAAAATAAGTTTCACACCCCTATTCGGGATTGGTAATCCTCGTGACACGTCACATTTAATTGCATATAGTTATAATAAAAGAATATTATTAAAAAGTTTCAGTGTAAGGACTATGGACGAAGACATATATATTAATAATTTGCATCGGGATTATGTACTATGTATGTTAATAATACAATGTAAACCTTCTTTTTATAACTAAGTGCATATATTTTGTACTTATTAATTTTGTTACTTCGTTGAAATAATTAAACAAATAAAAAATAAAAAAATGGCTAAGTGGATAAATAAGATATTTCCGTTTTTTTCCGATGAATTCTATACATATTGACGACGCTTCTGTACATACGGACAAATTACACTATTTAACTTTTAAAGTTCATAAATATCTTGATAATATGAAATAAAGGTTATTTAGTTAATTTCTATCCATATTCCCTAAATACTTAACTATTATTTACTGACGCAAGACTTTGAGTGAAGTTACTATTGTGTCGTTATTTTGATTCAATCCCTAATTTTTATTATTATTTTTAAGTTAAATAGGTTATTTTATGGAAACCCAGTGATTTTCATTGGTACACGTGTATAGCTTAATAAATAGTTATTTATATATAAGAGTATGTACATTTTTAAAAATGCGAAATTTACTCTGTTTTCTTAGAAGGATATTTGAATCTTAATAAGTTTCATTATTCTTGCAGTGCTTTTTATATTGTCTGTGAACCAAGTTTGACCTTTTTTTGATTTTAATATTTTAAGATATATTATTGAACAGACTGTCTATCGCATAATTACCGTGTATTACTCCATTTTTATATTGTTTTCTATTTTTTTTTTTTAATATTAATACTAGAGGGCTTGGCCCCCTGCTCGCTCCGATCACCAACCTCTGACTCGCTTCACTTATTAACCCCTGCGGAATTTTGCACGCCTATTTGCCACTTTGCCTTTTCCTAAATAGGAATAGAAGACAAAAATAAAAAATAATGTTATAGAAATCTCTATATACAATATGAAATTGAAATACATTAAATATCTAGTATCTTTTCTAATTTTGAACATTGTTTTTTATAAATTTATTTGTATAATTGCTAATAAATAAAGAGTTAGCTTATGAAACAAAATATTTAGCTTATGAAAATTGTTTGATCTTCAAGTAATAATTAACTGAGACATATACCAGTATGTACATTTTTAAAAATTCGAAATTTACTCTGTTTTCTTAGAAGGATATTTGAATCTTAATAAGTTTCATTGTTCTTGCAGTGCTTTTTATATTGTTATGTTTGCATGAATTAAAATACAGTGCCACCAGAAACTAATATAAACAAAACATATTTACAAAGTAGTTTTCTATAATACTAGGAGGCTCTGCCCCCTGCTCGCCCTGCTCACCAACTCCCGCCTTTCTTTGCTTATTAAATCCTGCTGGGCTCAACCTGCCTATTTGCGGCTTTGCCCTTCACTGAATAGAAATAGTAACAGACACACGACAAAAGCAGGAAAATTTTATAAAAATCGCCAAATAAAAATACATAATGTTTAATAGCACTTTTCTAAAAAGGAAATATTATGCTAAAAATCAGTAATTTATTTTCAGAATAGAAAAAAATTCGTAATATCTAGACCATTTTGCGTTACAGCTTATATGCGAAAGGTTGTAAGTAATAAGGTAATAAGGTTGCGAAGTAAGGTAATCAGTAATAAAGTTGAGAAACCCTTATTAAAAGTTGCCAAGGGGGAACTTTAAATTTTTTGGCAACTTTTAAATTTTTGTCACTATTTCGCGATGAATTTTTTAGTATAATTGCTTGTTTAAAAAAATATAATAATCCAGTACTTGTTTTTTCTAATGCCTATACTTTTTGCAATTAAATTTTTTATTTAATTTAGGGCTGTATGTAATACTCTCTATATATATTTCTAATGTGCAGCTATATTATAATTTTCACATTCGAAAATATCTGAAAAGAAAAACAGTTTATTAATATTATTTTAATTTAGAAAATTCTCTTGGAATTTCAATTTTTAATTCTCTCCTACCTATTTCTTAGAATGACGAAGGATAAAATGGACTTGATTCGCTATAAAAATATTATATGTGATGAATTTTTTCCTAACCATAATTAGAAATATGAAATATATCATAAAAATGTCTAAGTTAAAAAATTATCTATTCAAAATTAGAAGTTGTCTTTTATAAATGAGTTTGAATTTCACTTAAAAACATTTTTTAATGCTAAAATTTATCTAAAGTATTTTAAATATGTTCTTAAATATAAAAGATAAATACACTTTATAATAAGAAAAAGAAATGCAGTCAATTATACAGACATGACATTATTACATTATTCAAGAAAAGAGAACATATGAAAGAAATTTATAAACTACATAAGAAATTGTCAGTAAAAAAGTTAATTTTCTAAAAGTAGAAAGAAAGATACCTGCAGACGACAAATTTCTATCTTAAATTCATCTTTTCAGTGAATATATCTATGATAACGCTTATCTTTTTATTTATTTTATATTCCCTGGTGATTGTGACGTCATAAGACTGAAAGAACAACGATTTGGAGAAACATTTTGCATGTTGGCAAAGAGAGTACTTTTATTAATCCGACATTTTTAACTTATAGCATCGTTAATTAAGATGATAGAAATTTCTAACCAACTGAAATGTCTTCCTTGGAGTATTTGGCGCACCCTCATGATGAGGAAGACACTACTTTTCGCGAGGAGATGCGGTAGCAAATAAAAAAAATTTCACGCCAACGACTACTTTTTTAATGTATAGAAATAAATGCACATATTTCTACATGCGTTATTTTTTTTTTTTTTTTTTTTTTTTTTTTAACCATAAAAATTCTTGCTTTTAGATTTTATAATTAAAATCGCGACAACTATAGAAATAACTACTTTGTCGGCAATAAATATTGTTTTATATACTATTCCTAAAATAGTGTTTAGAATCTTTCGAAGAAAAATTTATCAACATATATTTAAATAACTAATTACGAAATATAAATATCCAAAGCATGGAACAGTAAATGAATTTGCAAACAATTCTCGTCATAAAACTTTGATTAAAATATCAGTTAAATATTCTATATTCAGATATGTAACCAATGCGACAATATGTAAACCAATGTGATTATTTCAAATTTATGTCAAATTCATATAGACATGTCTTTACATAAAATCTTCTATTTCAAATATTCGTGATGGAAATTATAGTTGTGTAATATCTGAATCCATTGATATCCGAAATGTGTTCGATAAAGTACAAATGACGTGTATAATTACGAATGAGAATTTAACATCGGCGTTATTTTATGGAATAGTCCATAATTATTTATTTTACATTAAATAACTTATCTGTTTTTTCTAATTCTATTAAAGTATGATATTTTTTAAGTGAAATTTAATTAAATGAGCTTTTCGAACTTCCGATTGATACTTACCGATTCCACGTAATTTATATTTAAATTGCAAAGATTGTGTATGGTCTAACGCTTTACTATTTCTGACTTAAAACTGTAAAAAAAAATATGTTGCTTTTATAAATCATTCGCTAGTGAATTGTTAACGGTAAGTGTAAGTCAAAAGTTGTAGTCAAATTCCTTTTAACCTCCACTGTTGTTGCCACAGCACCAGTTCTTAGAAATAAAATTTTAAATTTGTGGATAAATAAATGTGCAAAGATGCATTTAAACAGAATCAACTGTTAAACGAACTTTCAGAAAAGAAATATATTATTCTTTTTAAACATTAGAGAGTTTCTAGCACGCATCAGTTGTTTTTAGTTATTTTGTTTATTTAAGAAAATCATATCATGTAAGTTTTAATTAAAGAGTTTAATTTAAAGGTGCAATCAATATTATATTAAAATTAAACAAAGCTTTGACTTTGAAGAAAATTTTACCACGTGTATTAACCATAGATATAGTAATTTATATTGATCTATCATCCCCATGTTAACGAGCAAAGATTTTTTTATGCCGAAAAAGTTTTCTGGCATCAGCCATTAGAGAGTTAAAACTCGAAAACAGTAATAGAATAGAATGGTAATGAATTTTGAAAATGCCGAAATATTGCGCGGCTTTTAAATGTTCTAATAAATATATGAAAAGAAATGGGGTAGGTTCCATAAATAAGTCATATTTAAGTAATTTATGAGAAATATAATTTTTATAATCAGTTGCTCTGTTATTATTATGAGATAATTACTATTTTCATATTTAATGGAATACTTTTTTTAATTTTAATATATATTTTTTTTTAATATTTTATATTTGTAAGTAATATGGAATTCTCAAAATTCTTTTAAATGTAGCTACCAGCCGCGAAAGTTTTAATATATAACTAGTATGTTGTGGCCACCACAAGACTTTTTTCCATATATAATCCTATACAAATTTACACAATAATTTATTAAAATTATTTTTCATGATGAATGCAGACGATTTTTATCCCAAAGAAGTATAATAATAATAAATACCGAGAGTTTTGTGCAGATATGAGTACACTAGAGTATAGCAAAAAAAAAAAAAAAAAAAAGAGAAAAAAGAAAGGAAAGGAAAACGAAAAGAAAGAAAGAAAGAAAAAGGGGTATCTGGAGTTTTTCATTCTTTTTTAGTGCATAAATTTTATTTGCTAAATTACATATGTGTATTCCCGTGTATATTCACTCGGGAAAATACACCCATAATAGAGTAAAATGGCCGTCTTTTCCCGATTAAAAAAGGTATCACTTTTCACCTCTCAATGATCAATCTATGTCTTATTACTATATCTATGATATTAACATGAAATTCAGTAAGTTTGTCATCTCGTACCATATTTTCATTGCAAATTAAATATATTAATGTTTCTGTATAAATTTATATATTTATTACTATTATAATCATGTGCGTATAGTCAGACAATCAGTTAACAACAGAATAAATATATGATCACATCAAAATCATTTAAGATTTCGGAATGATAATACAGAGGGGGGAGTAATTTTTATAGCTATGCAAATAACTCTAAAATTTTATAACTAATTATTTTTAATTGAAAATAAAATTGAATATTTCTTTTCTAGTGGAAAGCAAGTAACACAATACAGCTGTCATGAAAAGTATTCAATACTATATTTATTTATTTATTTATTTGTTAGCAGAGTTGTTATTGCATGTAACTTTTTTTATCTCTATTTTTATAAAGTTAGTAATGTTGAATTAGTGATGTGTGATTCGTGATTACTAACTTAATGATTAGT
This sequence comes from Salticus scenicus, assembly GCA_963930645.1. Taxonomy (NCBI): domain Eukaryota; kingdom Metazoa; phylum Arthropoda; class Arachnida; order Araneae; family Salticidae; genus Salticus; species Salticus scenicus. The sequence continues at coordinate 217,493,298 of OZ005654.1, read as the reverse complement.
TTTGACGAAATCGGAATACAAAACATTTTTCACATACTCTTTCTATTCTATATAGGCGGTTTCAAAATTCCTATCTCATCAAACGAAAAGTTGAATTTATTTCTTTACTTGGTGATATAAAATATAGAAAATATGTAAAGAAAAAATGAAAAAATATTAAACGAAGCAAGTTTAATTTTCTCGAGTAATCTCAGAAGGTAAACTTCTCCAACCTCGAAAAGTCTTAGAAAGACAAAAACTTTAATATTTACTTTTAAAATATATTTACGATCAATCCAGGGGTAAATATATTTGTAATCGCATCTCTTCTACGTATAATTGATCGAATTCACTATACGATCTCTGTTAACCTAAAAATTTTTACAAAGACCTGAGAATGTATGAACCTTGCTCCCATATACTAGAACAATGTCCGCCAAGCAAGTCCGTGAGAAAACTTTGGTGACATTTATATTAAAACTGTTCTATATGTATCCTATTTGAATTCTTCAGAGGTTTAAATTGCATATAAAAATTAAATTTCCTTATTAGATTTTAATAATCAAACAATATGCATATTACTAGATTTATTAAAAACAGTTTTATATACAGAAACGGAATTTTTTTCATCGTAGTTTAATCCTTCTTCTAAGCTTCTTATAATGTGGAGAGCCCACCGGCTTCTGAGCGGTTCTGCGCTTAAAACTAGTAGACGTGAGGTGCGGGTTCAAACCCAAGTCGCGCTCGTCGGCCTAGCCGTACGGAGTTTTCCGTGGATTTCTCCGAAATTTGCATAAATATAGGGTAGGAAAGACCCCCTTCGGAGGGAATTTCGCCCTCAAAATGCAGTCAGTCAGCCTTAATGCCCACGTCAACCCTTATAATGTGGAAGCAATTAAAATGTATCAATGCTTTCTCTATAATTGCTATATCTTTATCAAGCAATATTCAAGCATCATTCATACGACTAAATATGTGATTATGTATATATATATATATATATATATATTTAAATTATATATATATACATATATAGATAGATAAACCTGTTTCGTTTAAAAAAATTACAAATACTTAATTTATTATATATATATATATATATATATATATACACACACACTCACACACATATATATATATATATATATATATATATATAATAAAATAAGTATTTGTAAATTTTTAAATGAAACAGGTTTATCTCATATTTATAAAATCAGTGTTCTCTGACCATTATTCCAAAAAACATGATTAGGTTTCTTAATCAATCATAATAGTGCCCTTCGGAATCTTAAATTTTGAATTTAGTGGTCCGAGGTATTTTAAATCATGAATTTACTGGTCCGTGGTGCAGAAAACGTTGGCGACCGCTGCACTAGAACATTTGTGTGACCGTTAAGGGGACTTGGAACCATTGAAGGTTTCACACAAAAGCTTATATTTCCATTCAGTATTTATAAATAGAATTATATTAGGTTTATTCTATAAAATATATATTTAGGCAACAATTATTATGATTTTTGATTCATTTTTGATTGATTTGATATCTTTAAATTGAGTTTTCTCAATTTGCATTTTTTCATTTATTCATGATTTTCAAAATGCTAAAACTTCTACAGATATTTAAGAAAAGTTTTTAATATATTATTCGGATGTTTAATAAAACCTACTTAAAATAATCAAGGTTGGAGTTTGAAATTTATTAATTTTTTGAAAAAAAAATTAAAAAGTGCATAGCTATGTAAAAATTTGCGAAAAAAAAATTATTATTGTTATATTATATATATATATATCTTCACAGGTAATTTCAATTTGATGAAATTTTATTCTTATTGTTCTATGTGGTTTCAGGGGTCTTAAATCTTCTGTTGCTCGGCTTTTATTACGTTTAAAAAAATTAAGAAAAGAAAAACACATTATTTAAAAACTACTGACTGTAGTCCTATGCGGTTTTCACTAAAATGTACGGAAATGCATGGGATTTTTTTTATATGTAAGAAAAAAAGTATTAGTTACATTTTTCATCACATATCGCGTTGTATTTCCAGTATCCTCTCACATTTTAAACAGATTCGCCTGATCAAATGACACCACCATATTTCGAATTCTGAAGCTTTTCTGGGGAGAATTTCCAATGAGCAACGTCTAATAGTCATTTTAATGAGTGATGACCATGGCTTTGAGCGCTTATAGTCCTAGCTAAGTTGTTGAATGTATTCTGTCACTGTAAAAAGGGTAATTTTACACTTTAAGCACGTAGAAAATTTAAACTAATTTCCTCATAAATCTTTTGTTACCTACAATAATCCAATGTCTTTCTGTGCATTTTAGTGAAAGCCGCATAGAGTTATGGTCAATACTTTTTTTTATAATATATATTTTATTCTTTCTGTGACTTTTGGATCACCTGTAATATATATATATATATATATATATATATTTTCTTTTAGAGATATTTCAAAATCCATTCCTACTTTTTTTAAATGGTTTCTATTAAATTTCCAAAGTAATAATATAATTCTTTTCTTAGATATCTATAAATGTTTTAGCATTTTGAAAATCATGAATTCATGAAAAAATGTAAATTGAGAAAACACAATTTCCAGATTTCAAATCTGTAAAAATTATATCAAAAAAGTAAAGCAATTATTGCCTGAATATATTTCTTAAAGAACGAACCTAATATAGTTAACTTTATAAATATTAAATATAAATATAGTCTTTTGAATAAAATCTTCAGTAGTGCTATACTAAAGGAGCCTAATCCTCCTAAACCAGTTTTTTTCCTTCCTTACATTATTTATTTGAGCTTGATTAACCCTTTTAGTAGCATAATTCCTAATACATGGCACGCTCACGAACTTCCTTCTCAGTAGCTGTTTTTGAAGTTTATTTAAATTACATTATTACCTTTTAAAATATTTAAAAGAAAAGAATGAACCAGTTTTTAGTCAACATTTGTTGTTGTTGTATTTTAAACCGTAAATAAATTTGGTCTACAAGTGTAGACCGCGTGCCTAACGGAGGGTTAACAATGAATAATTTGTTTGAGTAAATAAATTTTACAAAATAAATTTATCGCTGAGCATAGTAAAAGAAATGTTTCCTTCTATTAATTAAAAAATATATATCTATATATCATGTGAGAATTATATGTTGAAAATGTCGCTAAAATTTTACAAAAAATTTTACATATATATGCATACATATTATTATTATTATTTTTTTTTTTTTGAATTCTCAAAGCATTTTTCTATAATGTTTTTAGTTTGAATAATAATAATAATAACAATAAAAACTTTGACAAAGTTAATTATTTTAACTTTGTTAAAAAAATAAAATTTATTCTTCCATTTGTTTCAGAGTAATGTGATTTATATTTGTATTTCTAAGAAATGCATATCCGAAGTTTTACTCCTTAATATATTTAATAAATAGTCAGCTTGTTTAAACAAAGTAGATTTGCAAGATTTTTATTCTTTCAAACAAAGCCTTTTATGCTAATTTCAGAATAATCTCATTTGAAATTTTATCATCCAAAAGTTTTACATCGAAGGGGAACATAAAAATAATTCTGAAATCAACTATTTATTTCAAATATTTTAAATTATACATTTGGATTTTTTCTGCTCTATATTATGTAAAAATGTTATCGATAATAATAATGAAATAATATCTAGCAAAGCAAACATTTGGATATTTTTTTTTTTTTTTTTTTTTTTACTTTTAAACCTTTTTACTTTGTCCTACCCATATATGGTAGAGAAAGTATTGTTTTGGGTCAAATTTTCGAAAATGAGATTTCGCTATATTTACATGTTTTGTGGTCCCCTGAATCCGAAAATCATGTTTTTAGCGGTTGGTCTGTGTATGTCTGTCTTTTATCAGCATAGCTCAAGAACAAATAATAGCAGAAAGTTCATACTTGGTATTTTAAATGTGTATGTCGTGTAGGGATGCGACACAAAACTTTTCGTGTAGATGAAGCAAATGGTTCATGTACAGGGACATCCAAGAGAATTCAAATACATTATGTGCATAGAGAAATTTCTCGTAAGTACAACGTAACATCTATTGATTGACTTAAATAAAACGGAACGAATAAAATGTTTTATATACATAAAAGCATGTTTTGTAAAGATTGTTGCATGAAATGTTGTCATCATTTGTTTACATGGCTACCCAAAGTATCTGGATATATTGCGGGTATACTTGGAAATTGCTGGAATTGTAATTACTTTTCTGTTAGATGCTTTTCAAGTAAGACTAAATTTAAGTACACAGTATTATTTATAGTGCATATTGATTATAGACAATGTACAAGGCTACCCAAAATTAAGCTAAATGTTCTATTTTTATTGAATGTAATTTATGCAAGTGCTTTGCTACATTTTACTATATCGACGACCACTGCTCAGGGAGCAAAAATAATTTTTCATACACATTATGTGGCGCCCACCAGTGGCCGAGCGGTTCTGCGTTCAAAGCTGGTAGACGTGAGTTCCCAGGACGCGCTCATCGGCCTAGCCGTTCAGAGTTTTCCATGATTTTCTCCTAAACTTGCGTAAATACGGGCTAGGATCCCTTAGAAAGATCCCACATGGAGGACACTTCCTCTCAGACCTAGGACCCTAGAGCAGTCAATTGGCCTTTTTCTTTCTCTGTTTTATAACTTTTGTTTTCAATAACTTTAATTCGAGGAAGAACTCTCATTAATATAACAAAAATCTTACACTCAGCGGAAAAGAAAATATTTACGAAAATAGGACGAAAACAGTTTATTAAAAATTAATATATATATATACATATATATATATATATATATATATATTTAGTACAATGAACTTTGCAATAAAAATATATTTTATAGGAATAGAATTAATATCAATATAACATATTTTATTCTGAGTGCTATCATTTTTTTAAATTGAACTTATAGAATGATATGACACGTATTACATTAAATGCTACGACAGTTTTCTAGACATTCATTTAAGAAACCACTATTAACTGAAAATTTTATGTAATTACACATATCATTACTACGTGCGAAAATCCATTAATTTAGAATTAATTCAGGGTTGCCAGATTTGGCATTTTTTTTTTTATTCAATAGTCACCAATAATTTTTATTTGTAACGTTTGGCTAATCACTTCAAAGATTGACTGTCTATTATGTATATCATATGTCACTTCTCAAAATTATTGGTGATTATTGAATAAAAAAAAAAGGCCACATCTGGCAACGCTGAATTAATTTGCGACAAGCTTATATTATGAAATAGGTATATGCCACTGACGAACACGGGGCAAATAAAGCGTTTAAATACAAATAAAAATGGAACTCTGATAACGGAACTTTGATAAAGAACAAAAGAAAAGCGTTTTTACATAATAGAAGTTATAAACATGACACAGTAAATCTGTAGTTAGAAATTTTTTATGTACATAAAAAAGTAGTATAAAAAAAATTGCTTAAAAATTCGATTTAAAAAATTAATAAACCGACTTTTAAAATTGCTTTTGGACGAATGATCGACATAAAATACTAAATGTAGGTGTGATTTTCATTAACTTAACTCCTCTATATTGTTAGAAATTACCAAAAAATATACAACACATTTTAAATTATTTTAATAAAATTACTTAAAATTCTATTCTATTTAAAAGAAGTTATTGGAATCTTACCTGTACCAGTCTAAGCCTCTATGGTAATGTCTGTCAAAGAAATGTGTTTCCGGTCCAGAAGCCCTGATGTCTGGATGTACCCTGAGAAATTCTAGCAGAGCCCTAGTACCACATTTTTTCACACCAATGATTAGAGCTTGAGGCAAACGTTTAATCGGTGGACTGACCACTCCCAGCTTTCTCTGTGGACCACCATAGTGGTAACCGGGAGTAGTAATGGCGCTTGCTGGCTGGACGTCTACAGTAAAATCTGTCAAAGTCTGCGGCAGCTCCGAACTGCTGGATTCAGTTCTTTCTTTAATACCCCGTGGCAGCCAAGCCCTCACAGCGTACTGATCAAGTTCTATAGTGGGCGGAAGAAAAGTAGTGTCCACTACAGGTGTTGTAGATACATCACTAGCCTTATATTCATTGTTTATTGATCTCGAATGATCATATACATGTAGCACAGAAAGACTTTCATCATAGCTGCCAGGTGTGTTCTGTAAAGTCAGTTTTGAAGATCTAGTGTTCGAAATCGACCTTACATTAAATTTTTGACTAGATATATCAGCTTTTGAGCGCTTTTGACTAGACTTAATCCGTGATTCTTGAAATGAAGAAAAAGAATGTCTTTGGTTATTGGCTACTACTGAAATGGAAGTTTGGGGTGAATTACTTATAGGGAATGCTTCTGATCTAGTTATTTCATATTCTGTATATACACCAGGCCTACAACAAATCAAAGTATACCAGGAAAAGCATGCAAACAATCCACAAAAACCTACTGCAAACATAAATACACTTCGAAGACTTCTACGACGTCTACAACGGCGTTCAAACATAGTTCTTTAGATATGTCTATTCATACAAATTTTCATTCTTCTTTCCTCACTTCATTCAGTTTTTTTAAGTTTTTTCAACAATATATTATTTCACAATTTAATGGAAATTTTCGTTTGACTTTTGGATGATTACATATTAAAAATAGCATGCAAATAAATTTTAATTTCGTGAGATATGTACAACATAAAAATATTTTTTGGATATGTTTGAAGTTTTAAAAGAGTGGGAATGTAAGTTGAACCCGCAAAAAATATTTTCCAAAATTTTTTTAGTAGCATAATTTAAAACGACGTCTTGTTCACTTTTTTGTTTCAATGAATAAATTTTATGTAAATATCGTTCAAATTATTTATTCAAGTATTGTTCGAGTTATATTTGAAAACATCTATTTCCAAAAGACTGCATAATTTCTTAACACTTAGATACAGAAAAATGTCTATTTTCATCTTTTTTCGCATATTTGAAAATATTCTAAACTTCTTCAAATGTTTGTCAATTCACGGCATAAAATTTCATAACAAGTGATTTTTCTGCTTCAAAGAAAATCAGATAAATCTTTTTTAAACGTTCTCTGTTGTTAAACGTACTTTTTCATATTGATTCTCATAATTTTCTATAGGATATTAAACCAATCCTATATTTCTGAAAATAACACAGAATCGTTAATGGCAAGTAATATGTTGATGATTCATTAACTCTAGAGACAAACAATTCATCATCATAATATGCTATTCCCATTCTCGAAGCGAAATATTGATTTCTGTGATATTTTCCCGGAAAGTTAGTTTCTTGAAAACTTATTCTTAAAATTTATAGTACTTTTGAATAAAAGCCAGTTTTATGAATATCTTCAGTTGATTGGCTTAAAAATGATGTAGGTGGTTTTCATTTTCTTCAAAAATTTTGTTAATGGAGGAAGATAAATATATTAATTCGTTAATTTTTTTTTCTTTAAGTTCAAACGAAGAATCACGATTATTTTTGTTATAGAATTGTTCCAAACGGATAAAACTCAATAAGTTAAATTTATTTATGACCCGTAGGCCAAGTATTATTATTTTATTTGTTATGTAGAAATATCAAATTTCAATTATTTGTTTATTTATTCAATATAAAAGTATTCTTCATTCAATGGAAAGTCGTCTGCTGTAAATATTGCAATCTTAACATCTTAACATGTACTAAATCTATAAATAGATGGTCAGCTTCAAAGAAATCCTTGTCCTGCATTTAAGATGTTATTAAATTTTCTATATTCTATAAAGGTATTAGTTGCCAATAATAGGTTGAACAATTTAATTTTCATGTAACTGACATAAATTTAAAATTGAAATAAAATCTCATTAATTTTAAATTTCGATAAAAATTTCTCTAAACAAATGTAAACATTGCATTTATCAGCTTAAATTATAAACAAAAATTACAAATATTTCTTCTTATTCAAAATGCCTATGAATTGAATAACCATAATTGATCATTGGTATTTTCCAGAAAATAGTCTACAAAAAATGTCTTTATCATTTCAAACTATTCCGGGTCAATCTCATCCGAATGTACGTCGGAATTCCTTTTAACGCCTTCACCTACGCCAGAACTTGTAATGTTCTGTGCCCAGCTGAGGAATTTCTTAGTTAAAAGCCGACCTTGTCGCGCTGCGCCCCCAAGCGGTGATTTCCATGTTCCGCTGGCGAGACCGCATCTGAGGGGTAAGCATAAAAGCATCGATCTTTGGAAGGTGGGTGGGATGAAATTGCGATGGATCGTCTGTGTTTCGAACGGTAAAAGAACAATGGAATATCTGGGGAACGGAACTTTAATTCTCTGCATTCGTTTTCCCTCTAGGCTAAACGAAGTTAGGTTTGAAAGTCACTTTTGATTTCTTAAAAAATAAAAGTTTCAAAGGATGTAAATATGAAAATGTTTTTTGTAGTTGTTTGTGTACGATAAATTAAAGGTATACAAATTTCCTCAGGTGAAATATATTGGTTGCATCTTCTAAATATAAATATATTCGAAAATTAATTCACAATAATAAGATTTAAGAAATTTCGGTGAAGCGAAATTTAAATAGTTTCTGCATTTTAATTGTTCCTAAGATTGAAGCCATGTTTAGTAATCAACAAAGTCAGCAATTTATAGGAACGCGAGTAACAATCAAGTAATTAATTATCACCTTCAGTAAATTTGTAAATAAACAAAAGTTTTAAATGTTAAATAAACAAAAGTTTTAGATTTTAAATAGTGCAACATTTTTTTTTTTTTTTTTCTTTATCTGGTGGGTTTAAATAAGTAATTAATTGTAAATGCACTATAATACATACACGTATATTTACACATCGTAAGTGCGTTTCTGTATAAACTGTATAATAGTCATTGTTAAATATTAACATTTTTCTCCTCCAAGGAATCTTGAGCTCTTCGCGGTAAAGAGACTATTAATTTAAAATCTCATTTTCCGATCATATGGTAAGACGTTTTGGTTTTGTAATAAAAAATTTAAAAGTTATAAAATGAGGCAGATGAGAATAAATTAAAGTCACAGTTTTAGAAAGTCAAAAGAAATTTACAATGCATGAGAGTTATATCATTAATAATAATAATAATAATAATAATAAAACATCAATTATTTTGTGCACAAAGTTAAAGGCCACCAAGTATAACAAAATTTGTAATTTCTTCCTTAAAATGCTACTAAATTTGGCTCCAGAAAATAATAAATAATAGAAAGACAAATAATAATTCTTTTCTAATTCTATTATATATGTTTACTTTTAGGTTATTATCTTATAAAATAATAATAATAATAATAATAATAATAACATCAGTTTTTTAATTGATTAATAATAAAGATGCACAAAACATGTAATAACAGAAGACATGGCGTTGGTATATTAAAACCCGAATAAACTACTGCGTCAGAAACTAACTACCCGAATAAACTACTACGTCAAATATTTTTCTTTGGCGTTTCTGACGTAGTAGTTTATTCGGGTTTTAATGCATACAACATGTACTGTGTAATTTTTGTTTAAACAATTTTGTTAACTGGAACAGAAAGAATATTGCAAACATTTTTCGTTATAACAACTTTAACTCACTGGGAATAAAGAGCCTTCTATTCTAACGAAACTCCCTAAGATGGTCAAAAAATCCAAGAGAGACAGTGGACTTTTGTGTATTTTAATCTTGTGATTAATAAATTTCAGAGTAATTTTATGCGCCAAGTAATATTTTTAATGAACCAAGTCATTATTGGGTTTAACTAATACTTAGTATATTAAGAGTTATTCCTGTAAAATTCGCCATAAAAATGTTTAGAAGAAAAATGTTATTTTATGAATAATTATGACTATATTTCCCAGATTTTTATTCTTAATGTTTATATATTATATGTAAACATAATTAACTAAATTAAGTGTAATTAACTTAATTATTAACCATTCTTATAATATTATATTAATATAAATAATACGTAATCAATATATTATATATTCCTTTAAAAACACGTAAATAAATAAATAAAGTAGTGGTGTAAATTCATTTACAACTAATGTTACTGATATTATAATATACACAAAGTACTCTAGGTTTCTAATTTTCATGATAAAATCAAATCGTGAATTTTCTATCATGAAAGAAAAGTTAAAAAATAAATTAATTAATTAATAAATCGGCAATTTTATTTAATTACGTGAAGTTTTGATTGAATTAAATGTTTTTCTTCTTTAAAATTTTATTTAATTGATTGTTCAAATTAAAAATTGTATTTTTATTAAAATATTATGATTTCATAAAATAAATAAATAAAACAACATGCTACTTGAAATTATATTTCAAAATAGTGAAACAGCGTACAGTTTATATCAAAATTTGCCTTCTATTAAAATATGCAAAACTAAACACAATGGACGATCTCAATATTGGCAATTTAAAGAAATAATTTTGTATTTTTCTAAGACAACTTTATTTCTTCCTCACAACTGTTTTCATACCTACATTTTTATGTTAATCTTAAAAAAATATAAATGTCCTAAAAAAATACACGAGGAAAAAAATGAAAAGAAAAAAAGAAATATTAAAGTAAAGTAACCGGTTAAAGTATATATTAAAAGTCTTTCATTCTAGCAATGTAATGAATCATTTTCAAATTTCGCTTACATATTGTTGTGTTAGAGGGAAAAAAAGAGAAAATTTTAGCATAAAAATATTACAAGTCATAAATAAAGAAAATTGTTTCTAGTATTGAAAATGTAAAAAAAAAAAAAAAAAAAAATAGAAAAAGTCAGCATATACAGTTACCCTCATCCGTGGCTGATTCTGTCACACTTTAGGCTTAAGAGTAGGCTTATGAGATTTCACTGGACTCTCTCTCCTAATTTCCATACTTTAGTCAATTTAAAAAAATGTAATTGTCCGATCAATAAGCTGTTTAAACAGACGTATTCAGAAAAATTGCGACTTTCATTTTATATATTATTTGTAACGAATATATAATTACATTCTTTAAAATTAATTAAAATATGTAAATAAAAGCTTTAAAATACATTTTAAAATTTTAATTGCTGCCATAATTTTTTCAGCATAAAATAAAATATGTTTTCTCGTAAAAAAAGAAAGGAAAATAAAAATAAAAATAAAATAAAATAAATAAATAAATGAATTTGCTCATGCATATGAAAAAAATGACGTCTATAAAATAATAATTTTAAAGTTAACGAAGAGATAAACAAAGTGGGAAAATTTCGCACGGGCTTGCTAGCAAATGAATTATTTAAAGTGAGAAATAAATAAAATGAAACGATTATTTTTCAACGGGCGCCTTAGTCGACCTACAACAAACTAGTATATATATATATATATTTACAATCAAATTTAAATTTTAACATAAAAAAGTTTAATTATATTAATTATGAAAAATGTGTGCGTCTAATTGCTGATAAAAACTAACTGTTTTCTTAAGAAAATTTTAGGGAACATATCTTAAGGAGACTTGGCACTACTGAAGGTTTCATATAAAAGTTTGTATTTCCATTTAATAATTATAAAATGAACTATAATAGGTTTGTTCAGTAAAATATGTATTCAGGCATCAATTCTAATAGTTTTTAATTTCTCTTACACATAAGGCAGAGAAAGTATTGTTTTTGGGTCAAATTTTTGAACGCGAGATTTTTTTATATTTACACGTTTTGAGGTCCCCTGAATACGAAAATCATGTTTTTAGCAAATGGTCTGTGTGTATGTCTGTGTGTGTGTGTGTGTCTGTCTGTTATCAGCATATCTCAAAAACAAATTATGGCAAAAAATTCAAACTTGGTATTCTAAATGTGTATCATATAGAGATGCTACAGTAAGCTTTTCGTTAAGATCAAGCAAATGGTTCGTGTACACGGACAATCAAGAGAATTCTAATGCATTACGTCTATGGGGAAATTGCAGGTAAGTAGAGTTTAACGTCTATAGACTGGACTAAACCAAATGAAACGAATATATATATTTTTGTAATAGAGATAGTTAACAGGGAAAATTTTTTTGTGTATGTAGGAGCCTCGCCTCCCCCCCCCCCGGGTGGGAAATCCCCCCCCTCGAGGGGAGTAAATTTTCATGATGGGTATCTTTCAGAAGAGCACGCCAATACCTTAAAACGAATGGTTGAACCATCAATCAGCGATAATTTAAAACAAAGTTATCGATTTTTTTTTTACTTTTAGCAAAAAAAGCTTAGAAAAAAAATCGTTTTTTTTTTTTTTTTTTAATATTGAGAATAAAATGGACTTTTTTGGATATTTGTTGTTATACTACTCCTCTAATATGGAAATCGTTTACATTATCATAAAAGATCACTTTTTAAATAATAATTTTAATAAAATATTTTTAAAAAACAGACTTATCTTTTAATAACCGAATTAAATTCTATATAAATGTAGGTGCATTAATCAAACGGGGGGTTGAGGGAGGCGGTAGCCCCCCTCACACAGAACTAATTATCATATAAAACTCTTCAGAAGCCTAATATGAATTGTTCAACACAGGTTTGCATAACAGTACCCATTATCTTCCCTTTTAATCTGCAACCTGTATTTATAGTATTAAATTTCAGGGTAAGAGAAAGTCGTATGAGTGACACACCAGATTATTTATATACAGTAACCGCTGCTTAATAAATTCGCTGGTTAATAAAATCAGAAGCTTAATCTGATCAAATTGCCAGGACCGGAATCAAATCAATACAAATTACTTTTAAACCAGCCGCTTAATAAAATCAGCATCGCCGGTTAATAATCTCAAAAATATCTCCTCAGCAGCCAAAAATATCATTTATGCACACTATCTTTTTTTTTTTTTTTTTTACATTGTGATTATTATTATTATTATTATTATTATTATTATTTAATTAGAAAAGAAATTAAAGCACAACAATCCCTCCGTTATCGCTCATTGTCGAAGATTTTACACACGAAGCACAGTTACAAATTAAATACGCCCCATCACTTACCTCCGTAATAATTTCAAGGAACGTATAAGTTACAAATAATAGGTAATAAGTTACACATTTGATTTGAAATGATATCTATATATTTTAATTTCTAGTTATTAAAAGGCAATTTCTAGCTCTTATTTTAAAATTACTATAATTCATGAGGTTTAAACGAAAAGATTTTAAATTTATGTATAAGAACAACGTGAACTTTTGGTAAAGTAATGATGATTTTCTTCAAACCAAAGGGCATGGGAACTTGGAATGTGTTTAATTTATTTATATCGGAGAAACAATTAATTAATTATCTATCAAAAATTAATTAATATTGTTTACTCATTCCGTTATTCTTCACCTTTTGACGTTTCTTTGCAAATGCAGGGAAGTAATATCTTTTCCTTAGGTTCAGGAACGTTCGTCGGATATAAAAATCAGCCGCTTAGTAAAATCACTTTGGCTCGGAACGAATATGATTTTAATAAGTGGCGGGAACTGTATTTTTTAAAGATTTGAAATGTTCAAATCGTGTTTTCTTAATTTGCATTGTTTCATGATTTCCCGATTTTCAAAATGATAAAACTTCTACAAATATAATCAAAAAGAAAAAAAAAAATTTCTTAATCTGAATCTACTTTAAAAAAAAAAAAAAAAAAACAGACAAAAATTTTGCAATATCATTAAAAGAAAAAAAAATATTAAAAACAAAAGTAAAACAGAAAGTATGTTTTTTGTAAGTTTTTACATATACACTTTTTATTTTATTTATTATTATTATTGGTTTTTTTTTTTTTTTTTTTTTTTTTTTTTTTTTTTCGCAAAAAGTAATTAATAAATTTCAAAATTTTGGCCATAATTTTTTAAAGTGGGTTATATAAAGCATCCAAAAAATATTATTAAGTCTTATCTTAAATATCTGTATAAGGTTTAGCATTTTGAAGACCATAATTTCATGAAGAAAGGCAAACTAAGCAAGCGAAGCTTAAATATTTCAAATCTGTAAATACATATTTCATTGGACAAACATAATATATATCAATTTATAAATATTAAATGGAAATATAAACTTTTATATGAAACCTTCAACGGTGCTAAAACGCTCATTTAGGGGGAAAAAATCTTTCATTTTTTGTTGCTTTTGATAAAGATTTCAGGAGTAAAAAAAAAAAAAAAAAATCACCAGAATAAAAAATGTGAAGTAAGTTGAAAAAAAATTAGACTTCCCATATAGCTGGAAAAAATATTATGGTCATTATAACTTTATATGCATATATATATATATATTGATAATCACTTACAGTTGTAATTTAAGGATTAATAAATATTATCAGCAATTCCAACAATTAATATGATCAGTATCAAAGACTACCCTGATATCAAAATTAAATAAAACAAACTGGACTTAGTTAATAACATGTTTGCATTCTAACTTCTTCGGGGGCTAAAGCTAAATATTTCTTTTCTTCAGGCCCAAAACATTCACCCAGACAAAACAAGAAAGAAACTGATATCAAAGTTAACTCACCAACAAAATGAGAAAATCCTACGCATAAATAGAAGATATTGGAATAATTAAACTAAATAAACAATAAAGAGAAATTTTGCATATAATGAGAAGAAACAATGAGATTATCACACATCACATGTAAAAATTAGTAACAGAAAACCGTTAAAAGTACAGTTAATGACCCACAACCATGGAATAAGTTAAGAGAGTTCAAAAACCAATTCAAATATGAAAGAATCCAAAATCCTAAAGTTAGGACCAAAAATCCTAAAGGAGGGTTTAAGACTATTTCCAGAAAAATAACATGAATAGTGCTGCTATCTGCAACTGTATTATGAAAATAATTTAAAAAAAAAACTAATATATTTTTAATTACGATGTTCCATTGGGTTAATCAAACTGTATTTATTACAACGCTACATTTAACAACATCAACAAATTTAATTTCTAGACTTAAGATAAACATTATTTGTGGAATAAAAATCCATTAAAATTTCCTTTACTTAAATTTTGGAGTATCTATTTGTCAATGCAAGTTAAAAAAAGAAAAAAAAATGAAATTGTTTGTTTTTATAATTATCAGACACTAAATGTTTTATATTTAGATTAAAATTAAGAAGAATATTGACAAAAACTTATTTATACAAACATGTTTTAAAATTAGTAAAAAAAACTTACTTGAAAGGGGAAATCTTTACGTTTATCCTGTAAGTCAAATTTCAATTGCAAATTATGATTAAGAATAATTTTTAAATCTAAGAAATTAATTACATTATATGTTAAATCAGTATTACTAAGAGAAAGATTATCAGAATAATCAACTGTTAAATCCTGATAATTGTTATATTTATACATTATTATATCATCAATATATCGTAGTCATCTAAAATTAGTACATACACTGTCACGCTCATAATAATATAAATATAGATCAGCTAACATACTAGATACAATTCCACCTTGTGGCAACCCTAAACGTTGTTTATATAAAGAAATATAGATAATGAAATATAGTTATGATACAGGATAAACCTTGTCAGAGTTTTAAAGGCTGAAAAAGTTATGTTATTATTTAGATTTAGAAACTGCAGATTTTCAACAAAAAATTATTTATAATTTCAAACATATCTTTAATAACCATGTTATTAAAAAGGCCATTGAAATCTATTTAATACCAGTAATATTAGTAATATTTTTTTTTTTTTTTTTTTTTAAAGTTGGAAACTATTTTTTATGCAAAAATTATTCTTATTAAGTACAATATAACTATATAGTTTTTTAAGTATATTTAACAACACGATAGTTGCATTAGAAGTATATGAATTACAGGCAACAGTAACAGTACGAAATTTGATAGGGTTTTTGTGAAATTATGGAATTACTACAACTAAGTAGGGATAATTATAGTTATTCTTAGTATTTATTAATTTGTAGTAAATAAAGATATGTCTATGTTTAATTTCTACTAGCAGGCTACGCCCGCTTCGCTGGCCACTATATTTAAATGAATCTCCAAAAGAATTGGATCATTATTTATTTTTCACATCACATTATAAATAAAAACTAAAACAATTACATTGGAATCGCTCTAGACCTCGCATCGGGTACTCGCTGACTACGGCAGCTCTTTCTCTGCCCGCACTGTATCGGGAGCAGGTTCCCACTGCCTGCAGAAATCTCTTTCCTATGTATTTCAATGTGGGTATTTATTGACGATAGGTGGGTCTGCCATTATTTAAGAACTACGATTTTAAAGATAACTGTATCTCAGCGTCTATTAAATATTTTAGTTTTTGAACCAAGTATTTTATTGCTCATGCTATTTACACTGTATTACAATTTGGTTCCGACCAATGCAATGAAATAAAATAAAAAGTAGATTTTCTTTTAGAAAGAATTAAATACATAAAAAACAAATAAATTCCAATCAGTTTAATCCTTTCTACTATATACTACCATTATTTTCTGACAAATACTATAAATTAGAAAAAAAAACTTTTAAGAAATTAAATTAACAAATTAAAAATAATTGTTGTTATACTACAAAAATTATACATAAACATAACTGTTATAAATACGTTTTTAAATTTTAAATTTAATATATTTAATTTTTTCTACTGCATTACCATTTTATTTTCAATAAATATAATAAATTAAAAAGAGAAAAAAGATTCGCCCTCAAATAAATGTATTAAATAAAAAATAAATTGCATAATATAGCCGTTGCTAAGATACGCAGACGATTAGAATCGAAGAATAAATTCATGAAAAATGAAACATAAAAGCCAATGTTTAAAATCGAAAAAACATTAATTTAAAAAATTCAAATTCGAAATTCGAAAAAATCTCGATGAGGTGCACACCTGCAGGGTCCCAGGCACCTATATGCCAAATTTGAAAACTCTGCGATCAGTAGTGTGTAGAATTGTTCATGTTTAGATAAATGTATTTATTTTCCTGTTGGAAAAAAAAAAAAATAAACTTTTTTTTTTTTTTTAATTATTATTATTATTATTATTTTTTTTTTTTTTTTTTTTTTTGGCAAAAATTAAATTATGGATTAAATTTAAATGGCTAATTTTTTGCTATTATTAGCTTATTATTTTCATATTTTTATTAATTAAAAGAAAACTAAACAGAAATTCGAAATTCTGACTTCGATGTGCACAATGATCCTTCGGGGGGCACTTTTGTGTTAAATCTCGTGACTGTCCGAGCTACCGTTTCCGAGAACAGTGAAATATATATACAAATATTGCTCACTTAATAGTATAAGATATTATCAGTAATCTTAACAAAAACAGTGAGAAGGTAGGTATTGTACAGATACTCAATTTACCGCAGTTAAAGAAAAAAGGAAGATTCTGAAGTACAAGAACAAGCCACAAGCTTCTATAAAACGAGAAGAATCTGACGAACAGATACAAGGCAAATATTATGCCTTTGTTCAACGGACAGAGCCTAGAAAACAAGAAAAAGGGGAAGAGCTATGTCATTTTGGAATTCGAGCTGATGGCTAGATGTCATTTTGGTGTTTTTCTCTCATGGTCAATTATATGTGCGATTCTCCTATGTAGGAACTTCTAAAAATTTGTATGCGTATGTTCCTTCAGAAAAAAACTAGAAATATTGTTTACACGGAAGCTCTATAGATCAGTTAACATGTTTCGTCGACCTCTTGAGTTGAGTTCGTAATCCAAGTATTCAAAACTTTTGGTCGTAATATCATAAGGCTGGTGTCATTTATTTATTTTATTTCCTCTCACACTTTTTTTGCTTAGATCTTCCCTTCATTGGGAAATTCTAAAAGTTCTACATAAGCCTGGCATCAGCAGGTAAACCGGGTAGTTTAAATGTAGAATTACAAAAAATATCGTTTTAGTGTTAAAAATCACGGTAACGGAATCATGGTGATATAAAGTTAAATAGTTACTAAAGTTATATAGTCACATTCTGCAAATCTGGCACCTTTAGATTATTACTTGTTTCGGCCTTTACAAATGTTTTGGGTCGGCAAAACTCTTTTTTCAAATGAGGACGACAAAAATGACTTGGATAATTTTTTTGCCAACAAAGATCAGAAACTTTATGAGCATAGAATCATTCCACTGCCATGTAGATGGTAAAAGTACTGGACCAAAAAGAAGAATATATAATTTAGTAAAATATTTATACACTATAAAAAAAGCTTTTCACACACACAAAAAGAAAAAAAAACTGTGAGGAAAAATTTGAAGATAATATAAATGTTTAAATGGAAGTCTATATTTCAACGCTTTCAAATATATTTAATGACGCTTAAAATTCAATTATATGTATATCTATACTGTAAAAAATTTTGTGCTATATTACACAAGAACACTGAGGCAGCTTACTTGGCACAACCATGTAGAGAAATATTACTTGCTGTACCTGTGTAATATGCTATGGTTACTCAGTTACAGTAGCGAGTAAGCTACCTCTAATATTGTTCTGTAATATAGCGCAACATTTTTCATAGCCTATGCAATCAATTATTGGAAATCGGAAATGTTCATACCATTTGCTAACAAAACACCAATGTTAAAAATTATTTTTTCCTTACGATTTTGTATTAAAGAAGCGAATAGCGGATTGCTTAATTTTTATTTTCCTCATTTTTATTTCATCATTATCAAATTTAACTTTGTTAATATGTTATTTTTACGAAAATTTTACATGAAAGAATTCACGGGCAACCGCTTGTAAATAAATAAAAAACCAATATTCAAGACTTTTATGTTCTATTTAAAAGATAGAGCAAATATATACATATAATAATAAAACAATGAATGTTTTCTATAAGGAAAATCGTAAAATTCAGTACCAAAAGAAAGACCAGTTAAAGTTAGAACAACTATACTCTTAAGAATAATAAGTGGTTTTCTATTGCTTTTAACTACTTACTAGTCAAATATTTCATAATACTTTAAGCATACTTATGTAATACTTAAGGCATCTCTTCTAATAAGGTCATTCGTGTTTAATCTTAACATATTTTCAACATAAATAGCAGCGTGTTCTTAAAGATTTCTGCAGGTTAATTAGACAAATTATTTTCGCACCGATAAATATCCAGCCTCATTTCTTGTAAAACATCGGTCGGAAGCACGTTTCTATATTTCTTACTTATCAGAATAATTTAGAAGCAAAGTATAGTTTTACATTTAAAAGACTGTTAAGTTTTAATGAATTTATATTTATAGGTATATTTATGTTATTAAGTAATTTGATTATTTTATTCTATGTTAATAAGTATTATAATTAATTTTATAGAATGATTTAATAACTAATACATTTTAATCGATTTATATTGACTATAAAAATTTGCAATCAAATACGCTGCGATCGAGCTACTGACGGCCGCGGTAGCCTGGTCGGTAAGAGCAGCGAGTTCGTGATCGAAAGATTGCGGGTTCGGTCCTCGAGCCGGCCGAAGACCGTCGTGTACGCTAATGGCGACTGTTGCACGTTAAATTCCGTCGTTGTCGCAAAGTCCTACAAGTTCCCATAAAAAATTATACTTCTGGGGGTACCGGAACATGGGTTTAACTCGCTCTGATCCGGATCAAAATTCTAGTTCCTGTTGTTTGGCTGGTGCTGCCATCTTTCACCAGCTTCTGGAGCTAAAGTCGTACTTCCTCCCTCTGAGGCGCTCCTAAATAACGGAAGACGCACCCCTCATGCCTTAAAAATAATCCGGATAGTTCCACTACCGGGGCTCGGAATTTCCGAGTGGCCAACAACAAAAAGATTTGTATTAGCTATTTTGATTAAAGCATCAGTTTTCATAATATTAAGAAAACAGATTTCAATATCAGCTTAGAGAGAACTTATTGTTAATGCCTTGCGAAATAAATGGGTTCAATGGAATTATACGTCCTTTAATCCGACCATTCAGCATAGCGAACCAGGACTATAGCGATTAACGAAAATTTTGTTTTATCTGCCAAGGATTCGATTTCAACAATAAAGTCTTTTTTCACTTAATTCTTAAACATATAAAAAATATAAAATTTTAAATGTCTATAATATTTTAATCAATACAGTTTATATTTTCACATAAAATTAAAACGGGTAATTTACTTAATTTAAAATTTTCATATTCTTACATTTAAGTAAATGCCAGCAGCTTGTCTATACTTTTGGATAGTATGGGGGGGGGGGGAGTATTAAAAAAAAAAAGAATGACAATTTTTTTTTCTTATTATTATTGACGTAGTTGCCAACATTTTAATTTATTCCGGAGAACTTTTAGTCCCTTCTTTATTATGAACCACTTTAATTATAGAATAATTCTCTCCAATGTATACTTGTGATAAAATAAGAAAAAAATACTTAAAAAAAGGAGTGGTATGTAAGGCTGGGATAAAAATGCTCTGAGATAAATTAAAATGTTGGCAACTCTTTAAAATTTAACTATACACTGTTGCCATTTAAACTTCATAATTTTTATAATCTTTTCCGTGTGCCACTAGGACTCAACATTAATACTATTCTGGTTGTCTATATTCAGAATATGTACCAACTCAATTGATAGCATAGAACATTTACTTGTTATGGTTAGAACTTTCTTGAGAATACAGCTGCCCCAGCCTTCCTACCCTGTCATAGAGCTGCTGTGAATAATTGCAATTAAAGAAGAGATTCTATTATAAACAAACTAAAAGATTATTGGTTTTAAAATTAGGGTAAAAAGGCTATTCTTACCTTGGTAACTGACTAAATAAATTTCATCAGAGGGATTAAACAGTTATATTACCTTAAGATAATTTTGATTAGAAGAGGCCATATACTTCACTCATCCTCCAACTGACCTCAACTTTAAGTTTGTTTTCTCTTAAATACTATCACTGGAGAATCAATTTGCATACTTTGAAACACCATTCAAAATCCGTTCTAAGAAAACCAACGCAACCTCAAACTCAATTTCTCAAAACCTCGTCAAACATGAAGTCTTACAACAATGAACTTTGTAGAAGTACCTTTACAACTAGAGTATTTCACCAAAAATCGAGATATAGTCGGCAGAAAAATTATTGAATGACACATTCATTTTTTATTATTATTATTATTATTTTTTTTTTTGTCTTTTAGTTTGATCGCTAAATTTTATCATCAACTTACTTTTTTACAATCTGCATAAATACTGAGGTCATGATTCGACAAATTACTTAACAAAACAGTATTAGGTGCACATCTTTATAATACGAATTATTGTTGGCGTTTCAATAATTTTGCTGCTGAATATATCTATACCGTACTGCGATCCCACCTTTCAAAACCTCAACCTAACTATTTATTTAACTATGGGAAATCTTCGGAAATCTCTAACAGTTTTATGAACTTCGTAAGGCGCCTTACGCCTTTATAATATTTTTATAATAACATTTTAATAAATTATTACCAAAAGTCTTCTCATATGAAAGTATTATAACCTACTATAAGTACTTAATAGTTTCTAAAAATCACTAGCAGTAGTGTTCACTAATCTTTACTTTGTACGTTTGTTTTTGAATGATTTTTTTTATATTAAGTAAGAATTTTTAATTCTATAAACCACTTTAGTAAAATTGTGCTATAATTATAGTTCCAAAAAAAAAAAAAAAGAAGAAGAAGAAGGTTTCCTTCAGTTTTTTTCTTTTTTCTTTTGAAGTTTCTGTTATAATGATGGACTACAATGTGCTTTGGTTTGAAGAAATGAAATACGTTTTTCTTCTTGGCCTTCTATCAGGAAAAACTTCTCTTTTTAGCCCCTTCTCAAGTACCTCTCTTATTATACACTAATGATATCATGCAATAAGCACGAAGGGGGGAAAAGTAAAAGCTGTTTCATTACGTGATAAACTACTTGGATAGCATTATTGATACGATGGATCCAGAGAGAATAGCTTGAGAAATGGATCTAGGAAGGAATAGTTAGTTATTCTGTGCCTTTCTGGAACAGTTCTGAATTCGAAAGAATTAAGTTATCTTTGTTTTATTCTTTTATATTTGTCTGAGGTCAGTGGAAGATTGCTTAAAAATGTGTCTTTCAAGATATAATTAATAATTTTCTTTTCAATCATTCTTCTTTCTTTCTTTCACTTTTTTACTACTTTTTTTACCCATATATGGTAGGGAAAGAATTGGTTTTCAGTCGAGTTTTCTAAATTAAGATTTAAATGTATTTACCTGAATTTAGGTTCCCTGAATAGAAAAATCTAGCTGTTGTTCTATGCATGTGCCTGTCTATTTGTCTGCCTATTAACATCATAATTCAAGATAAATATTAGCAGGAAGTTTAAACTCTGTATTATAAATCTGTATTGTATGGAGATGCGAGTTGAAATGTTAAAATTGAAGAAATAGTTCGTGTACAGGGACATACAAAAAATTTAATTTCATTAAGTCTGTGGGTAAAATTTCTAGTAGGCACAGTTTAACATATTTATATTACACAAACCAAAATGACACGAACACCTATTTCATACCTGCCAACCATCTCCTTATGAAGCGTAAAATTTTTAGCACCCGCCTTTTTTTTCACACCAGTCATTTTTTTAGAGTAATTTTATTCTTATTTAATTGTAACAGCATTTGGAAAGAATTACTCTAAAATTGAAGTGCTGAGGAAATAGGGGCGTGTTTTCAAAGGGCGTTAACAATTTTAAGCTTATTAATGAGATGGTTGGCAGGTATGTTTGTTTTTTTATATATATTAATAAAAGCATGTTTCGTATTGAATAGGGTGTACGAAATATTCACCGATTGTTCATAGGTCCATACATAAGATTGACGTCACAAGAAAGCTGTACTAGGAAATTGTTAGAAGTGTGTTTCAAGTTGTGTTATGTGATTTTTCATACTGTGCTAAATTTAAGTACACTATGTGGTGTATAGTTTTACCAAGTGTGGGTAAACTGCGTTGGAATGATACTTAATTTATCATGCTTATGTCTTAGACAAAATCTCGATTGATGTCCCATTTTAAACGCAGACGTTTATATACAATTACGCATTTTGAGTTAATTTGAAAACAAAAATAAAATTTTTAATATATGATATGTATGTAATTTATCAGCATAACTTAAAAACAAATCATTGTAGGAAAATCAAATTTTATATTTCGTTTGCTACTTAAAAATATTAACTACCATTGGTGGGTTTCAAGGAGTGGTGTTTGTAAATTTCTTTTTAGCTGTTGACGTACACTTACTCAGAAATATATGTCAAATAAAACTATTTATAAACCTATTTTGAAATGTGTTTAATGTAAATTTATTTAATGTACTTGTTATCTTGCCCATTAATCAGCAATCAGGGTAAAAGAAAATTGTGTAA
Source organism: Salticus scenicus (assembly GCA_963930645.1). Lineage (NCBI taxonomy): Eukaryota > Metazoa > Arthropoda > Arachnida > Araneae > Salticidae > Salticus > Salticus scenicus. Next base: position 217,469,983 of record OZ005654.1, on the reverse strand, counting down.
GTACCCACTAGTTTTTTTTTTCCTTTAATTAGGAATTTTAATAATTCATGTAAAGTATTCATAGTGAAATATATTCAGAAAGTAATTATTGCTTCTATACATATAAATTTACAGGCATGTAAAAATCATTAAAAACTATACAAGCTCTATGCTTATAAATTAATTACCATAGCTTAAAAATAGTGTATTCTGCACAGATTTGTCCGCATTTTATTAGTCAAAATTAGTTCATGTTAAAATATATATATATATATTAACAAGAATGTTTTGGATATCACAAAACTTTCTTCTATATTTTCCTATACAAAGGCACACCATGCAATGTATTTGTTAAAATTATTAGTTATCAAAATTATTTTCTATGATGAATGGACACTATTTTCATCTCGGAGAAGTGTAACGCTGACGAAATATTTATTTTATTTTTTTATTTTTTCCAATGGAGAACAGAAAAATGCATGTAAGTTTTTTTTTTTTTTTCTTTTTGTCGTTGTTGTTGATGTTATTGTTGTTAAAAGTTAAAAAAAAAAAAAAAAAAAAAAAAAAAAGCGGTAACCTTTGTCTTAAACTATGATAGATACATAGTTCAGCCATTCGTTTTAAAGGTATTCACGAGTTCAGTTGGAAAATACTCGTTTTGAATTTCTTCACCGCATAGAAGTTAAGCGCTACTGTTCTTTAGAAAATGCTTTAGATCATTCTTTTTTTCTTTTAATTTAGTAAAGTATCTCTAAAACAAGTCACTGTCTGGTAATCTCAACTAGCATATCTAAATTTCTTAATATTTTGTTTAGAAAACAAGTTTATAAATTCTTCATTAATTGAGAAACCTACATCAAGAAAAGGACCAGATACACTGTGAAAAATGTGCACACTAGATCACTGGTCAGTAACTGGCGAAAAACATTCCAGTCACTGACCGTCAAAATGAAATTTTGCCCCTAAATCTCTCATTATTTCTTTTTCTCGAAGAAGGGAAGCGTCCAGTGAACATTGGGAATTTTACTGCAATTTGTTCCAAATACGGGTTTATTCTCGAACAAGGGTGCTGACCGTTTGATTTAACGTTCAGCTTTTCGAATTTTACGGAAATTTCCTCCATTGTATAGAAAATGATAGAAAGTCTTTTACAAAAATTTCAAATAACTATTTCTCACACATTTTTGATTAAAAAAAGAAAAAAATCAAAATGGGAAATATTTTACATGCCACAAATACACTGGAAAAAAAAAAATATGTGACTGACATCTAGAAAATGAATTGTGGCTCTAGTAAATATAGTTCCATGTCATCTTTATAAATTCTAGTTCCCATTGCTAACGAGTTCAAAAAATCTCTAATAGAGTTCTAGAGCATTTTCCTATAATATCATAGTCAATCTCATTTAAAAATTTGAAAATAAATGCAAAAACAAGAGACGAGTTATAAAATTCTGCTGTATTACCCAATTATAAAAAATTAAGCAAAAATTTCTCGAAATAAAAGGATTATAATATTCATGATATTCATAATATTGTTTTACCATCTAGAAGAGTGTAGACTAGAAATTCTCGATCATTTCGTCTATCCAGATTATTTGTTTACCTTATATGCATAGCTCAAAAACTTTATATTTCTACTTTAGGATTTCAGAAAATGACTACTTATTCGTTCTAGATGAAGACTATACACCCCCCCCCCCTCAATGTAGAAGTTTTGTTGTATAATTTACCCATTTATAAAATTATATTATTATTACAAATATACCATAATACCACAGGCAACTAAAAAATATTTTTCTTTGTAATAAAAAAGGAACTAAATAAATAAATAACATAAAATAAATATTAGTGTTTTGATACGAGGCAAGTATTAGTTCGGTTTTCTAAATTAAAGTTATTTGAATTTATTTTTCAATACCAAAGAAAATAATCCTTTAATTAAAAATATGGACATTTTACATTACGTTCTTAAACGTTTTAATCAATCAGTAAAATTAATCTGAATTTATTGCAAAAAACACATCTGATAACCAGGTGTAAAGCAAACGAATTCTCATTCAATTATTTCATTATAAAATGAAATCAGAATTGTTGACTGGTGAATTTTATTTATTATTATTATTATTATTATTATTATTATTTTAGATATATATATTTCTCCTATTTAGAGTAAAATTGAAGGCATTTTACTAATTAAAAATTTCCAACTGTAATATTTTTACTTGTATTAAATTTCAATTCTATTCAATTTCATAAATTCTTAATTAAAAAATGACTTACAGTTATTCATTAAAGATTTTAAATTATATCGCATGCGCCTTATTTTAACTTTCTTTTATTCTATATTTTAATCTACCTTAAATGAAACTATAAATTAATTATGAGGAAAAAGTTTTTTTTTTTTTTTTTTTTTTGAAAATTAAGCAAATTTTAATTTTTACGAAAAGTTTTTTTAAGGGATTTAAACTGTAAAATTTAATATAATATTGTTGGTACGAAAATGAGGAAAGATTTGAAAACAAAAAGTGGAGAAATTTAATGTTCTTATTGTTTCTAATGAAACATGAAAGAAAAAAAAAACAATTAATAAAGAATGTTTCTAAGATTAATTACTTTAAATATTTCAAATTCAATAACTGAAATAGAGTGTCTTTAAGAATAAAAATGAATTAATGAATTAATTAATAGCAAGAACGCAAAATCATACGTTTCACACTGATTATTAACACTTTCAACTACACGTACACGTTGCATCATTTAATCACTCCAGTGTAGTTTGCCTATTTGATCCCACATCGGAAATACAGTAGTACAGAAAGATAGACATATGAACTAATTAATTTCACAATCACTTACTTTTAATTACAGTTAGAAAGTGTAAAAAAGTCTAACACAAACAAAATTGCAATTTCAACATTTTCCAGTTGTCGCATTTATTGTATCCAAGTATTTTAGTGTAGCCGTATAAATCTTAACGCTAAACATGTCATATTCTAGGGGGGGGGGGAGCATATGAATAGTAAATGTCAATTTCGTTATGAAAAGTTAGAACAATGTTATTTAAATATGATTTGTAAAATTACTTCTCATAAAGTGGGATGCTTTGGCTTTATTTTGGTACAGACAAACTTTTAGTGCACACAAACCTGTTCAGATATTTATACCATTGTAACGCGTTAGGTTCAAACACGAACGAATACGTTAAATAGCCTATCGATATTGAGCCATCTTCCCTATCATTTAAAACAATATAGACGGCGCTGTCGCCATTCTTGGCAAAATATCTAATGATATTTTGCAATGAAGTTGTCTGAAGTTGTACGTTCTCGCTGAAACATGTAGATGCGGCCTATAAGAAGAAAACTGTTGTATCTTAAATTTATACTTTTTCTTTTTTTTTTTTTTTTTTTTTTTACTGCGCGAAATGTAAATATGTATATAAGGATTTATATATTTATTGTGATTGTGCTTTATTATAATTAAAATATTAAATAATAGGATTCCAGAGCTCGTTCTTCATAGTTCTATTGTGGAATTTTTAATAGAGAATATTCAATAGTGATTTTGATAACATAGATCATTATTAAAAAATTCTAGAGGCAAACAGGCAGGCAGAAAGACAGACAGGTAGACTATTTGAAATCAAAATCATTCTTAAAGGTTGTTGAAAAATGTTAAAAATGCTTAATTAAAACGAAAAATCAATTCCAACAGTCACTAGTTATTGCATTAATTACTTGAATATTTTTGTGTGGCCTTGTAAATCTTAATGCTAATCATACTTTATACCGTAGAAAACATTTTTTTTTCTTTTTTTCGGGGGGGGGGGGGGTGAATAATAGAATTTAATTTCTTTGTGATCTGTGCAAAATAAAGTAATTAAAATATGGTTTATAAAAACACCATCATGTAACGCAATGCTTTAGAATCCTTACGGAGGACCCTTTACATATACCAGTCGTATCATTTATACCATTTTCAATAGGAAGCATCCCAAACTAAACTTAAATAACATATATCAGTTTCAAAGAATTCCGTGAATATATCTGGGAAGTCAGACAGACGGGAAAACTGAAGTCATAAACACGTTTCAGCCTTACTAAAAATTCTTAATAAAACAAGTGTTGTAATAAGCAGAAATATTTTTCTACAGTTCCATCAAATAAACCCTTTTTCCAGAAACTGCTCAGTCTAATAATTTTAAAATGTGAAAGCAAACCTTAAAAGGAGTAAAAGCTTTACACAATAAAAATGGCGTCAGAAATACGAATAAAAATGTGCGGTTTAATTTATAAATTTTATAGTTATAAGTATATGAAAATCGATTTTCTTCGAACATGATAAATAATACGCTATAAAAAAATAAAAATAAAAAAGTCCTCTGAAAATAGATTTAATTTACGTAATATAGGGTACTGATAAACCGCAGAAGAATGATCCTTGGCGTCATCTGCGCATGGGTGCATAGGGTTGGTCCATTTATAAAATAAGAATGTCCGTAGTATCAATGATTCTACACATAGCAAACGAAACAAGAGTAATAGAAAAAATTTCACCTCTCCCATCCGTTGCTGTCTTCTCTAGCACGTGAGTAGAATAGTCCTGGCACTTTGCCAGCAGGGGATCAATCTAACGCGACCGGAGAGTAAGTTGGGAATAATTATGAACATTGGGTAATTCAGAACCATTAGCACTCGTGTATGAGTAATTGGAAAAAAAAAAGAAAGAAAGAAAAAGAAAGAAAGAAAGAAGGAAATAAAGGTTTGATTTGCAATAACTTGCAAATTAATAATATTCTTCCATTTTAAAAATCCATTTTAAAAATTTTTGATAAGCAGAAAACTAACCACCGTTTTTTCTGCTTATCAAATTCGATTCCTCCAGTGACCGTGTAACTTCTTCTTTACATCGGAAAAATCCAAGCAAATCATTGTTTATAAACAGTAATTGGTTAGTTGTTAATACTTTAAACAAAATTACAAATGTTTTGATGAAGATCTTGATGTCTCTTACTCCGTTTCAAGGCCTTTTACAGGAGAGTAAATATAAACATAACTTCATTTGTTTTAATTGAGACCGATATATTCACCATCACTTTAAAAGCAAAACAACAGTTATTCTGGCGTTACCAAGATGCAAAAATCGGTTTGCAAATATTATTTACATATTTAGTTGCAGTGTAAACATGAAAGAAAAATGAAATAAGAATTTTTTTTTTCATTTATCTGACATAGGTTATGTACTTACCAGAATTTCACCTACTGCTTGCTTGTTATGTAATAATTATCTGATGTATTGCATTGTAATAAAAATTGGTAATAAAATCATCAGCATTATATTTTATGTTTTATCCCAATGATTCAGTATTATTTTGGTTGAAGTATAAATTATTATTTTCTGATAGAATTAAGCTTTAATATTAAATTAATGGATTAATGTGAACTACGATGAGGATCAACAACGCACGAACAAGGAAATTTGAACTACATACGTATTTCCCTTTTTATACGATGTTTGTTGCTTATAAACCAATTAAATTTCCGCATTAATTAATTATTTTTTTTAACAAACCATTCAAACACTTTATTGATACTCATAATTACTTCCAATAGTCGAAAGGGGGGTAATTATGAACAAGCATTTCAAGGATGGGGGGTGGGGTGGGGGGTTCTAAATCCTATATCTCTGACTTCCAACGAATATGACTTGTAGAAAGAGAATGAAATATTTCCCTTTTTGCAGTTTTAGAAGGCTTTAGATTCACCATGGATTTTCAACGTTTCAATGCTTAAAACTTATTAATTTTTTTGTAATTACCCCTAAACAAACCTATACAGGCTTCTGATAATTACCTATATATATTTTTTGATGGTTAAAAATATTCACGGAACTTCACTTCAAAATTTTCTCAATGCTGTAACTCATTTAAGACATAACCACACAATTTCTTGATATTTTTGTATTTGGAAGATCTATTTTTTCATAATCTTAAATATAGATTAAGAACAATAGATTGCTACAAGTATAATTCTTGATAAATCTCGAAAATTTTGAATCATATTCTTTTAGAGATGGATTCCGTTATTTCTTATATGTTGAATGAAAATGATTCATTTATAATAATGGACCATATTCTCACTTTGGGTTCGAGGCTACAAGAATATCAGCTGGTTAGGCAAACAATCCTCAACTCTACCATAGCAAAGCATTGTGGCTTGCAAATTTTTATCTTGCAATATTATTTATAAGAGTTACAGATTATATGAAATTGAAGTAAGAGTGATACAGTGATACCTTTGTTTTGTTTTTAATCCAGTTTTAGTAATATTTCTTATATGTTGAATGAAAATGATTCATTTATAAGAATGGACCATATTCCTACTTTGGGTTCGAGGCTACAAGAATATCAGCTGGTTAGGCAAACAATCCTCAACTCTACCATAGCAAAGCATTGTGGCTTGCAAATTTTTATCTTGCAATATTATTTATAAGAGTTACAGATTATATGAAATTGAAGTAAGAGTGATACAGTGATACCTTTGTTTTGTTTTTAATCCAGTTTTAGTAATATACTTTAATATTAATCAACATATGTAATATTAAAAGTTGCCATGTGAACTGTGGCGATGTTAACAAATTTAAATGGATGTTCCATTTAATAAATTCCTTTATTAAAGTGATTGAAATTCTAATTATTGATGTCTATATATATATGTGTGTGTGCATATAAAACGTTCTTATTAATCTTTAATTCATTATATATATATATTTGTGTGTGTGTATACATAAAATGTTCTGCAATTTTACGATATGGAATAGTCTTAACTTTACCATTCGATTCAGTTGTTTACAATTCTTTTTTGTTCTTGTTTGAACAGATATCTGATTATTAAGTTTCACTGGAGAAATATTTTGGAAAATTTAAGCGTAACAATAAAATGGCATCTTGAATCTAATTTATTTACAAAATATCGGCCACGTGTTCGGCGATTTTACCTACTGTGACGTCGCAGGAATATTGTCCATTAACAGTGTTTGATTTAAAATGATTCATTAGTAAATTAGCCCTATTAATATAAGACCTTTATCCTATAGTGAGATAGATATACCGGTACGAAGTAAATTAAATAAAATAATATTGTGATGTGAATGAAAAAATAATCATAGTAAGATACGTAATAGTGTAAATTAATTTTCTTTATAAATTAAGTATTTTAGGTGGAATCTAAAATGAACAGTAGATGACATATTAATGCACTACATTTAAATAGTTGAAAGGAAATTAGTTTTATTATAAAAATTCAAATCTTCCAAAAATAACACTGAAATTAACGTCACTGTTAAAAAAATATATATATTGAATAAAAAAAGTAATATTTCATTCTTAGTTTGAAGGAATGAATAAAATAATGGAAGAAGAAAGATTCAAAAGAAACCAAAAAATAAATAAATAAATAAATAAATAAATAAAGACGTCATTATTGTAACGATGTATTCAGAGGAAATAAATTTTATCTGTGATAAAATAAATAAATAAAATAAATCTTAAAAATAATTTAAAAGAATAGATGCATTATTTTGTAACCCATTTAACGATTTATCGTTCTTTCTCGATCTTCGTTAAAATTCGCAAAATTATGGTCAAAATATTAAGCTAAATTAGGGAGGGGGGATCAAGAAATGTACTTAAAACGATTATAATAAATAATAAAAGAAATAATTATATTTAAAATATCGCCCACTAGGTGGATGAAATTTTGTAGTTTTATTATAGAAGGTTATATTTTACCTCGTGTATTGAAAAGAATAACGATTCTTATTTGTCGGTTAAAGTTACACAGTGCACATCTGTAAAGTCCCAGCTACCCATCTGCCAAATATTGTAGCTCTGTGATCAGTAGTGTGAGCAACACAGCACAAACAGACACATACACACACTTCTCTTTATATATATAGATATTGGTCGGAATCATATGGTAATATAGTGTAAAGAGCGACGGCTATGAAATACATGGTTCAGAAACAAAAATATATAATAAATGCTGAGATAGAGTCATCTTTAAAATCGCAGTTCTTAAATGATAGCAGATCCACCTGTCGTCGATAAATATCCAAATTGAGGTACCCTGGAAAGACACTGCAGGCAGCGGGAACATGGGCCCGATGCAGTGCGGACGGAAAAAGACCTCGGGTAGGCAGCAGGTTTTCAAAGCGAGGTTTAGAACGATTTAAATGTAGTAAACTTTTTTTTTTTTTATAGTTTTTTTTTTTTTTTTAAGTTTTTTTATTTATAATAGATATAAGAAATAAATAGTGATACATTTTTTTTTCTTTTTTCTTTTCTTTTCTTTTCTCTCTCTTTTTTTTTTTTTTTTTTTTTTTTTTTTTTTAATTCATTTAAATACAGTGATCAGCGAAGCGGGCATAGCCTGCTAGTAAGTAAATAAATAAATGAGAATAGTTCAAGTTTTATAAATAATATTTATTTATTTATTTATTTATAAACCTTATTTTAATGCAAAATGAAAACTGAAATTTTCAACAAAGAAACATAATATTATTATGCTTAAGTCAATCTGTTGATAAACATAGCAAGTACTTTTGAATATTTATTTGTTTTAAATAAAGGAAAAGGAATTTAAAGAAATTCAATAAAGGCAATCTTTTGAGCTTTTTATCTTAAAAAAGCAAATAAATAAAAAGTTTAAGAAGCAGAAAAAAGCAAAAGAAATTCTCTGGTTTCATTTACTACTCAAAAAAAGTTCATTTTCTTTATTTTTCTTTATTTCTTTATTTTATTTTATTTTTGTAAGTTTCAAGAAAGCTTTTTGGACATAAATCAATGCGCCTGACCCTCGACGGAATAACATTTTTCTTTTTTTCTTTCCTGCAACAAACATTAACTTTCACACGCCTGTAGATGAGCTATATTTTTAAGCAATGTCTTTTCCTTTCTTTTTTTTTTTTTTTTTTTTCCCTTTTAGTTTGGAGAATTATTGCAAAATATAAACAAAGTTATTTGTTATACCTCAAAATGGATGCATTTACAAAAAATGAGATTAAAAGTAAGCATTAAAAAATTAAGTAGATAATTCAATGGGGAAAATAATATTGCTAATATCTTCTTTCTGATAAAAGCCCAAGTTTCTCAGAACTAACGCTCAACGTCATTGCTTTAAAAAAAAAAAAAAAAAAAAAAAAAAAGGTATTGTAAATAAAAAACTTGGTTTAGAGGAATGAAAAAATAATGTAAGAAAGATGATTTAGCAAAAAAAACCTGAAGTCACAATTGCAAAAATGTATACAAATCATATTTTAGTATATGTACTGCCGAAGCAAGTACACTGCAAAAATGTATTAAAAAGAAATATCGGTGATTTGAAATAAATAAAATAAGTCGTTAAAGATAATTTAAAAGAATATATGTAATGCAACATAAGGACCGCCATTTGACAATTCGACAGATTTCTTTCTCGGCCAACAATATAATCCGCCAAATTATGGTGAAAGCATCAAGCTAAATTTGAGATGGAAAAACCCTAAAAATATAGTTGAAACGATTATAATAAATAATTAAAAATAATAATATTATAGTCGAACCTCGTTAAAGTGAACATTGATAGCGTGAATTACTTTTAACATGAACTGTGTCTACAGTCCCCGTCAAAAGGAAGATTAGTTTCTGAGGTACTGATAGCATGAACTACTGATAACATGAATACATTTTTTATCCCTTTTGAGATTTACGTTAACGAGGTTCCACTGTATTTGGAAATATAGACCGCTAGGCGGAAGAAAGCCGTCTGTACTGTAATAAAATGTTATATTTTCCCACGTGTGTTGGGGGGGGGGGGGGGAATAAATCATGGTTCTTATTTATCGTTTAAAGTTTTGTACATTGTGAGTAAAATAAATGATCTGGAATGACTCCACTCGACTTTTCGTACATTAAGTTATTAACAAATGTATAATTAAATTAATGTAAGAGAAGTCGTTAATAAAACAAAAGAGAAAATTATAATAAAATGTTTGATTTTTTTTCTCCAAATACACTCATGTTTGTGAACACCATGAAATGCGACTGAGCTGAAATTTTACCAAAATACAAATTACAGTTTGTTAAACAATTAATTAATATTTCAGAGTGAGCAGCGCCGTCTGAAATACTTCTGAAATCGTACAAATAGAGAGCTGTAGCGGGGCATTGAAAATTACCTACACTACCTTTCCATAAAAGATCGGACACTTTCAATTTCTGGCGTCTTTTTCAAATATCTCAAACAGTACTTGACGAATTATCTTGAAACTTCAAGAGTGGCAATAATGTGTTACACCTCATATTTTTCAGTGATAGTTTTGCTCAAAAAATAAAAGGGGGGGGGGGGGTCTAGTAAAAAATTAAATAAGGGAAATTTTTGGGATCACCCTGTAAAAAGCAATGCTCAAAATTCAATCTGACTATGATATGTGATTATGAGGCTCCTTCTTATTCACTATATAATTTTTTTTTAGACTGCCACCATATATTTATGGAGATATAACGGTTTCTTTAAAAAATTGAAAAAAAAATACTTTTTTAACTATAACACGCAAGGTATTAAATCCAGTACAAAAATATTTTAAAGAAACTTGATACATAACATTAGACACAGCACAGTGCAATCAGATTGAAAAAATATTATATGTCTAAGGAAATACAAAAATAAGGAAAATGATAAAGGATTTTCTCAATATTTATTTCCAATGAAGGACCATTGTATTACCATTTATTGAACCAAAATAAAAATGTGAGTAAAATCCCTTATAATTTAGCCGTTTTTTGAGAGGAACTGAATGACAGTTCATTCTTTCTTGACACTATACTTGTTTGGGTTTTTTTTATATATATAACTCAATTCATTTGGCTATTAAATTATGCAAATGAAATTTCGCTAAAGCTTGCGCACGTGCAGTTAAAAATTATTTAGTAAAAATGCTCATATTTCATTAGATATTTAATATTTTTTTAATTCTGATTGCCGTATTCTGTGTCTAATGTTGTGTTTCAAGTTTCCTAAAAATGGTTTCGCTCTGGGTCTAAAACCTTGCATGTTACAGTTAAAAAGTGACTATTTCTTTCTTTCTTTCTTTTTTATTATTATTATTTTTTTTTTTTTTTTTTTTTTTTTTTTTGTAATTTTTTAAAGAAACCGTTGCATCTCCATAAAAAATGTGTGGTAGTCTCATAAAAAATTATGCACAGAATGAGAAGGTGAGACGTAATAATACCTCTTCGACGAAAAAGGGTGATATTGTCGCATAGATGTCGTGAAGAGTCAAAGTGAGCACTCGAAGTCAAGTAGCAAACGTAGTTTATTAGTAGCACAAACTTGTAACACAGCTACACTCGGCTGAGAACATCCTCAAACTGAGGAAGGAGTCGCTTATATACAATATTCGAATATTCCAGAATACATGATTAACATAAATTAGAATATTCTAGGAACTGCTAGAATAGGAAATTAAATATGGAAAGATAATTATAAGAACCTAGAAATATTATTTTAGAGTCTTTAAATTTACTTTCCCCCGGCTGGAATCGAACTGAGGCCGTCTGGGTGACAGTCGAAAGACATACCTCTACACCAAGGCGGCTGTAAAGAAAGCTGATTTTGTGGCATTGATTGCCCTCCTTTCAAAGAAAAGCGTCTCACTGTTTTAGGACTTCTGTGTTAAAGCTCTAGTCCTCGAACGCGTCATGGGTCCCTTGTAAGTACCGTTCGTTTTAGAAGGAACAACATCATCCTGATTTTGTGTGTTCTCAATCTGCTTGTCCGGATCATGGTAGGGTTTCATACGTAATACGTGGACAACGTCTCTTGGTTTTCTTCTTCGCGAGGCAGGTTCAAAATCTTGCACCTCATAAGCTCCGTTCACATGAAGCAACTTCAACCCGTGTCAAAACGACCCGGGAATTTGAAAAGCGGGGTTTTACAGAGTCAAAATTTAGGCTGTTCACACTATCAACCCTCACTGTAGCAGCGTCATACGTTTCTTGAATTCTGATTGGCTGTTTGCAAGATTAACGCATGAGTTCGGAGAAAAGAAGCGAAACCGTATTGTCCGCGAAAACGTGAATTTAATTTCATGTTTGACTTTGACAGCAGCTGAGAATAAAAAGATTACATACATTATTTAATTTTAGGATTATATATTTTATATTATTCTTCATTATTAATATTTAATTTTACATTAAGTTTTTAATGCAAATTTAATATTACAAACAAATCATTCTGAATTTAATTTTTTAAACATGAAAATTTCAGTATCTTTTTTATATGTAGTAAATATATATATATATATATATATATATATATATATATATATATATATATTATGTATTAGAAATTTAATTATTAATATTATTTTGAATATTAAGATTGTAAACGGGATCGGGAAATAAAATAAGTTTTGATATTAGTTTTATTTATATTGTTATTACAATTAAACTTAGTCGATTGAAATACTAATATAATTAACTTTACAATACTTTGATTTTAAATTAGTTAAATTAAATTATGCATTATAATTATATTAAATCTAAATGCATTAAATAATAAAATAAATGATTAAACTTTTAATTCAGATTTTATTACCTTAAAGATTTAAAGTAATATTACTACATTAATAAATACTAGGTCAGATACTTATTTCATTTCTTGCTATCATAACTAATAGATATTCTTAAAAATATTTCAACATAAATCTTTCATAAATCTTTATCTTTTATTATGCATCGAAATAAGAATTCATAAAAAAAAAAAAAAAAAAAAAAGTATTCTTGTGCATCTGTAATAAAAACTATAAATTAGAGTTTTGTGCATATATATTTTATTATTAAAACTCCTTTTGTAATTAAATTAAAAATATTCTGTAACCAAAAGTATTAAAACCAAAATTCAATAGAAAATCACGGAACCTCTTAAATAATCCGAAACTAAAATCCAAACCTCTTAAAATAATTTTGTGGAGGGCATTCCACCTAGGCCTAGAGCCCTTGTGATATCAATCAGCCTTAATGCTCACAACACCACTTAATTTTTTTTTTTTTTTTTGATTAAATATGTCGATAATTATATATATATATATATATATATGTGTGTGTGTGTGTGTGTGTGCGTGTGTGTGTGTGTGTGTGTGTAAGAACAGTAGCAATGGGATACAATTACCTATAAAAGAAAATTTTCAATGAAATCTCTAATATAGTAAAATATAAAACAAATTATGAAATATATATTATTCAAATCTGTTCCCAAATAGTTTATCTATTTATAACCCACTTCTAAAGTTAAATTTTATACGTGAACTCAAGATATAGGTATTATAAATTTGTTCTGTTTATATAATTAAAATTGCTTCTCTTCCTCCTACCAGGAAAAATATATATATAGTTCTTATAACTGTTATTAACCCAACAAAATTCGATATATTGGCCATACTATTAGGCGAATAAATATGGGTATCGGGTTCGAACCATCGTCGGTCTGATCTTAATAGTTTTCCGTCGTTTTCCCTAAAACTTCCATGAGTATGAGCTAGTTTCCCTTAGAAAGTCCCCCTAAAAGACATTCCACCCAGTCCAGGCTCTAGTGTGTACAATGTATTTTAAATATTTTACAGCAACTCAGAAATATTTTATAAATACATTTGGTTATTACTTTGTAAATTCATTGGTAAGTTAAATCTTTATATATATATTAAAGATTGGCTGATAAATTAATTTCTTAAAATGATTATATATGTATGCATATATATATATATACATATATATATATATATATTGCTTGAATGCTGGAAATTAAATGAAAAAAATTAATATGCAAACATAAAAACATTTTTCAAAAATTATTTTATCAATTAATAGAGAAAGCAATATTCAAACATGTTTAGAATATATTGTTAAATAAATTATAATAATGTAAAATAAAGAGAAATGTTAAAAATTGTTTAGCAGGATTAATTTTTAAAAAATATATAATTTTTTAATTTAATTTTATTGAATTTAAATAGTTTTTGAGAAATTTTAATACTTAATATTGTTATATCCCATTGCATATGCATACAAAATGTTTATAATTCTAAGAAGTTATTTACAAAAGAAAAAAAAAATGTTTCTACCATTTCCTTAAATAACCTTTATAATACAAAAAAATTATTCATATTGTAAAACAATATTAATTTACTATATGTTAGTTTACTGAGAATTTTAGAAATTTCAATAAAAAAGGAAAAAAGAAAAGTGCAAAACACTGTGCCCGTTTTATATTTTTCATTTATATAATATCCATGCATTATTTTAAATTCCTTCCTCTAGTATTATTATTCTTCAATTAACTTCACAGAACAATACGCACACACAAAATAATAATAAAATAAAATAATAAAAAAGAACGCAGTTTATCTCTTGAAAATAGTGCGCAATTCGCTGTCCCAGTATTGAAGCAGAAAGAAACAAGCGAAAAGCATTCTAGGTAATTCGCGGGTTATTCCCTCTTATCCCCACAAGACGTTAGATCGCGCCCATCACAACTGCTCCAGCTCGTTCCTTTTTCTAATGAGCATGCGCGGGGACTTGCTCAAGTTGCCGGCCAAAATCATGAAGGTCTAAGTATGATATTAATTCGCCGCCGGTGCTACCCTCTATTACCGATTAATTTAACCAAACATTTTCACTTTCAGAAATTTTATTTTACTTTCCCTTTCAAACTTTTTTAAAATAATAAAAATCTCAGACTCAGAATTTTTTTAATTTTACATTAAATTTTATTCTCCACCAATAAAAAAAAAAAAAAAAAAAAAAAAAAAAGAATGAAAGAAAGGTTTAGAAAAAGATTCAAATTAATATTTGAAAGTGCAGGAGGCTCTTCATTTATGAAAATATTCATAGATAATTAGAGAAAAAAATCAACAATTTAATAAAATAACAACAGAATTGTATGAGATATAATAATTCCATATAAAGTTTATTGGTGTTTTATGATTGTGTTTATATTAATTTTTCACATCAAATACTTTGTATGAAAGTTTTAAACTGATACAAATGATGTAGAAAATTGATTTTAAATTAAATTATGTATAATTTCCTATCCTTCGTATAATACTGCTTATTAATATTTCCAAATAGTAATTTATAACATTAAGAAAAAATATATAAAATATTTCAGTTTTAAATTGCATTATATTATTATCAGTAAATTAAAAAAAAAGTAAATTTGAATTAATTTAAATCCTATATATTCAACTCTAAATATTATACTATATTATGCATAACACAGAAAAATTTCATAAAATTTTTTCTAACTATATTTGAAGTATTCTCATCAATATTATATCAAAAATTTATTGGAGTACTTAAAAATAGGCATATTCAAAAACTAAGCAAATGAGAGTTAATGTTTATCACTAACAAACATTAAGAGGGTCATTTAAACTGTTTATCCTCTTCCCTTCCTCCCTGTTTGAATCAGAATGTCATAAGACAATATAAAAAAGTTTTAACATATTTTATCAATTTCAATTTTATTTTCAGTGCTAACCTCATATATGATATATAGTTAAAGAATTTGATCCCCTTTGATAAATATTACTGTTTCGAATAAATTTCAAATTTTTATCATTTGATTATATTATTTATAATTTTTCATTTAAAAATATACAAAAATCTTTGTTGGAGCCATAAACTGTAATAATTAGAATATATTAAACCCATGTCTTAAAGTAAATTAATGCTTTTTGCTTATTTTACTTAATTATTTATTAAACAGTGGGAGGCATGACTATGACTAGAAAAGCTATAAAACAAAATAAAATGTTTTTACGACTTATATATGTAAAATATTTATAAATAATACTGACATGAAATTAAATTTCTATATAGCTAGAAGCTTCTAAATTAGATTTAATAATAATAATAATTGTAAATATTTGCATGGGAGAAAATAAACAGCTTTACTAATCCTCTTACTGTTTGTTTTTGATAAAAATTAACTCTCATTTGCTCAGTTTTTAAGATACGTACTTTTAAGTACTTTGTTAAATCTAATAAAATTCTTATTTAATATTAATGGGAATATCTCGAATGATTGTTAGAAAAAATCATATGTAATTTTTCTATGTCATGCACAATATAGTATATTTTTAGTTGAATATATAGGATTTAAATTAATTCAAATTTATTTTCTTTATAATTTACTGATAATAATATAATGCAATTTAAAACTAAAATATTTTATATATTTTTTTCTTATTGTTATAAATTAATTGGAAATATTAATAAGCAGTATTATACGAAGAATAGGAAATTATACATAATTTAACTTAAAACCAATTTTCTACTTCATTTGTTTCTATTTAAAGCTTTCATTCAAAGCATTTGATGTGAAAAAGTAATATAAACACAATCATAAAGCACTATTAAACTTAATTTTGAATTATTATATCTCATATACACTTCTGCTATTTTATTAAGTTTTTAAAAATATTGTTGATTTTTTATTTTATTTTTATTATTATTATTATCTATAAATATTTTCATAAATGAAGAGCCTCCTACACTTTCAAATATTTATTTGTATCTTTTTCTATACCCTATTTATTATTATCATTTTTTTTTTTTTTTTAATTGGTGGAAAATAAAATTTGAAATAAAATAAAAGATTCTGAGTCTTAGATTTTTATTATTTTAAAAAAGGTTGAAAGGGAAAATAAAATAAAATTTCTGAAAGTGAAAATGTTTGATTAAATTAATCGCTAATAGAGGGTAGCACCGGCTGTGAATCAATTTCTTAGACCTACTTGATTTTGGCCGGCAACTTGAGTAAGTCCCCGCGCATGCTCATTAGAAGAAGGAACGAGCTGGAGCATTTGTGATGGGCGCGATTTAACGTCTTGTCTTATCCCCTAGTATATTGCGGGGTTGATTTCGGAGGAAAAATGACCCTGGTCTAACCCTGCTTTTATGCGGGATGGTCGCGAAGATTGACGCGGGTTTGACCCGGGTAGAAACTGCTCATGTGAACGGGGCTATAGGTGACATCTGATAAATGACGTAAAACCTGATATGGTCCAAAATATCTTTTTAAAAGCTTTTCAGAGAGGCCGACTTTCCGGACTGGAGTATACACCCACATGAGATCTCCAGGAGCATAAGAAACCACTCGGTGTCTGGAGTCGTAACGTCGACTGCAAACTCTGAAAGCCCAAGATAAAGACCGGTACTTATGCCAACCCCAGGTAACACATAACGTTGTTATATCGTCGCAAATAAGTCTGAACAGTGAAAAATTGGTTACGTTATTTTATGTCCGTTGAAAAATAGTTTTTATTTCGCAATATTCTCACTGAACAATTTCGTATATTTATTCAGTAATAAAGAAAACCTATAACAAACGTTGTTTTATGGTTGTACTTTTTCTGTTATTTTTTCGACGTTTTAAAATAGGTATTTTATTAGTTTTTGTTTTCCTCTTTGATTCTAATAAAAAATATGTTTTTTCAACGAATTAATAGGTACTTTTTATAAGTCATTATTTCCGTCAAATAACGTTGAATCTCTTCAGCTTGATATCGATACACGATTGTGAATTGGCGGGATGTGCGTATTATAATTTTGTTTAGAGTTTTAGAAGATGGTGTGCTGCGAAAGAACTTCTAACATGATAAGAAGAGAAGCTTTTGGCAAAGTAATTAACTAGTAGTAAGTAGATGTTCTTTGGCTTTCGGAAACCGTAACTAACGAAGCGTACCATATTGTAAGCTTTCTCCCGTTCTACTTGCAAAATCACCAAGTATATTGTGGCAAACCTTAAAAGCGTCTTACGAGTTACGACGCGTGCCATTTTGAAAGTGAATGTTCAATGTGATGTCAATGAAGCTTTCCTATTAAATTGGTATGTTTTCTAAGAAAGAATAATTAATTAAACGCAATTTAAAACTCTTTCATCGAAAGAGTAGTGAAAGGTAACAAAACTTGCTAGCTGGTTAACTCCTTAAAAGCTCAAAGTTATAATACTCTTTGGCTTTGGGTTTGTTTAACCTGCTAGCATAATATAAAAAATTCTCGTTTAAACAAGATTTTTCAAGTAATGAAGTAAGTGTTTCTTTTTTCCTTCTTTAATTTTATGTTTAAATTTTTGTCTTAAATATTCAGGGGTCGGTCTAACTTTAAATATTTAATACTCTTTTTTAAAACAGTACTTTTGTAAAAATTTACTTTTTTCATATTTACTTGAAAAAATATATCTATATATAATGTAACGCTACAATTGTTTTATTGAACTAAGTATATGCAGTAATTTTATATTATTAAAATCAGGTCTTATGTACACAAAAATTATACTTTTTCAAAAGCTTGTTTTATACGAATTTAAATTTTGTATAGGGAGCAAAACTGACATTCACAATTTCGGCTTAGATTTATTTTATTTTATTATTATTCATAAAATTATTATATTTTTGATTTTCTTTTAATTGAAGATTTTAATTTTTGTTTACATTGATTAATATTCCTAATTTCCGCTTTGATTTAATTATTTTATTTTATTATTAATAAAAGTATAACCTTTTTGATTTTCGTTTAATTGCAAACTGTAATTTTTGTTTACATTAATTAACATTCCCATTTTCTGCTTTGATTTTATTTATTCTATGATTATTAATAAAATTATTATCTTTTTGATTGTCTTTTAACTGCAAATTTTAATTTTTGTTTACATTAATTAACATTCCGAATATCCGCTTAGATTTATTTATTTTATTATTATAATCACAAATTATTATCATTTTGATTATCCTTTAATTTCAAATAAGTACTCTTAGCTAATAAATAGGCAATCACAGGGATCTAAATGTTGGTTTATGGAAATTTTAAATATTCGAGTTTTTAGCTTTATTATTATTAAATTGTGTGAATTAAAACTAACTAGAGTTTACATAAATAAAATAATTTTAAAACAATATATATAATTAGTATAGTATTTTTTATTGAAATCTATGAATTTTATCTATGAACTGCTTTTCACATAGATACATCTCAGCATCTGTTAATTAAAATTACACCAAATTTCATAAACAATTGATTAAGAAAATTAGTATGTTCTATCTAAAAGCGCCACTTGCAGTTATTTAACATGCACTAAAGTTTTATATAGCTTCTCAGAATAAAGGTTTTATATACAGAATTTGAAGCAATTTTAATTAACAGATGTTGAGATGTAGTCATGTAAAAAATCTCTGAAAGTGAGTAATGAGAGCATCGCCTGTCGGCTGATACACACTTTTAACTAATTCAGCATTCGTTTTTATATTGGTTGTCTCACATATCAAATTTAGTGCAGTTGTATGTGCTATAAAATTTAGCTTTCCTCGAAAAACAGAAGTTAAAAATTTTTACGTATCTAATATTTTCGCATATTGAGTATTAAAAAAGTAATAAAATGAATCATAAAAAAACCCACTAAAAATAATCTGAAGATATTCTAAAGAAATTAGTATTTTCTTAAGACTTTCTTCAAATATTTAAAAATATTTTAAAGATTTATCTTTTTCTACAAAATATCTTCAGAAATTTTAAAGACATTATAAAAAAATTTTGTAAACTTTCTTAAGAATGGGCCAAATAACTTAAGATATTCTGCAGATTTTCTTTAAAAATATCTGCAGAATATCTTGAGATTATTTTTAGTGGGGAAAGTCTAAAAATTAAGTAAAAAAGAATGTTCCAAAACTTTTTTAACATGGGAATTTTTTCTTTTTTAAATTATTAGCAATATTTTATAAACGAAAATTCAATGGATATGTAGAGCTAGCTATTTTTCTTGGATTTCAACGTTTATAACACATAAGAAAAACCGTTGAAAACTGATATAAAAAACACGAGAGTATTGCGATTTTGAACAACCCTTTTACAACGGTTTTTTTTACGTTGTAAAATGTATTAAAACAACCGTTGAAAGATGAGGAAATCAACGAGACATATTTTCAGATTATTAACGTTACGGAAAAATGATAATTCAACGGAATGCATTGTCGTTTGTTCAACGTTGAAAATACCATACTGTGCTACCTGGGACGGCCATACCATGCTGAAAGTACCGGTCTTTATCTTGGGCTTTCAGAGTTTGCACTCGGACTAGCTGCCTTGATTCTTCAGCTCTGGCAATCAACTTGGCGATATGATCGTCGTCGACATCATCAGGGCAAAATGGTAACATTGTGTCCAGCGTCGCTTCAGCTTCACTTCCGTGAAGTAGATAAAAAGGCGTGAAACCCGTCGTCTCCTGTTAAGCGGTGTTGTAGGAAAAGGTTAGAAATGGTAGAATTTCGTCCCAATTCTTCTGTTCTGTATCCACGTACATGGACAACATGTCGGCCAAAGTTTTATTAAACCGCTCCGTCAGT
Source organism: Salticus scenicus (assembly GCA_963930645.1). Taxonomy (NCBI): domain Eukaryota; kingdom Metazoa; phylum Arthropoda; class Arachnida; order Araneae; family Salticidae; genus Salticus; species Salticus scenicus. The sequence continues at coordinate 217,449,566 of OZ005654.1, read as the reverse complement.
TCATTTGTTTGAGGGTGATATGCTGTCGTCATACGATGATCAATATTACACAATTCGACGAGAGCGGAAACAAGTTTTGATTGGAAGACAGCTCCACGGTCTGTGATAATTACTCGGGGAGCTCCATGCCTTAAGAGAATTTCTTCGAGCAAGAACTTCGCTACTTCTTCGGCTTCAGCGGTCGGTAAGGCTTTCGTTGCTGCATATCTCGTTAAGTAATCCGTGCAGACTATGATCTATTTACTCCCACGAGTAGATTTCGGAAATCTTCCTAGAAGATCGACCCCAATGCGATGGAAAGGTGCTATAGTTGGAAGAATGGAAACTAAGAGTCCAGGAGGTCGTTGAGGAACGGATTTTCTCCTCTGGCATTCTCGACAGTGCATCACATATCGAACGACATTTCTGTACATCCCAGGCCAGTAAAATATTTTGCGGATTCTGTCATAAGTTTTTGCAAAACCAAGATGTCCTGCGGTGGGAGCGTCGTGGAAATGTCTCAGTATGTCCGCTTGTAGATGTTTGGGGACGACTGGCAGTCACGTTTTTCCATCAGGGACAAAATTCTTTCTGCACAGTACTCCGTTAATTAATTCAAAATCTCTTTTATCCGCATTGGAGCGGTTATTCGAAAGAATAATCTTTGCGAGATCTGGGTCTTTTTTCTGTTCAATCGCAAGGTTCATACTCGTAGTCACAGCTAGAAATTTGTCTGAAGTCTCAGTTTCTTCGTCCACTGGATTTCTCGACAGTGCGTCAGCGTCCCTGTGCTTCTTACCGGTTTTATATATCACTGAGAAATCATGTTCTTGAAGTCGAAGGGCCTAGCTTGCCAGTCTTCCTGAAGGTACTTTTAGACTCATAAGCCAGCATAGTGAATGATGATCTGTTACCACAGTAAAATGTTTTCCGAATAGATAAGGCCGGAATTTGTTGATAGCCCATACAATGGCAAGGCATTCCCGTTCTGTGGTGGAATAATTCTTTTCGGCTTTTGTCAAGCTTCTTGAGGCGTAAGCTATAACTTTTTCGGCATTGTTCTGAATTTGAACGAGGACTGCCCCGATACCATACCCACTGGCATCTGTATGAATTTCTGTAGGGGCGCTTTCATCGTACATTCCTAATATTGGATCAGAAGTGAGGGCTGACTTCAGACTGTTGAAGAATTCGGCCTCTTCAGGACCCTAATGGAACTTCGCATCACCTTTTAGAAGCAACTGCAAGGGTTCAGAGAGATAACAAAAGCACTTAATAAATCTTCGAATGTATGAGCAAAGTCCAAGAAAGCTTCGTATATCATGCACATTCTTCGGAGTTGGAAAATTGCTTACGGCTTTCACTTTGTCGGGATCTGGGCGGACGCCATTACTAGAAACAAGATTACCCAGTATTTTTACTTCTTTGGCCGCAAATAGACACTTCTTTGGGTTGAGTACAAGACCAGCTTCCTGAAGACATTTCAAGACAAGCCTTAGTCGGGTGAGATGGTCTTCGAAAGTTTCTGAAAATACTAAGATGTCGTCTAAATAGCAAAGACACACAGTCCATATTAAATGACGTAACAAATTGACCATCATTCTTTCGAAGGTCGCAGGGGCATTGCAGAGTCCAAACGGCATGACTTTGAACTCATATAAGCCTTCGGGGGTTATGAATGCCGTCTTCTCCCGATCCGCCTCGTCTACTTCTATCTGCCAATAACCAGAGCAGAGGTCCATGGAAGAAAAGAACTTGGCGCCTTTCAAACAGTCTAGCGTATCGTCGATACGAGGTAGAAGATCGACATCTTTTTTCGTGATCTTATTGAGCTTCCGGTAATCTACGCAAAAACGCCAACTTCCATCTTTTTTCCTAACGAGCACCACGGGTGATGACCAGGGACTTTCAGATGGCTGGATGATACCTTTATCAAGCATTTTCTGAACTTCCTCACGAATGACGCATCTTTCGGTCTATGATACTCGGTAGGCTCGTTGGCTGATTGGGGCATGATCACCTGTATGAATCCTGTGTTTCACATTCGTCCGTGAGGCTGTCAACTTGTCAGTCTTCTCGAAAATTCCAGAAAACTCTCGAAGCAGTTCGGCTAGCTTGGTTCTTTGTTCGTTGCTCAACTCGGTAGACAACATCCGGGAGCAGTCCATCGGGGAGTTTGACGAGTCTCGTGTATTCAGGCCATCCGTCGTGTCGGCAATCGCACATAAATGTCCTTCATTCAGGGGTTCGGCTAGGCCTAAGCACATCCCTTTAGGAAAGACTTGGTTCCTGGACTGGAGGTTGGCGACCCAGATTTCACTTTGTCCGTTATGGTATAAGGATAGCATGGATGGTATAGCGAAATTCCTCTCGAAGAGCAGATGTTTATTGCCGTCTATGACTACATTTATGTACTTGGCATCCTGAAACTGCTAGTTTAGTTATAGATTGGGGCTTGAGAGTGTAGTCTTTTGTGGCGTACAACTTCCAGGCGTCCATCGCTGCGAGGTCTTGGCAAACGTCTTCTAAAAATAGTTCACTCTCTCCACAGTCTATCACGGCATTGGAAGCTTCTAAAAAGTCCCATCCGAGGATTATGTCATGACTACAATGCGGCAAAACAATGAATTAAAATGGCAGCTCTCTGCTATTTATGAGAATACGTAAAACACATTTTCCCATCGGCCGGACAAAATTTCCATCGGTGACTTTGAGCATGACGTTCTTGGCTTCAGAAAACAGAACCTTATTTAGAGACCGGCGATATTTATCGGAGATGACAGAAAATGAGGCTCCAGAATCCACTAAGGCTCGTACCGGCTTTTTATCCACGATTACGTCTAGTTGGTTACCGATCATCTTTGCGGCCGACGGAGGATTTTGATTACATACGACCTCACCTCCTTGGAAGGTCGCTCCGTTTAGTGTTCCTCATTATTGCGGCTTGGAAATCGACTTGATCGACGATATGGCGACGGTGATCTGAAACGGCGTGTTGGAGATCGGCCTCTAGTTGGACTAGGAGTTGAACGGCAAGTGAAGCTTGGTCGGAGAAGTTCTTCTTCTGCGTCAATTTCATCGGGGTTCTGTCGGCGGCGTCGATAGCTGTCGAAAATAGCCTTTCTCTCTCGGCAATAACGCACAACATGTCCAGGACGTCCACAGTGGAATCAGACTGGTCTGTTGTCAGCTGTTCTCCAAAGGTCAGTTTTTCTCGACTGCGTGGGTGATCTCTGAACAGGAACTCTGGATTCCCTGGTTTCAGTGGCATATGTTGGTCGTCGTGGAGTTTTGGTTGGTGTTGCTGAAACGGGGGGCTAGAGCCCTTTGAACTTCGTCTTGGACTACTTCTTCTAGGAATTGCGAACATGGCTCTGAAGTTTCTTTCGTCTGGTTGATCAGTCGATGGATTTCCTCCTGTACGATCTGGTGGACAAGGGATACCAAATCTGGTTCCTCCTCCACGGCTGCCACTGGTATGACGTTTGGAAGCCTCTCGAATCTTTGTCGTCCAACCCTCTTCTGCTTCATGTCCTCGATGTAGTTCTAGTTGCACCATTTAATGAAATCAGTGGTAGTGCTGATTTGGTTCCTGGTGCTGACTGAACCATTTGTTGAATTTAGCCACTCGATCGTATTCTTTAAGCCATTTCAGAGGGTCTTCTCCAGGCACTCCTCGGAAGGTCGATGGTTGCTGGTAGATAGGAGTCAATACGACGGGCGTGGTCTCTTCTGGCACTTTGGTTTCTGGCATTTTCGTTTTCTTCTTTCTGCTGTCTGGAAAATAAAGTCCGTACTCGGGAGATTGTCCTCTTAAACGGAGACTTCTGCGAAGATGGTCACTGTTATCCACGTTTGCAAGGTTTATACCCGGCGTCTCCACCAAAATGTCACATAGATGTCGTGAAGAGTCAAAGTGAGCACTCGAAGTCAAGTAGCAAACGTAGTTTATTAGTAGCACAAACTTGTAACACAGCTACACTCGGTTGAGAACATCCTCAAACTGAGGAGCAAGTCGCTTATATACAATATTCGAATATTCCAGAATACATGATTAACATAAATTAGAATATTCTAGAAACTGCTAGAATAGGAAATTAAATATGGAAAGATAATTATAAGAATCTAGAAATAATTTTTTAGAGTCTTTAAATTTACTTGCCCCCGGCTGGAATCGAACTGAGGCCGTCTGGGTGACAGTCGAAAGAAATACCTCTACGCCACGGCGGCTGTAAAGAAAGCTGATTTTGTGGCAATATTTCAACAAATAACGGCATTTGAACGGGGGACAATCATTAGCTTTCGTGAAGGAGGATTTTCCTACTGTGTGATAGCAGCTCTTGTGCAGTATAACAGCGGCACAGAAATGCGAGTTTAGAAGCAGTGGACTGACGAGAATCAGACAATTTGGAAACCCGTGTGCGGATCCCGAAAGATGATACTCATTGCTGCAATTTCAAGGACTACATTAAAATTTTTACAGATGGCTCAAAAGCAGGCGATAAAGTTGGCTGTGGTGTTTCTGGTACAACTATTTTTAGCTATCATCTCCCAGGTAGATTTTCAGTTTTCTCGGCAGAATTTTTGGCAATTGAGGTTGCACTTAACTTCATTTCTTCTCATCGTTATAGAAAATTCATAATTTACACAGACTCAAAGAGTGTTCTCGACTCTCTTTCTTCTATTTCATGTAGTACATTCTCATTTATTTCAGTTTTAAAAATATATAACGACCTGTTAAAAAAGGTATTTGATATTTTATTTTGTTGGGCTCCAGAACATGTTGGGATTAAAGGTAATGAAGCTGCTGAAAAAGATGCAAAACAGGCTTTAAAAACTCTTAATTACCCAGTTCCATATGAAGATTTAAAGCATGCCCTCAAACTGTCTCTTAAAAACATTTGGCAAAGAGAGTTGTAATGTCAAGATAATAATAAATTACAAGCGATCAAATCATGTATAACAAACAGTCTGGCCAAAACTTGCACCAAGGAAGTACGATGTAGTTATCACTCGTCTCAGAATAGGGCATTCTAGACTCACCCACAACACAAGCACTTATTACTAAGACAAGAAGGACCTACTTGTCCCAAATGTCATACTGATTCACTTACCATTCGCCATATACTCACTTATTGCCCATACCTTCGTCATTTATATAGATGTTTTTTTTAATTCATCATCACCAAATTTGACAAACCTTTTAGGTATTCATCCTCATCACCAAATGACCAACTTTCTAAAAATGGCAGATTTTTATTTCTATATCTGATTTCAGTTTATACACTGTTTATAATATCTTAGTTTTGATTTTATTATATATACTGTTACCTTTTTACATCTGTTTTTATTATATATATAGTTTCTTATTTTTTATGTCTGTTTTTTATTATATACATTGTCTGTAACGTTATATATATATATATATGTGTTTTTATTATATACACTGTTTCTTTACGTTTTGCCTTTTCTTGTTCTGTGTTTTTATTTATACTCTGGATGGGACTCTCCATCCAGACTTTGTTTGGCACAGAATATCCTATTCTGGATCTTGCGCCATAAAAAACAACCAACCAACCAATCAACCAACCCGAAAGATGATATCCATGCACGATGATAGGCATGTGGTCCGCGTGCTGCTGACAAACCGTACAGCTTCATATAAACAGTTAGCAACACTCTGATTCACTGCTACAGATGTATCAATACATGTTTCGTCAATTCATCGAAGAATGATGCATCGTGGGCAGCGTGCGAGAACTCATTTGCACAGGATCCCCTTTCACGCAAAAAACATTGATGCCTGCGGCTGCAATGGGCTCAAGGACGTAGAACTTGCGTGCGGATTGGTGAAAGCTAATTGTTTCTGACGAATCTCACTTTATTTTGTGGTACCATGAAGGACATATACGTGTTAGACGCTAATGCTGGTGAATGCTATCTTCCGGAGTGCATCGGCGAACGTCATAGTAGACGAACATCTGGTGTTATGGTCTAGGGTACGAGTGCTTATCATCGACGATCTCAACTGCTAGGAATTGTGGATAATCTTACCAACAACAAGCACATAAATGAAGTGTTATAGCACACGAAGTCGTCCCTTTCTTCAAGGAATTCCTGAACTATCTTTCAATAGGATAATACCCGCCCACATGTGGCAAGGAATGTTCAAGTTTTTTTTTTTTTTTTTTCAGCAGAAAACACAAAGTTTCTTTCTTGGCATGCTTATTCACTTGATATGCCGCCTATTGGACGTGTGGGGGATTTCTCTGGTCGACGTCTCACTCGTGATCCTCGTTCTACAGCTTCTACAGATGAACTTTGGGTATGCATACAAAAAAATTCTCTTCCCCAGGCACACATTTAAAATCTGTTTAATTCTGTGCCACGTTGTATAACAGCACATATTACAGCACGTGGTGGCAATTCAAAATACATATTTCGGACATTTAAAGTTGCTTTTTTTACCGCTTTGGAAATTTATTAATTTATTTGTACCAATACCAGTAGTTTGAGTATTAAATTTCATTAATTTCGGATAATTCCTTAATGATGGTGCAATTGCTCCTATAAAAATATATAAGCGCTAGATTCACTAAAATCTATACAGTTAGTGCGACTATGATCTATAATATGTATATAAACTTTCAGCGAAACCTGATAAGGTACTAGCACATTTTATATAATTTGAGCGCTGATGATAAAGAAGTTTACATTGTATCCCTGTAAAAAAAATATATATATATATATATATATATAAGTACTAGATTATCCAAAATTATACAGTTCGTTCGACGGTGACCTATGGCATGTATATAAATTTTCCTCCCAATCGAATAAGACTTTCAGAGGCTATCGCAATTTAAATAATTAGAACCCATAGGTCATAATGATAAAGAATTTCTTTGTGGCCCTGTGAAAAACTATAAGTACTAGATTCATCAAAAGGAGTTTGTGCTGTAATAGGGTTAGTGCTACACTAATTTATAGCATATATGTACCAACTTTCACCTCATTCGAACAAAACATTTAGACGTTATCGTGTTCACTCACATACACTCACATGTACATACACGCATCACTACAAAAATAGCTAAAATGAACTCAGGAGATATCAAAACATATAAATTCACCAAAATCTGAAAGTTGAATTTTTTTATGATTATAATAATTATCTTAAATATGTACGTTTGGAAAGTAATAAATGCAAATATTTCATGTTTTAAAAATAATTTTGTTTGTTTATTTATTTATAAACTTTATTCTAATCTAACACTAGAACTGAAATTTCTAACAAAAGAAAAATTCCTATGCTTAAGTATGTTGTTGATAAATATAACAATTACTTTTGAATATTTCTTTGTTTTAAGTAAAGGAAAAAGAATTTAAAGAGATTCAATAAAGAAGATTTTTTTAGCTCTTTATCTTGGAAAAAAAAAAAAAAAAAAAAAAATGTAAATAAAAATTTTGAGAAGCAGAAAAAAGCAAAGGAAGTTCTCTAGTTTCATTTACTACTCAAAAAAGTTAATTTTCTTTATTTTTATTCTTTTATTGGAGTTTCAGAGAGGTTATATATATATATATATATATATATATATATAACAATGCGCCTGACCCTCGATGGAACAACATTTTTCTCTTTTTCTTTCCTGCAACAAACATTAACTTTTACACGCGTGTAGGTGGGCTGTATTTTTATGCAATTTCTTTTTTCTTTTAGTTTGGAGAATTATTGAAAAATATAAATAAGATTATTTCTTATACCTTAAAATGGTAACATTTAAAAAATAGGGTTTAAAATAGGGATTAAGAAACAAAGTATGTAGTTGGTGAAAATAAATATCTAATAATATTCATTAAATAATTGATTATCACAATAACATAATAAGAATTTTCTGAAATATCAAATATAAATATAAGATGAAATCGTGACATAGAGGTTACATAAGATATTCAAGATGTCTCCTTTCATATAGCATTCCTTCATATACAGTCGGCTGCAAAATTATTCGGGCACTAGCAATAATCCTTGCCAAAAAAAAGTACACTTAATACAGCTTTGTTAAATAAATCCTTGTCGAGTCATGTTCTTAATCAGTCTAAGAACATGATTCGACAAGGATTTACTTAGCAAAACAGTCTTAAGTGTACTTTTTAGATATAGGAATTATTGGCTAGTGCTCGAATAATTTTGCATCCGACTGTATTTTATTAAAATTAAACTGTGAAAAGCTAATTGAGAAAAATACTTTAATGGAAAAAGAATAATGAACCTTTTTAGAATGCTTCAAACAATGCATAATGAAATAATAATTAATAAATACCTACAAATAGTTACTAAATTACTTTGTAATGTTGCCATTAAATAGTTCATTCCTGTAAAGGATTTGTATATGTATGTGTGTGCAGATTATATCAGAATTTTTTAATGCAGCGAAACATGAAATGATATACAACAGTCTTGGCGATGATTCATAATTTAATAAACGTTAGGAAGTACTTAAATGAAAGAAGAATGTCCGTTTTATAGTCGCAATTTTATAAATTGAACCAGAAGATTTCTCATAAAGTGGAGCTGGAAAATACAGAGTGGTTGTAACTAAAGTGACGCTATTTTAATTCCTCTAGAACAGTTTTGACTATCGGAGTTTGATGAAATTTGGTATATATGTCATATGGACCATGAAAAAACAATTTCTGAAAAAAAAAAAAAAAAAAGAAGAGTTCACATTTTGACAATTAGATGGCATTGTTCAAAGATTCCTTATGCAAATTTGTCAAACCTATAACGAGAGTTGCAGTCAGAGCCAGAAAATCATTCTGCGCGTCTTTGTTATCGTTAACCCCATATCGGCAGACGAAAAATTACGAGATTCGCTTCCCATTGCCAAAATTTTTCACCCAGGCGCATGTCGTTATGCGTTCACTCTTCCAGAAACATCCCTCTTTCGATTCCTCCTACTCCCCATCTTCTCTGAAATAAGTAAATTCTTCGAAAATACTATCGTGGTCATTTAATTGCACTCCAAAGCCGTGAGATTAGTTTCACTGGTAACAGCGTAACACAAAGGATCGTACTTCGTAACGTATATATACGCCCGGTACAGTTAAAGGGTTAATCATGCTTTTACAGAAGAAAGATACAGGATTACTGGTAAAATTGTTTTATCAGAACGGCAGCGTAGCTTAGCTGTACTGCGTGAATATCATCGTTTAAATGGATTGCGAAAAAGGCTTATGTCGAAGAATGGTTTGAAAATAATTATTAGGAAATTTGAAGAGACTGGAGACTTGGGTGTGCTGCCAGGAAGAGGGTGAAAACCGTTCGCGAATGAAACTGTCGAAGAAATCGCGACCGCTGTGGTTGAAAGAGCCTCCAGTTCTCACTATTCTTCAGCAAGTGCTCTAATCGGTAGCACTTGAGTTCGCGATTCCTCGGTCGACAGTACGAAAAATTCTGCGATCCATTTTAAAATGGTATCGTATTAGATCCCCATGGTGCAAATTCTGCAACCTCAAAATTACCACACATGTTCAGAATTTGCTTGCCGATTTTTTGGCCAGAGTGGATGTTAATGAAGCGTGGCCTTGGAAAATTCTATGGTCAGATGAGACGCATTTTTCTTTAGATGGAGCTGCGAATAATCAAAATTACCGCATATAGAGTACTTCACCTCTTAATGTCCTGCACCAACAACCATTGCATTCTGATTACGTGACTGCATGGTGTGGATTTACTGTGGATTTTATTGAAATTGCTTTTCTTTGAAGTACTCTTATTCCTCAAAATCTTAAAAAGTGATCTGTCACGAGATCACGCTACAGTTAATTACTTCGACAGCAAGTCATTCCTGCTTTACACTGACGATAATGTTTGCAGACCACTGACTTCATGCAAGATGGAGCAATTCCCCACATGGGGCACCAAGTCAAAAAACTGCTTCGTGCTAGTTTTAGCAAAAATCATGTAATATCTAGAGGTTTTTCAGGTGGCTAACATCCTCGTTCACCCGACTTAAAAATTCCTGTCATTTCTGGTTCTAGGGATTCCTAAAAGACCGTGTTTATAGAGAAGAAATTAGGATTTTACCTGAGTTGAAAGCCAGTAACACACGCCATGTTGCTGGAATGCTTCGAGAGTTTCTTCACCGTACCGTTGAACACGCAATAATGTGCTTTCAACGCGTAATTAATGTCAATGGAAGATACCTTGTGCACATTCTATTGAATACATTTTAATGATTCTGGCAGATTTTCTGTAATTCTTTGAGCGCCACAATTCCTTTAGTGGTCAAAATTTGAACTTTTTTTTTTTTTTTTTTTTTTTTTGCAGAAATCGTTTCTCCATAATTCATATAACGTATATACCAAATTAAATCAAAATCCGATAAGCAGAACGAATTCTAGAGGGGTTTGCATAGGTTCACTTTAATATTAACCACCCTCTATAAAAACATTTGAATTAGCTGGAACACAGAAGGCGAATAAACCACTGATCATTCTTCCACCTCCAGTTACCAGTTATTTAAAAAAGTGTAAGCATAAATAATTTGAAAACAAAAGAAAGAAAGATAGACAGAAATCTTTAAATATCACTGGATGAAGTAGATGATTTATAGATGAAGTAACCTTATTTAAATCTCACACTAATCTTTAAATTAAAAAAAAAAAGTGTATGAAGCAAAGTTCTACTCAATTGTTCTAAATTAATTCTGACGTTTTTAATAGAACATATTACTCGTAATCGATGAACGAATAAAATGAGATATGAACTCTCCAACCTTTTTGCTTCTTGGATGTAAATAACAGGACGGTATAGTATACAGGATATTTTCTCCAAATAATGCAATTTGAAGATTTTTTAGTCTATATTTTATTATTTTTACCACTAAAAAGTAACTCTATGATAATTATATACTTGTCTCTTTAAGATATGATTTAAAATCTACAAAAATATTTTGAATGCAACAAACTCTTCCTTACATGAAATATGAGGCTGATGGCCGGGAAATAACAAAAAAGGAAGTTGGCTTGTTTACGAACATAACTTTACACACGAAATTATTTAACTTTAAAGTCAGCTTAGAAAATTCAATTTAAAAAATGTTTAATTATATTAACTTGAGATTTCTTTAGATATCAAAAAAAAAAAAAAAAAAGGATACGGAGTACTACTAATTGCGTCGATGTTTCCAGGGCCTGAGCCTACCCTTACCTGTTTTTTGGTGTCTTTTCCACTGTACTTTCCGAACATTAAGTAATTAATGGTTGAACAAATAAATTAAAGAAAGAGCAGTTGTTAAATGAGCAAAAGAGAAAATTATAATAATGTGTTTGAGACTTTCCCTTTATATAATACGTTGTTTATTTAACGCTACCCTTCAAATAATTTGAGCCCATAGATCATAACGATATACATTCTCGTTGTATCCCTGTAAAAATCTACAAGTGCTAGGCTCACCAAAGTCTATACAGTTTTGCGATGGGGGTCAATAACATGTATATAAAGTTTCAGATCAATCGAATGAGGCGTTTAGACGCTATTTTACTTTAAAAGGGAAGGGGCGAGAAGGCGGGCAGAGGGAGCAAAAAAATAGAAATACCGTTCAAAATTGGTATATATATGTTTTTTGGGCTTACAAGTCGAATGAGAATATTTTTGAAAGTGCAAAATTATTAAGAGGGGCGGATGGGGTCAAAATAAAATAAAAATTAAATTACACCGTTCAAAATTGATATATACAGGTTTGTGGGATCTACAAGTCGAATAACGATATTTTCGAAAGTGTAAAATTATTGGGGAAGGAGGACAGAAGGGGGCAAAAATTTAGAAATTGAGTTAGACCGAACAAAATCTGTATATATAGGTTTTTGAGACCTACAAGTCGAATGAGGATATTTTCAAACGTGTAAAATTATTAGGAGGGGCGTTAAGTGTGTCCTGTCGAAAGGAAGTCTAAACAAAGCCTGTCGAAATTTTATATTAAACAATTCAGAATAATAGATTGGTAGAAGAAAGAATAAACTATATATGTACTTCAAAAACTTAAAAATCTGATACATACATTTTTAAATTATACGTACATTGTGAATATTACAAATTTTGCCCCCAGGTAGTGATAGGTATCCCTATTCATAGCTGCCGACTTTTACACTTTTGCTTTCAGGAAAATTTACATAGAAATTATATATATATATGTATATACTGTGGCAGTTTTCACTGATTAAATAAAATGAAATTTTTATTTAAATGTTCTGGTAACCAAAAAGAGTAAAAATTGGTAATTACGCCTATTACAGACTCTGAAAATTACTCTACTTAGTTACTTTTGTAAACAGTCATTGATATTCGAGCACAACTCATTCCAACTTTTCACTTTTTTTCAGCACGGAGATAGTGCAAACAAAGAATGAAGTTTTCAGTCACCCTCTGCAGTGTGTGAATGTGAATTCACGCATATGTCTATATGCCTCAAAGGTCAACTCTTCAAACTATTTGAGTACTGCAAGATGGTGTCGGAATAGAACTTCGTTCAATGTGATAAACAAAAATTAGTGGCAAGTATTAAATTCTTCTAATCATGAAAAACGGTCAATCTCTCCCACTGCATATGAAATAATAAATGTTCGCGTATAATATACCCCCAGAAATGTGCAAACTATTGAGCGTATGCTGTATCAGGTCCCATTTTGCATGAACATTAATGTACATAGTTGATTTTCCGTCGCTTATGATGTGAAGACAAATTGTTCAAGGCTCCCCAATAATATTTTTTTGCAAGAAAAGAAAAAGCTTTAAATTTTAAATGTTGTGTATGTTTGAAAAACCAATTGTAAAACCATGATAACAATGGGTTTTATCTGTGACTCCGTGCATCGAACGACGAATTCATCATCGATAATCATTGTGAACATGTTATTCGCTGATTCTTCTTTTTATTACACAGTTAGAATTGCTGTTAGCTTTCCGCGACATTAAATCTTAAATGAAAGTATTTCAAACTATTTTTTATTTATTTATTTATTTTTATTTTATTTTATTTTATTATTATTATTATTATTATTATTATTTTGAGATTGCAAAATGACATAATTCGGATTCCATTGTAATTCTTTGGCTTATACTGAATAACTGTAAAAAGAGTCTGACATATTCAAAAATAAGTACAGATTAGGTACGTCCAATATCAACTACATATTCACCAGCCCAGCTGTATTGTCCATAGAAATCTGTTGTAAGCTAATAAATCATATTTGTATCATGATATTTTTTTAACTTTTAAGGTAATAGCGCAAAAGGATTTAAAAATGGCATGAATCACAGCATGAGCAGCGTTTGCAGAACAATCTCGCGAGCAAGGCATTTTTCATTTATCTTTATATATTTGTTGGCTTTACTTACCCTCTCTTCCGAGCTTAAACATACCCACCTCAATTTATTTATAAAAAAAAAAAAATCTATTATATATTCCTTTAACATTCACAGTAATACATCGCATTTAAAACTTTTCATTTATGTTATGCTTAATAAAACAACGCCCAACTGTTCCGACAATAGATTAAATTTCCGCGTATTGATTGAAAAGAAAAATAACTTGTGTTTAATAATAATAAACAAACAAACAAACAACAACAACAAAAAAAAAAAAAAAAAAAAAAAAAACAGTTCATTTTAAATTTAAAATAAATGCTATAACAATGGATACAATAAAATAAATCCATTAAAACTACTTAACTATCTAAAGTAAATCCTGTATCGAATTTAAACAACGGTATTATTTTACATTCTTCGTAATAAGATTTTTAAAAAAAGGAGTTAGTAATTGTGTTGCAAGAAAATCCAAATCTATTAATTTTATCTGCTATTCAAACCGTTTAAAACTTTTCTTTTCGCTTCTACTTTTGTGCATTTGAATCTGAGATTGTGTTTGGGGAAAAAATATCAATGACTCTAGATTCCCAGTGGAATAACCGTTCTTTTCTCTTTCTATCTGACAACAAACATTAGCTTTCGCACCAGCTGTGACCGATTGTATTCTTAACAATCATTTACTGTCGGCATTTCTTCCTTTTGAACATTTAATGAGTGTACACTTGGCAGTAGCAGCGATTGAGAATATATTTTTGCATTTAAAAGGTCTTTAATTATCATTTATTATTTATGATTTTAGAAGCATTTAGACATCATATATCTTTCTTTCCTTTCAGCTGATTTAAATGCATTAATAGTGTAAATCGCTTGATAAATCCATTAAAATTAACGATCCAAAGTAAATTTCATATTAAATTAAAAAAAAAAAAAACTTTTTCAAAGAAGATTTGGAGAAACACTGAAAAAAAAAATATCTGATTTTCTAAATATATTAATCTAAATCAATGCCTTTGCAAAATATTTAAATCTAGTTTTCTCGGTTGTAATTTTGTGCAGTTGATTTTGAGATTTAGTTTGGAAAAAACAAAAATATCAATGACTCTGTATCCCTGAAGATTAATCATTTTTTACTTATTCATCAGACAACAAGCCTTAAATTTCTTAACAGCTGTGACCCAGCTGTGACCCATTGGGACTATTACTATCGATATTCCTTAAATTTAGGCGCGTAAAAAGTATATGCTTATGAGTAGATGGGATTGGGATTTATTTTTCTGTTGAAAGTACTTGTATTAAATATATACTAATATATAAAAACCATATAATGAAATTTCACAGATACGTGTCTTAATGAAAATTGCCCATCTGGTAAAGGAATGATTAGTACTGCAGTCCTCAGTTCCTAGGTACTTGGTTAGAATTCCAGTTCAAGCATAAACGTTCTTAACCTTTCTACCCTGTATGGGTCGATTCGACCCATTTTTAAAATTGATCTTTCGATATCTTCTACAGATTTTAATTTTGATTGTTCAAACATTATGTATGCCTCAAAAATATGCTTCCGTTTAACATATGATGTTTTCAGAGCCATTGGCTTGTTTTAAAGCACCCCCAAAAAATATGTGACATATTACCTGTCTGGGTCGATTTGACCCACATTATTAACATGCATAGAAATGCTTAAAACACCAATTTTTTCTTTTGAGTAGACTTCATTTTCAGGAATAGTCAATTGATGGCGATTGTTGTCGGAAACGTAGATGTAAAATGAGCTCCATAGAAATTCTTTCTGAAGGCCTAAATTCAATCTATACCAAGCGGGTCGATTCGACCCATACAGGTACAACGTGCGTAGAAACGTGTATTAACATGCATAGAAAGGCTTAAAACACCATTTTTTCCTTTTGAGTAGACTTCATTTTCAGGAATGGTCAATAGATGGCGATAGTTGTCGGAAACGTAGATGTAAAATGAGCTCCATAGAAATTCTTTCTTAAGACCTAAATTTAATCTATACAAAGTGGGTCGATTCGAGCCATACAGATAAAACGTAAAATTTTTTCAACAGGGTAGGAAGGTTAATAGTGCTGAATTGACTTTAAATCGTAGGTTCTGATCTAATGAGAATTATTGTGCCAAATATGACCACGAAGTGACGCCACAAACCTAAACCATAATAAAGATCACGCAGATAAATTCATTCAAAAAATATTATTCAAAACTTTGCATAATATCATATGATGATTGGAGAGTCCATCCTTATCTTCTAGCATGCTCTCAATCCTACGTTTGAAAGATTGGACAATGTTTTATTTATTTATTTATTTATTTATTTTTTTTTTTTCAGACTTGTGAGAGAATATCTGCTCCAAGCATTTTGTATCTTTCTGTTAATTCAATATTTGTTTTTGTAATTGGCTCTTACACTGTAAAAAATATATGTCCTATTTGCTTCCAGAAATTCTCTGTAATTTGAGGAAATACGCGTAATATACGAAAAAATTACGTTGTCAGAACGTGTTTTCTCAAATTACAGAGAATTTCTGGCAGCAAATAGGACATATTTTTTACAGTGTATGTAACAAAACCCTGGGGAATTATGACCCCTTTCCCAATGAAGTTAATTCTATTTGTACTGATTAACTTTAAGATTGTATTTATAGTACGGAGTGTAGTGCTAACCTGTATGAAGATTTTTATTTTCTCCTTGGGAACATGATTTTGTCTATCGCACCTAACTAAACATGTAAAATTTCAATTCTATAATATTGAGCAACAAAGGTTTGCTTTATAATAACAAGTTTCAATCTTGCAACACCTCTTTTAGAGATATCTTCAATAACAGAACTTTAGAACATATCTTGGGGATTAATCCTTCTTTTTTCAGTTCTAGAAGATTTATTTTTCTTTTTGTGTTCATTTCCTGCCAAGATTCATCAGTAAGTAAGGAATCTCTTCTTCTCTTAGTTTGATTTTTCATTAATTCACCAAATTTAAACCTTTCTATTTTTTTCTTTCTTTTTACTCATATTTGAAGAACCTGACTTTTAAAGGCTTTCTACACTGTTTAGTTGCTTTAGTACGTCTGTATACAGCACAGTAACTTATGTTCTTGTCTCATTCTTCTTTACTTTTTGCAATCTATATAAATAAAGAGAAGTGTCTGTGTGTCTGTGTGTGTGTCTGCGCTCTAGTGCTCACACTATTGATCGCAGAGCCTCCAAATTTTGCATATAGGTACCTGGGACCCTGCAGGTATGCACCTCATCGAGATTTTTTCGAATTTCGAATTTGAATTTTTTAAATTAATGTTTTTCCGATTTTAAATATTGGCTTCTTTGTTTCATTTTTCATAGATTTATTCTTTTGCTTCAATCGTCTGCGTATCTTAGCAACGGCTATTACGCAGCTAATTTTTATTTAATACGTTCATTTGAAGGCGAATTTTTTTTTTTTTCAATTTGTTATATTTGTTGAAAATAAAATCGTAATGCAGTAGAAAAAATTAAGTATAATTAGTTTTAAATTTAAAAACGTATTTTTAACAGTTATGTTTAATTTTTTATAGTAGAACAACTTCTTATTTTTAATTTTTTAATTAATTTCTTAAAAAAAAAAAAAAACTTTTATTTGTTATTTATTATTTATTTACAGTATTTATCGGGAAAAATGATAGTATATACATAGTAAAAAAGGATTAAATTGAATAAAATTTATTTGTTTATATATATATATATATATATATATTTATTTATTTATTTATCTACTTTTTATTTTATTTTATTACATTGGTTGGAATCAAATTGCAATATAGTGTAAATAGCATGGGCTATAAAATACATGGTTGAAAACTAAAATATTTAATATATGCTGAGATACAGTCATCTTTAAAATCGTAGTTCTTAAATAGTAGCAGATCCCCCCTGTCGTCGATAAATATCCAGATTGAAGTGCCCGGGAAAGATCATTCTGCAGGCATGGGAAACCTAGACCTGATGCAGTGCGGGCGGGAAAAGAGCTGCGTAGACAGCGGGTATCAGAAGCGACGTTTGGAGCAATTTCAGTTTCTTTTCTTTTCTTTTTTTTAGTTTTTGTCTATAATGTGGTTTAAAAAAATAAATATGAATTCAATTCTTTCGAAAATTCATTTAAATATAGCGACCAGCGAAGCGGGCGTAGCCTGCTGGTTTTTAATAAACTCGCAGTTTTTCGAAGGTATCTTTCAAAATCTCTCTCCATATATTCTTCTTAATTGTTTTTTAATCAGCTGACCTTATATTCGTTGGCCTTCCTGACATCAATCCATCAATAAAATTTTCTTTATATTTTTCTATTTTGGAGCAGTATTTTTCTCAACTTAAAATAAATAAATAAATAAATAAAAATACCCTAACTAAACATCCTGTTTTTGAAAGTGCTTGAATTTGACATATTTGACATTCTTTAAATTACCGAACTTGACACTTTAAAAATTTTTCAGTTTACTTTGAAATAAAAATAAATAGTTGAAATTAGGTGCAAAGAAAATAATAAGTTTGTGAGTTACGGGTGTATGAGAAATTTCCCTTTCACAACCTATTAATTTTGATTTTACAAACATTTAATACCATACATTAGAGCAAGCAGTGGGAAAATTTAATAAATCTAATTAAAATATCTTCTTCAAGTAAATTCTACATAGAGTTTAAATAATTAAACCCTTTCCTCTTAAAATAAATAAATTAATTAATTAAAATTAAATCAAATAAAAAGAACTTGTGCATAAAAGTTGGAAATAAATTTATTATAATGCACGATAAATTGAATACTAAGTATTTAAGAATTTGAGGCATTTTTTACCTCTCTATAACTCTGAAAATACGTTAGATTTCGTGATATAATATTGCTGATATAATGATGCTGATTCAGCAGCCAATATAGATTTTCATGTTTGGAATTTCAGAAATCGTAGTTTCTGGTAATCAAAAATTATTCTTTTAGAAAATCTTAAATAAATAAATTAAAAAATATGTATATATGTATATGTATATGTTAACTAAATAGTTTTTGAACAATATTATTCAAATTTAAACTGCCTTTTATTTATAATATAAATAACATTTAAGACAGAAATTTTACTGGTATGAATAGATTTTTGATTAACGTAGTAATTCAAAATCAACTCATTTATCTGTAGCATATAATATCCAGAATTAAAAAAAAAAAAAAAAAAAAAAAAATTCAACATCGTTGATCTTGTTATTTGCGTTTTACAACTAATCTAAAATTTCACGTTACATTCTGTGCATTTAGAAAATTGTAATTTAATATATATGGTGAGTACTATTATATAAATACATAAATCATTTGTTAAATGTTATTGCTTTGATGTATTTACTTTTAAATTTATAAATAAGATTGTTATTTGGCAGTTTTCAAGTGTAAAGAAAAATCAAGTACAAACATAAGAAGCTACAGTTTCTTAAACATACGCTATCACTTTTAAAATTATCAATAGTAATTATAAAACCAATTTTTCACATACCATAAAACCCCCAAATTGATGAAAAAGTTAAAATAAATGTCTTTGTAATTACCAACAAAATTAACATTTCAAAGATATTCATTATTAATAACAAAAAAACTGTAGTATCTGGGAATTAATATTTATTAATTGAAAACTAAGTAATTTTTTTCCAATCAATTTATTCTTCAACTATTTGAAATATTTGATCCAACAATTCTACATAAAAGAAAACAAAACTTACTATTGTTTTAAACAATTTTCCATACGATATTTTTAATCGATTTAACATGAGTTCTTTTTCTAATCATTTAAATATTTTTTGCTTTGTTTAAACCTTTCGTTTCGTTAGATTCCCTTTGCTAAAAAGATATCATTGATTCTTATCTTGAACGAAATATCTTTTTTTCTTTTTTCTTTATCTGACAACAAACATTAGATTTTACACCAGCTGAGTCCGATTATGTTCTTAACTATCAGTTACAATCGAAATTTTTTCTCTTAGAACGTTTATATGTAGAATATACATGGAACTTTTTTTTTTTTTTTTTTTTTTTTACATAAAAATACTTTTATACAAATAATATTTATTACTTCTGTTTTTAAATATTACAACTAAAATGTTTTTGTTGTTTATTTTATATATGAATAACGACACAGACAAAAATCTTTGTTTGGAATTATTAAATTTATTAAATATTAAATTTATTAAATATTATTATTATAGATTCCTGAACTATCTTAAGCACAAAGGTTTATTATAACTACTATATTGTGGACATCACGAAACTTTCTTTTGTATTATTTTATAAAAATGCATCTTCTACCTGTTAACATACACAAAAATTGAATAAACATAGCATCTCACAATAAAAATTTTACATGTCTACTTTGGAGCAATTTTATAATGTAGATGCTAAAATATAGCCATCCGGAAAAATTCAAAAAATGTAAAAGTAATGCTATATATCGGTCAAGATACATTCAAACTAAATCAGTGTAATTTCTCATGATGCCCATATCACGTATGAAGTTTAATACATTTCAAAACTATAGAAGCTGAAATATAAGCCTAATTTGCGAAAACATCTATGTAGCAGCACCATTCATTGTCTGGTAAACCCAATTAATTAGCGTTGTCTTTCCTAATGCCCATCCCACTTACCAAGTTTTGTATACGTATACACTAAAGAAGAAAAGGTACATTTTTTACACAAATGGAGAACATTCCGGCATAGCTACGTCATCTGCTGAGCGACATATTACAAAATCAAATCAGCAACCATTTATATCAAGGTCCAACCAGAAGTAATGTTTTGTGTTATTCCATTCATTATTTCGAGAAACTCCATTACTTCGTGTAACAGGCTTAGTAATACACAGACAGGCCTTTTCTAAAACTGGCCAAGTCGTATTTGCGACAAACATGAAAAACTATCAAAAGCCAGAAGTCGAAATTTCTTTAGGAATCTAATACTTTCTTCTTTTATGCAAAAGAAAGTAGCAATAATTAGTTCGTTTAAAAAATATAGAAAAATAGAACTAAAAACTCAATAAAATAGAAAGTGGCTAAAACATGAAACCAACTTTTACTACAGTAATTCCATTCAATAGCAACAATTCTATAAAAATTTAAACCGAAGCAACTATAATAAATATCAGTATCCCAATAAAACCGAATCGAAATATTTTCCCAAGGATCTGAAATGATAATGACCAAATAGACTCCCTGAAAAATGTAAGTATTTACAGAATAGAATTTCAAATAGAAAATAAAGAAATATAAATCATATTAGTATAATAATGAGAAAAATTAATACAGGAGTTAAAGAGCATTTCAGCGATATTAAATATGACCGGATCACCTTAGCAAGAAACAATAGAAATCAAAAACTAGATATAAATTTCGAAAACTTTAAAGGAAATTAGCCGACAATCAAATTAAAAATTATGCTATTTGCTATTAACCGCAAAACCGTAGAAATTTTGCCCTATGCACGTTCATGTGACGATATGGTACCAATGAGAATTTTGAAAGCAACGTGGCGCTCTTCATTAAAAGAATTTAAGATTAAAAGAATTAAAAGAATTCTCATAACCACATGCTACAGCCAAAACCCATTTCAAATATTACTTTTTACAGGATGATTCAAAACGCTTTGATTTTTGTTTAATTTTTTACTGCTCCCCTTTTCCTTGTTTTAATATATGATGTATAACATGAGCTTTGTATTCCCAACATTTCAAGATAATTCCCCAAAAAATTTTCTAGATATTTAATAAAACGTCAAAATTCGAAAGTGTCCAAATACTATGACAGGACATGTGATAGGTATTAGTGTATTGAAAGTGAAATTTACAACAATCAAACAATAGTGATACAGCGAAATCAGAATTAACAAATTTTTATGATTCTTATATAGTATATTGTTCAAACTAAACGCAGTCTTAAATCCCGTCTAAAAGAGCATAGCAGTTACATTCGTAAACAAGAAACCAACATTTCGGCATTTTTAAGAATTGCCGGGATAAAAGCCATAATTTAAATTTTGATGCAGCTCAAATAATTTGCTGGCCCAAATCTACATTTGAACTCGATTTCTTTGAAGCTTTTAACATCTATAAGAATCTTAAAATATCAATGGTGATTTCGGCGTGCCCTCTTTGTCTGATTGTTCGAAGTTTTACATTCAGTCCACACTTTCTTAATTTCTTTTACACTTTTTTCATAATTACAATTTCTCAATTTTCTATTGGTTACTTCCCCATATTTCGCCTAATTATCTTAGTCGATTAAAATCCGATTCGTTTCTTATATATAGGAGCACTTCCCGTTTATTTCTTTAAGCACTTATGACAATAGGCTAAATGCTACCGAAACCGCTGTATGCTATTCCATTATTCTCTTTGGCGTTCAAGACATTGAAGATTTTCCCTGTGTTTAGTTATTTAGCGCCAAATATCTTTTTAATATGGGCAAAATCCCTTATTATTTTTCTCGCTTTCAAAGTACTTAAAACACAACTAATTCTATCAACGATCAGTGTTGCCAGATTGCGCGACTTTTTTATTTAACAATCACCAATAAGTTTGAGAAGTGATGTTTGATATACATAATAGACGATTGATCGTCGATTGAGTTCATTAAATATCATTTCTCAAAATTATTGGTTACTGTTGAATAAAAAAAGTCGCGCAATCTGGCAACACTGTCAACGATATCTTTCTGAATTTGCACGATATATGTTTGATTATTCATTTGGCTAATGAATTATGCAAAAAAAGTTTTTGTTAACGCTTGCGCATGCGCAGTTAACATTATTTGTTAAAAATGCTCACATTTCCTCAAATAATTATTATTTCTGTATTCTGATTGCAGTATGTTGTGCCTAATTAACTATTTCAAGTTCACTAAAAATAACACTGCATTGATTTAAAGACCCTGCATATTATAACAAAAAGGGTTAGAAAAATTTGCAGTTTTGCGATATAAACTTTTATATTTTCATGAACATACGTGCCATTGACATAATTGAATACAGATAATTAAAAGAATACTCATAATCGTATGCTACAGCTTCAATGCATTTAAAGCATTTTTTATTTATTTATTTATTTTTCAAAGTGCTCCGAAACTTGTATTTTTTTTGTTTAAATTGTAACCAGTCTCTTTTCTGCGTACAAGATAAAATCTTCGTTGAAGTATTTGTGCTATAGCATGTTTCCTATACTCATGAAGTTCAAGAAGAATCCGTCAAGTGCTTCTCTAGTTATTCCGCAAAACTTCTAAATTCGATGATGTCACATTGTTATTTTGTCACACATCTGTGTATCTATTAGAAAATAGTTTTAAGTTTTTAAGTTTACTAAAACACTATATAAGTTTATGATAAAAAAGCTTTAATTAAAGAAAAATAATATGTACTGATATTGTGGAAAATATTCACAGACGTTATCGAAAACATGTAAAATCCCGTCTAATTACAGCCAATCGAAATACATATACAGTTTTAACTATTTTGTTATATGATCAAAATTTCATGTTACAGAAAATGTCGAAACTTTTTTTCTCTGAATTACTTATACAGGGTGGGGCAAATAAAAGTGGCCTGGACAAGTGAATAAAATTGGACGTGAATGGTTGACGCGCACGCCACGTGATCGAAACCGGTTCAGATATTTATGCTGGCTGTGTCAGGGTGAGTTGATCAGTGCAAAGGTGATGATGGTACTCACAGTGTATCAGAGGGTGTTCATTCTTGAAAGTTACGTTAAAACAAATTCGTGGAAAGGGTGTGGTCGGTTGTTTGCTAATAAATTTAATGGTATCAATGTGCGAGCAAAAAGTGCCATGCAACGATTAGTCACAAAATGGCGTTAGACAGGACCTCTTTTGAACAAGGCAAAAAACATTCCGAAACGTGTCCGATCAACAGAAAATGTAGATGCAGTTAACCGGAAAATGCTTCTCAGTTCCAAAAAATCAAGGCGCTCAAAGCTGGTAGACGTGAGGTGCCGGGTTCGATCCCAGGTCGCGCTCGTCGGCCTAGCCGTTCGGAGTTTTCCGTGGTTTTCTCCGAACTTCGCGTAAATACGGGCTAGGACCCCTTAGAAAGACCTCCACGGAAGGCACTCCCCCTCAGGCCCAGGACCTACAGCAGTCAATCGGCCTTAATCCTAAACACCAACACCAACACTCCAAAAAATCAACCTGACGCCTGGCGCAAGAGACTGGCATACCACGTCGATCATGCGGACGAATACTCCACCTGGACCTGAATATGCACTCCCTTCAAAGTGTCTGTTGTTCCTACATTAAAACCAGCAGATGCTCTTCAGCGCCTCCAGTTTTGTGAATAGCTGTTCACTGAGATAACAATGAATGGCTTGGACATGGATCATTTCTTTATTTCTGATGAAGCCTGGTTTCACCTGAGTGGTTATGTCAACTCACCGAATGACAGATTCTGGACATCGGAGAATCCGCATCACTTCCACCCTACACCATTGTACGATCAGAAGATTGGGGTTTGGTGTGCCGTGTCTGCACGGCGCATTATTGGTCCCATCTTCTTTTATCAGGCGCTGAATTCTGAGCGTTACATTTCCAACATTTTTATTTCATTTTTTTTGGCAGCATTAACTGAGAAAGAAAAGACCTACAGTTACTTCTAACAGGGCAACATCCCGCCGAATCATGGATCACATTTACACAATCTTCACTCCTGGCAGAGTTGTTAGCAGAGGCCCGTCTGGTCTTGGCCCTATAGCTGGCCACCCAAGTCACCTGATCTGTCAGTTGCGATTACTTTTTGTTGGGGAACCCTCAAGTCTAAGGTTTATCGCAACAACCCTCATAGTCTTAAAGAAGTGCAGCAGAACATTTTTAATGAGATTTCAGCAATTCCAGATATGCAGCTTCGATCTGCCTTCAGCAACTTGCTGACCAGGGCCCAAAAATGGCAAGAGATGAATGGTGATCATTTTCAACATCTGTTGAGTCAGGATAGCGAACTAGTATTTCCTTTCCTTTGCAGTGTTTCTTTGTAATCTGGAACTCTTTTCTCCGGGCCTCTTTTATTTGTCCTACCCTGTATAATAAAGACAATTTTTTCATACATGATGTTTTCATTATTTTATATGAAGATTTAACAGTATTGTTAAAATTTTTCACCAAAACAAAATAACAATAAATAATCTCATTGACTCACTAAACATTATCTACAATATAATATCTATCACTCTCATCCTTAGTCAATTGTTTTTTCATTTAAAAAAAAAAAATAATAAATAATAAAAATAAATTTAAACACCTATAAATCTTACAACATCTTTAAAATTATACGATGCATTATTTGTTTTCAATGATTGTTTTGATAGGAAATTGTTATATTATTTAACACTACATCATAAATTTAAAAAAAAATAAAAAAAAAAAAAAAAAAAAAAAAACTCGCTACAAAATTTTAAAAAGACACCCCAAACAAAAGCATTAGAGTTGCTTGTACTCAAAATGGTATTTTTACCAATAAGTACAAACTTTGAAAAAACACCGTATATTACAAAAATCTCGCTAACAAACGCAATTCTAAAAATATAGTGGTATCCTCTGGAGTATTTTTAGAATATTCAAAAGTAATATGTAAAAAGATTTGAAAACACCATAAATTCAAAAAAAAAAAAAAAAAAACTCGCTATAAAAATTTTAAAAGGGTACCAAAGGACATGTGTGGAAAATTAATAAGTAAAAAAACTTTAAAGAAGAAAAGCATAAACTATAAAAAACTCTCAACAAAAGTTGTAAAAATGCACCGGAGGACTGATATTAAAAAGTAATAAAAGCTTTGAAAAAACACCATGAATTGAAAAAAAAAAAAAAAAAAACTTGCTACAGAAATAATTAAAATGCACCTTGAAAAGTAATAAATAAAAAAATTTCAGCGGGTATTTTTTTTTTCAATTTGTAGTACTTTTTCAAGTTTTTTACTTTTTACTTTTCAATAGGAGCCCTCTGGTGCATACTTAAATTTTTGTATTTACGAGTTTATTCGTCATTTATGATTTTTTTCCCAAAGTTTTATTTGTTACTTTTGAACACTAGTCTTCCAATTTATTATTACACATTTTTATCAGCGAATTTTTTCCAATTTATGGTGTTTTTCTTTCTTTCTTTCTTTCGTTTTCTTTTTTTCCAAAGATTTTTGCTTATTATTTTTCAACACCAGTTCTCCTGTACATTTTTACAATTTACGGTAAATGGGTGTTTTATAACGAACACCATTAGTTCTAGTACGTTTTCTTATATATGAACAAAATATTCTAAACTGCTTCAAAAGGAACAAAATTATAAGATCGAAGTATGCTATACCTCTTCATTAGATGAAAAAAGAAATTCTATTGAAATTTTCTCGTTAAACTAAGAAGGAAGATTTGAAAAGAAGCTGATTAGTTCTTATGCTAAAAGGTAAGATTAAAAGGTCAAAAAATAGATATTTCATGCAATCATTGTTGATGGATGACCCTTCAATTTTCCTATTACCTTCCCAAAACATTAAAAAAAGAGTTAACTATGTTTTTATTTTTGTTTTTGCCAATAGATCATTTATTCTGAACATAACTCGAAACTGTCACATTGATTACATTGTCACAAAACACTTTTTCGATATTTACGGCTGTGTGGAAAAAGTGCTTAAACGCAATAATTAAATGGAAGAATTCAGTGGAAAGGAAAACAAAAAATTAGACTGTAATCAAAGGTCATTAGGTATGGATATTTGATCTAAATGTTTCTTTTCTTCTCAGATTTTAATTATTATTATTATTATTAAACAAACGTCAAATTTCGATTTAACGTTTTTGTAGTATTACAATGTAATATGACATTGTAGGAATAAAATAAAATTTAAATAAGTACTTGCAAGAATCCGTTTTATTTTTCAGTCTATAACATATTTTGAAAATAAGCCATATTCCACATTGATTACTGTGCTCCAAGAACACACTTCCTGTTTTAAATTTAAATTAAATGATAACAGGTTTACTTCTACAATTTCTACAGATATCAGGCACATTTAGTCAGAAAAAAAATTATCTTTTGCTGTTTATCACCTTGAGTAAAGCAGATAGTCCGGCAGCATCCAATTTATTACATATATTTATGTGTGTGTGTATGTATATATATCAAGTGTTTAAAAATATATATATATTGATTTTTTTTTTGTGAAAAGTTGTAAAAGTGATTATTTATTGTAAATAATGAAATAATGTTGCCTTAGCTATACTATATATGGGGAGAGAGGAAAGATAAGCCATAACAGCACGCTCATCCCTAGTACATCCTGAGGGTGTTCGTAGGATGTATTTTTACCCTTGAGATATCCTTAGGATATCCCTTGGAGAAGATGTTCTGTTAGGAAGGTATCTTAAAAATTACTTAATGTTTCTTTTAATATTGTAAACTTATATCTAAGAATAACTTGAAAAAAATATCTGATATGAACACCACATGACTTCATTGCACACACATTAAACTATACGTATTATTATGAAAATATTTATATTTTCAACAGAGAGATGCCGTTCGTAAATAAACAATCAGGGTCTAGTCTGCAAATGCACTTTATTCAACGAATATTTTTTAAAGAGTCCAGTAAAACTATTAATAGTACTACAAAATTTAACAAAAAAAGTGCTACCATAAGCACGAATATCGCTGGTTCAAAAGCAGTGATTAACAGTTTGTTGCATTGACTTTTAATAATGTACGCACCGTTGAATGTTCAGTGAAATTCAGTCAAGTGTAGTTGCCTTCCTTCTATACCCTTTTGCGAAGTTTATATCGAAAAATACATAGATTGTACAGAAAAAAAAAAAGTGGAAAATGTCTGGTAAGTACAGTGTAACATCTTTAGGCTGCCCTAAGGAAAATAGATTGAAATATATATATACATATGAATTCATAAAAGCATGTTTTGTAAACATAGTGGTATGAAAATCATTTATCTCTCGTTTACAGGGCTACCCAAAATATTTGGATTTATTGGTGTTGTACGAGGAAATTGCTGGAAGTTTATTTCACTTTGTGTTGGTGTTTATCACATAAAAATAAATGTAAGTACTCAAAGTTATGTGCATACAGTTTATAGATAAGATACATGTATATCCAAAATAAAAACTTTTTTTTTTCTATTGAATGATTCAGATAAAAGTGTTTTGCTTTATTTTACTATGTCGACGAACACTGCTTAGAAAGGAAAATAGTGTTTTTCTATTCATGCTATAAAGAAAAAAGTGTTGTTTGATGTTCTGGTTTCAATTCTGGTTTTTTGTACAATATTATGTTTTGAGGTGTCTGACTATGAAAGTCCAATTTAACGGTTGATCTGTTATCAGCATAATTTAAAACAAATAACTGCAGGAGTTTCAAATTTCGTATTTTGAAGTTCGTATTAGGTTGCCACTTGAAAATTTTCACGAAGATTGGCAAGTTTGAAGGCATTTTAATAACAACCTTAATTAAAAAAAAAAAAAAAAAATTCTAGGCACTATAATTGTACGAGGGGCTGATGTGGGCAGTAGCCGCCCCCTCACACAGAATAATGTGCCAAATAAAAGTGTTCCAAACCCTATTTTTGATTTTTTTAAAAGCAGATTGAACTTTATTATAATACCTTATTAATCTTACGACTTAATCTGCAATTTATCTTTATGGTATTGAAATGGAGATAAGAGAAAGGCGTGTGAGTGACACACCAGATTATTTTTATAGGAGCAAGGTATAAAATTAAATAGTTAATGTTAAAGTTATATCTTTTACCATAATATCAAAGGGAAGCTTTAGAGACTAGGAGTACTGTCCGGGGTGCGTATCTCCGAAATGTTGGCGCGTACAGAACAGATTGACAAATTTTCGCCAAACAGTGCTATTTTCGCCAAATGTGGACATTCAAAGAGAAAAAACTACGCAGCACTTAATTTGTGTAAATAAACATTGCCGCTTTTGTTTTTTATTGTTGAATCATGTTATATTTAAAGCTTTAAATCGCAAAATGGAAGCTGACACTATTATTTCAAAATTAAAAGGCAGTTTTCCGCATATAATAATACATTCTAATAATGACAATGTATTAACTTTAAGATCTAATTTAACATGTGAGAAGGAAGCAGAAAAATTTGTCAAAGTGTTTGGTCGAATAACCAATACTCATTGGATTGTATACAGAGTTCTCCACCGTCCAAATCGGTAAGTTAAAAATGTTATATTATTTTTTAACTAGGGTAGGTGCTTCAGTGATTGGCATGCTCCAGTAGCAGTAATTGACATCTATCCGGAAATAATTAAAAAATTATAAAATCATATAGTATTTTACATATAAGAATTTTAACATTTTATGTCTAACGCTGGAGCATAGGTAAAATAAAACTGGTAAAATAAAAAACTGGCAGTGTCAATTACTGGAACACTGAGTGGGTGTAAAAAAAACTTATAAAAAAATATAATTGTTATCAAATGTATATATTTTAACATATATGTGGTTCTGAATGTCTTTCATGCCATATGTACTAACTTAAGATTTCTAAACATATTTTCTGATGACTAGAACATTAAAAACATCAGAGATTGCTCTAAAAGTGTCAATCACTGGTGCACTTACCCTATTTCTGTTTAACTATTATTTTGTATTATTATTATTATTTTAAATGTATGACTTCTACATATAATTTTCTTCTTAGACATATCAATCTTTACACCTTCCAACGTACATAGTTAAAAAGTGAAACGTTCAAGATTTTGTTAGTGCTATTCTATTTGTTCCTTCTCAGTAGTCATAAAAAATTTAATCGTAATGTGTTATAAAAACAAGGTAATAAGGATATGCATAATCTATCTACAACCTTTTCCTAAAAGAAACATGTCGGTATAGATGGATTCTGCTCAATTTCTCATCATATATTTGTTCTGATGAAATGCTACTAAGAGCGAACATAATAACATTCTGTTAAGCTTCATGTTAAAAAGTAATGAATATGATAGGAAATTAACATAGTCGCAGACTGAAATGCCCCTCTAACTAGGCTAATCTCAATCCGATTTAATACATTTAACTTATTCTTATTTGCTGAATTATTTTATTAGGCGTGCTTTCGTTCTTTAATTTCAAATGCGATATGATATTACTATTTCCAATGCACTAAGACAAAAACATAAGTTTACGTAAAATGTTTTCCTATTTTGTTATATTAAAGAATTTTTAAATTTTAAATTACTTGCGAAATTTTCAAATTAAAATGTTTATACTTTATGAGATGTAACATAAATGATATTTTTAAAGTGATGTGATATCCTAAAGATAAAATATTTCTCTTAATGGATTTTTAAAGGAAATTTTGCCACATTGAAAAAAAAAAAAAAAAAAGATTTTTTTTCCCTGTTTTTTTTTTCGTTAAAAGTAAAAAAAATCCATAACTTTGTTTTAAATTATCACAGATTTATAGTTCAACCATTCGTTTTAAAGGTATTGGCGAGCTCTTTTGAATGATACCCATCATGAAAATTTACTCCCCTCGAGGGGAGACTTCCCCCCAGAGGGGGAGGCGAGGCTCCTACATACACAAACATTTTTTTCCCAGTTAACTATCTCTATTACAAAAAATATATATTCGTTTCATTTGGTTTAGTGCAGTCTATAGACGTTAAACTCTACTTATCTGCAATTTCCCCCATAGACGTAATGTATTAGAATTCTCTTGATTGTCCTTGTACGCGAACCATTTGCTTGATCTTAACGAAAATCTTACTGTAGCATCCCTATATGATACACATTTCGAATACCAAGTTTGAACTTTCTGCCATAATTTGTTTTTGAGATATGCTGATAACAGGCAGACACACACACAGACCATTTGCTAAAAACATGGTTTTCGTATTCAGGGCACCTCAAAACGTGTAAATATAACAAAATCTCGCGTTCAGAAATTTGACCCAAAAGCAATACTTTCTCTACCTAATGGGTAAGAGAAAGTAAAAATAGTAAAAGTAATTTTTTTTTTTTACTTCTTTTTTGGATTAAGAAAAAAGTAAAAATTAAATAATTGGACAAAAAAATAGTTTTTTTTTTTCTTCTAAAATTTGACCTAAGAACAATATTTTCTCTACTCTTTTTATGGATCAGAAAAAGTAAAAATTAAATAAATAATTAGAAAAAAAAAAGGTGAAAGTTTCCTACTAAATTTAGACATTAAGTATATTATTTAAAAATAACGACGCTAAAACTCATTAACACACAGTTTCAGCAGTTTATTCTTCTGAGAGGGAGAAAAGAAAAAAAAAAAGATTGAAGTTTTCACGAATGCGGAATGAAGTAGAATCAAGGGTTGCTTTGCGGTAGAGAGATTTTGGCGTTAGCTACGAAAATGCGCCAATCTGTTCTGTACGCGCCAACATTTCGGAGATACGCGTCCGGGGTTTAAAGTTAAGCGTAGTTTATATCTTTAATTGCCACGGCATTTTTCACAATTGCTGTCTAAAAAATTAATTTAATTAAGAAATTTTACACTAACGCTGAATAGTGTAAGCTTTATTATTATCATTATTGTTAAATACGAGAAAATTCGATATTTTAAAATAGAGGTTAAATTAAAAAGAAAAAGAAAAAGGAAAGGAAAAGGAAAAAGGAAGAAAGAAGAAAAAGAAAAAAAAAGTACTTTATGGAACCTACGATCTCACAAGTGAGTATACATTAAACATTAATTTAAAAAGTAGACCTGAAAGTTCAGATGAATGGAAGCTGAGCTTAGGAACAACAGGCCGCGGGTTTGAATTCCGTGTGAAGCATGGTTGATTGATTTGTTAGTTGGTTGATTGGGTTTTACGCCGTATTAGTGCTGATATGAGCATTTCGCGATGGTTTGGGCTTTACCCCTAAGGATTATTTTAAACAAGCCTTCACAATTTAAATTTTTCTCGAAGGGAATGAATACCGCTTCGGTCCCCCCCCCCACTCAGAGATATTATTTAAGAGGGGAATATGGGGAACCTTGCAGCCATGATGAAATTTTACATGTAATCAGCCACTAATAGTGTTTCAGTTTCTCGAGTATCGAACCCGCAATCGTCAAATTGCGAGCTCTGCTCTCTGCCAATTTGCCTTCTGCGGACCTTGGATAAGGCAATGATGTTTATTGTGTCCTTATATTTGTGCAAAGTAAATGTTCTTTTAACAAAAAACTTGTATTATATGTATTTTATTCAAGCTCTTCTAAACTACTTATACAATTATATTGAAAACTATTGTTCTAAACAGAACATTAATGAAAATATTTAAAAAATATGTAATTTTTGAAAATTGTAATAAATTGGGGTCTTTGATACCTGCTACCCAAGGGTTGTTGCCTTGGGGTGGTTAACTGCAAAGTAGTGGTGGGTTGAGTTCGTCCCAACACTGAAATGATTTTTCCTCATACGGGATTAATCCCTATGGCCTAACGACTTGGGAACTGTAGTGAGTTAAAAATAAATAAATAAATTATAAATAAAATTATAAATAAAAATAAAACAAAACTTGTATAAACCTTGTGTTGCAAATTATTCGGCATATGAGCGGTTCTCGAGACAAGCAAATATCTCAGTACTAATCAGACCAACAAACAAAGTTAATTTTTCATCTAAATATCTCTTTCAGATATTTAATAACACATCTCGATAAGGGAAAATTTATTTCCATTACCCAGTCCATATTAAGCCATCGTGGCGTAATTATCAGCATAGCTTAATAGAACCGGATATTTTATGTCTTTATTAGAACTTTTAAGGAATCTAGTCAATGGCCCGCAACAAAATACTTTGTTGTGGTCATAAACAGCACTCAATACGGAAAATGTAATGCTGAACACGGAAAAATGGCCTGTTTTACGAGGTATTTACACCCACATCAGTTTGTTTTATTTAGAATTAGATGACTTTGCTCTTTTCGTTTTTCACTTCTCTTCTCCTGCTACGTATCTAAGAACACTACTTGTTTGAAAGATTTTATGTTTATGGGTACTTTTCATTCAAAACATAACAATAATCAAACTTACATAACAAAACTAATGGCGGCTAGATTTTATGTGTATTTATTTTAAAGTAATACAGTCTAAAATATATATAATATTATGATTAATAGTCAGATATTATAGAGGCAAAATATATTTCAAGAAAAAGAAAACATAAATTAATTCAGTTGTAATACCAATTTGGATCAAATTAAAAAATGTAAAACATTAGATAACATATCAGAGTATTTTTAAATGGAGTTAAAGGGTGATTATATAAATAAATATTATAATCTTTTACAAATGAAAGTAGCATATTTTCAACTAAATGCAGCTTTTTACAATTTAAAGAATTCTAATATTTTTAATTGTAAAACTTTGATTGTTAAACTTTTAGTTGTTTTCATTTGAATAAATAATCTGGTGTGTCACTCACACGACTTTCTCTTAGCCTGAAATTTAATACTATAAATACAGGTTGGAGATTAAGAGGTAACATAACGAGTACTGTTATGTAAACCTATGCTAAAACAATTCAAATTAGGCTTCAGAAAAGTTTTATATGATAATTAGTTCTGTGTGAGGGGGGCTACTGCCTGCCTCAACCACCCGTTGAGGGGGTTTGAGGGAGGGTTGAGGTTTTCATGAAAATCGCTATGTCCAATTTCGTGTAAATCATATTTCTGCCATATGTTGCAATTGGCCTTTAAAGGTTTAACAGCGAACGCGAAACTTTCTGAAGATGAAAATATTTCCAATCATTTATGTACCCCTAAACTTTCATCCAAAACCTCTATATCGATTTCCGAATAAACCCAATTTCGGCCATATGTTGAAATTGGCCGATAAAAGGTTAACTGAGAACGTGAATTTTTCTGAAGATGTAGGTAAATCCAATCGTTTTAACACTTCCCCGAAAACACTTAATCCCGAACTTTCAACAAAATCGCCATATTCATTTTCGAGTAAACCCGATTTCGGCTGTGTTTTGCAATTGATCGGAGAAGGGTTAATTGTGAAAGCGAATTTATCTGAAGATTAGATCCAATCGTTTTTCTCATTAAAAATCCTTAACTCCAAACTTTCATCAAAATCGCCTTCTCCATTTCCGTGTAAACCCAATTTCTGCCGTACGTTGCAATTGGCCTTTAAAGGTTTAACTGTGAACGCGAATTTTTCTGACGATGAGGACAATTCCAATCGTTTAAACACCTCCAAAAGCACTTAATTACAAACTTTTACCAAAATCCCTATAACCATTTCCGAGTAAATCTAATTTCTGCCATTTGCTGACATTGGCCAATAAAGGGTTAACTGCGAACGCAATTTTTTCTGAAGATGAGGGTTAATCCAAGCACCCCGAAAAACACTTAACTACAAACTTTTTTGAAAATCGCTATATCCTTTTCCGAGTAAACCCAATTTCTGCTATATGATACAATGGGCCGATAAAGGGTTAACAGCGAACACGAATTTTTCTGCCTTGCGAAATTTTCAAAGTCGCATGTTTATAGTTACTGATGTTCATCCCGGCATCAAAACTGATATTTAAGAGCTGTTCTTACATCTTTACGATAAAAATATTTCTTTTCATGCACGTTTAAGTGAAAATTTTCCCTATCCTCCCATGTTAAGAAAATAGTAAATTTCAAATAACTTCTGAAGTTTTTTAATTAGAATGTTGCAAGTAAATAGTGTTCTTGCCATTGTCATAAATAATATTTTAAAACTTGTCTGACCTCTCTGCGACCATTTGTTCGTGAGATATCGTGTAAACAGACTAACAAACTAATGGACTAACACACTAACGGACTAACACACTAACACACTAACGGACTAACACACTAACACACTAACGGACTAACAGACTAACAGACACCCTACAGACGAACACCATACAAATTTTGTCATTTTCGGATTCCTCACACCTGAAAACGTACAAAAAAGTCAAAAAACCGAGGTCGAAAATTTTCACGAATTTTTACCTAAGTTCCCCATACCTATTGTATGATGGGGAACTAAAAAAAACGATTATTTAAAATTTAACTGTGATTTTGTATCAAAATAATGGGATTTAGAGTCCTGAAATGTAGTTTAAATTTAATTATTTATGAAAATTAACCAGCGCAAATTCTTCAAAGTAATCTCTAATTTCTTCGTCGAAAAAATAATTCATAAATACTTCAGATTTATTATTATTATTATTTTACGCTACTTAAATCAGACCCCGTTAACAGAAAAGTAACTTTTTTTTTTTTTTATTTATAAGCATTCATATTATTTTTAATATTAATAATAACATTAAATTTTTCATAACTTATTATAATCATTTTAACTTTTTTTTTTTTTTTTTAAATACTTACCAGCTAAATAGTTTGACTATAATTAGTATTTTATAGGGTGACCAAAAAAGAAAACCTTCAAATTGCCAATTGGTGACCACAACATTGATTTACACCTATTCTTTGAAATTATCATTTACTCTTACTTATTATTATTATTTTCAGATCATGCGTTTTTTTTTTTTGCATTGTTGCGATCGGGATGACATCATTTCTTTCTCTCTTTCTTTTATTTATACTAAATCACCCTTTTTCTATTATAGTATTATTCATTCCACTAAACAAAGGATAAAAATTTATTTTTTTATTTCAATAAATTGTGTTAGCAATGTCATCAGTTTCAAGCGTTACTTTCCAGAAACTTGGGCTTTTATTACTAAGAAAATGTCTTCTCGTAATAAAAGAATAAATTGAAAAGTATACAATCTGAAATCTTATAATCTAGTAGCTTTTTCAAGTTTTTCGTCAAAGAAACTTGTTTAAAAATAATATTAAAAAGCAACTGTGTTTGTAAAAATATTCTCAAAACTATTAATTATAAACTTTTTGTAAGTTATTATATTTAAAACACGAAATGATAATAAAAGTTTTCTATAATTGTACCATAAAATATATAAATGTATAAATTTTGAAAATTATATTTCAGTTTTTAAGTTTTCAGTTTTTTCTTTTACTTCAAAATAAAAAGCGGTTAACTTTTTCATTCTTTTGAAATACTGCTGCTATATTTTCTAAGATTAGAAAAGAAGGTTGTAAAAACCGCATTCTATTTTTGATTTATGTTATGTAGAACTTTTATAAGATATGATGTTTTTAAACAATCCTAATAAAAGTTATTTATTGTTATTACTTAAAACTTATCAGTGAAACTAGAGTAATATTTGAAATCCTCTCATATTTGACATTGTAAAAAATATTAGAATATCAAAACACAAAAACCTAATGTAATAGGTAGCCTACGCAATATGTCTTTAAAATCGTATTCGGTATATATCCGTTTTATCTAGCTAAAAATTATTGCATTTACGCTAATAATTATTTAACTTTCGCACATATAGAACATATCACTGCAGTACTGCATAAAGTCTTACTTAATCTCTAGTTTACTAATCTAATGACTATGATGAATGAAAATAGTAGATGAGAGGAAAGTATTATGGAATACCATTTACATTTCTTAAAATAACTTTACTTGTTTTTAATAAAAATTCCCAAAATCATGATGAGTACTTAGTGTTTATTTGTAATGAATTGTCAATGAAAAAAATTCAAAAAAAATTTTTTTGTTGTTATAAAAAGTTTACTTTATAAGTTGCAAATGGAGGTTAATATGAAATAGTCGGGTAGTATTGAACAGGTGGTTTAAACAGTTTAAACCATAAAAAAAAGTAATTAGACTTCATAAAAATCATCTTCGGAGAATTTTCTGTGACAGAAGGTACATTCAGCGTCTTTATTTTCTGATTTTTTAGTTGAATACATGAAGTCAGTTTCAGATGATACCACGAAATACCTAGTATTCCATAATACCCGACACGCTCTCTTTGAAAATAAACTTTTAAAGTGGTGGACAAAATATTTGCAACAAAAAAACGACCAACGTATAACAAAATACAATTCTTTGAGCATACATTATACTTAACATCACTGTTTAAACCTCATGTGTACTAGTAAGTTTGAATGTTTGAAAACGTACCTGCAAAAACTCTTGAAAATCACAAAACATACTTTGTTCTATAGGGAATGGTATGACAGCAACAAGCGTTTGCTTCTTACTGTATTGCTTCATGGGAATCCTTCTCGAGTAATTCATAGAATTTTGAAGAGATAACAGCACCAATCAGAGCCGAAACCTCGGTATTCCATATTTCCCTACTATTCCATAATACCCTCCTCTCCTCTACTTGTGGAGTTTCTTGGACTTGCAATTTTTAATTATTAAACAGCGCTAACTTTTACTGAACTCGTTATTTGTTTATTTTAGGTAAAATTAATTAAGGAATTATTATTATTTTTATTGTTATTATTATTATTATTATTATATAAACACACAAAGCATTTCACAACCACTATGACAGACTCGCAGGTGATGTAGGAAGCGCGAAGACGAATTCGAATCATATATCATTGCAGAAACTGAAATGTTTTCTACGCGAGCTTGGTTAAAAGAAATAAAGAAAAATATCAGAAACAGCAACACGTTAGTGCAAGAGAAATTCTTTTATTGACAAATTTTACATTAGAAAAAAAAAACACATTTTATAGTAGGCGTTCTATAGTATGACCAGAAGCAGTCACACAATCGTCATTGCGTTGCTGCGTGTAATTTGTAACATTCTAAATGATTCTTAGTGTGTTTCGTACCTCCCGGGAATGCTACATAGGTACGAGTGGCAAGAATTTCATTTGAGTCTATAGGAGACTCGTATACCAAATTTGAAGATATCCAGACATGATATGCCCGATTATCTAGCAAACCAATGAACCTGACCACCATGGCCTATATACTTCTGTCCAAATGCAACATTTAAGTATTAACGAAATTCGTTAGGGTAGTATGGATGAGAATCATCATGCTAGAACCACATTGAGCATAGCAACTACTCAGAAACTGTTCTTCTTTCAGAATTTCAAGCAGCATTTGGCTGTTTTGAAGATCATTTACGTCCTATCTACCAGGAAGAAATAGAAGGTACGATCAACTAAAATGGTCTCCAACAATGCTGGCTCAAACATTGGCAGAGAAATACCTTTTAACTGCACGTGGTCGCGTAACATGAAAGTTCTCCAACGCTTACAAATTGCAATCATATTGATAGAAAACTTCTCGTTTGCGAAACTTGCCTCATCCATGAATAATATGTTGAACAATACGGATCCAGAAAAAGCATGCACTGATTGCCTTATTCGGTTAAAAGTTCATTTAGCTAAACTCCACAGATAATCTGCAGGATTCAATGTCTGGATGCGTTGCAGATGATATGAACGCATTTGGTTTGCTAAGGTATTTATCCACATAGTGAACTGAGAAAATTCAACGCCTTGACCTATCCTTCGAGTACTCGTATCCGGATTGCCTTCGACAAGCGGAAGAAATTTTCTCCTCGTTTTTTTTTATGTCCTCAATGTCAGCTCTCGATAAATGGTAAATATCGCTAATGAAACTTACGTACACTGCTCGACATTGAAAATGCAACACCAAGAAGGAATGACAATAACGGAATGAAATTTGTTGGACACATACATTATAGTAGGAAGAACAATTGATTAAAATTTCAGGAAATTCGGAGTAATATGTACTGAGAAAACAGTACATATACCAGTGACCTCTGTGAGCAATAACAGCACATATCTGCCTAGGCATTAAATCGAACAGCGATTAGATGACATGTACGGGTAGAACACTTCATGAAGCTTCAACACGATGCCACATTTTATCGATCGAAGTTACTGGTGAGTAGTGGGGGGTCAGTCGTTTTTCAATGATTAAACAGTCATTTTCATTGGTGCGAGATCAGGAGAACGCGCTGGCCAGAGCAACAGTTTAACACATTCTGTATCAAAGAAGGTCCGGACAATACAAACACGGTCGTGCATTATCTTGCTTAAATTTTGTGCTACGAAAGCCTCGAATACAGGGCAGAGGGGTGGGTCTTAACTCATCAGAAATTTAATGGCCGCAGTTCAGAGTGCCAGGAATAAGTGCATGAAGTAATCGAGACGTGTATCCAATGGGAACCCATAACATCATTGCAAATGATGGACAGTATGATAATGTCGAATCCCAGCTGGCAATGTGCTTTATTCATTATGCCGTTAAATACGGATAAGGCAATCTTGATGCTGTAAACAGAATTGTGATTTGTCTGAAAAGTGACTTCACGTCATTCCTGCGTCCAGGTTCATCGTTGATCACACATTAATGGTGCCCATATCAGTGATGCAGTTTTGAGGGTAATCAGAATTTTGGTAACCGCATACTGCTTCGCCACCTGGATTGATGGTATGTTGTACCATTGGATACACGTCCCGGTCACCTCTTGTTTCCATTCCCGCCACTCTGAATACCAGCCATTACATTTCTGACGAGTTAAGGCCCATAGCTCTGCCCTATGTTCAAGGCCTCCGAAGCGCAACATTTAAGCAGGACAATGCACGACAGCAAGTTGTCCGTATTGTCTGGACCTTCATTGATGCCGAATGTGTTCGACTGTTGCTCTAACCAGTGCGTTCTCCTGATCTCGCACCAATGAAAATGACTGTTTAATCGTTGAAAAGCGACTGGCCCCCACCACTCACCAGTAACATCGATCGATGAATTGTGGCATCGTGTTAAAACTTCATGAAGTGCTCTACCCGTACATGTCATCCAATCGCTGTTTGATTCAATGCCTAGGCAGATATGTGCTGTTATTGCTCACAGAGGTCGCTGCTTTATGTACTGTTTTCTCAGTACATATTACTCCAAATTTCCTGAAATTTTAATCAATTGTCTTCCTTCTATAATGTATGTGTCCAACAAATTTCATTCCGTTATTAACATTCCTTCTTGGTGTTGCATTTACAATGTCGAGCAGTGTATTTATCTACGCACACGTTCAAAGATCGTATGATGATTGGCGGTGGGAGAAATGTTCCCGGTACAAGCACAAAGCGGCGCGCTTCCGCTGTTCCGTATACGATGTGCACGTCGGCCATTTCAACTTTTGAATATTCATTCATCCTATTACCTTTGGAAATGGTTCTCAAATCTTGATATCCAGCAGTATCATTCTTCACGAACACCCGTTCAACGCTATTTACCGCATGACAAAGGCATATTGAACCCTGGAATGTTATATGATTCCGATTCGTCTTAGAACTCGCTACATCTGCCGCGAGTTTCATGCAGTAGTAGTAAAACATCTTGTATATATATATTTCTGAAACTTTTTCTTTCACAATTGCAACCAAAATGAAAAAAAAAATAATAATAACAGAACATGACAACAGGACTATAAAACATCATCATGAAAATAAATATAAATAGAAGTACATTCTTGGAAAAGTTGGGTGCTGAAATTTTTATAAAAACATTATTCTAAATAATAATATAAGTAACGTAACGTCCACCAAAATATGTGTAATAATTGTGAACATGTATAGGTATACATTGGCTCCAGGTTTATTGTTGGGGCGGCCACAGGTGAATGCAGATTACTCCCTAGTCGCTCTAGTCACCCGAATTTGTCTACGTGGATTCGGGTCGCCACAGAAAGCGTCTAAGAAACTGCACCTATTGATATTTATATTAAATATTAAGATATTCAGATAATTCTTTTATATTAAAATTCCCACTTTATTATATTCAAATTAAATGTTTTATATTCCTATTCGAATAGGATAAATATTTTTAATCTTTTTATCGATAAGAAAATATATGTTAGAATAAAAGCCTATATATGAGATTAATGATGTCTAAATACTACTTTAAGTAAGAATTTCGTCATATGAAACATTTCGTGTAAAAATGGCCTTGATTTGACATTAAATTTGACATTTTATTTTATTATTATTATTTATTTATTTTATTTTTTCAGAAGTATTTTTCAACCATGGCTATTTTTTTTTCCTTTGCACATGAGTATGTGTGTGCGTAGTTACATGCGTGTACATAGTAGTGTGTGCATTTACGTATTATTTACAAATGTATATAATATATTCTGGGGATTTATAAATATTCTGTGGATTTCCATTCCCCATGCCCTTACAGTGCATAAAAAGGCTGGGGGTAATATGGGCAAAGCTGCCAAGTTTCCGTTTCTCTCGGGCTACTTTTTAACAGAAAATTTTTCAATTTGTTTAATCGTAGAAAATAAATAAAATGGATTTCTAGTATTAAAAGATAGCGATGATAAATCTAATTTAAATATTCGAAACGTAGCAGATATGGATGAATGATGCCATACCACAGATCGACAAGATAGTTTTCGCTGATAAGCTTTCAAAACTGATTAACTTTTAATTTGAAATGTGATTTTTTTTTCCTTGGAAAGCTAGAGAAGGCTATTCTACTTTATCCTTCTCAATTGTAAATGCATCAATACGACTAGTATGTCATACTGTCATCTCAAATATTAATTTATCAAAAATTATAGAGCCTGGTTTTAAAAAGTCTATCTATGAGTTAATTATACAAAATAGATCAAATTTTGTCAAAATTGTGTAAGTAACATGTAAATGGATAAACTTTGACAAACCACAAGTAATTCAACAATTTTGATAACATTTTTCTAAGTAAAATTCAAAAGCTCTCATTGTGTTCTTTCATTTTTTGTGATTGTTTAAAAAAATATGCATCTGTAATGCATTTGAAAGATACATTGAAAAAATTTTTGTAAAAAAATTTATTATTATATAGTCCATATGCGAGTTCTGTAGAATAATATATGGTGGATAAGGAATTGTTATTAAATTTAAATTAACAAGACACTCGGTATTCTTTTTTTAAAAAAGTCTCTTGTTCTTTATTGATTTTCTTTTTCTTTTTCTTTTCTTTTCTTTTTTTTAATAGTGTAATCACTTTTTCAATTTTATTTTTATATTTTTCTAAAAGGTGATCAATATTTCCATCCTATATTCTATGACTAGCCGACTTCTTTAACTTAACAATAATGGATATTTTGCACAAATATGCGATGAACAGCATTTTTAACCGACTTCAAAAAAGGAGAAGGTTCTCAATTCAAACCGTATGGTTTTTTTTTTTTTCTTTTCTTTTTTTGTTTGTTAGCTCATAACTCCTGAACGGATTCTCCGATTTTCATACTTTTTGTTTTGTTGTAAAGGTCTTGGTCTGAAATAGGTCCCATTGTAATTTCTTTACGATCAAAAGAAAATACAGGGTGCCCAAAATAGTGAGTTCTGACTCTTTTAACTGCTGAATGGTTGCAGTTAAGTCATAAAACTTGTATGTAGGTACAGTACAGTGGTCATGTGCAACGTGATGCAACCACCTACAGCGCCATCTGGTGAAAAACAGTGGAGTTAGCGTTCCTGTCTCGAAAATGGTTCAAGATAGGGAAAAAGTGAATTACAAAGTTACAGGATATCATCGATTTAGAACGAAAATATAGTTTGTAGACATTAATGCTAAAAGTAGAACGATTTGTTTGTTCGTAAATTCCTATTTTCTGCACACTTCAACGACATTGCATACGTTGTAGCGTAGCAGGTGACATTTATGCTATGTAAAATTCAAAGTATGGTTATTGTAAGCGGTCACATGGATTAACGTATAGGCTTTTAAATCGACTTCATAAAGGAGGAGGTTCTCAATTGAAATCATGTTTTTTGTTGTTATAGTTGAGATTTTCTAGCTTATAACTACATAAAAAATGTTTTAATTTTAATACATTTTTTTTTTTTGT
This sequence comes from Salticus scenicus, assembly GCA_963930645.1. Classification (NCBI taxonomy): domain Eukaryota; kingdom Metazoa; phylum Arthropoda; class Arachnida; order Araneae; family Salticidae; genus Salticus; species Salticus scenicus. The sequence goes on along the minus strand of OZ005654.1, from coordinate 217,407,428 downwards.
TTTCGCAAAGATCTTCACCTGAAATAGGTCTCATTATGATTTCATTAATACATAAACAAATTACAAGGTATTAAAAAAGTCCGTTCTCACTCTAACTGCTGAACGAAAAGTAATATGTAAGTATTGTAAAGTGGCCATGCGCTAAAAGATATAACCGATTACAGCGCCACCTGGTGGGAAGATAGCGGAGTTAGCCTTGCTATCTCAAAACAGTATAAGGTATGAGAGAAAAAGTAAATTACAAAGTTGTACAGCATCATTGATTCAGTAGCTAAAAGATACCTTGTAGACATAAATGTTAAAAACAGTATGTTTAAATGTGCATCTGCATGTTCGGAGTTTTCTACACTGTAAACAAATCAAAAAGCCTTCATTTCGATGTTGAAACTTCTGTCCGTCAGCTGCATATTTTGATCTTTGTTTGAACATCACGCTGCACGCATTGCAGCGTAGCGGGTGACACATATTCACTGTAAAGTTCAATACATGTCTAACCGATTTTTTGGGTTACGAATACAGCGTATACATTCTTTACACTTCTAAAGCCTTTTTATTTTAATGTGTGGTTATTCGTTAGATAAATTTTTCTCATATCCGATAAAGGCAAGAAAAGTGACACAACTTAAAAATGCAGTACTTAAGAAAAATCAACTTAAAGATAATGCATTGACTAGAATAAAACTAACACAACTGTATCTTGAGTGGAAAATTTTTTAGATGGAGATGTAATGTTTTTGTTCATATTGAGGGCATTTCTTTTCAGTGACATAAATTCGAAATTACCATTTTTTGAGTTGTGTCACTTTTCTTGTGGGTTTTGATTTGTCAAACCGTCGTTGAACGTCTTCTAATGTTCTGCTACTTGAATAAATTATCACTGAAAGGAAAAAAGATAAAAACTTTTTGTAAAAAAAAATGGAACCGACTCCAAAATGCTACTACTATTCAAACAACTAAAAATGAAAGAAAATTGGCAGAAAATGTAACTGTAAATTGCGTCTAAAAGCTTAAAATGATTTACAGTATTGCCATAAATTTAAAGCACAAACATTTTACGAAACAGCTGTAAGTTTCAACAAAAAGCACTGGCACCCACATTTTCAGTATTATATGCTATAACCTTGGGTCAGGCTTTTTTTTTTTTTTTTTTTTTTAAATAGTGTATGTGTACTCGCGTGTCTACTAATAGTAAAATTAGTTCAGCGATTTCTTATGTTATTATTAAAAGATACATATATATGCAGTCAGCAGCAAAATTATTCAAGCAATAGCAATAATTCCTACTTAAAAGATGGGTACATAATTTTGTTTTGTTAAGTATATATATTTATCGAGTCGTGATCTCAGTCTTATACTGTTTATAAAAAAGTAAGTTAATGATAAAAATTTTCGATCAAACTAAAATATATATATATATGTAAAGTGTGGATGTGTGCTTCAATAATTTTGCAGCCGATTGTATACCGTATCTGATTTTATAGGCTTTAAGTTTTCATCTATTGGCTAAAAGGATACATTTATTTTTTCGATATTAGCACATTCTTTTATTTTATCTACATAGTTATGTATATAAAGACGTGACATAATGCCATATTTGTCTTTTTATGTGTTATGATATAAATAGAAATGTATTCTTTCTCTATATTACATTATTAAAGTTAACGAAATGGCAAAATATATATATACGGGCGACTAAATCTGATTTTGTTGTTCTCCAATCGAGTAGTAGGTTATTTATATGGCAGTTAATGTCTTTTGAGAGGCTATTTTTAGAGTTTCTAACATTCTGAACACTCTAGTTTAGCACGTTGTTTATTACAGTGGAGTAGAAAAACTCTGTTTTTCACGCCATTAACTGAAATGATTCAGATCAGAAAAAAAAAAAAGTGATTGTTCTTTTTTTTTTTAAACATGAAAAGAAATCTTAGTTTTAATCTTTGAAGAAAAAAATAAGAAGTTGCGCAGAACTTTAAAATAATTGAACACTTTTTTCGTAATATTTAATAAATGATTAAAAATTAATATTTTTTTTTTTTTTATATATAATTTTATAATATTAGAAATGTTTAATTTGCCTACAGTTATTTCAAAAGACCTAATTAATAAATTGTCCGTTTTGTTAGTAACAAATTTAATTCTTTGTTTCAAACTAATTATACTTGGTAAATGTGATCAAATGTACACTGCATGGAGAAAAGTATAGTGAGATCTTCTAAGACAGCCACTTACCGTACCATAAAAGGTTACCCCTTTCGAGAGGCGGCCTTTCAATAGAGGTTGTTCAGAAAAACAAAATTAAGACGATAAATATTATAAATTAATTGGTTTTAACTATTCATATTTACATTGCTTATCTTGTTCTGCTGTGTAATAATCATTATTACTTTATATACATATTACTTTATAAACTAATCCAAGTTTATTATTTTTATTTTTTAATTCAAAATCAACATCTAAATTCAGCTTGTTTTAGAAGCCTGTACATTTTATTATCTATATAATCGTATGAAACAAACAATTTTTATTTTATTTTTTTTCCCGTAAATTTTGCATTTTAACTCTAAATATGCAATTTAAAAAATATGAAATCTTATCACTCTTTCATTTTCTCTACAGACCCATTCATGGGAACACTTGCTGTAATTTCACAAACTTCAATTATAATTTCAGACAGTAGTCAATTCAAATCAATCAATGAAAAACAAAATACCCTGCTTTCCCAAATAGCGATCCCTAAAAGAGGTAGCATTTGTACAAGTATCTTCAATGGGAATTCAGTGGGAAATTCAGTGGGAAAATTTAGAACTGGGAAATACTATTCCTTGTTGAAATGGACTTTTAGAGAGATTTCACTGTATTTGGAAGCCATCAAAATTAAACTTTTCTATGGATATCTAACGAAGTACTTGATGAACTCTTGGAAATACAATGGTTTAAAAGACATGTTTCACCTCATATGATTCATTTGTCATATATTACATAAAAAGATTTGTCCTGATTTAAAAAAAGAGACCAATAATAAATCAATTATATATATATATATATATATATATATATATACAGTCGGTAACAAAAGTATCCGAACACTAGCAAAAATTCCTATATAAAAAAAGTAGAGCTAATACTGTTTTGTTAAATACATCCTTGTCGAATCATGTCTTAGACTGACTAAGAACACGATTCGACAAGGATTTATTTAACAAAGCAGTATTAACTCTCCTTTTTTACATAGGAATTTTTGCTAGTGTTCGGATACTTTTATTACCGACTGTATTATAAATTGTATGAAAATAGCTCGTACATTCATCTTGCTAAATTTTTTTTGCACATTTCCTGTTTATAATATGAACACTTTACATTTTTTTTTTTTTTTTTTTTTTTTTTTTGACACTCTGCTTAAGCATATAAATTTCTGTTATAAATTTCAACAGAAAACTCTGTGTAATCTATTATATTAAGTCTTACATAAAATCACAGAGAAAAATGAACGGAGATGTTAAAAAACATATTTTATAGATTCATTTTAATAACTAATATTAATTTAATAATATATTGGTGAGAATATACTTCGGACTTGGAATGCTTTTTCTAAAGTATAAACAGTCATTTTTAATTCTAATTAAAAGATTAAATAATAAAAACACGTAAAAATACAGAATAAAGATTGAGAATCTCGATTATTCACTTTTAACTAAGAATTACTGTAAATTTACAGAGACTCTGGATAAATATTTAGATTAAATTTACAGAAATTTTTAACAGTGCATACTGAAATTAGAATATAAAAATATTAGATATCTGACGAAATATGATCATTTTGACTAAAAATATTTAACTGCGCATAAGCAAACGTTAACAAATTTCTTTTTCGTAATTTATTAGTAAAATAAATGAAATTTATTTTATGTTGTTGTTTCTAATCACCAATCTAGTCTGACGGAGTCAAACCAGATCCGAGAAATTGTTGACATGCAGAAAATAAATGACTAGATGGGAAGAAGAATAAATTTCCTCCCTAAGAAGATAGAAACAGTCCACAATGTGATCCACAGAAGCCTGTTTCTGGAGGCATTATGGCAAAGAGGGTAGCTTTTTTTTTTTTTTTTTTTTTTTTTTTTAAGCCTTTAGAAAAATAAAGGCATTTTAGGTGACCGCTGGCAAGGCACAAAAGGCTGGTATAGGTTTTCCTGTGACATGAAAGGGATGAAGATAGGCACGGCTTACAACGCTTATACGAGTGATGAGGATGAGAGGGGGGGGGGGTACAAGCCAATGCTTAGGATCCTTCAGATACTAGCAACATGCAGCGCGTCAAAACTCATAAATTATCCATTGTACGAAAGCGACCCTTGACATTTTGCACACATTTACAATGAAGAACATTACTTTTTATTGCTCTTTTACAAAAGAGACCCCCTTCTCATGCAATTATCGCACTAAGAGGTTTGGGAGCTTCGATTGCAGCGAGCGTCGATCTCCTAAACCAGATCAAAGAAATATCAATAGAGCCGACTTGCAGGTTTCTTAAGTTGCCAGTCTCTGAAGGGTCCTTTAGTCGGATTTGGGCATTACCGTTCTTACAGAGACTCCTCTGTAAGAACGATAATGGTTTGGGTGACTGCAACCTTGCTGTGTAAGATTTTCTGCCATTTCATTGCCGTAAAGATCCACATCCACGTGGGATCGAATCCACTGGAGGTGGATGTTATGTTGAATTGAAATGAGCTTCAACTTATGAAGGAGAGAGGTACGTCTTTTAATTGTTTTTACAAAAAACTCAAGCGATTAGCAGGAAAATCCAGAAAGATAATTTATTGAATGAGTTAAATTTCCGTTGCTCTCAAAATGATGTAAAACGAAAAGAGGTGTTTTATTCAAATTTTATTTTGAATCAATAAATGATAATATAGTGCATATTAATGAAAAAAAAATTATGACACCCCTTATAGATTTCCTTCTTTTTTAAAGCAACAGAAATTCAATTAATCAGACGACGACATCTGTCTGAATTTTCATGATATTTGTTTTTTCATTTTAAGAAAATAATTCTATATATTTGGCTGATAAATTATGCAAAGTAAATTCTGTTAACCCTTTTGATGCGCAGTTAAACGATATCTACTAAAAATGTTTATACTTCAAAACATATTTAATATTTTTATTTGCTATATGTTGATTACTATATGTTGTCCCTACTATAGTATTTCAAGTTCTCTGAAAATAACATCACACTGGTTTGAAAACACTGCATGCTATAAACAAAACATGTACGAAAAATTTTCAAATCTTGTTAAAAAATGACTTGCATCCCCATGATTGTACATGCTAGTGACATGTAAACGAATATATACATATAGACCCTGAAGTCTAATCTCTTTAGTTTCATTCATTTTCAAGTGTTTCAACTCTTAATACGTTTTTATTATTCCTTTTAGTTAAATTCTGATATAGATGGACGCACTTATTTATTGCATAATGTGTAATTTCTCATTCTATTTTTAAATCAACTTCCTTTTAAATCAGCTCCATATTTGATAAAAAGGGTTTTTAGGGATAATATTTAAATAAGTATTGCGACCTTTTTATTTATTTTTTTTTTTCTTAATACCATTATCTAAACTATTATTGGTTATTTTTATTTTATTTTATTTATTTATTCATTTATTGTGTAACCACGTTTCCTACGCCTAGCAGTGAGGACGAGTCAAAAATCTTGGAGGGTTTCCAAGTTGACCAACAGGTTTGAATTTAGTAAGCATCCAGTTATTCGGTATCGCTTATTTTCTCTCAACGAAAAGCTTGTCTCTCCTATTTTACTAGTGGACTCATTGAATCCGCACTTGCGCAGATGCTTCCATGGTAGCATGAAATGTAGTTAAAGAGTATAAGGTGTTTGATATTGAATGGAACGAAAAGAATAGCATAGTATAAATTCTGTACTTGATTTATTTGGCTGAAACAAATACATTCTGAAACTACAATTATACAAATTTTATCTGCAACAGCGAAAAATCTTCCGGTTGCAAAATCGCAGCTAGAGGTATTGTAAATCAAAATGATAAAAACAATTCCATAAAAACTCGCTAAAAAACGATGAAAAAATCCGCTTGTGAAGATCAAGGAATAAAGATCGCTAGACCTTTACTTTACCTCGTCCACCACATAGGCTTAAAAACGTACGTCAGTACCAGAAAGACAGTATGCTCCATCGCTGCATCGGCCGTGCTAGATCAAACGATATACTATTGCTTTGTTGGCCACCGATATTCCCCGATCTTAGAATTCTCGATCTTCTTTTCTACAAATCTTTCTTTTCTTGTGTTTTTTTCCTATAATAAAAACAAAGTGTTCTTGCCTCCTTTATTTCTTTAGGACTTACAGCAATTGATCAATGGACAACTGAAGTATCATTAGCAAAGGATATTCTGTCACGAGTATGACAGGAACTGGAATAAATACCGCATAGGTATTTGCCTGTCACTAAAGTGGTACACATATAACATTTATAGAAACTTGGATAACTATAGTTTCACTATAAATTTGATTTATAAAGAAATTACGGCGCTCAGTGTTATACTTTCTTTTTAATCTATTCAATATGAAACACCCTGTTATTTTTGTTCCGGTGAATAATGTTGGCATTTTATCATTCCTTTTTCAATCTACAATTACTGTTACAATATATATATGTACACACACACACACACACGCACACACACACACACATATATATATATATACCGAGAGAGATATAAATAATATTTAAAAAAAAAATGTATATTATACTCTTTTATTAAAATTTTTATATTTTAAAGTTTATTTATTTTTTTTTTTAAATAATCCTAACATAAATCCTTAAATTCGTACATGGGGATAATGTAATTAAGAAAAGATCAACACTTATTTAGTGTGTTTATTGAATATTAATTTTTAATTATTTTTTGACTAATCTGGATTTGTAACTTTTATGAAATATATAATTTTTTTTATAAAATATATACCACATTTTTTATTTAATGAACGAATTAGTTTTAACAAAATTAAAAAAGTGATAAGGCGAGCAAACAAACTAAATGCCTAGGTTTGATTGCCGATAGGATAGTGTTTGCATTTGTTAAAATTAATTCGACCTCTCCATAAACAAATATGTGCAGTTTTCATTTCAAACAAGGTGACCACTTTAATTATAATACAAATTTGTCGAGATACTATGATTTTTAAAGTAAAAGCGATAACGTTTCATGAATATTTTATTTCTGTAAATAATAATAATAATAATAATAATAATAAAGCTGTAATAAATTTATTAAAACGGTAAACAGCAACAACTATTTATCTTAATTTAATAATAAAAAAATAAGTAATTTAAATATTCTAATGAAATTTAACATTTAAGATACTGAAATATGGTAACCTTAGAAAGACGGTAGATCTTACCACTTGCAGACTATTATTATAGTTGAACATTTAGCGGTTTTTTGTTGTACACAATGCATGTTCTGTCCTGACAGTTGTAATTTTCCTGATGAGTATTGTAACAATAAAATAGAAAAGAAAATAAAGGTTATAAACAAATCTTCGTGAGTTTTGAGTCATTTTTAAATATTGTGTTTTACCTTTTTTTTTTTTTTTTTTTTTTTACAAATTATATTTCAGAATTTTCCTTTTTTTTTTTTTAACTTTTCGAACATCATAGTGTAGAAAGTATTGTAATCATGTCAAAAATCCGAATTTGGGATTTTGATGTTTCTAAATGTTTCGAGGTCCCCTGAGTCCGTTTCCACGATTTTTACGATGATATGTGTGTGTGTGTGTGTGTGTGTGTGTGTGTATGTCTGTGAGTGAACATGCTAGCGTCTAAACGATTTGTTGGAATAAGCTGAAAGTTGGTACGTATATTGTAAGTCACCATAGTACAAACCCTATAGATTTTGGTGAATCTAGCACTTATAGTTTTTTTTTTTAAGGGATACCAGGAAAAATTCATTATCATTATGGCCTACGGGACCAAATTTTTAAAAGTGCGATAGCGTCTAAACGCTTTATTAATCTGAGCAAAAAATTTTACACATGTTATAGGTCACAGTTGCCCGAACTGTATAGATTTTGGTGAATTTAGCACTTACAGTTTTTTTTATAGGGGCACAAAGAAAAATTATTTATCATTATGGCCTATGGGGCCAAATGTTTAAAAATGTGATAGCGTCTAAACGCCTTATTAATGTGAGCAAAAAAATTATACACATGTTATAGGTCACAGTTGCACCAAATGTATAGATTTTGGTGAATTTAGCACTTACAGTTTTTTTACAGGGACAGAAAGAAAAATTCTTTATCATTATGACCTATATGGGACCAAATTTTTAAAAGTGCGATAGCGACTAAACGCCTTATTCAATTGAGCTGAAAATTTATATGAATATTATAAATCACTGTTGCACTAACTATAAGCATTTTGGTGAATCTAGCATTTATAGATTTTTACAGGGACACAACGAAAAATTCTTTATCATTATGATCTATGGGCTCAAAGTTCAGTAGCGTTAAATAAAACATCGTGTAATATATGGAGAAAAATACTCAAACACTCTATCATGGTTTTCTCTCTTTTGTTTGTTTAACAACTCCTCTTTCTTTACTTTATCTACAAAACTGTTAGTTACTCAATGTTCGGAAAGTCGAGTGGAGTCACTCCAGATTTTTTTTTTTTTTTTTTTTTTTTTTTTCAAAAAAATATATTTTTGTCCTCAGATGTATATGAAGAACAATAATTTTAAATAATAATTCAATGGATCTTACCAAAATCTGCGATTATAGGTGTGTAAGAATGAAATTTTAACCATGAAACTGTATATTTGTTTTCATCAAAGCCGCTTTTTCCCCAGTATCAACACAAATGCATCACTAAACGTAATCTGGTGTGGCAGTGAGATGAATTTCTCTTACCTTACATTTCAATACTATAAACAGAGATTGCAAACAAAAGGAAAACAAATACTGTGTATTTAAACCTACGTTAAAAAGAATTCAAATTAGATTTAGGAACAGTTTATTTTTTGACAAATAAGTCTGTGTAAGTGGGGGCTACCGCCACTCTTAACTTCCCGTTTTAATTTAGTATGTACATTTATACAGAATTTAAGGATGTTTTTAAATTTAAAAGTTTTCTCCGAATTATTCGAACAACTTTCACTCACACCACTCCTTGAAACGAAACTTATCTATCTTGATCAAACTTTTCAAGTACAAAGCTCATATAAACTTCAAAATACAACAATTAAAATTGCCTGCAATTATTTGTTTTTAAGTAACGCTGATAACAGATACACACAAATATAAATCATTGAAAAACTTGACGTTAATATTCAGGAAACCTTAAAGCGCGTAATTATACAAAAAGCAAGCACTGAAAATTTAACTTAAAAAATACTTTATTTTCCGTATTGGTATGAGGAACAAATATTCATGCCTGAGTAATTTTCTCGTAATTTCCAGGTATAACATGATTATATCGTACTTCTTTTGGGTAGCACTGTAAATGAATGGTGAATGATTTTCATGCTATATTTTACACAAAAAATGCGTTTATGCAATTAAAAAATACATGTTCATTTCATTTTGTTCAATGCAACCTATAGATATTAAACTGTACTTACCGAAAATTTTGCACGTATATGTAATATATTTGAATGTTTTCGGATGTCCCTGTACACAAACCATTTGCTTCATCTCAATGGAAAATTTAGTATAGCATTCCTGTATGATATAGATTTAGAATACCAAGTTTAGATTTCCTGTGGCTATTTTTTTTTTTTTTTTTGAGATATGCGGTTTATAGATAGATACCAGAGGTCTGTCCAGAGGTAGATCTGGGTCCATTAAAGTACAATTCACAAACTTTTTCCCGTTAAAAATAGACCTTTGATAAATCTTTTTCATTTCGAAAACTAATCTTCCATAGAATGAACAGGCCTCCTGAATAATTGGACATGCTTTGCTGTACTTCTCCCGAGAAGCTGATATTGAATTTCTAATTCGTAAAGGATTTCTATGCATATGTGTGAGTTTAGCTCTATAAAAATGAACCATCATTGTCTAAAATGAAACCTTAATTGTAATTTTAATTTGCAAAATTAAATTTTTCACAAAAGAAGGACCCCAGACAGAAAGTTTGGAAGAACTTTTTTTCACATTGAATTTAGATTCGAAAAATTATGTGTAGAATTTTTCACAATTTCACAAAAACAGGACCCTGTCTGAAAAGTCTGGACAGACCCTTGAATACACACACAAAGGGAGACATGATTTTCGAATTCAGGAGACCTAAAAAAGTGTAAATGTAGTAAAAACTGAGTTTTGAAAGATTGGTTAACAACAATATTTTTTCTATCATATATATGGGTAATAGAAGGTAGTTAATAAAGATGATATAGAATAGATAATAAACAATATCTTAAAGATAAAGAAGAAAAAAAAAATACGGTGAAATGTGTCTTACAATAAGATTGAGTAAAAACTTCTTAGAAAAATGTATACGCGCATTCATTTGAAAAACTACTTATATAAGCGAAAATTTTATGAGATAAATTTTTCAAAAAAATTTTCATTGTTCACCTGTTACTTCAATATCACAAATTTCGTAGATACCTTGTAGTAAAAACTCAGTTTTGAAAGATTGGTTAAAAACAATATTTTTTCTATCATATATATGGGTAAGAGAAGGTAGTAATAAAGATGACAGTATGGAATTTGTAAATGAAAGAGTAAACAATATCTTAAAGATAAAGAAGAAAAAAAAATACGGTGAAATGTGTCTTACAATAAGATTGAGTAAACACTTCTTAGAAAAATGTATACGCCCATTCATTTGAAAAACTACTTTTATAAGCGAAAATTTTTTTAACCGACTTCAAAAAAGAAGGAAGGTTCTCAATTCAAACCGTATGTTTTTTTTTATGTTTGTTAGCTCATAATTTCTGAACGGATGCTCCGATTTCGATACTTTTTGTTTTGTTGAAAAGGTCTTGGTCTGAAATAGGTCCCATTGTAATATCTTATCTCAAGAAAATACAGGGTGCCCAAAAAAATCAGCCCCAACTCTTTTAACTGCTAAACGCTGTAGCTGTAGTGATAAAAATGGTATGTAAGCATAGCAAAGTGGCCATGCAATACAAGGTTAAACCGCTTGCAGCGCCACCTAGTGGAAAATAGCGGAGTTAGTGTTCCTATCTTGAAAGCGGTTCTAGAGAAAAAAGTGAATTACAAAGTTGAAAAGTATCATCGATTTAGTACAAAAAGATAGTTTAGACATTCATGCTAGTGTTCCTATCTTGGAAACGGTTCAAGACAGGGGGAAAAAGTGAATTATAAAAACGTTCACAATTTCCCAATTTCCTATTTTGTGCACACTTGAACGACATTGCATAAGTTGTAGCGTAGTGAGTGACATTTATGCTATGTAAAATTCAAAGTATGGTTATTGTAAGCGGTCACATCGATTAACGCATAGGCGTTTTAAACCGACTTCATAACGGAAGAGGTTCTCAATATAAACCATGTTTCTCGTTGTTGTTGTTGAAATTTGTTAGCTTATAACTTCGTAAAAGATGATTTAATTTTAATACTTTTTTTTGTCGTCGTAATGATCTTTGCCTGAAATAGGTTTTATTATGATTTCATTAAGATATAAACAAATTACAGGATACTCACAAAAGTCTGTTCTCACTCCAGCTGCTGAACGCATGCAACTACACTGGTAAAAGCAGTATGTAAGTATCGATGTTGAAACTTCTGTCCGTCAGCTGCAATGCATATTTTGCTCTTTGTTTGAACTTTACGCTGAGCAATTTCCAGCGCAGCGGGTGACACGTATTCACTGTAAAGTTCAATATATATGCCTAACAGAATTTTTGGTTACAAATACAGCGTATCCGTTGTTTACATTTCAAAAATCTTTTTAATTTAACGTATGTTCGCTCAATAGATAGTTTTTTGCTCATATCCGATAAAGGCAAGAAAAGTGACACAACTTAAAAATGCAGCATTTGAGAAATATCAACTTAAAAATAACTTGACTAGAATAAAACTGGCACAACTGTCTCTCGAGTGGAAAACTTTCTAGATGGAGATGCATTTTTTTTGTTCACATTGGGTGCATTTCATGTATTTTTAAGTGACATAAACCATTTTTTTACTAATGTCACTTTTCTTGGTAGTTGTGATTTGTGAAACTTCCGTCGAACGTCTTCTGATAATGTGCTATATGAATAAGATTTCACTGAAAAGAGAAAAATAAAATCTTTTTGTAAAAAAATAGAACCGACTCCAAAAAGGAACTGCTATTCAAACAACTAAAAATGAAAGAAAAGTGGCAGAATATGGAACAGTAAATTGCGCCTAAAAGAATAAAATAATTTCCTTCACCAAACAACCTATAACACTACAATTAGTCATAACTTTTGAAGTCGGCGCAAAATTAAATAAAAAATGATACCTTTATTCAGTACAAAAATTAAATCCTATTCAAAATACACATCTCACATTGTTACCTGCAAAACGCAGACGAAAACAACTTCGATTCAAGAAAAAAAAATAAGATTTCGTAAGCAGCAAAAGTTGGTGAAGATGATGGTATCTGACGTCCTTGGTGAAAGAAAAATTGCAAAATTATCTGGCAAACATATTTACTTTCTTTGGGATATCATGATTATTTTGATAAGGTATATCAAGAGAGTAATCAAGAATACGAAACAACACATCGTATAATATATATTATGAAAATATACATCTTGCGTGTATATTTTTGCCTTACGTTTTGATCGCCAAATCCAAAAGCCATCAAGGATGATAGTTATCAAAGTTACACCAAATTTAGTTATCAAAGTTATACCAAACTCTAACTTCGTAGAAACATAAATATCGCATTTTGAAGAATGTTCACTGTTCTATTGTAGGTGCTACTAATGTTTTATGTTTAATACAATGGACCAATTGTATACAGTGATAAAATAATAAAGAAAACATGAAAATGGATCATTCGAGACGACAGCATTTGTTGCTACCGACCTAAAATAAAAACCTTTAAAAACTAATTAAGTATTTAATTTTACGCCGACTTCAAAAGTTATGATTAATTGTAGTGTTATAGGTTGTTTGGCGAAGGAAATTATTTTATTCTTTTAGGCGCAATTTACAGTTCCATATTCTGCCACTTTTCTTTCATTTTTAGTTATTTGAATAGTAGTTCCTTTTTGGAGTCGTTTCTATTTTTTTACAAAAAGATTTTATATGAGATAAGTTTTTCAAAAAAATTTTCATTGTTCACCTGTTACTTCAATATCACAAAATTTCGTAGATACCTTGTAGTAAAAACTCAGTTTTGAAAGATTGGTTAAAAACAATATTTTTTCTATTATATATATGGGTAAGAGAAGGTAGTTAATAAAGATGACAGTATGGAATTTGTAAATGAAAGAGTAAACAATATCCTAAAGATAAAGAAGAAAAAAAAATACGGTGAAATGCGTCTTACAATAAGATTGAGTAAACACTTCTTAGAAAAATGTATACGCGCATTCATTTGAAAAACTACTTGTATAAGCGTAAATTTTATAAGTTTTTAAAAAAAATTTTCATTGTTCACCTGTTACTTAATATCACAAAATTTCGTTGATACCTAATTATGCATTTCTTTGTCATTGTAATAATTACAGTTAATAAAAAAATATTCTGAATATTTTAACTTCCCAAGTATGGAAACCGCACGTAAACTAAAAGAAAATTATATTTTTCTTTTTTTTAATTAAGAACATTACATGGTAAGAATCCGTTAAGTAAATTTTGTAAAACTACATTTTTAAAATTAATATTAAAGTATCCTTAATTTCCCATGAAGATTAGTACTATTCATTCTTGCAACTGCATTTATCTTCCTTCTCTCATGATCCTGATCTTAATGACAGCATTTGTCAGCATCCTCTACAATGACGCTTTACATCATTGTATTGTAAATGCAATCTACTACTAGTACTCCCTTATCATGCGGGTCGTGATATTCATCTGATGTGGACAGCGGATTGTAATTTATTAGTAGCATCATAGTAAATACAATTGATATGAAATGCAGACACGCTATTTGCTTTCAACTAAGTTGCTCTATATCAAATGATGTAGAAAAGCGCCTTGTTTTCTTACACTGACTGATGATTAATTTTTTAGTATGTTAATATAACACGAGAAGTTTTAAGAATAATAATATTTAAAGCATTATTTTAAACGACTGATTCTTAATTTTCATTTCTATGAATGGAATATTAAAAATGAATTTGACATATGAGTTCTTTAAGTAATTTGAATTATTAAGAATCATTAAGGAATTTTTAAAGGGAATTATTAAATTTGCTAATTAGGTATTCGAAATAAATTGGGAATTTCGTAAAACTGCCAAATATAGTTTCTAAGCACTCTAACATACAGAATTGCTAAGATATACTACTAGAAAATTATTGATATCTATTTCAAATTTTACAAATTTAGAAAATAAATAGAAAAAAAAAATAGAAATATTTTACATTTGTTAACAATATATGTTGGATGCTATAATCATAAAATAACTTCAAATGTAAAAAGCTACATAATGAGTAAATCTCCTGATTTGGAATTATATTATTCGAAAATTTGTATTACAGTTAAATCCTCTGACTGACATATACAAGTCATCTCATTCAATGAATCGCAGTTTTACAAAATGTATAAATATACATATATAATTACACATAGTTAATTCATTTTAAAAAATGATCGCCATTGTCAAACCTACGAATGTCTATATTCTTATTACTATGTAAAACTTTTTGTTTATTAATAACAATGGATTTGCTTATAACAGTTTGCCAATTTAAAAAATCACCACCACCCCCTAAAAATATAAAAAATAAATAAATAATAAAAATTAATATATATATATATATATACTTATAATCTAAAATTCGGTTCTCTGAAGCTATGTATTTAAGAAATATCTATGGCTGTACTGAAACAAATTTAATTTTTAAAAATTACTTAAATTATTTAAATTACTATTGTCAAAGAAATAAATAAATAATTTTGCAAAATAAAATAATAATTAAAACACACACACACACACAAACAAAAAGGGATACCAAACACTATTAGTTACAACACAAATAAGTCACATGTTGCTAATTTAATAAACTCTGTTTTCTCATGAAGAGCGGCCCCATTCACTCTTGTAACCGCATTTATCATCTCTTTTCATCGATACAAGGTCTTGATCTTAATAACAGCATTTATCAGTATCGTCTACAATGGCGCTATACACCATTGTGCTGTAAATAGAATCTATTAGTATTTCCCTTATCACGCGAGACATGATATTCATCTGAAGTGGACATTAGGTTATAATTTATTAGTGGCAGCTCCCTAAACACGATTGATATGAAATGGAGACATGTTATTTGCCTTCACGGAGCATGCTATACGTCAAATGATGTGGAATATCTGTTCATATTAAACTGATTGAATATTCAGTTATCAATATTTCAATGCATATGACAAGTGTGCAACAACCATCAGATTTGTAAGAGAAAAGTTTCATGGTTTATAAAATTCTTTTTTTTATTATTATTAAAATTAAACGGTGAAATTTACTTTGTTATACAAACGCGCATGCATTTATACATGTTACTTTAAATATTGAAATAAGTGCAATAATTTTATTAGCAAAAAAAAAAAAAAAAAAAAAAAAAAAAAAGAAGAAGAAGAAGAAGAAGAAGAAGAATGGGCGAATATTTTAAATTATTTTGCCCAAGAAAATATCAGGGCGTTAAAATAAAACTTTTTTTTTCATGATTTCTTCAATATTTATTTTTTTTTAACTATTTCATTAACAAATACAGTTGGAAAGACTTGAAATGGTAAGATATCATTCAGTTTTTTAAAATTATTTCTCTTTTTTATTACAGAAATAAGACTATTTATAGTGTTTGAGGAGTTATATGTTCTTTGGCACAGTTCTGAATCTGTGTGTTTTGATATCAGTTATGTGACATATGTATAACTACTGAACGACTCTCTTATAATGTTAGTTCCTGACTCTAAATGTATTGATTCCAGTAATATCTTGTACATTAGTAAAACATCAAAGTTGAAATATATTCAAAAAGTGATACTTTATATTTAAAAAAAAAAAAAAAAAAAAAAAAAAAAAATAGTAGAGTAAAACTGGACTGGCGGTTCAAACCAACCTCTCAGGATTTTACAGACTTGTGTGTTTCTCTTCTATATGTGAGTTTTGAAATAAGTCCCTCCGACTCTACCTGAAGGAATAGTTTATTATTATTATTATTGCTGTTGCTGTTGTTGTGCTCAAATGAACGCCGCACAGTTTGAAACAAGATTGTGGATAAAAGGGATTAGCAAATTTGCTTGAAACCTTGATATGGGCTATACCGACTTTCATGCAAATCAGTTCATAAATATGATTTTTGTGTGACTTTTGATGTAGCCTTCATTTTGAGACAATATGGCGCATCCATTTTAACAAATCATTAAAAAAAAAAAAAAAAAAAAAAAACTTGGTTGAAAGATTGACATTGACTACATAATTACTGACTTTCCAGCAAATGCATGCGTTTTTTTTTTTTTTTTTTTAATCTGAATTTAAAATTTTTAAGGGACTGCCATTTTCTAACAACATGGCGTATCGAATTTATCAATAAGCTTGGTTGAAACCTTTATATTTACTATATATACATATCGAACCTAAAGCAAATCGTTTAATAAATACGTTTTTTTTTTAATACATATTTGAAATTTTGAGATAGTCACCATTTTGAAATAAGAGGGCACATAAAGTGTGCCAACAAACTCATTTAAGATATTTCTAACAAAGAAACATTCAAAAGGTGTCATCTTCAAAGAGTATTGAAAAAAATATATGTGATTCTACTCTTCATAAAACACCAGAAAATGAAAAAATTATCGGCTGAAATTAATTACAGCGACCACAAAAATTATCAAAATTAAGCATATTTGGCGATACGTTTGCTAGCACCGAGATTGCCGTGTACGAACAGAATCGTGTTTTGCTTTTCCGCCAAGTACTCAAAACCAATCGCCTAGCAGTGTGAAATCGCCAAATATGCTTAATTTTGATAATTTTTTGTAGTCGCTGTAATTAATTTCAGCCGATAATTTTTTTTATTTTCTAGTGTTTTATGAAGAATAGAATCAAATATATTTTTTTCAATACTCTTTGAAGATGACACCTTTTGAATGTTTCCTTGTAAGATAAGTCTACTGTCCAGTTTTCGTTCGAATTGATTCAGTATTTTGGTATTTTGTGATGACATTTTTTTCACTTGTATTTTCTTTTCATAGAGATATATATATAGACATATATATCTATATTTATGTGCGTGAGACAAAAAATTTGTGGCAACTAATGCATAGAATTGTTGGTGAAATAGTGCAAAAAATTGCATCTAAATTTATCTGTAGAAGCACCTTGATTCATTATTACTTACAGACTTTGAATAAATACCATAAAATGCAATAAACTCGCAACAATTGTTTCGGGTCGAAAAAACACACGACCCTTCATCAGGCGAATAAAGTAAGCACGAGTGCTGCAGTCAAAGCGGCAACGTACAAAATCATTTAAAGTGAAAAGAAGAACTTTATAAACTAGAAAGTAATTAAAGCTACTGGTGTAAGTAGAATTATAGAAGAAAACAAGAAAATAAATAAATGAGTGAGATTGAACATATAACAATCTAAGGATATCAAAATTAAACGAAAATCTAAGTTACGTGAGTAATTTCCAAGCATCAGACAAGAAAGGAGTGGAAGAAATATCATTAACAAGATTTTTCGAATTTTTAAATATGTAAAATGCTTCATGAATATCCAAATGGGAGGAACAGACAGGAGATGAAAGTATGTTAGTTTTGGAAAAATCAAAACGATGACATTGAGACCAGCAGTGGGAAGCAATAGAAGATTTGGTAATCTCAGCATTACGAACATTCCGACGGTGCTCATTTATTCTGTATTTCAAACGCCTCCTAGTTTGACCAATATAACCTAAGTTGCAGGACTTAGGTGCAACTTAGGTTATCCTGCAACTTAGGTTATATTGGTCAAACTAGGAGTCCTGCAACTTAGGTTATATTGGTCAAACTAGGAGGCGTTTGAAATACAGAATAAATGAGCACCGTCGGAATGTTCGTAATGCTGAGATTACCAAATCTTCTATTGCTTCCCACTGCTAGTCTCAATGTCATCGTTTTGATTTTTCCAAAACTAACATACTTTCATCTCCTGTCTGTTCCTCCCATTTGGATATTCATGAAGCATTTTACATATTTAAAAATTCGAAAAATCTTGTTAATGATATTTCTTCCACTCCTTTCTTGTCTGATGCTTGGAAATTACTCACGTAACTTAGATTTTCGTTTAATTTTGATATCCTTAGATTGTTATATGTTTAATCTCACTCATTTATTTATTTTCTTGTTTTCTTCTATAATTCTACTTACACCAGTAGTTTTATTTACTTTCTAGTTTATAAAGTTCTTCTTTTCACTTTAAACGATTTTGTGCGTTGCCGCTTTGACTGCAGCACTCGTGCTTACTTTATTCGCCTGATGAAGGGTCGTGTGTTTTTTCGACCCGAAACAATTGTTGCGAGTTTATTGCATTTTATTGTGTTTATTCAAAGTCTGTAAGTAATAATTTTTACAACGCCAGTTTTGTGGTGCTTCTTTATTCAACCTTGATTCATATTAGTGTCTACCAATTTTTGGTTCAAATCGTCCAACAGATAAGCTAAATGGTTCCGATTTTTAAATGTAGGTCAATTTTTAATGAAACCAAATTAAAAAGCTTAAATTCGTATAAACATAAATAGAAAGAAGAAATAATATGTTCAGGTTTAATGTTTTTAATAATTGCTATATCTCCTGTAAGCTAGTGAAACGTAATTCAGCTACTCAACTGTTTGACACTACTAAGTGAAGCCATAATGTTATATCAGAATGCTTTAGAACCAAAATCCTGTACAATTATACATAAATGCTGAATATTTGATTCTTACGCTGTAAGGGATATTCGCGATTTCTCCACGTTTATATGGAACATGATCTCTAATTAGGGCCTAGTTCAGTCTATTAAATCACTTTAACTGCATGCAGTATCGCTGTTAGATAACTAATTCCGTAAGAAGTATTTTAGAAAGCCTTTTAGTTATTAAAATGTGTTCCTTATTCACGAATATTTGGGGATATTTAATAATTATATACATAATACAGAATTCAAATTAGAATTGTATCAGCATCAGCATGTATGATTTTAAGTATGTTGCATATTATTTCCAATATAAATTAAAATTTAAATTAGCAGTTTTATTTATCTCCTTACTTAAAATATTATTCTTGAAAGATGAAAATATTAACCGAAATTAAAATAAAATAATTCGAATCTTCTTCTTCTAATATTCCCATAACATTTAAGAAACAAATTAAATTCTTAAAAACTAATCCTTTATTTGATCTTTGTCAACATATAATTAATAAAGAAAATTTTTCCGAGTAAAAATATACATCGGTTTATATGCAAACCGTATTTATTTTAAACATGAGTTGTCTGATTATGTATGAATGGCATGTATTTGTTTTAGAAATCTTCTTCAGAAATATTTTTTTAGGTCTCTTGAATGATAGTATTAAACACTTCTACAATATTAAAATTATGCATATTTTATTTTTTCTGTGCGCAAAAAACAATTAGAGTTTCAAATTTTAATCTTAGATCAGAAGAAAAGTTGCAATGCTAAAGTAAAGTACGAATTTAAAAGTTCTTTGGTATTATTTGTTACTAAATGTTATTTGAAAAACCTTTTTCTTAATAAATGATTTTAATAAAATATACAAATATGGAGCGTTCTTCAATTTCGCTTACAAGCAAACGAAAAATATAAACACATACTTGTCTTAAAATAAAAAAAAAAAAAAAAAAAAAAAAAATCATTATGTTGAATGATTTAGAGCTGTATAGTCTCAGGTGAAACTAACCATACGAATTAAGTAGAACAAAAACCTTTACGAACGACAACTAATGAGGATTATTATTATACGTAAATTACTGGTGTTATTATTATTCATCTCTTTAATGAATTCTTATTTTGTCTGAATCTTCAAGAAAAACTACATACATCAAGAACTTAATTTTCGGCTAGCCCGTATTCTTTGTATCAAAATCACACAAGACCATAAAAGAGATCTATTATGTATTATCTCAGTACAAAGAATATATTCCCAAGTCCGTATCTAGAAACTTATTTCACAGGGGTTCAAACTGTAATATATAATGCTGAATGTTAAAAATGAAATATAACTCAAAAATCTTCTACAAGTCTGCGAAAATTTCGGAAGGGGTTTGAGCGACCCCCCCCCCCCCATCAACTTGGGTACGACCTTCCGATATTTTCTCATAGTCTCAGAATAATTAGTAATTAGGATTTTGTTGTCTGTAGTAACATATCATGTTTTAACTTCCAGAATGACATGTTATGAGCGCTTAAAACTCGAGAAAAAATTGAGCTCAATGAAACTATTTAAACATCCATAAAAAGAAATGTTATAGAGATAGTCGATCTGAGGACACAGTTCCTCAGATCTGAGTCGATCTGAGGAACTGTGTTGATCGCGTTAGCGTCACTTCAAGTCTCAGACAAAGTGTTCTTTGCTAAAAAGTAAAATGTACGGATTTTAAAGCCATATGTAAGACATTTAACGGTGATATTGGCTTTAATTTAGTCGATGACTTAGTTGATGAATGTGAACTTAAAATGTTTCATAGAATGATCTTAATTTTGAGAGCGTACGTATAGGAGATATCGCCAAGAGATGTCTTGGAGAACACAGTATTCTTTCCAGAACATATTTCAAGATAGAAATTTCTCTGCGTCATGTGTTTGTTTTATTGTTTCTTTAAGGCTTACTGAAAGCATCATAAACAGTACGTTAGCTTTTACATTGGGGGAATAGGAATCTAAGGCTATTAATGTACTATTAAATTATTTCTTACTATATAAGCCTGCAATCCTAAATAAAATTATTTCTTTTTTATGATTTCACTCTTTAGATGCTCACTAAAAATTATTTTTCATTATTTCTATTTGTTAATTCATGTACCAAGAATGTAGTATTTAATGCAGTTTCATTTAAGTGAAAAAATAAAAAAAGCGGAGAGCCTGGGTTCGATTCCCGGCTCTGATATTTTTCACGTAGTTGGTATAAAAATCAGCCTTCCACTCCAATTTGTCTAAAATGATTTTTCATGGCTGATGAATTAAAATAAAATTTCTAAACAGAAACTTCGTGGTCTATTGGAGTTGTATCACGAGTAATATTCTCACCTGTTACATCTGCGTCTGCACACACGATGGCCTTACTTTTCCAACGGATATTATGTGAGAAATGCCGAGCTGGTTATCAGACAGGGTAACTCAGTGGTAGAGCAACCGCACGTTAAGCGGAGGGCCCGGGTTCGATTCCGGATCTGGTATTTTTCATGTAGTTGGAATAAAAATCAGCCTTCCGCTTCACGTCTAAAATGAACTTCCGTGGTTTATGAATTAACAAATAAAGTTTATAAATTGAAACTTTGTCGTCTATTGGAATTGTGCCACGAATAAGATTGTTACCTGTTACATCTGCGTTTGCAGACACGGCGACCTTGCCGACTTATATTATGTGAAAAACGCAGAGCTGGTTATCAGCAAGGGTAGCTCAGTGGTAGAGTAACAGCCACGTTAAGCGGAGGGCCGGGTTCGATTGCCGGCTCTGGTGTTTTTTACGTAGTTGGTATAAAAATCAGCTTTCCACTCCACTTTGTCTAAAATATATTTTCATGGTTAATGAATTAACAAATAAAATTTCTAAATATCTCTATTACAATTCTTTTCTACATATTTTTATTTATACTATAATTTTCTATATATATTAGAAAAACACGAATGAAATCTGATGTGCAAATGTTTTGTTAGTTTAATTTTTTCAACTAGAAACATTGAAATGTAAAATGATAAACATACATCGTTCTTAAAGTGAATTCTTGAATAATTTGAATATAACTAAAACCAGTTTTAAAAAAATTTAGCAGTGAATTATAGAGTTAAATTTTATTCCGTTAATCAACATTTTATTATTCATTTATTATTTTAATCTACCAATTTCATCCTTAAAATATGCAGATGTCCCTATTCTATGCATGCATATCTCGACTAACATTTCTAGTAAATCTCTTTGAATGAAGTAACTAATTTTATTACATCAGTAATTGCTTTTGTAATAAAATGGGTTTTCAAACAACAGCAGAAAGAAAATGGAACCGAAGGTATATATTCTTGGACAACATTTGACCACATTTTATGAAACCATGGAAGCATCTGCGCAAGTGCTAAGCCAACGAGTCCAGTGCTAAAATGGGGGTGACAGTAATCTGACTCAGAGAAAATTTGCAATAACAGTGCGCGGAATTACCGGATGTTTTCCAAATTTCAAACTGTCGGTCAAGCTGGCATACCTCCAGCATTTTGGACGCGTCCTCACTGCTAGTTTTAGGATATGTGGCTGAACTGTAATTAAAAGTACTTTTCACTTAAAAATATAAACATTTAATTATCTTTTTCCTTTAATCTTAAATATTTTATTATATTCTAAGTATTTCTGAGTAAATTTGTCGTTAATTTACAATTTCATGTTAAACATATAACTTTTTAATCACTTAAGTATTATTGTATATCAAACAGTTGTGCATTTTCTGTGAAAGTGCTTACAGAATTAACTATAGAATACTGACATTGCATTATATTTAAACGTTTTCTTTAGTCTGCAAAAATCTATAATATGTATTAGTTTTAAAGAAACGGGAATATTAATATTTTTTTTAACGTAAAGAGAATATTTTTGGTATTATTACAAGAAAAAAAAAAAAAAAAAAAAATCCGAAAATAATGCCTTATAATAAAGGCGCACAAATCTGATATATTTGTGATGTTTCATTAATCAAATTCTTTATATTTATTTTAAATTCGTTTCATTGCTTACAATGAAATCGATCTTCGTGAGAAAAATGTTAACTCAGAGTCAATTATTTCGAGAAAAATAATTTTCCTCCAGCTGTGCTGCAGCTATTAAAGTGCAGCTAGTGAAAGCAATTCAATATCATGCGATATATTTAATGATAAAACATTAAATTGGTTTCCAATAATTGCCTTTATATTATTTCTTGGGTTGTTATAGCAGAAATAGAGTAGCGATATAAAATTCATTTTCCCCGTAATTGTAAAATAAGCTAAATTTTTTTTGTAAAATCACAGTTTCTGATGGAATGAAACTACAGTGTAATCAAGTAAAAATTACCATTTGTAAATTTCTTCGATAGAGATTTGAATGCATGGAAAGATATTTGAATGCGTATCATCCAATTTTTTGATGGGCAGTTACTTCAATAAAAACGCAAGTTAAAATTACAGAACAATTTTTACTAAAAACATATACATATGAAGGAATTAATGTTGTCTTTATTGAACTTTTCGCTTATTTTAACTTTTTTCTTTTTTTTATTAGCATTGTTATTTTTATATTTGTTGTGTTAAAACATTCCACTATCTTTTTTTATTATTATTATTCATCATTAATGAATAAAATTTACGTTTTTGCATAACCATTTTGACCTGCTTATATACAACTATTTTATATAAATCTATTTTTTTTTATTTTAATTGTAATTTAAACTTAAATATATTCTTAATTTATCAAAACTCTTTTAAATATCAATAAATATAATTTCACCCGAAAGATAGCAGTAATGTTCTAAAATTATTATTGTATTTGTCATAACGTCATGTTTTCTGCGATACTACGATTACCAGTAGCCGTTCAGAGTTTTCCGTATTTTTTCCCGAAATTCACGTAAATACGGGCTAGAATCCCTCGGAATGATCCCCACGAAGTGCACTCCACCCTAGTGTAATAAATCGGCCTTAATCCGACCGACAACCATCTGCATAATACTAAATTTTAAAAATACAAGGAAAGTGTAATTTGTTTCATTTAATAAAATAGACTCTGGATATTTTAAACCTTATAAATATCATATTATGTTCATCTGAGTTTTATGGTTGATTAAACTATTTGTGCTACCTCTATGGTTACTTGTAGGGTTCATACATAGAATAATAATAAAGGAAGAAGGAGCATAAGCGTTTCTACATAAGCTGTTGTGTTGCCACAACAAACAGCGATAATAGCGCTGAGGATGGGTGCCCTACTTCAAGGTTGAGAGGGGCAAAAGTAGCTTTCGCTGGCATTTCACTAGAAGGGGTTTGTAAGCATTAAGAGTATTGGCGTGCTCCTTCTTCCTTTATTATTATTCTATGGGTTCATATTATCGTCGTAACTTCAGAAAATAGCTCGTGTCCTAATTTGCAATGCTTACTAACCTCCATGTGGCTTGATTTTCTTTCTATTATTATTATTATTATTCATTAGCTCTGTCACTTGTAATCTGTTACTGATTTAATTTCACTCGCTAAATTCTTTATCTTGCAAAGTTGGTCAGCCATCTAGTGACTATGCATTAATAATTGCTAGAATGATTTTTTTTTTTTTTTTTTTTTTTTTTTTTGTTCACTGATCATTAATCTCCTCAGTATGAGCGTAATTCCAATTTTTCAATCTGTAATAAGTTTTAGTGATTTTTCTTTTGTTTTAAGTATAATGTGGATGGACATTTCTTTATTTTCTATATAATTCTACTCTCAATTTAATAACCAGAACTTTCTTGTTTAACCACGTTGTAAAGATGTAATCAGTTATTTAATTTAGTTTCTTTAGGGATTCTTTAGGATTTCGATAGCATTTTGAACGATGGTGAAATGCTTTTTCGAAACTCGCGTACTTTTTTCGAAACTCTCGTAAATACAGGTTAGGCCTTCTTAGAAAGATCACCCATGGAGTGCATACCATACAGACCTATGACCCTCGTGTAGTTAGTTTGCCTTAATCCTAACACCAACACTTAATGAATATTATTTATAGACGTGCCAACAAAATCAAAACAGAATCCAAGCATTTTGTGATATATTTATAATAATTGCACTGAGACAGAATGCTTTATGATGGTGTTACATTTAAACGTTTTCATAGAACTGATATTGTACGTTCTATGGAAGGTACAAAGCACACTTTTTTAGAACGTTCTAAATAATACAACTTTTGAACGTCTAATGGAACATTCTTTTGACACGAAACACTGAACTATAGAAACTGTCATAAGAAGTTCAAAGAACGTTCCGGTGCTACTTGGGTTCTTGGTTATTTTATTTCAAGATATCATATATATTCTTCTAAGGATCCTGTATTGATATGTATAATGGATGTTTTCATACCTTTACGAAAACTATAACTGGTTATTTTTTTCATATCATGTTTAAAGGATGTAATCGATTATTCAATTTTTTATTTATTCATTTGTATTCTTTAAGATTTCGGTAGCATTTCATTTTCTATTTTCTTACATTCTGCTACTTAATTACAACATTTTTGTATATTCAAAGTTTTAAAATATTCTAAACAATTCCATGTTAAACACAATTCTTCATTACTATAACGACAATTATCAAGCTGATAGACATTAAATAGTACAAAAATTAATTACATCATAGAATGATCGCAATTCTACCGGAATAGCACAGGGCAGACTCATTAAGAGTAAATTCGTGTATTCTTGTACACAAAACTTACAAAAAAAATTATGCTATCATATTTATTTCAACTAAACATTAAAAAATTATGTATTTGCAACTCTTTTTGAGTGGAAGTGGATCACATGCCCTGAAAGAGAGTCTGTGCTGTTGCAGCCGACAAATAACTTGTGTTTTTGTTAAAAATTTTCATCTAGACGTAACAATATGATTACTTGTTTAAAAAAAATATTTTGTATATATATATATTCCTTATAGTGACATAAAATTAATTTTATTTACATTCATACATTTTTTTTTATATAATAAATTAATCTTTAAACAAAATGAGATACAAAATGTTTATGAAAAATGAATAATTTATAAATTATTGAAGATTCAGCTTCGTCTTTACAAAGAAAAGATAAGAATAAGTTGAGGTTATTTACAGATAAACGAAAGTTATTACTAAACTAGTTCTTCTTTAATAAATAGATGTTATTATCAGACTTGATAAGCTCTTGATCTAATTTCTGATGTTACAAAATGGATAGATTTTCTGTAGCAAAATATAAAAGCTACAAACTAAATTATTAATTCTTTAAAACACATCTACATTTTTAAAACTATAGATGTTCTTTTTAATTGGTCTTATCAGCTTTTTATTCCGCGACTGTAATTTATAGGTAAAATAAAGAACTGTTTCAGCATACTACTTTTTATATTCCCTCCTATTCCCTCACATAAAAGCTTCTTTTATTTTGAATCTACTTCAAATATTTTTAATTATTCTTTCACTTGACAATTATAGTTTTTCTTTCTTTTCATCTGTTATCTTAGATGATTTTGTATTCAAAATTTAAGTAATATTCAAAACAAAATTACTGTTCTTAAAATTTTTATAGAATTATTTCTTGCAGCTTTTAATAAGGATAATACTTGCAGTGATAGTAAAAGAAATTATAGTTGTAAAAGAAATAGTAAAAGAAATAGTAAAAGAAATTATTTTCATTGTCGTTTTCTGAATTCTATTTCATTTGATAAGAAAGACATTGCAATTTCATTATCGTGACTATTTAGGAGTTGAAAGTGAATGTAACATTGAAAACATCAAAAATAATGAGTGAATATAGCATAAATCCTTCTAGTTGTTTTACGTTGATGACTATATGTCTAATTCTACAGAAAATGCAGTATGCCAGTATTACTTATCATTATTTTCTGCTGCTTTTATCATTGCTATCGCTTTATTTTCCCTAATCCATAAAGTGCCAACTTAATCCAGTCCATTTTCAAACATTTATACGATTGCTAAACATTCAGATTAAGAGAAACATTTATAAGACACCTACAAATATTATGCTAAATGAAGAATATGCTCTGTATTGATAAAACATTTGAACAGTGCTCAATTCAGATAATTTGTAGAATATCTAATGAAATAATTGATAGATGGATCTATTTGAATCTCTGCGATGTAAACAAAATGTTGTACTTCATATATATCAAAAGTTTAGTACCAAAAAAAAGGGGGGAAAGTTATTTAAAGTTTTATATTGAATCAATGTACCATTAAGTGATACAAAATAAAAATTCGGATAAAACCTCGTTTTACATCATATTGAAAGAAAATGAAATTTATTTTCGAAGCTAGTTATATATACAGTGCCGGCAAAAAAATCTTTACACTTAAGCAACTTAATTTCTTTACATAAGCTCTTTACATAAAATATAAACATTGTCAAGATCTTATCATTCAAGTGGTTTGTTGTAAATATTACATTGCAGTCAGTATTTTGTCATCTCTTTACATTTTAGTACCATTTGCAGACGTTTAGGTGTGGATCTCTGGCTACATCTAGCTACATCTAGAATGGTTTGTCAGGTCTCTTGCTATATATATGTACATTAATCACAGAGTCCTCTTTGCCGAGTGAAGGCATGGATCTTCTCTTTCATTTTAAACTTATATGAATTGAGACTGTGAATATGAGTGTGCGAAAACCCAGTGTGTAAAGTGGGAATAGCGATGTAGGTTCTCAAATTTTTCATGAATAAATGAAATATTGGCCGGCGGGAGTAAAGAGCATATAATCTCGTAAAAATCCACGAGGCGAACTGAGTGTTGATAGGATAAGATAAGAAAAGGTCGTCTGCGACTGACTAGCACCACGTGTCACCAGTAGGCTTTGCCACATTTTTATGACGGGAACAGCAATTGACATGTAAAGTTTTTTTTTTTTTTTTTTTTTTGCTGCTCAAGTGTAAAGATTTTTTTGTCGGCACTGTATATTTAAAAATAAAAAGAAAAAGTCTTATATTAGAGTTTAAATAAATGCGAAAAAAAATATTCATTATAATTTTCAATATAATTAAACAACTATAAACGTCTAAGAATAATTAAAATAAACCTCTCTAGTTTTAATCAGTGTGAAAGCTCAGCTTTGTGATATAATTCCTTCAAAAATAATGCGCCACTTCAACCTGAAAAACTATAAATTTAAAAAAGATAAACATAATTCATACTTAAGCCTATTCTTTTTAAAATCAACATTACTTTCTTTATTCTCTTCCGAGTTTCACGGCGGGAACATTATTATTTACCAAATAAAAGTAGCTGACAAAAACCGGAAAAATATGTTATTTATCCTTTTTTTATAGACGCAGAAAAGACGTGCCAACAATTCCGAAAGCACCTCTATAAAATAAGATTTTACACTTAAGCATGATATATTGATCATTGCTTTTTACGCCTGCTACAGAGAGATCTGTTTTTCAGCAGCGCAGAAAATTGGGTGCCTTCTTGCATTTAAATGACTTTCAAGCGCCTTTCAAAACACGG
Source organism: Salticus scenicus (assembly GCA_963930645.1). Taxonomy (NCBI): domain Eukaryota; kingdom Metazoa; phylum Arthropoda; class Arachnida; order Araneae; family Salticidae; genus Salticus; species Salticus scenicus. Next base: position 217,378,815 of record OZ005654.1, on the reverse strand, counting down.
CCTGCTCTCAAATAATGCATTCTAATTCTGCCTGTTCTTATTCTTTCTTTTTTCGGGAGTTTTTTTCTTTTTCTTTTATACACTTTTAAAAGTGCAATTTTGAAGGGAAGAGTAAGATAAATTTACGACCGTTTAAATTAGAATGTAATTATTTTTTGCAACCCTCTCTAAAACAGACAATTTCTTCATTTTAAAATCTTTTTAATTTTTAACTGACATTGACAAAAGTGGATACTCTGTTTAAGCAGGGGTATGTTTCGGGTATTAGCAGAGTGCCCTAAAAATGTTGACTTTATCAGAAATTTATTTAACATTGATATGCATAACAAATTTCAAATGTTTAATTCAAATACTGTAATTATTATTATTTTTTTTTTATAAGGCATGTAATATATGTTTCAAATGTTATACACACTCTATAACAAACAACAACAACAACAACAACAAAAAAGCACCAAGAAGAAGTGGGGACAAAAATTGGTAGATGGGGTGAAATGGGTGGTCAGAATGGGACAAAAATTAGTAGATGTGATGTACATGTGTAGAAAAACGATTGATTACAGTTTCAGAAATTTTGAATGATTTAATCAAGAGAAAGGGCCTCACAAATTAAACAAGTCAATAACGTGTTGGTCCACTTCTGGCCCTTATATACGCAGTTATTCGGCTTGGTATTAATTGATAGAGTTGGCAGATGTGCTCCTGTGAAGTATCGTGCCAAATTCTGTCCAATTGTTGCGTTAGATTGGTAAAATCCCGAGCTGGTTGTAGGACCCCTTTTATGATGCTCCAAACGCCCTCAGTGGAAGAGAGATCAGGGGACTGAGCTCAACCCCATTTCCCTGAGCCGCCTATTAAGGGTATTTGAAGTCACGGAAGTACCAGTTGCACGTAGGATTGACGATAATGATGAATTGGTGCTTGATTCCCTTAAAACCTGTATATGTATGTCAATTTGTGTCCAGTTTGCATTACTCCTTCTTGGGGCGTCACTTTTTTTGTTATTTCGTGGATTCTTATGATTTCTATATTATGTATGGAATTTTTTTTCACTGTATGAATAAGTGTCTTTAAAAAAATAATACAGTGTACAAAATAAAACTTTTTCGCCCAACAGAAATTTTGTTTCACTGGTGGACGTATCATTTCGATACACTATCAATCAATAGCTTGAAAAGTGAAAGTTCGTCTGAGCCGTTTTATTTGCTATAAAGTAATAGTATGCATATATATATATATATATGCATATATATATATAGATATATATATATGTGTGTGTGTGTGTGTGTGTGTGTGTGTAACACAAACTTGTGACAAAAATTTAATGCTTATTTACATTCCTTAGAAAAACAGGTTTAGAATAGAATGGCATACCACCCCCCACCCTCCGCCCCCCCCCCAAAAAAAGGGGGGGAGGGGATGGAGAGAATGAACTTGTTAAAAGCAAAATCTCTATTTTCTGCTGTAAAAGCTGCCTATCACTTTCAAAAAAGTTTCATTACAGTCCAAAATGCTTACGTTTTAAAAAGACGACGGTAAATTATACCCAACATGTGATTTCCAGTTCTCCATTTCCCTATGAATTTCCATATAGGATATAAATATTTCCATATAGAATACAAACATTTCACTATACAATATAAATATAAACATTATAACGCTGCATTTTTCCCTACAGTGGTCACATGTCAAGGGACTTATGACGTGACAAGGATAAAGTCCTTTAATACCTTGAGAGAATGGTATATGAGATGAGAAGATATGTCCAGAAAAACATGAAGCCAAAATCGTAGCCACAGAACCATTACGTAACACAAATATATAAGAAATCGGGCATTATTATTGCAAAATTATTTAATATGGATAATTTGAGCTGAAAGTCAGCGTAACTGTAGGTCTCAAAGCTGCCAAATAAAGTAGCGCAATACTAGCCAATATTTTGGTAGGCTCAATATGGCTCCTGCGGTAACCTTGGCTGCTGTTGCGACCGCCATCTTGAATAGACAACCATTAAAATCATTTCCCTACATGTTGATGTAGCCGTATGCCAACTCCTCTTGTATCATTACACCAAGTTTTTTACAACACAAAAGGTATTAAATAAATTTTACTGAGTAATCCTTGAACACCTCTGTATTGTCCTGACTTCTCTCCTTCAAACACTACCATTTGCTAAATTTCTTAACGAAGCATTATAATACACGGTAAAATTTCAAGGCATTTGGGATTCGTACACGTCCGATATTTATGTAATATAAAAGATACCCATACATAATAAATAAATAAATAAATAAGCATTATTTATATACATTTATTCTAAGATTGGCCTCATTTTTAGTAAGTAATTTTTCAGATTTTTTTTTTTTTTTTTAAGTCACGTTTATATTTGATTTGAACATATAGAAAGTGTTTTAAAAATATGGATTATTTTAACTTATATCAGTATATAATAATAAATTATTATTTTATACATATTTTCAGGAGCATACCTTAAAAATGTTTCTAATAAACGTACTATGCAATACATTAATTAATTGGAAAAAACATTTTTGATATATTAATTTAATTCATAAGAGCAAATTTCTGAAAGCTGATTTCTCTTTAATAAACAAATACGTAATACTTTCATATTTAATACTAGAGAAAGATATAAGCATCTGACAGCGATATAGCTGTTTCATTCTGCAATATTAGATAAATGTCGTCTCGTAATAGATCCTTTACAGTGTCTCACACAATTTCTCTGAAATTGGCATAACGAATGGAACGCTTTAATAAATGCTTTCCTTTCAACTTTGTTAGGAAAGCACTTAATCTGTTTAAACATGCAATATGCAACCCATGTTGACTTTCAAGTACAATTTTTAGAATGCATTTATTTTTCAGTCTACATACAGATAGTGTTGGGGAAACTATCTAAGTATGGTTTTTTGTATGGTATATATATTTAATTTAGAACAACCTTATTAAAATATGTAATAAACAATACCACTTTTCTGAAAAAACATCACTTTTATACCGCAATACCTTTAACATGGTAGTTATATATATATGTTTAAAAAAGAAACACGATATTGTATAGAGTCACCGCACTTTCATAGTGTTAAAATTCCAAAAAAAAAAAAAAAAAATAATAACACTAGGTAGTAAGACAAAACACATTTTCTTAAATGTTTGTTTTGAGCAGATCTGTCCAACGAGTTGTGATTTGGAAGATTAAAATACAAAATATGCAAGAAAATGTACAGAGTGACAGGGAAAATTCCCCATCATCTGACAAACCTCACTAACATGAAATCATAATAAAACCAAAAAACACATTACTTTACATTTTAGCATAAATATAGTCTCTGTCTATTGGTGCAATATTTTCTCTGTAATATAAAAAATATATTCTTATATTTTAGTTTAAAGGTTTATAATTAATTAAAAAGCAACTTACACTCGTTCAACATCATCATCTGCAGCATTTTATCTTCAAAAATTCCTCCCATTTAAAATATTTACTATTCATTTCTTTTCCGAAACCTCAGTACATTGCTCGTATAATACAAACATGTAAAGTTTTATTAAAAAAATGTACAAAATTAAATTTTTGCCATTGAAGATCATTTGTATAGCTGTGTAATCTAATGTAGAGCCTAGAACTTACTTTTAAAAATATATTTCTCAAAAATTTTAGGAAATGTATCATTTTAAAATTGATGTTCTAGTGTTAATATTATGCCCAAAGAACTGTACCTGTACGATCCATAGTTTACGAGAAAAATGCGAAAAAGAAAATATGACTTCACAGCCAGTCCAAGGAAAAAACACTGTATTGGACATATCAACAGCAATATTTGCATATCTTCGATATGCAAGGCGTACACTTTGAACATCTGCCTTCATAAATATTTGCAAATACTGCTGTTGATGTATCAAATAAAGTGTTTTTGTCTTGCACCGGCTTTGATGTCATACTTTATTTTTCGTATTTTTCTCGTAAACTATGGATCGTACAGGTACAGTTCTTTTGGTATAATATTGACACTAGAACATCAATGTTATAATTATACATTTCCTAAACTTTTTGAGAAATATGTTTTTAAATGTAAGTTCTAGGCTCTACATTAGATTACACAGCTATACAAATAATTTTTAATGACAAAAATTTAATTTTGTACACTTTGGTACATTAAATTGAATGGAAATATGCTTTATTTTCCTTTCATCTAAATAAAAAATTTATATGTTTGGCTTTTGTTACATAATTTTGTAATAACACTTATGGTGCATAAAAAAACAAAATTTGGCTTCAAAATATTGATTTTACAAAAATTAACACTAAAGGAAATATAAGAAAAAGTATAAGGACATGTTCTAAAATACTTAAAATTTTCTTTAATAATCAAGAAAACTACCTTCTTTTTTTCGATCGCTAGAATAAGCCGAGAAGTAATCCTGAAAGATATTTTAAAGAGTCTACGAAATTTTTCCCAAGCGTCTTTGATATCGAAGACAATATCCTGTGTGCATTGATATTGTATGCCATTTTTATAAACTCCTTGGGTCAGAAGAACCCCATAAATTTGCGATTGTATTAAAATCGGGACTCCTCGCCGGCCAGTCAAGTAAATTTACAGAATTTGCTTCAAACCAGAGTTTTGCGCTCGAAGAAACGTGTATCGAAGCATTATCCTGTTGAAAAATATAGCCCCCTGAAGTAATCAGTGGCTCTTCAGGAAACAAACTTTCTCCTAACATATCCACATATTTGTCCGGATTCATTTTACTGGTGATAAAAACTATTGGAGTGGTTTCATTTGCCGCAAAAGCGCCCCAAACTCTTACCCAGCCACCACCATATTCACGTTTGGAAAACACTTCTTTGGTCTTTCGCAGATCATACCAGAAATAATGAAATCCATCCGGTCCATAAAGGTTGAATTTTTTTTCGTCAGAAAAAAATTACATCAGTCCATTTTCGACCAAGAGAAATATATTCTTTGGCAAAATAAACACTTCTTCTCTTATGATGATTTGTATTGATGGACGTGCATTAATTTTCCATAAGAAACATGAGGATGTTTATTTAAAAGATTTTGAACAATCTTTGATGAACATGGTAAATTTAAATTTTGTTTAATTTTATTTGCAGTTTCTTTTTTCTGGAAAGCTCTTCTTACAATCATTCTTTTCTATCGACGAGTGAGAATTCCTAGTCTCCCAGTTCATTTTTTCATGCCATACATTCTAGGATTTTTTAGAAAATTATAAATTACCGTTTTAGATTTCTTGATTCTCTTCGAAATTTAACGTCCACGTAATCCACATTCTCGAAAAGCAACAATTTTCCCTTTTTTCAGAGTCAGAAGGAGGAGTTCCTTTGAGCATCGTTAAAAAGTCACGACGAAAGTCGACGAGTGTGAAATTTCTTTCTTAAACCAATCTTTTAACCCGGGATTGTCATTTTCTGTTTCAAAATGCAAATTTTTTCAATATTTAGGGAAGAAAAAACAATGGCCTTATACTTTTTTCCAATATCATTTGGATTTAAAAATCAAAATGTAAATTTAAACAGATTTATATTTGGAAGTTTTAATTAGTTTACACAAGAAATAATTTAATTTTACGCCTATTTTTGCTTCAAAAATTTGCCCACGATTCAGTAAACAAGACTTCTAGAATTGGCGATTTTTCTCGTGTCCTTATACTTTTTTCGCGCCATGTATAATTGGCGAACTCATTGAACTTTTAATGTTTTTCTTCTTCAATTCTAAAATGAGTAGTTTGAGTCTCACTCATTCAGAATAAAATTACTATCGCCTCTTCTCTGATTCTTTTAAAATATTTTAAGAAATAATATGAATGTTATGATCAAAGTATTTAAGATAATACACTATATTTTCATTTTGAAATTATTTCATTGACGGAAAAATCTGCTTATTTAAGAAATCTAGATTAATGCGAAAGTCGATTATTATTATTATTACTGATTCTGTCAATACATTTAACGATACAATATTTTTTAAGTGCTCATAATGCATTGCTTTATTTTCAGAATAAGAATTGCAATATTCCTAATTGTACATTCCTACTAAAAACAAAATTTATGGAATGCGAGCAAGAGGAATAGAAATATAGGCAAGTGTTCAATTTCGGAGCTCGAATTATGTGCATTTATGTAACATGTGATGGGCGAGCAGAAAGAGGGTCTTACATTAACATGTTCCGTAGCTTCATCTGTATATATATATATATATATGTACTCATACATATACATATATACATATGATCTTATCCTTGAATGTTTCAGAAACCAATCATATTAAAATTTTCAAAACCTTTGGCTTTGTATAAGGCTTCACTTCCATATGTGGTTATTTGTCGTTAAATTCAAGTCTTCCTTCCTCATGTTTGACCATTGTAATTATGAATTTGTATAATGTATATTTTGCAGTATAATGATCAAGCACCAAGAAGAGAGACTTGAATTACCAATGCATCAATAAATAATTTTTAAATAGAGAATCATTAAAATACCGCGAACAGGGCAACTTAGTATCATCACATTGTAATAGAAAAATAAAATAGTAAGATAGGTAGAATAATATCTTTAATAGGATTTAATAGGAAAATACAATATATATAGAGAGAGATACGTACATTAGATACGATATATATGTATACGATATATACAGGGTGATTTTAATTAAAGATACAATTTCAAAACGCTATAATTTTAAAACTACCCATCAGAGCAATTTGATATTTTACCAGAGCAGTCGTGAGGCAATTAAATTTTGTTTAGGGTAGGTAAAAAGTAGTTCTAACATGTTGCTATAGACAGCGCTGTCAGGGTAATGTCAGGGGAAACGCCTAAATGGACCAATTAAACACAGGAATTTTGTTAGCAACACAAAGAAATAGTAGCAAACAATAGGCTTCAAGGGTTTACTACAATTTTTTTTAGCAAAAATACAAGATAACGTGTTTCCAGCGGAAACCGTCATAGTGAAAATAGAAAAAAGAGGAGCTTCGTGAAACAAATACTTTACGAATAATTAACGGGACATTTTGGAACTACTTTTTTTTTTTTTTCCTTTTGCCAAACAAAATTTCCTTGCCTCACGATTGCTCTGGTAAAATAACAAATCGCTCTGATGGGTAGTTTAAAATTATAGCGTTTTGAAATTGTAACTTTAACCCTCGCTTTCCCAAGATCAATGCGTTATTGTAGAAAAATTGCTTTCAGGTGCCACTTGGCACGTTTAGCGAAAATCATCAGCACCGCGCTTTTTTTGTATCGTTTAGAACAAATCGTCGTGCAACATTCTACTGGTTACGTTTGCTATCTCTGGCGAATTAGCGCCTTTTTAGAATGAGACGGGCTTAACTAAATTTCAACTACAAAATGGGGTAAAAATGACCACATCTTGGGAAAACGAGGGTTAATTATAATCCCCCTGTATATTTGGACATATAAATCTACAATATTATCTCAAATCTAATTTTCTTGATATGCAAATTTAAAATGTTCTTTTACTAAAATCTGTAAACTAATACTTTTTATAAACAAAAACAAAACATTCAGTTCTACTACTGGAATGATCTAGAGAAAAAATATATATATATATGAGTGTCCATTGAGAACATAAGAAATGGATTTCTTTGTTTGTACTTAGTTGTTTGAAGATCCTTCAAGATTAATGATTGTTTAACACGCCAGAAAAGATGGCAAATAGTTTGGCTCTCTATCTTTGGAAAAAGAAAAGTAAGAAAGAAAGAAAATGAAACACAGGTGTTAGAAAATGTCTGTTTTTTAGATTTAAAATTACGCTTTTCTAACAAAAATGCTTCAATAGTTATCTGTTGTAGATAGTCTTTAAAAAAATAAATAAATAAGCATCATAAATTTTGTTTTATATATTTTGCCCTTTGTGTGTGGGTGTGTTTATTTGTATTAATTTAGAGGTGATTCTTCTAAACAAGCCTCACTTGAACGACAAGCAGTATTGGGGACAAATTTCAAAATATAAAAAATCAAACTTGATATCTAAAAAAATTCTGGTACAGATGTCCTCACGTTTTTTAATATATTTTTATACTGTTAAGAGTTTAATAGTTTATAGTACAACTGGGAATTTTTTTTTATATGTGTACTATTTAAAAAAAAATTATTTTAAATTATTAGTGCACAATTAGTAACATTTGTAGCAATTTCCCTATCTGAACAATTTGTATAAAAACGTAATACAATTGTAACAATTATTAAAGAAAAAATTTCTTCGCGCGCACTGGATATATTTCTGCATTAAAAGTTTGAAGCTTTTGTCTGTCTGTATGTCTATCTTGTGGCACTGTCGTTTCCAAATGAATACACCGAATAAAATTTCATTGCAGTTTTATTATAATAATAATTATCATATTATTATTAAAATGCTGATCTAATCAAGGCGGTCCTTAACTACGCTATGAAAATCTGTCTGGTAGATTTTTTAAAACTAATTATTATTTTTATTTATTTATTTATTTATTTATTTATTTATTTATTTAATCATTCATTCATTTTTTATTTCAGGCCACTTAGAATTGATATTTTAAAATATACGAGCGTGTTATTTTCATATCATGTTAGCTAAAATCAACTGCTGGTAATCTTCAAATTTACAAATCACGTTAGCTCAAATTTGTGAGCTTGCAATCTTTCAATTTCCAAATCATTTTAGTTATAATCACCGAGCAGGCAATCTTCAATTTTTAAACCATATTAAATTATAAATCACTTAAATCTTATATTGAAGCATAAAAACGCTTAAAAAATAGAAAAATTTAAATCGATTTTGAATAAAATATTTAAATGTTAGCTATAAAAAAATATTATGAGTGTGCAGTTCAAAAACTTCTGAATTCGGTTGAAAATTAGAGGTTTTATAGAATTTTAAAAAATTACTTAAAATGTTAATGAATTAATTTTTTTTTCTTCAAGCCTTGTTGTATTGACTGTTTAAAATTTAAAAATTGTGAATCTTTCAACTTCCAAACACATGTAAAATAATAAGTCATATTGAATAGATTTATATTTGGGAATATTAGAATACATAATAGGACTCATTTTTAAAATTTTGCAAAATTTTAACCGATTTTGTCAAAAATAAATAAAAATTAGCTAACAATTATGGTATTAAGTTCACAGTCCAAAATTCGCTAAATTTCGTTTAAAATCAATAATTTGAAAGAAAAGTAATATATTATTAAATTCAAGGTCATCCCTCCGTCAATATTTTATAATTTGGAAGTTAGTGTTCTTTCAATTGAGAAATTGCACACTTTTTTAAATAATAATAATAATAATAATTAAACACAAGATCGGATGTTTAAAGCTAGCTTTACATTTGTTTCATTCAAAAAAAAAAAAAAAAAAAAAAAAAAGGAAAAAAGTGACTATTAGAAAATGTACTCAGAAGGGATTTTCTTATCTAGTAAAACAATAAATAGAACCAAAAGAGCAGTAACTGTTATTTTCTCAGAAAAACAAAAAAGTATCTAGGTTCTTGTCTGCATGATCAAACTGCATTTTAAGCAGTAGGGAAAAAAGTTAGCACTTCCGCCAGTCGATCAAATAAGCTTAATGCTACAAAAGGAAATAACATTACATGGAATGAGGATGGAGTAAAAGAAGAATAAAGAACACGAAATAGCGTTTAAAAAACTGGAATGATTTAAACATGAGATTTTTTAGATGTGCATTTCGAGGGATATAGTTCCAAAGAGAAATCAGTTTTAATCAGATAAGAAATCTCTTGAATAAAATCAGGCACATTAATATATATATATATATATATATATATATATATATATATATATATATATAGAGAGAGAGAGAGAGAGAGAGAAAATGTCGAGGTGTTTACTTATTTATTTTTTATTTATTTCGTTCATTTAATGCTTTATTAAATATCCTTAACTCTTTGATACATTTTTTTTTTATTTGTATAAGAATTGCGGCAGCCTGTCAATAGAGCACTGAGCTCGTAATTAGACGATTGTAGATTCAATACTTGAGTCTCCGAAGAGCGTCGTGTGCATTAATAGCGAGTGGTGCACGTAAAATCCGTTGTGTCAGCAATGTTCTTTTTGCTCTTATTCCAAATTATACCTCTGGGTTACCAAAGCGGGGTAGTCATCCCCTCCGTGAGGATGAAAATTCTCATGATATGCCTCCGAATCACCTATTGGAGTGAATCCCAGACCACTGCCAATTGCTCGTATTAAAGAACTAGTGCGACGTAAAAACTCCTTAATCAAAAAACTCTGTTTTGTGAAGGACTTTATTTTAAGATTCTCGGACCACATTGAAGATTTTTTAATAGGTATTACATTTCTTTTTCCCCCCTCTTTTTTTTTTTTAACACTTTCCTCGCATGAAACCTTTTTTTTTTTTTTTTTTTTTTTTTTTTCTGAATGGTTTGCAAATATTAGAAAGATACTGTACAAAATTTTTATATTTTTAGAACTTGAGACAAGTTTTTTTAATTCTTAAGAGCCATTATTGATAAATATATTGATAAGTATGACAAGCCGTGGGTGTTAAAATAATTATCATGTGTAGAAATATTCTGGGATATAACAAGGAAATTACTTTAAATAACAGCACTCAGAAATAATAAACATTTTATTTAAATTATATATAGCCCAACACTGCACATAACATCTGCACACAAAAGCATAATTGGCTCTGCCAATAGTTGAAACTACAATTAAGAAATCTATACAATTAAATATGTAGATTACATAACAATATCTTATAAAATAATAGTTAAATATATAGGATGATAAATCGTTATAATTAAATATGTAGGATAATAATATCCCACTCATGCAAAGAACTATTCATATCATGATGTCTCATCCCGTGGTTTACAAAAATTATCAGACGATGTAAATGGCAACCCCGCTAAATTTCAAGACGTATTAAAATAGGAAAGGTGGCTTAGTTTGGATATTTGTTTAGGTTCTTTTTCATCTAATTTCTAATCGTTTTGATATGTGTCTCGGAATGGGAAAGTTTCGTTGTCAAATTTATACGTAACTCCAGTGAAAATTACAATGAAATCCCACAAATATATTTTTTTAAGTTTTGCTTAACAAAAAGGTTTAATATTCATCGAAAGGGTGGTGAAGAAAGGGTTTACGAAAGGGAAGAGCGGGCAATAAATAATTACAAGATTAAAAAACTTTTTTATCTACCACGTTTTTAAATTTTCTGCTGAATCATATAAACTTGACACATTACCCGAATAATTACAAATGCATTGTCATCGTGTTCTGATCAGTTCTAAAAATTTCAAAAATCTAGCTAATCTGGAATTTAGCTAAAAATCGATTGCAAGATTTGTACTGGACAAACAAGAAAGCGAGTTGAAAGCGATATATAAAAAAACGTTGGTAAAGTTATAATGATGTCAATTTTTGTGAGATGCCTAATTTAACTTTATATATATACTTTTAATGTTCACGTTTAGTTAAATGTATTTATTTTTATGTCAAAAGAAAATGAACTCGTAATTTTTTTGGCAATAATTAAATTAAATTTTAGCTAATATTTAAATGGCTAATTTTAAAGCTATTAGGAGGTTATTATTTTCATATTTTAATTAACTAAAAGAAAATTAATCAAAAATTCGAAAATCGGGCTTCGAGGTATTGTGTCGTCATTGTTTCTGATTTATTTAGAAAGTTTCAAATGTCTACAAAGTCGGGAAGTTAGTTAAAAACTGATTGCAAGATTTGTACTGGACAAATAAACAAACAAACAAACAAGAAAGCGAGTTAATAAAAACATGGTAAAAATGAAGGGTGACAAAGGTGTTTAAAATATTCAGAACTCGTTTTACTCAGGTAATAGAAAATGTATTTTCATTGTCACATTTCTGGTTTTGTTTAAGCTATTTTTTATCAGCTATGACATTGATTTCAGATGCGTTTGCGAAAGGTATTTCATCTTCTTCCAAGAATCATTACAAAATCACAATCCTAATATAATGAAACTATAATAAGATTTTTATATCACACGTTTTTAAAAATGCAAATACAACTATGCAAATACAGAGTAACATTTTCACTTATTTTGAAAACTGACATCTAAATAAAATTCCAATTGTAGTTACATTGCTCATAAATATATATATATACATATTATATTTAGTAAAATTACATAACAATTTAGATTTTTATACAAATTGTTAACATATATTAACATTTTAACCCTTTCAGTCGCAGTGTTCCCGCTGATGGAACACCTAATTTTTATTCTCAAGTGCAAAAACTCATCCCGGAAATTTTTTAGCAAAATTTTACATTTATAACATAGCAGAAAAGGCCCTTTTTTTAACATGAAAATTTCAAATTTCTTCTATTTTAATTATGTTCGTAAATTCCGGTGGCAGTGTAATTTAAATGATCCGAATTACCTTGCACCGCAAAGGGTTAAAATACTCCGGAATAAATTGAAATGTAGGAATATATGCAACTTTTACGAGTTTTTGTTGTCGATAATGTTTACTTTTTAAGTGTTTTATTTATTAAATTAAATATTATTTGAATTTTAACAAGGTTAATTTATAGATGTTTCAAACCAAACATTTCTCGAAAAGGAACAATGCTAATTTTTTATTTTTTAAATATTTATGATCAGCTATGTGTCTAAAAGCCATTTTTAAAATTAGTTTAGTAATTTTTAAAATAAATGAAGTCGTGAACGTTAAAGGGTTAATCAAAATGCCTCTAGTAAAACACGGTACAAAATTAGAATTTTTCATTTATAATAGAGTTTTAAGCATGTAAATAGTGCATCTCACACAATACTCAAAATCCTGCGTTATGTAAATCAGAGTTGTTCCATTTCCCGATTTTTTTTTTTTTTTTTTTTTTTTTTTTTTTTTTTTTTTAACACTTCCACCAAAAATGGGTAAAAGTTAATCCTTACGCAAACAAGAAATACATTATGTGGGATTATCTCTACCATTTAAGGAACTTAAGGGTAGTTTGTTTTCCTTCTTAGAAAAATAAAAGCAGAAAGAAATGTTTATGTCCTAGGCTACATGATCAAAACGTATTTAATCAATAAGAAAAAACTGGCACTTCCGCAAGTCGATAAAATAAGCTTAATGCTACAAAAGAAACAGCATTACATAGAAAAACAGGAGAGCCGAAAAGAATGAATAAAGAAGCACAGAGGACCTTAAAAAAACTGGAATGATTTAAACATGAGTTTTTTTATTGATGCACATTTCGTAGAATGCGAATAGTTAAAGAAATGAGCTCTAATAAGAAAAGAAAACCTGCGATTTAGATAAATTTTGTATAGATATATTCTGTTTTGTAATTATGTCTTTTTTACTAATTATTATAATAATAATAATTATTATTATTTGACAATGTTCACTAAATAAAACATTCTGTTTTGGTAAAAGAAATTTCCTTTTTAAATTTAATTACCATTTCAATTATAAAAAGATTTTATTAGAGGTTTTTTTTTTTTTAACATTCTCTTATCCATAGAAAGTATTGTTTTGGGATCAAATTTTTGAAAATGAGTTTTTGTTACATTTACACGTTTTGAGGTCCCCTGAATCCGAAAAATATGTTTTTAGTGGTTGGATATAGCATATCTCAAGTACAAATAATCAAGCACACTGGTAGTAATAACAACCAGAAAGACCAAATTCGGTATTCTATATCTATATGATACAGAGATGCAGCAATAACTTTTCGCTGAGATTAACTAAATGGTTCGTGTACAGGGACACCCAAGAGGATTCAAATACATATACGTCTATGGGGGAAATTGCAAATAAGTAGAGTTTGACGTCTATAAACTGCACTAAACCAAATGAAATGATATATTTTTTATAGGCATAAAAACATGTTTCATGTTTAATAGCTATGAAAATCATGCACCGTTCAATTACAGGGCACACAAAAGAACTAGAATTTAGTGGGATAATTTTTGGAAAATCATAGAAGTGCTTTTGAGGCTGTGCTATATATTATTAATATAGGATTATATTTAAGTGCACAGTATGGTTTGTACATAATTTTTAGAAGATGTACAGAGCTGCCAATATTAAATCGAAAACATTCTTTTATTGAAGGTAATTGTAGAAGTGCTTTACTATAATATTTACCCTGTTCAGGAAAACTGCTCAGAAATTAAATTTAATTTCTCATACCCATGCGGTAAATAAAGTGTTTTTAAAACTAAATATTTAACGTTGGTTTTTTGTATATTGACACGTTTTGAGGTAACCTGAATATTGAATTCACCTTTTTAACGTTTAATCTTTGTCTATGACTTTTGTAAGAATAACTTAGAAACAAATAATTTCCCACAATTCAAATATTGTACTTTGAAGTTAATATAAGATTGTTACTTGAAAACTTTTATCAAAATAATTAAGTTTCAAGGAATGGTGCGGATGAAATTGTCTGAATAATTTGAAATGAACATTTAATAACAGCTTTTGAATTCTTTTTTAAATGTGAGCGCAATATTAAAACGGGGGCCCCTCATACAGAATTATTTGTCAAATGAAGCTTTTCCGAAGCTTATTTTAAATTGTTCGTAACGAAGGTTTTTATAACAGTATTCATTATCTTGTCCCTTAATGTCAAATCTTCCTTTATGGTATTGAAATGCAGGGTAAGAGAAAGTCGTGTGAGGGCCACACCACATTATTTCCATTTGTATGTCTATTATTTTTTATTATTTTTTTTTCTTTAACGTAATCGTTTTTTTTTTATACGTAATAAAGTGTTTCTTAAACACTCTCATCTATGATCGAAAATTATGCTTAGCCCTTTTATATGTAATTTAATGTTGTAGGTAAATTTTATTTTTAAATATAAACATCAATAAGACAAATTAATAAAATTTAAGTATAGTCTTTTTCACAACTTTTTTTTTTTTTTTTTTAATTGGCAGGCATGAATTAATTATTAAAAATGTGGTTCTAAAATACTATTGTGATAATATTTTTTTCATATCGATTCCGCGGTAGAAAAAGAATTAAAAAATTATACCGTACAAAAAATTTGCGAGCCAATTAAAACCAAATCTAAATAATTCTTCTTGGATAAAAGAATATAAGAAAGTTAAAACGTTATTTCATTTGCATATATGTAGAAGCTACGGTAACTGGGTTGATAGATCGCTGAGCTCGTAATTGGAAGATTGTTGGTACGATATTTCAGCTGCCGAAGACCATGGTATGTCTTAATGGCACTGGTGCACACAAAATACGTCATCGCTATAATGTCCTCCATCTTCCCAAATAATACTTGTACTAGTCAGTAAAACGCAGGATCAAAATTGTGATGGCATGTTCCCTGACCATCCTTAAGGGTGTCTTACAGACTGTCATTAATTGCCCACTGAATAGCTCTTTCCCGAGTTGAAATTCATTTCTTTGGTTTTCTTGATCGATAGATGACATATATCAAGAGATAAATTGTCGATAAAGTAATGTGACACTTTCCAATTTAGACATTTTATCAAATATCTAGAGAATTACTTCATGTATTCTTTTGAAATTTATGGGTGTAAACAAGATCTTATACTATATATATTTCAGAGAAGATTTTGTCCCGAAAAACAAATTGAAACTAGTAGCAAATTCTTTAATTATTAATTTTTGTGTGGCGAGTAACAGTTTTATTGGACCATTTTCAACATTATTCGTTTGATAAAACGCATTCCTCGACTATAAACTGCCTATTTCTGTACGAACTGCGTTCTTCATACAAGATCGTCGACATTTTCTTAATAGTAATACCAACTGGTATATAATGATATTTTTTATTGCTTAATCTAAATAGTAATTTTTTTCCCCTAAAATTTAATGTTTTTGCTAACTAACGAGAACGAATAATTCTGAAGGGTTCATGCAATGTTATTTCTTTACATAATTGGTTTCGTATTAAGCTATACTCTATTTCCTTTAGACTGTCGTGTCAAGGCCATGCTCAAATGAACTATTTCACTTCTCCCGTCTGTTGTTAGGCTATTGAAGAAAAAAAACGACAGCTCACTGGATGGAATTGAGCACGTGATCTCCCTCTCCGCATTCCGTGGTCTTGAAGCGACTCTGATAGAAAAAAGAACTGTAACTGTACGAATAGTGAACATTTTAAGAACATTTGCCGCCTCTTTATACTTTCCGAACATACTATGTATGGAAAGATTTGTAATCATGACAAAATTTCAACTTTGAGATTTTGGTGTATCTAGAGGAAAGTTGGACAAAACGGGATACCATTCTTGTTTTTTTTTTTACTACGGAAAATATGTTGAAGGAAACCACACAATTTTTTTTATAACTACAACATTTACTGAAGCACACAAAAAAACATATTTTTAACTAATTGTAATGATTGTAAAATAGTAAAAAAAAAGTATTTACCAAAGTCTTACACATCCCGTTTTAGCATACCTAGGTTGGATAAAACGGGATAGGGATTACAATATTTAATTGTTGTGTAAGACTAACTGAAAAGCACAATTAACTGACAGAAAACTGTAAAGCAAAATTTCCACTTGAAAAAACAATGTCTTCAGTAATCAGAGACTTAAAATAAGAGTTTTTTATGTTTTTATTTACAAAATGGAAAAGAAGACCTTTTATTTAGGCCTATTGCAGAACAAAAGTCGCATAAAAAGGCATTAGAACACGCTTCGTGAGTCCATTCTTGGCATCCAGAATCTTGTATCAAGCCTTCACAGTCCTTAGAATCGACGTACAGTGTATTACAATATATTCTACCTCTGTTTCATCTTCAGACAATGACGACATGCATTCTTGGCTGCTTGCTGAAGGTTTATTAAACTTTTCTATGTTTTGACTTTTAACATCAAGATTAGGCGTTCTTTTTTATTCTTTTATAGGCCTACTTTCAGGTTTGGCTGGACCTGGTAGCTCTTTTTCTTCCTCTTTTCCATTTCCTTTTCTTATAAACTTCTTTTTGGAATTTTTAGAAGGATTTCTTAGCAGCCTTTTCTTTAATTTTCTTGTCGTTTTATCATCATTTCTATTTCTTCCATTTCTAACTCACTCTTACATGGAGATGATGTTATTGCTACAGTTTCTTTTTTCTCTTATTAGCCTTGTTTTCTGGGCGAGGTCTTTTTACTTGAGATACAGGTAGAACAAACTTTGGAGAGATGGAAAAGCGTAGCTTAGGTCGATAACAAGATAGTTCTAATAATTTCTCCCCTGAGGATGCTGCAGATTGGTTTGTCCGTAGGCTGTCTCCTGATAGGTTTGTTGGCTGATCTACTCCTACGATGTCCCTTGAGAAAAGTATATAAAAAACTGTATACCGTTTTATCCAACTCATAAGTGTCCCGTTTTGTCCAACTCCTACACTTTTCAAAATAAACATGGCTGCTGCCTAAATGTGAAAGGAAAATTAGATAGACTGCACTTGAGAATATTCGTTAATAAATGCTTAATCAAATGTAATATTCACCGGAATTGTATTCCCATATATGTAGGCAGAATAATGTAGAAAACACCGCACGTAAATGTAGAAAGTACCGAGAAAACAGAATAAAAAAATTCTAAGAACTACAACTTTCCATCAACTAGTGGTCTCGAGACGGGACGAACTGAGAATGATGTAATGATGGCCGAGAACAAGTTTCTGTCGTCATCCGCTCGATAGCAGTACTAGCCGGGTCCCTAGGCGACGTATCCGTTTTGTTCGACTATCACTTTTATCAAACTTTCCCCAAAAAATTTTGAAGATTCCTGAGTTCATGTTTGCTATTTTTACGGTGATGTATGTATATGTGTGTGAGTAAACACAACAGCATTTAAACGCTTTGTTCAAATGAGCTGAAAGTTGGTACATGTGTTGTAGATCACCGTAGTACAAAATCTACTGATTTTCGTGAATCTAGCACTTACAGTTTGTTTACAGGGACACAAAGAAAATTCTTTATCATTATAGTCTATGGGCTGAAATTAATTAAAGTGCATTAGTGTCTAAATCCCTTATTCAGTTTGGCTGAAAATTCATATACATGTTTTAGGTTACTGTCGCGCTAACTATATAGATTTTGGTAAATCTAACACTTATGTTTTTTTTTTTTTTTTTTTTTTTTTTTTTTTTTTCAGGAGCACAAAGAAATATTCTTTACCATTATGGCACATATTATTCAATGTTCGATAGAAGCTAAACGCTGTTTTCGAACGAACTGAAAATTTGTATACATTTTATAGATCACCATTACACGAGCTGTATAAATTTTGGAGAAGCTAACATTTATAGTTTTTACAGATGACAGAGTGATGATCTGTTCACTTTCCACTTCTTGGCTAGTCTGTTCCTCTGATCTTAATCTGTGAGATTTTTGGTTATGAGACCATTTAAAGAGTTTGGTTCTTAGAAATGTCGTAACTTTGGCTGATTTTAAGGATCGTATGTGCAGAGGATCACTAGCAACCATCTGCGATCAGCTGTTGAACTCACTGTTCATCGACTGCAAATTTTACAACTTAATGATGGGACCTACATGAAATAATATGATAGCCATCAATGAACAGTCTGTAACTTGTAACAAATAACAATTAAATCTTTAATTAATACAGTTGTTTGTATTAAAATTTGTAGCTTGTTTGTATTTTGATGCATGCCCCTTAGGGCGGAATTTTTTTAATTTTATTTTTTATTTATTTATTTATTTATTTATTTTTACAGAACCTTTGAGCGCATCCTTTGAAATGTCGACATTCATTTTTCCGACTCAATCTGCATTTCAGTTACAGAGTGTTCCGAATAAGCTAAGTTTAATTATGGCCACCTTGTACTCTCGTTAAATTAACACACTATATGGGTGAAAAATACTCAGGCACCCTTTTATAAATTTCATTTTTGTTTATATAACGACTTGTCTTAGTTTAATTTATTTATACAACCGTTAATTACTTAATGTTCGGAAAGTCAAATGGAGTCATTAAAGAGTTTTTTGTGCATTCATCAAGAATTTTTTACGCATTAATTTTAGAGACTGTAACAATAACCAATGTCCGGTATTTCAGTTAACTCTTTCTCTACATGAACGTATTGTGAAAGATGCTAATTAAAACATTTATGTTTTCAAAATATTATTTTTCTAGAGAACAAACTGCATCAGTATGGATACCTTTGAAATTGCGCAACAAAAGCAAAACAAGTATAAACCGATAAAAAGTACATATTTAATAAGTAAAAGTTATTTTATTTCGTATCAATGCGTTATTAGAAATAAAAAAATATTTAAGCTTGTTTGATAAGCTAAAACACAAAAATACCACTTACGAATGTAACGGTTTGAATGACGCAGTGCTTCAAACAAATTATTTTAATGATTTATGTATAAATACTCAGGCTGGCCAGTCTCCTTTTCAGATATTTGCAGGGATTCTGCATCCCACACTGTTAAAAATTGTTTCTTAAAAATGAGCAAAATTGTCTCAAAATAGCTCCGAAACAATATGTACTTAAATTTGAAAACCTATGTACTCATTTTTGAGTATATTGACATGTCAAACAAGGGGATATTGGGATTCTTATTGGTCAACTCCATTTTTTAACATGACAATATACTTAAAAATGAGTACACGGATTTTCATATTTAAGTATATATTGTTTCTGAGCTATTTTGAGGCAATTTAGCTCATTTTTAAGAAACCATTTTTAACAGTGTGGAACATTTTTTCACTCCTTAAAAGGGGAATAATTCAGTAGTAAGCTGTTTACAACTGGCAATAATGACATATTCATCCGCAGCGAATATCCATAAAAATGTTATATGTTTTTTACAAAATTAAAAATTTGACACAATTAATAATTTCTACATAATTTTTTAATCGTTTGAAAGCAAAGGGTAAAAGAAATAAACTGGACATGAGCATATGCTAAGCAATCAAAACTGCTTACTTTTGGTCGAAACAAAACAGCGATAGCGTGATAAGAAGTTAACATAAAATTAAATTGATATCATTCCAGAATCGATGGCTGGAAATCGTCGTAATTCAAGAAATTAACAGTAGAGACAAAGGGAGACATGTTTACGAATCCTGGTCATAATAATGTATAAAAAACGTTCCGAAAAATATACAGGTTTTAAAACGTTTAATTAGTGAAGATATTTTGTATTCCCCATCAAAAGTGTTTATTTTATTCTTACAGTAGTTATGGTAAATGGTATGCAGTTTATTAATTTTAAATTTAAGAATGTAGCTAAGTATAAATGAAAGAAACGAAGAAGATTATAAAATACACTTTTTACATTTACTTTCAGTGATTTATTTGAAATTCTATAATTTATATGATGAAAATGTTAAGAAAAATTTGCTGAGTTGTTTCGTTACAAATGATATTGAAATAAAGGATAGTTATTCGGAAACACTATTTTAATTATATCCGATATTGAATCCCTAACTAAAATAATGGAAGAATATTTTTCATACCTGATTTCTATGAGGTCAAAAAAGAATGAATCATAACGAATGATAGATAAACGATAATAATCCAGCCTTTTTTTTTTTTTTTTTTTCGGATTCTTCTGTTTCTCAGAAAAAAAGAAGGAGAAGAAGAAGAAGAAACGCGTAATACCGGAACGTGAAAAGACATATTTCTGACATGAAAACAGAATAATAATTTATCTGGAAGGACTTCTTTTACTAATTCAAGAGTATTTTTTCGGTTTGAAACTTCTGTATGTTAACATATTGAAATTCAAATAATGATTGATTTATTTAATGATTTAATTTGTTGGTAAATATAAATTTAAAAACTCGCAACAGTTGTTTCAGGTCAACACAATCCTTTATCAGATGAAATAACTAGTTACGACAGCATGTCAAAGCAGCAAAGTGCACATCTTACTACTAAAAAAGATAAAGTGATTTTCGTGTATTTCTTTTTCTAAAACAATATTTATTAAATTTCGGAATAGTGCAGGAATCTATCGAACAAAAAAGAACAAAAATTTAAAAAATCGATTAAAACAGGAAATAAATGTAAAAAAAAAAAAAAAAAAAAAAAAAAAAAAATGCATAGCGAATATTAAACATTTGATTTCAATACTAAACCGATGAGCTTTAAAGGGTTAAGAAAGCCCTTGTAAAAATCCATAACTTAATCTCATATTTTTATATGCTTAAGATTACCATTCTTTGTCAAAAGAAAAAAAAAAGGACAAAAAATTTTCTGGACTCATTTATCAGGGAGCAGCTTCTTTTTTTTTTTTTTTTTTTTTTTTTAGGACTTTCCCCCCCAGATTTTTATGACTTTATATATATTTTTTTAAATATACAGGTTTTTTTTTTTTTTTTTTTTTTTTTTTTGTAATAAAAACTGCTACATAAAATAATTAGTATAAAGAAATCAAGAAAATTCAAGAACTTACGAACTTTGGATTTATTTTCCACTGTATTAAAGTAAGCTGGATGAAAAAGAGCAATCTTTTTCACAGGATAAAATTTTGAATTTAATTCTCAAAAGTCTCAAATGGCCTTCCCGTCAAACCTATAAAGAGGGCTAGTTCTCCCTTTTGTACGTTATTGTGAGGACTTATGTCTTGTTTAATCTTTTGAGTAAAATAACAAAAAAACTTTGGGGTAAGATGACGAGAATTTTACATTGAGGAAACATGCCTGGTTGTCTTTTTTTTTTTGTTGTTGTTTTTAGTTACGTATGGGCATTAATTTCAGTAAAATATCAAATAAGGAAATAGGTAATATTAACAAGAAAATACTTGAAGGTACTTAACTAAAAAAAAAAAAAAACTCTAGATTGACTCCACTTACCTTTCCCAACATTAAGAAATTAACGGTTGTATAAACAAATTAATCGAAGAAAAGTCATTAAATAAACAAAATAGGAAATGATAATGGAGTATATGAGTATTTTTCTTTATATGGTATATGTTTCTTAAATTAACGCTATTGCCCTTAGAATAATTTGAACTCACAATGATAAAATTTTATCAAATAAGGAAATAGGTAATATTAACAAGAAAATACTTGAAGGCACTTAACTAAAAAAAAAAAAAAAAAAAAAAAATCTAGATTGACTCCACTCACCTTTCCCAACATTAAGAAATTAACGGTTGTATAAACAAATTAATCGAAGAAAAGTCATTAAATAAACAAAATAGGAAATGATAATGGAGTATATGAGTATTTTTCTTTATATGGTATATGTTTCTTAAATTAACGCTATTGCCCTTAGAATAATTTGAACTCACAATGATAAAATTTTACAGCGTCCTTGTAAAAATCTGTAAATCTCATCAAAAGCTTTACAGTTCATGCGACGGTCACCTATAACATTTATATAAGTTTTGATCTCAATCGAATGAGCCGTTTAGACGCTATCACACTTTAAATGATTTGAGTCCATATGCTACAATGATAAAGAATTTTCCTTTGTGTCCCTATAAAAAGACTATAACTGATAGATTCCCCGCAATTTATACAGCTCGTGAGAAGGTGATCTATAACATGTATATAAATTATTAGCTCGATCGGATATAGCGTTTAGACGGTATCGCACTTTTACGAAATTTGAGCCCACAGGCGTAAAAAAAACTATACATGCTATATTCTTTAAAATCTACGTAGATCGTGCAAAGGTGACCTATAACATGGATATAAATTTTCAGCTCAATCGAATAAGGTGTTTAGATGCTATCACACTTTTAAAAAATTTGGGCCCATAAACCATAATGTTAAATAAATTTTCTTTGTGTCTCGGTAATCTATAAATACTATATAGACCAAAATTCATATAGTTAGTGTGACGGTGATCTATAGCATGTACATAAATTTTCAGCTCAATCAAATATAGTGTTTAGATTCTATCACTCTGAAAAGTACTTGAACCCATAGACCATAATGATAAAGACATTTTCGTTGTGTCCCTGTAAAAGAACTATATGTGCTAGATTCACCAAAATGTATGCACTTGTGCAACGGTCATCTATAACATGTGTATAAATTTTCAGTTCAGTCGACTAAGGCATATAGACGCTATCGCACTTTAAAAATTTTGGCCCATAGACCATAATGATAAAAAAATTTTCTTTATGTCCAGTAAAAAAACTGTTTATGTTATATTCACGAAAATCAATAGGAATCGTGTCATGATGACCATATGTATCAACTTTCAGATTATTCGGACAAAGTGTTAAGACGATATTTCCTTCACTCACATATATACACACATTCATATATACATCATCGTAAAAATAGTAAATATGAATTCAGAGGACCTCAAAACGTGTAGAAACACCAAAATCTCTAACTCTGATATTTGACATGATTAAATTTTTTTCCTCATTATAGTGTTTGGAAAGTAATAGATAAAAAATTATTTTATAGTAGCAACTAAAATGTCTATTTTCTATTGAAATATTATAAGGCATCTTACCTTTAAACGGAATGAAATCTCAAACCATGACTGGGGTAAGATAACTAAACGAAAGCATTAAAAGACAAAATTTTATTTGAAGTCGTCCAGATGTTTCTTAAATTAGATATATTTTTAATACATATTCAAAAGTATAATTTTTGTCAAGATAATTATAAATAACAAATATGACCAACAAGGGACTTTACGGGAAATTTTAAACAAAAACTACGGCATCTTCCCCCAATTTTAGCTAACAAAATTTTGCTTATTTTCATTTAATTATTTTTGAATGAAATTATGATGGCTAAAATTATGATGTCAGCTGTTTCATTGCAAAGAGAAAAGGATTGACCCAATTTGGTTTCTAAAGAACTGATATAAAGCTATTAAAAAATTATAAATTTTTGCACCATTTTAAAATATCCTGAATTATTTATTTATTTATTTATTGACCTCTACGACAGGAAAAAATTAAAGAAAATAGCATATACCGCATGTACTCTTTATGAGCGGTATTGTTAATGGCTTATAAAGTTTTACTTATGTACCACAAATCAGTAAACAAGTGGTGCACGAGGTTTATCCCGCGTGAAAATATATACCTTGAGAGAGGTTAACTTGTGGACCTCCGAAGTCTTTTAAATGCTAATGTAACATATTTTTTACCTTGTAATTTTTCACTTATTTTTATTGAATAATAATCTAAGTCTAATTTTGTAAAAGTTGGTGATTATTATTACTTTCTCTTACCCATAAGATAGAAAGTATTGTTTTTGAGTCAAATTTTCGAAAGTGAGTTTTTGTTATATTTACACGTTTTGAGGTGCCCTGAATCCAAAAAACATGTTTTTAGCGGTTGGTCTGTGTGTGTGTATCTGTGTGTCTGTCTATCTGTCTGTGTGTCTGTTATTAGCATATCTCAAGCACAAATAATAGCAGAAAGTCCAAACTTGGAGTTATAAATGTGTATCATATAGGTATGTTACACTAAGCTTTTCATTGAGATGAACCAAATGGTTCGTGTACAGGGACACCCAAGAGAATTCAAATACATTACGTCTATGGGAGAAATTACAGGTAAGCAGAGTTTAACGTCTATAGACTGCACTAAACCAAATGAAAATGCGTAAAAATATGTCTCATGCAGAGTATGGCAGGGATATCATTCGCTGTTCTTTTGCAGGACTACACAAAAGAACTAGATTATAGTGCGACAATAGTTGAAAATTGTTGGAAGTGTATTTCAGGTAGTGCCGTGTATTATTACAATAGGATTATGTTTAGGTGCACCATGTGGTTTGTACATAATCTTCAAAAGGTATACAGGGCTGCAAATATTTAAGCGATAACATTCTTTTTTTTTTTTTTTTTTTTTTTTTTTTGTTAGTGGAAGTGCTTTACTGTAATATTTTACCGTGTCCAAGAAAGCTGCTATTAAATTGAAATGAATTCCTCATTGACATATCATAAGTAATGTGTTTTTAAGCTAAATATTCATTGCTTATTTTTTGCATATTTACACGTTTTGAGGCTTCCTGATTACCGAAGTCAAGTTTTTCAACGTTTGATCTTTGTCGTGTGTCTTAGAGTAACTTAAAAACGAATAATTTCAGGAGATCCAAAAGTTGTACTTTCAAATTAATATAAGTTTTTTACTGGAAAAGTTTGATCAAGACTAATAATATCCAAGGAATGTTGCGTTCGAAAGTTGTCTGAATAATTTTAAGTTTACTTTTAATTTTAATAACAGATTTAAATTCTATTTAAATGTAGGTGCATTAATTAAACGGGGTGTTGAGGGGGGCGGTAGCCCCCCCCCCCTTACACAGAAATAATTATCATATAAAACTCTTCCGATGCCTAATTTGAATTGTTTTAACATAGGTTTACATAACAGAACTTGTTGGCTTACCCGTTAATCTCCGACCTGCATTTATAGTATTAAATTTCAGGGTAAGATAAAGTCGTGTGAGTGACACACCAGATTTTTTTTTGTTACAATAAATGTTAAATGTAATAACATCTGTGGAGATACAGATAAACAGACATCAAACTTGATATCGACTGCAATATAATAATGCCTCCGAGTTAGCCCGTCCGACTGCATCCAATGGCCTCTTCCCAGCGTCAAACTTTTTAAAAAACACTTTATATGTTTATTTATTTTCACTAGTAAGAATCGATTTTTGTATGTTATAGTGTAACTGTTACATTAACTGATCTAGCGATAAATTTTGGAATGTTCTTGGATTATAACTTGAATTTAATTTAAAATGTTTTAAGTTAAATTTAATTGCGTAAAGGTGTTACGACAGGTTAATTAACTTAGCTACTGGCTGAAATTGTTTTACACCGTACGATGTTACACCAAAAATCAGAGTACTTAACATAATCTTCTTCAACATTAATAATAAGTACACACTAAATAATTATTGTAAATGTATACAGCAATCAAAAGATGATGTATAATGATATAAAATCGATTAAAAATGATGATACATAAAATAATAATAATAATAACACAGATTAAATTGGATTGATCAAAAATAAGTATAGAAAATGTGTTATTTCAGCAATTGCTATAGATATAGAAGACTTCGTCTGCTCTTTGTTTTACTATGTCATGTGACCTCTGACGTCATGTGGGAAGAGCCCATTCACACCAACCTATAGATATTATAGGAAGTGTTGATCAGATTAAGTCGGTCCATCTTCCTTCACGTAAAGCTCAGTTCGAAAGCATTATTGCTCGAATACCCCAATCAGTTGTTTAAGTTGATCTCCCTAATAAAAGTTTTGAAGCCTTTGCTGGAAATATTTCTTGGAGTATTGTGCTACAGATTTTTTTCTTCACTGAAATCACAAGTTACATCCTTCGAAAAAAAAATTATTATTACTATTATTATTACTTCTATAGATTTCTAGAGTTATTAATGATAAATATTTATGCATGCACTGCATACAACTTTTATGTCATTTATACTACTTTTGCATACTCTGCTAGTTATGAAAACACTTTTTTATACATATTTTTGAGTAACGTGCCTACTACCTTCCTAATTTTTGCTCTTGAATGTTACATTTATAAAGTACTTTTAGTTCCTATTAAACAACGTATTTAGAGAATTTTTACTCATACTACTCTTGAAACTTACCGATCTTATTCAAAATATTCAAATGACATTTCCATATGATTTTCAAAATACCAAATTTGAACTTCATTCATTTCATTAAAAACCACATTTGGACCTAAAACAATATTTTCTCTACGTAAATAACGGTAAAATAAAGTAAAAAATGGTAATAGGTCTTCAATACAAGTTTTCTATGAAGATGAAAACGCATAATAATCGAGATCATTTTTTTCTGATTATTTACTTCCCAAAAATCACGTATGATCCCGTAATGCCGTTGAAGAGGGCAAGAAGACAGATTCGTGTTTGGAGAACGTAACATCTCCTGATTACTAGAACATATCTTTTTAACATTATTTTTAGGAGATCCTAGTTAAGAAAGGTCCGATAGACGAATAATAAATTTAATTGCTTTTATATGTTTATATTCTCACGATAAACCAAAAATATAAAAGAATATAATATATAGATCACGTAGGTTGACTAATCTTATTTGGAATTCATTAACTAACCAGTTACGATTTCTTTTTAAACAATTGTTTGATCTTTCTACTGTTTTATTACTTTATTTTTGCTTCGGATAACGCTATGTTTATCGTGAATGATTTTATTATTATTATTATTATTATTATTATTATTATTATTATTTTATTTGAGCAAACAATAACAGAAAAAAAAGTTGAAAATGTTCTTATTTCGTTTAACAAAAAAGTTCTGTTCCTTTAATTAGAAAAAAATAAGATTTAGATTGTGAATTTATATATATTTCTTATAAGTTGCCCAGAAAAAGTTTAATTAAACCATTCAAACTAAATATTATATTCTTCAGACAAAGTTTTTTAATTAAGTTAAGAAATTAATAAATCTCTCAAAATATACGAAATACTGTAGTAGATACATTCTTATACATTTATTTCCTAATTAGATTTCTTTTAGCAATAAATTTTGGAAAATTGTTTCTTAAGACTTTTTTTCCTAATATAAAAGTCTTACCTCTTTTATTTATTTATTTATTTTTTTTTTTTTCAAATGTTACATGACTATGATTACTGGAAGAAAAAAAAATCTATAGAAATTCAAGCTTATCTTATTATATTTTTCTGGGCGAAATACTTATTAATAGTTTCTAGTAATAATTAAAATAGTATTACATTTCTTGAAAGAAAAGTAAAAAACATTACTTTTATTATTAAACTATTTGTCGGCCACAGTATAATGACTATCTAAAATTGTAAACGACTCTTTTATTATATGGGAAAATATGTATTGCCTAATCAATTCACACATAAAATTTGATTTAACCTTATTAAATTTATTTGATTATATTATTGATATATTTGATATATCAAACATATCAAATTGATATTGATATTGATATTTGATATTGATATATTTGATTATATTATATTATTTGATTTAACCTTATTAAATTTAGTTTCTTTATTTTTCTTTTTCTCGTTTATCAGACTCAGTCGAATTTTTCAAACGATTTTCCACTCATTTACGTAAGATCTACTTAGCTCAAATTTTGTTAGAAATACTTCATTATCGATAATAAACTGGTAATCTAGCATTTTAAGTGCCATTGCTAAAAAAAACCCTCTATTTTGGTGTATATATATATATATATTATCATTACCTTCTTCTACATTCAATAGAAGAAAGTATTGGATTCTTAAAAATTTTCGTCCTGGGGTTTTTGATGGATTTACACGTTTTTGAGCTGTAGAACACGATTTGAACATTTTTAGAAAACATCCGTCTGTCTGTCCGTCTAACTGTATGTCTGTGTGTGTGTGATAAATTTTGTGGCAACTGTATCTCAGGAACTACTGCACAGAATTTCATACAAATTGGTATGTAGTTACACCTTGACATAAATTAGTGCCAATCAACTTTTGGTAAAAATTGTCTTAAAGGTTGCGTTGCCATCGCGCTTTTTCTAAATTTTTAACATGGTGGTATAGAACAAAATTTTATATAAATGTGCATAAAGAGAATTATTTTTTAATAATCATTATGAAATTCACAAGAATTATTTATAATAGAGATAGTCAACTGGGAAAAAAAATTGTATATGCAGAAGCATTGCCTTCCCCCTTGGGGGGGGGGGTTATAACTTCTTATAACTTCTGATCGGATGCTCCGATTTTGATACTTTTGTTTTGTTTTAAAGGTCTTGGTCTGAAATAGGTCCCATTGTAATATCTTTACGACCTATAAAAAGTACAAGGTGCTCAAAAAAATTAGTCCCGACTCTTTTAACTGCTGAACAGCTGCAGCTATACTCATAAAAGTGGTATGTAGGTACAGTAAAGTTGTCATGCGCTAAGCAATTCAACTGCCTACAGCACCACCTGGTGGGAAGCAACGGAGTTAGCGTTCCTATCTCGAAAACGGTTCAAGATGGGGAAGAAAAGAGAATTGTAAAGTTGCAGAGCATCATCGATGTAGTACGAAAAGACAGTTTGTAGACATTAATGCTGAAAATAGAATGCTTAAAACGTGTATTGGTTGTCTGCAATCTTACTTTGTGCCCACTTGAACGATATTGCATACGTTGTGGCGTAGCGGGTGACATTTATGCTATGTAAAATTCAAAGTGCGGTTATTGTAAACAGTCACGTCGATTAACGCACACACATTTTAAACCAACTTCATAAGGGAGGAGGTTCTCAATTCAAACCATGTTTTTTGTTGTTGTTGCTGATCAAGTTTGTTATCTATAACTTTGTAAGAGATGCTTTAATTTTAATGCACTTTTTGTTGTTATTGTTGTCGTAAAAAATCTTGACCTGAAATATGTCTCATTATGATTTCATTAAGATCTAAACAAATTGCAGGGTACTCACAAAAGTCCGTTCTCACTCTAACTGCAGAACGACTGCAGCTACACTCATGAAAGTAGTGTGTAAATATCGTAAAGAGGCCATGCGCTACGAGATGCGACCGTTTACAGTGCCACCTGGTGGAAAGATAGCGGAGTTGGAGTTTCTATCTCGAAATCAGTACAAGGTAAAAGAGAAAAAGTAAATTACGAAGTTGTACAGTTTCATTGAGTTAGTACAAAAAGACACCTTGTAGACATAAATGTTAAAAAGAGGGTGTTTAAATGTGCATCTATTTGTTCGCAGTTTTCTACACTGTAAACAAATCAAAAAACGTTTATTAGAATGCTGTAACTTCTGTCCGTCAACTGCAATGCATATTTTGATCTTTGTTTGAACTTTACGGTACTTTGTTTGAACTTAGCGGGTGACACGTAGTCACTGTAAAGTTCAATACATGCCCAACTGATATTTTGGTTACGAATACAGCGTATCCATTCTTTACATTTCTAAAGCCTTTTTAATTTAATGTATATTCATTCAACAGATAGATTTTTTTCATAAGCGATAAAAGCAAAAAAAGTGCAGTAATTAAAAATGCAGTATTTGAAGAAAATCAACTTAAAGATAAGGCATTGACTAGAATAAAACTGATACAACTGCCTCTCGAGTGGATAAATTTTTAGATGAAGATGTAGCGTTTTTGTTCACATTTAATATATTTTTCGGTGACATAAACTCTTAATTACTATTTTTTGAGTTGTGTCACTTTTCCTGTGAGTTGTGATTTGTGAAACCGCCGTCGAAAGTCTTCTGATATTCTGCTATATGAATAAATTTTCACTGAAAAAAAAAATCTTTTTGTAAAAAAATAGAACCGACTACAAAAAACAACGACTATTCAAACAACTAAAAATAAAAGAAAATTGGCATAAAATGAAACTATAAATTGCGCCTAAAAGCATAAAATAATTTCCTTCGTCAAACAACCTAAACAATACAATTAATCATAACTTTTGAAGTCGGCGCAAAATTAAATAAAAATTGATACCTTTATTCAATACAAAAGTCAAATTCTATACCGCTTTGGCATCTACAAAACACAGTCGAAAACTAATTTGATTCAAATAAACAAAAAAAAAAAAAAAAAAAAGTAAAAGAATATTTTTTAACAGTAGAAGCTTTTTATTCTGGAGCCCTGAAAAGCACAAAATAAAAATTTAAACTTGCAAAGACATGCTACAAATAAATGAAAGTTTCAACACTAAGAAAATTTTAGAGAAAAATATAGATATTCCACTTTTGCCACAGATGAAAATTTTTAAATATTAAAAATATTTTAAAAAGCTTTCGAGACCTTTAAAGTTTATGACTTAACAAACATTTATGTAGAAACTAATGACTAAGAATATTGATCTCAATAGCTTTTTTAAATTATTTTGAATATTTAAAAATTTTCATCTCTAGCAAAAGTGAAATATCTATATTTTTCTCTAAAATTTTCTTAGTGTTGAAACTTTCATTTATTTGTAGCATGTCTTTGCAAGAATAAATTTTTACTTTATGCTTTTCGGGGCTCCACAATAAAAAGCTTCTACTGTTAAAAAATGTTTTTTTACTTAAATTTTTATTTAATATCTTAAAAAAAAAAAAAAAAAAAAAAAATCTTAAAAATACTCTTCAAAAATTCTTAGGATACTGTGTAGTCAAAGAAAAGTTTTCTTTCATCAATTGACACCTTTTCTACTATTTATATGTAAAACTTAACACGCCGGAACTTTAGGGATCGAACTCTCGACCACCGCGTTATTAACTTGACGCTCTAACTAAATAAGCCAAAGAGCGACAACAGAACAGCTTATATTTACTTTAAAATGGAGGCGCCTTGTTTATTAGCGTGACAAGAAGACACAGCGACAATGTCAATTTCATATAAAAAGCTTCTAATATGATTTCGTAAACTGCAAAAGTTGGAGGAGCTGCAGGCATCTGGCGTCCTTGATGAAAAAAAAAAAAATCGTCAAATTATCTGTAAACATATTTAATTCCTTTGAGAAATCATGGTTATTTTAATAAGGTATATTAAGAGAGCAATCAAGAATAATCTATACTAATATATAAATGCGAAAGTTTGGATGGATGGATGTTTGTTACTCAATCACGCCACAACGGCTAAACGGTTCTGGATGAAATTTGGTACAGAGATGTAGAATAGTCTGGAATAGAACATAGGCTACTATTTATACCGAAAATTTGATTAGATTTTTAAAAAAAAAAAAAACGGTAATTTTGAAAATAATAAACCGGTAATTGACTTAATAAAAGCAATTTAAATTTTTAATTGTTGCCAAAAAAGTTTACGAGGTATTTTTATTTATTTATTTTTCAACATAAAATGAAATATGCTTTCACGCGAAAAATAAAAAATTACTAAATGTTAAATTGGTCGATGAGAAAATGACACTTTATAATTTTAAAATAAAATAGTAATATTACAAATCTAAGATATTTCTTCTGAATTTTATTTCATAGCATTTTTTTATATACCTCAACTTCAGATTTTTTTTTTTTTTCTTTTTGAGTACGGCGGATGAACACGCTTGGCATAAAAGCCAATTCATCATTATATTAAAGGTATTTTGTTATTGATAATTCTGGACATTTTTTTAAATTTTGATGCTGAAGTAGATCGGACATTTTTCGCCAAGGAAAAGATAGAAAGAAATACGCAAGCGAAGTGATGACGTCACTGGCCGTTCGTGGATGCAAGAAAAATATTTCCTATGTTAAACGCCCATTGGATTTTTTGTAAAAAATTATTAAAAATCGAGGAAAATTATTTCTCGATTTTAATCCCCATATTTAGGTATAGATATGTATTAGTTATCATGGCTATGCGTTAGATTAAGTTATTTTTGTTGTAAAATTGACAAAATTTGAATTTTTAATTTCAAAACTCTAGAAAAAAAATGGCAAACTTCCATATTCGATTGAAAACACAAACATTTCATTTCAAAGGATGATATTTGCACAATAAATATCCAACTAATATACTAATTAAAAGGAAAGTGATAAATATTCTATCATAATTTGATGTCAAATTTGTTTTCAAATGTCTAAATAAAGTGTCTGATAAAGATACTAATATGTTGCAGCGGAATAGATTTGATATCGGTCACCCTTTGCAGAAAAAAAAAATATCGCCAAATTATCTGGCAAACATATTTTAATTCCTTTCAAAAATCATAGTTATTTTAACAACTTATATTAAGATAGTAATGAATAATATGAAACAATATTTCGTACTATGCATATTACGAAAATATGCATCTGGCGTGTATATTTTCGTATTACGTGTTTGATCACCAAATACACTAAGCGCCAAGAACGACAGAGTTTTGAAATTTAAATTTAAAATGTTGTCAATTTGACAGCAAAATAACTCAATCTAACACATGCACATGATAACTAATTGCATATATATATATATATATATATATATATACCCAAATATGGGGATTAAAATCGGGAAATAATTTTCCTCGATTTTTAATAATTTTTTACAAAAAATCCAATGGTCGATTAACATAGGAAATCAAATTTCTTGCATCCACGGACGGTCAGTGACGTCACACTTCTCTTGCGTATAGGAACAATAATCGCATAAATTCTATTTTGGTCTAAAACGGCAACAAAAATTCAAAAGTCGCCAAGGGCATTAAGGCTGTACCATGATCAAGTTTACACATTAATTAATTTATTTATTTTTCTATATACCAACTACTATTAACTAAGCATGAAGTATATAAAATACTCTTACCAGACAAATGTCGTCAGTTTTTCTTATTAAATTATTGAGCTTATTCCACGTGTGTAAATATTGTCCATTTATAAATATTATTTTTTATCCCCATGTACATCGTAATAGAGCATTTTCTCGTGACGTCTGGTGGTTGGCAAAAAAGCGCGCTCGACTTTCCCGCGCAATTTACTATATTGGTGATCCTCCATCGCTATGCTTTTCCCAAGCCTTTTTGCCAACCACTCACAAAAGTTGAGATTTTTGTTTACAAACAAGGAACTGCCCTATTGGACCACGTTAAAGAAATATTATATAGATAAGTAGAAAGCATCACACGTTCAATATTTTTGGTTAATTACTATTCTCATTTTTAACTTTTTATTTCACTTTGTCATTTAACGTGCGTTTTCTTACTTTTTTGAATTATAATTTACTTTTTATTTGTTAGTAGTTTTAATTCTTTTGATTTGTTATTATTTCATAGTAGTACTTTGTTTTTAGTTCCCTTTTAAGGGTTTTATTATTATTATTAATATTAGATAGTTTTTCAAAATGCCCGGGAAACGCAAATCTAATCTTTCCAACAGAAATAATAAAGCTCGGGCTATGAAAGTAGCTAGAAGTCAAGAGACGAGTTGTATCACAGAGCTGGGTATTAATATTATAAAATGTACCATTATTACAGGAACTGCTAAAGGAGACAGCGTTTTGATTCCCCGCATACCTATTATTCCCAACAACTTGCCATTTCATTTCAAGAGATTGCAATTTCCATTGAAATTGGCTTTTACAATGACGATCAACAAATCCCAGGGGCAAACCTTAAAAGTGGCAGGCATTCATTTAGGAACTCCATGCTTCTCACACGGTCAATTATATGTTGGTTGTTCACGTGTTTCAAGTGCCCAGAACTTGCATGTGTTGACGGAAAATAATAAGTCATTTAATGTTGTATACAGATCAGTATTAAAATAAAAATAAATTGTACATTTTTCCCGTAGATCTTTCAATGAGTTACAAATTTTTTTGAGTATACTTTATCAGACTCTATTTTGCACAGCACCACAATGATAAGGTTTCATTACATTACATATTATGATCAAACCGTCAGTTCCCACACATACACATCAAAATTTCTACGTGAACGAGGTCGCGGGTAACAGCTAGTAAAACAATATTTTGTACAATATACATTATGGTTGGTTGGTTGGCTGGGTTTTACGTCGCACTAGTGCTGCGCAGATGGGCAATTAGCGACTGTCTGGAACACACCCCTAGAGGTGGTCCGGAGACATGCCATCACAATTTTGATCCTCCATGGAAGGGATGGCTCTCCCCCAGAGGTATAACTTTTGACCCCCAGAGGTATAATTTTTGATGGGAGCATGGAGGACATTGCGGTCGCGACAGATTTTACGTGCACCAGCCACCATTAGTGTATATGACGGTCTTTGGCCAGCTCGAGTACCGAACCCGCAATCTTCCAATTACGAGGCCGGCGCTCTACCGACTGGGCTACCGCGGCCCCCAATATGCATTATGAAAATATGCATCTTGTGTGTATATTTTTGCATTATGTTTTGATCGCCAAATCCAAAAGTCGCCAAGGATGATAGTTATCAAAGTTGTACGAAGTTTGCAAAGAAAACTCTAGTAACCTCGTAGAAATATAAATAACGAATTGCGAAGGACGTTTACTATACTAATGGGCCAATTGTATACAGTGATGAAATAATAAAGGAAACATGAAAATGTATCATTCGAGACAACAGCATTCGCAGTTACCGGTCTAAAACCAAATCTTTGAAAACGAAATTAATTTTATTTAATTTTGCTTCAAAAGTTATGATTAATTGTAGTGTTTAGGTTGTTTGGTGAAGGAAATTATTTTATACTTTTAGGCGCAATTTACAGTTTCATTTTATGCCAGTCTTCTTTTATTTTTAGTTATCTGAATAGTAGTTGCTTTTTAGAGTCGGTTTTATTTTTTTAAAAAAAGGTGTTTAATAATCTGGTCGTGATTTATTTTAAATCAATCGAATTAAAAGCAATTCGTAATCAATTTTTTTTCAGTTTTATTTGTTATGTTTAATATTATCTATTTCTTCCTGACCTCGAATACTTCGCGCTTTTTTAAAGACACTTTCAGAGATGATAAATTTTCTTTTTTTGCTACCACTATCTTCATACAAAAGTCTTTACAGTATTTTTATATGAATTTTTCGGGATTAAAAAAGGCAGAGATTACTGTATAGGAAAAAAAAGGGGGGGGGCGAAATTTTCTCATTCCTGAAATTGTCCTGAAGAAAGGGAGGAGAGACTCAAGCTCTGATTTCTTCATTTTAAACCATTCGCTATTTTTATTGGCAATTTTTATTGGCATTATTAATGATTGTTTTACATTTATATTCATTTCTGCAATCTTGCTTGAGGAAGGTAAATAAAACATTCTTCATAAAAGGACAGGTCCGTGCATTATTTGTATATTTTCTGTACTAATGATAAAAATTACTGATTTTTAAGGGCAAATGATTATGATTGAGATCAATCTTCTGATTCAACTACCACCTAAAAAACGTGCACGATCCCCAAACGTCATTAGGGAGGGCATGAGGACAGATCCGTGACGAGAAAACAGAACAACTCCTGATCTTGGGTAAGTTTCTCCTCCTAATACGAAAGTATTCTTTAGGGAATGCTAGTTAGGAATGGCCTGATAGAAGGAGAATAAATTTATTTACTCTTACTTGTTTATATGCTCAAAACTACCCTAGGATAAAAAAAGATTATAAACTAGATTGTGTGGATTGATTTGTATTAAATATTATGCAAATGACAGGAGAAAGTTTCATATCCTACAAATTATGATTTTTATTTAAAAGAATTTTCATCTTGTAACTGTTTGATTATTTTTACGTAGTTCAAATAGATTAGGTTATTTGAAAAAACAATATTGTTTCCCAGAATGTTAAAAAAACATTTTTTATTATACATAACATCATATTTACTTTATATTGTTGTTGAATTAGTAAAACAACTTGTGAATTTATATTGCTAAAGAGTATATCTTGAAAAAAAAAAAAAAAAAAAAAGTTTACTCTTAAGATTTATACCGAATGTTCTTGATTACAAGCAACAAAATATCCATCAAATTAAGAATTTTAATGCTTCTATATAGGTAAAATAAATGATGATGTATACATGTGTATGTGTGTAATAATCAAATACCTGTCTGTATTTCGTTAGTTATTTGCTAGATGCATAAAAAATCCTTCGGTTAAAAATAAAATAGAATAACATTGCCGGAGTTTATGTTTATTTAGTGATATTGGTTGATGAAAAAAAAAATCAATCATATTTAAAAACTCATATGTCATTATCAGTTACTTCATATATAATGAAGAACCAACTTATGTAACATCAAAGATAACTTTACATAAAAGATTTTTTTTTTTTTTCAGAAGCATTTTACTTTATTATTGTCATTACCTCTAAATTTAAAGAGCTGATAATGAAAAAAAATGGAACACGCTTCAGAAGAAAGAGAAAATATGTCTTACGGATGTTTTTATTTAAGAGGTAAAAAATGTCTTGATTCATATAAACAAATGATAACGAATAAGATCAATTTTTCTGTTTTTTTTTTTTTTTTCTTCTTGCTTTCCAAGAAACATGCATGATTCCAGAACGTCGTTAAGAAGGGCAAGAGGACAAATTCGTGATGGGAAAACATAACAATTCTTGATATCGGGAAATTTTATTTATTTATTTTATTTATTTTTTTTTTTTCTAGTACGGGAGTTTTCTTTGGAGGATGCTAGTTAAAAAAATTCTAATATAAGCAGAATAACGATATTTATTCACATCCTTTAGAAGAGTGACTTTATATTTATATATACAAGAAGTAAATCTTTATCGTCTATACATAGTTATATTTTGCATTACGAAGAAATCAAATTTTATACTTATTAATAAGCTCGTTATGCTTTCTTACCAGATGATTATTATACTTCTTTATTAAATAAACCAATTTTGGGGAAATTAAAAGACCTTAAACACATCTGAGAAAGATATATTACGAAATAATTTATTTGTTCTATAATATAAACTGTATTTCTTCATTTGTAAATAAAATCTTAGGCAAATTAAAAGGAGACTTGCGTCACATAATTAAATCCAGGAAAAATCTTCAACGTCTTGAACGCCAAAGAGAAATATTGAATAATAGCCAGATGTTTCGGTAGCATTTAGCGTACAGTCGGTAACAAAAGTGTCCGAACACTAGCAAAATTTCCTATGTAAAAAAAGTACGCTTAATACAGTTTTGTTGAATAAATCCTTGTCGAATCCTGTTTTTAGACTAACTAAGAACAGGATTCGACAAGGATTTATTTAACAAAACAGTATTAAGTGTACTTTTTTAATATAGGAATTTTTGCTAGTGTTCGGACACTTTTGTTACCGACTGTACTGTCTTCAGTATATAAAGAAATGAGAGGGATGTGCTCGTATATGTAAGAAAAGAACTGGATTCTCATCAACCAATAGAATTGCGCGGAATGGAAGGGATTAATCAATAGGAAATTGTGAAATGGTGGAAATGAAAAAATGATGGAGAAAATAAGAATATGTGGATTGAATACTAAATTTCCAACAATCAGACAAATGAAGGTACAGTGAAATCATAATTAACATTATTTTTAAGATTCTTATAGATGTAAAAAGCTTTAAAGAAATCCAGTTCGTATCTAGATTTGGACCTGCAAATTATTTCAGTGTATCAAATTTAAAATTGTGTTTTTTCTTCCAGCATTATTTATAAATGGCCGACTTGTTGGTTCCTTGTTTACAAACGTAACTAATATGTTCTTTTAGATGGAATTTAAGACTGCGATTAGTTTGTTAAACCACGATAGTTAAAATACTATAAATTATATCTATAAGATCTTTTGACGGATAAAAGGCGAATTTATAGGAAAGAAAAAAAAATAATCTTTTTGAATTATTTTAAACTATTCATAGCTAAAATTCTCAAACAATATGATTTTAAAATAATTTTCTCGCCTTCCAGTAAACACATCCTTTCTCAGTTAAAAGATTCTACAGATATATATATTGTATAACTCTTGGAGCATTTATACTATTTCCTGCCAATTTGGTTTATTATATTTTATAGTGGAAATATTTTATATTTTCTGAGTGAGGCGGATGTGGGAATGTATGTGAGTATATATGTGCGTTTATTTGTAACTAACATGGCGTAATATGAGGAACTGTTAGGACCGACAACTTTTTTTTTTTTTTTTTTTTTTTACCTTCTCTTACTCATAAGGTAGAAAAAGTATTGTTTTTGGGTCAAATTTTTGAAATTGAGTTTTTGTTATATTTATACGTTTTGAGGTCCCCTGTTTCATCAAATCCTGTTTTTAGTGGTTGGTCTGTGTGTTTCTGTCTGTTATCAGCATATCTCAAGAACAAATTATAGCATAAAATCCAAACTTGGTATTCTAAATGTGTATCATATAAAGATGCTTTTGTTGAGATCAAGTAAATGATTCGTGTTCAAGGACGCCCAAAACAATTCAAATACATTACATTTATGGGGGAAGATGCAAGTAAATTAAGTTTAACATTTATAGACTGCCCTAAACCAAATGAAATGAATATATATATATATATATATATATATATATATATATATATATATATATGTATTATATGCACAAAAATATGTTTCGTGTAGAATGTGGTATGGAAATCCTTTACTGTCCGTTTACAGGGCTACACAAAAGAACTGGATTAGAGTACGACAGTATTTGAAAACTGATGGAAGTGTACTTCTGTTTGTGCTGGGTGTTGTTAATGTAGGATTATATTTATGTGCACCACGTGGTGTGTACATAATCTTCAGAAGATGTACAGGGCTGCCAATATTTAAGCCATAGCATTATTTTTTATTGTTAGTAAAAGTGCTTTATTATAATATTTTACCACGCCCGGGAAAGCTGTTCAGGAAATGAAATTAATTCCTCGTGGCCTTATGGTTAATAATGTATTTTTTTAAGCTTAATATTTATTGCTCTTTTTTTTTTTTTTTTTTTTTTTTTTTTTTGTATATTTACACGTTTTGAGGCTTCCTGAATACCAAAACCAAGTTTTTAACGCTTGATCTTTGTGTCACTTAGAGTAAATTAAAAACAAATAATTTTAGACGATCCAAATGTTGTATTTAGGAGTTAATACGTTTGTTACTAGGAAAGTTTAATCGAGATTAATAAATTTCAGAGAATATTGCATGTGGAAGTTGTCTAAATAATTTTAAACGAACTTTTGAATTTAATAAAAATTTTTAATTCTGTATGAATGTAATTGTATTAATGAAACGGGAGGTTGAGGGGTGCAGTAGCCACCCTCACACAGAATTTTTGTCAAATATAGCGTTTCCGAAGCCTAATTTCAATTGTTTTAACATAGGTTTACATAACAGTACTCGTTATCTTACTCCTCAATCTCCAATCTGTATTTTTAGTATTAAATTTCAGGGTAAGAGAGAGTCATGTGAGTGACACACTACATTATTATTATTTTATTATCATTATTATTATTATTATTTTTCATCACATGTATTGAAAGCAATAGT
The DNA here is from genome assembly GCA_963930645.1 of Salticus scenicus. Taxonomy (NCBI): domain Eukaryota; kingdom Metazoa; phylum Arthropoda; class Arachnida; order Araneae; family Salticidae; genus Salticus; species Salticus scenicus. The sequence continues at coordinate 217,338,966 of OZ005654.1, read as the reverse complement.
CCTTGTAGAATAAAATACTTTTGAATTTAAATTTAAGCAAAGACCCAGACTTCTCACTTTTAAGTGATATCAAGAGTAGTCTTTCGCTCCTTATACACATTTGCTCATAATAAATTTAAATCTTTTATCATTACTTCAACATGAAATTACAGGATAATAAAGCTTAATTTTTAGTGTTTTGTGATAAAAAGCAATAGTATCTATATGAAGTAGTGGGATGCACACTAATTGAAAAGGTTATTTCTTTAATGTTTCATGCTTACAAAGCTTTTACATTATGCACAAAATTCTTAACCTTTATTTTCGCAAAAACTCTGATTTCTCTTAGTAGATTTTGAAATAAGAAAGCTTTTTGCATAATTGCAAACTTTTATGCTTTAGCTACCAGAAAATTTTACTATTTATTTCTTATTTAATTTAACCAGTGAAAATGATTGCAGAAATATATAAAAAAATTTCTATACAAGTTTTCCGGTAGCTAAAAACCGTAAAAGTTAGTAATCATTCTTTCGTGTTATTCCGGCCCATTAAAATAATTGTCTTTGTTTTGTCAGTCGGGCCCAGATCACCTGAAAATTTATCAATGTTTTGCCGGTACAGCACTTTTGGAAATTCCTGTTTGTTTACACTGATGATAAATTTCTATCATTTTTGGTACCACTATTTTCATACCGAAATTTTAATCGTATTTTTACAGTCATTTTCGTGATTGAATACTATAGAAACTTTTGTTTAATAGCAATAGTAGAAAGAAAAAAAAAAAAAAAAAAAAAAAAAAGCCGAACTTTATCACTCTTGTGTTTAGCTGACCCATCCAGATTCTAGCTTACTGTCCAAAGAATGAAAACATGTAGGCACGAGTATGTTAAGAATAATGTAATATTAAATAGCGTTTAGATAATTGAAATTATTTATGCACACAAAATTTCTAACATGCATTTAGTTTAGAAGTTGATATGTCTGCACTAATAAATTAATCAATTTAATGTTAAAAATAAATTATTATTAATTTTTTTTTTAATTTTAAATTAATTATTTTTAATATAAAAATTCTTAAAATCATTCATTGTATTTTAACGTCTGCACTGAAATAATAAAATAATCCATATATTTTAAGTTATTTTGATAAATATCGAAACCTTGTTCGTAAAAAAGTACTTTTTGAAATCAAGAGAAAAAAAATTAATTAAATCAAGCAATTCTCTTCGATACAAGCAACAAAATAAATATCCATTTTTTTTTTTTCCAAAACTTTTAATTATGTTCAAAATTAGACAAAATCATTATTATTTTTTTTCTTTCCTTTTAAGAGAGTTTAGAACTTTGTTAGGCTGTAATAACCTAAGTTATGGTAATAAGCAAACTTTATTTTGTGCTACTTTATTATCCAAATACGTTCTTTAAATTTGATTATTCTAAAATCTATTCCTTCGAGATTTAGAAGCAATTTCCGAATTGATTTACTTGCTTCTTTTTTGGGAGGAATTAATTCGGAAGTTTCCGAAGTTTTAAAAAAAAACTTTCATGCAATAAAGAATATTTTTCCAATGTTTACCAGTTAGCACCTTAAGTGCATAGAGTTGCTCTGTGCATTTTTTTAAACGTTTTGATTAATTAGTTCAGAATTTAAAGAGTAATTAAATGGAATGTCCATGTTTCGAAATCAAAGGGTTCTTTTCTTTTTTTTTCTTCTTTCTTTTTTTAGTAAAGTCTTTTTAGTCCAATAAATAATGCATAGATTCCAAAAGAGAGTCATTGAGTTTGTCTTGCTGTTAATTACTTTTACTTTAATTCATTATTAAACTTGTTTACATTTTAGAATAGTGGGGACATTAAATAAAACAGAATAAAAATGTCATCTTAATAAAAGCTTTGTTCTTTTATAATAGAATATATACACTAAAGCTGGATACAACATCATTCATGTTTCTTTCGTTATTATATCAAAGTTAATGTAATGTAACTGTACCAATAATGGGCACTTAAGGATCTTTCCCGGTTATTTTTCATGTATTACTCTTACGTTAGCTATAATAAGAGCTCGATACCTTAATTAACACTTTTTTGTAGAACACTGCACTTAAAAAGATGCTAATTAAGTTATTTTTACTTTCAAAAATTATTTCTCCACAAAGCGTGAAATTTACCAATAGTGAACACTTTAAAATCAAGTAGTTGACACTTTTTTTTTCCTAGTACTGGTCACCTTTAAAGTTTTGAGTAAAAAGCGAAATAAGATGCGAGGAGCGAATAGAAACAAGTATTGCCAGATCTGGCCGATTTTTTTATTCAATAATCATCAATAATTTTGAGAAGTGTTATTTTATATATTTAATTGACTATCAATCTTCGAAGTGATAAGACAAATGCTACAATTAAGAATTATTGGTGATTATTGCATAAAAATTCCTCCAGATCTGGCAACACTGATAGAAACATACATTTTATGAATAAAAGATAATTTCTGTTACATTAATGCGTTAAAGAAATGAAAAATTACATAAATTTGTATTAGGCACGGAAAACAAATTACGCCTGAAAAATATAACAATATTAATGACACATTATATTTTCAGTGCTGTTTTATTTAAATTAAGTCTTAAATTGTTTAAAAAAAAAAAAAAAAAAAAACAGTTTAATTACCCACTTGTATGATAATTTTATAAATGCTTCTGCTATCTATTCTTGCTTGAAAACATTTGCTGGGTGGATTTCTACATGTCGTTTTGAAAAAAAAAAACTAAATCTCCTTTCAAAAAAAGAAAAAAAAAGAAAAGAGAAAAAAAGCTGCTCATATGAATATATCAAGATATTTCTATTTAATATCGAGCGAATTGCATTCCCATTCTGCTCATTTTGCGAATTTGTGTGCGTAAAACCTGCATCTGTTACTGGATCTCCCCCTTCAGAGTAAAAATAAGGAATAAATATATCCATTACTTCAAGTGCTTACATATTCTTTTTACTAATAATGGACCTTCACAAAAATGTCTTATTCTATTAAAAAATCAAAAATTTAACACCTACAACTTTCTAAAAATCAATATTTGTATTTGTTGTTGTTGTTTTTACTTAAAACAAGCAAATGTACATAACTGCAAATGCATAAATATGAATGTCTTTGAAAATAGATAAACGTACATTCATATGCATAAAAGTATAAGTAATAAGTTACCACATAAGCATAGTGATGATTTTTTTTTTCTTTTAACAGAGTTTTCATTTTTATTATCTGAATACGTCGAAGGACCAAAATTTGGTTTCAATGGAAAAACGCTTTTCTATTGAATATTAGTCATATGAATATTTAGATATGTTCTAATTTCTTGTTTGCATCATAATTGAGCATAAAATCCACGTTTTCGTTTTGTAATAAGTACATCGTTTAAAATTACGTGTTCGACCAATGAAAAAGTTAATCTGTAAAATAAACTTAAAACTTGGATTTACCGTCTTTATAACATAATGTTATCTGAAGACAAACCTATTTAAAATTTTCTGCTCTCGCGAAATTCATAAATGAAAATTCTGTCCTAAACAAAATTTAAATTTGGAGGAAAGGTCTATTTTTCTCTTTTCCTTGACATTACTCTACAATCTATAACTTGAAATACTTTTAACCCTGGGTAATAAGATGAGTTTAACATTAGATACTTTCTCAATAACAATATTCAGTAAGCAAAATATCTCTTGTATATGTTTTATTTATTTAATCATAGATAACACAAGTATGCATTTTAAACTTTGATTTGATAATTTTGGCTGATTTTTGTGATTCTTGATATGCTGAAACCGAAACTGAAATCAGTTTTTCTCTATCACGTATAGATTTTTGTCAGTACAAGGTGTCTATCAAAAAAAAAAAAAAATTCCGTAACACTTCCCCAAAATAATTATATGATAAGTTTTATACTATGTTTTCATGATTCCTAGAAGCAACCGAAAAGGAAAAAATGTGTTGGTAGACACCCTGTGTTGACAAAAGTCTGTATGGGATAGAGAATACTGAGGCATCATTTTTGGTTTCAGCACACCAAAAAACATATGTATCAGCTAAAATTATCAAATAAAATTTTGTCAATATTATTTTTGTAAACCTGTGCCATAAATTTTTTCTATAACGAATGTGATACCATGTACACTGACAATCTAACTTTTTTATTTTTGTTTCTGAATATGTTATTGTAGTATCTATGAAATCGCAATGGTCACTTTTCCAAAGATTTTACACTTTTTGATATTGTCAGTATTTCATTCTTAAAACAAACATCACTTGCGAAAAATAAAATTTCAGTAACTTTCCTATAGAAAATTTCTGTTTTCTAAAACTACAAAAATCGCTAGGTATGATGCGCGTGTGTGCGTTTCGAGTCCACTGATTTGTAGACAAACGGCTCATCTCAGAGCTGCAAAACTTTGCATGGAAGTCCTCTTTGATTTCTCCTCGTGCACCTCGAAGCACGATTTCCAAATTTTTAATGAGTTTCTTTAAAATTAATATAAAATATATAAATTAAAAAAATTATCGACTCTGGAAAAAGAAACGTTAATGTAAACAGTATTTCCATGGCCTTTCAGACCATTTGATTAGAGCGTCATGCTAATAACGCGAATTGTGAGAGTTTCATTATTCAAAAGCTAATGGGTTTATTTTGCAGGCAATTAATAGTAAAGTTGTCAATTTAGAAAAGAAAATCTTTCAGTGTCTTCATAGTATTCTAAACCGAATGGATGATGAGAAAGTGACAAAAAACAAAGTTAAACTTGTCTCATTTTAGGCAAACGGCTAATTGCAGAGCTACAGAATTGTGGAAGGAAATCTGTTTTGAACTCTCCTGATACACTTTGCAGCCCGATTTTCAAATTTTTGATTAGTTTTTTTTTTTTTTTTTTGTTTTTTTTTTTTTTTTGTAACTGAGGAAATTTTCTGGTGCTGCCACCTGTTACCACAGAGTTAAGATAATAATCTCTCGGAGAAATGTCTGTCCGAAAAACGCAGTTTTTGAATAATAGCATCGCCACTTAACGTCCAATTAGCACCTAAATTAAAATGTCCGGTTAAGGCGCAAATGAAAACAGTGAAGACTTGAAGCAATGTCTTAAGAGATATCAAAAGAATTTTTCCAGTTTTTATTTATAAAGTAATTTAAAATATAGTGATTAATGTGCTCTGAAAATTCGTTTAAATACAGTGACTAGCAAAGAAGACAAAGCAATCTAATTTACTATAAAATTACAACGTAAAAAGTAATTAATTAATAAATTAATTAATAAAAATTACAACGTAAAAAGACACTTTTTACACATTGAGACACACACAAGACTAACAGATATTTTTTTGTTTGTTTTTTCTGTGTAGCTTAGTTTACTATTATTTATAGATCAATCAGTGCCAACTCTCCCGTTTTTCAAGGGAGATTCAATACCAGAAAACTTTTACGATTGTTTTTATCTAATTTAATCGCCGAATATAAATATATATAAATAACAGCTTTCTTTACAAATATATTGGTAATAAATTTGATTAAAAAATTAGAAAAGTTGTCAGCAGTATAGGTTAGTTGGGTTTTGCTTTGCACTAGTGCTGCGAATTGGTCAATTGGCGATGGTCTGGGACTCACCCTTAGAGGCGGTACGGAGACATGCCATCACAATTTTGATACTCCACGGAAGGGATGGCTCTCCCGCTTCAGTGTTTTCTAGAGGTATAATTTTGATGGGAACACGGAGGACATTGCGGCTACGACACACTGTAAAAAAAAAGTCCTGTTTGCTGTAGTTTGCTGCCAGAAATTTTCTGTAATTCAGAAAAACGCGTTCTATCAACAGAAAAATTACGTTGACAGAACGTATTTTTCTGAATTACAGGAAATTTCTGGCAGCAAACTGCAGCAAACAGAACTTTGTTTTGACAGTGCAGATTCAGATTTTACGTGCACCAGCCACCATTAGTGTATACGACGGTCTTTGGCCGGCTCGAGTACTGAACCAGCAATCTTCTAATTACGAGCCCGGCGCTCTACTGACTGGTCTACCGCGGCCCTGTCAGCTACGTACATATAATAGGTTTTGAAAAAATGGGTTTAGTTAGATAGTACACTCCGTAGTATTTTTAAATATGCATTTTTTAATGAAATAACTATTATAATATTTACATTTACATATGGACATACATATATATATATATATATATATAGAGAGAGAGAGAGAGAGAGAGAAAGGGTGAAGGGAGAATAGAATATTTTGTTCTAACTTTTTTTTTTTTTTTTTTCATAAATTGTTTATTGCAAAGATCAATTATATCATTCATTTATATTTAAAATTATTTTAGAAAATTTCCCCTATATATCTTAAAGCTTTAGATGACATTTCAATTAATATAGTTTTATTTTAATTCCATTAATTTAAAGGGAAAAAACAAAAAGAATAGATAATGTATTACTGTTTGCAATTGGAAAAATAGAAAATACAGTTAGAAATATTTAAATATTTGCAATTTTTAAACTTAAAAAAAAAAAAAAAGAAAGAAAGAAAGAAAAGAATCTAATATAAAGCAAAGTAACATTAACTTTAAAAACATACACTACTCTCAAAAGAAAGCAGTTAATGACGTCTTGGATTTTTTTATTTTTAATCACATTAAATGAGCATTTAATTCTAAATTACTATAAAATGATCTTTATCAGAAACTTCCATTTCAAAATTTCCTTTTTAACAAAAATATCATTTTTTGGAAACTACATTTAATTGTTTTATAATGATTACTTAAAATATTCAAGTTCCCTTGAAAAAAAAAAAAAAAAAGAGTATGGAATTTAGTCACTTAATTTATAAAAAGCTAATTGAAACACACATAGATTTTTTTTTTTTTTCCCTCACACTAAGGGAAAAAAAAAAGGAATTTATTTTCTCATCTTTCTCGAAAAGGGTTTAATTGCCTTCAAAATAAAGTAAATTAGTTTAATTTTCTAGAAAATTTAATAGTTAAATTGCTGATTTTTTTCATCCAAAATATTATAAGTAGCAGCATGCTTCTGTGTTTTAAAGAAAATACTGATAAGGATTTATTCCTCCATTTTTATTTTATTTTGGTAAATTTTCTTCAAAAACTATTTTAAATGGCCTTCGTTACATTCTCTTACTTTCTTTTAACCGTATTAAATACTGTTTTGGGGTCAAATTTTCGAAATTCAGTTTTTGCCTTAATTGTTCGTTTTGAGGTTTTTTTTTATTTGAAAGTCAGTTTTTCAGATTTTTAGCGTGGTTTGTGTGTATGTGCGTGTGATATCAGCATTACTCAAGAATAAATAATGGCAAGAAATCTAAACTTGGTACATAGTCCTTTTATAAGAGTGGACGGAGCATTCCATTATTAAGAGAATATAAGTAAAGGTGGCAAAAATGAAACAGGTGACTGCTGAAAAAATGTTATCTTTTCTGGCATTTATCGCGTTATTGGCGATTTTTTGTTTTGAATATAAATATTATTATTATTATTATTATTATTATTAAAAAATACAGCAAGCAAAACTTTTGTAAAACACTACAGCTGCTGAAATTTATTTTCATCTTGCTATTAATACTTTCCAACAAAGTTCAAAAGTTTTTATAACTTCGGTTTTTCTATACTCGCTTTAAATCTCATAAATATTCATGGACATTTTTGAAATCATATAAGATATAATATATTTAAACAAATTCAATTTAGAGAATTAAGTATAGCAATTATAAACTTTATATAAAAATAATTACTTAAAAAGAACGAAATAATAAAATATTAAAAATAATCTTACCTGTGAAATAAAATCCTTATTTTACATAACTTCTAGGGCTTTTAAAGTACATTTAATTACTATTTCTTGCTATAAAATTCTTTTTAAATTCAAGACAATCTAAGTTTTAAAGTAAAAAAAAAAAAAAAATTAAAAAGAACTTTCAAAGAAAAAGGGAAAATATCGTCTGCTTAAGAAAAAGCAGAGTTTAGAGTACGGCGAGAAAATTTTAATATTGGCCAGTTTGGCTTCGTATAGTTCAACAGTCACCTGACTTTTTTATGAGTTATCTTTGCCACTTAAAAAGGTTCCCATTGTCCCGTTCACTTTTATAATAGGTCTATGACTCAGTATTATAAATCTGTGTTATATGAGAATTCTACATAAAATATTTTATTAAAACTGAATAAACGGTTCTAACCCAGGAACATACAGAAAAATTCAATTTCACATTCTTAATGTACAGAGACAAATTTTCTGATAGGTATAGTTTAACAACTTTAGATTGAACAAAACAAAATGAAATGAACATATATATTTTTTTTTTTAATTGCAAATTTAGTGTAAGATATGGTGCAAAAACCTTTCACTATTTGTTTACAGGACTATGCAAAAGAATTCGGACATATTAGGATTATACTTGGAAATTCCTGAGGTGCATTTGAAGTTGAGTTATGTGTTTTTCATACAGTACTAAATTGTAGTATTCGTACTCTGTGTACTGTGAATATAATTCATAGACAAAATACAGGGATACTTTAAGTTTAACAATTGATCTGTATAAATGTCTGTTATCAGCATAACATATAAAAAAAAATATTGCAGAAAATTCAAATTGGGTAGTTTCAAAAGTATTTGGGTAAGATCAGATGTGGTTACCACTTGAAAGACTGTAATTGATAAGTTTCAAGGAATGGTATGAATGAAATTTTTCTAAGTATTTTGGAATATTTTTTATAATTTAATTTTAAAAAAACCTTATATGTATATATATATAAATGTAGATATTATATGTTAAATCAGAGGGTTGAGAGGGGCGGTAACCCCCTTACACAGAAATGTATGTTAAATAAAACTGTTTCTAAAACTATTTTCAACTGTTTTTGAAGTAATTTTGTAAACAGTACTTGCTATCTTACACCTTAACCCTTTAAGGTTCACTACTTAATTTATTTTAAAAATTACTAAACTAATTTTAAAAATGGCTTTTAGACACATAGCTGATCAAAAATATTTAAAAAATAAAAAAATAGCATTGTTCCTTTTCGAGAAATTTTCGGTTTGAAACAACTGTAAGTAAACCTTATTAAATTCAAATAATATTTAAATTAATAAATAAATCACTTTATAAGTAAACATTATCGACAACAAAAACTCGTAAAAGTTGCATAGATCCCAACATTTCAATTTATTCCGGAGTATTTTAACCCTTTGCAGTGCAAGGTAATTCGGATCATTTAAATTACACTGCCACCGGAATTTACGAACATAATTGAAATAGAAGAAATTTTAAATTTTCAAATTAAAAAAAGGACCTTTTCTTCTATGTCATAAATGTAAATTTTTGCTAAAAAATTTCCGGGATGAGTTTTTGCACTTGAGAATTAAAATTAGGTGTTCCATCAGCGGGAACACTGCGACTGAAAGGGTTAATTTGCAATCTGTCTTTATAGTATTCAAATGCAGGGTACAATAGAGTCATAGGTATGCTACAGCAGATTATATATATTAAATAGATAAAGTGTCCAAATTTTAAAGACATATTTTTTTTTTTTTTAATGGAACTTGCATTAATTTTCTAAAATATCTGATACCAAATTGCATTATATATGGTAAACGTATCAGTCGTGGATACTGTACCAAATAATGCACAATTTTAAACTTCAAAAACAAGTTTCATAACTCGCGGGTAAGTTCACTTCACCTTCAGAATTGATCGTACAACCCTTTATTATTAATTTCTTGAATTATGAAAATTTCAAGTCTCAATTCTGAAAAAATATTACTTTCTTGTTTTTTTTTTTTTTTTTTTTTTTTTTGAATAAAACAAGCCAAACTTTACAGTCTGCATGTGCTTGTCTCGATCTAGTTTGTGTACCCTTTGATTTCATATGATAAAAATGAATATGCAAAAATCATTTACGTGGTATTTTTTTTTATTTTGTAATAGTATATAACATGTTTATGGGTGACTGTTATGGCTTTATCACTGGGACACAACATGGGGTATGATAATTATGCATTATTGCAGTAGTGTGCAATGATCTAGCTGTGGACAGGGGTCCACAACTAGGTCATTTGATTTTTAGTATGAATCAGTTGTCGGTGCAAGCCTTCATTTTTACAAATTCGTTAAATAGTATGGAATGTGAATTTATTTCCCTCAAACTTACATCTAAATATCCTTTTGCCTTCATGCAAGGTCTTTTCTCTTCCTTTGTAGTTCGACAGAACTCTAGCTTTCAATCAGACAATCCACATCTTCATCATTTCCTGTGTTTCACTTTGAATAAGTCAAGTTGTTTTTCCCTTTGACAACAAAATTATACCTCTGGGTGTCATCAAAGCGGGAGAGGCATCCCTTCCGTGGACGATCAAAATTGTGATGACATATCTCCGAACCAACCGCAGAGTTGAGATAACACATAAAGAAGAAATTTTAGGAAATGAACATAGTGACTGCTGCTAAGGAACGCAAAATTTTTATTTTAAAATAAAAAATCAGTCATTATTATTTATTTATTTACGATTTTTGTAATTTACATCAATTAAAAAATGTTTTTTCACTTTCTTCCTTCCGCGTCAGGTTAAAAAATATATGTACTTAAAATGGAATGGACAAAAATCATGTAAAAGAGCTTAAAAAAATGAATATAGCAACCGTTGCTAAGAAACATAACGCAATTATCGCATGCTTTTATATGGAAGAATAGACTAAAAAAAAGCTATGTTGTACTAAATTAAATTCTGTTTTTTGTCGGATGCGCCAGCTCGTATATATAGGAGAAGCCTTATTCTGAAGAACTCACGTTGACATTGACAAAATCTCACAGTCAAATTTTTTCAGACTTTTAATATTTTCTTTTATAAATATAAATACCTGTTAGGAAAATAAAAAGAAATGTGGACTTGGAAATTTATTTGTGTTATTATTATTTACCAAAGTTTTAGAAAAGATCGGATTTTTTTCAAAATGACACGCAGAATATCAGTAAATTTTTGAAGTTCAGACTGACTAGCATACGTATTTATAAGATTTTTAAATAAGGGTGTGTCTAAAATGATATTTAAAAATCAGAATTCATTTAAATACAGCAATTAAATTGAAATACCGTAAATGAAATGTGTCATTGAAGCCGATAAGTCATTTTATCTATAATTTTAAGTTGATGGTACAAGTTTGTATATTTTTTCGTCCTTTTACATCGTTAAGGCAACAGTAAATGCCTTTTGTTAATGAGACATATATTTACTTTCTATATTCAACAGAAACCGCAAAAACACAAATGTTTGTACTTTTTTTTTTTTTTTTTTTTTGTATAAAAAAAAAAAATTCGTAACATTTTATCAAATCGTAGTTGCAATGTATATATAGGGATATCGGCAGATATGTATTTGAACACTTTTAAGTCATAGTATGGCTGATTTTGTAACATAAATCCTAATAAATTGAAATATCTGGTCCTTTAACAACTGAAATTATTATTGGAAAAAAAAATACGATATATATATATATATATATATATATATACATATATGGAAAGTTCCGTGGAAAACTCTGCGGAAAGTAATTTCTTCTACCAGTCAACAGATGGCGCTGTCTCCGATGCCCATCTTTCAACGAGATGACGAACGGAAGAGTCAGTTAGCATCCGGCTACCATGGAAAGCTGTTGAGACCGACAGCGCGAAGGCTGATATGGTCATTTTCTTCTAATTAGAGCTTGAAGTGCTCTGAGTAGTTGTGTAGAGCCATGGAGGGCTCAATACCTCAATCTCACATATTTGATATAGTACGCGTAGGTGCTATTGTGAATTACAAGAGCGAATAGGTGCTTAAATGTTACTTTGTGATAGTCATTTAATGAAGTGAACTTCTGATGTTCTGTGTATCAAGCCGAAGAACCCGTTGTTGGTTAATAATGAGATTCTGCTATTATAATAATATTTATGTGTAATTTGTGTTTTGTGTGTCTTCAAATAAATGTGTCGTTATATAATCTGCATCTCATCATTGACCCACCTCTAGACGCCCAGCCAAGATCCTACATATATAGGTTTAAATATCCATAAATAAAGTTGCCTTCAATGTCTAAAATCCTTCAGAAAGATACAGAAATTCAATTTACGAATCTGTAAATTAACGTATAAGTAACTATTTTATTAAACGTTATACAATTTATGGACAGAGCGTATAATAGTCCGCTTGTGCGTATAATATACTTAATCCTGAATAATTACTAAACTGAGTTCAGAGATGCAAATTTAATATATTTTACTTATTTTTAACATCCATAATTCAACTAAATTTCTTGAAGACGTTTAGTATCTGCATTTCGTTAATAAGGCAAGAATAACTTCCATCTCTTTTACATAAACTAATTGTAGAATTCCAAAGGGAAAACTTTCACCCTTTTATTTGATTAAAGGATTAGAAAAGTCGCTTAAGCAATTCTGAAAATAAATAAACCATGTTGAATTCTTCCTTCAAGAATGGCTTGAGCGTCTGATAGATTATGATGTTAATTGAGTTTGCCATAAACCAAAAACATTTGATAACCTCGAACTCAGCAGTGTAACTGGCATTTATTTAAAAGGTTTTCTTCCATTATTGGATGCTCAACAATAAAAATAGCTATAATATTTCTATGATTTACCAATTAAGATAATGGCATACCGTTTTATTATAGATAGATACTTGCAAAGTAGGAATGATTGAAATAAGGAGAAATATTTCATTTTCATAATATTAAAACAATGATTATTTATTTTTTCTAAAATACGTATAAAGACGATTAATTAATGTTAGGAAATATACAAAACTCTCTTACAGGAAATCATTTTTCCATCTTAAATTATTAGCTATTATTTTTCATTATGATTTTCTATTTTTTTTTTTTTTTTTTTTTTTTTTTTTAGGATATTTTTTCTTTAATAAATCAATGTACGATAACAGTTGATTAAATTTCTATTTATTTATTTATTATATTTTAAAAAGTTTAACCTTACAAACAAATTAAAATCGCAAGTTAATTTTTTTATTGTAATTCCTTTTACAGTTCAGCACCTAAGCGGTACTAAATCTTTCCTTAATCCTCTGTTAGTTATCTATATAGAGATTACAACTTCAGAATCGCTCAAACTGACAAAAAACTATAAACTATAAACATCAATTAAAGTTAACATATATTTCCTTGAACTAAGTATTATTCTCGATAATGTCGCGCACTATCCAGCATTAGGACGAATTAATCGCATACAGTACCAGCATATGACTTGTTGTATGGATCAAAATATTTTATCAATATTACCTAGTTCTCAAATAAGTTGAGTTGTTTTTTTATGTTGCACAAGTGCTACCCTATGGACAGTTGGTAACGGTCTGAGTCTTACTCCGAAGGTGGTCTGGAGACATAACATCACATTTCAATCCTCCACAAAGGTGAAGGAGATGGCAACCCGCGTCGGTGACCCCCCAGTATCTAGTTCTGTAATTACGCAGCAGTAATTGATCTATGAATCCGTTACAGTTATTAGAGGTCGCAACGTTCCTACCTTTTTGCGTGTGTTCAATTGTATTATCACTACTAATTTTCAAATAAATTTCTTTTAAAGCTTTTAACACTATATTGGTATATTAAAAAATATATTCTGGAAATAGTGGTAACAAAATAACAAAACACACGTAAAAATATAGAAATGTTGCGACCTCTGCAGTTAATGTTGTTTCTCTGTGCATATACAAACAGAAACAGATTTTAGCTCAAATCATGATTTCACCTTCTCTGTAACTGCGACTTTTAACATCGTTTAATTGGTAGACATTATATTGGTTTCTCTGCGGAACAGAGCCCCATCTGAAGCAGACGGACTATAGCAAACGTATGCTTACGAATTTTTGTCTTGTCTAAGTAAACGTGCATTCTTTCTCTGTGTAAAAAATACTTCTGCATCGTCTATTTAAAAGAAATACACATCAAGGTGTCACAGAAATTAAACAACTCCCTTCTTCTTGTCTAGCCCATTTGAGAGCTAGTCCTACCCTTTCAACTTGAAAGGTTACAGCTTTTCCAATTCTACTACGTACGCCGATTAACTGAATTGGGCTCATAAAAAATGCTTAATTTTAATTGCTATTTTATGAGCGTTAACACAACAGTAATCCTGAGAAAGAGAATATTTATGGAATCACGAAAACATTGTTTAATAATAAAGACGGCACATGTATGGCGGATTTTTTTTCTTGGTAAATTTAAATTCATCTATTTTTATTAATTTCCTTTTAGCTGAATTGGTACTGGAATTTAGTGGTATTTTAATGATGGTTGGATGTTAACACGGCCCACACTTTTTTCCCTCTTTATATGAATTATTTTAATTTTATAATTTATAGGGTTCTTTTTTTTTTTTTTTTTTTTTTTCAGAATTAAAAAGAAGGATATCTTATTTTGATAACTTTGAAAAGGAAATTTATGTATAAATGCATCTCATAAAAATTGCTTTTCAATTTTGAGTTTTCAACATTACAAAACTTTTTTATTAATAATTTTAACTACTATTATATTCACTACAGGAATTCGACATCATCGTCTAACGATAAAATTATATTTTATTCAAAAATTTCAGACATTCTCTAAAAATTTAAAGTTGTTAAAATTCAATCACTGCAGAAACCTAGAAATATATGAACAAAATAATTAATAATATCAAACGACCCTGTATTTCTCACATTTACTAATGAAAAAAAATAATAATAAATAAAAATAATTATGTTAAGAAAATACATAATTTACAGGAATCAGTAAAATAACTCGCAAATATTTATTAGTGAATGCCCATATTTTTCCCTTTTAATTTCTTTTTTAATAAATTGTGAATGATTTGTTATAATTTATTTTACCATTTACAAATTTTCTTTTCCTAAATTTATATATAATGCACTATTAATAGGTTTACTTCCTTTCGGCCGGTCGACTTCATTTTTATAGACTGTGCCTCTAACATGTAAAATATTTTTCAATAATTACTTCAAAAATAAATGACATCTTAATCATTTGACAAATGACTGAACAATAACAAGCTTATTCATCGCTTGAATAATTTATTACAGCCATCTGTCACCCCTACGAAAACGTTTCTATTAAAAACGCTTTTAGTTCAGAATTTTTACTTTTTCCCTCAATCTATTTATTAATATAGCTTAAAACAGCTCTACCTCCTATTTTGGTAATGAAAAAAAAAAAAAAAAGAAGAAAAAGCTTTCATAAATCAAGAAAATTCCATTTAGCATATATGCCTTTAAAACACAACTGGTTCTTAAAGAAAAGTAGAAGAAGAAAGAGAAAAAATGAAACAAGGAAAAAGAAATCACTTGAAAATAGGAGCAATTTGGTAAAAATCAATTTGTACAGTTTATCACCCGAGGGCAAAACTGATGGATAAAACCGTTCATTCTTAAAGCTATTGGCTGACAGGCGACGTTAATGAGTAACTCGCACCTTGCGTTATCGATAAATTATAGCATATGATAGATGAGGGTGAGATATTACTGTAAGATGCGAGCCAAATCCTTCCAATTTTTGCTTTCCGTTTTTCAAAATTGAGATGTCAAGATATCAGAATATTATTTACATTTTTTCCCCCTCTCTTCCAATGCCACGTGTCTGTTGCTGCAGACGAAAAGAAAATTTTATCGGAAGTATAAAATAAAAATATTGACATAATCCGGTATTATATTGATGATTAGCAGCGTGTCATTAATTTTGTGTTTTTTCTTGTATCTTTAACTAATATACATATCGACTGATAAAACTCGTAGATTATGATAAATAATAGCATAGGAAATATAAAACGAGTTATTAATATATTTCTAAATTTATGTTTCCCATTTTTTTAAATCTAAGATATCAAGGAAACAAAATATTACTTACATTTCTTTTCTTATTTATTTATGTGCCCTTCCTATGTTTAAATAAACGAATTAATAAATGATATATTACAATAACATTGGCATTTTTCAGTATAAAGCCTAATTGAAATTAATTTAATACAATCATAATCAAGGTCTGCATACATGGTAGCATTTATAACTTATTCCAGAGTACTGTTAGACACGCCTTTTTTTTCACACCAGTATATTTTAAAGCAATTTTTTTCTTATTTCATTGTTATTACTTATTAGGAAAAAAATTTCTAAAATCACGGTGATATGAAAAAAAGGATGGGATTAACAGTACTCCGTAATAAGTGCTAAATGTTACCAGTAATGGGTATGTAATAAAATGAGAACTTTATGGGAAAAATACAATTTTTTCTTCTAGCTAACTTGAATAAAAATTGCCCTTCAATTATTGTTTTCTCGTTTTTTTTTAAATGAAATTACAATATATCTAATTATTATTTAATTTTTTGTTCATATATTTAATATTATGTGTTTATTCAAATATATGAAAATAAAATTTTATTGAAGAACAAAAGGTAAGTTATGATGCATTCAGGAAATAAGCATAAAAATTAAAAATAGATGCGTATTTTTTCTTCCTTTTGAAGGGGAAGGGAGGGGGGTACTAAAGTTTAATAGTTAAAAAGTTTTTTCAACATAATAATTACATAAACTGAAAATAGCTAAAAAGAGAACTATAAAGAGAGAAAAAGGAAACAGGTGTCTTTTTTAAATTTTTTAGCTTCTAAATGAAATATTCAACATTTAAAATTATATATATGTATATTGGAAACAAGAACAATTTTGATGATTATAAACTTTCTGAATGTTAAAACGAATGAAAAAATTGTCAGGTAATGAGTAATTCTATGAACAAATTTCCTCATAGAACAACATGAACTCTGACGGTCAACTAGAATCGGTATCAGTTTAGGAATAAGTTTATATATTTCTTTCATTTTATTAACACATGAATGCAACTGAAAATATCTTTTGTTAATTAAACACATATTTCCAATTGGTTTACTCTTTCACTCTTTCTTTCTTTCTTTTTTTTTTTTTTTTCATTGAAATGTCGCGTATACACTATTGGCGCATTTTAAGCTATTCTTTTCTTTCTTTCTTTCTTTTTCTTTTCTTTTTTCTAATAATGATCCAATTAACATCTTTCACATTAAAATCATGCGCAGAAAGAGTTAATGGAGACATCGAAAACTGGTTACAGTTACAATATCTAATGTTAACAACCTTACCAATAATAATAATACTAATAATACTAATATTTAAAAAAAATTAAATATCTTCTTGTGACATAATTAATTATCTTAATAAAAATTTATAAAGAGCTCTTTTTTTTTTTTTTTTTTAACTATAAAAATGAAGAATCCATTCAAGATAATTAAAAAATTAAAAGTTCGAAAATGCTTGATTAATTTTTTTTTTTTTTTAACGTGTTTTTTAAATTTTAAAATTGCATACAAAAGAATTTGAATACAGTAAGTATTTAACAAGTTTACATTAATTTACAAGAATTAATTATAAATCATTTTAATACGCACTCGACATATTCTTTCTGTTTTAATTCTCGCCCCCCACCACCACCTCTTTTTTTTTTTTTATCAATTTAAGATTAATTGACGTAATTAGGGAAATGTAATTTTATATCAAATGTGTATTATCACAGTTTTCAACTCTGTTTAAAATCATTAAAATAAAGGTCATTTTAAATTATTGAATTCAACTTTTATTTTTAAAAAATGTATCAAAATTTAAAAAAAAAAGGGGGATTTATTGAACTTATTAAAGTAACAAACAACAAAAAAGTAAAAGGGAGCTATTTAAATAATTAGGATTGAATAATAATAGTTACTAACCTCATTAACATTTCTCCTCGTTAAAATTTAAATGAGAATTTAATTTATTTTTAAATGCATGATTTTATGGGCAAGTATAGAAATTAAATAAATTTTATTACTGCTTCAGAACCAGTAATTTTAATATTTCACTAGCCTATAGGACACTTTTTTTGGTCCGTTCACCTGTTCTATTAGATTTTTAAAAATACTTAAAAATTTGTCAAACAAAATAAATTTTCATGACACACATGATAATTAAATTTTGTAAAAAAGTTAAAAAATACAAATGAAGTGTTTTATAAATCAAAAATTTATACTTTGTTTCATTATTAAACTGAAAGAAGAATTTATAATATAATTTTAATCTAATGCAAAAATCTTCGTTTTAAAAGTGGGTTAAATGTCACACATTTACCATAAAATATTACACTAAGTATTAAAAATAATAATAGTAATAATAATAATAATACTTATGGGGTTTACTGTAGGGAGAGAGGCATCCCCTCCGTGGAGAATCAAATTTGTGATGGCATGCCTCCGGGCTATCCCTAGGATTAATCACAGACCGTCGCCAATTACCCAGTGGATTGCTGTAGTGAAATGTTAAAACCACTCCCCATTGTTAGCCCAGTCTTTTCTCCACACCAGAAGAATGATTTGCATATTATTCATACCTGCCAACATTCTAATTAATTCAATAAAATTAAACATAATTTATACGTCTCATTAATATATTAAAACCAATGTAACATTTAAAATGAGATAATGAATACAAAAATTTTAAAACTTTAAAAATACATTTTAATTAAAAACATTAATATACACGACAGACGTTTCGGCTAGAACACTAGCCCTCCTCAGTGTCAAACATGCAAGCACAACATTTACAAAGAAATTCATAACACATCATAACAAGATTAAAGCGCCCTCTAGAAAAATAATAAACGCTTATCTAAATCATCATAAACGCTCATCTAAATCAGGTGATTTAAGATCAAAACTTGTAATCCATTCCCTCAATAGTGATCAGATTACAGATTTTGAAAACTTTAAAATTCTAGCCTCTAATGTAAATTTTTATTAATCCCGTATTTTTTTCTAGAGGGCGCTTTTACTAAAATGCCACATTCTGCCTTAAACGAGGCTAAAGCTATTCCTCCCGAATATATAATATTGTTATGATGTGTTATGAATTTCTTTGTAAATGTTGTGCTTGTATGTTTGACACTGAGAAGGGCTAGTGTTCTAGCCGAAACGTCTGTCGTGTATTTTAATGTTTTTAATTAAAATGTATTTTTAAAGATTTAAAATTTTTGTATTCATTATCTCAGTTTAAATGTTACATTGATTCTAATTAATATACCGTAAAAATGTTAATACTTTCCTTTTTTCTCCCACCAGTCTTTTTCAGAGCGTTTTTCTTGTTATTTAATCGTAATTAGTAATTACGTATGGTGATAATTACTCTAAAAATAAAATGGTATGAAAAAGGGAAGGATACTAACAATTTTACGGAATAATAATTGGAAGGTTGGGAAGTATGCTTATTTAATCGTTGTCGCATATTGAAGATAAATATTCTGTAAAATGTCTGGTGCAAAAAAGTAAGTGGAGCTAAAAATGCTCCAAAATAAATTATAAAAGTGTAAAAGTTGGCAAATGGCAGTTCTACATATATATATATACAGTGCGAATCTTTTGGAACGATTTTATTCATATTTCTATTTGCAAAATTCTGCATAATCTGTTATTTTGAGAGTGCCCTTGTTTGGCAATTACTTAGTTATATAATTAAGTTTACTAATACTTGATTTGTTATGCTGCAACTTGCGCAAGTTTCATCATACGTTCTAACCTAACCCGGAAGATTGTTAATCCCGCCCCTTTCCGCCTATTTTTTCACAACAGTCTCTTTTTTTAGAGTACTTTTCTTCTTATTTAACCCGTTAGTAGTCGCTCGTTGATCGATTCGCCGCCCATCCTTTCAGAGCTTATTCAACAGTCACCAAAAATTTTTAATAGTGGCATTCATATACATAAAAGGCGAATCCACTGGAATAATCGCCGATTATGTATATCAAATGCCACTTCTAAAAATTTTTGGTGGCTGTTGAATAAACACTGAAGGAATGGGCGGCGAATTGACCAACTAGCGACTACTAACTGGTTAATTGTAAATATAGTTTAAGCGAGAATTGCTCTAAAAATTAAGTGGTGTCCATAAAGGGGCGGGATCTAACGATCTTCCGGGTTAGGATGGCAAGTATGTTTCATGTATTATTGTGTTTTTTTTTTTTTTTTAACTATTATCTTATGTTGGTTTGAATCTCGATTTCTTGAATTGTTTTATACATCATATAACTTTTATCATCTCAATATTATATATTAATTGCCTTAGAGATTTACTTTATTTTTGTTATGATTAATTTTTTCAGAAATCTTTATTTATTGTCTTTCTAGTTCTTCATGTGATACTTCATTTCATCTTTTGCAATGTTTGAAAAGGTTTTCAATATATATATATATATATATAGGTAGCACATTAAGTTTATATAGAAGAAATTCAGAGCTACCAACCTAATCCGGAGGATTGTTAGTACCGCCCCTTTTTCCACACCACTTAATTTTTAGAGTAATTCTCTTCAAATGTTCTTGCGATGAATTAAGAAGAAAAATATTCTAAAAAAAAAAACTGGTGTGGGAAAAGGTTCGGTGCTAACAATTCTTTGGATTAGGTTGGCAGCTCTGAAAATTCAAGCTAATATAAGAACAATACGTGTGTGCATTGTACTGGCGTTAATTTACATTCACACTCACGAAATATATTTTTTTTACATTTACATGACCTTTAATTTAATCGGGTTTAGAAAGTCTGAATACGTAGACTACATATACAAAATTGACATCCATATACTTGCCAACATCCTAATTAATATCCCGTAGTGTTGTTAGTTCCGCCCTTTCTTTCACGCCAGTAAATTTTTAGAGTAGTATTTTTCAAATGCAATTACGATTAAATAAGAAGAAAAATACTCTTAAAATATACTGGTGTGAAAAAGAAGGCAAGGCTAACAATACTACGGAATATTAATTAATATGTTGGCAAGTATAGATATCTTTTACAATTTGTCTAGGAGCATTTTTAACACCACCTATATTTCGCACCACTTTATTTGTAGAACTATGATAATAATAATAATAATAATAATAAGAGTGGTATGATAAAAGGGCGGGACAAACAATACTCCGAAATAAATAATAAAAGTTGGCAACTCTCTCTCTATATGTGTGTATGTATGTATTATATATATTCTGAAATCAAATAGTTCTTGATTCCTAATGAGCCAGATTAACCTTATTTCGTCTGCTTAAATAAAAGTCATTCAGTAAAGACTATTTAAAAAAAAAAAAAAAATCAAATCTGCATTTATTAATTAAAGTAATTTACTACTACTAATAACATAAAAAAATGAGTTTTATGATTTACCATAAGTTATTTTCGTTTGAATAATTATTAATTCCAACCATTCTACGCTGTAAATGAACCTTCATTACAGTCACTAAAACGTATATGTCATATTTACAAAAAATAAAAAAATAAAAAGAAGAAGAAACTTTTATTTATTAATTCATTAACGATAAAAATTCGTTTTAGATAGATTGGAGTGTAAGGTTGGTTTTTACATCAACTATGTGAAAAACGCCAGATCCTAGAATTGAATCAGAGTTTTCCGCTTAACGTGCAGATGCTCTACTACTGACAGGCCCACCTTATCCATTGGGCTAATTGGGCTGCAGCCCAAGGGCGCCACATGTTTAAGGGCGCCTTTCACTTTTTTTTTTAATATAATATATATTCATAAAGATAACATTTTTCTGGTCTAACTCAAAATTTATAGATCAACCATTTTTAAATTTTCTATATTAAAATTATTCCAAGTATACTTAAATTGTTTTTAACGTTTAAACAAACAGACTAGCCTATTTCCACGAACAATTTCAAATTTTGGTAATATGAATCGCACTTTTAATAAAATCTTAACTCTTTCTTATCCCTTTTTTTGGGGGGGGGAGGGGGGGATGGAAGGTAAGAGATTCTAAAGGCCAATTGTTTACGCTAATACATAGACCTACTTTCCATCGGTGGTCTTTTTATAGAATCTTAGCCCGATTTCACGCGAGATTTAGAGAAAATCAACAAAAATTCTGAATAGTTATTCCGACGAAAAAGACCTAAATCGCATTTTCCGGCATCTCTAATCCACAACTTTGATAGCAGAACCTTTTGGTCATTGGTGTGGCCGGAAAACCGAACTCTCGCAAAGTGCAAAGAACAGTCCCTCTAGGAGATTTCCATAGTTTTTTATTTGAACTGGGGCTAATAACCTCTAGCGAATAGAAAGGTAAAAATTGATTGAATTGCCATAATTAATCAGAATTCAACACAGAATGAGTCTTTAATTATTCGAAATTTTTTCTTGTTATTTGTTAATTGTATATATTAATGTATTAGATGGAATTAACTGAATACAGTGCTTTTCATTTTAAGTTTGGGAATTGAAACAGCCTTAACAGTAAGAAATATGTCTCAAGACAAATATGCTAAATAATGGAGTGATTTCCAACCACAAATTGAAGAAAACCACAAATACTTTTGATTACCCTGTATCATAAAAGGCTACAAATGACTTGTAACTTTAACACATGATTTCACTTACTATGTACTTTTTTTGTGTGTGTGTGTGTGTGTGTGTGTGTGAGTCGCACAATTATTTAGATGGATTTATTTTATTTATTTATTTATTTTTTTTTTTAACAAAAATTAATAATTGTTTTGGCAAACTTTTTGCTTATGTCAAGAATGGATTTCAATAAAATTTTACAAAACTTGCATAAAGATTCACTAAAAATTGTGAAATATTATTCAGAGCCATAAATTTCTCACATATAATTTGTAGTAATGCTTTTTGAGCATTTGTAATAAATATTTTTTAATGCGCTTGGACTTATAATTCTAACAAAATTTTATTTGTATACTAAGATTTGTGAGTTCATGAAGGGTTTTTCACAAAAAAGAATTTTGCAATAAGTAATTGAATAGGGAAAAAACACCTTATGAAATTTCACTTCTGGAAAATATCTAAAATCTTGTTCATTCTTTTGTCAATAATTTGCTTAATTTTTACTCTATTCAAATGAAATTTTGATATAACTTGCACAATATATCTAGCTTTTATCCTATGTAATAAAAAAATTCTATCTCTTGTGCATGCATATTTAAAAAATTATTTATTACAAATGCTCATACCTCAGCGAAGATTACATGTGTGAATTTTAAATTTCAAAATAATATTTCTCTAATGTCTTATAATTTTTTCTGAAAGTTTTGTAAGACTTTGTTAAAATATATTCTTGTTTTAAGTAAAAAAAAACTTCTACCCCCCCCCCCCCAAAAAAAAAAAAAAAAAAAAAAAAACATACAAATATTGTAAATATTAAGTGAAATCATGTGTTAAAAATATCCAGTTATTTGACCACCCACTCTATATTGAAATAATATTTTGTTTTGAATTTCGATTGAAAAAAAAAAAAAAAAATCAAACATTCTGGCAATGGATGGTATGGTATGTTGTAGCGTTAAAAATTTGATTGACTGCACGTAGGTTCTAGGTCTGGGTGGAATTTCCTATGTGGGGGGACTTTTTGAGAGGTTCTAGCTGTATTTAGGCGAGTTTAGATGAAAATAACGAAATACTCCAAACGGCTAGGTCGACGAGGGCAATCTGGGATCAAACCCGGCATTTCTTGTCTGTCAGCTTCTGGCAATGGAGCAAGACAGGTAAAAATGGATTGATACAGTTATAAAATGAATTGTTTAAAATGGAAGAAATATGTAAATAATTTTACAAGAAAGTTATTTTGCTTATTAAAAGTATTTTTATATATTATTTTTTTTTTTTTTTTTTAAATTTTACTTGCACATTTATGCAAGATATACTGAAGAACAATTTCACAAATCAAATTTCTAAGAATTTTCATTTATCATTTCAAATGAAAAAATTTTATATTTAATCAAAAATTAATATTTTAATAAATATCCTAATTTTAGATTTAAATAGCTATTAAATTTTAATTAGATTAGTTTTTATTAAATTAAAAAACTAAATTGCATTTAAAAATTGAGTTAAACTTAAAATTAGGATACTTTGGGTAGAGGTAAAGGGCGCCTGAACGTGTTAGCCCAGGGCGCCCGAATGTATTAAGACGGCCCTGACTACTGAGCCACCCTGGCTGATTGGCATTTCTCACATAAGGCCATCGTGTCCGTTAATGCAGATATTAAGCAGATATTAAGAGGGACCGGGTTTGATTCCCATCTCTCGCATTTTTTACATAATTGGTATAAAAACCAATCTTACACTTCAATGTATAAAAAAATAAATTGTCATGGTTGATGAATTAATTAATAAAAATTTCTACATAGAAAATTTCGTCATCTGTTAGAGTTGTGCGATGATTAATTTTCTAACGTGTTGTATCTGCGTTTACAGACACGGTGAACTTACCTACGTGAGAAATACCGCGCTGGTTATCAGCCAGGGTGATTCAGTGGTAGAGCATCCACGTGTTAAACGGAGGGTCCGAATTCTGTTCATCGGTTCTGGCATTTTTCACACAGCTAGAATTAAAATCAACCTTATACACTTCAACCTATCTATAGTAAAAAAAAAAAAAGTTATATAGAGAAATTTTGAGTTAATATACGAACCTAACTTGACTGCACTGGCGTTTATTTTGAGCCACAACAAACTCATTCACAAACACAAAATTTGTTTAAATTAAAAAAAATAATAATAATCTTTCTTATTTAAATGACCTTTAATTCAATCGTTTTCAGAAAATCGAAATATATTTTTATATATACATATTCTATAATATCTGAAATCAAATAATTCTTGTTTCCTAATTGAGCAAATTAATTAATTTTCTTTCTGCTGCTTAAATTCACTAAAAACTAAATTCAAAAATGTAAATCTTTATTTATTAATTGAAACAATTTACAATGACTAATGACTTTTAAGAATGAAATTCAGTTGCACATTTTACCATAAATTATTATTATTATTATTATTAATTGAAGCCATTCTGTGTTTTAATACAATCTTGATTACAATCACTTAAATGTATCAGTTATTAAAAAAAAAAAAAAAAAAAAAAAAATGTATAAAAGTATCGTTTAAAAAAAGCAACAGATTAAGCTTATATGGAGAAAGTTCAAGCTAATATAAGAACGGGACCTAACTGCTTTGTGCTGGCGTTCAATTTGAGTCATAAGAAACACATTTGCCTGCTTGGGTGAGGGGAAAGTGGAATGGCTCTTTTGGTCACAGCTGGTCCAAGAGGTGGGGGTGTTGCCAAATGAGGAAACGAATGGATCATTGTTTCAGGAATAGGAGTTCCGCTGGAGTAGTATGGAGTCGAAGAATAAACGCAGAAAATAAAATGTGCTGGGAGAAAAGTATTAAAAGCTCCGGATAAAAAATGGCAAATTTTGTTATGATAAACAAAGAAAAAATAAAGCAGCATCATGCTCATTTTTTCATTATTTCGGCGGATACAGTAAGATTATTTCTGAAATTTGATGGATAATTTTTTTTATGTTTGCTTGCGCTCTTTTTTTTTTTTTTTTTTTTTTTTTTTTTTCCTCTTTGGCTTTTCCGATATTAAGTATTTCTGAGATTTATGACTTTCTGAAATATGAATTTGTGTGAGTGACGCCTAAATTATTACAACATGTGTTACATATTTTGTCTTTTGTAAGTGATATAAGTTATACATATATTTAGGCTCTTTTTATTATTAAAATTGTTCGCTTTATCTCTGACCTAAGTAAGTAAAATTTAAATAAACAGCAAAAAATCCACAAATTGCTCCTAGAGTGCATGTTACACATATGGAACACTAGCGAGCTTCGCCCGCAAGTGGGTCACTATTTTTAAATGAATCACTAAAATTAATGAATTCTCAAAATTGCATTAATTTTTATCATAAAGAAAAAAAGAGAGAGAGAGAAATAAATAATTCCTGACCGGGAAAAATGTCGCACCGGGTTCCCACAGCCTTTAACAGCGCAGCGCGCGCATTTATGTTCGACACTGTTAATAAAGCATTATATTATTTTAAGGGAAAAAAATAAATTTAAAAAACAAAAAATTCTTCTCTCGTCGGTGGAATAATTTGCCTGGATCCCCACTGCCTGCGGCTGTGTATAAATATGTTTGCCAGATAATTTTGCGATTTTTCTTTAACCAAGTTCGTCAGATACCAGCATATTCGCCAACTTTTGCTGCTTACAAAATCTTATTTGTTTTCTTGAATCAAAGTAGGTTTCGGCTGCGTTTCGCAGGTGACAATGTGAGATATGTATATTGAATAGGATTTGATTTTTGTATTGAATAAAGTCATAAATTTTTATTTAATTTTGCGCCGACTTCAAAAGTTATGATTAATTGTAGTGTTATATGTTGTTTGGCGAAGGAAATTATTTTATACTTTTAGGCGCAATTTACAGTTTCATTTCATACCTTTTTCTTTCTTTCTTTTTTTTTTTTTTTTTTTTTTTTTAGTTGTTTGAATAGTAGTTGCTTTTTGGAGTCGGTTCTATTTTTTTTTACAAAAAGATTTTATTTTTCTCTTTTCCGTGAAAACTTATTTATATAGCAGAACATCAAAAGACGTTCGACGACAGCTTCACAAATCACAACTTCCAAGAAAAGTGACATAATTTAAAAAATGGTTTATGTCACTGAAAAATACATGAAATGCACCCAATGTGAACAAAAAAGTTACATCTCCATATAGAAAGTTATCCACTCGAGACACAGTTGTGCCAGTTTTATTCTAGTCAAGTTATATTTAAGTTGATTTTTCTCAAATGATGAATTTTTAAGTTGTGTCACTTTTCTTGCCTTTATCAGATATGAGCAAAACACTATCTATTGAATGAACATACGTAAAGTTAAAAGTCTTTAGAAATGTAAAGAACGGATACGCTGTATTCGTAACCAAAAATTCTGTTAGGCATATATATTGAACTTCACAGTGAATGCGTGTCACCCGCTGCGCTGGAAATTGCTCAGCGTAAAGTTCAAACAAAGAGCAAAATATGAATTGCAGCTGACGGACAGAAGTTTCAACATCGATATTTACATACTGCTTTTACCAGTGTAGCTGCATGCGTTCAGCAGTTAGAGTGAGAACAGACTTTTGTGAGTATCCTGTAATTTGTTTATATCTTAATGAAATCATAATGAAACCTATTTCAGGCCAAGATCATTACAACAAAAAAAGTATGACAATTAAATCATCTCTTCCGAAGTTAAAAGCTAACAAATTTCAACAACAACAACAACAATGAGAAACATGGTTTGTATTGAGAAGCTCTTCCTTTATGAAATCGGTTTAAAACGTCTATGCGTTAATCGATGTACCCGCTTACAATAACCATACATAGAATTTAAATAGCATAAATGTCACCCGCTACGCTACAACATATGCAATGTCGTTCAAGTGTGCACAAAATGGGAAATTGTGAACAAACAAATGCACGTTTTAAGCGTTCTGTTTTTAGCATTAATGTCTAAACTATCTTTTCGTACTAAATCGATGATGCTCTGTAATTTTATAATTCACTTTTTTCCCCTGTTTTGAACCGTTTCCGAGATAGGACTGTTTTTCACCAGCTGACGCTGTAGGCGTTTGAATCGCGTAGCAATTCTCCACTTTACTATACTTACATACAACTTTTATGACTAGGCAGCAGCTGTTCAGCAGTTAAAAGAGTCGGGACTGACTCTTTTGGGCACCCTGTATTTCCTTTTGATTGTAAAGATATTGCAATGGGACGTATTTCAGACCAAGACCTTTACAATAAAACAAGTATCAAAATCGGATCATCCATTCAGAAGTTATGAGCTAACAAATAAAAACAAAAAAACATACACTTTGAATTGAGAACCTCCTCCTTTTTGAAGTCGGTTAATTACAGCATCTCTTTTGAAGTTATAAGCTTACAAACGCCAACAACACATAGCTCGAATTAAGAACACCCTCCTTTCTGAAGTTGGTTGAAAACGATTTTGCGCTAATCGATGTGACCGCTTACAGTAACAGTACTTTGAACCACAGAGTATGCTTTAGTTAACTGCTGACGTCATAACAGCGTGCAGAAAATTGCATATTGCACATTATTTTCGAAAAAAAAGCAGGTGTTTTAATTAAAATATTAGGGTGTCTTATAATTTTGTCCATGATATTTTCAAATTTTTTTATTAAACTCTATAAAAATATCATTTCTGTAAAACAATTACGTGTGATAACAGAATAAATTTATGTTTTTGACAAAAAATTTTTAAGCTCTGAATCTTTTCTTTCCCTATTTGTCAAATTAGATAGGTGTCTTATAATTATATCCACCACTGTACGTGTCATCCGCTACGCTGCAAAGTGTGCAACGTAGTTCAAGTGTGCACAGTGTGGGAAACTGCGAACAAACAACTGCACGTTTTAAGCGTTCTATTTTTAGCAATAATGTCTAAATACTGCCTTTTTGTAGTAAATCGATGATGCTCTACAACTTCTTAATTAACTTTTCTCCCATCTTGAACCGTTTTTGAGATAGGAGCGCTAATTCCGCTGTTTTTCACCAGATGGCGTTTTATTTTCTTTAAATTGTAAAGATATTACAATGGGATCTACTTCAGACTAAGATCTTTACAACAAAACAAAAATTATCAAGTAACCGTATTTTGAACTCTATAGCGTATGTCTCACCAGCTACGCTACAACGTGTGCAATCTAGCTCAAGTGTGCATGGTGTAAGAAATTGCGAACAAGCAAATGCACGTTTTTAGCATTGTATTTTTAGCATCAGTGTCTAAACTATCTTTTCGTACTAAATTGATGATGCTCTGCAATTTTATAATTCACGTTTCCCCCCTGTCTTGAACCGTTTCCAAGATAGGAACGCTAGCATGACCGTCTAAACTATCTTTTTGTACTAAATCGATGACACTCTTCAACTTTGTAATTCACTTTTTTTTTCGAACCGTTTTCAAGATAGAACACTAACTCCGCTATTTTCCACCAGGTGGCGCTACAAGCGGTTTAACCTTGTACTGCATGGCCACTTTGTTATACTTACATACCATTTTTATCACTATAGCTGCAGCCGTTTAGCAGTTAAAAGAGTTGGGACTGATTTTTGGGGGCACCCTGTATTTTCTTTAGATCGTAAAGATATTACAATGGGACCTATTTCAGACCAAGAATTTTTCAACAAAACAAAAAGTATCAAAATCGGAGCATTCGTTCAGATAAGTTATGAGCTAACAAACATAAAAAAAAACATACGGTTTGAATTGAGAACTTTCCTTCTTTTTTGAAGTCGGTTAATAAAAATGTATTTTGAGTGACATCTGGCATCCCATGGCTTGGTAGGACTTAAGAAGCTCTTCTACTAGAATGATATATAATTTTCATCTTTTCTGTTTCCTAAAAATCCTTTTACCATCTTCACAAATGATTTCCATGTTTCTAATTCCTTTTGATTAAGCTTTTCTTCAAAAGCAGTGTCGCAAATCAATTTTCTAATTTGAGGTCCTATAAAAATACCCTCTTTAAGTTTAGCTTCACTTAATTGTGTAAAAAGTCCTTTTAAATATTTAAATTCTTCACCTTCTTTCTCCATGGCCTTCACAAAATTTTTAATTAATTCTAATTTCATGCGAAGTAGTGGAAGAATAATCTTTTCCGATTCAACAAGAGGGGTGTACTTAATGTTATAAGTTCCAAATTGGAAAAATGTTCTACTAGGCCATTCTTTTTTACAAAAGTTGCTCTGTTGCTCTGCTATCCCATAAGCATAAAAAGCAACAATGCTTTGCAAAAACCATTCAGAAGACCAATTAATATAGCGATGACCTTTAAGTCTCCCCAGATCTGCCAATTGAACTCTTTATATTTAATTGCCTTTAGAATAGTCTCCATGTTGGCATACGTTTCTTTCATCGAAGCTGAATAAGCAAGTGGTATTTATTGACTGTTTCTTATTTCCATTATGAAGTAATACAGCTTTTAAGCTATATTTCGGAGAATCAATAAAACGGCGCCATTCTGAAGTTTCATGATCAATTTGTAATCCCTTCATTAATCCATCTATATCGAAACAAACACAAAATTAACCTTCCATTCTGTAAAACGCCGATTATATGACATTTCTTTTTCGGTAATATGTAACGTTTCTTCGTCCAAAAGAACACATAAGTTGAGAAAAGAACACACAGTCCCGTCGTCAGAGACCAGGGGAAAGCTTACAAGAACTGGCATCAAACATCCAGAGGCTTTCACATTTGGCTTTCTCAGACTGTCATCCTGAAACACGTAATGATCTGGCTCTAGAATATTTCATTGATGCTGTCGGAGATCCAGATTAGAGGTCTGCACGGGCCGGAATTTCGAGGCCCGGGCCCGGCCCGGCCCGTTCGAAAACTTTACTTACCCGGCCCGGCCCGTTATGAAGTCGAAAAATGCGGCCCGAGCCCGGCCCGGCCCGTATATTTTTTAACGGTTTATGGCCCGGCCCGGCCCGGACAAAAAACGATAAAATCAGGCCCGACCCGGCCCGGCCCGATTCAAAAATATGTAAAATGACAAAAAAAAAAAAAATGCCTTTTTATAAAAAAGATTTTTAGTATGTGTTTTGCAGAGGTTTTATATAACCAAACAATAGTACGTTCTTCGTTCTTTAACAAAAGTACTGAAATTTTACAAGACAATTATATATAAACAGAAATTCATTATTATAGACAAGGCACAAAGACACACAGAAAGTCAAATCGAAAATATTAGCATTCATCAAACAATATAGAAAGGTATTTAAAATGGTTAATACTACTGAAAATGCACTTTCAACCATTTCCTCTTATATACCATAATGTATCCGAATCTTTCATATGCTCCGGTAAACAAAACTTTAATGTTAATCCAACCATATTCAATAGAAAAGTGGCTTTTGCCCATTATAAAAATGATGCTACTTTCATCCACTGGAGAAAAGGAAAAGGAGCCTTAGAGAAAAAGTTACAGCGGAAAGATTTTTATAGCCTTTCTACCACCTAAACTCAACAGATCATAAGAAACAATCCCTTATACACAGTAATGTACCTAATTTCTTTTGTTATGTACACGTACGCAAACTGGTAGTGACATGTATTCTATTTTGAATAGGAAAACATCTAATATTACTTTTAATAAAATATATTAATTTCGAGGCATGCTAAAAATATTTGCGAAAAATCAGATTTCGGACAGACAGACTGATAGACAATTAAATTGATGTTACAGACACTTTTTCAACAAAATAGAACTTTATGTGACATACAAGCCTGTAAAATTACGTAAAATAAATGACTGAAGAAATATCTATCATTTTCCTTTTTCGTTGATTACCGAGGAAACCAGAAAAAGATTCGGGCCGACACGGCCCGAAGAAAATTTCATTCAGGCCCGGCCTGGCCCGGAGAAAATTTCATTCAGGCCCGGCCCGGCCCGAATATACACAAAAAAAACTGAGCCCGAGCCCGGCCCGGCCCGGCCCGGCCCGAGAGCAAATTCAAAAATTCGGCCCGAACCCGGCCCGAGGGCCAGGCCGGGCTCGGGCTCGGGCCGGAAACCCGGCCCGTGCAGACCTCTAATCCAGATATTCAAAAAGCCCTCAGACTCTCCGACGTGAAGGATGTGGAGTCAGCCTTTGTGTATGACCTAAAGATCGAGGCAGCCCAACAAGCCTCCCACGAACATCGCCCGAACAGCACAGTAGACAAAGTGAACCGTTCTCAAGATGATTTTAAAGAGATTCAGAAAATGATTGCAGAAATTAATAGAAGACTACGCATTCTTGAGAGTAAGAAAGAAGGGAAGACTCCAACAACTAAATGCTGGGGCTGTGGAAAAGACGGGCATATCAAACGAAGCTGCCCAGTAAGAACACCTAGAGAAGCAATCAAGAATGTCTCTGAAGTATGCTACCCAGAAGGAGCTCTTCGGGAAAATCCAGATGCCTTCTTGCGGAAGCCTCTATCTGAAGATCATAAATACAGCTGTAAAGCCGATGATAGACCCCAAAGAATACAGCCAGTCGCTCGCCAAGTCACTGTCTCAACACCATCAGAACAAGATCCTGATCCATGGAGTGACGAAGAACTTAGACAAGCCCAGTTGGAAGATCCTCACATAAATCCAATATTACAGCTGAAGGAGACGACCAGCAACAGACCTATCTGGCAGGACATTTCCAGATTTAGTCCCATTACGAAAAGTTATTGGGCACTTTGGGACTCTCTTCATATCAGAAACGGCGTATTATACAGAAAGTGGGAATCTGATGATGGGAAAAGCTTCAGATGGCAGATTTTATTACCAAGATCAAAAATTCCAGCTGTTTTAGAACAACTGCATAGTAGCTCTACCGGAGGCCATTTTGGGGTAATGAAGAATCTGCAGAAAGTTCGGGAACGCTTCTACTGGTGCAAGGCAAAGGAGGATGTGGAGAAATGGTGTAAATCCTGTGATGCTTGTGCGGCACGTAAAGGCCCGCAGAAACGAAGTCGAGGAAGACTGCAACGGTATAACGTAGGAGCACCATTTGAACGGATTGCAATCGACATCTTGGGTCCTTTGCCACGGACCTCCAGTGGAAATAAATACATTCTCGTAGTGATGGACTATTTCACCAAGTGGCCTGAGGCATATCCCATTCCCAATCAAGAGGCATGCACAGTCGCAGAAGTCCTAGTGCAGCAATGGGTGTCAAGGTACGGCACGCCCCTACAACTTCATACCGACCAAGGTAGGAACTTTACCTCTGATGTTTTCAAAGGACTGTGTGAACTACTCGGCATAGACAAAACCCGGACAACACCCTTACATCCCCAGTCGGACGGCATGGTCGAGAGGTTCAGTCGTACCATCCTGAATAACCTCTCCCTTCTAGTATCAAAGAACCAGCAAGATTGGGACTTGAAGTTGCCATTGTTCCTGCTGGCTTATCGAAGTGCTGTCCATGAAACCACCGGCTATACTCCAGCCCAGATGCTGTTTGGACGTGAACTTCGCCTCCCTTGTGATCTCCTGTTTGGTTGTCCACCCGATACGCCTTCATCGCCCGAGGAGTACATCCAAGATCTCCAGGCACGATTTGAGGACGTTCACAACTTTGCTCGGGAGCGAATTCACATTGCATCGGAGAAAATGAAGACAAGGTACGATCTAAAGGCTACGCAACATGAGTTCCAGGAAGGAGAGAAGGTCTGGTTGTGGAATCCTGTTCGACGCAAAGGACTCTCTCCCAAGTTACAGTGCAACTGGGACGGACCATACACAGTCTTAAAAAGGCTGAATGATGTAGTAGTGCGGATCACTAAAACACCTTCATCAAAACCGAAGGTGGTGCACTATAACCGGCTAGCCAAGTACCACAATTAACGGTAACATTAAAATTTAAAATGTAAATACTGGTAAAATTTGCGCATGCGCACTGTAAATATTTGTATGTAAATATTTGTACATATTTGTGAATTTTGTAAATATTTCTCACTTGATTTGTATTTCTATTTTATCGTTATATGCAACTTAGTTTTTGTGTTTTAGATTGTGTAAATTTGTTTAGTTTCGCCTCTTGACCAAGGGTTGCACTGCCCGGGACGTGCAGTCCTTGGGAGGGGGGCAGTGTTACGAAATTGTAAATAATTGTGTTTATTGTTGTATAAATCCTTTCAAAGAGGCTTAGTAAGTTGATAAAGTGCTAATTTTGTGCATTTCTAGTCGTTTTAGCGTTGAAATAGCCTTATTTTCCCTTAAAAACGCATTAAAAAGCCCCAGTAATGCAGGTAATGGATTTGGCGTCAAATTTGGCGACTTTTTCCCACCTTGGCGATTTTTTTGGCGACCTTGGCGAGAAAATCCTTATATGGGATATACCAAATATGGAAGCTGTAAGTTGATTGGTTGACCACTTTCTAGAGTTTTCTCGAAAAATCTGGGTTCCATGGAACAGCATATAAGGAGCGCTTCCTCGCCAAGGCAGTCAGTTCAGTTCAGATCTCAGCCAGCTTCGCTAGTGCTAGCATTGCTCTTAAGCCTCTTTGAGAGAGACTTGCTTCAAGTGTTATTGCTATACAGTTTGTACTGTGGATTTGCTATTGACAGCTGTTGTTTAAGCTGTGGTTACTGCTTGAATTGAAGCTGATAATTGGGTTATTGACCTGTATTTTTCTGGAACTTTCTGTGAATAAATTACTGGATTTTTGTAAGTTTGGCCTTTCATTCCCGGACAACTCACGAACCCCCAAATACGCAACATTATATTTCCATGAATTTATAATACAGCCTCGTAAAAATTTATGCATATAATTATAGGAAGCCTCATAATCACATAATACAGCCAAAATGCATTTCATGTATTACTTTTTACAGGGTGATCCAAAACATTTTGATTTTTGTTTAATTTTTTTCATTGTCCACTTTTCCTCTACAGGACAAAACTTTTGCTGAAATATATGAGGTAAAACTTGTTCTTTATACTCCCAAAGTTTCAATATAATTCCTAAAGAATTTTTCTAGATATTTGACAAAACGTCTAAATTTGAAAGTGTCCAAATACTTATTGGTATATAGTGTATATAGCGCTATTTTTAACGTTAATGTAAATTTATTTTTCTATATAACAATTCATTTTATACCTTTAGCTTCATATTTCTATATTTTAATCTTCAATCTCTATTTAACTCACTCATTTAATATGTCATCTTTCGAATTAACGTTAGTAAGATCTTTTCTTATAAAATGTCCTTTTTAGACTTTTTCTTTATATCGATTTTTAGAAAAAAGCGATTGCAGCTTGATAAATTAAAAGATTTCGTATTATTCCAAAGTACAAAATTTATAGATCTCAGTTAAGCTTTATTAAGTACTCGTGTTCAAAGATAAGGCTATGAAAAAAAATCCCATTTCATAGAATCTCGAGTTTTAGAAAACGATAAATTATTTGTTAGTGTATTATAAAAGTACATTTAAAAATCCACAGGAATATTGCAAGAAAAGTTTAGAGTAAAATACACATAAAGAAATAAATAAAATCGATATTACACACATATATATATATATGTATGTATATAATAATGATGATCTATTAAGCATAGTAGAAGCCAAGCAATAGATACAAGATCACTGAAACACCAATGACCAATGAGATTAAAAATTTCTTTGAGAAGTTCAGAAAAATGAAAAAAAAAAAATTTGCAGGGGATGAAATATACAAATTTAAAGAATTCAGATTTATTAATTAACAGCCTGCAAAACAAACGAATCAATAAACTAACACAACAAATCTTAACTTAAAACCATAAACTATATCAAAATTTGTGAAAAAATAATTTATGAAACTTAAGAAAGGAAGGAAGGAGGCAGGCGGCAAGACTTGTGACTTGCCTATGGGATTAAACTAGTTTCATGTCGGCAGGGGAATGTCTCCTGTTATGGACATCCCGCCATATCTTTTAACAAAAAGCAAATATAGTGGATTCGACTACTGTCAAACATGTATTGTTACAGTACGCAGTTTTTGTGCTAACACCGAAGTGAATGGATGCATTTTCTTAGTAAGTGAAAGCATCGAAAAAAAAAAAAAAATGAAAAAAAAAACCACAAAAGTAATTTATGAATATTTTCAGAATACGATAAATTGAAGTAAATTAATTCAAATTGTAAGTGCAAGGTGTATTTATGCAGTATTTTCTCTATATTTTGTGATGCAATATCGAATTCTGACAAAATGTGGACCGAAAATTGCTTTTTTGGCCATTATGAAAATGGCTGCCACTCCCGGTTGTGGGCACACTTGTTTTTGCATTTGAAACGTGTGTTTGACATACAAACTGTTAAATATGGTTGTTTGTGTCAAGATAACATATTTTATTAGTATTTTTATGTATGTTTAGACTTTTTAACAATGTCAACCCCGATAAAAGTCAACCTATCCAAAAGAAATGGATTTTAATGCGTTGGTTAAAGCCATTTAGGATTGCTTAGTGGATAAGAAATCCATAAAATCGACTTCTCGAGAATATGGACTTCCTTGCAGCATCTGAGTCCCTCCAGAAGAAGCCTGGAGAATGTAAGACAACTCCACTTTTCAAAGTGCCAGCTAAACGCGCTAAAAATTGGAGTCTCAACAATCTGATGATGTCGACTTCTATGTCATCTGCTTGAAGCAACTGCCACTAACAAGTGTGATCGTCTGGTGCATTTGAAGAGTACCAATATACATGCAAATTATTTTACTTGGAAGCATTGCACTTTTGATTAGGAGGATGAAGGTGATGACGAATAAAATTTGAAAAATGCCATTTTCTCTTATTGTTTTGGCCACTGAATCCTTTTAAAAGGAATAAATTTTGTTGTTTTCTGTATTTATGGTAGTTTTCCTTATTATTTTCCTAATTTTAGTGGATTTTTAAAATGTGCCCACAACCGGGTACAAACTCTTTTTTGGCCAAAAATGACCACTTCACAAAATTGGTAATTATTTTTTTCTGGTTGACGGAATCAACACAGTTACTTCATCAGACGTTAGCTCAGGATTCTAGCTTTCTATTGGTATTTATATGTTTGCATAATATCTACTCTATCAAAAGTTACAAACCAAAATCAAAACTGTGCCCACAACCGGAGACATTCTCCTATATACAGTCGAACCTCGTTAACATGAATCTCAAGGGGGATACAAAAATTGTTCATGTTATCAGTAGTTCATACTATCAGTAACTAATCTTCATAAAACTAAATTCATCTTCCTTTTGACAGGGATTGTGTAAACAGTTCATGTTAAAAGTAATTCACTTTAACAGTGTTTACTTTAACGAGGTTCGTTTGTATATATATCGTTACAATATTTTCAATGCTAAATGTAGAATTAAATTTTTGGGCATTACTCATAAAAATCTGTTTCTTTTGACATAATCCTTAAGAAAAATAAAACTGAGGAAGACTTTCCTTAGAATACAACAAAATGTCAGACTTATTTATGTAACGGCTGCAGTGATAGAACAAGGATCCATAATAACATTGAAACCAGTATAATTGTTAGCTTCCGAATTTGGTGTTTACCGTACTTGAGTGTCTTGGTCTGTGCCATGTGTGCTACAACCATGATTTAATCTGACCTTGTGCTGTGCCGTAACAGCTGTTACAATTTCACAAATTAAAAAGTTTTGTGCCTTTTCCAGTTATTGACTTTTTTTTTTTTTTTTCTTTTTTTTTTTTTTTTTTTTTTTTTTGTGTGGTTATTTTTTTTTATTTTGTAAATCGGCGTAGTAAGTCGTAAGACTTTATTTATTTATTTATTTATTTTATGGGGATGGAGAGTAGAGGCTGACTAAGGATTTTGCTATGAGTCAATAATTAATCACGTTAAAAATAGCACAAATTAATAAATAAAATTAGTAAATAACCGTTACGATTCGGAAACTCTATAACATCTTCATCACAGCCGATGAAATAAAATTCAAATATA
The DNA here is from genome assembly GCA_963930645.1 of Salticus scenicus. NCBI lineage: Eukaryota > Metazoa > Arthropoda > Arachnida > Araneae > Salticidae > Salticus > Salticus scenicus. The sequence continues at coordinate 217,301,548 of OZ005654.1, read as the reverse complement.
TGAAAAATATCGATTAAAACATGAAAAAATTGTAAAACTCGAAACCAGTAGAAGAATAAAAATCAAAACCTCACAGCTTGCTATATCGATGTATGCTCCATATTTACCTATCTTGACATTATTAACATTCATAAAGGAATAATTTTTTCCCTAAATAACATCTCTTTTTTTTTTTTTTTTTTTTTTTTTTTTTTTTAAGGTAGGTTTACGAGCCTTATACTACATAAATTTATATTTCTCTAAAAGAAAAATAAAAGAGAGAGAGATTTTTTTTTTCCCTTGATGCATGCATGCACTGTAAAGAACATTCCATTCGACCAAACTTTTCCTTCTTTCATCCGTTGCGGTTGTCAGTTCCGCTCTTTATGAAAAGATAAAGAAAATCTTATCAAAGAGTCTTGGAAAGCATGTTCTTGCTTTTCTTTAAAAGCAAATGAAGCCATACCGGAAAGACTGGGTGCATCTTGCAGGAAAACTAAGACAATAATGAATGATGCAGGATCAACAATAATAGCACTTCAAAAGAGTTGCCGTGGTAGAAAGCAAAATGTTTTTTCACATATTTACAAAAATGGACTCTATTTCAAACTCATTTCAAGTTACTTTTGTTCAAAAATTCTGACGCGAGCTTCTTTGCTTCCATTTTGGTTTATTTTTCTTTCTTTATTTAACATTTCGGTTTATTGAATTATTATGATTATACCCTTTTTAAATCAAAATACACGAGACATTCTATGTTGTTTATTTACGTTTGTTAATTCTTAAATTATTCTTCGTAGATAGACATTTTTATGCAAATAAACTTTACAATCATTCAAAACTTATATTTGAAACTATTCAAGTAATAAAATACATTTTCCCAAAATAATTAAATTTATTCTACATAGAAGTTACATTAAAAAATAAAAGTAATAATAATAATAATAATAAATTAATTAATACAAAGACTAAACATTAATGTATATGGTAATTCTAAAGTATTTAAAACAAACTATTAGGTTATGGTAACCAATAAACACTTTCCAACAAAGTTGAAAAGTGTTTATGACTTCGGTTTGTCTATCTGTTCGTCTTTCCGCGCTTAGGCAGGAAATTATGGTAACAATAATTTAATAAAGAAATAAAGAACATAGGCTTAGAGCAAGAAAAATGTATTGCAACAGCATATACTTATGTACTGCAGGACTTTCAGAGCACTTGCTCGGAGTCCTACATTGGTTACATTGGTCTTTCACTGTGGGTCCCAAACCGCGTGGTTATAGGGATTTTTGTTCCCACAGGAGAAAAAATTTGTCTATGATCCTGTTAAGGCAGAAGACCGTAGTATAACTTATTAGCAGGAGATACATGGAAAGTTGTACTTAAGACTGTTTTGAGGAAAACTTAAAATGAAAAAAAAAAATGAAAATTAAAATAAAATAAAATAAAAAATAAAATAAAATGAAATGAAAATAAATAAATAAAAATAATAATAATTACATTTAGACAGATTACATTTCATTAAGAGAGAAAAGTAAGTCAACGTATGTAGTGTCAAAATTTACATTTAATAAATGAGTAAATTTCGTTTAAATTTTCGTAGTCATTTCTAAAACTTTTTATTCTGAATTTGAAAGCAAAATATCTCTTTTAAAAAGTAATCGCCAAAATACTAATCTCTAATTTATCTGCCTTCGTTAATATTCATCAAAACCTAATATGTGTGTATCTTTGTACACGTGTGTTTTTCTGGGAAAGGAATCTATGCAATAATATGCTTTTGATGATAAAGAATAGAATAGATTAGGTTGAAAAGCAAATTATATATATTTTTTAATTCTGTCCTTTTTTTTTTTTTTTTTTTTTTTTTTTTTAATGCTCCTCTGTCTCTCCCTCTCACTTTATTCTTTTTGAAAATTCATAAATTAAAGCTGCAGGTAACTAATATCAGAATTTTATAACTATTATGGCATTGCTACTTTAACGATAGAGAAAGCGAAATCTGAAAAACCCAGTGAAACTTTTGGAACGGTACAGTCGGTATCAAAAGTCTCCGAACACTAGCGAAAATTCCTATATAAAAAAAGTACACTTAATGCAGTTTTGTTAAATAAACCCTTGTCGAATCCTGTTTTTAGACTAACTAAGAACAGGATTCGACAAGGATTTATTTAACAAAACTGTATTAAGTGTACTTTTTTTACATAGGAATTTTTGCTAGTGTTCGGAGACTTTTGTTACCGACTGTAAATGCTTATTATTATTATTATTATTGTTGTTATTATTATTATTATTATTTTGGAGGCGTTTTAAAGGTTTTGAAATACAAATTCTGCCATGGAGCTTTGAATTTGAATCCCTAGTATACTGGTAAAAATTAGACGGGGTGGGGGGGAGGGTATATTTGTAAATTATTTTAAACGCATTTATATAGACATGCTGTTTATTAAAAACCGCTTTTGAAGTTGTTTGTAGGATGCCCCATAGTTGTGGTTTCCCCGGCCTCCTAGATGTGTAAATTATTTTCTGTGTAACAGATCAAATAAGAAATGCACAATAAATGTTTTGCGCTTAACCCTTTAAAAGTTACATTAAATCTTCCATTATAAAGATCAGGACATATATGTGCATGTTCATGTGCCCACCCATGCCGAGCTTCAATTACTTTTTCAAGTCTATTTTTTCCTGCACAATATGGCTGGTGTTAGGTTTTTTTTTTTTTTTTTTTTTTTTTTCCCACACACTTGATATTGTGTTTTTTCGTTTTCATTTCATACTATTTTCTATGGATTTTTTTCATCCCTCCGCCCTTTCTTTTCATTCTAAAGGGAAGTGGTCCATAATGCTATCTTCGGATATTCTAGTATGTAGCATACTATTACTGACTTTAATGTAGTTGAACAGAGTTAAGACAGTTGAAATGGAAACAGTACACTTTAAAACTTGTCAAATGTGTAATGATTTTTCAATATGTATTAATATTAAAATGACTCTCGTACAAATTAGCATTTTGTTATTGCAGAGTCGAGTTTTTAAAACGGGCAGAGTTATGTCCCCGGCGTTTATTTATTTCGTTTTTATTTTTATTTGTATGTTTTATTTATCTTTTATAAACACAAAATTACCTTTAAAAACTAAAATTTAGTAATATATTTTATTATTTGAAAAAAAATAAAGTAAATAGTAAATTGGCTTTATTTTTATTATAGCGTTTTACTGTTTAAATCATAAATCGTCAATCGGATGATTTGTCTCTAAATATAAAAAGTATTTTTATATGACTTGATTAAATATTATCCTTTTTTTACATTTTTAAAATCCTCAAAAATTATAACCATCAACTTAATAATGTCTTTTATGTCTTTTAGAGTTTTTGCACCATATTTTTTATAAATTCTACGATTTAGACAAATCGTCAATATTTCGGTCAACTGAATGATGCATATTTTCGAACCATAAATTAAACAACAAGTGGCAGTATCAGCGATATCATTTACCATCCACCTGTTTAATTATTTGCTGTTTAATAAGAAATTAATTTATAAGTTCTATTCATTTGACTTTAAATAAAGTTAAAGCAGTGACAAATGAGCGGGTTGAACATTGTTCTAGAGATACGCAATAGGCAATTGGCGACGGGCTGGGATGTACTCCATAAAGTACAGTCGGCAAGAACATGATTCGACAAGGATTTATTTAACAAAACAGTATTAAGTGTACTTTTTATATAGGAATTATCGCTAGTGCTCGAATAATTTTGCTGCTGACTGTAATCCGAACATATACCATCACCATTTTGACATCCGCTTCGGTAACTCTTGTCAGATATTTAATCTCAGAACAAAAACTATTTTGACTATCTGTTTTCTGGAAATTGTATTCTTTTTTCTATCCCAGCTAATAACTGAGATGCACCTGCCTGGGTGTACGTGTAGTATGGAACATGTGACTAATGTAGCAGTACTCCGTTGTTTTGAATTTTGTACAGTGATGCCACATTGGGGATTTTGTCCCCATTTTGGGGATTTTTGAGGCTTCTAAGGACAATTTTGGGGACCAAATGTTTGTGGGGACTTTTTCGGGGAATTCTAAAATTTTTGGGGACAAATTTGGTTCTTCAACTTTCTCTCAATGTTGGCAATGTAATGATTTATCTCTACGACTAGAGACTTTCAATAGCTGCATTGTCATTTTGGGATTTTTTTCAAAAATTGCTTTCATTTTGGGAAAAATCTGATCTTAAATCATGGAAAAATCTGCTTGATTTTTTTTTAATTTATTTTTTCCGATTTTAGTAGCAATCAAATTGGGGATTTTTTCAAAAAAAAAAAAAAAAAAAAAAAAAACCTGATTTGGAGAAACTTGAAGACCTGTTTGGGGAAAAAACTTTCGACCATCTGGCATCACTGATTTTGTATCAGTTTTAATCATAAGTCATGTAACACTTTCTGTGTAGGTCGTTTCTTATTTTATTTGGTCCTACCTCTTTATTTTTTTATAGCCAAGATTTCATTAAATTCACTTAAATTCAAATCTAGACTAAAATTTATTACACAGCTGCATTTTTACAAAATAATAATAATAATAATAATTAGTTTTGTTTTACAAAAAAGAATATTGCATATGTTTTGTTTTCTAAAAAGGTATATTGCTACTAATTAACAAATCCAGCATTTTTGAATTCCAGTTCTGAATGATAATACCGTTTACCTGTGCATACCCAGTTAAGTGGAACATTTCCTTATATAACTACTGATGACTTTTAATAAAAATAAATATTATTTTTGAATATATATAAAGATCGAGGATATCGAGGATAAAACAGAGCTCATAGCCTCTTAAAATAAATTACTTGTAATAACCCTTAGATCTAAAGATATCAAACTAGTTCAATCTGGCTTTTTCTGAATTTTATTGAGAATGCATAATAAGCATGAGGGGAATTTTTAAATACTATCGTGTGAAGATGTTTTCTTCAGAGTTTTATTATTTCATTAAATCTGTAATAACTTCTAACTGCAGAAATAATTTTCTTTTAAAGTCAAGAATATAAATTCCCTTGGCATGCGAAAATAATTTCCCACTGATATAGAAAAGAAAAATAATAATGCTATTATGTTATATAATCTATTAATGAAGAAAGGTAATTATCCAAGTGGGAGCGAACCATCATTAACACATCATTATCATCTCGGAAGAAATATCTAAGATATTTGGTTAAAAATGATCGTTAGAATTATGAAAAATGTATAGCTTCAAAATTCCTATTTCAGAATAGTCTTATTTATCTTGAAAGAAGCATTAGCGTTACCTCAGAGTATGTTAGGCTTCCATAAGTAAAATATTTTCATTTATTTACTTTCTTTTTAAGTCGCAATTACAGAATTTTTCTAATTTATCTTTAATCTGACCAACTATGAATTCCTGGGAAGGGGGGGGGGAATAACAGTTAAATGAATCAAGTTAAGTCTATAAAAAATATATTATATTTGTGGAATAAATGATTCATACGCACATCAACTGCAAGGATTTTATTCTTTTTAACATCAATTTATGATATAGTAAATATGATGTTAATTAGTAAAAATAATGAAACAAAGAAAAGATATTAAACCACATTATTTACGTACAACTTTCCCATAACTTGATATTTAGCAATAATGCATACAATAAATATTCCAAAATGTGTACAATAATAGTAATATAAGACAGCTGTGATTGTGTCATTTACTGCTAATTATGAGAGTATCAAACAGTAAGTCATAATCTTACGCATCTACAAATAAACGACCTTCGTGTTTGTGTTCTAGGACTTGACGAAGAGTTTTGAGAATGCCAAGGCATTTGAACACCTCATATATGGCATTTTTTATAGTAATGCCGAGTTACCAACATATCTAATATATTTCTGAGCTACTGTTAGTACCTGCCTTAATTTCATACCACTTTTTTTTTTTTTTTTTAGTTGTGTAATTTTTTTCAGTATATCGCTACGGCTAATTCAGGGGAAAATTACTCTTAAAAAAAGTGGTATGGAAAAAGTCAGGTACTAACAATAGTCCAAAATGGATTAGAAATGTTGGCGCCATTCTAGCATTGGAAGAGAAGCACTAGGTCTTCAGAATCATGATACTTTTAAGCTCTCACATTTAATGACCAACATTAATGGAAGATTCAATAGATATTTGCACTACTTCCGCCAACTGCACGCAGCGTGTGGATCTATTTTAACATAAAACCCATTCAAACAACCAATCAAGCTATTTCAGGCAGCAATATTCTAGTTGGCAGAGATTCGAGCTTGCAATTAGAAGGTTGTGAATTCGATACTCCAGACGGCAAAAGCTTGTTGTGTACACTAATGTTTGCTGGTACATTGGGAGAATGATATTAGAAGAGATAACATGTCCAAAAAACCAAAAAATGAAAATCGTAACTGCCGAAGCCATAAGATATCACAGTACTAGGCAATGTTATGGTAGACTCAATATGGCTCCTGCGGTAGTGATGCTATTGGACTAGCCATCTTGGGTAGACAATATTTGCACTGCATACTGATATACCGTACGTGAACTTCTGTTATATCATTCCTCCAAGGATGGTACACTTAAAATCTCTCGTGGCCGCAATGTCTTTGTCGTTTCATAAAATTAATACTTTAGTATACCGCGATTAGTAAGCCATTCACTCAATGGGGAATCAAAATTGTGATGGCATGTCACTCGATCATCCATGGGTGGGCGGGGGATCTCAAATTATCATACCTGATCAAATGTCTCCTTTTCTGGGAACAGCCTTTATTTTGAAGGCATTTTTCTAAACTTTTAAAAAATTGTAGAAAGTAAATTATTTATCATTAATATTTTTAGTCAATATTTATTAAGAATGAAAAATACATCCATATTTGAATATTTGTATCGATTTTTAACGCTTCTGTGTTATAAAGGTATTCTATTCTGATCACTATAAATACCGCAAATTGCCCACTGCGTAGATCGAGTGCAATGATAAACTCACTCATACTCAACCTTAACCGTTTTTAATTCTGTCATCCAAATTTAAAAATTAAGTTAGTTATCATTTTGTAGAAAAAAGTTTTTTTTAATAAGTACATTACATTAGTAAATATATATTAAAATTTTGACATAAAAAATGAATGAAGAAACAGTCTAAGAAGTAAGGAAGTTCAGCGTATGTTTTCAGTCCGGAACATACTTATTTAATATCTTTTTTAATGTAATAATAACTCTCTCAAAATATTAAAAATCAAAATTATAATGAAATTTATATATTGCTGAGCACAGAATTTAAGCAAGTGGGATATGGATGGGTCTTAACCTAATGGAGTAATTTGTCCGTACAGTGTAAGGAGATGTTAAAAATTAAATTTTATTCATTAATTATTATTATCTTTCAATGCAATCAAATTACTTTTTATTATTAAACTAATAATTAAACATCTGAATTATCTGTTGTTTCTAATTTTTTGAAACTAGTTATAATTACCTTTTTTTTTTTTTAATCGTATCCTTTGTTTTTGCCTTTAAAAACAGAAATAAAGGTTATTAATAAACTGATCTTTTGTTTCAAGTCTTATTCTTTAGAAATAACTCAAAACAAAAAAGTTTTTTAGGGACAAAAAGTAAATATCAAAATTATTTTATGAACATTGTGTAAAAAAGTTAGATAAGCAAACTTTCGATTAGCTAATTTTTAGAAATATCACGATTTTCCATTAAATAGCTTTATCATGGAATTTATCTTGATAAATTATCTTTCTTCATAATATTCCTTAACGTTATTAAGTCATTTATCATGAAATCTTTCAGTTTTTTTAATATTATACTCTGTAGATAAAGTTAAATTTCATTATTAAGATAAAAAATTTCTGTTTTATTAAATACCTCAATACAGCGAAATGGGAAAACACATTTGTTGCCACATGCACATTTGTTACCCATACTAATTCGTATGGGTAGACTCTGCTCCGTTTCCCGTGATATCTTTGTTCTCATAAATTTCTACTATGTTCCATACTATGACTCATGTTACGAGAAATGAAATTCGCTGATAATCCGGCACAGTCGCCAACTAAATTACCCACCTACTAGGCTGCCCTATCTTCCATTCGATACATTGAATTATATTAATTTTTAAATTAATTTTATTAGATTTACTTTCGTATTTTATATAATTCTGTAACATTTTCTATCCAATAATCTCCATAATACAAGTCTATGTGAAATATTATCCTAATCTACCGTGTTAAGAAAATCTTAAATTTTGACTAAGTTACAAAGTTTGCAATTTAGTGTACTCATAATCCCTATTCTAAAATTGCTGTTCTAAATTTTGAAAATTTGTAGCAAGGAAATTATTTATCCTGATTATTATCTTTTTAGTTCTCATTTACTTAGAATAAAAGAAAAAAGAAGAAAAGATTCTAATATAGCCATTATCATAATATCTATTTTAAAACTGGTACAAATTCTTTACGTTAATTTCTTCTAAGGCTAATCTTGCTGGCCTGTTCCGGTTTATTTGATTGAAAACATTCTTCAATTCTCTATGAAAAACGACAGCATATAAATATTTGATAGTCATTTTGTGACTTTTCTAGCCATAAGTTTTTTTTTTTTCTTTTCCCTAAACAGAATTTTCTTTATGTATATATTTTCGACATACATTTAAAAATTATATGAATGTGTTTTTCTAATCGATATGATATGGTTCCTATTGTATTTAAAAACTTGCTCATTTAATTATTTATTCAACAGGTAAAGATAAGAATAAATTTTATATAGTCAGTAAATGTATTTGTTAGAGACCGATAAATTCCTTCATGTTCAAACGTAAATGATGCGTGATGTAGTAAACCGCAACGTAAAACGCGTGACACGATATGTTCAATATGGAAATGATGTGTGTTTTATATTGACGTTTTTATATGTGGTCCGAGTACTTGATAAAGTAATTTGCACTTTAATATAGTATTTGATGGACACTGACAAGTCCAATCAAGCAGTATATGCCAAGCGCAAATCATTTAAATATGTATTTAAAATATAGACTTTAAATAACTTTAATACTTCATTAATTCTAAAGGTACATTAAAAACAGCAAAGATCAAAAACAAAAGTTAAGTATTAGAATTGTAAGTTACCCCATGCATGAAATTATAGAATATAACTTTAAATGTGATAACTTTTTTATATCCTACAACTTGGTGAAACTATTAACTTATAATATAAAAAATTACTATGCTTAGCACTACGAGAAAAAAAAAAGAAAAAAAAAAGAACAATAAAACCCCTATATGAAATGAAAAGTAAACAGAGTCATTGATCATTTTTTTTATTTTACAAACATTTTATTTTACAAACAGACTATTGAAAACTATATTCCTATAAAAGACACAAACATAATACTTGTGAATACAATACATCATGATAAACCAATTCGTTATGAGTAATGTAGAAAAATCAGAAATCCTGTTGCAATACAATGGATCTAAAGGAGCTAAGAATTATCTTTATCAACTTTTTAACATGTTCACTTGTATGAACAAAACAAATCGTTAGCCTATATTTGTCTTTTATAACATGCTTGATATTTAGATTTAAAATCCATTTATTATCTAACCATCTCAATAAATAAAAATTCGAATGAAAACTAACTAATTAGCCAAAAGAAGGATGTTTTTAGAAGAACTGGCCAAACCAATTTTTCATACATTTAGGTAAGGCTGGAAATCAAAAGTCGCATGATATTATGCAACATAACTATAAGGAAATAACATAAAAGACATAATACATAATAAAAGAAATAATACATCGTCATAATATCAACATCTGCTATAAATTTATAATAGATCAATAATAATGCACATTATATTTTCTGCCCATCAAATAAAAATTACAAAACAAATATATTGTGTAAAAAATTATGTATATATATATATATAATTTTGAAAATATGTAAAGACTTGAAGACAAGTGGGCGTGGTCAATAAGAAGAAAAAACAGTAATAAAAACAAAGAAATAACAAGTTAAAGAAACGAAGAACAATTGTAAAAACAACACTACATGTGAAAAAAATATCCTTCCGCTTCCTCATCAGTGGGTGGGAGCAGCAGAACAGACAATAAAGTAAATTAAAAAAGGCCTAACAAGTTTCGGAAACATAGCGAAACTAGCATACTCCCAACAAAAATCTACGAAATTCTAAAACAAGATTAAATTACTGGTAAATTATATATAACAATAGTAATGTAAATTAGATATAACAATATCAATGCTTCATAAAAGCAACATTAACTAAATTAATTTAATAGTCCATAACCAAATCAATTTAATAATCCAGAAAATACAATAAAAGGACATGATAGATCGTCATGTTCCCACCCAGACCTGAAAGGCAAAAAGATATTGTAATGAACTGAAATATATTGAACTTACTGCATTGTAAAAATAGGTCTTTAAAGAGAAAGAAGCAGATGCACATGTAGTAGCTCAATACTGGCGCTGTCTTGTCCGGTGTTCCAATATCATAGTCAAAACTCTCCGAGTCGCTCAGTACCAAGTAGCTGCAGTCCAACAGAAGGCGTTCCATAAGTTGGACTTTGGCCATGAGTCTTCAACAGCAAGCACCACCAAACACCAAGTACCGTAAGTGAAAAAACTTTACCGTTGCTATCACCACAATCGCAAACATTTATTAAAATTATTGGTGTAAAACTTTATGAAATTCAATGGATAGTTATTATTGTAAAAGAGATTAGCATTGAATTTAAAAACTTGTTTATTGTAATTTGAATGTTTATTGCATATCTTATAAAATCTATTTAGTTGACCAATTAAAATATTAATGTTTTTTTTTTTTTTTTTTTTTTTTTTAATGCAAATTGAGACCCGAGAGTTTCATGTGCAGTACAGTCGGCAGAAAAAGTACCCGAGCACTAGCAAACATTCCTATGTAAAAAATAAATAAATAAATAAATAAATAAAATAAAATAAAATACACTTAATATAGTTTTATTAAATGAATAATTGTCGAATCCTGTTCATAGTGAGTCCTGTTCTTAGTGAAATTTTCACAAAAGCCTATAACTATAGTATGACGGAGAATTCATTTATTCAAATTAAAAATGAAATGTTAGTTTTTCAGAGACAAAATTTAAGAAATAAAATGTAAGCGTTTAGTAAAGATTTTATTTCACTTTAATTATCCGTGTGTATTTTCTGTAATTAAAAGATATATTTCTGTTTCATTTCTACATCTATTTCCGCAAATGAAACTCCTTCATGAAAGAATCTCGTGTGCGTTAAAAGATGAACTAAAGTCACAGGTCACTAATGGACAGCTACTGTGTTCTAGTCTGAATCTATAAAAATATCTACAGCCGTACAAGGATTACCTTTCCATGACTCGACAGAATTAGATAAATCAAAATAGCGTGTTGAAGATTGTGAGAAGGAAAAAATTGCCCAAACAAACTTTAGATAAGGTATTTTTAGAGATGTCATGATTTTTCTTTCGGTGGATTTATGAAGGGACTTATCTTTAAATTATCTTTTCAGTACAATCCTTCTTAATCCCGTTAAAGTTATTTATCAAATGATTTTAAAATTTTTGTAGATAAATTAGTTCTTTTCTATCAAAAAGAAAAAAAAAAAAAAGGAATGAAATTACTGAAATAAAATTAAGTTATAGTGCAAAATAAAAAACTAGTATGTTATGGTCATTAAAAAAAAAAAAAAAAAAAAAAACTTTTTGTATACTTTACTATAAAATCACGCAAAAGAGCTATTTACAAAAACTAATATTTTTCAAAATTATTTGCCATGATGAATTCATATGATTTTCATATCATAGAAGTATAACACTAAAAGTCGAAAAAAAAATCAATTTTGTGCCTTACAGACGACATCTTAAAAAAAGTTTCCTTCTCTGTCTATATATATATATATATATATATATATATATATATATATTATTTTATTATTGTTATTACAATTATTATTAGAGAAAAATTTATAATTTTGTTTTAATTTATTACTGATCTAAAGTTCAAAATTCGTTTTAAAGGTATTGACGAGTTCTGGAAAATATTCATACTCAAAATTTACACCCCAAGGAAGAAGACGGGGAGGCAATCCTCCTTCTTATACAAAAATAAATTCTGATTACCCATTATTATTACATACAATAATTTTTTTAATTTTTCCTATCACAATGATTAATTAAAAATAATTCTCATTGTGTACATTTATATGCAATTTTGCCCTATACAGCCATATTAAAACCTATGAAAATAATTTAAAAATAAAAAGGGGGATGACAACGGTATTGAACGATTTGCCCCAAAATTTGGATCTATCAAAATCCAATCACATACAACGTATCACAAAATTTTGCACATTAGTTCTCGAGTTAGAATTGACAGATAACTTGTACCCATATCATACACATACGGACAGGCATTTTCTAAAAATGGTCGAATAGTGTTCTAGACCTTTCAAAACTTGTAAATTAATCGACAACAAAATCGAAATTTTTTACAAATGTGTATTTTCTCCAATAGAATATAGAAGAATGTAATAAAAATATTAGTAGAAATAAAGAAAAGTTATAATTCACCTGCTACAAAAAAAAAAAAAAAACTTTCCAAGATATTAAAAAATAATAATAATTTAATAAAGTTTAATTAACTTCATTTAAACGTTAATTAAGCGCTGTAATGTCACAATCATCACAAAATAATGAAAATTAATTTCAGTAAATTAAATTGTAAGACTGTTTTGTTATTGTTTTAGTATAATATCTAAACTTCTTACGCTATATTCCAAAGCAATATTCAAAACATTTCTACGAGTATTACTTACTTTTCTAGATTTTTTTTTTTTTTTAGACTGTAATTGGCTGAACTGATACAATTTTGCGAAAACTGTTTATGTGCTTTACCTGTTTAAAATTCAAATTCAGCACAGATGTTGCAGATAGATTTTCGTTAAACTACAGATAGATATTAGTTAAACTACTTTTAGAAATATTTTTTATTTTTATTTTCTATCAATATATAATAATATACATCGGTCAAAAAATCCAAAGACAAACCCCCAGATAGCATCGCAAATAAAATATTTGTATGTAGGTAAGGTAGTACAAACCTTCAAAAGATACACGTGAAAGTTCCATGATATTTCGACCGCTCGTTACCAAGATATTGAAGTTTTAGTGACTCTACTTTTGATATTTTCAAAATGAGGGGCAAAACTGAATTTCATGTGTTAAATAAACATGTTTTTTTTTTTTTTTTTTTTTTTTGTTGTTGTTGTTGTTGTTGTTGTTGTTTTTGATGGGCAAAAATACTGTTCATTACTTGTAACACTTTTTAAGCCATTGTTGAGTTTCAACAATATTTTTGGAGAACCGGCCGTGCGGGAATGACAGCTGCTGGCACGGCCGGCTTCTTTATGCCCTACACAGTTTCCTCTACATCCTTCACGTGGTATTTCTAGGCATGCATTGTACTACAAAATTTTTCATATTCGTTCCCATTTACACTATTTAAATTTTGGACAGGCGTTCTCCGATCACCTTGTACAGAAAAAGTTAATAATTTAATATATATGTTTAGTTTAGCTATTTAATTTTATTTATTTATTTATTTATTTATTTACAACGTGGAAACTTATAGTAACAATGACTTTTGTCTCGAATGAGCCATATTCAGAATAGCAATTTCTTCATTTTTTTTTCTTTTTAACACTTATTAGAACACCACAAACGTCCATGCCTGAACCAGGATTCGAAATCGAGACCTGGTGATTCAGAAGGCAGCACCCTACCGACCGAAGCTATTTAAATGTTCAGTGCAAAGAAAATAAAATATATACGATTATAGTTACACATATGTGGCATAAGAAATAAAATTTTCATAAATTGCAGTAATCTTTCCTAATTTAGAACATTGTTATATATATATATATATATATATATATACAGTACTGGCCAGAATGGATGACTCACCACAAAAAACTGTGATGTTTATGAATGCACAAGAATAATTGCATTTAACTAAGTATTTATTTAATAGGAATTATTAATTTTAGTTATATAAGCACAGTATACATACATAATTGAGAAAGGGTTCAATACTTGGTGTGGAAACCTTTTTTTTTTTTAGTACAGCTTGGATACGATCAGGCATGGAAATACATAATTTTTCGCAATAGTCTGGTGTAATTTCTGTAATCCGCACTTGTTTTATAGTTTCTCTTAAGTCCGAAAGTGAAGTGTAGTTACGCTCAGCAACTTTGCGCTTTAAAATTACCCAACAGTTCTCGATTGTGTTTATATCTGGGGAATTTCCGGGCCACGGCCCAAGGATCTAAAACCCCTGTTTTGCAATTTATGTCTTAACAGATTTAGTCTGGTGGCAAGGTGCTGCGTCATGTTGGAAGTCTTTGCACTGGTTGATATTCATAAATGATGGTAACTTCTCTTTTAGCATATCGAGATAAACAGCTCCATTAATTGATGTGCCTTCAGGCATGAACCACAATCCATATCTTCCTTTGGCACAAATGGCTCCCCAGACCATGAGTTTTGCAGCATTCTTCCCGGTGGGAATAATGTAGCGTTGACAGTCTCTTTTATTGGGAGGCCGTCGTATGTTTCTACAAAATGCATAAAACAGCGATACTTGAGTCTCGTCTGAAAACATCACATGTTTCCATTGCTCCGCATTCCAACCCTGATACTTTTTACAAAATGTCAGTCGGTCAGCAATGTTTTTGGGAGACAATTTAGGCTTCTTAGTAGGCTTGTAGGACTTTAAATTGGTATTGAATAGCCTCCTGCGGATTGACCTTTGGCTAGGGATATCAACATCTTTTCGTAAATCAGATTGGATTGCTTTCGCTGATTTTCTGGGTAACCTCTTCGCTGCCAAAAGTATGGACTCGTCCATGCGCTTGCTTGTGCTCTTGTGACAACCTTTTGGCTTTGAATATCCATAATTTCCGGTTGTTTTGAAATTACTTATAGACCTGGAAACTGTCTTTTGTGCCAATTGTAATTTGGCAGCAATTTCCCGAGTACTATAACATTCTTCGCTCAGAATCTTTATTTGTGCATGCATTTCGCATGAAATTCTTTTACCAGGCATTTTTATATTATTTCACCCTTCTGCAAAAATTTTTACGTCAACACACGGCGAACACAACTAATGAATTAACGAAATGCCAAGCAAAAACACCTGCACTTTGGCAAACAGCTAAAACGAACATCTGGCGTCAATATGTCACTATGAATGGGAAAAAACAAGTGAGTCATCCATTCTGGCCAGTACTGTATATATACATGCAGAATTTCTAATAAATAAAGACATTAAGTTTAAAAAAAATATTTAGCTTATGAAAACTACCTAAGCTGCAAGTAATAATTAAGAAAGTCAAATATCATCTATGTTTGCATGAATTCAAAATCGAGTGCCACCAGAAACTAATACAAACAAGATACATTTATGCAAGGTATTTTTCTATTATATGTGTCGTCTCGTTGCAAAACCAGCGAACTTCTGAAATTTGAAAAATGAGTTTTTGTACAGTTTTTTTTTTTTTTTTTTAACTTCTAAGTAAACGTTTTCACCATCTAGAAACATGAAAACATGCCAAAGCCGATCCATACCTTTGTTATTAGAGTTTGAAAATCAAGAAGTGCTGCAAAATCAGTCACTGGTGAGTTTCAAAACTGGAAATCTCCATATCTGTGAGATCGAGATTCTGCTCCACACGACTAAAGCAGCACATTTGCTGATTAGGTAAGTGTCATCATGCTTTCTCTCGCCTGTGACTGCCCTTTTTTGGTGCACACAAAGTTTTCAATAATTGAATTTCCTGTTTTCTTTGACGATTGAGACATTTGTAGAATTATTTTCTAATCAATCAAGGAAGAGGAAAAGTGACCTTACGACGTGAAAAAAGAACAAAGCCAAAGTTCAAAGGTAATATACAATCACTTTGTAATAACAATAACATAATATTAATAAAAACATAATAGCACTTTAGTTAGCATATTATGATTAATTAATCAAATGTTATTAATTTAATAGCATATCTATGATGATTTAACAGGTTATAGCGAAGTGTTTATATAAGTTTGTTTACAATTCGAATGATTTTCCTCTGCATTAAAGAAGACCTCGTGATTAATGAATTTCAGAACGTCTGTGACTCATTTTCATAATTTTCTAGAATTACTTTGTTATGGATATCAGTTATTTTTTTATCAGATTTTTTTTTTAATCAGTTATTATTATTTTTTTTTCTCATAGGTAACAGAAATAAGCTATTTAATAATAATAACTAAACAAGCCATTTTGTGTATATGCAACTCTAAAAATTCAATATTCACTTAAAATTTAGCTAAATTAAATTCCGGTTTGTTACAGAACATGCCAACCCCAAAATAAGTTGCAGAGGCAGCCAAATAGGAAATAAAAATTTTATTAATCCTCTCCCGTTACTTGCTCTGCAACCTAATTTCAAGTTTTCAAATATACTGCCCTAACGATTACAAAACTAAAGTGTTTTTGGTTCCTACCTTATTTTAGCCGAGTGTGGCAAAAAATCAACTTTTTCTCAAAATTTTATTTTTCGGAAATGGTCGATCTTGCAACTAGACGGCACATATAATTAATAAATTTTTGGAAATGCTTTAATTTTTTAAGCACTTTGACCAATATTTCTATCGAAATCTTTTTCTCAATGTATTTCTCAATTCATATGTTTAAACTAATATTTGTCATGCAGAACCCTAAAACAGTAGCTGTTATAGCTGTTATAAAAATTTAAATATAACTATACACCCATAAATTTGAACAAAAGAGGTAATCTTATTACCAAGAAAAATTAATGAGCCTCTAGTACACTCAATAAGATGAAAAAATATCTCTCTTTTCCTACGACGTTTGATGCCAAACAAGTAGTAACGCTGATGGAAAAATCTATTCTCTAACAGCATATTTTTATGGCGTCAGCTTGCCATCGATGTGTAAGAAATGGGAATCTGTCATAAGTCCTCCCTCTTATAAGAATTTTCAGAGGGGACGGGTGCAAGAAAAGAACAAAGGAAAAGAGTTTACAACAAGTCTTAAGAGTATTCAAGCAAATGACGTGAATGTCGTTAAGTCTTATGATATATTTCATTCACAATAGAGAACTTACCCGTTTATGACTGAATATGCTACGTTAAATGGTTCGGAAAATATAGCAGGAAGATCCGCAGTGATTTGTGCCAGAAGACGTGTATGAAAATGCAAATGTTTCAAGTTTAAATTAGCTACTTGCAAGTAAATTACCGTAAAAAGTCAGCAAAAGTACTTTTTTTCATTTTTTGCTGTTTTTATACATGATAAAAATGAGAAATATTATATAGATTGGTTCAATTCCTCCAAAAATTGCAAAACTATTGAACCATTTCTATATTAAGAAAAAGGAATTTGTTCTTATTTTTAAATTGTCTGTCATAAATGTTGAAAAAAATGTAGCGAAATATAATCTAACCTTCAAAAATAACTGTCTTAAGAAGAAATTAAAAGTTATGGAAGTATTCTAATTTAAAAAATAAATGTTCATCTGTCCACTTTCATCTATATATATTTGCATAAACAGCATATATGCAACACCACATAATCAGTCGAATATATGTAAAATACAGAGAGTATGGAAATGCAATATACAGGGTGATTACAACTAGACTTCTTTTCTAAACAGTATCCTGCAGCTAAAGTGTAGGCGGATTACTACAAAAATTTGCTACATGGACTATACCTACGATGCACCCAAGGAATTTAAAATCAAAATTTCTGGTTTAAAAATGACCCTAGGTACCGCTTTAATTATAATATCAGCAGATTTAAGAAAAGACATAACCAACGCCTAATACATAAACAATTTCGTGTCATTACGTTTTTATAAATTTACCTTTTTGCACGTAAGTTGCGAGATTTAATTCAATTTCATTTTTTAATTCAATATTCCTAAAAATATTAGGGGGACCGGAAAATAATGTCGTTTTGAATTAATAAAATGAAACCGGAAATTTTTGTTTAACAGTGTTTACATGGTACTTTACAAATAACCATCTTATAAGTTACCTGAGAATATCTTAAATTTTATCCAGGATAAATTTCCGATGTCAGTATTTTAATTCAAAACGACATTATTTTCCGGTCCCCCTAATATATACTATAAGCGCATCTCGGTTAACGTCTGTATAAAAATTTGGTTGAAATTCTGTAATCTATTCACGGTAGGCGAGTTGAGTTAGTTAGTAGTTTGATTCCCGTGAATTTATTTCTACGAATAGATGCTTGAGGTATTTTTTTTTTCTTCAAGATGGCGATTCAGGTAATATGGAATATTAAATATTATCTGCAATTTTTGTAAAACCATAGCTTCCTAAACTGGATACCTGTTGCGTGCCTTGGAAACTTGGCAACAATTCAAATGGTAGACAGCGCCACCTGGTACACATTGCGCAACTTTTTTATTCAACTGTCACCAATAATTTTAATAAGTGATATGAGATACATATAATGGACGTTCCTTCGGTCCTATCCGCCTTTTATGTATATCAAATCCCACTTTTAAAATTTTTTTATGGCTTTTGAATAAAAAAGTCGCGCAATCCGTACCAGGTGGCGCTGTCTACCGCTTGAACTTAGAGACCATACATGAATTGTGACCGGACATTGACCCACCGGTGGATCCGCCATGTTTGTTCAGCTATTATTATAATACCATTACTTTAGGAAAATATCTTGAATGATTCTCTGCATGGTTTTCTGAAGATAAACCAAACTATTTCCCGTGATTTTAATTAAAAGAAAAGTGTCAGACTCTCGTAAAAGTATTTTATGTCCTACGGCGAACGAGTGGTCATTGAACAAGCGTCAGACATCTTTGTTCAATGTCCAGTCTCTCTCTATCAAGGGTCGCTACTTCAACTGTTGTCAAGTTTCTTAGCCACGCGACAGGCATCTAGTTTAAGAAGCTATGGTAAAACTTAAATGTTGATAATTTTTTCAATACTGTTCATTTTCAATAATAATTTCAAAATAAAATGTTTATATTGCAACTATTCATGACTTTCGGTAAAATATTACCCTATTTCATTTTATCTTTAAAAGAAATGAGTATTCCATATTTCACTTAAAAACTATTCCATATTACCCGACAATAGCTTTTTTTTTTTTTTTTTTTTTACTAAGAATTTTGCAAGTAAACTCTATTTTTGGTAACATAAAACCATCGAAACGCATACAACACTTGAAAGTTTCGCAATAGTCGAATGCACAATGATACAAAATACTGCAGCTTATTATGGTGAGTTCAAGTAGTAATGGCATTTCATATTCACACCAACTTTCTCCTAAGTTACCACATTGTAAACATTTTTTTAATCTAATACTTTTTAAATAAATACCATGAGCTGATCTCGCTCATGGTCTTTGCACAAATTTGGTTGAAATTTCACTTACGTATTTCATCTGAAAGAAGATGTTTACAGACATGTTTAAATATAGTCTTCTGTACGTGTATGTATATAATTTATGTACAGGTGTTGGACAAAATAATGGAAACACTTTCATTTTTTTTTTTTCTTCTTTTCAGCTGTTTTCTAAAAAGGTTTTTACGATAAGGGTTCATTCACAAATGAAAATTTGTATTATAAAAAAAGATGTTACACAATGAAACTTTATATACTATATTTGTGATTCATTTTTCTTTTTTTCACAGGTATGTACGACATATACTTATAACAAAAAAGAAAAAAATAATTGTTTGAAAAGAAAAAGGAAACTTTTTTTATGATAAAAATTTTCATTTGTGAATGACCCCTTATCGTAAAGGTCTTTTCAGAAAACAACTGAAAAACAGCTCATTTAATCACAGATATCTCTATTAATTTTTCTAATATTTAACTGGATTTTTTTATAAGGTACTCTACACAGTTGAGTATTAAACTATATTAAAGTTTCTTTTTTGCTACAGTCTGTGCAAGTGAAGTAATAAATTGTTTACTACAACTATCCATACCTCTTTGAATATTAAATGTATTTTTGTTTTAAACTATAGTATAATGATTTAGGCATATGTTGTCTTGCTTTCTGAAAGTTTCGTGAAATTTGGAAAAAATCCTTTAGAGGAATAAAGTAAAAATTTGTAAAAAAAAAAAAAAAAAGAAAAAGAAAAAGAAAAAGAAAAAAGAAAAAAGAAAAAAAAATGCATTTTTTAATAAAATATTTATAATTTATTAAATATTCGAGCTAACCATACACTCTACACACGTATAAAATATATCATTTATAACCACATCTAAAATTTGCAGATGAATGGACGCACTTAAAGATACAAGATAAGCACAAATATTTTTTATGTTATTGGATTTGTTGTCCGTCCCCTAAGGGCCATCATGACAAAATCGTTGCTGGAAAATATGAGGAGAGTCATGTTTTTCTTATTTCCAAAATTCAAGAACAACACAATAAGTAATTTTTGAAATATTCGACAAAACTTTAAAAAAAAATAAAGTGTTTCCAATATTTTGTCCAACACCTGTATGTCTGATTGTATATATGTAGGACTAAGTATATATTTATGAATAAATATACAGTCAATGTCCATTTAAAACAAAAGTTATTTTACGTTTTATTAATGTGTTAAAATAACGAAATAAATATACATAAATTTGTATCTTAAATTGAAAACAATTTATTTTAAAAATTTTAACTGCTACAATAATACATATTTTTTAAAAATTCTTCTTCTTCTTTTTTTTTTTTTTTTTTTTTTTTTTTTAAATAATACTTTTATTAACTTTTTCTTATGAACATCTTATAAATACCCGATATTCTATTCCACATTCTGAATTTCATAGAATTCTCAGCTGTGTCTACTACGGGATCTGGCCGTTGAAGTCAAATGAGCCGTAAATGGATAGGGTTGTCCATCACTAGTCTAGTGGGAACTCATAAAAATGTTATGCATTAACACAAAATTAAAAATTTAGCAAAATAAATTAATTATGTGTAATTAGTATAGTCATATAAAAACAAAGGATACAAGAAATCGGTTAAAAATAAGCAAAAAAAAAAAAAAAAGCAATATTTTATTTCCTAGTTCAAAATAACAAAAAAAAAAGTGACATAAGTTTCAATTTTTGTTAAACTAATCTTATTTTAAAACTGGGGGATTTAAATATTTGTAATTAAAGATATAAATAATAGGGAAGTGTAACACCAACTCTGAATCTTACTCCAGCCTATGCAAACTTATTTTCAGTGTTTAAATTTAAAAATGTCTGTTTCTGGTGCATTTTCCCTATTTTGAAACTAACATATGTAGAGGAATGCCAGATTTTTACTCTAAATTCATTTAATAAAGAGTGTAATCAGCAATAATGTACTTATAATAAAGTTTTACAAAGATAAACGCCCTCTTAAGGAAAAAGAAAAGCGTATATTTCGATGTAATATTATTGTATTCGCATTGCAATCCTAAATCTGAGTCTCACAAACTGTCTACTGCGAAAAAAAAAAAAAAAGAAAAAAGAAAAAAGAAAAAAAAGAAAGAAAGAAAGAAAGAAAGAAAAGAAAAGAAAGAAAGAAAATCTGGTAAAAGTCGCTTATATTCTATTCGTTAGAAAATGTCCGCCACACATATTTCGGGCCATTTTAAACTCCTCTAAGAATCAAAACATAACTGAATAACCTAATAAAATTATACTTTTTAAAACTAAAAAACATGTTTTTATTAAATGTCCTTTAAAAAGCACAAGCATCCGATCATTTTCATGAATTTTTCATATTGTCGTCGATTCCTGATGCGTCTGCAAAGTTTCAAATCAATCAAACATGATAAAGAGCTTGAAAATTATATTTCAGAACTCCATTGCATTCATATTTACATGCATATAAAAGAAAATAATACGAAGCGCAACTTTCAAGAAAGTTTTACCACTTTTAAAAATAGTTTGAAATTAGCAACAATTTATAAAAATCTTACCACATTTTTATTCGTGTAGAGATCTGGAATATCTATAATGTTTCACATATATCTTCCTCTTTTAACATCTTAAACGAACAAGTTTGTCGCCCACAATGAAATACCTAAAAGAACCATTAAATTAAAAAAAATATTTAATTTTCAAGTATCTTTTCAATATATATCTTACTTTTACAAAGTTTTTTGCCTTTAAAATCTTCTATCTTCATAAAAAAAAATTTATGCACCTTTTCTAGTACATTTCATGTTTTTTCCATGTATTTCTGAGTATATTCTTAAAATGAAATTCACAAAATGTATCATTTTCTCAAACTGAGAATATTTCGTTTTACTCTTCATAATTTTTTCTTTTACCAATTTTCATCATTTTCTAAATATTTTCATTTAGTTTAATCTTCTTAATTCCAAAACGTTTGTTTTTTACTTACAAAGGTTTCTGAAATTTTCTTTGATACGTTTTAAAAATAAGCATTTATGCTATTATTTATCATTTGTTTTTTACTATCTTGTGTATTCAAATGAAGAAGGTATTGGATTTGTAAAAAAAATTAACTTCCAGTTTTCGATACTTATACACATTTTAAGATGTCCTGAACACGATTTAACCATTTGATTATCGTCTGTTTTTCTTTTTTTTTTTTTTCCTTTTTTTCCATTTTTTTTTTTTTTTTTTTTTTTTTTTTTGTGTGTGTGTGTGTGTATGTGTGAGTGACAAAATTTAATTCTTTTTCTTTTTTTCTTTTGAATTATCATGAATTTTTAAATTAAATTACAGATTAGTTGTAAAAATAATTCAATGTCGAACATACTTATGATTATATAAGTTTAACATCTTTCTACAGTTTCCATAATTTTCTTTTGAAGTTTATACTTTTAAGTACAAATATCTGAGATACTACATTTCTTTACGACTTAAACATATAGGTTTAATTGTTGGTATTGAAAATATAATTTTGTTCATTATGTGTTTTTTCTGGAGACTTTACCAAATTCTTTTAAAATAAGACTCTTACATTAAAAAATGTCGGCTTAAAACTTATCTTTATAAATCGTTTGTCAATATAGATATAAATAAGCTATCAGCAACATAGAAATATCAAAGAAAAATCGCAGCTTTCCAAATCTTTCACAAAGTAAGGTATAAGCGTTTTTTGAAGCTCTGTACATTCTAGATTCCAGATAGGGAGAAAAAAAAATCGAAGTTAAGGGGATGAAGTCTTCAACGCACACCGAAAGAAATCAATGAGTTTCTTTGCTCATATAAACGTTAAGAGCTTAAAGGATAAGGAGATGTGTCACGGCGGCTCTAACGTAAATATGATTAATGGGTTGAAAAGAATTTGAGAATAAATACCACTAATATATATTTCGTAAAATGCAAATTGGAGCTCTAAATCTGGATTTTTTAATATAAATTATCTATTTAAAACTTACTGTCTCTTATACTACTGTTAAAAATAAAATGCAAGCTATGTTTATAGGCGTAACTTATTAGGGAAAAAAGAGGGCAATAGTCTTACTCCCAAAAACTTTCAGAAAAAGATATATAAATAACCATATGAAAATAAGAAATTGTGATAACAACTATGAAATATGAGAAAGGGTATCTAAAATGGATTTATGTAACAATTTTCAAGAAAATCTTTAGAGCCGTTTATGAGATACCAACTTTACCAAAACTTGGAATACTTAATTATTGACAGGAAAACAAAAATTTCATACAAAAGGATATTTAAAAGGGAGATAATGTCAAGTTTAGAAAAAAATCTGTACAGCTGATTTTAAAGGAACGCACTTGTGAAACCGGAAACTGAGCTATTTATACTGGACGCTTGTCAATTTTCCTGAACTAACCAACTATGTAATTCAAAAGGACATCTAATAGAGTTTTTATATAGCAACTTTGAAGAAAATAGTCGTTTTTGAGATACGGACTTACGTCTCACTTCCGGTTTCCGATGACTTACTTCTGTTTTTTCAATTTTCACCAAAATTTGGAAAATTTATCTGTACACCAGACCTGTGCCAATTCTGAAGTTTCGTAATTCTATCTTTATTAGTTTCGGAGGTATGATAGTCAGAAGATTCCGCACATACATACATACACACACGTACTGACCAATTGCTAAAAACTACTTTTTTGGACACAGGAGGCTTTAAACCGTGTAAATCAGGTGAAAACTCGATATTGAATTTTTGGGCCGAATACAATACTTCCATTACTTACGGTAGTAGGGTTATGAAAGTAAAAAGAGAGAATGGCATACGAAAAGCAATTAGTTCTAAATTTTAACGTTTTAGGTGTCATAATATAAATGGGTTCGACTACAAGTAACATTTGAATAGTAATACGACGGCTGTGGAGTGAATTGCGTGTTAAACCTACTGTACATAAATATGAATCGATTTTTACAGAAACAAGAACGAAAAGTTATGCGGTTCGCATAGATTATTGAATTTTTCAACTGTACGTGCTCGTTGTATCCTTTAACATTCAATGTATTTTGCCTATATGATCACACTACGGACAGACAGAAGGATAGCCCCCTATCACGCCCTTTCTCACGGGTTATGGCACATTTCAAGCATGCCTTTATAGGTTCCACCGACGACGCTCACCCCTGTGCCCTTGTGGTGAGGAAGGCACTGCTTCCCATTACTACTTCAACTGTTCCCTTACCCCCAGTTTTCACCTACGAAACCCATCCCCAAGACCAGTAAACTGGTTAGATAATATCATCACTAGACCCTTCCTAATCCAAAAACTAAATAAAATCTACGCATTTTTAAAAGATATTACTAATTTAACAGATTAACCTCCAAGCTTCTTCCTACTGGCTCAAGTTTCAACCTACATGAGTGATCCTCCCAAGCTACTCAGTTCTGCAGCACTACTCCAAACGTGTACAACAACGTTACCAAATTAACCACTGTTGCCCCTTGTCGCGTGGGGCGAAAGCCCGGCAACAACATGCAAATGTCAAAAAGACTTTTATCAACGCTCCTAAACCAACTCAAAGACTAAAACGAATGAACTGAAATACCTAATTATGGACTCAGCTAATGAAATCATAGACTAAACTTCTCATTGCAAAGTCTTAACAAAGCTATTTTTTCCTCCTTGTGCCCTCTGTCGAGTGGGGTTTAATCCCGGCACACCTGCTATAAATAAATTATCGACCTCTGTCGGTTGAGGCTCAATGCCAGGCGAATTTTGTAAACGCTTGTTGAATTCTCAATAAACGCTCGGAGCAGTTCCCTCTGTCTCGGACACTTGTTGCCCGAGACACTGAAGCGTTCAACATCGCTTCAAGAGCGATGAGCGGGGACTGTCCCCTGTTCAGACAAAAGGATAGGAAGACTAACAGATAAACTATTGGAATTCATAATTAATCTTAAACATTATCTGAAAGTGCTAAGAACACTTAATACAAACAAAAATGCAATTCTAGCAAATTCAGTTGTAGCCCTCAATGTATCTGAATATTTTAGTGTAGCCCTGATAATCTTAATACTAAACATACCATGCGCAACAGAAAGCTTTTTTTTTTCATGTTAATCGTAAATTGGAATTTCATAATGATTTAACATAGCATTTTATTTACAAACAAATTAAATTAACATATATTTTTTTAGATTATTAGTGGCATATTTCACGAAGCATATGGTCTGAAAACCATTTATCCTTCGCGTACTGGAATATACAAAAGAATTTAAGGCTGTAATACTTGAAAATGTCTCATAGTGCATTAAAATTCGAATATGATTTTTATGCTGTGCTAAATTTAAGCACAATATTTTATCAAGTTTTTCAATTTACGTACATTATATAGAATTATACAAAATTAGTCGAATAATTTTCAATGAGTGTTGTGGGTGGAGGTATTCTGAATGTACTGTAGAAAAGTTAATTTATTATCAGCTTTATATGGTCTAAGAATGTAAATACAGCATTTAAACGAGGAGGAGTTTGGGCGGTAGGAACAGTATAAAAAATTTCTGTAAATTTACTGTAATAATTATCTAAAGTCTCTGTAAGTTTACAATAACTCTTAGTTAAAAGTAAGTAACCGAGATTCTCAATTTTTATTCTGCATTTTTATCTTTTTTTTTTATTTTTTTATTTTCTCGATAAAAATTTAAAGTAAATGTTTCTGCTTTCTAAGTCACAAATTTATTCTCACCAATAATTAATTAATTTAAAATATAAAACTTATTTTGTAACATCTCCGTTTATTTGTCTCTGTAATTTCACGTACGACTAAATCACTGCCAGTAGTTTTCTGTTGAAATTTTATCAGCGTAGTCCACTTATACAGAAATGCATATCAAATAAAACTATTTCTAAGATTTACAATGTACCACTTGTATACTTTAAACTGTAATAAAAGTTTAAGAGTAAAAGAAAGTTGTGTGAGTGCCGCACAAGATTTTTTTTTATCGGTTCTTATGAATTTTCTTCCTAATTTTATGGAGCACAAACTCATACATTCTATAAATATATACTAATACATATATACTCATATTTTCTACAAAAATATTCGTATAATATAGCATCCAACTTTTCTCATTTTTAAATCAGATTTGTCTCACTTGTATCTTTAAAAAGGAATCTACTATATATATTTCCAACGGTTAAATAAACTGAAAACGGTTATAAAAACTATACGGTATGAAAGTCTCCTTGAAAAACGAGATAATTAGCGCCTATGGTATTACGTTTAAGATATAATATTAGTGACTTCAATATAACTACACTGTAAAAAAATAACTATTACCAGCTGCAAGAAACTCTCTGTGATTGGAGAAAATAACTATTTTCTCCAATCACAGAGAGTTTATTGCAGCTGGTAATACTTATTTCTTTAAAGTGTATGCCTGAAAACCAGATAAGTAAAACGCTCATGTAGCAGAGTCCATAAATGTAACTGCTTTATAGCGCTTAAGATTTAATAATTAACTGCTTGCTAATAATAAATTGAGCGGTTTTTTTGTTTCCTAAGCTCATAGATGGAAGGATTCCACTTTTTCTGCCATCAGTACTTTAATACAGAATTTTTTATTATATTTTTCCAGTTACTTTTTGTGATTTTATAGGGCAGGAAATTTTGTAGGAGAATTTTGGTGTCAAAAAAAAGTGGAACTTTTCATCCCTGTAAAATGCACCCATAATGGTATTTAAACTATATTAGAAACCTGAACTTTAAAATTAATAGATAAATTGATAACTATAAATGATAAATCATTTTAGATTGGACGCCACATTTTTGCTTCTTACTTGTTACTGAAATATATGTATTAAAAGAGCTGTATTGTACCAATTAATCATAAAAAGGTAGACTGAAAATGCTAGAAAATAAATAGATAGTAGATAATTAAATTAATTTTAATAAGTACAGTACAACTGTCATAGAGATTGTCTCATTATTTCTTTGTTACGTTTATCTTTTACAGAAAAACAGAGTTGTTTGACATATATTTCAGTGTTAGGAGGACGTTGCAGATATATCCATAGAATGTTTAAACTTATTATTTAAAAAAGAAAAAAAAAATCAAATTATTTAGAAAGTTTTCGTTTACACCATTGTTTGAAACTTATTTAATTTAATTTAATTAATATTGAAAAGCCCTGTATATTTTTAAAAATTGTATACGCAACAAATAGCTTACTTTTACTAATAGTTTAATTTAATACAATAAATAAGAAAATAGTAAAAGAAAAAAGAACATTATGTAACTTGAAATGCTCTTTAAACACTTCTCTAATCGCCCGTTTTATTACTTTCTCCTACCCATAAGGTAGAGAAAGTATTGTTTTGGGGTCAAATTTTCGAACGCGAGTTTTTGTTATATTTACATGTTCTGAGGTTCCCTGAATACAAAAATCATGTTTTCAGCAAATGGTCTGTGTGTGTGTCTGTGTGTGTGTCTGTGTATGTGTGTCTGTGTGTGTGTCTGTGTATGTGTGTCTGTGTGTGTGTGTCTGTCTGTTATCCGCATATCTAAAGGACAAATAGTAGCAGACATTCCAAACTTGGTTTTCTAAATGTGTATCATATAGGGATGCCATAGTAAGCTTTTCGTTAAGATCAAGCAAATGGTTCGTGTACAGGAACAATCAAGAGAATTCTAATACATTACGTCTATGGGGGAAATTGCAGGTAAGTAGAGTTTAACGTCTATAGACTGCACTAAACCAAACGAAACGAATATGTATTTTTTGTAATAGAGATGTCAACTGTGAAAAAAAAAATTATGTATGTAGGAACCTCGCATCTCCCCACCCCCCTGGGGGGGGGAGTCCCCCACTCGAGAAGAGTAATTTTTCACGATGGGTATCTTTCAAAAGAGCTCACCATACCTTTAAAACGAATGGTTGAACCATCGATCTGCGATCATTTAAAATAAAGTTATCGATTTTTTTTATTTTTAACAAAAAAAAAAAAAACTTAGAAAAAAAATCGTTTTTTTTTTTTTTTTTTTTTTTTTTTTTTTTTATCTTGAGAATAAAATGGTCTTTTTTCGGATATTTGGTGTTATACTACTTCTCTAATATGGAAATCGTCTGCATTATCATAAAAGATAATTTTTTTAAATAATAATTTTAGTAAATTATTTTTTAAGAACAGAATTTTTTTTTAATAATTAAAATTCTATATAAATTATATCCGAATTAAATTCTATATAAATGTAGGTACTACATTAATGAAACGGGGGGTTGAGGGGGACGGTAGCCCCCCTCACAGAGAACTAATTATCATATAAAACTCTCCTGAAGCCTAATTTGAATTGTTTAACACAAGTTTACATAACATCGTTATCTTACCTCTTAATCTCCAATCTGTATTTATAGCATTAAATTTCAGTGTAAGAGAAAGTCGTGTTAGTGATACACCAGATTATTTTTACTTTCTCATACCCATAAGGTATAAAAAGTATTGTTTTAGGGTCAAATTTTCGAACGCGAGTTTTTGTTATATTTACATGTTCTGAGGTCCCCTGAATACGAAAATCATATTTTTAGCAAATGGTCTGTGTTCTCTGTGTATGCATGTGTGTCTCTGTGTGTGTCTGTCTGTTATCAGCATATCTCAAAAACAAACTATGGCAGAAAGTTCAAACTTGGTATGCTAAATGTGTATCGTATAAGGATGCTACACTAAACTTTTCGTTAAGATCAAGCAAATGGTTCGTGTACAGGGACACTCAAAAGTATTCAAATACATTACGTCTATGGGGGAAATTGCAGGTAAGTAGAGTTTAACATCTATAGACTGCACCAAACCAAATGAAACGAATATATATTTTTTTGTAATAGAGATAGTCAACAGGGAAAAAAAAAATGTGTTTGTAAGAGCCTCGCCTCCCCCCCCCCTGGAGGGGAAGTCCCCCTTCGAGGGTAGTAAATTTTCATGATGGGTATCTTTCAAAAAAACTCGCCAATACCTTTAAAACGAATGGTTGAACCATCGATCTGCGATAATTTACAGCAAAGTTATCGATTTTTTTTACTTTTAACGAAAAAAAAAAAAAAAACTTAGAAAAAATGTATTATTATTATTATTATTATTATTATTATTTAAATATTGAGAATAAAATGGACTTTTTTTTTTTTTTTTTTTTTTTGGATATTTGGTGTTATACTACTTTTCTAATATGGAAATCGTCTGCATTATCATAAAAGATAATTTTTTTGAATAACGATTTTAATAAATTATTTTTAAAAAACAGATTTATTTTTTAATAACCGAATTAAATTATATATAAATGTAGGTGCGTTAATGAAACGGGGGGTTGAGGGGGATGTAGCCCCCCTCACACACAACTAATTATCATATAAAACTAACTCTCCCGAGGCCTAATTTGAATTGTTTAACAGATGTTTACATAACATCGTTACCCTACCTCTTAATCTCCAACCTGTATTTATAGTATTATATTTCAGGGTAAGAGAAAGTCGTGTGAGTGACACACCAGATTTTTTTACTTGGGGAGGGAGGAGAGGTGGAGAGCTCCAGACGAAGAATTTGTGCTATTCATAAAAATTATATCTTAATTTCATTCTGTATGCTACAGTCGAAATATGTTAAACTGTACCGACAAGATATTTTCTGGTAGATACAATGTATTTGAAAACTTTTCGATGTAAATGGACACGAACTATTTGTTTGATATCAATAAAAATTTTCATGTAATATCCACATATGATGCAGATTTAGGATACCAACTAAATATATGGTTGGAAGTATATTTAGAGGGGAACAGTTTTGCTAAAATGAGGATATTGTTGCTTAAAGGTTTCAAAGGCATCGTAAATAATTTTTTTGCCATCAAACGATTGTAAGTGTTTTTAAAACTTTCATATGGACCAGCTATTTGAAAATATTAACCGAAGGTTTCTACACCTGCTTCACAGAACTAAGCTCAAGTGCTTCACTTCATGCTGAATTAATATTCAAGCTATTTAATGTAATGCCAAAATTTTCATTAATAAAATTATTAAACTATCTCATTATGAGTTCTGTATAATTTTAAATGGTAAGTATTGGGCAAGGCAATACATTAATTAAAAAAAAAAATAAAAAAAGAATTATTTTGAGAAATTATTTAATCATTATATCTCTACTGGACTTTAAATGTCCCACTAAATTAAAAATTATGTAAAATTAAAATTATAGAAGGAATGTACTTTAATATTATTTTATTGCACTAGACGCTATATGAAGCTATTTTTGTTTAAGAAAGGGTTTAGAAAGAAACGTGCAATTGTCATTTTTCATAATCATCACCTATTTTATGATTAATTTATATATTTTTCTTAAGGTTTTACAATCAATATTAGAGCAAAATATAAATATCCTAAATATTCGATTTCTTTGATAACCTTTATAAATATTTTACATCCCGATCTTTTCTCACCCTATATCTACAAATAGTACACCAAAGTACAATTTCATTAAATCCTCAATTTTTACAATGATGAGGTGATTTTTAATTTTTGTTGTCTATATCTTTAAAAATTCATCTTAACCAACTAGAAAAAAAAAATGCGCTTGAAATAAAATTGATAATTTCGGACTTAGAGAGTTAAATTATGCTATAATACTAATTCCTAAGAGGGAAAAAAATCCGATTTCATTATCATTCACAGTCTAGTAAGAAATAACTGAAGTTTCAATAAATTCTTCAAAGACATCAGATAAATAATCATCTAAATCGCTTTGTTCCGTTTTCGCCCAGAATACATTCGACCCATTTGATAAAAATGCTTCTTATTAGAAAAAATATCTGATAATTTTGGTTTCTTTATTGGCGATATAGCGGACTTAGAATTCATTTTGCTACAAACGAATTCTTTCTAACTTTTATGACCCTCATACAGTTAATACCAGCATTATCGTTAAAAAAAGGTCATATTTTTTCCTGCACTAATAGGGCTATTGATTAGAATTGCTCTCATTTCTATCGGAAGAAAAACTTATTATGTCATCAGCTATAAATTAAGTTTGAAAATAAATTCATTACATTAAAAAAAAATAAAAAAAAAAAGTAAAGAAAAGAAATATCATCTGTGAAAATAATTTACGGCAGAAATAGTTTTTATAATAATTTTTCTGGAAAGTTTTTTCTTATTATTTCTTTCGGCTTTTTATTTTATTTTATTTTTTAATGAGAATTATTCTGAAGTGTTATTTAACTGAAACTTTATTAATGAAAAATATAAATTTGTGAAACGAAAATTTTTTTTTAATTATATGCAAATTTTTATGCTTGGTTATATATTACTATAGATAACTCTCTTTTTCTCTTGCAATACGTTTTTTTTTTTTTTTTTTGCACACTTTTGTTCAGACAATTTACTTTACCGCAGCATCTCAGTAATGCTGATACATAGAATCAATCAGATTAAATTATGATATTTTGGATGTATTTTATCATTCTTTTATCAGACAATTTAGATTTAGGTTACAGTTAACTCTGAAAATAAACAATAGTCGTATGCATTAAAATAAATAAGTAGACAAGATCTGATATTAATACAACATCAGATTTTGAAAAACAGTTTAGCACCAAACATATAATCCATATTATTTATTTATATATATGTATATATATATATATTTTACTTTATTTTAAGCTGAATCAAAACTGCAAATTTAGAAAGTCTTTATTCATCAACCTTAATTAATTTTAGGAAATTTGGAGTGAAAGGATGATTTTTATACCAACTATGTGAAAAATACGAGAGCCGGGAATCGAACCCGGGCCTTCCGCTTTACGCGCGGATGCTCATTAATTAAGGTTGATGAATAAAAACTTTCTAAATTAGAATTTCGTGGTCTATTGGAGTTGTGCCACGATTAATTATGTCACTTGATATAGCTGCGTTTGCAGACTCGGTGACCTTGCCAATGTATATTATGTGAGAAATGCCTAGCTAGTTATCACCCAGGGTAGCTCAGTGGTGAACATCCGCGCGTTAAGCGGAAGGTCCGGGTTCGATTCCCGGCTCTGATATTTTTCACATAGTTGGTATAAAAATCATCCTTCCACTCCAAATTTTCTAAAATCAAAACTGCAAAATTACTTCTTTACATAGGCATCCAAAATTCACATTATATGCAGTATGTCATGATTGATGAGAAGGAACCGAAACTCAAATTAAGTTATAGTTTTATAAAATACTACAGTGCGTAAAATCAAAAATAAAAACAAATTGTTACAAGCAAATAACTTTATATTTCTTATCAAACAGTTTTAAAAATCGATTTTTTTTTTTTTTTTTATCTATATTGTTTGCAAAATCTTGTATTATATTTTACATGTAAGCGTTTTGTTGAAGAAGTACATAGAGAAGGAAAAAATTGCAATCATATTTCTTTCATCGAAATAGCTTATGTACTATTACTGAATTTCTGTACTTAAAAGCATGCATTACACAAAGCAATTCGACCCAATAGGGGAAGCTAATAATCGAGGTTTTCCCGTGTTATAAGAGAATCCCCTTGTCCATTATTTGTTCCCCGTCTTTTGTGGGTGGCAATACGATACGCGCAGTTGAAAGCACTTGTACGTGATATGAAAACTTCTTGAAGACATCAAGTCTAGAAAAGTCAAAGGAAACGGGAAAACGTTACAATTCTTGCATGTAAATATGCCTTTAGGATGTATTTTACGTTCTTTTTTACGTAAAAATATTTCTCCAATTGCATGTATTTTTCATATCTGTATAAAATAAATTTGCGTTGTTTCCATTTCCTTTCTTTTCCCTTTCCTTCTAAGAAGCAGTATCTTAAATAATTTGGTTGTTAACAGATCATCGATTTTTTCCTGTTTTTATTTTTATTTAAGTTGTGTTGCCTAAGGCTTGAAAAGAGAGAGAGAGAGAAAGAAACAAAGTAAGAAAGAAAGAAAAAAGAAAATAGGATTATGTCTCATATAGATTTTAGGACTTTTCCTCGCAATCTCTATTTCTCTCCTATAAATAT
The DNA here is from genome assembly GCA_963930645.1 of Salticus scenicus. NCBI lineage: Eukaryota > Metazoa > Arthropoda > Arachnida > Araneae > Salticidae > Salticus > Salticus scenicus. The sequence goes on along the minus strand of OZ005654.1, from coordinate 217,268,003 downwards.
TGGAAAGTGCTTCATAATTTATGAAGCATGGTTACTTTTTACTAAATATGTATTAATCTTAAACCCATGTCAATAAAGAAATTAAAATTTTCACTTTCTCTAACTCTGCATCTTAATATGAAAAAGTGTGTTCCTAATTTATAAATATGAGTGATAAATGGTCCTATTTGGGGTAAGTTAGGGCTAAGATGCCATGACACATGGTTCTCTACACGCAGGCGCTATAGGGGGACACACCAGCCACTTTTAGGAGAGATACACCAGTAACCAGACATATACAGGGTTCCCACGGCCACGCCTTTATTTCAAGGACTCTTCCACTAGAATAAGTTTAAGATAAATTTATTCTTAAATGTACAGTGTACATTTAAGAAAAAAATTATTTTTAGATAATACTGGTGTAAGAGTCCTTGAAAAAAATCGGGCCGTGGGAACCCTGATATATTATTTTTTTGCAAATTTTTGGAATTTCTTAGATTAATTTGAATAGATAATCCATCTCTCTTCATGGGGTAAGTGTTAAAAAATACTGACTTGTCCATTATTTAGTTAGTTATATAAACTGTAGTTTAAACAGGAAAGTATAAATTGGATAATTATTAAAAGCACAGTTTCTGTCATTTTAAACCCATAAAAAGGGGCGATACAGAAATAGGAAATAAAAAATAAAATAAAAAAATAAAAAAACCTCCACGAAAGTGATTAATTATTTTGATAAAGAAACGAATACCGCATTAAAGTCAGTGGATGAAATTTTGAATGCTATCTTTGACACATGTTCCTTTTCTTCATTTACATTCACTATTAAAATAAATATTCACTTATGTGTCTTTAATGAATGTAAACGAGTTTCGAACTGAAGTCATGAGATGAAATTTCGAACACCATTTTTGTCCCATGTTTCTTTTGTCCATGTAATACATTCATCATTAGAATGAATAATCACTTAATGAATGTAAAAGAGCACCGAATTGAAGTCAATGGGTGAAATTTCGAATGTTATCTTTGGCCATATTCCTTTTCTTCATGTACATTTATCATTAAAACGAATAGTCATTTACTTATCGTTAATGAATTTTAACGAGTACCAAATTGAAATCAATGGGTGAAATTTTGAACACTATGTTTGATCCATGTTCCTTTTGTATATATACATTCATCATTAAAATGAATAATCATTTACGTGGCGTGAATGAATGTAAACGAATACCCCTTGGAAATCAGCGAATAAAATTTCTTTGACCCATATTCCTTTTCTTTATACACATTCATTATTAAAACAAATAATTATTTACGTGCCGTTAAGGAATGCAAACGAGTACCCTATTGAAGACAGTGAATGAAATTTCGAACACTATCTTTGGCCTTATGTTGCTTTTTTCCGTTTAATACATTTATCGTTAAAACGAATTTTACTTACGTGGCGTTAAGGAATGCAAACGAGTACCCTATTGAAGACAGTGAATGAAATTTCGAATACTATCTTCGACCTTATGTTGCTTTTTTCCGTTTAATACATTTATCGTTAAAACGAATTTTACTTACGTGGCGTTAAGGAATGCAAACGAGTACCCTATTGAAGACAGTGAATGAAATTTCGAATACTATCTTCGACCTTATGTTGCTTTTTTCCGTTTAATACATTTATCGTTAAAACGAATTTTACTTACGTGGCGTTAAGGAATGCAAACGAGTACCCTATTGAAGACAGTGAATGAAATTTCGAATACTATCTTCAAACTTATGTTGCTTTTTTCCGTTTAATACATTTATCGTTAAAACGAATTTTACTTACGTGGCGTTAAGGATTGCAAACGAGTAACCTATTGAAGACAGTGGATGAAATTTCGAATACTATCTTCGACCTTATGTTGCTTTTTTCCGTTTAATACATTTATCGTTAAAACGAATTTTACTTACGTGGCGTTAATGAATGTAAACGAGTACTGCATTGAAATCAGTGGATGAAATTCCGAGCACTATTTTTGATCCATGCCCCTTTTGTTCATGTCCATTCATCATTAAAACGAATAATCAATGAATGTAAACGAGTGTCAGTAGTAGTGAGAGAATGTGTGTTCTACAACAAGAGGTGGTGAGGTAGGTTGCGTTGTTGCGTTGTTGCGTTAGGGGAATATGCTAAGGGAACGCAACATTCCCATTCACTACTACCTATTTGTATGATACAAGCTTGAAAGTAACCTTCTATAGTATATAACATAGCAATTTTAGGTATCGCATCATATTTTGTGTTTAAAAATAATTTTTAAAAACTTATAATCAATTATAAAGATTGTAATATTTAAATTGAGTCATAAAATTACTTTTCCTAATATATTTTTTCCGCTAAAATTTTCATAAATCAATTTCCCCTTTTCTTTTTATAATATTTCATAAATCAATTTCCCCTTTTCTTTTTTTATGATATTTCAAAATAATTCACACACACTCTAAAAAATGCTGACTTTGAAATAAAACAGACACAGTTTACAGTTAATAAAAAACCTTTATTTTTTACAATATTTACAAGTATTACTCATCTAATAAGTATTGAATATAATTTCATCAATAAAATTAAGTTTGCAATATTAAATCTTAATCAATTTCACAATGTCCATATGCTAAACTTGTTATTCCATCTTCAGCAATGTATCGTTTGTCATCAAACGGACTGAGACTGATTTTATTTTGACAGATTGTATATAGTTTATGTTTTTCTTGGCCTATTTTTAATTGTTTTTCTATGCTTGTTTTCTGTTGCAGTAAGCACTGTAAATAGTCTTCATGACTAATTTTATGTCTAACAACCCTGGTTGACACACCTTTAGCTCTCTTTTTTTCACTTTTACTTGATTTGATAGAGTACATTTTAGCCTTCAGTCCTACAAATTCCAAGGCTATTTCACCACTCAATTCATCTTTAAATTTCCCTATAACTTTTTTATTATCATCGGAATAAAGCGGGTGAGTTTTGGGATAGTCAGAAAAGTCAAATTCAGATGAATAATTTTTCATGTCTTTATGTATATCATCGGTAGTAATATGGTATGTAAGCGAGTCTGTATCTGTAAATAACAGTACAGCTTGGTTGTTATACATTGGTTTTATATAATTATAATGAAAATTATACATTAGGAGTTTTGATAATTCGAGTATTGTAAACCCAACGTAAATAGGTCGGTTCATCAGAATGCTTGTTTTAAGTCTTTCTACAGCGGTTAAATCTTCATCGTACGTTTTAAACGATTTAAAAGTAGGTGATGCTATCAATTTTAATGCTCTCTTAGAGGTATTATTACAAAGTTCTATATTACGTCTTTTTCGCAAGTTTTCCATAGTCTTGCCGTATACACTATTATTAAGGAGTTTAAAAAAGTCCTTTTCAAAGGATGATGTTGCTTCTTTCCTTTTATTGGTGTTAAATAGTATATACTTTTTCAACCATGGTGCTTGTTTAAATTGAATGGCTTTATGCACTGCTGTAACTTTTAATCCCAGTTGCAGATAAAGTTTTAAATTTCTATAGTGCACAACATAATTCTTTTTATTACATAAGTTAGGTATTAACTTGGGTGTACCAACATATTTTCTGTTTTGCAGCATACTTTTAGCATAAGGTGATAGCATTTCTTCATTCAAGGTTAATCTTTCAGGGGCAAGCGGATAATCGTTATGTAATGTATGAAGGTGGTTAGGATAATGCAGATCAATTTCAAATATATACCCTATATCTGATTCATCGTCAAGGGATAAAATCCATTCTTCATTAATAATATGTATATCAACCCATTCAAAGTTGCCATAAGGTAGGTACTGGGACATAGCCCAACCGTAAAGGTTGTTCGCGTCCCAGTACATGATATAACTATTAGGCTCATTCGGGTTATAGTCGTTCATATAGGGATTATTTGCTCTAGCCAATCTTCGACTAATCATGCTAATACCACCTCGTATCCCTTTTTCTATAAGCAGCAACATGTTAATATCTGTTAAGAGCTCTAAAGGTGTTTCAGTCATTTTCAGGCACGCTTGCCATGCAAGTCCTGGAGTTGTAAAAAGATGCGCGCAATCAATTTCGTAGTATTGCTGACATAAAGTTCTAAAATTTTGAAATACAGCCGCGAGTAACAAAACATCAGTTTTTACATATAAATTATGATAATCACCCAATGTCTTCATATTAAACGTGTTCCAAATAGTTTTGGCGTGTTGGTAATCGTCATCATCGATAATTTCATCATTCAATGTATTATAAAAGGCGCATGCTGGAGGTAGTTCGGTTTCTTCAAACTTATCAAAAGAAGTAAAGTATTCATATGGATAGACTCCTTTCCTCGTTAGCATATTCAACGGTGTATTAACAGGGAAATTCTCTTTCAAAATATTAAACTGGGATGAATCAAGATTTTTTACTAGTTTTTCTAGCGATGTGGGTAGGAATTGAAAGCTGTCTAAAAAGACTAATTGTACAGGATCCTTAGGTTTCTTCAATCTGAATGTAATATAGTTTTCCAAACTTGTAGCAATAACCTCTATCTGATGATTGTTATACTTGCCTAGTTTCGTCATGATGTGATGTCCATCATAGTTTTTTAAATTATGAAAGATAATCGGTATTTTTTTAGATAATTTGAAATTCAAGTTGCAGGCGTTATGAGCTGCACCCCTAAATTCTCCTGAAATGTGACAATGATCTCTTCGACGATCCTCAGCTAACTGTTTATGGCATATGTAACATACTTTAGCTTCTTGAAACTCCTTTTCCTGTGCTTCCGTTAAGACTATAGGCTTGATTTGTGATAAAATCTTGGTGAGTTCTTCCTTTTCAGTCATCATCTTTTCTAAAAAGTGTTCCACAGCGTCTTCTCCTCTATATACTTGAATTGGTTTAACGGAGCGTCCATCTGGCCCGATAATAACATATGCATATCCACAAGGTACATGATAGGCAATTTTTTCACTATGTGAATTATCAGATGACGGTGAAACCGAACTAACAGGAACAAGAAGGCTTTCGAAATCTGCATAAATACAGTAAGCGACAGGATGTTGTAAGTGCGTACCTGTAAATTTTAAAATGTTATTTTCCTCAGAGGGCATTTTAACAACCTGCACTTCATGCTCTTGACAGTACTGAATGTGGGTTTTCAATAAATCCTCTCTGCTAAATCGGTGTAGACATCTGAAACAGTAATGGGCTTTTAAACGATGTTGGGTTAAATCACCAAGTAGACGCGAAAAGTTTCGAATCAAGCAATAATGTTGCCTTTCTTCATCAGAAATTAATAATAAGCTGATAACATCACAATCATTTTTTGAAGAAATATAGAGTGGGCACACTTCATTGTCTTCAAAGCCAAAGACATTAATCCGTACATCATTTAATTTTTCAATAAGGGGTATCTTTGTTAACGGCACGGGACATGTTACATTACCTAGTTTAATGGTATTTTCATATGGCAGGTAGTGAGATACACGATGGGGTTGCTGATTGAAATGCAAATTCAGTTTATGCGCGATCAAACACCAAACAAGGCATTTTTGATCTTCGTTTTTGATATTTAGCACAGCCTTTTTCAAAGCAAGTTTCTGTGGTAGTTTAATATAGCTACTAGCAGCTAACGGATGGTATTTGGCCATTTTTAGTTCCAGATAATGAATTTTCTTAAAAATCCATCCAGATCCTCTTTGGATAAATTCATCTAGGGACTTATTAATCTTTGCATATCCTTCACGAATATGATGTTCAATAGTATTATCCAAAAGGTCAGTAAAACAACAACTTCTAAAAAAAGTTTGAATTTCTTCCATTTCGTCATTACCTCTTTTACGCTCCAAGCTCACTTTCATGATCATATACCACTTCAAAGCATTTTTTTCACGTATCTCATTCAAAAGTTTTTCATTTAATGCACCCTGTATATAGGTTTGAAATACTTCCATATCACATTCATTGCTTTCGTTTGGATAAAAAAGCTCTGTATTAAACGCATTTGAAGTGTTAATCTGTTTTTTAGCTCTTTTAGATTTTACGACAGGTGCAGCTATCTTCCGTTTTCCAGTAACAAGTTCATGCTCTTGTCGCTTATGGCATGTTAATTCTGCTTTCATATCAAACATTTTATCACATTCACTGCATGAATATCGAAAACTTTGATGAAATTTTAAGTGCCTCTGCAAGTTGTCCTCGCGCGTAAATACTTGCTCACAATGCTGACACTTTATCGGTGTTACTTCATCTTTACTGCGATGTATTAACATATGTCGATTCAGTAACCATTTCTGTGAAAATTCCTTATTACAAGAAGCGCAATAAAAATTTTCTGACACTCTCTTATCACTCGTTTCAGCAGATGAAGATTGATTTTTACGATTATGAATCATCGTATGCCGAATTAAGCTTGATTTCACTCCAAATGTCTTTCCGCACGTATCACAACTGTATAACTTTTCATCTAAATGTATCTTTTCATGACGACACAAGTCCCATTTTCGCGAAAATTCCTTATTACATGTAGAACATCTGAAAACACTAAACATTTTCTTATCTGACGGTTCCATAACTTGACTCATTTTTTAAGAACAAGAGATAATCCAGACAACATTCATAAAATTTTTCATGCAAATGACTTGAAATTACAATCACCATCAATTTATAGCATCGGAGTAAATACTTACTATTCTCTCATTGGTTAATTAAAGCTTCAATAAAATCAGAGCTTTTGATTGGCTAATGAAATTCACATGACCTTGAAAATATTTGCATCTCCAACGCGCTTAATTTCAGAGCGATAATATTATGAATTTAAAACATCATAAAATCACCGTTTGTGATTGGTCGAAAAAATCACGTGACCTCGAAAAATATTTGCATTCACAAAATTCTTAATTTCATAATGCTAATACTATTAATTTAATTTTTAAAAAATCATTGCTTCTGATTGAGTTAAAAATGTCTACATAAAAAACACATATGGCTAATAGCATGAATTAAAGCTTCAATAAAATCAGAGTTTGTGATTGGATGGTAAAAATCACGTGACCTTAAAAAAATATATGTTTATAAACACCACTTAATTCTTAATTTTATAATGGTAATATTAGAAATTCAAATCTCCCACATGTAAAACTTTCTAAAAATAAAAATAAAGGCACCTCAAAAGTATCTGTATATAAAAACACTTAATTTTATAATGATAATATTAGGAATTTAAGTTTCAGCTCTCTCACATGCATAAGAATAATGAAAATGTTAGTTTTCGTTACGTCAGAAGGTTCTATCAGCGTATGATAAAACAATAGATAACTGTTATCTATCATTTTACCCTGGCTCGAGTGCAATAGAAAGACGTGGTGAATCTACTCTAAAGGCAAGTCTTTTTAAAGTCTTATTAAACATATAGTATTTATTAAACATACATTATTTATTAAAATTCGGAATATAGTATCAAGTTATTAATTTAAATATGCTTTATTTATCATCCATTCTACACATCAAAATAAAAAATTTCCATCAAGCGCTTCGTTAATTAGCTTAATTAATTTATTTATTCAACAAATCATTAACTTAAACAATCATGCTATTAAACTTTCTACACATTGAATTATATCACAATTTTTCTTTAAAAATATTAATAAACTGCAAATTCATTACTTAATCATGCGCTTAAACAATCATGTTATTAAACTTTCTACATATTATATCACAATTTTTCATTAAAATTACTAATGAAACACCAAAAATAATGCTTAATCATATGGAAAAATACTTAAGCACCTTACTTGAACATAACTAACATAAAAAACCTCTATGAAATTAACCTTCTATAGTATATACCACAGCAATTTTAGATATCGCATCAAATTTTACTGTTAAAAAATAATTTTTAAAAACTTATAATCAATTATAAAAATTCATAAAATTACTTTTCCTAATATATTTTCCCGCTAAAATTTTTTTAAAAAACTCATAAGAATGTATATATATTTCATTACCACTTTTGTTAATATTTCATTACACTTGAAACAAAAACATATATTAAATTTTCTTAATATTTTAAATTTAGTCTAATTTCATTAATGTTTCATCTTATATGTACCCATTCTCTATACGAGTGTTCGATGTTCAAAGATGGTATACATTAAAAGTTTTCCAAGGTTTTCTCCAAAACTTGTGTAAATACAAACTTGAATCACTTAGAAGACCCAGCTCATCCTCAAATTAATGATCTCACGCAAGAAAATCATTTATTTTTATCGATTTTATTAATGTGAGACACTTTAAACAAAAAATGATAATAATTTATTTCATTAAATAAATAAAAAATACAAATTTTAATCATTTCGTTTTATTAAAAATGAAATTAGATTAATATTTTTATCATACATGCATCCATTCTACACATCAAAATAAAAATTTTCCATCAACCACTTCGTTAATCATCTGAAAATAATTAATTTCCTTAATTATGCACTAAAAATCTACGAAAAAGATTTGTTTTTTCATTAAAATCATTACTTAATCATCTGAAAAATAATTAATTTCCTTAATTACGCACTAAAAATCTACGAAAAAGATTTGTTTTTTCATTAAGTTCATTACTTAAACATCTGAAAAATAGTTAATTGCTTTAATCAGTTTAGTTCATTAAACATTTAAATACTAATTAATTTCCTTAATTAATATTAAATATAGCTATAATATAATAACATATCCAGTAGAAGGAGAAGGAGCCCTTAACCCCTTAATACCCCTCACCCCTCCGCTCTTTGCTCCTGCTGAATTAGGAGCCCCCTTCTCCTTCTACTGGATATGTTTGGTGCTGACATCTATTGAGAAATTATTGAACTTCTTTTTTTCAAAAATTTTGTTTTTCAGCGTTCGCCGGCAGCTGGATTCGAACTGAGGTCCTATGTTTCAGCAAGCGAATGCTCTGACCGTTGTGCTATCGAGAGTTAATATTAGAATTCTTCAATATTCAGTGTATCGTATTCCGTTGAACTTGGATTTTAAAGGCTATTTATTTAGAGATTAAGATGAAATTGGTTTTAAATGCAAGTTATTTTAGAGATGGATGTTTTAATTAGGATTTTATGAGACATAATTGTTTGAAAACTTGTAATTTTAAAAAAGTTATTTAGTATTTATTTAGTTGATTTTAAATGTAATTTATTTTATGATTTCGTAATAAATGTATTTTTTATTTCTATAAAATTGAGTACGGTCTTAAGATGAAATTGGTTTTAAATGCAAGTTATTTTGAGTGCTGTAATTAATATCAATTAGGATTTTTGAAAAATTAGTGAAATAATTGCTTAAAAGATAGATAAATGTAGTTTTTTAGTGTATAATTAATATTTTAATTAATATTTTTAATGATAATTTGCGATGAAAATAATAAGAAAAATCTGTGGAAAATAGATTTTTTTCTAATGTGAAAATATTTGCAAAAATGTGCTGCCATCTGTCCCGAGAATTTAGAACTATTTCTTGAAATTTTTTTTATTTTAAAGATTAAAGATTAAAATTTTGTATTTTCTTAATTAAGGTGTTGTTTAAGAGCTATATTTAATATTAATTAAGGAAATTAATTAGTATTTAAATGTTTAATGAACTAAACTGATTAAAGCAATTAACTATTTTTCAGATGTTTAAGTAATGAACTTAATGAAAAAACAAATCTTTTTCGTAGATTTTTAGTGCGTAATTAAGGAAATTAATTATTTTTCAGATGATTAAGTAATGATTTTAATGAAAAAACAAATCTTTTTCGTAGATTTTTAGTGCATAATTAAGGAAATTAATTATTTTCAGATGATTAACGAAGTGGTTGATGGAAAATTTTTATTTTGATGTGTAGAATGGATGCATGTATGATAAAAATATTAATCTAATTTCATTTTTAATAAAACGAAATGATTAAAATTTGTATTTTTTATTTATTTAATGAAATAAATTATTATCATTTTTTGTTTAAAGTGTCTCACATTAATAAAATCGATAAAAATAAATGATTTTCTTGCGTGAGATCATTAATTTGAGGATGAGCTGGGTCTTCTAAGTGATTCAAGTTTGTATTTACACAAGTTTTGGAGAAAACCTTGGAAAACTTTTAATGTATACCATCTTTGAACATCGAACACTCGTATAGAGAATGGGTACATATAAGATGAAACATTAATGAAATTAGACTAAATTTAAAATATTAAGAAAATTTAATATATGTTTTTGTTTCAAGTGTAATGAAATATTAACAAAAGTGGTAATGAAATATATATACATTCTTATGAGTTTTTTAAAAAAATTTTAGCGGGAAAATATATTAGGAAAAGTAATTTTATGAATTTTTATAATTGATTATAAGTTTTTAAAAATTATTTTTTAACAGTAAAATATGATGCGATATCTAAAATTGCTGTGGTATATACTATAGAAGGTTAATTTCATAGAGGTTTTTTATGTTAGTTATGTTCAAGTAAGGTGCTTAAGTATTTTTCCATATGATTAAGCATTATTTTTGGTGTTTCATTAGTAATTTTAATGAAAAATTGTGATATAATATGTAGAAAGTTTAATAACATGATTGTTTAAGCGCATGATTAAGTAATGAATTTGCAGTTTATTAATATTTTAAAGAAAAATTGTGATATAATTCAATGTGTAGAAAGTTTAATAGCATGATTGTTTAAGTTAATGATTTGTTGAATAAATAAATTAATTAAGCTAATTAACGAAGCGCTTGATGGAAATTTTTTATTTTGATGTGTAGAATGGATGATAAATAAAGCATATTTAAATTAATAACTTGATACTATATTCCGAATTTTAATAAATAATGTATGTTTAATAAATACTATATGTTTAATAAGACTTTAAAAAGACTTGCCTTTAGAGTAGATTCACCACGTCTTTCTATTGCACTCGAGCCAGGGTAAAATGATAGATAACAGTTATCTATTGTTTTATCATACGCTGATAGAACCTTCTGACGTAACGAAAACTAACATTTTCATTATTCTTATGTATGTGAGAGAGCTGAAACTTAAATTCCTAATATTATCATTATAAAATTAAGTGTTTTTATATACAGATACTTTTGAGGTGCCTTTATTTTTATTTTTAGAAAGTTTTACATGTGGGAGATTTGAATTTCTAATATTACCATTATAAAATTAAGAATTAAGTGGTGTTTATAAACATATATTTTTTTAAGGTCACGTGATTTTTACCATCCAATCACAAACTCTGATTTTATTGAAGCTTTAATTCATGCTATTAGCCATATGTGTTTTTTATGTAGACATTTTTAACTCAATCAGAAGCAATGATTTTTTAAAAATTAAATTAATAGTATTAGCATTATGAAATTAAGAATTTTGTGAATGCAAATATTTTTCGAGGTCACGTGATTTTTTCGACCAATCACAAACGGTGATTTTATGATGTTTTAAATTCATAATATTATCGCTCTGAAATTAAGCGCGTTGGAGATGCAAATATTTTCAAGGTCATGTGAATTTCATTAGCCAATCAAAAGCTCTGATTTTATTGAAGCTTTAATTAACCAATGAGAGAATAGTAAGTATTTACTCCGATGCTATAAATTGATGGTGATTGTAATTTCAAGTCATTTGCATGAAAAATTTTATGAATGTTGTCTGGATTATCTCTTGTTCTTAAAAAATGAGTCAAGTTATGGAACCGTCAGATAAGATCTGTTTTCAGATGTTCTACATGTAATAAGGAATTTTCGCGAAAATGGGACTTGTGTCGTCATGAAAAGATACATTTAGATGAAAAGTTATACAGTTGTGATACGTGCGGAAAGACATTTGGAGTGAAATCAAGCTTAATTCGGCATACGATGATTCATAATCGTAAAAATCAATCTTCATCTGCTGAAACGAGTGATAAGAGAGTGTCAGAAAATTTTTATTGCGCTTCTTGTAATAAGGAATTTTCACAGAAATGGTTACTGAATCGACATATGTTAATACATCGCAGTAAAGATGAAGTAACACCGATAAAGTGTCAGCATTGTGAGCAAGTATTTACGCGCGAGGACAACTTGCAGAGGCACTTAAAATTTCATCAAAGTTTTCGATATTCATGCAGTGAATGTGATAAAATGTTTGATATGAAAGCAGAATTAACATGCCATAAGCGACAAGAGCATGAACTTGTTACTGGAAAACGGAAGATAGCTGCACCTGTCGTAAAATCTAAAAGAGCTAAAAAACAGATTAACACTTCAAATGCGTTTAATACAGAGCTTTTTTATCCAAACGAAAGCAATGAATGTGATATGGAAGTATTTCAAACCTATATACAGGGTGCATTAAATGAAAAACTTTTGAATGAGATACGTGAAAAAAATGCTTTGAAGTGGTATATGATCATGAAAGTGAGCTTGGAGCGTAAAAGAGGTAATGACGAAATGGAAGAAATTCAAACTTTTTTTAGAAGTTGTTGTTTTACTGACCTTTTGGATAATACTATTGAACATCATATTCGTGAAGGATATGCAAAGATTAATAAGTCCCTAGATGAATTTATCCAAAGAGGATCTGGATGGATTTTTAAGAAAATTCATTATCTGGAACTAAAAATGGCCAAATACCATCCGTTAGCTGCTAGTAGCTATATTAAACTACCACAGAAACTTGCTTTGAAAAAGGCTGTGCTAAATATCAAAAACGAAGATCAAAAATGCCTTGTTTGGTGTTTGATCGCGCATAAACTGAATTTGCATTTCAATCAGCAACCCCATCGTGTATCTCACTACCTGCCATATGAAAATACCATTAAACTAGGTAATGTAACATGTCCCGTGCCGTTAACAAAGATACCCCTTATTGAAAAATTAAATGATGTACGGATTAATGTCTTTGGCTTTGAAGACAATGAAGTGTGCCCACTCTATATTTCTTCAAAAAATGATTGTGATGTTATCAGCTTATTATTAATTTCTGATGAAGAAAGGCAACATTATTGCTTGATTCGAAACTTTTCGCGTCTACTTGGTGATTTAACCCAACATCGTTTAAAAGCCCATTACTGTTTCAGATGTCTACACCGATTTAGCAGAGAGGATTTATTGAAAACCCACATTCAGTACTGTCAAGAACATGAAGTGCAGGTTGTTAAAATGCCCTCTGAGGAAAATAACATTTTAAAATTTACAGGTACGCACTTACAACATCCTGTCGCTTACTGTATTTATGCAGATTTCGAAAGCCTTCTTGTTCCTGTTAGTTCGGTTTCACCGTCATCTGATAATTCACATAGTGAAAAAATTGCCTATCATGTACCTTGTGGATATGCATATGTTATTATCGGGCCAGATGGACGCTCCGTTAAACCAATTCAAGTATATAGAGGAGAAGACGCTGTGGAACACTTTTTAGAAAAGATGATGACTGAAAAGGAAGAACTCACCAAGATTTTATCACAAATCAAGCCTATAGTCTTAACGGAAGCACAGGAAAAGGAGTTTCAAGAAGCTAAAGTATGTTACATATGCCATAAACAGTTAGCTGAGGATCGTCGAAGAGATCATTGTCACATTTCAGGAGAATTTAGGGGTGCAGCTCATAACGCCTGCAACTTGAATTTCAAATTATCTAAAAAAATACCGATTATCTTTCATAATTTAAAAATCTATGATGGACATCACATCATGACGAAACTAGGCAAGTATAACAATCATCAGATAGAGGTTATTGCTACAAGTTTGGAAAACTATATTACATTCAGATTGAAGAAACCTAAGGATCCTGTACAATTAGTCTTTTTAGACAGCTTTCAATTCCTACCCACATCGCTAGAAAAACTAGTAAAAAATCTTGATTCATCCCAGTTTAATATTTTGAAAGAGAATTTCCCTGTTAATACACCGTTGAATATGCTAACGAGGAAAGGAGTCTATCCATATGAATACTTTACTTCTTTTGATAAGTTTGAAGAAACCGAACTACCTCCAGCATGCGCCTTTTATAATACATTGAATGATGAAATTATCGATGATGACGATTACCAACACGCCAAAACTATTTGGAACACGTTTAATATGAAGACATTGGGTGATTATCATAATTTATATGTAAAAACTGATGTTTTGTTACTCGCGGATGTATTTCAAAATTTTAGAACTTTATGTCAGCAATACTACGAAATTGATTGCGCGCATCTTTTTACAACTCCAGGACTTGCATGGCAAGCGTGCCTGAAAATGACTGAAACACCTTTAGAGCTCTTAACAGATATTAACATGTTGCTGCTTATAGAAAAAGGGATACGAGGTGGTATTAGCATGATTAGTCGAAGATTGGCTAGAGCAAATAATCCCTATATGAACGACTATAACCCGAATGAGCCTAATAGTTATATCATGTACTGGGACGCGAACAACCTTTACGGTTGGGCTATGTCCCAGTACCTACCTTATGGCAACTTTGAATGGGTTGATATACATAATATTAATGAAGAATGGATTTTATCCCTTGACGATGAATCAGATATAGGGTATATATTTGAAATTGATCTGCATTATCCTAACCACCTTCATACATTACATAACGATTATCCGCTTGCCCCTGAAAGATTAACCTTGAATGAAGAAATGCTATCACCTTATGCTAAAAGTATGCTGCAAAACAGAAAATATGTTGGTACACCCAAGTTAATACCTAACTTATGTAATAAAAAGAATTATGTTGTGCACTATAGAAATTTAAAACTTTATCTGCAACTGGGATTAAAAGTTACAGCAGTGCATAAAGCCATTCAATTTAAACAAGCACCATGGTTGAAAAAGTATATACTATTTAACACCAATAAAAGGAAAGAAGCAACATCATTGTCGGGGAGGAGGAGAAGGAGAAGGTGCGCACATAGGAACTGATTTAGAACGGCGCTGAGCAGTTTTGTTTCAGTCGGTTTTCGAATCCGGACGAGGTACAAGGTATCTCGGAACAATAGAATCTGAACTATTAAAAATCTTATAATCGTATTCATAATATTTCCATTCATCATTCTTAAATATTAATAATCAATATTAAATCAGTCATGTATCAAATAAAGTGTAGTTTCAAGGATATCGTAGGTTTCAGAGTCTATGTATTGGCAGTTCTAGTTTTACTAATCCCGGACTGCTGGCAGAGGGGTAAGTAGATTTAAACTTATTCTCATTTAATTATGCTGATTTGTCTTTAAGTAAAAGTTGCAAATTTGAATTTAAATAAACTGGTTCGAAATCCTTAATCCGAGATTATAAATTTAATCAACCCTAATTCGAAATGCATAAATTGATTTAGTCGAAATTCTATGTTGGCTGCAAAGCCATAGTGGTCCGTCGATTCACGGAGGCTTAATTACCTATTAATAATTAATCATAATTCGTTAAATTAAAAAAAAAAAATTGTAAAGTGAAAAAATTCTTTTGTTTACGTAGGATTAAATTATCTGTATAAGAACTTTAAAGTAAATTAAAATTAATTTGTGGAAATAAATCATTAATACAAAGTTAAATTGTTTTGATATAAAACGTAATTCAAAGTAGTTTCGTTTTCATGCATACTTAAAAGTTTTGTTTTGAGAGAAAACGTAATTCAAAATAGTTTGGGTTTCAAACCGAAAGTTTTGGTTTGGAATTTCAGAAATAAACTTTCATGTTAAGTAATTGTTGAATAAATGAGAGTATGAGAATGAAAAGGGTGCTTTTAATATTTTATTAGTTTATTTATTTCAGTAAAAAAAAAAAAAAAAAAAAGAACTATTCTATTATGTGTGTTTCTTTTCATTTGTTCTTATATTTTTTGTTTTGTTTTACTTCCTGATCTGCAGAATAATAATTTAATTCAATCGATTAATTCATATTTAAATTTAATTGTTTGTAATTAGTTTACTCATAAGATGGGTAGAAAGGGAAAAACGAGGGCGAATGACACCGAACAGAGTGCGTTGTTCCCAAAATCTAATGAAGTGATAAAATTTGAAAATGTAATTAGAGAAATAGAATTTATAAAATCGAAGGTCAATGATTGTGATAAAGGCGATCAAGCCAGATTAAAAATCTTAAAAGATAAGGTAAATGCACTGGAGGTTAAATTCGAGGATATAGTTACAAATTTTTCCGAAGAGGAAAACGATGAAAACTCTGAAGTGGTGTTAAAGAATAGGGACACTCTGTTAGAATTATCCGTTGTATTAGAGGGTAAATCGCAATCAAATACTCCAAATGTAAATAATGATGCATGTACCAAACCCGGGACTTCTGTTAATTCGCATATTAGTCTTCCCAAACTTGAAATTCCTTATTTTTACGGGGATAATGAATCTTGGTTGTCATTTAAAAATTTATTTAAATCATCTATTCTGGATAATGACAGCCTTAGTGAGGTTGAAAAGCTACAATACCTCCAATCGTGTGTAAGAGGTAGTGCATCAAAACTTATTCGTGGATTTTCGTTACAATCGGAAAATCTTAAACACTGTTGGGAAATTCTTACTCAGCGCTACGAAAATAAACGTCAATTAGCTATAACTCAAATAAATAAAATCTTTTCAGTAAAAGTAAACAAAGCGGATGATCCTAAATCGTTTTTCAATTTAATAGATACTTGTAACGAAGCGGTGCGAAATTTATCGACCCTCGGATTGGAATCTAATCCTCTTAGCGATCTTATTCTTATAAATTTCATGATTTCAAAATTGGATTCATCCGTTAGGCATAGGTGGGAGCTCAGTCTAGAGAATACGCAAACTATTCCCGATTTAAATTCGTTTCGTACATTCATAGAAAGGGAAGCTTCGAGTCAAACAAAGCTTGAAAATAAACCAGGAATGTTTAAGAAGCCAGTAGAAGGTAGTAGTGTAAAAAAATCTTGTGTCAATAATTCAATACTAGTCAAAGAAAATAAATGCGTTGCCTGTTCTCAAGTACATCAATTGTTTAAATGTCCCAAATTCAATCGAATTAGTGTTCAGGAGCGATGGGACTTAGTTAAATCAAAATCACTGTGTGAAAATTGTTTGCGAACTAATCATCAAGTGCGTCAATGTAGAATTAATATTAAATGTAAAGTATGTGCAGGTTCACATCACACTCTTCTGCACATTTATACACAGAATTCTGCAGATCAGGGAGGCGGCCTTGTTACTACGTCGGTGGCCAATAGTTCACAATCTAATGCAAATTTTAGTAACCTAAAGGTGTTATTGGCTACTGCCCTTATAAAGGTTAGGTCACCTAACGGCAAAATTATTCAATGTCGGGCGTTAGTTGATAGTGCCTCACAAAATAGTCTCATAACAAAGGACTGCGTTGAGAAGCTAAATTTGCCTTTGTTTGGCACTTCTCATCGACTTATAGGCATAAACGGTCTTTCCGCAGAAACTGTTTTAAATTTTACGGAATTCTCATTCTCGCCATATTTCGCTAACGAGTATAGGAACTTAAAGGCGCTAGTAGTAAATAGGGTTACTGCCCCTCTGCCGAATTTCCGGGTGCAAACGACGTCTTGGCCACATACAAACAATCTTCAATTAGCTGATATGAATTTCTTCAAGCAACAACCCATCGAAGTTTTATTAGGTGCAGATATTTTTGCGTCACTAATTTGTGGCACACCGATATCGGGAAGGCCAGGAGAACCATCTGCCATTCCCAGTTCACTTGGGTATTTACTCAGTGGCCCCCTCTCAAGGGATGGAATGGAACCAGAATCAACATATAGCTCATCGTTACTCTGCCTTAACTTGAACGATTTTTTTGACAATCAGCCCATAATATCTTCTAAGAGTGACACCGAAGCCGATCCGGCAGAGGAACTATATAAATCTTCCACCAAGCGCAACCCCGAAGGTCGCTATGTTGTAAAATTACCCCTCCATGATGAGATAGATTTGGGGGAAAGTGCCAACTGTGCACTAAAAATGTTTAAGAAACTGGAAAATCGATTTGCGCAGAATCCCAAACTAAAAAAGGAGTATGCTCAGTTTATGTGTGAGTACTCCGATCTAGGTCATATGACTTTACTAAGGGCTGAAGAGCTTAATCGCCAACCCAATTATTATATGCCCCATCATGGAGTTATAAATGAAAATAGTAGCACTACAAAACTACGGGTAGTGTTCAATGCGTCGGCCTTAACTACAAATGGCAAATCCCTGAACTCCTATTTGTACAAAGGGCCAAAACTCCAATCCAGTATTTTTAGCAATCTAATTAGATTTCGTTTAAATAAAGTCGCCCTCTCGAGTGATATCGAGAAAATGTTTAGGCAAGTTCTAGTCGCAGAGCCTGATACAAACTTTCAAAGAATATTTTGGAGGGCCAATGTTTCAGATCCACTCAGAGTGTATAAATTGAACACTGTTACTTATGGCACAGCCTGTGCTCCATTTTTAGCCCTGCGTACCATATTACAGCTATTAAACGATGAAGAACCCAATTTTCCCGTAGCTGTGCAGGCTGCCCGCAACAACCTGTATATGGACGATTTCCTTGGAGGTGCTGAAACAATCGAAGCCGCTCAATCATTGGTCACAGACCTTCAGGCATTATTTAATGCTGGGGGCTTCAAGCTGCGAAAATGGGCTTCAAATTATGTGGAAGCTCTAGTTCAGGTCCCAGAACCTTTAAAATCAACAAATCAGGAATTATCCTTAAACCCCGATCAATCCCAACGTATTTTAGGACTAAACTGGAATTTAACATCGGATACACTGCAGGTTGGCGTCAACACAGACGAAAACGTTAAAACTAAACGACAATTATTGTCCGTAATTGCACGCATCTTCGACCCTTTGGGTCTGTTATCCCCTGCCACTATTCTTTTAAAATTGCTTCTACAAGATGTTTGGAAGCTAAAACTTGGTTGGGATGATCCTTTACCACCAGACATTCAAACCAGGTGGAACGAATTTTATGAAAAAATTGCTTCCTTTAAGGCCATGTCAGTACCCAGATTTTTAGACCTGAAGTCTGAACCTATTTTCCAGATTCTGGGATTTTGTGATGCGTCAACAAAGGCATATGCTGCCGTAATTTATATACGCCCAAGTCAGAACTCATCTTTAAAATTGATTGCAGCTAAAACCCGTGTAGCTCCTTTAAAACCCATTACCTTGCCTAGGTTGGAGCTATGCGCGGCTGTATTACTCTCGGAACTTTTGGCAGTCATCCAGAGCTCGCTGGATTATCAGGTTGAGGACATTCTCCTATGGACAGACTCAACAATCGCCCGTAGTTGGATCTTAAATCCACCCTTAAAGGGCAACACATATGTCCTACACCGAGTAACCAAAATTAGGGCTCTCACAGACCCCACATCATGGCATCACTTACCAAGCAAACTTAACCCAGCAGACTGTGCAACCCGTGGGCTGTTACCCGACAAATTACACCACTTTAACTTGTGGTGGTCTGGACCTGATTGGTCAAAGATTCCGGTCTCAGATCATGAGTCCAAGATTGCTACCTCAGTCCCATGTACAATTGTGGGAATTCCTGGACTAATAGAGTCAATTCCAAAGCAAGAATCCGTTATAGAGGATTTGGTTTCAAAATTTTCATCAAGTAATAAACTTTTTCGTGTAATTGCATTTATGAAGCGATTTATAAATAATATTAGAAATGCTACAAAATTGAAAGGACCAGTCTCAGTACAAGAAATTTCAGAAGCTAGAAAAATGGTTATTAAATTCGTCCAACAAAGGTCCTTTGCTTCAGAAATCGCCCTTTTGCAGCGCGGCCAACCCGTGGCAAACAGCAGTAAACTAAAAAATCTCAATGTGTTTCTTGATTCAGAAAATCTATTGAGAGTGGGAGGTAGAATTGATAGAAACATCACTCTGCCCTATGATACTAAACATCCAATACTCATACCTAAGAATCACCCTTTTACATCGACATTAATAAGACATTTTCACACGTATAGTCTTCATGGAGGTGTCGACCTAGTATTAAATCTCATTCGCCAGTCTTACTGGATTCCTGATGGTAGATCCACTGTGAAAAAGGAGCTTCGTAAGTGTGTCACATGTGCCAAAGTCCAACCGACCCCAATTCAACAAATGATGGGTGACCTTCCCAGTGCAAGAGTCAACCCTTGTAGACCATTTCAACATGTTGGCCTTGATTATGCAGGCCCTATTCAAACCAAGTGTGAACATAAACGAACAAAAACAAAATTTAAGTCCTATATTTGTCTATTCATCTGCATGAGCACCAAGGCAATTCATCTCGAATTAGTCACGAACTTAGCAACTGAACATTTTTTATATGCCCTACAAAGATTCATAGCGCGTCGAGGCTATCCTACTGACATTTATTCTGACAACGGACGCAACTTTGTTGGTGCCCATGCCCATTTGAAGAAACTCGTGACACTTTCAAAAACCAACACTATTCAGGAATTTGTAGCAAATAGACAAATTCATTGGCATTTTATGCCACCTTACGGGCCTAACTTTGGCGGCCTATGGGAATCTTCCGTTAAATTGGCTAAACGCCATTTACTTAAAACATGTAAAGGCAGTTGCCTATCGTTTGAGGAGTGTGCTACGATTCTAACTAACATTGAAGCCTGCTTAAATTCTCGCCCCTTAGTCCCACTTTCCACCGAGCCCAATAATTTCTTAGTGCTTACACCGGGACATTTCTTAATTGGGGCTCCGCTTCTCCAGCTTCCTGAACACTCTTTTAACCAAACTAATCCATTGTGTACCAGTTTTTCTTCCAGGTGGAAACTCGTCCAGCAGATCAAGAAGCAATTTTGGAGTACATGGGCCAAGTCTTATTTGACGTCACTCCAATCAAGAGAAAAGTGGACGAGCGGCAATACACATCTGCAACCTGGTCAGCTAGTCCTGGTCTTGGAACCTTCTATTCAGCCAGCACACTGGACCCTTGCCCGAATTCTGGAAGTCCATCCTGGAGATGATGGCATCGTAAGAATCGTCACTCTGAAGACACCATCTGGAGTCATCAAACGACCGGTGAATAGAGTCGCCAGTCTGCCATGCTCAGCCCCCCCCCCGGAGGATGTCGGGGAGGAGGAGAAGGAGAAGGTGCGCACATAGGAACTGATTTAGAACGGCGCTGAGCAGTTTTGTTTCAGTCGGTTTTCGAATCCGGACGAGGTACAAGGTATCTCGGAACAATAGAATCTGAACTATTAAAAATCTTATAATCGTATTCATAATATTTCCATTCATCATTCTTAAATATTAATAATCAATATTAAATCAGTCATGTATCAAATAAAGTGTAGTTTCAAGGATATCGTAGGTTTCAGAGTCTATGTATTGGCAGTTCTAGTTTTACTAATCCCGGACTGCTGGCAGAGGGGTAAGTAGATTTAAACTTATTCTCATTTAATTATGCTGATTTGTCTTTAAGTAAAAGTTGCAAATTTGAATTTAAATAAACTGGTTCGAAATCCTTAATCCGAGATTATAAATTTAATCAACCCTAATTCGAAATGCATAAATTGATTTAGTCGAAATTCTATGTTGGCTGCAAAGCCAATCATCCTTTGAAAAGGACTTTTTTAAACTCCTTAATAATAGTGTATACGGCAAGACTATGGAAAACTTGCGAAAAAGACGTAATATAGAACTTTGTAATAATACCTCTAAGAGAGCATTAAAATTGATAGCATCACCTACTTTTAAATCGTTTAAAACGTACGATGAAGATTTAACCGCTGTAGAAAGACTTAAAACAAGCATTCTGATGAACCGACCTATTTACGTTGGGTTTACAATACTCGAATTATCAAAACCCCTAATGTATAATTTTCATTATAATTATATAAAACCAATGTATAACAACCAAGCTGTACTGTTATTTACAGATACAGACTCGCTTACATACCATATTACTACCGATGATATATATAAAGACATGAAAAATTATTCATCTGAATTTGACTTTTCTGACTATCCCAAAACTCACCCGCTTTATTCCGATGATAATAAAAAAGTTATAGGGAAATTTAAAGATGAATTGAGTGGTGAAATAGCCTTGGAATTTGTAGGACTGAAGGCTAAAATGTACTCTATCAAATCAAGTAAAAGTGAAAAAAAGAGAGCTAAAGGTGTGTCAACCAGGGTTGTTAGACATAAAATTAGTCATGAAGACTATTTACAGTGCTTACTGCAACAGAAAACAAGCATAGAAAAACAATTAAAAATAGGCCAAGAAAAACATAAACTATATACAATCTGTCAAAATAAAATCAGTCTCAGTCCGTTTGATGACAAACGATACATTGCTGAAGATGGAATAACAAGTTTAGCATATGGACATTGTGAAATTGATTAAGATTTAATATTGCAAACTTAATTTTATTGATGAAATTATATTCAATACTTATTAGATGAGTAATACTTGTAAATATTGTAAAAAATAAAGGTTTTTTATTAACTGTAAACTGTGTCTGTTTTATTTCAAAGTCAGCATTTTTTAGAGTGTGTGTGAATTATTTTGAAATATCATAAAAAAAGAAAAGGGGAAATTGATTTATGAAATATTATAAAAAGAAAAGGGGAAATTGATTTATGAAAATTTTAGCGGAAAAAATATATTAGGAAAAGTAATTTTATGACTCAATTTAAATATTACAATCTTTATAATTGATTATAAGTTTTTAAAAATTATTTTTAAACACAAAATATGATGCGATACCTAAAATTGCTATGTTATATACTATAGAAGGTTACTTTCAAGCTTGTATCATACAAATAGGTAGTAGTGAATGGGAATGTTGCGTTCCCTTAGCATATTCCCCTAACGCAACAACGCAACAACGCAACCTACCTCACCACCTCTTGTTGTAAAACACACATTCTCTCACTACTGTCAGTGGATTCAAGTCAGTGGATAAAATTTCAAACACTATTTATGATCCATGTTCTCGTGTTCCTTTTGTTAATTTACATTAATCATTAAAACGAATAATCATTTTCCCGGCATTAATGAATGTAATTGAGTGCCGCATTGAAGTCAGTAGATGAAATTTCGAACACTGTTATTATTAAAGCGAATACTCACGAGGCTTTCATGTATGTAAACGAGTACCGTATTGAAATCAGTGGATGAAATTTCGAATATTACCTTTGACCCATGTTTCTATTACTCATTTAATACATTCATAATTAAAACGAATAATTCCTTACGTGGCATCTTTTTATTTCTTATGTTTCTGTTTACACCATCACGTCAGGAATGTATTTTCGATTCTGCCTTATTGTATGATTCTGAATCTCAGGATGTACTTTACCTATAGTAGAAGGTCTGAAACGGAATACTGAAACAACCTGTATACATTTAACATATTCATTTTATTATTATTATTATTAGTGCTAGAGGCCTATTTCAGTCGGTACAGTTGTCGAATTTTTATACGTCACTCTTAATAGTGCTAAGGGCCTATTTAAGTCGGTTTATTGAATGGGGATTTATTGAATGAAGTCCCCCAAGGCACAACTTTGACATGAGTCCCCCCCCAGGCCCAACTTTGACATGAGTCCCCCCCCAAGGTACCCCTATTTCAGTCGGTACAGCGTTCTCGAATTTTTATACGTCACTCTTAATAGTGCTAAGGGCCTATTTCAGTCGGTTTATTTAATGGGGATTTATTGAATGAAGTCCCCCCAAGGCACAACTTTGACATGAGTCCCCCCCCAAGGTACCCCTATTTCAGTCGGTACAGTTGTCGAATTTTTATACGTCACTCTTAATAGTGCTAAGGGCCTATTTCAGTCGGTTTATTGAATGGGGATTTATTGAATGAAGTCCCCCCAAGGCACAACTTTGACATGAGTCCCCCCAGGCCCAACTTTGACATGAGTCCCCCCCCAAGGTACCCCTATTTCAGTCGGTACAGCGTTCTCGAATTTTTATACGTCACTCTTAATAGTGCTAAGGGCCTATTTCAGTCGGTTTATTGAATGGGGATTTATTGAATGAAGTCCCCCCAAGGTACAACTTTGACATGAGTCCCCCCCCCAAGGCACACCTTTGACATGAGTCCCCCCCAAGGCACACCTCCCCCTCATTGGAAAAAAGAGAAAAAACGTTGTTTTGCAGCTATAAGACAGTTGGGACTTCCAACGTTATCTGTTACAGTATCTGCAGCTGAAACACATTGGTTTGATTTAATGAAAACTTTATCATGGAATTTAGATCGTCACGAATTAACTAAAAAAGAATTTGTCGATATTAACGAGTTTAGCAGTAGGCCTCTGGCACTAAATTAAAATTTGTCAATGTGAGATTTTCATGTTTTAAATAATGAAATAATGTCGTGTCTGTATAATTTTATTTTTATTTTATTTACTAACGATTAAATTTTTACAATTTGTTTTAAAATAATTTTGTCCGTTACACTCATAGGCTTTCATTCCTCTCTTTCGGTACATTGAAAACTATTATGTATTAATTTATAGAAAACTACTGTTACGTGTCGATAAATCCGATGCAATAAAAATTCTAAACTGACAGCTTAAATTATACCGTTAACGAAATTAAACACATTCCATGTGACACCGCTTAGTAATTTTCCTACCACTTTCTTAACAAACCCAAATAAATGTAAGCAAAATCAATAGGGTTCATGAGATGTCAAAGTTTTGACAAATGGGACACAAGAATATTGGGTTCAGTCTAGAAATATTCTAAGACACAGATGGTTCACGGGAAAGGCTTTCTGCAAAGAAACATTGATTTTCTTCAAAGGGAACTTTTCAGGGTAAGAAAAAATATCTGGAAAAGAAAAAAAAGAAAAAAGTTAAGACTTCGAGGAACAAAGAGAAAAAATATTAGTTGCGGAGGGAAAAAAATGGAGAAACGTTTTACTTTTCATTTAATTTAATTCTTTTTTTTCTTATTTAAATGTAGATTAATAAAACATTATTAAAGTGATTTTAAATATATATATATATATATATATTTTTTTTTTTACGTCGTATAATAAAAGGACAAATTATTGAACGATGAAATGGAGTATATTTAATGAATATTTTTATAAGTAATGGTTCCATTTAACAAAGAGTCGAAAATACGCATAGTAATTTAAATTTCATGAAAGTATCACAGAAATAAAAATTTAGAACGCAATTATTTCTGACAAAACAACCTCAGAAAGAAGCTTAACCCTTTTCGCAGTTTGTTTGTTTTTTCAACCTTTTCGCACCCAAAGCTATAATAAAAATCTTTAATGAAATTTCATGGCTTTAGACATGTGTGGTGACATTTTATAGATTATAGAAAAATATATTCCTCTCAAATTGATATTTTTGGGGGATAGTATTGTAAGGTCCATATGTATGTGCTGAAGCTTAATTTACGAAACTCTAAATTATTAAATTACCAAACTCTGCCTAAATATAACACAATTTTAAATTTTATGGCCTAATTCACAAAGTTAGAATTGTTCATTCCGTGAAGCGTTTAAGTATTTTAAGCAATTAAGAAAATATGACCTACTTTTTTGACTACGATGTTTTAAAGCCACTTTGCGATTCCAGGTAAAAGAACATTTTATTTCATAAATACACTTAGTTTTAATGCAATATAATGGTATCTTTTAAAAGCCTCGTCGTTCAACTTTTTAATAGTCTAGTCAAAACCTAACAAACGTTATATGATTTAGAATTCAGACCTTATGAAACAAAGAAGAGAAATCCTCATATAGGAACTTCAGGACTAAAAAGGATATATATGTATATGGACTCTGTCTGGATAAAATTATTTGTATACTTTATAATTCAGAAGTTTTCTCGAATGCCTAAAGAAATAATACATAGTTTTCTCGAATACCTAAAGTCCAGTGATGTAATGAACGTGTATTGCCTCATATATATTAGAAACGTTTTGCTATGAAGACGAAAAAATGTCTTGTAGTGAATTTTAAAAGATTGGTTGGGAATCACCCTGTAAAAAATAATGTTTGACATGTTTTGTAGCTATAATACATGATTAGTATGCTTCCTTTAATCATCGGTTATCATTTGTATGAGAATACTACATATATTCCTGCAGATATGAAGGTTTCTTTAATAATATGGACAATTTTTCATACATGTATAGTTTATAACATACAGGGTTTTCTAACCAATTCAGTGTCATTTCTAGAAAACTTGACTTATTGAAGTAGAGATAATATTCTCCAACTAAAATTAAATAATATATATCATAAAAAATAAGAATTTTTGTTATATAATATTTAACTGTGCCTGTGAAAGAGTAAAAAAATTTCTTTCGGTTAACTTATTAGCGAAATGTACATAATTCTCTTATAAAAAACACAAGAGAATATCATAAAAATTCAGAAAGATATCATCGATAGAAGGAGCTTGACTTCAAGCATTCTCAGAACGAAGGCAACCTATTTAGGTTTTTATCCAAATATTTATTTTGAATGAATTAATGGTAATATAGTGCACGATTTTTGAAAATTACATTACATTAATTTTAAAGTCATGCATGTTATAAGCAAGAAACGTCTGAAAAATTATACATGTTGTGAATGAACCGTCATATATTACAAGGAGATTTGGCGCTGGAATATTAAAACTAAGAAAATCTTCAACATCTTGAACGCTAAAGAGAAAAAACCGAAAAGCAGAGAGCTGTTTCAGTCTTAGATATAGTAATATATATAGATCTATCATCCCCATGTTATCGAGCAAAAAATTTTGATGCCGAAAAAAAGTTCTAGAATCAGCCATTAGAGAGTATTGAAAAAAAGAATAAATAGAAAAATGAATTTGAAACTGTATCTGGAGTTTTTCATTCACCTTAAGTAAATAAATTATTCATAAATTTTATTTACTAAATTATCCGTGTGTATTTCTGTGTGTGATTTACTCGAGGAAAGGCAGCCATTAGAATGACTTTTCCCGAAAAAAAAGGCATCACTTTTTCCCTCTCGCTGATCAATCTATGTCTTATTACTATATCTATGGTTTCAGTAGCATTTCGGGTTACGTCTTATCCACTTAAAGACTCGATTTCTGTGAAACTTTTTACATCTGTAAAAATCTTTAAAATATTGTTAATTTTTATTTTGCTGTACCTCATTTGTCTGATTGCTGGGGATTTTACATTCAGTCCACATTTTCTTAATTTCTTCTACATTTTCGCATTTACAGTTTCTCAATTTCCTGTTGATGAATCCCACCACATTCCACGTAATTCTATTGTTTAAACAGAATTCGATTCCTTTCCTATATGTACGAGCACTTCTCTCTCTTTTCTTTACACACTGAAGATGATACACTAAATGCTACCGAAACAGCTGTCTGCTTTTGAGGGTTTTTTTTTTTTTTTTTTTTTTTTTTTTTTTTCAGTCAACACGTTGACGATTTTCTTGGTTTTATAAAACCTTCATGTATATCCATGAATTCATATGCTATTCTCATACAAATGAATATAGAAAATTAAAAGAAAATTCGTAACTACATTCTACAGCTATAATGCCTTTTAAGCACTAGTTTTACAGGGTGATCCTAAGTATTATTTTTTTTTCTTTAATTTGTAATTGGTTCCCTTTTGACCATCGAGACAAAATTTTTTCTGAAATATAATTAACCCTTTCAGGGGCAGTGGTATATATTTTTTACCACCTAATTTCAGTTCCTAACTTCAAAAATTCATCCCAGAATTTTTTTTATAAAATTTTACTTTTTTACCTTATGTGAAAATATCAATTTATTACTTTTCTTTTAATCTTGTTTTCAAACTGTGGTGGCACTTGATTTTAAAAGAAATGAAATTCATTGCCACTGAAAGGGGAAAGAATCCACCAAATTTCTTTAGATATTTGACAAAACATCTATATTCGAAAATGTCTAAATATTCATTAGTAGTCAGTGTATATTTAAAACAACAAATTTGACACTTTTGAAAATTTTTAAGTTGTATTTATGCAGTTACTTGATAAATTTGTTGTTGCTACTTGATAATTTGTATTCAGTGGACGCATAAAAGTAACAAAAACGCAACTCAAAAAAAATTTCACGACTCAAAAAAAAAAAAAAAAAAAAAAAAAGATAATTTTTAATGAATTTAGAATTTAGAAAGAATGAATTTAGAATAGAATATGTTCGAATAATTTTAAGTAATCATGCATATTGTCTATTAATGACAGACAACACAATGTTCTTAAATTTAATATATAAAAAAAAGTATGTAATTCAACTATATTCACACTCTGAGCGACTTTCAATATATTCAGATTTATTCTATGTAATCCTGAAAATAAATAATAAATGCTTTTCATTTCATATTCTATACAGAATATGCTTTTGCGCCTACAGAAAACGAATGTTATATATATATATTTCATAGGCACAAATTGCACAAATTAAAAATAAACGTAATGTAATAAAACTTTAATCTATTTCTTACATACAGACAAAAGATGACTGAACAGGGTCTTTAAGATTTACTCGTTTAGAATTATGGATCTACGTTAGTTAAAGCGGTCTGCCTAACTTCGGACCACCAGACTAAAGATAACCAACGAGATATTTTGACCATAAGCCAAAAGGTATTTGAATCCTTTTGGATATCTATCTACACCACGTATTTGTCCGAGCACAGTAAAAAGTTCCAAGTAATATTACCGTATAATACTGAATTATGTAGAATACTAAATTTGGATTCCTGTTAATATACAGTGCCGGCAAAAAAAAAAAAAAAAAAAAAAAAAAATACATGTCAATTGCCGTTTCCGCCATAAAAATGTGTCGAACCCCAGTGATGACACGTGGTGTTAGTCTATCACAGACGAACTTTCTCTATCCTATCAACACTCAGTTCGCCTCGTAGATTTTTAGAGAAAGTCTGTAAGGCTCCTTTGCTCCCGCCGGCCAGTATTTCGTTCATTTGTTAAAAGTTTGAGAACCTACATCGGTATTCCTACTCCGCATAATGGGTCGAAATAAGCTAAAAGCGGAAGAGAAATACCCTGCTTCGACTCTACTAGAGAAGGGGACTTTGTGATTGATGTAGCCAGAGATCTAACAGATCAATATAGATGTAGCCAGATGTAGAAAGTCATTACAAGGTGAATAAAATATAAATATTTATGTCAAGATCTTAACATTCAAGTGGTTTATTGTGAATATTACATTGCAGTCAGTATTTTGTCATCTCATTTTTACATTTTACATCTAGCTGATGCTGCTGAAGTGCAAGGACTTTTATTTATTTATTTATTTATTTATTTTTATTTTTATTTATTTTTTATTTTTTTTACTTTTTTGCCGGCATTGTACAGAATGGATCATAACTCTCTGACATATTTTAAACCTTAATGTAATATCAACTAAGTGGCACACGGGAGTGCGGTTTTCACTACAAATAATCTGATGATGAAAATTCTATTTTAGCCAAAAAAAAAGGTTCTAATTTTGCCCTTTGATGACGCTAGCTTTTTCTAAGTTTGGTTTATCTAGTTTTTTTTCTTTCTTTCTTTCCTTTCTTTTCTTTTCTTTCTTTTTTTTTTTTTTTTTTTTTTTTTTTGTGTGTGTGTGTGCATTTTCTATGACCCTTTGATCCCCAGACATACCTTCAAATGATTTCTTTTCGTGAGACTGCATGAAGGACAAAGTGTTAGTTTCTTTTTGACTTACATTCTGGAAATAAAATTGCGAATAACGCATAAAATTTTATCTCTTCTACAATCAATGCCAATTAATCCGTGAGTTAAGTTACATTATCATTTAGATGCGGGTCGGGGTGTAAAGGGAACTTTTTCCATTATTTATATCCTATATATACGAGCACTTCTCCCGATTCAGAATCCTTTTTGCACTGAAGACGGTACGCTTTAGGCTACCGAAACAGCTGTATGCATTTCCAATATTTTTCTTTGGCGTTTCTGACGTAGTAGTTTATTCGGGTTTTAATATTCCAACGCCAAGTCTCCTGTTATTAATTAAAGCAAGATCTCAGTTTCTAAAATTCAAGTCAATACTTTCTCTACAATACATAGTCAAGCGAAAGTAAAAAATATCTAGGGCAAAGAAGCCTTTGGACTAAAAACAACAGAAAATGTCTGCATGTGAAAAAATAAAAATAGACGTTTTACATATTTCTTTTTTATTAGATTAATTTCTTAGCAAATTTATGCGGAAATCCCAAAAATCGGCTATTTTTCTATTCTTTCTCGCCACTGCACAGATATTATACAACCTTCAGAAATTGAATTTCAAAATACCATCTGCTTAAAATTCTGATCACACACACGTTTGCAAACACAAATTCATGCATATGAAATACGAAAATCTCTGCGCATTAATATTCACGAACCGTTGAATTGTTCCTGTGATATATTATTTTAATGTATATTTGCCTGAGCATGCGACGGCAGAATTAATACCGACGTACATAATAAATGAATATAATTAAAATAGAACGAACTATTAAATAAGGCACACGTTACTTCACCATCAGTCAAAATTGAAAATGTCAATAATATATTTCGATTTAAACATTAAATAAAAAATAGTATATGTTGTGGCAATAACAAAACTCTCTTCTATATTTTAAAGGACAAATTACAGCTGTAAAAATTATTTTTTGACATTATCAATTCTTAATATTTTTTCCATAATGAATGCAGACTATTTTCACCTCAGAGATGTCTAATAGTAAATACCAAGGGAAGCTCAATTTTTTGCCCTATAAATAACATCTATTTTTAATTTTTAATTAATTAATTTATTTTAATTTTAATTTAATTTAATTTTTTATTTTTTTATTCATTTATTTTTTTCCTTTATTTATTTATTTATTTATTTTATTTTATTTTTTATTTATTTTATTTTATTTTATTTTTTATTTTATTTATTTATTTATTTTTTTTTGAGGGGGGGGGGGGTTATAATTGTAAAAAAAAAAAAAAAAATCTATAACTTTGCTTTAAATTATTACAGGTACATGGTGTAACCATTCGTTTTAAATGTATCGACGAGATGTTTTGAAAAGTACTCAAACTAAAAATTTAGATTTAAGAGAAATTACTAAATTAGAGAATTTTTAAAAGAAGCATATTTTTATGAGTGATGCTCAAAAATTTAATTCTACATTTAGCATTAAAAATATCGTAACGATATACATACAGTCGAACCTCGTTAACGCAAACACTGTTAAAGTGAATAACTTTTAACATGAACTGTTTCCACAATCCCCAACAAAATGAAGAGTATTTTATTTATATGAATATTAGTTACTGATAGCATGAACAATTTTTATTTCCATTGAGATTCATGTTAACGAGGTTCGACTGTATTGTTAAGAAACCCTAATATTCTTTAAGTGGAAATTTTTAGTTAATTCTACGGGCGTTAACTTTTTCAGTTTTGAACGATATTGGGATTTCATATAACTAGCTAAATACTTTTAGCTAATAAACTATGAAAATGAATATTTCTATACACTTGCGTAAGCGTAGTTAAAACGTATTTAGTAAAAGTCCTCATCTTTAATTGGATATTTCATATTTTTATATTCTGATTGCAACATGCTGTGTCTAATATAGTTTTTAAAATTTCCTAAAAATGACATTACGTTAGGTTTAATACCTTACATGTTATACTCAAATAAAAAGGTTCTTTTTTTTTTTTTTTTTTTTTTTTTTTTTTAAAGAAATTTTTATATTTCCTTAAATATATATTCTAGCCTCCTAAAAAGTTACACAGATAATTAGAAGGAGATTCGTAACCACATCCCTCCAGACCGCATTTCAACCATATACTTTTCACAAGAGGGTCCCAAACATTGACAGTATATATGCACATTTTGTCTTTTCTTTTATCATATTTTATGAGAAAACAGTGCTACACATCAATTCATAGATAATATTTACGCATATGCTGTTTAAATTGGTTTCTAACATTAATTATTATAATTAATAGTTAATTAGTTATAATTAAGATATTTTTTCCAAGACCTAATAAACACGCAAAATTACGGCCAAAGAGAAAAAAACAATCATGTAAATTTAAATAATCTGAATTTCAATATAATTTTGTCCTTTGAGTTATGTGATTGTATTTTGTCCAATATGATTTTGTCCTTTGAATTATGTGATTGTATTTTGTCCAATATAATTTTGTCCTTTGAATTTTGTGACTGTATTTTTTTTTTCAATTAAATTTTGTCCTATACTGTGATAATATATATATATATATATATATATTAAAAAATGGAGTGACAGCCCCACCTGTTGAGTGATTCGTTCCCAAATGTTAAAAGCACCTGTTTAGTCCAAGGTCCAACTAAACACCTAGCTTAGTTAAAATTCGTTGATTGGTTCGTGAAACTGGTTCACAAATTATTTGATTCACACACAGACAAACATTTTCTAAAAATGATCAAATCATGTTCAGTGTATCTCAAAACATGCAAATCCATCAATAACTGAAGGTAAAATGTTTCACTAATCCAGTATTTTCTCCATATGTATGTAAAACAAAGTAAATATAATATTCTGTTATACATAATTTTTCTTTGTGGGCTGTTTTAATATTAAAATTCGTACTAGCTTTTCGTTTTTCATCACGAGAAAAAATTCTTTCAAAATATTTTTAATCTATGGATAAAATGATACTAAGATTTAAAAAAAAAAAAAAAAGAAAGAAAGAAAAAAGAAAAAAGAAAAAAAGAATCCAAATAACTTGTTCAAAAATGTTTTTCAAAATTTTTTCTTCTCTAATGTTAATCTACTTTTTTATTATCTTCATCAATATCCCTAAAAGAATATTTTTTTTTACAGTTTTGAAAATAATAATGATAATTTAACATCCTTCAATTATTGCATATGGGGAATTTCTACTGTAACTATACTTGAATAAATAAAAAGACAACATGGTTTCATATACATGCAGGTAAATTATATATGTGAAAATAATTTTCAGTTCAATTTGGAATAATTACAAAAGTAGAATATTGTTAGAAGGATGGTTTACAAATATTAAAACATATGCTTTAAAACAATCCTTTGATATGCAGTTCTGCTTTGATATATTCTTAAAATTCCTAAAATTAAAATAATAAATAAAAATAAAATAGTTTAGTGAGGCACTCACATAACTTTCTCTTACACTGAGGGGGAAAAATATATACCATCTTCATCTAGAATGAATAAGTGGTCATTTTCTAAACGCCTTAACTAGAAATATAGGATTCTGAACTATGCGCATAAGGCACGCCAAAAAACTGAATAGAAGAAATGATCAAGAATTTTTAGTCTACACATTTCTAGAGGGTGAAACAATATTCTGAATATTCCGAATCTTTTGTATTGCGAGAAATTCGCGCTTGATTTTCTAGAATTGGGTAATAAACCGAGATTATAGTTGCTGAAACCCGCCTTTTGTATTCGCATTTATTTGCAGAGATTTTGAAATAACTTTGCTCTCGAGAATATATGGGCAAACGCTCAAGAATTCTAATAGGGGTTTCTAGAACTCGCTTTCAGAGGGGACTAGAATTTATAAGGATGACATGGAAATATTTTTTCTAGAACCCCAATTTAGATTTTAGATGTCAGTTACAGAATTTTTTCTAAGTGTACCCTGCTTTCAAAACTGTAAAGGCGTATTATAGATTAGAGTTAGTATAAGAAGTATTGTATATAAATATTATTTTAAAAAATGGTATAGGAATAGTATTATTTGACATATATTTTAAATTACCGTCTCCTCAACCCCTCGTTTTAATATAAATACTACATTCATTAACAAACAAAGTAAGGCTTTTTAAAAATCGAAAAATTTGTTCCAAATTATTCAGACATCTTTCACATCACTGAAACTTACCACTCTTGGTAAGTAACACCCCCATTTGATCTTCAAAATATCAAATTTGAATTTCCTGAAATTATTAGATGTACAAATAACACACACATATCAACCGCTAAAATCTTAATTTTGCGTATTCAGGGAAACTTAAAGCGCGTAATTATAGAAAAAAGTCAGTGTTGAAAAATGGACTTCAAACAAAAAATTATGTACCATAATTATAATTAATAAGTAGTTTTACTAATTTGATAAAATTTAATAAAACACTTCCATCATTCGATTCAACTGAAAAGAATGTTTTCGCTTAACTTTGGAAAACCCTGAATATTGCCTATATCTATATTAATAAAGTTAAACTTTTGTCTGTAAATTTGTCAAAATCAAGAAATTTGGCGATATCTACACGTTTTATTCACCATGAAAGCCGAAAAAGGCTTCAAAAAATTTTCTGTGCGTGTGTGCATATACCCCTGCATATTGTACATTAATTACATACACACCACATAGTATACTTAAATTTAGTGCAGTTTGAAACAACTTGAAATGCAATTTATCGATTTCAAAGCGTAAGCATAATGCATTCGAATTCTCTTGCGTGTCTTTGTAATCGTAAATACTTTTAATATCATGTTCTCTACTAAACATGTCTACATGCACATAATAAAAAAAATCATTTCACATTTTTATGCAGTCTAAGGGTGTTAAACTGTACCGACTAGAATGTTTTCCCATAGACATAATGTATTTAAATTCTTTTGGATATCCCTCTACATCCATTTGCTTGATCTGAAAGAAAAGTTCAGTGTAATATCCCTATATGGTCTAAATTTAAAATACTGAATTTGGATATATTGCTTCAATTTGTTCTTGAGATATGCTGATGACAGACACACAGACAACCCAATCTCTAAAAACCCGAATTTCTGATTTAGAGTTCTGCGAAATATCTGAGTACATATTAAAATTTCGAAAATTTGACCAAAAAGCAGAATTTTTCCACCATTAAAAGCATAGAGAAATTATATATATATACTAAGCCACAAAAAAAAAAAAAAAAAAGCCGCACTTGGATATTTTCCTTTTTCCTTTGCAACCGCCAATTTTATCATTTAAAAAGCAAATTTTCGGACAGATTTCTCCCTCCACGTACACTTTAGGATTGAGCCCAGTGTTAAAAGTAAAATGCAACTGTCAGGAAAATTATAATTTTAGAAAGTATTTAAAAAATGGCAAGTATAAGGCATTTAACGATACCACAAAAAGTATTAATTTTAGAATGAAAGTCAAAAAATATTGTAATACGTGAGATGGCAAATTAATTAAATGTTAACGAAATATTTCTGAGATGATTTTTAGGAACATATAAAATTTTTTGGCTGTTTAAACGGAAAATGTGTCTTTAGGTGGCCATGTTGCCCATCCAAGCGAGATGATGGCAAGTTAAGAAACAAAAGTTTAAAAAAATCGATTTGTACTTGCTCATAACTTAGAAAAAATTTACAAAAAAAGTGCATAGCAAAATAATTTCTTTAAAAACAGTGCGGGAACAATGAAACAAAGTATGTTAAAAACCAGAAGATCTGCAAAAAAAAAAAAATCATTACTAAGGAAAAAAAAAAAAAAAAAAAACTTCAGTTGACCAAAAATTAAATATATATATATATATCAGTTAATTATTAGGCCGAATTGGTTTTCTCTGATGAGTCAAGTTTATTTTATTTCGGGCTGATTAAATAAAAAAAAAAAAAAAAAAAAAAAACTAGTAAGATGATAAAAATGTGACCGAATTATTGAAAATTGCATTCATAAAACAGTGACACGTTCTCCGTACATTATGGTACGGAGGTGCATAAATTTTCAATGAGTCTGGCAAATTTTTATGCTCAAGGGATAAATTAACTTGAAATAAAACGCGGCCATTATAAAAACGGCGCCTGACCGACTATTTTGAAGGTATCTCAGACTTTCCAGCAAATAGAATTTCAAGATGATATTGCACCATACTAAAGGGTGTCTGGTGATGCGTTTATTCGATTCAAATTTTTAAAACTACCTATCCTATCCCATGAGCACCTATAATTTTGTAAGCAATCATATCTTTTTTAACTTTAAGTTAAAGTCCACAAACAATATCGTAGAATTTCTTTTTCATCAGACTTGGAAATAGCCCTAATCTCAATCCGCTCGAAAATGTTTAGTCTATAAAAAAGCGCGGAAAAAGGGTGAAGATTAAAAAATTGCAGCCTACAACTCTGCAAGGACTAGAAAAAATTATTTATAATATTTGGCACAGAGAAATTTTTTATATTTATATTAAAACACTGCATAATACTATGCCATTGTGCATTAAAGCAGTAATTCCATATAAAGGTGGAATAACTCAATGCAGAATACATATTTTTATTAAAAAATTACTTAGATCTAAAAAATAAATAGATTTATTTCATGTATTAAAATATAACTTGTTTATATCATATAATAAATCGTAATACAGTACAAAGTATATGTTTATTATATCTCGTTTAAAAATAATGTTTTATGTAGATTTTTAATAATTACTTCGTAGAGTGTAATAAAGTGTATTATTAAATCAAAAATGTCCATATGTATCATTTCATCTCTTTGATATTATGCAAACATGACAGTTTTATTTGTTTCAATCATTAGTTTTCAAGTTATTACAAATGAAAAAGGTATAAGTCAATTTTTCTGCAGTGCGCCTTTTTTTTTTTTTTTTTTTTTTTTTTTTTTTTTTGTCGTTTATTGTATATGTTCAATTAATTTCGTTTAGTGCAGTATAAGAATGTTCAACTGGGCCTTTTTGCCCATAGACGTAGTGTATTTGAATTCGCTTGGATGTTTTTGTACAAGAACTATTTGTTCCATTTTAACAAAACGTTTTAAGTAGTATCCTCATATTATATCATAGCTGCAAACATCCTGATTAATATTCCGTAGTACTCTTAGTACCCGCCCCTTTTTTACATCACATTATTTTTGGAGTAATGTTCTCTAAATATAATTATGGTTAAATAAGAAGAAAAATATCCTAAAAAATAACTGGTGTGAAAATAAGACAGTACTAACAATATTACTGTTTATTAATTAGGATGCTGACAGCTGTCACATACAGATATAGATTTATAACACCGAGTCAGAACTTTCTCGTTATATTTGTAATTTAGTTATACTGAACACACACACACACACTCACAGATACAGAGACTATTCGGTAAAAGCCTAATTTTTGGATTCCGGATGACACGTAAATATAACAAAATTTAAATTTCAAAAATTTTATTCCAAAACAATACTTTTTTTACAATTATATGTGTAAGAAAAAACTAAAAAAAAAAAAAAAAAAAAGACTTTTTGTCTTTTTTATTAATATTACAAACAAGAGGTTTACTTATGTCTGAATAGTGTACAATAAATTATATATATATGTGTGGTCCTATTTTATGTTTCTACAGGTATTGTAGTCTAATAAATTAAAGTTAATAATATTATTAAACTTAAAAATTAAATCAAATTAAGATTACTTACTTTGTTTGGCCTGTGTATGTTTCTGTGTTGATTTATTTGACTGACTATTCTTCGTTCTCATTCTTTTCTTTTATTATCAAATGGTTCAAAATTTAAGCAATAGCCTGTTTTCTGGTTTTCTTCTTTTGCGCATAATTTTTAAGCAAATAAACATATAAACATAAAATTTGGATGGTATGTTCGTTATCATATCATTAACCGAATTTTATATAAATTTAACATAAGTAATAAATTGTAAGCTAATAGATATTCATTTTTTCTCAAAAATAAGCTTTGGAAAAAGACGAAACAATTTTAGAAAAGAAACTTAATGAAATATTGTCATAAGGATGCATTACAGATAGGTGAAGATGCACATACATCCATGTGTTTGATTAACACCGGATCTTTTTATCTGTATTCACTTTTCTCTTTCTTCTTTTTTCTTATTTTTCTCGCATGTGAATAACTTTTTAAAAAATATACATACAAACATGAAAATTGGATAAGATGTTCGTTATAAAACTATTTATTAACTTTTTTTATTATTCTGGTGATGCTCATAGTTTACAAAATATTAATTATGTATTTTTTTTTAAAGTCTATTATAAAAGCAAAAGAAAAGTTAATACAGACACAAAAATTGAGGTTTAGAGTAACACTTCAAGGCATGTGCGTCTTTATCTATCTGTACTACATCCTTAATACCACTTTTCATTAAGATTTCTTTTCTAAATTTTTTGAATTTTTTCTTTTTTTCCAACGCATACTTTTGAAAAAAAAAAAAGGAATAATTATTAGTTTAAAAGTGCTAAAATTACATAAAATTCGATTAATTGTATGAAAACGAAGATGCCATCTAAATTTTATGTTCATATGTTTATTTGTTTAAAAATTATGCGCAAAAGAAGAAAACCAGAAAACAGGTTGTTGCTTAAATTTTGAACACCAGTATATATATATATATATATATATATATATATATATATAAATAATAGATAACGTAATAAAATTTAATCTTAAAATTTAGCAATTAATAGAACTAAAACAATAACAGCACACTAAAATATAGAACTGAATTTAACATAGAGGAAAGAATGACACAAAAAGTTGCGATATAGATAAGGAACCAATGAGTTACCATATTAACTAAAAATACTTACGCCGACCTGAAGGATAATAAAAAGGACCATTAAACTTGTGAAAGAGAAAAAAGATAATAAACCACATAATCAATTGGATATAAATGCTTAAAATTAGAAGTATACTTATCAAGGGGCGCATACTTCATAAAGCAGAGAAAGCTTCAATGATTTCGTATATATATATATATTTGAATGCTTTAATACTAAGATATCGAAAATTTTATTAGATAATCTTTTATATTTAATCACACGTAATTATATTTAAAACTTTTAAATTAGAAAAATAGTTATCTTTGATCCCGAGGTTGAAAATTTAATATATATTTCTTAATGTTTTAAGCTAAGAATAAATCTCTAAAGAAAAAGAAATTAAAGGAGATCTCAAGAGAGAGAAGAGAAAAAAAAAAAAATGTTCTATCAACAATCGACCAAGAAAGCTGTGCATTCTCCGTCACTGTCATTTCCATCTGACATGAACTTGTGATAACGTGCCAAGCATCGGAAGTGATTTTGTCAAATATCTGATACTGCAGTTCCTCTATTTCCGTGCTGATTTTCTCTGCGAATATTTTCGCTAAGTGCTTGTCTTTTGTGAGAACCAAATGTCTTACTTAGGGAGTCATTTGCACATTTGACTAAAAGACTTGGGGATCTTAATGGAAATAAATACGGTGCGGGTTCATTTTTATATGTTTCTGATTTTATAGATTTGTGATTTATATGATATTTAGTTTAGGTTTAACTCATTATTATGTTTCTTAGTGATAGGTGATATATATATATATATATATATATATACTAGCAGGCTTCGCCCGCTTCGCTGGGCACTATATTTAAGGGTTTTCTTTTTAATTGAATAACTGAAACGTTTAAATAAATATATTTCGGTTGGTCATTATTTTCTTCACAGTTTTAGTATGGGATCTTCTTGACAATATCAACTATTTTTTGAACTTCTCGAATCTGTGCAACAAAACTATTATTGAAACGGATATTCTCGAAAACAGTCAAAAAGAAATGTTAATTCTTCGAATATTCTGGAAACAGTTGAAACTGCTACTCGTATAGTAAAAGTCACAATTCCATGAATGGTCGAATAAGAGAACACACGTAAGTCGTTTTCGCAGAAATCACTATAGCGCACGCATGTACGCTTCACGCACATGAAAAAATAAATAAATAAATAAATGGACAGCCCTACATCGCTCTGCATAAATCACAGGACACACGAAACTCGGTTTCGCAGCAATCACTCTCATGCATGTTAAAACCAGAAAAACATCAATGGACACCCCTACCTCGCTGTGCATGAATCTCAGATCACACGAAACTCGGTTTCGCGGCAATCACTATCACGCATGTTAAACCAAGAATACATCACTGTACACCCCGACCTTGCTGTGCATGAATCTGGAAACGCACGTAACTCAGTTCCGCGACAATCACTATCACGAATGTTAAAACCAAAAAAAACATCACTGGACACCCTACCTCAAATCAATGAAAATCAAATAAACCAATCAAATCTCTCGTAATTCCCCATAACGTAGCTCTAGTTCAACGTAAAATACAATCAAATCAATGAAAATCTTTTAAACCAATCAAATCTCTCGTAATTTCTCATAACGTAGCTCTAGTTATACGTAAAAGACACTCAAATCAATAAAAATCAAATAAACCAATCAAATCTTTCGTAATTCCTCATAACGTAGCTCTAGTTCAACGTAAAATACACTCAAATCAATGGAAATCAAATAAACCAATCAAATCTTTCGTAATTCCTCATAACGTAGCTGTATCAGAATGTAAAATACACTCAAATCAATGAAAATCAAATAAACCAATCAAATCTCTGTTAATTCCTCAAAACGTAGCTCTAGTTCAACGTAAAAGACACTCAAATCAATAAAAATCAAATAAACCAATCAATCTTTCGTAATTCCTCATAACGTAGCTCTAGTTCAACGTAAAAGACACTCAAATCAATGAAAATCAAATAAACCAATAAAATCTCTCGTAATTCCTCATAATGTAGCTCTAGTTCAACGTAAAATACACTCAAATCAATGAAAATCAAATAAACCAATCAAATCTCTCCTAAGATTCTCCATTCTGCGTCATTATAGAAATGGGAAGTTTTATTTTCAAATTTTTATTAATTAAAAGAAAACTAATTAAAAATTCGAAAATCTGACTTCGATGTGCACAATGACCCTTCGGAGGGCACCTTTGTGTTAAATCACGTGATTGTCCGAGCTACCGTTTTCGAGAACAGTGAAATATACATATATATATGTACAAATATTGCTCACTTAATAGTATAAGATATATATATATATATATATATATATATGCGGTGCAACAAATATAATTTTTTATCACCCAATAATATTTTTTCTTTCTTTATTAAAGGTACAATGAACATTCAAAACAGACTTTCTTAGTTTTTTAGTCTGCTCTGAAATTTTGATGTAAATGGTATAATATTACTCTTATAAAATAAAAATAAAAGAAGGAAAGAAAATTCAGAAAAATGCAACGTTAATTTATTTATTTTTAATTAATAAAATATATATTCCAATATTGTAAAATTTAAATCTCATCCATGAACGTTAAACATTGAAAAAAGTCTAATTTTTCAATTTCTTTAAATAAATAATTCAGTTCTACACAATATTTTTCATGTTTAACATTACTGAATTTACAATT
Source organism: Salticus scenicus (assembly GCA_963930645.1). Classification (NCBI taxonomy): domain Eukaryota; kingdom Metazoa; phylum Arthropoda; class Arachnida; order Araneae; family Salticidae; genus Salticus; species Salticus scenicus. The sequence continues at coordinate 217,226,801 of OZ005654.1, read as the reverse complement.
TTCGTTTCAAATTTACAAATGTTTGAGTTTTCTAAAGTGTTTTTATAATATACTAGCTATCGTCTGAAACGTAAAAATATCGCCTTCTTCTTTTTTTTTTTTTTTTTTTTTTCAATTGTATGTGATTTACTGACGAAAGCATTATTGCGCATGCGCAAGTATTTTTGACCCACACTTCGAATTCTCATTTAAAATTTTAAATGTTTCATAGTTATAACTTTAGTTTGGGTAAATGCCTAAATCTTTACCAGTTGTCACTCTATTCCATCCAACTACTTTTAAATAATATCCGAACAAAAAAAAAAAAAAAAAAAAAAAAGCACAAAAGCACAGCAGAACGCCAAATTTGGTAACCTGTTACGAAGATATACTCATCAGCTATGGAAATAAAAAGTAAAAAAGAAGTAAAAGAAACATTTAATACATAAAGATACTAATAAGATCAATGTGTCTAAATGTAATATCCCATAAATGCGACAGAATTCTTTTACTGACAGTCTTAAAGTAAGTATCATAATTAAATGCAACATAATGAAACTTTTAAATCTTGAAAACAATACGCGAAACTTTTTGCCACATTTTAAAAGTTATTTCTAAGAAAATTATCTGTTTCTAAACGCATCGTTCAGTATCATTCTCCGCTATAGTTCTGCTTAAGTGCGACAAAAAATTCTAAAATAGCGATTATAAATTTGTTATTTTATGTTTTAAGGTCAAATAACCACTTTTACGTCTTGGTCTTAAATAACTTTTATATATGTCGGAAGCTGAAGCTCGAAAATACGACACATTTTGAATGTCAGGTGTTTAAAAATATTTATCGCATTTAGGCGTTCATTTTCTTCATAGACCTAATTACAATAAATATTTTCCCTTAAATGCGGAGTGCCATTCAATATATGTATACGGATAAGATTATGCAATATATATAGATAGATATATATATTAGGGCTGTGTCGATTAATCGATTAATCGGTTCGGTTAATCGATCAATGCTTAGTACCGATCAATTTTTTAATAGAGTTAATCGGCTCGATTAATTTGATTAAAAGTTTTCAAAATCCGATTAAAGTTTTCAAACTACGAATTAAAGTAAAAATTTAAAATACTGTTCTGCCTACAAATTATTTTTTCTCACATATTTTGCTAACAAACATTCTAAGAAGCGTCCATCTAATAATGAAAAAGACAAAAGAAAAAAAAAACTCTTAAAAGAAATTGAAATTTTTGATGGTAGAGAAAAGCGGAAAGACGGTTCTTAAACAAAATGCCGTTTTCAGTCCGTGCTGGGGGAATACGTTTCGCAGAAACAAGAAGCTTCCGAAAAACGGAAATGCTCAATGTAAAGAAAAGGATTGTGATTTCCACTATCCCTTTGATGGGAAGGGTGTCAACAGGGTTTCGCAATACCTTCGAGCGGTTATTGTCCGTTCAGAATTGCTGATAATAACTATTGAAGTAGAAACAGAAAATAACATTCTGTTTTCTATTCTGAAACGACGAAGAAGAGTTGAAATATAAATAATAAAGAATTTGAGATTTTTTTATAATGATAATATGGAATTTTGATAATTCATTTAAAAATAGTGGCAAGCGAGGTGGACAAAGCCAGCTAGTATAAAATGAAAGAGTATGTAAATTCATCTAATTTTTCTTTCAAATTCAAAATGAATTTATGACAATAAAAATTAAATAAACGAAAATATTTATATAAAATTGACACTTAATAGTCAACAACTATTACTCTGAAAATTGATTTAAATTTTAGTTATAAAAAGAATATAATCGATTATTATTATTTTTTCTTTCAGTATATAAATAAAGTAGTAATATTGAGAATTTATTTTTTTAAATATAAAAATAATAATGAATGCAAGATGAATATATGTTATTTCTCAACTATACTCTCGAATAAAAATTTTATTTGGAAATATATTAGGAATGTGTTTTTTCATTATTTATTTGCATGTTTATTATTAGTATTATTTATTGTTTCAGGAACAAGCTATATTAACATCTATATCATTTTTATGGTTTATTGTGCACTATCTAGAGGGGGAAAAAATCCCATAGGAGAATTTTATTCACCATTTAAATAAAATTATATAAAGAAACAGGAAAATCGATTAAAAATTCGATCAATCGGCCGATTAATCGATTAATGAAATACGATTAATACTGTTAAAACTGTTAATCGATTCCCACTCCTAATATATATATATATATATATATATTTTTTTTTTTTTACTTTTTTTTTCTAATTAACGGCAGAAAATATTTAAGACAGGAAAATGTTTAAAGGCAGAAATTCAGATTTATTGAACTAATAAATCACCATGTGGAAATTAGAGATTTCCTCATTATGATTATAAATTCATTACACCCGGTAATTGTTCAAAATGGTGAAATTAGAACAATTTCATGCCATAAATAATAATAACTTCGCTGTCTCAGGTGTATCGGACTAGACTGCGTGTGCAGGAGGGTTTGTTCATCAAAAAGTATTCAGAAGATGTAATGATGTTTATGTGCACGTATCAAAATAACAGAAATGTTAATTATAGCAGTTTTATTAACAGCATACGTAAATTGTCACAGCATTATAGTTCTATAATAATGCTTATAACTGTTCTTGAGTTTTTTTACTCACAAACTAATAAAAGTTTCACAAAACATTTTTTTTTCATCGAAGTAATATGTAGTAATTAAATGAACATTTTTAATGATTAAAAGAAGAATAATGACTTTTTATTTGAATTCAATTGGAAAATAAACTAGTTGGCATAGGTGGACTCTGCTCAGTTCCCCATCATATTTATGTTCTCATAAATTTCTAGTGTGAGACATATTATAATCATCTTAAAAAAAATGAATTTGACCAAAGCTTGATACAGTGACAGAATAAAATCCCCACCTAATAGGCTATCCACCGTTCACTTCGATATATTTATCTTATTCTAATCTATTAATTTATTTTATCAGGGTCAATTAAGTTGTTTAGTTTTCATGCTACTATTTCCAATGCAATAATCCTCAAAATCTTATACTATTAAGTGAGCAATATGTGTATATTTCACTGATCTCGAAAACGGTAGCTCGGACAGTCACGAGATTTAACACAAAGGTGCCCCCCGAAGGGTCATTGTGCACATCGAAGTCAGATTTTCGAATTTTTGATTAGTTTTTTCTTAATTAATTAAAATGTAAAAATAATAACCTTCTAATTTCTGATAAAAAAGCCATTTAAATTTTAACATTTTATCCATAATTTAATTGTTGCCAATTTTTTTTTTCGACAAAATAATAATAATTATTTATTTAAAATGAGGAAAATAAATCAGAAAGATTAGAAAATAAATTAGAAATATCAGTCGCATCGTTACAAATAAGATACCAAATGAAAGGGAAAATGTTTGTAAATCCGATGCATTAAACAGCTTATCAATCGGATGATTAGTTTTTTCTTAATTAATTAAAATGTGAAAATAACAACCTTCTAATTTCTGATAAGACATTTAAATTTTAGCATTTTATCCATGATTTAATTGTTGCCAATTTTTTTTTTCGACAAAATAATAATTTAAAAAAAAAAAACGTACATTTATTTAAAATGAGGAAAATAAATCAGAAATATTAGAAAATAAATTAGAAATATCAGTCGCATCGTTACAAATAAGATACCAAATGAAAGGGAAAATTTTTGTAAATCCGATGCATTAAACAGCTTATCAATCGGATGATTAGTTTTTTCTTAATTAATTAAAATGTGAAAATAAGAACCTTCTAATTTCTGATAAATAAGCCATTTAAATTTTAAAATTTTATCCCATAGAATAATAATAAACACGTACGCTCCTTCTTCTTTTATTATTATTCTATGTTTTATCCATAATTTAATTGTTGCCAATTTTTTTTTTCGACGAAATAATAATAATTAAAAAAACTGAACTAAAAAAACATTTTCAACTTTACTGAGAATAAATACGAACTGAACTGAAAAAACATTTTCAACTTTACTGAGAATCACGGAGTAAAAAGGCAGGAGAAGAAGGTAACGCTGAAATTTTGTGATGTTGTTTTCTAATGTTTACAGATGGCGCCAGCGTGCAATCCTTCCTTCTCTCCAGCTTCCGCAATGTTATTCAATGGGGAAATGTCTCGTTTTAATTATTTTTTTAAAAATAATATCAAGCTGAAAAAATTTCGATTGAAAGCAAATTTCATTAAATAGAGTATTCTAACCAACATGTTTTTTTAAGAGCCATTTTATACTAATTTTACTTTGAAAGAAAGCTTTTAAAAAATGACGATTCTTATGAACCGAAGCTAGCTAAAACAGACAATTGGGAGGAAGGAGAATGGATGAAATTTTGTAAAGAAAAAAAAAAAACTTACTTTAGGTGCAGAAAACACGAACTCGGACTTTATTTTTCTCCTAGGGCTTTTTTTTTTGTTTTTCTTATCACTATCATAGCCTGTTTTACAACTAGGAACGAAGCATTTATTTGAAACATCTGAATTATGCAGTTTTAAGAACTTACAAAGAAATTAAATTGCTTAAAATAAAAATTTTTAAATGTACTCCAGCAAAATTCTATTGAAAACAACAGTATATCCGCGCCGAGGTAGGGAGGAATGACAAGTGGCGCCCTCAATATTTACCAAAAATTTAGATCACAGTTTCGTAGTTTTCTCCCATTGGACCTTCAACTCCTATTAATATTACTCCGTGCTGAGAATAAATACGAACTGAACTGAGAGGAGTCTGAGGTTAAAAAATGTGAAAACGAAAGTGTTGTTCTTTTTGATAAAAAAATCTTTTTGTTTTGTGATTGAGTTAGTATAAATTAAAAAAACCTTCTGATTCTTTTAAACAGGGAGTTATTAGTAAGTCTTTAAAATCAAACTACAACATAAACATTTTATTTCAAAGGATGACATTTAAACACGTTCATTTTAAAAACTCTGAAACACTGATATGTGGCATCAAGTTATATGCAAGAAAATCAAAAACAACTTTCATTTAAAATTTAAATACGATTTTTTAGAAATCAAAAAGTTTAAATAAATATTCTTAAGATGAAACGATCAAATGATGTGATACCAGTTAATCCAGAAGAACAAAGTACTTCAAATGCAGACCAACTAATTAATCGTACTTCCTTATATCAAGCTAGGCCTATCCGTGCATCAAAATTAAAATGTCGCCAAAATATAAGGGAAATAGGACAGATGTACAGAAAGGAACGTTCTGAGAGTATATCTAGGCAAGCTTTTCAGCAACGAGCAAGGGAGAGCACGGAAGACAGAATCCAGCGACTTGAAGATCTAAGACAGCGAGCTTCTCAGCGTAGGGCATCAGAGAGTACACTAGAGAGACGACAACGCCTAGAAGAGAAAAGACGTCGACAAGCAAGATATGAAGTGGTATTGCGAAATCGGTACCCAACATACAAAATAGCAGTTTGTAGAGATGTGAACTATAGTACTTTAGGAGAATTCAATGTGAAATGCGTTCATTGTAAAGCATCACATTTTCCAGAGGAACGTGTTTGCAATCGTCTTCATAGAGACTCTTTTGGTGATTGTTGTCTTCATGGACGATTATTACTGCCAGCACCATATTTTGCGAACGAGTTAGCAAGACTGTTTTTGCACTGCCATCCACTTGCTGAAGAATTTCATAAAAGAATCAGAAACTTGAATTTCTGTTTTGCTTTTTCTTCTTTCAATGTGTCAGAAGACAGAACCATCAACAGTCATGGCATATACAGTTTTATTGCATGTGGACAAGTATACCACAAAATGAACTTGGCTGCTCAACCGACTCAAGACATACATGGAGAATTTGAAAAACCTCAATACGGTCAGATGTATTTTTTGGATCCTGATAATGCTGTTGACGAACGATTACATCATCCTCTGAATTATGGAATAAGTCGTGAACTCATGGAATTATTAGAGCACGTAATAAGGGCACAGAATGGTTATGCACAGGGTTATATGATGATGCGAGAAGTTCAGTATGAAGTTGAACAGCAAGCTACTGCACAAGGATTATCTGCACCTGAAGTTCAACTTTTGTTCAGAATTCCTCAGGAAAGTGATTACAGAAGATTTAATACACCATACATTAATGAAGTTTGCGCTGTCTTCACACTTAATGCCGATCAGAGTTTCCCAGAAAATGAAATGATTGTACATCGACGAAACAAGGAAATTGTTATTCTAAAAAATATTGATAAACGTATTGAGCCATTCACTTATCCACTGTTTTACCCACAGGGTACGGATGGTTTTTCTCTTGATATACCATTGACTACACCTTATTCTTCGCGGCATCATGCAACGCGCCTTGAGTTGGCTCAGAACAGACTTGCTTTTCGACCTGAAGTAATAAATTATTTGTCCACAAGAATGAATTCTACAGGTCATGACTTGCGACAAATACAATTTAATGCATTGCATTTTGGTGGCAGACTTTTTCAACAGTATGTTGTCGACACTTTTATTAGGGTCGAAAGAGATCGTATTCAGTGGATTAAAGCAAATCAAAAGAAGATTCTTGCTGATAATTATACAGAAGTCACACGTTTGATAAACGACTTAGTAGAAAAAAACAAAGCTACAGTTGGAGAGAAAGTCATTCTCCCATCATCTTTCCCAGGGTCAACACGCTATTATACTGAACAATTTGAAGATGCTATGGCAATTGTTCGCCGTCTTGGTTCTCCAGATTTCTTCATAACAATGACATGTAATGCAAACTGGCCTGAAATAAAAAACGCTTTGCACATTCAGTTACAAAATGGATCTTTTATACAACAACTTCCTCAAGACCGACCAGATGTTGTAACTCGAGTTGCAAAATTGAAATTTGATGAAATAATTGAAGATTTTGATAAGAAGCAGATATTTGGAAAAGTTGCTGCTTATGTATATTCAATTGAATTTCAAAAGCGAGGTCTTCCTCACATTCACCTTCTTCTAATTATGTGTTCTCAAGACAAGATTCATAATCCTGAAGAACTGGATGATCTCATTTCTGCAGAGATTCCCGACTTTGAAGATACAGATCTGAGAGAACTTGTAATAAAGTGGATGATTCATAACCCCTGTGACGAACAGAACCCAAACGCTGCATGCATGGTAAATAAAAGTGGACGTATGAAGTGCCGCTTTCAATTTCCAAAATCATTTGAGGATGTATCTTCATTGGCAGACAATGCAAAACCAAATTATCGAAGGCGTTATGATCCCAAATTGGACCCTCACAGTCGAGATTTCTCTCATGAAAGTGCAGTGTATCGTAAGAGTGTTGATGGCAGCCGCATAACAAGAGATAATCGTCATGTTGTTCCTTATAATGCATATTTACTGAAAAAGTACAATTGTCATATAAACGTTGAATATGTTGGAAGCATTATGGCTGTGAAGTATCTATACAAGTACATATATAAAGGGTTTGATTGTGCTTCACTTAAAGTTGTTGAAGGAGGAAGACAAATCATGTACAATGAAGCAAATACTTATGTTAAGGGTCGATGCATCACTCCACCAGAGGCATGTTGGCGTTTATTTGGAAATGAAATTCAGAAGAAGAGTCATAGTGTGCTACGATTATCAATTCACCTTCCTGGCCAGTACAGAATTGTAAATTTAGATCAGGCTCAGGAAAATTTAGCTGATACAGGACAAAAAGGTTCGATTCTGGAAGCATATTTCAAGCACAATAAAAAGGCTAAGGAAGAACATGAAATTAGACAATCAAATGGAGACACGGAGGAAGAGCCAATCTATTATTACTACTGGCAAATGCCTGAACACTTTAGATGGGATGCAAGAAACAGTGAATGGATTCAAAGAGTACGACAGATAACAGTTATTGGAAGAATACATAATGTCAATTTTGTTGTACAGCCTGAATTATATCACTTACGACTGTTATTGTATCATGTAAAAGATGCAACCAGCTTTAAGGATTTACTGACAGTGAATAATATTGAACATGCGACATACAAGCAAGCTTGTCTAGCACGAGGATTATGCTATGATGACCAACAATGGATTGAAGGATTGTCCGAATCTGCAAGCTCAAAACTGCCAAGGGCAATGAGAACACTTTTTACACAGATTTTGATTCTAGGCTCACCAGAAAACCCAAAACGGCTCTGGGAAATGTTTAAGCAAGATCTCGCAGAAGATTTCATTCATGAAGGTGAAAGAACTGGAATTTCAATTGAAGATTCTATCAAGCGAGCATACCGTGTAATTGCCCATAAACTCGACTCAGAAGCGACAGAAGGTAGAAATTTTCAATATTGGGTTGAAAAGTTTTCATTTGATGATATTGATGATTATGAAACTGAATCGAATCAAGAATTGTCAAATGTCAATGAATCAGCAGCTATTGGTCAAGAAATGTATCAACTTCTTAGAGGAAAACAAATTGAAATTGTGGATGCTATCTTTCGTTCAGTCAATGATGAGAATATTCAATCAAATTGCTTTTTTATTGACGGACGTGGTGGTACTGGAAAAACTTTCATATACAAGACTTTGTATTACCTTCTGCGAGGAGGGAACTTTAATGTGCAGTGTATGGCTTTTACAGGTATTGCTTCGATTCTACTTCCTGGAGGACGCACATCACACAAAACATTTGGATTGAAGGTGTCCCTTTCACCAGAGTCAAGTTCCACAATCAAACCGGGCTCCTGTAAAGCTCAAAAACTTTCTAAAGTTCAAGTATTTCTCATGGATGAAGCACCTATGCTTCCTAAATATGCATTGCATGCAATGGACGAAATTCTGCGTAAAACTGGAAATACAACTTTGCCATTCGGTGGAAGAATTATGGTTTTAGGAGGAGATTTCAGACAGTGTCTTCCAGTTCAACCGCGAGCGAATAAACAAGAACTTATTGACTTATCAATTAAAAAGAGTGTGCTTTGGTGTAAATTTAGGAATTATTCACTGGATGAGAATATGCGGGTTGATCCAGAACAAAGAGACTTTGCAAACTATATTTTAAAAGTTGGTAATGGAGAATTACCGATTAGGTCTTTAGATGAGATAGAGCTACCCGAAGACATAATTTCAAATGGAAATCTCATTGATGAGGTTTTTGGTTTTTGCTTTGTCAATGAAAATTATGAAGAGATGAAAAATAGAGCTATACTTGCTCCTCTTAACAAAGATGTTGACAGGTTAAATACTGAAATTATTTCGAAATTACCCGGAGAGTACAAAACTTATCACAGTTACGATACTGAAAATAACCAACCCGAAGGAGGACTTCAATTTACTGTTGACTTTTTAAATTCTTTTGAAAATTCCGATTTACCACCTCATGAACTTAAACTGAAAAAAAATGCTATTATTATGTTGATGCGTAATATAGATGTATCAGAAGGCCTTTGCAATGGTACAAGATTAATTGTTACTGACCTGTGCAATCATATTATTAAAGCAAAAATAATAACTGGTGAACACTGTGGCCGAGATGTACATATACCAAGAATCGCACTTCAATCATCAAAAGGTCAACTTGGTTGCGCAATATCTAGACATCAGTTTCCTGTAAAAGCAGCATTTGCTATGACGGTGCATAAATCACAGGGCCAAACTTTTGACTTTGTAGGTGTTGATCTGAGAGTACCAGTTTTTATGCATGGAATGCTTTATGTAGCTTTTTCAAGAGTTAAAAGAAAAACATCATTAAAAGTACTTTTGCCGATAGAAAATCAACGCCATACTCGTAATATCGTCTGGAAAGATATCTTAAACCATTCAAGAACTATAGAAATGGATTACTGTTTTAATGAAAATGCAGAAGATTTAAATTTCAGCTTCGATTTGGACTAATGCAATTCAGGCACTGTTCTTATGCGTTTAATGTGTTAATAAATTTTTCTTATGCGTTTATAAAATGGTAGCACATTTTTTGTTTGTTTGCTGCAATATATTTTAATATTAACAGTTAAAATTCTTTAATTTATAGCATTGCAGTAGAAAGTTATTTAAATGTGATGATTTATTAAAATGTCTGATGATTTATAAAATATATGTATAGTTATAAATTTGTAAAAATAACATAATTATTCAGCCTTAAACTTTTATATCCCACAGTGTACTCACCCAACAACAAATTTATCATCATCTCTAAGTGTTTTTGTTCTTATATGTTTTCTTTTACGTGTTTTATTTCTTAAAAAATAAAAGAGCGATACAAATGTTCTAAGAATAGGGGAAGAAGTTACGATTGGCGCCACAGGCACCCAAGAGTTAATTTAAAATCGTTATATTTTTAATATTTTAGTATTAAGCCACTTTTACAGAGAACAAGTTATGATTGGCGCCGCAGGCGCCTAAGATTTTATTTAAAAATATTTGAATTTTCAATATTTTTATATTATGCGACTTTTAGAGAGAACAAATTACGATTGGCGTCGCAGGCGCCCGAGAGCTTGTTTTTTGGTAAAAATTTTCTTGGGTCTCTGGCCAGCTAGCTGGTGAAGCCAGCTAGTTCATGTTTATATGAAAAATTTACAATTTCGCAATGTTGATAAAATCGTAAATTACGAATAATTTACGAAATTTTCCTATTAGAACACTTGTATTCAATCATGTTCAAACAAATATCATAAATGTAATTTTGAAGTTGTCTAATGTATTTATGATCCTCAAAATGGAAGTTTATGCTCAATTTTTCCTTATTCTGACATGTTAAGTAAATCGTAAATTCCAAATAACTTACGAATTTTTGAAATTGGAAAAATCATAGTCTATGATATTCATGCCAGTATCCTAAATAATATTTCGAAAGTGGTTTAACATCTTTATGATGAAAATATCCCTCAAGATTGACGTTTATGTGAAATTTTGCTCTATTCTGCCATGTTAAGAAATTCGCAAATTTCTAATAACTTACGAAATTTTTATATTTGAAAATTCATTGTCAGTAATATTCATGCCAGTGTCCGAAATAATATTTCAAAAGTAGTCTAACATCTTTACGATGAAAATATCTCTCAAAATTGACGTTTATGGGAAATTTTGCCCTATACTGCCATGTTAAGAAATTCGTAAATTTCCAATAACTTGCGAAATTTTCAAAGTAGCCTATTTATAGTTACTGATGTTATTCATTCCGGCATCAAAACTGATATTTTAAAACTGGTCTGACATTTTTACAGTAAACAGTTTCCATTTAATGGACGTTTAAGTGAATTTTTGTCCTATTCTCCCATGTTAAGAAAATCGTAAATTTCTAATAACTTACGAAGTTTTTAAATTCGAATGTTGCAAATGAATAGGGTTCTTGCCAGTGCCGAAAGTAATATTTTAAAACTGATCTGACCTCTCTGCGACAATTTGTTCTTGAGATATCGTGTACACAGACTAACAAACTAATGGACTAACGGACTAACGGACTAACACACTAACAGACACCCTACAGACAGACACCATACAAATTTTGTCATTTTCGGATTCTTCACAACGTGTAAAAAAGTCAAAAAACCGAGGTCGAAAATTTTCACGATTACCTAAGTTCCCCATACCTATAGTATGATGGGGAACTAATTTCACGATTACCTAAGTTCCCCATACCTATAGTATGATGGGGAACTAAAAAAAAGAGGATTTGAAAATATTTTTGGAATTTACTATTCCACGCACATTTTTCTTTTCCTTTTTTTTTTTTTTTTTTTTACTTGGAAGAGGTGGAGGAAAAATCACTTCATTTTCTTTTGGTCTAGTCCAGTCTAGTCATGTTCGTGCCTGATATGATAACAGAGGCATAAAAAAATGAAGAAATTAAAAAATTATTAAAATTTTTGATACTTCAAATATTATTATTATTATTTTGTAGGCAGTTAAATACGTATTTTGTAAGCATTAACATTGAAAATAAAATAAATTAAGAAATATTATTCTATTAATTTAAATAAAGATTAAATTTTAAAACAATTCTTTTGTTATTAGTAGAAACACAAAGATAACACGGCACATTAAAAAAAATCCGGGGATACTATAAAAATATAATAATGCAATAAAATTACACTTTGCTAATAATTAATGACATTTCGATAATAATAATAATTCTCTTCAGCACTATAAAAAATTTCAAACCAAGAAAGAATAGTGAGAACGTGAAAGGGGGGGGGGGGGGTAATTGCTTCTAGTTCGCAGGTATTCACCAGTTAGATCCATATAACTGCTAAAAAGATTGTAGATATTCACAAAAAGCTACGCAGGTAAATTACTTTCTGAAAACATGTCAATTAAAAATTAGAATTTAATGAACGGAGAAAAATATGCCTCCTAAATTTGTAATTTAATATTTGATAATGACTAAAGATGATCATATCACTATATATAGTGGTGACTAATGAAGACCTATCTACCAATCCTGATGATGATTCAATAACGATTTAAACTAGTATGTTGTGCCCACCACAAGACTTTCTTCCATATTTTCCTATACATACTCAATCAGTAACAATATTTAAAAAAAAAAAAAATGTTAAAAGAATAAAAAAATCGATAACTTCGTTTTAAATTATCACAGATTTATGGTTCAACCATTCGTTTTAAAGGTATTGACGAGACCTTTCGTAAGATACCCATTGGATGGCTAATAGCCTAAAGATTTAAATTATAGAATTAAGAATCGTGGCTAGAAGCCAAACCCGATTCTGACTATTAAAGATTAGTTGTTAAGACTTTCATTAACGAATACGCACAACATTAAAAATAGAATTCAGTATTTAATTGAATATGAATAATTAATGGGAACTTACCCATTCTCCGGAATTCAGCATTCGGGAACAGAGATGAATTTAAGTTTCCACACGATTGAAATTCAGGCATCTTATATTTTCAATTCTTTACTTGACACAAAGTTACACAAATAGATTATAAATGAAGAATACGGGCATTCAACTTTATCCCGAAATAAAACATTATAAAAGATTCGAATAATGAATTTTACATAGATTTAGTTTAATGAGTTACTTAAACTGGATTATGATTAACACACTTAAGATTAAACCCTTTCAGCCCCCGGAGAAACCACAACTCGAAACCAGTTTATAAACAGAGTCTAGTACTGCCATCTGGTGGCGAAAAGGTCCCCATACGGGCGTTCGTTTTCTTCTCGTTTTCTCCATACTCCGGGGGGCGGGCTGGACCACGAAGGAGCTTGATGCGATGAATGGGTCATGCCAATTCACGTAGAAGATTGTCATCATCTGTTGCAAATAAGAGAACCTGCAAGAGAACTTGACACAAGAATTAGTATGATGAGGATATATTTTTTGAGTGGACGAATATTCTCGATTTTGTCGGATCAAGAAAAGTACGAACTTGAAACCAACATGCAATGTATAGTCTGAGAATAAATAGAGATTTAGGGATTTCAGTTTACTCAGATTTTGCACTGGTTTGCCACGTTTTATTAATACAATTTCTGTGGCAAAACCGTAGGTTTGAATTAGTTTAATGACTGGTTGAAGTGCCTCTGAGATTTCAGACGAAGTTAAGGAGCCTTTAAATGTCAATTGGGCACGTGCATTTGTTATAAATCGTTTAATCCAGGGCATGACGCATAATAACTTAGTATAGGAAGAAAATTTAGTTAACAAATTCCATGGACCTGGTGTTTGGATAGCAGTGAGCTGACTATGTTCGGGCTTGCTGTCAAAAGATGACTCAGTTCCAGGTACAGCAATCAGGTTTCCCAAAGGTTTACTGGGATATATCACACGAGTGGCGCCATCGGCTGGATTAAATTTTCCTGGCAGATGGTGCCAATTTTCTGGACTTTTTATTGCTCGAATCTTGTTGGTTCGGTGAAGAACGAGTTGAATTTCAAGACTGTCTCTAACACCTTTTGCTAGCTCGGCTAGAAGTAACACAGAAGATAGTTCAAGTCGGGGCAAAGTTACTGGTTTAAGAGGAGCTATGCGGGTTTTGGTGGCAATTAGCTTTAATTTAGAATTTGAAGAGTCACTAAAGTATACAACTGGTGCATACGGTTTTATGGTAACTGCTGTTTCCTCATGGAATGGGACACATAATGTGTCGGCATTTAAATTCCAGTCCAATCTTAGAATTCGTTGCAACTTATCTGGGTTAAAAGAATAGGCGAATGATTGTGTTTTACAATTATAAAAGATGTTAGATTGACGCTTTGAGCTTTTGTACAGTGTCGAATTTGACGACTGTGCATTAGAGATTGATGCGGAAGCCTTGAAGATTTTAAGGGCATTGTTGGCACTTTCGCCTAGGTGTCGATCAGGATGAAGAGGTACTGGATCTGAGGAGGAGAATTTTGATGGTGGAGGTGTCTTATCCTTGTTGAAAAAGTGAGTGAGATTTAAGTGGATATGAGAGGTTGTACTCTATGATTTTTCATTTAGATGATGTTGGACAGGACCACTGAGAAGGAACCCCAATGTGCTCGGTATGGCGCAGGGTTCACCCCTTTTTCCAAGGATAGGTGGACCAGTTAATAGATGACCAAAGATGTCGGCTCCAAGAAGGACATCGACTTCGCTGGAGGCCGAAAAGTTGAAATCAGCCAACAAAAGATGCTTTGTGTGTGGCCATGATGATGTTCCCAAATGAAAATTCGGGAGAGGGGCAGTGACCCGATTTACGATTAAGGGCTTTAACGACTGATATTGGTCAGAAAACCAAGGCGAGAATTCGATATTTGTGAAGTTTAGGCAGGTTTCTGCGGACATGCCGTTAATTCCGATCAAGCGATGTGAGGTGCTGAATAAAGGTAATTTCAATTCATTTGCAACCCTACGAGTTAAAAGAGAATTTTGAGAGACACAGTCAATTAGGGCCTTGCACTGCATCACTTGACCGGTGGGAGAACGAATTTTGATTTTAGCGGTGGACAACAAAATGTGACTTTGTTGAGTCCCCGATTTTGATTGCGAATTATTTGAAATGGTGTCTGTGGGACCGCTGACCACCTGTTCTGCAGAATTTGAGTTGTATATATGAAGAGAAGTATGATGTGGCAAAGAACATACTTTACATTTAATATTAATACGGCATTGATTAACTGAATGATTATTGCGCAAGCAATTCTCACACAGCGAATTCGATTTAATGAATATCCATCTTTCCTGTACATTCATGCCATTATATTTTGGACATTTGAATAGCTGATGAATTTGAAAACATGCAACACATGGGTTATCTTTAACTAGAGTCGAATTACTAATACTGAATTTTGGATTTGTAGGAATTACGTCCACTGGCTTCCTCTGGAACAATTTAGTTTCGATTTTAGCCTGACTAACAGCTTCCTTTTCTAAGAATGTGCGGAAGGAATTGAGATCTGGGATTGTTTGGGTATTTTCCAAACTAAGTTCCCATCGATGTCGCACCGAATTGTCGAGTTTGGATAACATAAAATTTACAAGAATTAACTCACTTAACGAATTTGATTCTAATCGGAGTGTAGATAGGTTACGAACTGCTTCATTACATGTGTCTATAAGATTTAAGAATGATTTCGGATCATCGGCTTTGTTTGTTTTGATTGTAAAGATTTTATTGATTTGAGCCAAAGCCAACTGTCGTTTGTTTTCGAATCGACTACACAATATCTCCCAACAATGCTTAAGATTAGCGGGCTGCAAGGAAAACCCTCGAATTAATTTTGAAGCATTTCCCTTAACACAAGATTGGAGGTATTGCAACTTTTCCAGATCTGAAATACTATCATTGTTTAAAATTGACGATTGGAAAAGTTCCTTGAATGAAATCCACTGATCAGAATCTCCGTAAAAGGAAGGGAGATCTAACCGCGGTAAATTAATATGCGAATTACTGGAAGTTGCTTCCTTTACCATGTGTTCTGAATAATTAGTTTCGGTTTTATTCACAGGAGATTTATTTTCTAATGTTACTAAAGTCTCTAATAAAATGTCTCTATATTTTAATAATTCTTCGAAATTATCTTCCTGTTCCTCTTCAGAAAAATTTGTTACCGATTCATTAAGTTTATTTTCTAATAAATTTATTTTTTCCTTAAGTATCCTAATCCTATTTGAATCCTTATCATCGCAATTTTTTATTTTTTCAACTATGAAATCAATTTCTTTACACGTTTGTTCGAATTGAATAAGCGACTTTGATTTTGGAAAAAGCACACTATTTTCTGAATCATTAGTTCTTGATTTAGGTTTATTCCTACCCATGTTTAAAAAATGATAATTCACTCTTTACAATTAAAACAAGAACAATTTTTCAAGAATAAACAACAGAAATGATTTAATTAATTTCACTTACGATTTAAGAATGAAAATAAAGTAACACACAAAAAAATTATGTTTTAAGACCAAAAATTATGTATAAGAATAAAAATTATGTATTAGGAACAAAAATTGCCACTTAAGAACAAAAGTTATGTTTTAAGAATAAAAGTTACGTTTTAGGAACAAAAATTAAGTTTTGAGAACAGAATGACCTCTTAAGAACACATCTTACGATTGAATCAAAAGATACATATTATAAGTAAAATTAAAGCATGAGTTATAAATAACATTACGATTAGATTAATTGAACTCTGCAGAACAGTGACAACGATACCCAAATCGAAACCATTAGAATAAACAAAATAACACAACTCTTTTTTTTTTAAATAATAATTATTTTATTATGCATTAATTAATTAAAATAAGCCCTCTAATACTCTACACTAAGACCTATCCAACAAATAAACTATTTTCGTTTTCTTTCTTAAGCTTTAAAATAGTTTTGGTTTCAAAACGAAACTATCAAAAATGTAGAATACACGATTTCAAATAACTCAAATTCAGATTTTCACTTTATTAAAAGGAAACAAGGTTTTAGAATTTTGGTTTAAATATCTTTCACTATATTGAAACATATGCTACTAGCAATTAATCGATTTAAAAAATAGAAAATATAATTCAGAAATTAACAGTTTTATAATTAATAATTTAGCTATTAATTAATTTTTCAATCAAGAATTAATTATATCTCCGGCTCGACGGACCACTAATGGATGGCTAATAGCCTAAAGATTTAAATTATAGAATTAAGAATCGTGGCTAGAAGCCAAACCCGATTCTGACTATTAAAGATTAGTTGTTAAGACTTTCATTAACGAATACGCACAACATTAAAAATAGAATTCAGTATTTAATTGAATATGAATAATTAATGGGAACTTACCCATTCTCCGGAATTCAGCATTCGGGAACAGAGATGAATTTAAGTTTCCACACGATTGAAATTCAGGCATCTTATATTTTCAATTCTTTACTTGACACAAAGTTACACAAATAGATTATAAATGAAGAATACGGGCATTCAACTTTAGCCCGAAATAAAACATTATAAAAGATTCGAATAATGAATTTTACATAGATTTAGTTTAATGAGTTACTTAAACTGGATTATGATTAACACACTTAAGATTAAACCCTTTCAGCCCCCGGAGAAACCACAACTCGAAACCAGTTTATAAACAGAGTCTAGTACTGCCATCAGGTTGCGAAAAGGTCCCCATACTGGCGTACCAGAAATGGATGGCTAACAGCCTAAAAGATTTAAATTACAGAATTAAGAATCGCGGCTAGAAGCCAAACCCGATTCTGACTATTAAAGATTAGGTTTTAAGAGTTTCAATAACGAATACGCACAACATTAAAAATAGAATTCAGTATTTAATTGAATATGAATAATTAATGGGAACTTACCCATTCTCCGGAATTCAGCATTCGGGAACAGAGATGAATTTAAGTTTCCACGCGATTGAAATGTAGGCATTTTATATTTTCAATTCTTTACTTGACACAAAGTTACACAATTAGATTATAAATGTAGAATATGGGCATTCAACTTCAGCCCGAAATAAAACATTATGAATGATTCGAATAACGAATATAACATAGATTTAGTTTAATGAGTTACTTGAAAACACACTTATGATTAACACACTTAAAATAAACCATTTCAGCCACCGGAGAAACCACAACTCGAAAACAAGTTTATAAACAGAAACAGAGTCTAGTATTGCCATCTGGTGGCGAAAAAGTCCCCATACGGGCGTTCGTTTTCTTCTCGTTTTCTCCACCCATCTTGAAACTTTGCACCCCAGGGGGGTACTTCCCCCCAGTGGGAGGGGGGGGGAACCGATGCTCCCACATGCACAAAATTTTTTTCCTAGTTAACTATTATTGTTATCAACGAAACCTTTCGAAAGATACCCATCTTGAAAATTTACTTCCCCGGGGGATACTTCGCCCCCCCCAGGTTTGGGGGAGGGAACCGATGCCCCCACATGCACAATTTTTTTTTCCTAGTTAACTACTACTATTATCAATAATTCATATTAATTTTACAATCACAAGTTTAAAATAACTCTCATTATGCCCATTTATACGAAATTTTGTCCTATACTGCCATGTTAAAAGTATGAATAAAATGCGATCACAGCGCCACTTGTTGAGAAATTGATCCCTAAATCTAATCAGCACCAGTTTATGTCAGGGTGCAACTAAATACCAAGTTTGGTTAAATTTCATTCATTGGTTCGTGAGATACAGCGTCCACAAAAAACTGATGCAGACAGACGGACAGACAGACAGACATTTTCTAAAAACTATTAATTCATGTTCTGGACATCCCAAAACGTGTAAATCCATCAAAAAACGGAGGTCGAAATTTTTCACGAATCCAATACTTCCTTTATATTACATATAGAGGAAAGTAAAAATACTTATGCTAAATGCTAAGTGTCGAGAGCACCCAATTTAAATGTGAGTGCAATAAATTCTGCAATAGGTAATGTCCAGTAATATGTAAGGCATTCAGACAACCAAATAGATAGAGACATTAGCGATGAAAATTTTACCATTTTGAAAACACTAATTGATACTTTAAAAAATTCTTATAAAAATGTGTAGCATTCTAGAATAATATACTTTCCAAATAGAATCTTATCCTACGACTACACGAAATTCAACCAAATCGTTTGAAAACTGCTTATTAAAAACAGTTGTATCAAATCATAATGCACCCAAAATGCGCAAATCCCTTGGAAAATAATAATAATAATAATAATAATAATAATAATAATAATAAAATCTGGAGAATGCTTAACTGAAGTGACTGAATGCTTTATCGCAAGGCACTTGGACATCGCATTTAGGCAATAGATTACTATAAATGCGACAAAAATGTCCTAAATGCTACGCATTTTTATTTATCTTATGTTGCAAATATTAATTGAATGTCTTGAAAAGAAATGATCCAGTACACTAATTTAGAAATAAGAATAAAATATTCAACTTTTTTTTTTTTTCTTGTTATTTATAAACTAAAATGTCAAATATTGCCCAAATACAATAAACATACCAGAAATCACGTTGCACATTAGGCAGACTGACCTTAAGCAGAATTAGGCCCATGTGTATTATCCGGTCAACCTTATTCTGCAATTCAAAACTGCCTAATTCTACGATATACAGCCCATAATGAAATCGTCTTTCTCCAAACATATCGCCGAAAGAAGAACGCGCTGCAGAATTTTCTTTGAGAAACATTTATCCGAACAAAAATGGAAAATTTTTTGTAACAATGGATGAATTTTGGGTGTATCTAAATCACTACAATAAAACGAGATTAATCTATTATCATCGAAGAGGAGAAAAAAATATATAAAACATTGTTCGAATAATGCAAAGAAAGTTTTATAAAGGAATTTATGATTGTTGATAGTTTTGCGTATAACGGCAAATTAAAAATATAAAGCCTGAAAAAAAATGTAAAGATTAACTCCACACATTATCAGAAACACATTTTATCACCAATTTTCAAATATGAAGTACTTTCGATTTATTCAAAGAGCATCAATTTGTACGCAACTTGCATCAAGACAAAGCAAACAGCTACACGTCAAAATCCACAGCGTTAATTTCCTGGAGAAAAAAGAAATGGAATAAGAAAAGCTGTTTCCAGGCTTTCTGATATCCCTGCTAAATCTCCTGATATATCACCCATAGAATTTTGCGCTTTTGGACTTTTAGAAAAGCGGATTGTCCAAATGTCAACCTACAACCTCCTAGGATTTTGGATACTAGTCCAAAAGGAATGAGGTGAAATACCTCTTCAAATTCTCTCAAGGCGTTATTGTGCTGCAAATTACGGTGTATTAGACAATGAACAATAAAGGTTACCAAATAGAATATTTAAACTTTTAAGTAAAACATTTCTATAAATACAATGAAAATTATCTAAGAAATTTGCGAACAGACTCTGTATAGCATAGAAAATAATCGATATGAAAGCATTGGGACTTGGGACAAGCTTCTGCTTAAAATATAAAACCATTTTTTTTTTTTTTTTTTTTTTTTTGGTAAAAGTTACTTGTAGAAAGATGCTGTATTGGCTCTTTCTCAAAATTTTAAATATTATTAAAAATCAATAATTTGAAATTTGTAAACAATTGACAAAAATCGAGATGGTGATCGAGGGATAATCAGAATTAAAAAAAAAAAAAAAAAATGATTACATGTAGAATGGATTAGATTTATTTATCAATCTATTTAATATTCAATGACTCAAAATGACTACAATGCATTATTTATAAGTTGGTAATTTGAAATTGTTTATATTTTTTCATCTTCTGTTTTTCACCACTTCAAGAGAAACAACTTAAAAAGAACGTTATAATTTATCAAGCGCAGCTCGCTTTCATCATATCTTGCCTGTCACGATTTCATTCTAGAGATGTGATAAACAGTTATTTTTCAGTAATAAGTTACTTCGTTCTACACTATCTTTGATAACAGTAGGAACTAATAATCCATTATTTTGTAACTTATTATTGCTTAGTTGATAGGTGGCTAATAAGTGTTCGGATAATTTCAAGTTATACAATGTATATACAAATCGTACATAGTGAATATAGTTTATGTTTTTCCCTAATACCTTCGAACAATAATCTACAAAATGAATAATACCATCCCAAATACCAAACTGCCAAATAGTTATTTTACTGTATTTTCTGAGAAATTTGATTATTTCAAATTGACAAAAGTCTCAGTGTTTTTTACAATCATATTTGGGGAATGCACAGTG
This sequence comes from Salticus scenicus, assembly GCA_963930645.1. Taxonomy (NCBI): domain Eukaryota; kingdom Metazoa; phylum Arthropoda; class Arachnida; order Araneae; family Salticidae; genus Salticus; species Salticus scenicus. The sequence goes on along the minus strand of OZ005654.1, from coordinate 217,205,660 downwards.
GTTTTGAATACTTTATCTTAAATTAAAATCTATTGTTTTAACCGTTAGACTGCTAAACAGCGCGATAGCGCTGCTATGTTAATTCTCAAAATCTGCGAAGCAGCGCTATCGCGCTGCGAGAGGTAAAATTCAGATATCACCGGAATTTCAATTTAATTTTTTTACTTCAGTAAAATCAATCAGTTGAACCAAAACTTCTCGATAATGTGAAACAGTTGGCCATGTTACGTCGCGACAGTATTTTGGACAATGATTCGACTCATAATGATACGAAGAATGACGAGATATTGGAAGCAAATAACGAAGAACGTGACGAAGAATGCGTCATAATGCATCGGAGAAAAAAATTTTGGATATTGAGTGATTCTTCTTCTTCTTCTTCCAAATTGGAAACGGAAGAGCTTGTGACAGCGGATATAAACAACGAAGATAGTGATAAAGAAAGCGTCATAATACATCGAAAGAAAAGATTACGAACAACGAGTGAATCTTCTTCTTCTTCTTCGGAAGCAAAAGAGATATTTACCGATATTTCCCCAAAAAAATCATTTTCTAAAGCAACAAATGTCTTTTTTGAAATACCTGGACCTAGACAAGTACCTTCTTCCGATGCGAAACCTATAGCCTATTTCAACTTATTTTTTACTGCATGCTCACTGCTCGAAACTATCGCAAAAGAAACAAACAGGTATGCTTCCCAATTTTTGAATTCACGAATTTTATCAGAAAATTCTCGGGCAAAAAGGTGGACTCCAATAACAGTACAGGAAGTCAAAGCATTCATTGCTGTGTTACTGGAGATGGGTATAACAAGACCAACAGTTGACAGGTATTGGAAAAAGGATTCTAGGCAGATACCATGGTTTGGGAAAATGTTTTCTAGAGATAGGTTCCTATTGATCTTGAAGTTTTTTCATTTGGTCGACAACAGACAATTAGCTGAACCAGGCCATCCAGAATATGACCCATGTGGCAGGTTTGATACTTTTGTCAAACATGCGAATTCTGTATTTCACCAGCACTATGTACCACAGCAACAATTTATCTATTGATGAGTCGTTAGTTGGTAATCACTGCCAGTCGTCAATAAAACAGTATCTCCCAAATAAGAAGCACCAGAAGTGGGGAATCAAACTTTGGATGTTGTGCGACTCCATTACAAAGTATTGCTTGGGATTTTTCTGCTACAAAGGCGCCAAAAAGGCAGAAGATAAAGCTTTGATTAAAAAATATGGTCTTGGATTTACAGTAGTTCAAAAATTGTTATCAGAGGGAAATTATTTAAACAAAAGCTACCATTTGTTTACGGATAATTTTTACACAAGCTTGCGTTTGGCCAAAGCAATATTGAGAAAAAATACATACATTAGTGGAACTATACGACGAAATAGAAAAGAAGTTCCTCTAGAAGCTAAGAAAGTAAATGTAGGAGAAGCTAAATATTTTGCATGTGGAAATGTTTTGATGTGTTCTTTCAAGGACAAGAAATCGAAACCATATCCTGTGATACTAATTTCATCAAATTCAGATACCAAGAACGTGACCATCAAAAAAAAGAGAGGAATTTTCGAATACGAAAAAGAAAAACCAAGCATGATCCACGACTACAATAAATTCATGGGAGGAGTGGACGAATCAGATAAAATGTTATATGTGTACTTGGATGAGAGAAGGACCCTCAAATATTGGGAAAAGGTTGCTTTTAATATATTTGGAAGAATGGTATTGAACGCCTACATTTTATATACATCGAATAGTACAGAGAAAAATATTAAAAGGCTTCAGTTTACATCTCAAATAATTGAAGATATTGAAAAAGAATGGATAGCTTTCAGAAATAGTGAATTAACACAAACATCTCCTTCGAACAAAAAGTTCGCCTTAGAAAAATTACCTGGACGAAATTTACGTAAATGTGTGGTCTGCAGTAGCAAGCAGAGTGGAATAAAGCGTTCCAGCCTTATCTGTGCTCACTGTAAGAAAGGGCTACATGGCCTTTGTGCAGGAAAACACAATTGTTGAATATTATCTTTTCATTATTTTTCTTTTACATTTTCTTTTACAAGAAGTAATATATATATTTGTTTATTTATTTTCTAAAGTTCTTTGCATTATTTATTTGTAAACACAGACAGAGTTAATAAATTAACTGATAATTGTATGAGTGATTGTGTTTTATTTCATAACATTTTTTTTTTTTTTAATGCTCAAAAGATATCACCAGAAGACAACGTCAATAGTTTTATCATTGAAATCAATTAAATGTAGTTCTTTCGAAAAAGAAATATCTGACGTGATTTTCGACGCATGAAATATTACGACGCTGATTTCATCATTTTTAAAATATATATATCTTTATTTTTGTGAAGTAAGTTGGAAAAAAATAAGAATGGGCGGAGTCTCGATAAAATCTTATCAAATTACAAACCTCTTCGCTACACGGAATTGCATATTTGGAGAACTATATTAAAGTTGGATTTTTTCACTGCTCTTAAATTTTCGTAAAACATTGTGTGTGAACAATTATTAATGTTAAAAAACGTTGTTTGTTTTTATTCATCCTTTAATGATACTTAAATTGGCCTTTTACATACGCTACAGCAAGGCGTGGCTTTCATTAATTAGGTGAGTTTTTATAGATTATTAGAAAATTTCATATTTTATTTCTGTAGAAAGAGCTGTCGAGGGTAAATGATTTATCTATAAAAATACACATTTATATATAACATTTCGATTGCTGCTTACTTAGATTTTTTTTTTTTTTTTTTTTTTAATTTTTATGGCGCGGCGTAGTTTTCCAGCTGGCATGAATGGGTTTCGAATTTTTTACAAAACTAAATATTCACACCGGAAAAACTTTTATTGAGGTCGAAAACAGCGATAGCAGTTTAGGGAAAGGTTTCAGAAAGTGCTCCTGCATTCAAACGGTTAAATACAAAATTTTGTCATAAAGTTAGCATGATGCGATTTTCTCCCTTTATTTTTAATGGTGATGTACGACCTAAATAAATAGTCTTAGATTTTTTACTCATATTAAATCATCCAAAATAGTCTTAATAATAATAATGATAATAATAATAATGATAATAATAATTCAACTGATAAACAAAATAATAAAAAAATGAGCAATGTACTTAACAAATTAAACCTGAAGAATTCCATTTCAGTTCTAACACCTGTTATCAGCAGTTTCAATAAGAATATAAACATCTTCCTCGCTGCGGCGGCACTCCTACTAGAAGCAGAATGATCCACAGCATGCGACATCTGTATTACCAAAACACCGACAAACGTAAAGCTTCAAATATTCACTTCCTCTGAGTTAAGAACTAATTCGTGATTGTTTAAATTAATATAACGATTATTATGTATCATTATTACGTTACGTTAAAACTTAATGAATATTAGTGTAGTCTAAACTAATATTCGATTTAATGTAATACATCCAAGAAACATCAGAAAATTGTAGGATATCCGAAAGTATTACGTGGAAATATTCTTTGAAAAATATAAAATTTTCGAAACTTTTATTAGGTATTATGAACGCTGGTGATATTAATGCACTTATCCATTCATTTTTCATTAATTTCCTATTAAAGGAATAGTTCGGCGTGATGCCAGACATGGGACTGTTCCCTGGGCAAAGCGATAAAATTTGGTAGGGTTATTTATTTAATAGGGACTTTAATTTCTCCTCTTATTTAAAGATTTAAGATCAAAACAGAAACAATTAACTGATATTGTTAAATAGGTTTTTATTGAACAAATTATTGAACCCTTCCTCCCCAAACCCCACCCACCCCCAAAAAAAATCACGTGGTTTGGGACAAAGGAGGTATCAAAGTTGTACCATAAGAAGCCTTGCCCGTAAGAATCGTGAGACCGATATACTCTTCCTCTTCTTAATGATATGAAAATAAACGAAATAAACAAAAATAAACAATTAAACTCAAACACGTCATAATTTCTCTTATCTATTCGTTTTATTTCAGCCAAATTTTTTTTTATTTAAAAATGGGGTGTGTGTGTTATATATAATTTTATCCAATTTCCATGAGAAACTAGAGCATAGGAATGAAGTCTCGCATGATAAAAAAAAAAAAAAAAAAAAAAAAGTAACAACTGAGGATAGCATATTATAAATAATCATAATTAAATTAAGAAATAAGTAATAAAGAACTATGAAACTCCCCAAAAACAGCTTTATCTCTCTGAAGAGCAACTTATAATTGTAAGGAAAAAAAAAAATATAAGTTGTTTCTTAAACAGCGATAGATTAATCCCCCCCCCCCCCAAAAAAAAAAAAATAAATAAATAAATAAATAAAAATGCTGTTAGCGCCTGACAAACTTTTATGAAAGTGTAAAGAAAAAATATTGGAACTATAACCATGTGTGTCTATCATCAAAAGATTTTGGACATTTTCGAATTTAGACGTTTTATCGACTATCTAAAGAAATAATTGATGTATTCTCGACAAATTTTAAGAGTGTACCGAGCATGTTATACTACATATATTTCAGTAAAAATTCTATCACCGAATCAAATGGTAGACCAGTAACAAAGTAACAAAATAATTTTTGTGATCATAAAAAAAGGCCTTTGGTGCAAAATTTTTCTGAAATATAAGAAGTATAACATGTTCTTTACATCCCTGATGTTCTCGAAAAATGTATCTAGTGTTTCTTTGGATATTCAATAAAACATTTAAATTTGAATGTGTCTAAATGCATTTGCCCATACAATGTGTATTTAGAGATGCATAATGCTTAATTCTTTTATTTACCCAAGAGGAGATCCTAATAGGATTTTTTTTTTTTTTTTTAACCGTCATTTAATATTTCATTTTACTTTCATAACTACAAAGCATATTCTCTCAAATTTTAGTACTGATCAAAAATCTTTTTTTTTTTTCTGTGCTCCTTTGTTTCACAAATTTTATTAATCTAATCATACCTTCAAAACGTCATAATTAGAATTTTAATGCATTTTTGTTTGATGAAGTGTCATATTTAAAAAATTTGGTTTAAAACAGCTTTTGGATGTTTTTAAACATTAACGGGCTTTGTTTATAAATTTCTTATCCTTCATTAATGAACACTTATTTTGTCGTGCATTATATTGTAATAATTTTTTTGTATTCCAAATTGGAATTGCATTGTGTATATAAAAATTTATTAACTATGTAACTTTTTTTTCAAAATGCATGTGTCAGATGTGTGTTTGAAAGTGCGTATGTATATATTTCTAGTTATATTGAATTGATCTATGAATCCAATATGTAGTTACATTCATCATTCTTGATGGACATATAAATACAATACTTTTGATACATCGATAATATTCCGGTGGAAAAATGACCGGCGATCTTAAATTTTTTCCACATATATTTTTTCTGCTTACGTTCTGCCTAAAATAATATTTTACCAAATATCCAGACTTTGAAATTAATTTCTTCTTACCCCAAAAATAATCAATTAGTACTAAATTACATTACTTATATAAGTGTTAGACTTAAATTAGGTTACATACATTTTAAGGTAAATTAAAGGAAGTTAAAATATAGCTTCTTAATTTCATCAATGATATTTTATTAAAACAACACTTAACCCTTTAATGTTCATTGTTTTCCTACTGAAAACAAACATTTAATATTTCTTTATGAAATAATTTTATAATATTTTTTTCCTTGTTTTAATCGATTTTGAAACTTTTGTTCCGTACTGCTCGGTAGATAGCAGCACTCATCCCATATTTTACAAATAACTGTTGCGAGATTTTGAACTTTCTGGTGTTTATTTACGTAGTTATTCATTTATTAAATTAATTATTATTTGTATTCTACCTGGTTAACATATAGATATTTCAAACCAAAAATTTCTCGTAAATTAAAAATTGCTTTTTTTTTTTTTTTTTTTCTTTTTACAGATTTATGATCATCTGTGTATCTAATAGCCAAATTTCAAATTAGTTTAGAAATTTTTAAAAGAAAGTGTGTAAACGTTATAGAGTTCATAATTATCTACAATATATTATTTAATAGTAGCATTCCACAAAATGACTAAGTTTGTAAAATGGTTTTATATACTGATGGCTTTTAATAAAATAAGAAGACTTGCAAAAATTTGTGAAAATATAATGTCTCACTATGTTTTAGTTCCCTGATAAAACAGTTAGGACTAGGAGAAGTAGAGAATTCTTCGGAGTTCTTTACGTTAGCTCTCAGATTAGTTAATCTCTTATAAAGAAGAACTTACCATTTTATTGATGGGGTAGAGATGGCGATTTTTTTTTTTTTCTTTTGTTCAGTATTTTTCAAGCAAGGGTATCGTCGCAGTTCCCTACCCCAGTTTCTTTCTTTTCTTTCTTTCTTTTTCTTTTGTACTTCTATCCTTTGGGTTGGTAATTTTTCGTGCACAACTATCTTTAGAGGCTCCCTTGACCATTTATCTCCTCTCAAATTGATTATTTTCTTTTTTCTCAGCTACCTGTGTTCTCAGCACTTAATTCGAAATTCCAGCACTCAGTTGCGTGCTCTGTTAACTCCTACACACTGTAAAAAAATAACAGTAGTTTTTACAGCAGAAACAACTGTGAAAGAATCTCTCTTTATAGATGTTTCCGCTGTAAATTGCCTTATTTAACAGCAGAATGTGCTTGCAATATGGATGCCAGCACATTCTGCTGTAAAAACTACCGTTATTTTTCAGAATGTATTAATGTATTCTTGGATGTGTGGTTGTGCCGGTCGAGCAACGGGACCAAGAAGAACTCTAAAAAGTGAAGTCGCATTGACGAAGTCCCATCTATAAGATAGATGCTTGCATTTAGAAGTCCTCCGGACACAGCTCATTTCTAAGGGATGCTCAGATAGCTCATTAGAGCAGGTAGTTGCTGTGCGGTGATCTGGCGTTATTCGTCCCTTTCGACGGAATCCAACCACTTAAACTTGGCCTAGTCCAGTTACGTAGAAGCCGCCTAGAGGTTTCCAAGGTTCAAAAAGGTAGAGATGGCGAAGATAAAAGAATTTTTAAGAGCTTCATCTTGGAGTTATAGTCATCTCACAGTCCAGGGTCGTTCCACAAAATCAAGAATCACCAGGAAAATTACTGTTAAGTCTCTTCACACCTTCCTTTTCATAATTGTATTCTCTTATAACAATACAAGAGTCTTTCATTGCCTCAAGTCTTCACTGATTGAGGAGAGGGAGGGGAGAGACTAAGGTCTTATTTTTCTTTGATACTAATATTTTTTGGATTTATTTCATCCAGTCCTATGATGATTATACTAATCTATTCTTGGGAACAACTCCTTATGTAATATTTTGGAAAACATGATTTATCTGTCCTTATTCGTTTTTAGCTCCCGGCTAAAATGAATTTAAGGGATTAAAATTTTGAAGGTTCTGTCACCTTTGTGAGTTTGTGTGTGTGCATGTTTGTATGTCGGTCTCTGGCATTGTAGCTCCTAAAGGATTGGATGAAGTTCAATGTGAACTTTTTAAACATTTTTTAGCATTCAGATTTAATTCGGATTATTTTTAGCTATGCTTGACAAAAACCTGTTTCGTAGGTTTTTATTTGTTTTTGTTTTGAAACTGGGATTTTTTTTTTTTTTTTTTTTTTTTTTTTCAAGCCAATTTGCACTGCACTAATTTCTAACATTTTTCAACAAAGTTGAAAAGTGTTTATGACTACAGTTTGCCTGGCTGGCTGGGCTCTAAATACCGTAATAAGTCATGTAATTCCTTGAAATTGGTATATGTTATTCAAATTTACTATGGGATGTTCCCTATTGAAAATGGAGTAAAATCATCATTGATTTGTGTAGAGGGATACCAAATATTTTCCGAAATGTTGCGTTCTATGAGAGGTATTTCTATAAACTATATTTTAATGTTTATTTTGTTTATTATAAATTATAATGTGTTTAGCGTTAAGATCTATAGGGCGGTACTAAAATGTTCAAATACATTAAGGGCTACAAATGAAAATTGCCGGAATAGCATTTTTATTTGAGTTAAGTGTTTTTAACACTTTCCAACAATGTTTAAGCGAACGTTTTTCTGTCATTATGTCTGTCCGTTATGTGATCATGTAAGCAGAGTACATTGGAGGTTAAGCGATGCAATGGGTACGTATAGTTGGAAAATGTTAATAATCCATGAAAACCGCATGATTTTTCGTTATTGTTTGAAATACAGGAGTTCCAATTACCTCATCTTAATCCTCAAATTAATTCATCTTAGATAGTAAGACGCGTATTTTTTTTTATTGCAGAATAAGAAAGCGTTTAGTGTAAATTTGTAACTGATTTTAACAAAACTAAAAAATTGGCTATAAATCGTAATTATGAATGCACAGTCTAAAAATCTCTGAAATCTCCAAGAATAATATTTAATTAAATTAAAGTCAGGAAGTTTATAAAGCTATCTTTATGCTTGTTATGTATTTATTTATCTGTTTTACTTAGTGATGTTGCATATCTTTCCAACAAATAATTGATCATAAAAAATCATTCTAAAGCATAGCTTCTATGAATTTTAAGTCTAAAAGTGTAATTTAGTGAAAACATTTTCTTGGACTATGAATAAACTAAGATAGAATTTTCAGTGTATAAATATTTCGGAGCAAAAACGGCCGAATACATTTTCTAAGACAAAAGCTCAATAATTCACCTTTCAGCGCCTCCTTTTAAAAGTAAGCTATTCGAAAAACGTGTGATGCTGGAATATGGCGTATAACAGAAATTCAAATATAGTCACGTACAAAGGCGAAAACAAAGAATATTTCGTGCTCACGATAAAAGGGGGCGAAAAGGCAATAAAGAAAATAGAAAAGGTATCGATATATATATTTCCCGGTAGATTTCAAGAGAAAATCGTAATTTTAGCTTTATTTTATGAACACGGGCGGATTATATCTCACTCGGTTTCACAGATCAAGCAGAAAAAAATTCTTACTCTGCTATAAAGAAATGTTTGAAAATAGAAAATATTTCTTCGCTGATGTGAATATTTTTAAAATGCATGAAAGTTTATACTATAAAATATAAACTCTAAGAATTTTTTATTTTAAAAGCAACATTATCTGAGGTCATTTACGGCAAAAGTGGGATTTAATTAATGAAATCGATTATTAAATTTGATTTTTAATATCAGTCAGATCAATCAAATACATTTAAAAACAAAGTCACGGCTGTCATAAACGATTTTTTTTTTATATTCTTTTCATACCACTATTTCCAAAGAATAAAATGTATACTGCATTTTGCCTACAGAAAGTTATTATAAATTTTATGTTATGGAAATGGTGGCACGAAAGTAATAATTAAAAAAAAAATAAAAACGCCCTGCAACGTTTTTAACATAAAATATTTCTAGAATAATTCGCAGTTATAACCTGTGACTGCGATGTCCATTGCATTTGAAATAAGTTGAACCATAAAAATAATAGATCATTCTGAAATTAATAATACTTTTCATTTGAGAATAATTGCATTTTCAATAATACAGTTATTTATTTAATCAGCTTTAAACAGAACAAAGTATAAACATTTTTTTTTATGGATTTCCGTTCAAAAACGTTCTATATCGATATTTAAAAATATAGTAAAGGCTATTTTATTTATTTATTTTGTTATTTTTTCTTTTTAAAGGCATAAAAAAAATAAATCATCATGCGACAAGTAATTTAATTACTACAAAAGTTTAGTGTTTTAAATGTCAAGCAAATGTTAATTACTTAATTTAAGGAATTGTGTATATAAAGCTCCAAAAAAATAATGGGAGCACATGACATTTACGAATTACTTAAAGAAACATTTTGCGAATTAATAAATAATATTTTTTATAATATTTTTTATTTCACAATGCGAGTAAGATGGTGAACACGAAATTTAATGCAACATATTGGTTTGAGGTTCCCTGCAAGCGGGAAACAGTCAGATCTTTCACCGGATGTGAACAGACTACCCGTATTTGATTAAGAGGAGAATGCACCCAATACTTCTGAAGACAAGCTTTCGCCGTAGTCAAAGTTTTCCGGGATGCAAATCAATAGCTTGCTAGGGATTGCAAGGATTAAAATTATTTGAAACAAAGCATCGGATTTTTATCGCTGCAGATGCAACCAAGTGGATATTTGCTACGTTCAGAATTTTCGGGTTCACGAACCAACTACTCACTGATGGTGACTAGTCACAAATAAAAATTAAACATAACTCTAACATCTTCATCAGACTAAACAAAAAGCAGTTTGTTTATTTATATATTATTTTTTATCAGGTTTTTTTAAAAAAAGTATAACTTTAATTGTTTTAAATAAAAATTCTTAATTTACCCTACAGTGTGGACGGAAAGTAACTATCTACTGGAAATATTTTTTTTTTTTTTTTCTACTAAACGAATGTAGGTATGAAGGCAATTTTTTGTACATATTTAGTTTATTGCGTGGAATGATAATTACAAAAGTTACAATTCAATGTGTGCCCCAGTATTTTCTGTACACTGTCTTAAATGAACAGGTACGTTTGCTACGGCCTTCCGCAAGAACACATCAGGAACACCACTTATGACCTCACGTATTTTGTTCTCAAGGTCACCAAGAGTTTGAGGTTTGCTACGGTACACTTCTTCCTTAGCCCACCCCCAAAAAAAGTAATCGCATGGGGTGAGATCTGGACTACACGCAGGCCATTCTGTGGAGCCTCGGCGGCCTATCCAGCGTCCAGTGAATCACTCATCAAGTCATTGCCATATATTAGGCATATGAAAAAGGAAAAAAAAAATATTACAAATAATGTCACACTACAATCTACAAAACAAGGTAACTTTCATTGCAATCTACACATAACATCAATAGCTATTCCAAATTCAAAATAGGGAGTTACTTTCCGCCCACCCTGTATATATAAAACATTATTCGCAAGCATGTAAAAATCCGTATGATTTATATGTGTGATTTATTCTTCTATAATATAAGTACAGATATATATAGATGTGAGAAAATAATGGAATATATATGGAATATTTATCATAAACGTAATAAAAAAAGTTTTATTGATTTTAACTATTTTGATGTATTAAAAAAGCCCTCTAATAAGTCCTATTTTTCTACTCATATTCATAAATTTGTTTATTTTGCCACTAATTTGCCTCGTGTTTACGTTTCAATAACTTCTAGTCGCATGTAAGGGATCCATAATCACAATATTTCACGTACACTTATTTTAAGCCTTATTATTCTTTCTGAAACTAACATCTTGAAAGCATTTCAACAAATACATCGTCTTAAAAGAAAATTATATTTCATTTTCCTTACCTTGCATTTCTTTTCCTCTTTTTTAAGGACGCCATATGCCGGTGACATGCCCGCGAAAAGTCATACGAAAACAAAGCAAAATTGATCTTTCGAGATGTCCAGTAGCCAAGGAATCGTTCCTGATTTTAGTGACAGTTGAGGTCCATTCTTGACATCTTAGACATCAGAAGAGCTCGAGTTGGATAATTTTATATCGATGCAATTTTTCCGGTAGAAATTTTTCTTATAAAAATATATTGACAGCATAGATTTATTATTTATCGATTTTTTCTTCTACTGTTATTATTTCTGACCAATATCAACTGTCATTCTCCTTACAATTGATTTAAAAAAAAAAAGATAAGAGGGGGAAAAAAAAAAAAAATATATATATATATATATATATACACCCCGTGACAAAAAGATGGGTACAAAGGGTTTTTTTTTTTTTTTTTTTTTGGTTTTTCATAAAATAACATTATCACAATTGTGCTTATCATTTATTATTATCATAAAATAACACTATTCCCGGACTAATTTTTGTTTTAAGACTAATTTAGAAAAGTTTTAAGACTAAAAGTTTTCTAATTTAAGACTATACTCCGCGACAAAAAGATAGGAACAAAGGTTTTTTTTTTTTTTTTTTTTTTTTTCATAAAATAACATTATCTAAATTGTGCTGATCATTTATTATCATAACAAAATATTATCATATCAAAAACATATTAAATATTTGAATCATATTCAAAATAATCATATTCAAAAATTTAAAAAAAAAAAAAAAAAAAAAACCTTTGTTCCTATCTTTTTGTCGCGGTGTGTAGCCTTAAATGAGAAAAATATTAGTCTTAAAATTTTTCTAAATTAGTCTTAAAACAAAAATTAGTCCGGGAATAGCGTTATTTTGTGATAATAATAAATGATAAGCACAATTTAGATAACGTTATTTTATGAAAAATCAAAGAAAAAACCATTTGTACCTATCTTTTTGTCACGGGGTGTATATATAAACTGGAATTTAACATTATATATATATATATATATATATATTCGCCTTTACTTTTAGTAAAATTTAATTCAAAAATGGCGGTGATTATACAGAATGTGATTTACAAAAAAATATACCTATTAATAAGGAATTTTGTTATATATATAGAACCTTTAAATTTCCGGTATTATCTGTTCTATAACATCTCTAAGAAAAATATCAAATAATTAAAACAAAATATTACAAATCACTTATTTTGTCATATAGGTATTTCCACTGTAGATATCATGGGTATTTCCTTAGATACTTCATCGAGTAAATAACAAGGAACACTCACGAATTGTGGCACATTGATCGTAATTAAAATTTGGTAGTTATTAGGATATCTAAATATACACCCTGTGAATTCATATGAGAAATAGTTACTTTAGAACAGATATATCGGAGTTCAAAAATTCTACTATTTAATTCAAAGTCGTTACGTCATTCACTTTATCTATTTGATTACTAAATTTTTCAAACTCAATCTGCTTATTTCTTAATTTAAATTCTATGTTTTTTTGCTTTTACAAAAGTCATGAGCATGATTGGCTTGCTTACAAATTCAGTTTTGAAAAGTGATTTGAAAAATTAAGTTGTGTTTTTAATAATTAGTGTTTCAAGGTTGTTTTGGGATAAGGAATCAATTATGCATACTTTCGGAAGTTTAAAAGTATTAGGGATTGATGGGGAGCCGCAAATACCACCGAGCAGGAGTTTGCTACGGTCAAACTTTTCGAAGATCGTTTGCACGGGGAGCGAATAGAATGTTTCAGGTTATGAAATGGAGAGAGGTAGAGAGCCTATATTACGAGAGACTGGACATTAGCGTTCAGGCTTTTCTACAAAATCCTTGCTACATGGAGCAAGCATTTTTATTATACTGCGTCATATTTGCAGCAGAATTTACAATGGATTACATTACATTACATTATCAGCAGTGAATTTTTTTATTTTTTTTTTTTTTTTTAAGTTTTCTAAAACATAAAATATTTTAAAACCAATGCAACATTTAAAATGAGATAAAAAAAAAATACAAAAATTTAAAACTTTAAAAATACATTTTAATTAAAAACATTAAAACACAAGACAGACGTTTCGGCTAGAACACTAGCCCTCCTCATTGTCAAACATACAAGCACAAACAACATTTACAAAAATTCCTAGTACATCATAGCAAGATTAAATATTCAGGAGAAATAGCGTTAGCCTCGTTCAAGGCAGAATGTTGCATTTTGGTAAAAGTGCCTGTTGTAATTAAATTACACATTTAGATATATATAGATACAGAAATGATTTTTCATTTAAGCATATAGCTATTTGTGTATAAATATTTTTTGTGGTAGAATAATGGAAAGTAATTATTAATCTGAATATAAATATTTTGATTAAAAAAAAAAAAAAAAAAAAAAAAAAAAGTTGTTTGCTTTAAAAAAAAAGAATAAGATAAATTTATAAGTGCTACTTGTAAAATTGAAGGAGAAGGGAAAAAAATGAGATAGGGATCTCTTAGACTAGCTGGCTGCCCAGTGACATTATAGAACAAAGATGGAAAGAGGAAAATTTATAGGACTCTTAAAACTTGAATGGAGCACCGCAAAAACAACTCCAGGCTAGGGAAAGACAGGCCACCCGCACGCCGCTCACACAGACTCTCCCTGCAGCCCTCGACTAAAGAAGAGCATTTTTTTTTATCGAAGTGAGAGGACGGCTTCGGGATCAATTTTTCGACGAGACGGTGATGGAATCTCGTGGTGGTGCAATCTCCCGGTAGCTCTTCAGCTATACTGCTTCCTCCGGTCCTTGAATTTTAATCTCAAGATATGAAAAATAGGAGCAACCCGAAGAGCCCAAAACACCTATGATTCATCTTTGAACAGAATCTATCTAATGGAGCCTCCAAAAGTGCCCTAGAATTGTTAAATAGAAGTCCTCTATGATTTGCTTGAGGAAAGAAGTAGAAATATCCTACTGCCGTTTACGATGGAATGATCTCTATAATGCTCATCTGGGTGAGTCAGATTTTAATATTCTAAGAAAAAAGAAAATATTTAATTGTATCTATCCCCATTTATGCTATTATTTAGTCATGTCTGAGTACTACCTAAAGTAATGTTGAATAAAATCACACTTGAATTGAATAAAATATTAGTTTTGTATAAGAGACCAAAATATTTAATAAAATGCATTATTAATGAAATTCTTTGTATATCTATTAATTAAGGAATTATTTATTTTGGAAATTTTATTTTAATTTGAAGTCATCTCCTTAATAGATAGATAAGTTTTATGACCCATTAAAAATATTTAAAGAACTTGGGTGTAACTTTAATGTAATTAACGCAATGTACGATACAGTTTAGAGAATGTCTTAAATTAACAATTTCTCTCCAACACTGTAAAATCAACCAAAAAAAAGCGATTTGGTGCCTATCCAGTTGAGGTCATAAAATGATATAATAAAAAGAAAAAAATAAATAAAATAAGATAAACTAATTTAGGAAAACTTTAAGGTGGACTCAGACAAAATAATAATATAAAAATATACTAAGCAGTTGCTTAAATAAAATTGGATAGATATAAATAAAGGAAATCATAGCATTATAATGTTATTGTATTTGTATATGAATAACTGATAAAAAATATATATAACGAATAGATATGCAAATGTGTACATATAATATATATATAGATATAAATTACACTTTCATTAATAATGATAAGTAGAATATAAATGAAGTGTATTTGAAATAATTACAGTTATTTTGAAAAATTACTGGAAATATTTTATATGTACGCATAAACAGCAAGATTGCTCAGAAAGTTTTCTTGAAAACAATTAATCTAATATTTTGTTTGTTTGATAATATTATTTTGGATGCCTGTATACATATAAAATTTGAATATTTTACTTTGAAGAAAGTAAATAGTTTCCTAAAATAAGGAATAATAATAATAATTGAACTAGAATAATCTAGCTAGTCAGTAAATATATGTATACAAGCATAATTTGTGTTAATGTTAATACATATAAGAATGATTTTTTAAGAGTTGATTCAAAGTAATGATTAGAAAGTAGGGGATGTAAATGAAAAGTACTTATAAATTGAGAAATAAAGTTGCGAATAAGTGTGATACAAAAACTCAAAATCAGAAGAAAACGGTGGAAACAAAAACTGAGAAGGTAGTACCGGGTAAAATAAAAATGGAGAAAAAATTAACAGTGTCATTAGATACGCTATTAGTGGGTCTTCCACACTTCAGTGGGGACAGTCAGGCTAATATAGATAAATTTCTAGAATCATTTGAGACATTAACAAATGCGACAGAATTAGACGATGGAATTAAATTATTAATTTTAAAAAGTAAAATCAGTGGAAAAGCGAAGGAGAAAATAAACTTGGATGAGGATTTAATAAATGAGAATGTGTATGAGCAATTCAAACTTAAATTAAAAGAAAAATTTAAGAGCAAAGTAAATTTGTCAAAAGCTCAGGCAGATTTCATGAATATCAGGCAATCACCAAAACAAACTATAGAAGAATATGCAACGGAAATAATAAAAAAATCAAATGAATTTTTAAAAGGGTCTGGATTCGAAAACAAAGATGGGGCAAAAGAATTTGTAAACAGTTTAAAATTAAATAAATTTATTGAAGGCATGAGGGCAGACATAGCATTTGAGTTAAGAAAGGCAGATATAAAAGATTTTGAAAGTGCATTAAAAATGGCTAAGACCATTGAAAATGCAATGCAATTTAACGTGGAGGAAATAAATACTATAGAGAAAAAAAATAGCAACGAAGCCGATATGTGTACATTATTATTAGAATTAACATCGAAACAAACTGAACAAATCAAACAATTAGAAAAAAAAAATCGAAGAATTAGAAATGAGAAATAACAGATTAGAAAGTCAAGAGAGACAAAAACATGACAGCACAAGATTTTGTGCAATTTGCAAAACTAGATCACATAATACTGAACAATGCTGGTACAATTCAAGAACTAATCCCAATATTGTAAACAATACAGTCCCTATAATACAAGAGAGTGAAAATGCAGGGGTTAGAAACGTAAGATCAGACGAAAATAGATCTAGTAATACAGATTATGGAAATTTCGATAGGGGTACTAGAAATTATTTCAGAAGAAGTTCACATAGAAATTTTAGACAAAGGGGTACAAACCGCCCTGCTATAATGTTTCCAAGGCAGTCGGGAAACTAAATGAGGGGTTTACCAAGAGTAAAAATAATAATAACATAGTCCCTCGTAAATCCCTTAACATATCCAGGGGACTAAAAATGCATCAAAATAGCGATAAAAAATATGAGAATCAAACAGACAAAGAATTAGACAGAAATTATTATGAAAAATATTATAAAGTAGAGAGGCAGAGAACCGAGAAAGATAACAATTCACGCAGGTATAATAAAAACAAAAAGAAATCAAATGTAATTTATACACCAGATCGATATCTGTGCACAAAAAGATGGAAAAACACACAAGAGATTAAATATTTGACAAATATTGATCAAAATGATATAGGTAACTTACCCATCTTATATTTGAATATAAATGGGGTACCTACACGAAATTTAATCGATACAGGCGCAACTTTAAATGCAATGTGTCCCAAAATATTTCAAAAAATCAAAGAAACAGGGATAAAAATTCAGTATTTGTCAAATAATGTAAACATACACACATTAAACAATCAGAGAATTAATTTCAAAAAATGCATTAAAATTACATTCAAAATTAAAGGGAAATTCGTGACAGGTGTATTTTATATATTGAACTTTAATTTTGATAAGAAGTATAATGTAATATTAGGTTATGACTTTCTAAAAAGAAACAAAATGATAGTAGACTGTAAGGCAGGACATGTACTATTTAAAAACATGAAATTGGAATTAAATAAATCTCCAAACAACCAAGAAATTCCAAATCATATAAATACCATGTCAATAGAAACAAATACACACACATCACAGATGGAGGACAAAATACAATTCCCACAGTCAGGAGTGCATGATCAGGAACAGGAAGAAAATGGAAAAATTTATGGATATTTTAAATACTCAAAAGATCAGACAAAGTCAAAAAACAATGAAAATGAACTAATAAATTGGGAGGCATCTTCTAGTAAACAAATGATAGAATTAAATGAGAAAAATGAAGAAAACATTATAAGGCAGGATACGTTAAATCAAAATTATCACTTTGCAAGACTAATAAGAAAAATGGATGTTGCACCAAAACAAACAGTTTGGGCGGAAATAAAAGTTCCTAGAATATACCAACACGAAACAATATTCCTTGAACCACAGAGAAATAATTCGGGTACAAACATAAATTGCTCTATACATAAAATAGATAATGAAAATAAACTAAAATTTCAAATTTCAAATACAAAGGACCACAAAATTACTTTGAATAAAAATATGAAACTGGCGAAAGTTACACAACAATTCATAATAACGGACAAAACAAAACCAAAGAGAGAAATTATTAACAATTTAAACATGGTAGATGTTAAACAAATGAGAAAAGCTGACTTAAAAAAGGAAGATTTTAATCTAAGTCATTTAGATTCAGTAACACAAAAGGAAATGCATGAAATATTAATGAAAAATTATGCGGCATTTTCCAAAAATTACAAGACACTAGGGCAAACATCATTAGTTACACCAATATTTAAATTAGCTCATAATTACCCCATTCAATTAAAACCGTATAAATTGGCTTATAATATGAAAGATGTTGCGAAAGAGGAGATAAATAAATTATTAGAGGCAAAAATTATTGAACCAACAAACTCGCATTATGCAGCCCCCGTAATTTTCGTAAAGAAAAAATGTAACTCAAAAACAAATGATCCCAAACACATTAAAGTGAGAGCAGCAGTAGATTACAGGGTCCTTAATGAAATCATAGAAGTTTCACCACATCCCATCCCAGATGCGAAAGAAATAATTCAGAGACTTAGTGGCAAAAAATACTATACTGTGATGGACTTTCACTCGGCATTCTTCCAAATTAATTTAAAAGAAGAAGACCCAGAAAAATTAGCATTCATTACGGAATTTGGTTGCTATCAGCCAACCAGATTAAATTTTGGTAATAAAATATCAACTATGACATTTGCTAAACTTATGGATAAGATTTTAGGTCACATAGATAAAAATAAAATTGGGTACTTCATCGATGACATTATTTTAGGAACAGACTCAATAGAAGATATGAAAAAATTAATGCAGGAAGTTTTAGACATTTTAATAAAAAACAATCTAACTATTGACCCGCAAAAGATGCAAATATGTAAAAATGAGATAGAGTTCTTAGGGTATAAAATCAATGAACATGGTTATTCACCTTCGGAGGGAAATTTAAACAAAGTAAAAAAATTAATGAGACCAAACAATAAAAAAGGTATCTTACAACTGTTAGGGTTTTCGAACTATTTCAGAACATTGATAAAAAATTACAACGACATAATAGATCCATTATTACAACTTACAAGAAAAGACATAAAATTTAAATGGGGTGAAGAACAAGAGAAAGCATTTATAAATTTACAAACCGCGTTATTAAATGAACCAACTCTAAGAGCTCCAGATATGAACAAAGAATTTTATTTGATCACGGATGCTTCAAAATACGCAATATCGGCGATTTTGGCACAAAAAGAGAATGGAATCTTGCACCCGATTGAATATTATGGTAGGAAATTAAAAAATTCAGAAAAAAATTATCCAGCCATGAAACAAGAGTTACTAGCAATACATGAATCAGTATTAAATTATAAAAACTTACTGTTAGGAAAAAAGATATTTTTGTTGACAGATGCGAAGGCGTTAACATATTTTATTAATTTGGAGAAACAGCCTGACATAATTTCGAGATGGCTTTTAGATCTCCAAGAATTTGACATAACAGTAGAACATATATCAGGATCACAGAATCCGAGTGATTTTTTAAGTAGGCACATAGCAAACATAACGCATGAAGATCAAGAGAATGAAATGTATTTATTTAAAGCCGAAAAAGAGTTGTCAGAAGAAAACATTTTAAATGAACAAAAAAAATGCGACAAAATACAAAAAATAGTAGCATGTTTAAAATCAAAGAGAAATAATAAATACAAAAGAAAATACTCTTTATTAGAAAATGATCTATTAGTATTGAAACATTCAAATAATGCTACGGAAAATACGCAAAATATTATCATAGCTCCACATAGTTTAAGAGAGAAAATCATAAATACCGCGCATTCCCCACACTTCGGTTTTGAGAAAACATATCAAATGATTAAAAATAGATTTTACTGGATTGGGATGTACCAAACAGTAAAATATTTTTGTAGGAGATGTATTCCATGTAACTCTTACAAACCGCATCAAACTATAAAACTTCCGTTACAAGTAATGAATAAGAACTATGCATGTGGCCAAGCATTAAATATTGATATTGTTGGAAAATTAGTACCAACGCTAAAACAGAACAAATCTCTTTTAACAATTATTTGTGCATTTTCTAGGTTCTTAGAAGTAATACCGCTAAAAAATACCAATGCAACTACCATCATAAATGCGCTGCTAGAATATTTCGGAAAATATGGCCTATGCTAGTATATAAATTTAGACAATGCGCCTTATTTTAGAGGCAAAGAATTTACAGACTTCGCTAAGAATCTAAATATAACATTGCGTTATTCGAGCATTTACAAACCCAGTAGTAATGGTACGATTGAGAAAGCACATTTAATTTTAAAAAATTCCATCTCAGCCATGTGTCAGGAAACTTTTGATTGGGACACGAGAATAAATTTTTTTAAGTTAAACTATAATATGTCGAAACATCGAGCAACGGGATACGAACCCGCGGTGTTATTTTTTGGGAGAAAATTAAAAACTCCATTTCTAGATTGCAATGACAGAAATAAGGAAACCCCTTCGCAGTATATATTAAAAATAAAAGAGCATATGCATCAGGCGAGAGCAAATGCATTGCTAAATATGAAAAAAATTTCAGAAGAGTACAATAGAAATAAAAGTATAAATCATAAGGAATTGGAGATAGGTGATGAAGTCTATCTTAAATCACTAAGAAAGAATAGAAAATTAGGTAAAAGGTTTGACGGACCATTTTTTATAGAAAGAAAGTTCAGAAACTCGAATTACTTGATACGAGAAAAAGAGGGAAATAGAAGTTTAAAAATTCATATTTCAAAAATATTTAAAGTACCACCAGAAAAAGAAAATTAAAATAACCAGCTAAAGGATATAGGAAGGATCTACGTCAAATAATAGAACAGGTAAAAAAAAAAAAAAAAAAACACTAATAATAATAGATAGTAAAATAGTGTGGTTAGTTGAGACATACATAATTTTATTGTTGTAGAGGGGTGCTTCAGATTTTAACTGGTAACTGTTTGAAGCTGGTCTTCAAACAGAGAAATTAATATTTATGGCGGGGCTCCTTTATTAAGCTATAGATGTTCTTTTCTCCTTGCCAGTGAAGAATTTTGAATGTGGCCTTGATAACAATAATAAAAAAGTTTAATAGTAATAAGAATTGTAATAAAGCTAACATTAGAATGTATACAAAAATGTATCAAGTTGCGAGTGTGCAGATAATAATAATAATAATAGTGATAAAGTTATTATTGCATTTTGGCTGGAAAAACATAGAAATTGGAGTAGAATAAATCAATAACAGCTGTAATAATAGAGAAATGAACGTGAATTACATTGAGAATAAATAGAATGTAAGATAGAGATTGGATGAAGGCTCTAAAACGGGGATAGGAATTTTCTTCTTAAACACTAGAGGTTAAAAATAACAAAAAAATCCCAAGCACGACAAAAAAAAAAAAAAAAAAAAAAAAAAAGCACGGGTTTTAGACTGTAACATTAAGTAGATAAGGAGTTTTTAGATAAACTGTGTATAAAATAAAATAAAACAAACGAAGAAATAAATAAATAAAAGTTGTGTACAGAATGTTGAAATATGCAAATAATCCAGAAAAATAACATAATAGTATATATATAAACTGTGTGTGAAATGCTATGATTTTGTTTATTTATATTTATGTATAGATATATATATCATAAAAAAAAAAAAAAAAAAAAAAAAAAAACTTTTAAGAAAAACATTTTTAAAATAAAGAAAAATATTTTCTTTTTTTTTGGGGAGTAGACTCACCCAAAAACAATTAATAATAAGATGTGCTCAACAGCAACATAAATATATATAAAAATTACAAAAATATGTGTAGACTTTTTAGAAACAGAATGATCAAAAATGAAATATTATGTTTATCTATTATATTTTATGTCTCTGTAGGAATATACACAGAGACATAAAACAAAGAAAAAATGAAATGAACTCTTACATTAAATGAACATTTAAAGTGCTATGGACTGAAAGAATGGACAATACTTATTCTGTTTTCTTCATATCTCAGTATCATATGAGTATTAGTATTTTGTTTGTGTGTATTTTTGTATTTTATTTTATAGGTCAAAATGATGTAACAAAGGCTTATATATATATATATTTTTTTTTTTTTTTTTTTTTTGTAGAAAGGGGGGATATAAATGTTGTAATTAAATTACACATTTAGATATATATAGATACAGAAATGATTTTTCATTTAAGCATATAGCTATTTGTGTATAAATATTTTTTGTGGTAGAATAATGGAAAGTAATTATTAATCTGAATATAAATATTTTGATTAAAAAAAAAAAAAAAAAAAAAAAAAAAAAGTTGTTTGCTTTAAAAAAAAAAGAATAAGATAAATTTATAAGTGCTACTTGTAAAATTGAAGGAGAAGGGAAAAAAATGAGATAGGGATCTCTTAGACTAGCTGGCTGCCCAGTGACATTATAGAACAAAGATGGAAAGAGGAAAATTTATAGGACTCTTAAAACTTGAATGGAGCACCGCAAAAACAACTCCAGGCTAGGGAAAGACAGGCCACCCGCACGCCGCTCACACAGACTCTCCCTGCAGCCCTCGACTTAAGAAGAGCATTTTTTTTTATCGAAGTGAGAGGACGGCTTCGGAATCAATTTTTCGACGAGACGGTGATGGAATCTCGTGGTGGTGCAATCTCCCGGTAGCTCTCCAGCTATACTGCTTCCTCCGGTCCTTGAATTTTAATCTCAAGATATGAAAAATAGGAGCAACCCGAAGAGCCCAAAACACCTATGATTCATCTTTGAACAGAATCTATCTAATGGAGCCTCCAAAAGTGCCCTAGAATTGTTAAATAGAAGTCCTCTATGATTTGCTTGAGGAAAGAAGTAGAAATATCCTACTGCCGTTTACGATGGAATGATCTCTATAATGCTCATCTGGGTGAGTCAGATTTTAATATTCTAAGAAAAAAGAAAATATTCAATTGTATCTATCCCCATTTATGCTATTATTTAGTCATGTCTGAGTACTACCTAAAGTAATGTTGAATAAAATCACACTTGAATTGAATAAAATATTAGTTTTGTATAAGAGACCAAAATATTTAATAAAATGCATTATTAATGAAATTCTTTGTATATCTATTAATTAAGGAATTATTTATTTTGGAAATTTTATTTTAATTTGAAGTCATCTCCTTAATAGATAGATAAGTTTTATGACCCATTAAAAATATTTAAAGAACTTGGGTGTAACTTTAATGTAATTAACGCAATGTACGATACAGTTTAGAGAATGTCTTAAATTAACAATTTCTCTCCAACAGTGCCCTCTAGAAAAATACGGGATTCATAGATATTTGCATTAGAAGCTAAAATTTTAAAGTTTCCAAAATCCGGAATATGATCACTATTGAGAGAATGGAGAACGGATTATTGAGAACGGATTACGAGTTTTCGTAATCCGTTACTGGAAACTGGTAATCCATTCTTTCAATAGTGATCATATTCCGGATTTTGAAAACATTAAAATTTTAGTTTCTAATGTAAATATCTATGAATCCCGTATGAATCCAGTACAGCATCTATTAAACAATGCAGGTTTAAATGACAGAAAATTTGAAAAAATTCCATTTTTAGTGAAGAGAAATAGGAAAGCAAGACCTCAGTAGGTTAACAAAATTAAAAAAGGATTAGTTAATTATTGGACTGAACTGGTTCTCTTTGATGAGTCAAGTTTAAATTATTTCAAGCTAAAGAAAACAAGCAGATCTGACAACGAAAATATCACCGAATTAATGAAAATCGCACTTTTAAAACAGTGACACATTCTCAGTACATTATTGGTACGGAGATGCATAACGTTTCAAACAGTCGGGCAAATTTTTATGCTCAAGGGATCAATTAACTCGAAATAAAACACTATCTTCATAAAAGTGGTGCCTGAACGACTAATTTGGAGGTATCTGGGACATTTCTGCAATTAGCATTTCAAGATGATAAAGCACCTTACTACACGGCATCTGTGGTAAATTTATTCACTTCAAATTGTCAAAATTTCCTATCCATTCCCATGAGAACCTATAATTCTGTAAATAATCATAACTTTTTTCACTTTAAGTTAAATCACACAAAGGATATAGTAGAATTTCTTCTTTACCAGACATGGAAATAGTCCTAATCGCGATCCGCTCAATGTTTCGTCTATAAAAAGGCGGGGAAGAGGGGAGAGGATTCGAAATTTGCAGCCTATAACTCTGCCAGAACTAGAAAAAATTATTTGTGATATTTGGCACATTGAAATTTCTGAGATTTACATTAAAACACTGTACAAAACTATGCCATTGCGCATTAAAACAGTAATTCCATATAAAGATGGAATTAACCCAATGCAGAATACATATTTTTAATAAAAAATAGCTTAGATCTAACAAATAAATAGTTTTATTTCATATATTAAAATATAACTTGTTTATTTCACATAATAAATCATAATGGAATACAAAGTGTATGGTTATTGCATTATGTTCAAAAAGAAACTTTTATGCAGATTTTAAAAAAATTCTTCGTAGAGTGCAATAAAGCGAATTATTAAATCGAAAATGTACATAGGTATCATTTCATCCCTTTGGTATTATGCAAACAAGACAGTTTTATTTATTTCAAACATTAATTTTAAAGTTATTACAAATAAAAAAGGTATAAGTCATTTTTTCGTCAGTGCGGCTTTTTTTTTTTTTTTTTTTTTTTTTTTTTGTCGCTTAGTGTATATCAAATGTCACTTCTTAAAATTATTGGTGACTATTGAATACAAAAAAGGCCAGATCTGGCAACGCTGCATCAAACCTCTCCTATCTAAAACTGTTTTTCATGCGAATAGAATGAAAAGCTAAAAATATTATATCATCCAATTCTTAAGTTTCAAAGAATACTATACAAAAGTCAAGAGCATACTTAGAAAGCAAAAAAAAAAAAAAGGAAAAAATCCACCAAACGACTTCTGCTGTGTTAGATTACCTAGATTTAATGCATAACTGATGACATTTATAATTTATTCTGGAGTACTGTTAGCCCGTCCTTTTTTTTTTCACAAGAGCATAATATTAAAGAAACTTCCTTCAATATGTATTAGGTTGTTCCATAATTATTGGCAGCAACCGATATAGGCTACTTCTATCGATCGTTCCGACCAGTACAGTAGTGATGTAACACCAACCACCCCTGCAATGTGAAGTGGAAGAGTCCAGACACTATATAAATGCCAGTCGGGGCACTGGACACATTTAAGGACGTGATGGAGCAACGCGACGTGCGAATCGTGACTCAACACGAGTTCCGGCTTGGACATTCGGTGGCTGCAACAGTGGCCAACGTCAACAAAGCATGGGGGGGATGCGCATGACAAGTGAGCAGACAGTCTATAGATTGTTCGCCAAGTTTCGTAGTGACGATATGGAAATTGGCCATAAACCTGGAGACGGTCATCCAGTGCCGTGTGATGTGGACCATTTACGGCAGAAAGTTGACGCTCGACCAACATCAATGGTACGGCAGCTAGGCTCCGAACTATCTGTAGCACCACAGACAATCTCACGACATTTGGCGGCAATGGGCATGGTGAAAAAGCTCGAAACATGGATACCACATGACCTAACGGAGGAGCAACGTCTACGGCACCTGGAAACTTGTAAATCTCTACAGGAACGCGAGGTTAGAGAGCCATTCTTGCATCATATCCTGACTGTGGATGAAAAGTGGGTGTTGTACGACAATCGCAAGCAGAAAGCACAGTGGCTGAATAAAAGTGAACCTGCGAAACAGATCCCCAAACCAAACCTCCATCCACAGAAAATTCTCATCTCCATTTGGTGGACCGCCAAGACCGTGGTCCATTACGGATTTCTCCCAAGATGCCAGACCATTAATACGGACGTGTACCGTCATCAGTTGGATGAATGCCACAGGAAACTTCATATCAAACAACCAGCAATGGTCAATAGGTCAGGTCCCATACTCTTGCAGGATGGAGCTCGACCCCATGTCTCAGTTGGTAGCCGGCAAAAGATCCAGAATTTGGGGTGTGAGCTTTTGCCGCACCCACCTTATATTCCAGACCTGGCTCCGACTGATTATCACATGTTTCGCCATTTGGACAGGTTTGTGAGGGACAAACAATTCTCAAACCAGGATGCTTTGCTTCAGGGGCTCGTGATTTCTTTGTCCAATGTGACACCGACTTCTGCCGCCGTGGCATTTTTTCGCTCAAAACTCGTTGGGCGAAGTGTATTTCTGCCGATGGCAGCTACTTTGCTGAAAAAAATCCATTTCTTTCTTTGTGATTCATGTTTTCTTTCTTGTTTCATTTTCTGCCAATAATTATGAAACGACCTAATAATTACAATGAAACAAGACGAAACAGAAGCATTCTTTGAAAGCATACTGGTGTGAAAAAAGGGCAGGACTGACAGAACTCCGGAATAAATTATAAATATTACCAAGTATATTAATGGTAAGTTACAAGCTCTGAAACTGTGAAAATAAATAAATAAATAAGGCAAAACAAATATTCGCCAGAACATTTAATCATTATTTCCGCAAAATCCGTTCTGGCTACAGTAGTGAATTTTTTCTAAAAATTGGCTCATTCCAACAGCTTTAGAATAAACACCTAATGAACCGTATAGGTTGAAAAGTGCTGGAGAAATTTACCAATAAAACCTGTTAAACATCATCATAATTGCCAACGCACTAATTAATATTCCGTAGTATTGTTAGTCCCGCCTTCTTTTCCACACCAGTATTTTTTTAGAGTATTTTTATTCTTATTTTACCGTAATTGCATTTGGAGAATGTTACTTGAAACATTAATTGGTGTGAAAAAAAAGGCGGGACTAACAACACTACGAAATATTAATTAGAATGTTGGCAAGTATGTACACCATTAATTTTCAAGTTTTCGAAAATGAGAAATATTTCCTATCGCTTTTTGAAACTCCCCTTACCAACTCTCAATAGTAATTCATTTTTGATAATTTTTATATGCATTAATTAACAGTTTATTTATTACACAGGCAGTAATTTTTATTTAATCATAATACCTTGATATGAATTCATTTGTATTTTGATTAAAGGGGAAAAAAAAAATTCCAGAAATTATTGTAATTAGGCGTAGGAGGAGTTTATTCTTCAAAATACGTAAAACACCTGTAAAAAGAAAAGGTTAATTTTACAAAGTAATGGCAGCAAAAAAAGCAAGGATAAGCTTTTCTATGCATACATAGGCATGGCATAGAGTACATGACAGTTTTTTTTTTTCTTTTTCTTCTTTTCATTGCTTTATAAAATAAACACATTTTATAGGAGTGTTTTATGCATTTTGAAGAATAAACTCCTGTTATGTTTAATTACAATATATGTATACATATATATACTTACAAAGAAATGCGTATAATAATATTTTGATACAGATCAACATAAATTATTCTCTATGTGATAAATAAACAATAAATTAACACTTTTGCGACCGCATGCTTTTGTCTTTTTAACAAAAAGCTCCGGCTATGGGCGTTATTCTTTTGCATTACACAGGGTTTCCACGGTCCGACTTTTTTCAAGGACTCATACACCAGTATTATCTAAAAATGAATTTCTTCTTAAGTGTAAACTGTATATTTAAGAATAAATTTATCGTAAACTTATTCTGGTGCAACAGTCCTTAAAAAAAAAAAAAAAAAAAAAAAAAAGGCGTGGCCGTGGGAACCCTGTTACATTATTTTAAATCAGTGATTTCTATATTCACATTTATTATATAATTAATATACTACATTGCAATCATTCTCTTTCTAATCAAAGTACTTGTATCCATAGTGCATTGATTGTATAAATATGAATATTGTGTACATTTTTTAAGAAATAATGTAACCTACGTAACTCAAAGAAACGCCCACTGGTGGAGTTACAGATTTTCAAATGACGCGAATTTCCGCCAGTGGTAGTGAAAGTGTTAATACATATAAGTATGATCAAAAGTGCATAACTAATGCAAACTGGTAAGGGAAGTTTCAAATCATGATGGAAGGAGTCTGGCTTTAAAAAACCCGAAAACAAATAATGTATAAAAATTAAAATGCTAAATTTCTCCGGCATTAATCAACCTATATGGTTTATTGTAAGCTTGTTCGAAAACTATTG
Organism: Salticus scenicus; assembly: GCA_963930645.1. Taxonomy (NCBI): domain Eukaryota; kingdom Metazoa; phylum Arthropoda; class Arachnida; order Araneae; family Salticidae; genus Salticus; species Salticus scenicus. The sequence goes on along the minus strand of OZ005654.1, from coordinate 217,177,711 downwards.
GAATGAGCTTTTTTTTTTTTTTTTTTTTTTTTTCCTAAATTTTAGCTATTACAATAGTTAGAACTTTTTTTGTTGAATCACCAATTAAATAATTTGGCACGGGGTTGATATACATTTCTATGCTCCATACGAACATTTTATTAACCTCCAATGCAATTACGTCAGTGTGCCTAGGAATAATCTCATGTTGAATTAATGTTCAATTATGGTCTCTATTCTATACACAAGAAAGATCATTCTAATAATCATCAAGATCAAGTTAAATACGTCAAAAATTCAGTTATTCTTAATTTCTATACTAAACGCACGGTTATTCCTTCCATCGCTTACTGTACTCGTTTCTATGCGCTTCATAAAATTCGTATGCCTGTTCTCTGCTTCCACTCTATTGTTTCTAAGATTATTGCTCCTCTTATAATGTTGCTCACTTCCTATAAAAATCGTTTGGTGCGCTAGTTACGCGTCTCGTTGTTACGATATGTACTTGCTTGCACACGAAGTTTTTTGACAATTTAACGAATTATTTTTATTACAACTGTCTTGTAATGCACAAAACTGTTTGTTATAAATGCAGAGTGTTTTAAGAAGATTATTTGTAGATAAATAATTATTTATTTCTACATTTATTCCAGAAAGTTCAGCTATTTAAAATTTTTCTACTAAAAATGTTTTAACAAATTTAAAATAAATTAAAAAAAAAAAAAAAAAAAAAAAAAGTCACTAATTATAGACATAAAAATCTCTTTGAAATAAGCCAAATAATAATAATAATAAGAGGGAACTGTATATAAGGAATATTTAATAATTATGCTTGAAAAAACAAATCCTTATTCGAAATCATTTTAAGTATTTATTACATTAGTATGTGAAATATTTTTTATTTTATTTTATTTTATTTTTTAATAATATCTACATTAAAAATTTTCTTATGTAAATTTTTAATTTTTTTTTTTTTTTTTTTTTTTTTTTAAATAATTGTCTTAGATATTTTTATTATATATATGCAGTGAAAATCACTAATAATTATTATATTGACATTTCTTGAAAATTATTTAAAAAAAAAAAATAAAATAAATAATTAAAAATTTTGGGGGAAAAAAGTCTTGAAGCTCCCTGCTAATTAATTCTTAATAATTTTCCCTTATCTTTTTGCTCCATTTGAGGACGAAAGGTTCTGTTCTCTAAGCTGGTAGAGGGGAGATGCCGGGTTCAAAGCCATGTTGCGATCGTCGATCCAGCCATTCGCGATCTTTTCCAATACGTGCATAAATACGGGATAGAAAAAAATGTATATTTATATTATCCCTACTAGTTAAAATAGTTTTTTTTTTTTTTTTTTAATATCTACGCTTTGTACTCAAACTAAAAATTTCCTTTAAAAAAATTATAATTTGTTTTTCTTTTTCTTTTTTTTTTTTTTTTTTTTTTTGCTTTTTGATTACTGTTTTACACATACACACATTTATATAATCAGTATACATCTGCAATGAAATATAGTAATCAGATAAAATATTTAAATGCTATTGTGTTCACTCAGACACATACACATATCTTTATAAAAACAGAAAGATGAATTTAGGAAGCCACAAAACGTATAAATCTACCAAAAACCTACAGTGATTTTTTTTTCTTTCTTTTTCCTTTCTTTTCTTTTTTTTTTTTTTCATGGGTACAATATTTCCCTTACATAGTATATGTTTGAAAATTAAAAATGAATTCAGGAGATCTTAAAATGTACAGATATGCCAAATTCTCATAGATAGATTTTCTTTATAATTAAAAATAATTTTTAATTATAATGAAATTATGAAATATAATTTTTAATTATAATTAATAGTTAAAAATATTTTAATTATAATTTTTTTTCATAGTCTCAGAATTATAAAAAAATCTGTATGCATTGGCATTACAATGAAACAATATTACGTATATTAAAATTTTTAATATTTTAAAAATGTTTCCTACTAACAAATTTTTCTTTACTTTCTTCGGTTTTAAAGTATTGCAATTTAAAATTATGTGGTTATGTGGCTTAAGGCTGATTAATACAGTTGAGTCCTAGGCCTTCGTAGTTGTCTTTGTAGGGGGGGGGGGAGGCAGCCCCGTAATTATGTTAGTTTAGGAGAAAACCACGGAAATCTCCTAACGGGTCCTGGGGAAACTGAAGCCTGGGTCGAACCTGGCACATACTGTCTACCACAATTTAATAATATAATCTAAATATGGTGTATTCATCAATAAGTTTTTTTTTTTTTTTTTTTTTTTTTTTTTTTTTTTATGTTTGAATGTTAAAGATTTGAATTAAATTTCAGCATTCAAACATTCAATTACATAAAAAAAAAAAAAAAAAAAAAAAAAAAGAATTCACAAAGTAATATCAAAGTATGTTTAGAATATATTGTTAAAAACTGTAATAATGTAAAATCCAGTGAAAAAAATAAATAAATAATACACAGACAGCATTAAAATATATATATATATATATATATATATATATATATATATAATTTTTTATTGAGATAGTTTTCAAGAAATTTTCATGCACTTATGCAATTTTTCATAACTGTAATGCCGTAAATAACAAACAAACATATATATTTAAAACATTTACTATCACTATAAAATTGTGTCAGATCTTTCAAGACTCTCATATTTTGACACGATTTTAAAAAAAAAATTCCCTTGCCTTTACAGAAAAATACTAAAATGCATTCTATTTCATCATTAAATATATGTATATAGTACTTTCGAATTTAATTCGTTTATTACTAAGGAATGGTTCTAAAAAATTATTATTAGGCATTAGTATTTCAAATCATCATTAAAGAGCGCGAATATCACGATGAATAAACGATCTTTTTATTGTATTTTTTATGATGAAAACATTTTGACAAACGTGTATAATTCTACATGCATTGATATAATTATTATGCTCATTCAAAAAAGTTTTCGACATTTTAAGGAGATTCCAGCGTGAACTGCAAATGCATATATAAAATGTTATTCTTATGACCGGACCTTTAAATTAGCGATGAAGAAACGATTTTTTTTTTTTTTTTTTTTTTTTTTTTTTTGTGGTGAAAACATTCTGACAAACAAACATATAATTCTACAAGCCCTGATATTAATTGTTATGCATATTCAAAAAAAATTTTCGGCATTTTAATGAGTTTACAGCGTTAATTACAAATGCTTCTGTATAATGTTATTCCTATGGCTAGACCTTTAAATCAGGTGAAACCGAGACTTGTAAACAGCGCCAATTGCTGGGTAGCGGTAAAATATGTAAGTTCTTGCTGTACGCTCTTTTCGCCTTGTCTGAACAGCCGTTAATGAATCGCAGGGAGCCATGTCCTGATAGTGCCTTAAATGTGACTCTGGTTTTTTAGAGAAGAAATTACGTAAATTTCATTATTGTGCTATTAAACTGAGACAAGCAATTTAAACATCTTGCAAGTCTTACATAAAATATTGGTAAAAGCGAATTTTTTTTCCTTGGATAAAATGGAAGAAAAGAGTCAAAAATGTAATTTTTCTCGTTTTTCAACCTCGGTGTATGCAAATTTTAAGTTTAGCGACAAAAACGACACTTAAGCGAAAGCCGCAGAGAGTGAAATTCGGCTTTCAACTTAATGAAAGACAAAGCGGTAACGAATGATCGACAATCAGGGGAAGTGCGATATCTCGACAAATCATTTAAAAGACTTAAGGCCAGTATCCACTTGAGCTCAAGATCAACGCTCAAAACATCATTAATCACGCTTCCGACACAAAGAGCCAAATGTCTTGTCATCAGTTGTAGCCCTTTTTTATCAGATTGCGCAGTTACCTCAAAGGAAAGCATGCAAAATTGACAAAGATATCTACCCCTCGCCCTCAATTATCTCAGCAGGGGGTTAGATTCCAAGGGTTTTGAGCTCCGGTGAGCTCGGCTCACCACATCAAAGGATTCTGAATAGAAGCCGCCGAATGAGCGCAAATGGAAACCGGACTTTAAAAGCTTGAAGAGTTGTTGGTGGGTTAGAAAGGGGGGGGGGGGGGGGACAAAAGCTGAAGTAGCAGAAGCCACTGGAGTTTGAAAGTGCGATTTCCAGATTCTGGAATCGTTTTTTTGGTGACTGGAAAAGCAGGCGAAGACCAAAGCAAAACCACACCCGTGCAACAACGCCGCGAAATATGAATGCATGCCACATTTCTACAGCAACACATTCGCTCGGTTTCTGGCTCCACAGTTTTGACTGAAAATATCCGACACCAGTTCCACTTTGTAGATAAGTATGTTCTCCGAGTAATGGTATGTGTTGCATTAACAGCAAGACTTTGAAGCACCTGTAGAGAATTGCAACACAGGATGTGAACTGGTGGAGAAATGAATGGCACAAAATTCTTTTTTCGGATAAGTAATTCTGTTCATCCTGATAATAGGTATTTTCATCTGGTAAAATCGCAGCACTAGATACAACCCCGTGTTCGTGTATGCAAGTGTCAGATATTGCGAAAGGGGGGGGGGGTTGATGATCTATGCTGACATCTCCACTGATGGGCGCGCCGATCACCTCATCATTAGATATTTAGCACCTGACCGGTCACCAAAATAAGAATGAATCCTCAGCCCTAATGCTAAAGCGTGGCGCCGGTTTCGTATAGTTTGAGTCGAAACTATGGTGTCAATAACTGAGCGGAGGTGTTGTTGTAGAAGAGTGGCATTAATTTTTCGTTGTTTCCAAGCAGCTTGCATTAAATATCGTTCTTCACTGGGCGTTGTTGCACCTCTTCCACTTTACCCAGACCTTCAGCCTGCAACTCCGATCTCCAAAAAATGGTTCCAGATCCCAAAAATCACACTTTGTGAAACTCCAGTGGCTTCTGCTCCTTAGGCTTGCGTTGGTCCTCTAAAGCCGCTATCACACTGACTGTTAGGCGAAACTTTAATCGCTTCATGCATCCTTTTGCAAAGCAAAGAAGAGAGGAAGGGTTGCCAAGTGTTTCATATAGTGCTCCGCGAAATTCGGTAGGCGTGACCATAGCGCCGCTATTCTAAAAGATTTATCACTCAAATAAACACACCCCCTGCTACAATTAGTGGTGCATCTTAAATTTTATAAAACTAAATAAATAAATAAAAATAAAAATTCTATTTTCTATTGAATTTTATTCCTCATAAAATACTAAATATCTAAAAATCAAAAAAAAAAAAAAATTAAATACAAGTTAGTATAATAACATAATTAAAATTCTATTAATAATTATACAATTTTATTGATTGTGCATAGTAATTTTCACAATCATTATTACAAATTATTAAATTAAAGTCACCAAGTTCATACCATATTTAGATTTATTAAATACAAGTAAATAAAATAAGTTTTAGAATAACTAAATAAATAAAATTATTAATAATTTATTTTAAATAACTTAATTTATGAATTGTGTTGAATTAATTTACATTACTACACTTAAGTAATAAAATACAGTTATTAATGATAAACCAAAAACTACTTTATATTCTTTTCTTAATAAATAAATTATTTATTAATTATAGGTAATAAATTTCCATTTATAAATATTATAAACTGCACTAAATAAAAATACACAATGAGTTATTAAAACTAATTTTTATTGTAATGAAAAATTATAATAAATAAATTATTTTTTTTATTTTCTTAAATTTTCTGATACACATTTTTGTATGTATTTTAAAATATGTTAAGATATTAAATAATTATACCTTTTATTATTAACGGAGTATAAAATAATATAAGTATGTAATATATATATATATATATTTATACAGAACATTATTAAACTATCAATTATTTATAATTATTAATTTATAAATATCTTCTGTTTCAGAAAGTAAAAAAAAAAAAAAAAAAAAAAAAAAAAGAGGATTGTTAAGTTTTAAACTTTTAAAAATTGTCAGAGACGTTTCTTTCTTTCTTTTTCTTTTTTTTTTTTTTTTGTTTATAGAAAAATAAAATTTATGAATTGTGTTGAATTAATTTATATTATTACACTTAAATAATAAAATACAGTTATTAATCATAAACCAAAAACTGCTTTATATTCTTAATAAATAAATTATTTATTAATTATAGGTAATAAATTTGTATTTATAAATATTATTATAAACCGCACTAAATAAAAATACATAATCAATGAGTTATTAAAACTCATTTTTATTATAATGAAAAATTATAATTCATAATTTTTTTTTTCTTAAATTTTCTGATCGACATTTTTGTATGTATTTTAAATTATGTTAATTTAAAATATTAAGAAACTATACGTTTTATCATTAATGGAGTATAAAATAATATAAGCATGTAAAATATATATGTATATATATGCAGAACATTAATAAATTGTCAATTATTAATAATTATTAATTTATAAATGTCTTCCGTTTCAGAAAGTTTAAAAAAAAAAAAAAAAAAGAGGATTGCTAAGTTTTAAACTTTTAAAAAATGTCAAAGATTTTTCTTTCTTTCTTTTTTTTTTTTTTTGTTCATAGAAAAATAAAATCTGGGGAATTAATTATCACACTTAAGAAAAAATTCCACAAAAAATTAAATAGAAAAAAGTTTTATAGAAAAAATTATAATAGTCTAAAAGAAAATTTAACATAGATCCTTTTACTTTCTTTAAATGACAATATTTTGTCATTTATCCCTCCCCTCCACCTAACTTGACAGTGAGTGATGTAGTTGCCCTTTTCTTATTGGTCAGCTACGTGCAGCAAGGTCAGTTACGCGAAGCATTTCCCATCTGCGGTGAAAAATACTGCAGCTAATGTTTCACTGAGAAATTTTTATCACATGGTTATTGTAGTGTAGCAGTTGCACTAAATGCTTCATGCTGTGCTTAAAGCTGCGCTCCCAGAGCAAGTGTGATACCGACTTTACGGACCAACAACTCTCAAGTTCTGAATCGGAATGTGACTTCGTTGAGGCATCGCATTCATCGAAACACTCACAGTGTTAAATTTTTTAGTTGGTAGTGTATAATAATTTCCTGTAACAGTCGTGAAGATGAATATAAGAAGCGTTATGACAAGCAGATAACTCAGGAGTGCGAAAACTATGATTAAATTATTTATTGGGGTCCAATATCATCGTTTATCTTGCAAATTCAATAACAAAGAAATTCTGAATTAATTCACAGTACAAATATTTTCTCGGAAACATCAAGATAAAAGTTTATTATTACGAATAATGGATGAATGGACACGGGGAGTTTTCGAGAGAACGCACAACTTGTTAGTTGTCCAAAGGCAGCGGCAAAAATGATGAAAATTTGGCTCATTAACTTCACATCAAAACCACAAGATCTGTCGCCAAACCTCATTCTCACAGACAGAAAAAACAACACCCACTTTCTTCAGTTGCGGATAAATCAGTATATCTTTTAAAATTATATTGGCGATTCTTTTCTTAGCCAAAAAACCGTTATCAATTCGTGAGAAGATTGGAAAAGTACGTTAAAACTCAACCACAAAAATTTATGGTTAAAACCTTATTCTCAGCCTTTAGCCGATATAAAGTACATAATTTCTATTTACAGAGCAGATGCAAGTGTTCTGTTCTATGATGAAAAGTGCCACTTCAGGAAATATTTTATTCTATTTTATTTTACTGAGATGAAAAGATTTGCCCTCCACAGAACACTATGCGAGCAAACCACATCTCTTACTTTTATTTTTTATTTATTGAAATAAATAGAGAGAGAATGACTTTGATCCTTTGCAAGAAGAGAAACCGCATATATTAGCTCGCTTTTTATAAAGATAGAAAATGAATTGGAAAAGAATTAAATTTTGAATTCTAATATATAATTTAAAATATGTGATTTTCGATATCACACACAGAATGATGATTATTCTTTCCTGCTTTGTCTTTCGTGATACTGAAAGCCGAATTTCATTCGCTGCCGCTAATGTGTGGTTTTTTTAAGTAGATTGCAAATTTGCGTACTCCAACGTTAAAAATGAGAAAGATTTGCACTTGTGACTCTCTTTCATTTTATGCAAAAATAAATAAAATATAATATAATAAATAAAAAGTCGTTATTTTATATAAAACTTGCCGTATCCTTTAAGAGCGGACAATACCTAATCTCGTCGACAGGCATGCCCCATGCTATTCCTTGGGAAAATGTGATTCCTTAATTACTCAATACCTAATGGATATTTTTCTCACATTCAGACAATTCATAAGTGTTAAATTAGTACTTATTTCCCAAAAATTTATTTTTTAAATTTTTAGCGTGTCATTTTGCATTTAAAAAATGAGAAAAATGCACTTTGTGAAAAATTGCATATTTGACCTCAAAATTAAAATTTTATAAAATTAATTTTTCAAAAATGAGTACTAATTAAACAGTTATGATTTTTGTTTACTGTGAAAACGGAATTAAAAAAAATATATAGGTAATGAGCAATTGTGGGAACAAATTTTCCCATAGAATAACATTAGCAACGGCTGTCTGTGGGATTGGGTTCTGCTCCCCTCGTAAGCAGTATACATACCGAAATTGCAGAGAGAACCAGGGTTGCCATGTCATATTTTTCAAACGAGGCCAATTTTTCTCTAAAATAGAGCCAAATGGGGCCAAATACTAACAAAATAAAGCCAAAAAAGAGCCAACATCAGTGTTGCCAACTGTAGGGATTTGTCCCTACGCATAAGGAATTTTAGCAGTTTTCTTCAACATGTAGGGACACAATGGGGACTTTTTGGAGGCACCCTTTTTCCCCCAGGACATACTCAGAATAACCTGAGCATGAAAGTGCTTCATACGGAGATCCTAAGCACTAAAGTAGGGACTTTTATAATCAATGTAGGGATATTTTTTACTGTCCGTAGGTACATGGCAAAATTTAAGTTGGTAACGTTGGGCTACATTTGAAGATTCAAAGTACAGTGGGAAGACATTGTGTTCTTGGTTTATGAACTTTAATTGTTCTTGTAATGCAACATTTAAAAGAAGAAAAAATAGAAAATAAAATAAAAATGAAACTTCGATTTATTATTTTTCATAAAATTTCTTTAATATTATATATTTTGAAGACTCCGAAATCACATTTCGTTTGTAGTTCAGATTGGAGTAGAGGAGAGCTGAGCTTGAAGTTTGGTAATTCGAAATGAAAAACAATTCTAGAAATAGGCAGCGTTTCATGCATTAAACAAATTTATGTCCAAAGTAAAGTGTATACAAACAACCAATAAATAGGAAAAAATAATTTAAAATGTAATGTATATTATTTTATGTAGTTTCACTGTTTCACTTATTATATAATATCGTCTTTTAACTAAATATGCAAACGCACATGAAAACTTAAATAAATATTTCTTATTTTAATGAAAAATATTATTTACTTACTCAATTCTGATATAGATACAGGTATATATATAATCTCATAACTACTGCCCGAATACTGAATATATACGCGCAATGGAATTATGAAAGATATACGTGGAAGGAAGAATATCATTCGGGAAAGATTTTTAGACTAATTTTGGAGAAAATTATAAAATTTGTGTTAAAAAGAAAACTTTTTTTTATTATATATGTAGTATATATTTAATTTCAATTCTCACAAAAAACATTTACATTATATATATGGATGAAAAAAAAAAATTGTTTCTACAAGCAAATGAAAAAAAAAAAAAAAGCTATAGAACAAAGCAATTTTAACACAGAGCTATGCCAAATTCCAAGATATCTTAAAAGTTTAATTGTTTATTCAGTTAAAAATAGAAAGTAAAACATTAAAAGTATGTATATACCAACCAAATATTTCTCTTTTCTTTTTATTTATTATCATAATTTTTCTCAATTTACTCGAGAAGTGTATCAACATTGGTAAAAGTGTTAGACGAAAACTAAAATTTTTCCCAAAATAACACTTTCAAGAAATGGGACTTAATTTGGAGCCAAATGCTCTCCGAGGCCAAACAAAAAATTTCGGAACCAACCAAAGTGGCATGGGAATAAAGGAGGGGCTAAAAATGCTCCGGAATAAATTAAAATGTTGGAAACTCTGAGAGGTAAATAAATTCTTGTTTTTGTTTTTAATTTATATCTGATTTATGTTGTTTTTTAACTCTTTGAGTACTGAATTATTCGAAGAATTTTATGCCCATGGGACGAAGATTTTTATGCAACTGGTCCTGTTTATCCACACCTCCCATAACTGTATTATATTCGATTACACATGGTGGTTGGATAATTTTGTCAAAATTGTCATCATTGTTTTTTCGCTCCCTGTATCAACTAAATCAATATTTGAATGTTTTGTGCTAGCATGTATACGTCTTTCTTATCTTTCCATCTTAGTGCTAAGTGCTAACAAACCATAACATTTTGTCCCCTCCTTTTTTTAGTTTGAAGAAAGCAAGCTCTTTTGGCATGTGTTTCCTGTTCTTTCGCACAGTTCCAACCACATTTGTATCCTGTTCAATAATTTTAAATATAATTGTGGAGACAAATACCAATTGTAAATGTATAGTGTGTAGCCTTTTTTTTTTAAATTGGTTGCGCCACTTCTAGAACAACACTCTCAGACGCCGGTATATCAGTCCCCGCCCACTGGCAGTGGTGCCGCAAACATCAACGCCTGCTTCTTAAATTCAGATGACGAGTCAGACTCGTCCACCGTAACTCCGCCGAAGAAAACAGATGACGAGTCTCACTCGTCAAATGTACCCAAAGGGTTAATTTATGCGTAATATAGCATTTTGCTGAAATACTAAATCTTAGCAAGAAAGGAAAAACAAAATTAAACAGGACTTTTTTGAAGTTAAAAAGCGCAGATGGAAATTCGAATTGCACAGTAAGTTATTTGGTACGGAAAATTGTACTCATCACACTCTCGGAATTTTCCATTTAATCTTATTTATTGCATTAAGTTCAAAGTTAATTAAAAAATGCTTAAAGGTATTAATTTTTTTTAAAACGTTAATATTAATAACGCAGAATAAATTATATAATATATTAACTACGAGATTTTAATAAAATAATTAAACTATAAGTATTGTTGCTGGGATAGTAATTTAATACATGAAATGAATTAGTAATTATTGAGTCTCATAAATATATCGCTTTTGTGAAATTTGGGATTAACTTGTATTTTATTATTAAAATATAAATGAATTTAGACATTTTGAAACAAAATTTATGATTAATGTGATACATTCTTAATAAAATTTTGTTTTCTATAGAATAAATAAATAAGTGAAAACTAATATGATAGCAAAATAAAAGTCTGCGCCTTTTTTTTTTTTTCAGGACTGATTCAATTATGATAATTTTCCATCTACTTTGCTGTGATTAAATCGAAAAAAAATTAGCGTATAACAATAGTGGTATGAAAAAGACGAAAATTACTCATTCTTGAAAGCGTCCTGAAAACAGGTGGAGGCTTCGATCTCCGATCATAGACACTTTTCTGTTATAATATTACTGTTTTATTTTTAAATTTCCTTTTCATTCAAATTAGATAAAAAATTTCTTTTAAAAAAATGTCAAAAAAATGTTAGAAGGATTCAGGATTAACAAGAAAAGGTGGTCGCTATTACATAAATAATAACTGTTTAAAGCAGGAAATGAAACAAGCATTCCGTAATATGCTTTAGAATAATTACTACAGTGAATCTAAATTACTACAGTGAATTAAACTAAACCTTATGAATTCGAACTGAATTAATCAATATTGAGATAACAATAGTGAATTTAGGTAAAAATTGTCCGTGAACTTATATAAACTGAGGTCTCGTCTCAAACATTTACTAGTAACTAATCTCAATACATCATTTTGGGATAAGGTAGGGTGCCTATATTATCTTATCGAGGCACCCTAGGATAAGGTACTGACTGTATTACTTTGAGCTGGAAGTCTCCGCCCTTTTTTCTGGGATACATTCAGGGGTGAGAAATTTCCCTCTTTTTCGCTGCTTCTATTTTCCTTAAATAATCTCCATGCTATTTTTCCACAGCAAATTACAACTATAATATGACAAGGATTCGATATCTATATAAAAATAATAGTAGCATAAAATGCGAAAATTCCTCATCGTTGAATGTGTCCTGAGACAAGGGTGGAGACTTCGAGCTCTGCAGGCAGGGGTCGTACACTCCGCCCTTTTTTTAAGACAGTCTCATAGATTTGAAATTTCCAAATTTATTGCCACCACTATCTTTATAAATAATCTTTATGCTGGATAATCATGGTACATGGTTAATCGTACCAAAATTTCCCTTGCAAAGAATTAGTAGAAACCCTGCATAATCTCAGAGATACAACAGGTATTTAATACGCATGCTCAGTGGACAAACGCTTGTCCCGATTTCCTCTTGCTACAGTAACCCGTTTTATAGTGCTTGGCGCTGATCGCGCATTTGGTGATTTATCGGTGTAAGTTTTTAAAGATATTCTCTAAAGTAAAGCAAAAAAATTTTTCTTTGCAATCAAACTAAGATACATTATGCATTACGTTACATTCGTTTTATTATCATTATAATTATTATTTAAATTTAGATTACATTTCATTTCTATATTCATAGAAATAATTTACACCATCTCATCTATCATACTGCATATCAAAAATTCTGAATTTTAATACTCTTTAGTTTTTAATAATATACTATGCAACTGTAGTCTAAAAATTTATATTTAAACAAACTGATAATAATAATAATAATAATAAAATTATTTTTATTCATTTAAAAAAATAATTTATTTTATCAAATTTGTCCTTGTAGTTACTGGTAAGAAAGTTCATCGATATTAAGATTAATTAGTAAAAATTTGGCGATTTAACAGTTAATTTGATTTGATATATTCATTTGAGAGATGAACGTTTAGCTTTATGATTAATTTTATTTATTGTAATAACTTACAAATATATACATTCTCAGCACATTAAATGTTTAAATTTTTTTTTAGTTGGTTTATAAAAGGTTTTTCAGGGGGTCAAATGTTTTTGAGACTGTAACATTAACTTTGCTCTCAAAGCTGGTAGACGGGAGATATCAGGTTCGATACCAGGTAGCGCTCATCGGGCTAACTTTTCGAAATTATCTGCAGTTTTCTCCGAAACAAGCGTAAATATGGGCTAGAACACCTTAAAAAGACCACCCCTTACTTAAGTTATTCAACCCATACCTCGGCCTTTCTTTTGTAGGCAACTAGCACATTAACACCAACATATTTTTCTTAAAATAATTCAGTTTAGGAAAATTGAATTAGTTTAATACTTAAAAACATATCAATATTTTATAGTTAAATGCATAATCATTAATAATATTAATATTATTTGTAAAAATATTTATTAACTCTAAAAAGTTTGATACATCTTTATTGTTCATGTCAAAAGTTTATTTTTCTTCAAATGTAATACAAATATATATATATATATTTTCGTATTTTGTACCTTTGAATAAAGTATGATTAAAAAAAGAAATAATAACGTATATGATAAAAAGAAATATGACACTTAATAAATAAATAAATTAATTAATTAATAAACAAATAAATAAAATGAAGAAATAAGCACTTATAATTTTACAACTTAAAATTCTAACATATGTTAATCTCATAAAGAATGGTTGGTTGGTTGTATGGCTTAAGACTGATTGACTACTCTAGGGCCCTAGGCCTACAGGAGAAATACCCTCCGTGGGGGTGGGGGGGGGGTTCTAAGTGGATCTAGTTCGTATTTACGCGAGTTTTAGAAAGAACTACGGAAAACTCCGAACGGCTAGATCTATGAGCGCGTTTTTTGATCGAACCTGGCACTTCACATCTACCAACTTTGACCGCAGAACCGCTTGGCCACCATAGAGAGATTTACTTCTATTAATGCCTTGATTTCTCCATTAAAAAAAAAAGTAAATAAATAAATAAATAAAATAAAATAAAATAAAATAGATAAACAAATAAAATAATTTTATGTTTTTAAATTAATAAATAAGAGAACATTAAGCATTTTAATACTTTTAACCTTATTCTTTTCCCCCTCATATTCCGTATTTTTGAATAAATATAAGAAAAATATAAGGCACCTATTGAGTTTAAGCTTTGTGCATTAAATAAATGTACTAGCCTTTATTTATATACTCCTAAAGAAAAAAAGAAAAAAAAAAAACTAAATAATTAAAAGGCCTTTTTATTTATTAGTTATGTATTTTTAACTCTAAAATTTCCAAAAATATGCTTTACTCTATCAATTGTATTAAAATCTAAATGTTTGTTATATTAATCAAAATAATTTTTAATAAGATCAGGTAGAACAAAAATAAATAAATAAATAAATAAAATAATAATAAGTGTATATTAGTTAATAATGTTAACTTACATAATTTATTTTCAAAATTATTCTAAAAAGATGGGGAAAAAACCGAACGCCGTACGTTAAAAGTGCGATTTTTTCCGAAAGAGGTTGGCTGTGTAATTATTGAAGTTATCGCCAAATACGAAACTGTTTTAAGAAAAGTACTTATTTAGAAAAGAATTGACGAAAATCAATGAAAATTTTTATTTCGATTAATAGAAAAAACATTTAGGAACATGAAAATTTGCTTCAAAATTTTTAAATTACATTTAATTTATATGAATTATAAGCATTTTTGAAAGTCACAATTTCTTCCTGTCTTATGTCTATGGTAGTGGTCACGGAGAATTATTTAAATAATACTCCGTGGTAGTGGTGCGCGAAATCGCCTCGGGCGGTCAAAGGGAGCTTTCCACCAATCAAAAAGTATGAACACCTTTTAATAAAGAAGCATCACAAAACTGGCGTTGTAAAAATTATTACTTACAAACTTTGAATAAACACCATAAAATGCAATAAACTCGCAACAATTGTTTCGGGTCGAAAAAACACACGACCCTTCATCAGGCGAACAAAGTAAGCACGAGTGCTGCAGTCAAAGCGGCAACGCTTTGCCGCTTTGACTGCAGCACTCGTGCTTACTTTGTTCGCCTGATGAAGGGTCGTGTGTTTTTTCGACCCGAAACAATTGTTGCGAGTTTATTGCATTTTATGGTGTTTATTCAAAGTTTGTAAGTAATAATATGAACACCTTGTCGTATCTCTCAGTCAAGGGTCGCTAGGAATTAGTGGTCGCTGAGACAGTGAAGCCAGATTGGGGATTTTTGAGGCTTCTGGGGACAAATCTGTGGAGTTCTTCAACTTTCTGTCAATGATGGCAACGTAGTGATTTATCCCTACGACTAGAGACTTTCAATAGCTTTATTGTTATTTGGGGATTTGTTTCAAAAATTGCCTTCATTTGGGGAAAAAATCTGCTTGATATTTCTTTTTGAAAAAATTTTTATTTTCCCTTTTTAGTAGAAATCAAGTTGGGGATTTTTTCGGAAAAAAACCTCTGATTTGGGGAAATAATTTTCGACCATCTGGCATCACTGAGCTGAGAGTACGAGCCCTGTCTGCAGTATATCCGGGAAACGCAGGTCCATTAATTAAAATTACATCAATGTCTTAAGTTCGTCTAATACAATAGGGATTGAGTAATAATTAGATACCTTAAATGGCTTTAAAAATTTTCAATGCAGTTTTACTCAGATTAGTAGCTTTACTCAGTAATATTATTTTTAAATGGTTCCTCCCATTAAATTCAATTATCGGAAAATTTCATGAAAATTAAGTTCTTACTAAAGCTAAAAATAATTTAAACACACTGAAAATAGTAAATACATGAATTTTTTTAAAAGTTATAATTAGCAATGAAAGTCTGTGCTTCAGTAGTGTGCTATTACAATAAAATAAAACCAGGCAGAGGGGAAAAAGTAAAAAAAGACCAAAAACAAAAGAAAGGGAAGGAAAAAGCACTGGCATATCCAAAGGAGGGGGGAGGGGAATTACCCCCCCCCCCCCACCTATCCAAACTGGGAAAGACTAAATAAAATAAAGTGGTAATTAAAAAAACTAAACAACTCTCCATTTTTCCTTGATCATTAGTAAATTACTAAAAGCTTTTTTAAAAAATCGAAACGTGTAAATTATATAGTTTGGTAACCTAAACAACTGCAAAAAAGTGGCAAGTATATTGAAAAGATCTAGTTACTGATAAAATAAGTTGAAAATTCAATTTTTATGTCTCTCCCTTAGGTCTATCCCTTTAAACAATTTTAAGCATAACACGGAGGAATATTTATTTAATTTCTGGGAAACGAATGGAGCATTTCTACGATGAGTAACAGAAGCAGATTACAAATTAACAAAAATGGAAACATAGCAGTAGTAAATTTAGAGTGATTTCATAATGTTGGGTTTTCCTGGGGATTCAGAAGAAGTTTAAACAAAGAATATGTTACATAGATAGCGAAATAAGTGAATGAGATAGAAGGTTAAAGCAACAGTAAAATTATAAGTTAAGTTAGAGACTCGAAAAGCCATATTACAAGATCTTTAAGGGTGGTGAATCGCATATTATTCAACCATATTTTTTGCGATCATGGGAGTCTGCACATGTGCTGACTCAACGAGTTCAGTGTTAAAATAGAGGTGATAACCCTAGTGGTTGAGAGAAAATAAACGATAATGGAATGCCAAATGACAAGGTGTTTACCAAATCCGAACCTGGTCGGTTAATTTGGCATTACTCTAAGCTTTAAAATCGTCTTCAATACTGGACACGGAAAGCATGATTGAACAATAAAAATACTTCTTAAGCTCGAAAGCAGTTAGGAACAGTGAGAAGAACAATGAAAAACATGGACACATTAAAATATTTCTGTAAATTACAGCTTCTTTAACTAATGCCAGTAATCTTTATTATATGCCAGTTTAAAAGAAGAGTTACTGACTTTTTGATTAGAAGACAGAGATTTTTTGTGAATTCATAATCACTATTTATGGTCGATTTGCAGTTTTTGATGAAATCAATCGCAAAAAGAAAAAAAAAATTACTCTACTCTTATAACTACGTGACTTCAACGTACCTTCTTGACCCGACTTTTGTCTACGACACTTTCTTATAAGACAGTCAACGTAATCGTTCAGAAAAATACGTTTAATTAAAGATTAATTTTCTAAAATATTTTCTTTTTAACCATATTAAAATATTTTTGGAACAGTGGACTCATGATCACAATATTTAAAGCCGACTTCAAAATTTTGTTAAAGTTTGCAATTTTGTAAGCTGTTTTTGACTCCAGTTCAGAAACCATGTGATTAAGGTATGGTTGGATTACCCCTCCCATGATTTGTGTCTGGATACGCCACTAAAAAGTATGATAGAGTTTAAAATTTACATTCGTAACTCAATCTTAATTGATGAATATATATATATATATATATAATATATTATTTATATATGTTATGTATTATTCTACCGCATTATGAAACAGACAAAAATTGTATTTCAAACATATTTTTTAGCTATTTAAGAGTGTATTTAAGAGATTTAGTTATTTTAGTACTTTTTACTTTCTCTTACCCATAAGGTAGAGAAAGTATTGTTTTTGGGTCAAATTTTCGATCGCGAGATTTTGTTATATTTACACGTTTTGAGGTCCCCTGAATACGAAAATCATGTTTTTAGCAAATGGTCTGTGTGTCTGTGTGTGTCTGTGTGTGTGTCTGTGTATGTGTGTTTCTGTGTGTCTGTCTGTTATCAACATATCTCAAAAACAAATTATGGCAGAAAGTTCAAACTTGGTATTCTAAATGTGTATCGTATAGGGATGCTACAGTAAGCTTTTCGTTAAGATCAAGCAAATGGTTCGTGTACAGGGACAATCAAGAGAATTCTAATACATTACGTCTATGGGGGAAATTGCAGGTAAGTAGAGTTTAACGTCTATACACTGCACTAAACAAAATGAAACGAATATATATATTTTGTAATAGAGATAGTAAACTGGGAAAAAATTTTTGTGTATGTAGGAGCCTCGCCTCCCCCCCCCCCCTGGGGGGGAAGTCCCCCCTCGAGGGGAGTAAATTTTCATGATGGGTAGCTTTCAAAAGAGCTCGCCAATACCTTTAAAACGAATGGTTGAACCATCGATCTGCGATAATTGACAACAAAGTTATCGATTTTTTTCACTTTTAACGGGAAAAAAAAAAAAAAAAATTTTTTTTTTTTTTAAATTGAAAATAAAATGGACTTTTTTTGGATATTTAGTGTTATACTACTTCTCTAATATGGAAATCGTCTGCATTATCATAAAAGATAATTTTTTTAAATAATAATTTTAATAAATTATTTTTTAAAAACAGAATTATTTTTTAATAAACGAATTAAATTTTATATAAATCTAGGTGCATTAATGAAACGGGGGGTTGAGGGGGGCGGTAGCCCCCCTCACACAGAATTAATTGTCATATAAAACTCTTCCGAAGCCTAATTTGAATTGTTTAACATAGGTTTATATAACATCGTTATCTTACCTCTTAATCTCCAACCTGTATTTATAGTATTAAATTTCAGGGTAAGAGAAAGTCGTGTGAGTGACACACCAGATTATTTAATATATACTCAATTTAAAAATTATGCATATCACTTCATCTTAGTAATTCATAGCTGCCAACATTATAATTTATTTTGGAGTATTTTTAGCTCCTCAGGGTTACAATATGCTTTGAGGCAGAGTTCCCAACTTAAACTATAATATTTACATTAAAATCATTTTTGTGTGTTCAGAGTATCCCGATCCAGTCACATATTCTAAACTCACTTTTACTTTCCGAACGTACATTAAATAAGGAAAATATTATAATTATATAAAAAAATAAAATAAGTAAATAAATAAATAAATAGTATGTTGTGGCCACCACAAGACTTTCATCAATATTTTCCTAAGCAAATACATTGCAAAAAATTTTACATTTTACAAATAAAAACTTAGTATTATTACAGGTGTTATCTCAATTACTTCAAAAATGCTTGTAAACAGGCATGCTTTGTACCCTATACCGATAGAATATCAGTAATACTACTATCTTTCTGCTTGTACGGTATAAAGAGACTAGCTTCATGTTTGAGCAAAACACTGACACTACTATGCGCATGCGTTACCCAGGAATTGGAGGAAGCGGGACCGGAAGAAATTAGGGTGCCTAGAATGGATTTAGACACTCTAGGAGAAATGAATGAGGAAGGCAATTCTCGCATGCTCGGACTGGCCGACTTGTTTTTTTATTGTTGTTGTTGTTGTTTTTCTAAAGGAAAAAATTCTTCCTACTCCGTGGAAAAATACCAGTCATTGTAAAATTGTAATATATTTTATACAGTTTTAGTGCCATAAAAATCTACACTTTAGAAGAGGGTATACATAAATAACAGGAACAGGTTACATGGATTTTGCCTGTTGTGGATATTATTCAAGACGAAAAAAAAAATGTTATTTGGATTTTTCTTTTATGACATGATCGCTTGACAATATTAGGAAAGTATGGCTGCTTTCTTAGCTTAAATACAACTAAAATTTTTAATAATGATAAAGTATTACATGGTAAGTTTGTTTCATATTTTATTATTCATATTATAGAAGAAAGTATTTCAATCGTAAAAATTTTCAACTTCCGCTTTTCAATGGATTTACACGTTTTGAGGGCTCCAGAACACGATTTGACCATTCTTAGAAAAATATGTGTCTGTGTCTGTGTGTGTGTGAGAAAAATTTTGTGGCAACGTATCTCAGGAACTACTGCAGATAACTGCATATAAATTTATATGCAGATGTACCTTGGCCTAAGTTAGTGCCTATCAACTTTTTGGTGTTATTTGCTCAACAAGTGGCGCCGCTAGACCGCGATTTTCGCAATTTTAGGAAAGGCTATATCGCAGAAACTACTAAACGAATTTGCATAAATTTATATGCAGATAAATTTTGACGTAAGTTAGTGCCCACCAATATTTTTTGTCAAATGCTCAACAGTTGGTGCAGCTATACATCGACTTTCGCGTTTTCAGGGAAGGCTGTATCTAAGGTTCTGTTGTGTATAATCAAACAAAACTTGACACGTATCAACGTAGCCATTATATGACATTACGCAGATTCAATTTGGATGCATATCAGCCAATAAGTGGCGCTGGTATACTGCAATTTTCTTAGAGAACAGGATATGGCTATATCTCAACTTCTGTGTCATATAACTGTACAAAACCTGATATATGAGGTAACCATTATGAAGAAGCATTTTTTAAGACTTTATTTATAGAGAATTAAACTGTCTTTCTTTTCTTATTATTAGTGTTAGTTTTTTCTAAAATGAAATTATCTGCATTCATTATGGTAGATAATTTTAATAAATAACAGTTTTAAGAAAATATTTTTACTGGGCGAATGAATTTTCCTATAGGAAAATATAGAAGAAAGTTTTGCGGTGGTCACAACATAATAGCTTTAAATGAAATCACGACAAGTATTTCCTCTATATTTGCTGTATATACAAGTATAAATGGAGAAAAATTGAAAATTTCGTTCACATAAAAGCGAGGATTGAATTTTATTAAAAATAAAGGTATTTAAAAAAACAACAACAAAAAAAAAAGTATGTTGTGGCCACCACAAGACATTCTTTTTATATTTTCTAATACAAATTCGCTCAGTACAAATAATTTATTAAAGCTCTTATTTATTTAAATTACCTACCATACTGAATGCAGACGATTTTCATCTTAGAGAAAAATTGCATTGAAAGTACAAAGAAAGACAGCTTTATTCTCTATAAATAATATATTAAAAAATGCGTTTTCATAATGGTTATCTCACATATCAAATTTTGTACGGTTATACACCATAGAAGTTGAAATATAGCTTTTCCGTTCTAGGGGAAAATTGCAGTACAGCAGCGCCACCTATTGGCCGATATGCATCCAAATTGAATTAGCATAATGTCTGATAATGGTCTTTTTACATATCATTTATTATTATTATTGTACGCAATAGAACTTGAGACATCTTTTTTCCTTAAATTATGGAAATCGCTATATAGCACCGTCACCTATTGAATTATTGATACCAAAAGTGGATACAATAATTTATCTCGAGGTAGATCCACATATAAATTTATGTGTAGTAGTTCCTGAGATATAGCCTTCCCTTGAATTGTGAAAATCACTGTATAGCAGCGCCATCTTTTGAGAAATTGACACAAAAAGCTGATAAGGACTAGGTTATGTCATGGTGCATCTACATATAAATTTATATGCAATTCTCTGCAGTAGTTCATGAAACATAGCATTCCCTTAAATTGTTGAAATCGCTAGAGACCCTGTATAATATAGTTTCCTAATATATGGTCTCTAGAAATCGCTGTATATCAGTACCATTTCTTAATGGATGGGCACCAAAAGTTGATAGGCACTAATTTATGTCAAGGTGCATTTACATATAAATCTATATGCAATTACGTGCAGTAGTTCCAGAGTTGCAGTCGCCACAAAATTTTTGTCTCTCTCACTTCACACACACAGAGGCATATCTAATATTTTCTAAAAATAGTCAAATCGTGTTCTGGAACTTTCAATACGTGCAAATTCATCGAAAAACGGAAGTCGAAAATTTTTATGAATCTAGTACTTTCTTCTATTGAATATAGAATAAAGTAAAAAAAAAAAAAAAAAAAATGTAAATTGCGAAATCTTTTCAATTTCCAGGATGTAAATACGAGGTTATACTGTATTTATTTAATTTATATATTAATAACAGTCAAAAAAGATTTATAATACTTTTCTAATTTTCATACAATTTCTACAAAAGATACATATTAGTTTCGTTGAAGAAAAGAAAACAGATCCATACAAATACGGATCTATTTTTAACCGACTTCAAAAAAGAAGGAAGGTTCTCAATTCAAACAGTATGTTTTTTTTATGTTTGTTAGCTCATAACTTCTGAACGGATGCTCCGATTTTGATACTTTTTGTTTTGTTGAAAAGGTCTTAGTCTGAAATACGTCCCATTGTAATATCTTTACGATCTAAAGAAAATACTGTGTGCCCAAAAAATCAGTCCCAACTCTTTTAACTGCTAAACGGCTGCAGCTATAGTGATAAAAACGATATGTAAGTATAGTAAAGTGGCCATGCAGTACTAGGTTAAACCGCTTGCAGCGCCACCTGGTGGAAAATAGCTAAGTTAGTGTTCCTATCTCGAAAACGGTTCTAGAGAAGAAAGTGAATTACAAAGTTGAAAAGTATTATCGATTTAGTACAAAAGATAGTTTAGACATTCATGCTAGCGTTCCTATCTCGGAAACGGTTCAAGACAGGGGGGGGAAAGTGAATTATAAAATTGCAGAGCATCATCGAATTAGTACGAAAAGATAGTTGAAACATTGATGCTAAAAATACAATTCTAAAAACGCGCATTTGTTTGTTCGCAATTTCTTACACTATGCACACTTGAGCTACATTGCACACTTTGTAGCGTAGCTGGTGAGACATACGCTATATAGTTCAAAATACGGTTACTTGATACTTTTTATTTTGTTGTAAAGATCTTGGTCTGAAGTAGGTCCCATTGTAATATCCTTACAATCTAAAGAAAAAACGCCATCTGGTGAAAAACAGCGGAATTAGCGCTCCTATCTCAAAAATGGTTCAGGGTGGGAGAAAAGTTAATTATGAAGTTCTAGAGCATCATCGATTTACTATGAAAAGACAGTTTTCAGACATTATTGCTAAAAAGAACGCTTAAAACGTGCAGTTGTTTGCTCGCAATTTCCTACACTGTGCACACTTGAATTACGTTACACACTTTGCAGCGTAGCGGATGACACGTATACTCTGTGGTTCAAAGTACTGTTACTGTAAGCGGTCACATCGATTAGCGCAAAGCCGTTTTCAACCAACTTCAGAAAGGAGGGTGTTCTTAATTCAAGCTGTGTGTTGTTGTTGGTGTTTGTAAGCTTATAACTTCGTAAGAGATGCTCTAATTAACCGACTTCAAAAAGGAGGAGGTTCTCAATTCAAAGCGTATGTTTTTTTGTTTTTATTTTTGTTTGTTAGCTCATAACTTCTGAACAGATGATCCTATTTTGATACTTTTTGTTTTATTGTAAAGATCTTGGTCTGAAATAGGTCCCATTGTAATATCTTTACGATCAAAAGAAAATACAGGGTGCCAAAAAAAAGTCAGTCCCGACTCTTTTAACTGCTGAACAGCTGCAGCTCTAGTCATAAAAGTGGTATGTAGGTATAGTAAAGTGAGCATGTGCTACGTGATTCAACCGCCTCCAGCGCTACCTGGTGGAAAACAGTGGAGTTAGCGTTCCTATCTCGGAAACGGTTCAAGACAGGGGAAAAAAGTGAATTATAAAATTTCAGAGCATCATTGATTTAGTACGAAAAGATTCTTTACATTTCTAAAGACTTTTTAATTTAACGTATGTTCATTCAATAGATAGTTTTGTGTCATGCTCATGTCCGATAAAGGCAAGAAAAGTGACACAACTTAAAAATGCAGCGTTTGAGAAAAATCAACTTAAAAATAACTTGACTAGAATAAAACTGGCACAACTCTCTCTCGAGTGGATAACTTTCTAGATGGAGATGTATCTTTTTTGTTCACATTGGGTGCATTTCATGTATTTTTCAGTGACATAAACCATTTTTTGAGTTATGCCACTTTTCTTGGAAGTTGTGATTTGTGAAACTGCCGTCGAACGTCTTATGATGTTCTGCTATATGAATAAGTTTTCACTGAAAAGAGAAAAATAAAACCTTTTTGTAAAAAAATAGAACCGACTCCAAAAAGCAACTACTATTTAAACAACTAAATAAATAAATGAATAAATATATATAATGGGTATGAAATGAAAGTGTAAATAGCGCCTAAAAGTATAAAATAATTTCCTTCGCCAAACAACCTATAAAACTACAATTAATCATAACTTTTGAAGTCGGCGCAAAATTAAATAAAAATTGATACCTTTATTCAATACAAAAATCAAATCCTATTCAAAATACACATCTCACATTGTCACCTTTAAAACGCAGCCGAAAACTACTTTGATTCAAGAAAACAAATAAGATTTCGTAAGCAGGAAAAGTTGGCGAAGATGCTGGTATCTGACGTCCTTGGTGAAAGAAAAATCGCAAAATTATCTGGCAAACATATTTAATTTCCTTGGTTACCATGATAATTTTGATAATGTATATTAAGAGAGTAATCAAAAATATGAAACAATACTTCGTACAATATATATTATGAAAATATACATCTTGCATGTATATTTTTGCATTACGTTTTGATCGCCAAATCCAAAAGCCACCAATGATGATAGTTATCAAATTTATACCAAATTTGCAAAGGAAACTCTAACTTCGTAGAAACATAAATACCGCATTCGGAATAATGTTCACTGTTCTATGTAGAATCTACTAATGGAGCAATTGTATACAGTGATATAAAATAATAAAGGAAACATGAAAATGGATCATTCGAGACAGCAGAATTTGTTGCTACCGATCTAAAAACAAATCTTTAAAAACTAATTAAATTTTATTTAATTTTGCGCCGACTTCAAAAGTTATGATTAATTGTAGTTTTATAGGTTGTTTGGCGAAGGAAATTATTTTATACTTTTAGGCGCTATTTACAGTTTCATTTCATACCCATTATATTTATTTATTCATTTATTTATTTAGTTGTTTAAATAGTAGTTGCTTTTTGGAGTCGGTTCTGTTTTTTTACAAAAAGGTTTTATTCTGGATACGAATAGGGAGCTCCGATACATGTCTAGCATGTGTATAATGTTTAAATTAGTTACAGAGTTATAAATATGCCTATAAATTTAGATTTATAATTGTAAAAAATATTTTGAAAGGTGAGCTGTACGATAGCTGTGAATTGCAGTCGTAGATCGAATGTGCGCTATCGAAGATAAACAAACACAGAGAGAAAAAACACAGAGAGAGAGAGAGGGGGGGAGGGGAGAGAGAGAGAGAGAGAGAGAGAGAGAGAGAGAGAGAGAGAGAGAGGGGCTGTCTGTTGTTTCAGAAAGAAAATGAAAAAAGGTTTATCAATTATTCGCACCACAGAACTAGCGTTGCAAAATAATACTTGCAAAACTTTGAATAAACACAATAAATAAATAAAAAAAAAAAATTGCAACAATGGTTTCGGGTCGAAAGAGCATACGACCCTTCGTTAGGCGACCAAAGTAGGCACGAGTACAGCGGTCAAAACCGCGCATTACCACTTTGACTGCTGCACTCGTGCCTACTTTGGGTGCCTGACGAAGGGTCGTGTGCTCTTTAGACCCGAAACAATTGTTGCGAGATATTTTATTTTTATGGTGTCAATTTAAAGTTTTTTAAGTATTATAATTTTAATATTCATGCCCACTTAAATAAAGTATTTTAAATTACTTTTTGTAAATTATTAAAAAAAGTTTTATTGTTAAATTGAAAATGTTTGCCATTTATACCATTAATGATAAAGTTTATATACCTTTACCGTGTCTTGATACTATTGTGGGGAAAAAACGTTACGTATTAATGAATTTAAAATTTTTCTGGGGGAACTATATTTGACAATTTATAAGTAAATCATTCATAATTACCAGTTGCAAATTACTAACATATATTTAACCCACTATATCTAAAATTATAATAGTATATGCTGTAGCCATTACAAAATTTTCTTCTATTATTATTTAATATTATTGCACCATATATCTGTTACAATGCACAAAGTAATTAACACAGCTTCTCACAAATAAAGATTTTACAAACTAATTTAACAAATAGATGCTGAGATACTATAACTATCTGGAAATTTACAAAGAGTAATAGTAGCGCGGCACGTCATCTGATGTACACCCAAATTGATTCGGCATAGTTTTTAAAAAGCTAGTTTGGCATAGTTTTTGGATGTATGACATACACCTTCCATATCAAATTCGGTGCACATACATATCATAGAAGCTGAGATATGGCTCTCCTATAAATAGAGAAAATTGCACCATGCCAACGTCACCTGTCGGCCGATATGCGTCCAAATTAAATCAGCATAATAGTTCATAATGGCTGTTGCACATATCAAGTTTAGTGCATTTATATATCACAGAAGCTCAGTTACAGCATTTTCTTAAATGTGAAAAATTGCAACATACTGGCATTACCTGATGACCGATATGCACCTAAGTTGAATAAACATAGTCTTTCACAATCGACTATTTGAACATTAAGTTATGTGAAGTTCTACACAATAGAAGCTAAGATAGAGTCTTTCCTTAATCGTGGGAAATTGCAGCATAGTAGCGCCACTTCTTAGATGATATGTACCAAAAGCTATTCAGCACGAATTTATGTGAAACTGCATCTAAATATAAACTTTTGTACAATTCTGTTCATTATTTTGTGAGATACAGCACCCAAAACATAAAATTTTGATTATACACAGACAGACATCTCCTAAAAATGGTTTAATCGAGTTTAAGGAAATCTCAAATTTGTAAATGCACCAAAAGCCAGAAAAAGAAAATTTTGAAAAATCCAGTACTTCATTCTTATATATGTAGAAGAAAATCAAAATAAATTTTAAGTTATTGTGGAAATAGAGTATACAACTAAATGTTTGCAAGAATTACTTAATTTATAGAGCATAGTTGAAAGAAAAAAATGTTGTTTAAATTGACATACCAAATAGTTTTTAAATTTAAATGTGTTAAGAATGAAACAAATAACATGAAATTAAGTACATATTTTTAACGATATATCTTTTGTTTATCACGAATACTTAATATGCTGCGCATGAACAATTTGATTTTGAATCGAGAATACAGTATCTAATAATTTAAACTCATATTATTTTTGATTAAATTTGTTTTGAAAAAAAAAAATAATAATAAATATATATATATATATATCAAATTTTTAATAACTAAAAATATCAACCTTTTACTACAATCATCAATCATTTGAATGAAACAAATAACATGAAGTTGAATATATATATATGAATTTATTTACCAAGATATTTATTATTTATCGCTAATAATTAATATTGTATACAAGAACAATTTGACTTTAAATTGAGAACAGAATATAGTATGAAACATTAAATTCATATTATTTTTGCTAAAAGTTGTTTTGAAAAAAATTGGTGTCAAACATTTAATAATAAAAAAGTCATTTTTTTTATTACATACTATTATCAACCATTTGCCAAAATTATTTAAATTAAAAAAATTATTTATTTAGAACAGGAATTAAAAATAAATAAATAAATAAATAAATAATAACAGATAAACGAGAAACCTTTAATTTTTTTTAATTTATCTCATTAAAAAGTTTAAATATAAAAAAAAGTATTAATATTATTTTTTATTGTTCTAAGATAGATATAATGTTGCAAACGATAATTTAAAAAACATACCTTAAAATTCGGATTTCTTTCAAAATCCCCATGGATAGCATTTTTCTATATCTTTCTTAAATTGACGTCCTTTGGAAATCCAAATACCTTCTGAACCATCTTTAGGAAAAAATAAATCATTACTATTCTGTGTATAAAAATATTAATATGAGCTTAATGTTAAAAGTGTATGTAAACAACTATAGCTTAGACAAATTAAATATACTTACTTTTATAATACAACGATAGGTAAAACTAGATTTATAATAACGTATTTTAAATTTTATACATTTTAAACAACTTTATAAATTAGAACAAATTCTAAATACGATTCATATTATTAGAAGATTGCCGAAGCTTTAGAATTCTACAAATTTACAATTTACTATTCTTACAAAGCTTACAAGAAAATAAAGTATTTAGCACTTACTTTTGGATGTAAACTCGATTCGCTGATTCTGATTACTAAAAAATCTCTCGTTCTCTTTCTAAAATGAAAATTACTCTAACGACAATTGCAGTATCCCGCCAACCAAATGCGATGAGTTTATTGTTTATTTTTGGTTTCGGTTGACTAACACAAGAGTTGTCAATAGGAGACAAAAAATAAATAACAAATAAAAAAAAAAGAAGAAGAAGAACAATGTTTAGCTTTTGGACTAGCCAAACAAATTTTTCTTAGTCAATTGACAAAACGGGAACAATTTTTTTTTATTCTCTCATCTGACTAACCGGTCAAATTTGAGGAAAATGAAAACTGTACCTGGGAAATTAGTCATCAGACAAGTTTTAGAGGCAAAACGGATCATCAGACGAAACACATTAAAGATATATGGTAAAATAAAACGACTTTTGTGTCTCATGACTAAATGGGATTGTCAGGTAGTGTTTTGATTGTTTAAAATTTTGCGTAATTTTGTGCAAATTTGTCAATGTACTTGACAAACGTTTAGTGTCACAAAGATGGCATGTCTCTTGACAAGTTTCGATTTTTCATTTTTCTGTGTGTATATTAACAGCAATATTTGAAATGTTTGCGTTCCTAACTATTCAGGGCTTTATCCATATACGCTCTCCTCTGTTTGGAGAAAAATACTATAGATGACTCGGTTCATCTAAATCGTAATTGAAATCCAATATCCTTCCCAAAGTGTGTTTAAAAATTTTGTCCAGGTAATCTAAGATCGTGCTTATCATCGCACGTGGCTCCGATTTCTTCGTTTGTTATCATCATATATCTCTGGATTTGTTCATATTCATACAGTTAGTCCTTCTAAGCGTATAAACTTCTTCGTGAATATCCAAAAACTCGATAATACATTCATAAAATTTATTAAATTCTTCAGTCTGTTTTTCAGCTATCCAATTCAGTCGTTGCCGTCTTTGTTCTTCTTTGACATCACTAGCAGCCTCGTTATATACTGGTTCTCCAGCAGTCTTTGTGATATTGAATGTCCAGCGTAGTTGTTTTCAGGATTCCTCTGTCACTTTCACAGAGTGTAACTGGTGCTTGCTAGTGTAACTTGCTAGAGCTACCAGAGTATAACTATTCTTTGCTTGTTCATCTTCAACGTAGTTAACAGCCTTCGAAAATGTTTTCCAAGCATCCAAAGTTACTAATCTATGAAATTTCACAGGTGTTCTTCCCCTAAGCTTATTTATAACTGTTTTTCTCTGCAATGCTTCATTAAAATAATGCAGAACGACTGGTTCGGACATGTACAGCTACTACGTAGGAGTATCTCGTTTGTCTGGGAATTAGAATGTTCAATATATTTTTCATCCTTATTTCATGATGCGATCTTTTATGCAAATCTTGCGCTCGTGCCAGATTCTGGTCAAAAATTTCAAGTTTGCAAAGTTTGTTAACTTTCCTATAGGAACAGTGCCTTCTTTTAATTTCTCATGGATGTTATCATATTTCGCACCCAAACCTTTCAATTTTTGCGCTTTCTTTGCAATGTTATTCCATATTATTCTGATTTGGTTCTATAAAGAGTTCTTTTTATACGTATTTGATTGTTCACATATCGCACATTCATTTCTTAGGCAACATTTCTTATTATTCGAATCTGGGGGAAAACAACCAAAAAAAGCCTATCTTTTACAGTTTTTGACTGACCAGGAGTCATAACGAGACTAACTAGGAGTCATAATTTTCTATTAACGAGTTAAATAATCATCTGGGAAAAACAAAGAACACAATTGGGATAATA
Organism: Salticus scenicus; assembly: GCA_963930645.1. Classification (NCBI taxonomy): domain Eukaryota; kingdom Metazoa; phylum Arthropoda; class Arachnida; order Araneae; family Salticidae; genus Salticus; species Salticus scenicus. The sequence goes on along the minus strand of OZ005654.1, from coordinate 217,148,158 downwards.
CAAATTATGTGATCTTAATATTAAACTGCATAAAATTTTCTATATCATTGAAAATTTGTTTCGTTTTATTTTTTCTTTAAATAACACCAAATAAGACATATTTTCTGTTGTAAATATTTGTGTTCTACAGTTATTAAGACAAATGCTGAATAAAGAAACAAAATATTTTTTTATCTTTAGGGGAACACCATACACATCGAAATCGCCCCCAAAAAATTGGAGATTTCGATGCTTTTCTTTACCATTAACAATAGTCGCCATTTTTCAAAATGGCGGCCAAACGCCCAAATTATAAAAATGACACCCTTTCTATATTTTATCCTTAACATGTCAAAAATAGATTTCAAGCATAAAAAAAAAGGTCCCGTAAAAAAAAAAAAGAAAAAAAAAAAAAAAGCACTCGGGCTCCAGTTTTTTGACCGGACTATAATGTAAAATTTCCAACAATCAGACAAAGAGGGTACAGCGAAATCACAATTATCAATGTTTTTAAGATTTTAATAAGATTTATTAGAATTAAAAAATAATCTTAAAATAAACAATGCAATGTTTCTTATCAATTTTAAAACTGGCCTTACAAAGCATCTTTGTTATATCAAAAATACCTGGTTAGTTTGCGTTCAGTTTCGTTAAATTTCAGAAAAATTTGATTCTAATAGGCATTCACTACAATTGCTGCTGTTGTGTATATGTAAAAATCATAAATGCGTAAAATATTTGAGAGGTCTTAAATCAAATAATCAATAAATATATATATATATATATATATAAGCATATATAAAGGTTACGAAATCAGTATTTCCTTAAACAGCAGCTCACCGAATTTTTTTCTAGTCAAAAAGAAAATTTTCCCAATAAAAATAAATTTACATCCCTGGAGATTAACTGCGAAATCTTACTTGTGTGTGTATACTCTGATACCTCATAATTGTTCATAAGAAAGCTTTCGAATTGATACGATCGTTATTCCTCCAGATCTTAAAAAAAAAAAAAAAAAAAAAAAAAGTTATATATAAATGGAATAAAAAATGTCTTGGCGAGAAAGCGTGAAAATGCAATCGTACCTTTCTTGTATTCTTGTCTCTATTCTAATTCCCCAACCGATTTTTATGCATGAGTTCTCTTTTTTCTTTCTTTATTCTTTCGAGGGCAAGAAGTCGTTTCATAGGAAATCGATGTGTAGATTTTTCTTCTCATTCGACCATCTGCGATCCAAGCTATTTCCCTGTACTCCTATTTGTCAAAAAGTTTGGAAGTTCCTTTTCTTTTTCCGTCTTAATTTCTTTTCAGGATTTGGATAACCATTCATATCCATTTATTAGAAAGAAGAAAAAAAAACTGCAAAATTCAATATGTATATATAAATATTTTTGTAAATATATAAAAAAATATAAAAAAAAAATGTAATTCGCTTTATTAATTCAATTAATTATACTATAAGTACGCACACACATACGGTTTGCAGTTTTTAATTATTTTCTTTGAATTACAGGATGTCCCATAAATCTGTAGCTATTTTTAAAATTCATAAAAATTGAAGAAATTCGTAGAATTAAACGTGGTTTGAAAAAATGTGTGTCTCTCGTAAAGGGGAAATATATATATATATATATATATATATATATATATATAATAAAGATGATCTATTAAGCATATTAGAAGCCAAGCAACAGATACAAGATCACTGAAACACCAATGACCAATAAGATAAAAAAAAAAAAAAAAAATCATCAGTGGATGAAATACATTAATGTAAAGAAACCAGATCTATTGATTAACAGTCTGCAAAAACAAACGAATCAATAAAGTAAAACAACAAATCTTAACTTAAAACCATTAACTTATCAAAATTAATGAAAAAACAACCCAAGAAACACAAGATAGGAAGAAGGAGGCAGGCGGCAAGACTTGTGACTTGCCTGTGGGGTTACACTAGTTTTACGCCGGCAACACTCCCCCAGCCTGCCACAACCAGAACAGGAACCATATGGATTTAAAAATGCAAAATTTCAAAGCAGATGAACAACAATGAAGCCACGAAGCCACAATGAAATTCACCGATTGATCTATATTCTTAAAAATACTTATTCCTTACATCAATTTTGGTTTGTGTTATTGTTTAATCTATTTTCCTTTTTTTATTTTGTTTTGTTGCAAGATAGAGACTTCAGCTCTATCTTGGCTTGAATTAGATATACAGTTTTCCGAAACCTTGCACTCCGCTGATAGAAATGAGAGTTTCCTGATGAGTGAACATTTCTGTTTTTCAGCATTTAAAATTACAATTTTCAATTCATGAATTCTCTTTTTTATTTTTTCCTTTGATCGGATCTCTTTTGCAATTTTATCCTTTTCTCTTATCTATAAAATGTTGACTGTTTCTATTACTTTAATGGTTTTTGCAAACTATTATCTCATCGTTAGGCTTATGTGTTACGTTTGTGTCATTTATCTTCTGAGTAAGTTCTATAACTTGTTTTTACTAATCATTGGTACTCAAATTAAATTATCACCGTGATAATAATTTTATTCGAAACAAATCTCATTTAAAATTTAATTATATGTTGGTATTTTCATCTATCTTTTATTTGCTAAGTGTTACAATGGTATTAAATTACTCAAATTATATATATATATATATACTAGCAGGCTTCGCCCGCTTCGCTGGGCATTATAATTAAAGGATTTCTTTTTAAATGAATAATTGAAATAATAAATATATTTCGATTGGCGACTATTTTCTTCACAGTTTTAGTATAAGATCTCCTTGACAACATCAAATATTTTTTGGACTTCTCGAATCTGTGCAACAAAACTATTATTAAAACGAATATTCTCGAAAACAGTCAAATAGAAATGTTAATTCTTCGAATATTTTGGAAACAAAAGAAGCTGTTACTCGTACAGCAGTAAAGTCACTATTCAATGAATGGTCGAATCAGAGAACGCACGTAAGTCGTTTTCGCAGCAATCACTATAACGCACGTATGTACACTTCACGCACATGAAAACCAAAAAATCCTCACTGGACACACCTACCCCGCTGTGCATGAATCTGAAAATACGCGAAAATTGTTTTCGCAGCAATCACTGTCAAGCATGTTAAAACCAAAGAAACATTACTGGACACCCCTACCTCAAATCAAGGAAAATCAAATAAACCTATCAAATCTCTCGTAATTCCTCATAACGTAGCTCTAGTTCAACGTAAAACGCACTCAAATCAATGAAAATCAAATAAACCAATCAAATCTCTTCTAATTCCTCAAAACGTAGCTCTAGTTCAACGTAAAATACACTCAAATCTATGAAAATCAAATAAACCAGTCAATGATGGATGGATGGTTGGGTTTTACGTCGCACTAGTGCTGCACAGATGGGCAATTGGCGACGGTCTTGGACACACCACTAGAGGTGGTCCGGAGCCATGCCATCGCAATTTTGATCCTCCACGGAAGGGATGGCTCTCCCGCTTCGGTGACCCCCAGAGGTGTAATTTTCGATGGGAACATGGAACACATTGCGGCCACGACAGATTTTACGTGCACCAGCCACAATTAGTGTACACGACGGTCTTTGGGTGGCTCGAGTACCGAACCCGCAATCTTCCAATTACGAGGCTGGCGCTCTACCGACTGGGCTACCGCGGCCCAATAAACCAATCAAAGCTCTCGTAATTCCACAAAACGTAGCTCTAATTCAACGTAAAATACACTCAAATAAATGAAAATCAAATAAACCAATCAAATCTTTTGTAATTCCTCATTACGTAGCTGTAGTTCAATGTAAAATGCACTCAAATCAATGAAAATCAAATAAACCAATCAAATATCTTCTAAGATTGTTCATTCTGCGTCATAATAGAAATAGGAAGTTTTATTTTCATATTTTTATTGATTAAAAGAAAACTAATCAAAAATTCGAAAATATGATTTCGATGTGCACAATGACCCTTCGGAGGGCACCGTTGTGTTAAATCACGTGACTGTCTGACCTACCGTTTTCGAGAACAGTGAAATATACATACATATATATACAAATATTGCTCACTTAATAGTATAAGAATATACTTTTTCTATTGTGAAGTAAAAATAGTAGTTAAAAATTTCGTTGATAGCGGGCGCTCTATGTGAGCAAATCACACACTTCCATGAAAAACTATATTTATTTGCATGCAGGCAAATGTTTATAAGCAAATAATTCCTATTCTGTGTGTCCGCCATCACCACAAATCACAGTTTAATGCAGCTTGAAAAAAAGTTACAACACCTCTAATTGCAGCATCAGTTGGCGATTTTTAGCTAAGTTAAAACGTTTTCGCTAATAGATCTTTATCTACCAAAACAGAATCGAAATCAAACCTTCAATTATGGCCAAGTTGGCGAGAAAATAAAAAATCAGCTGTTAATCCTAAAACCGTGCCTCTGATTTGCATATTTCTTGTTACACGTCTGTGTAGTGGCTACTTTTTAACTACATATATATATATATATATATATATATATATTACAAAATCAAATTTCTCCCTTCATGAAAATAACTTTTTACAAAAACGCTTTCTATTCTACTAATTCCTTCACTTTTTATGAATTTTTAAAATATCCACAAACTTATGTGGCACCGGTATTTTTATGTCATCTGTAGATTTAACACTAACACTGAAAATTTAGTGGCCCAAAAAAAATAGCTTAATTTATTATTTAGTGGTCGAAAAGTGTAAAATGGTAGAAAACAATCAAGTGCATTACTTTTTAATAAGTATTTTTATTATATGTATAAATGTTTTTATGGGGAAACAGCACCAACATAAATTCGTGAAATATTGCACCGTGACGTAAATTAATACCTATCAACATTTGGTGAAAATCGTTTAACAGGTGGCGTTGTCATTCCGCTTTTTAGGTTTAAGATGTATTAAATGCAAACTTTATGTGTGTTTATTGTTCATTAAAAAGAAGGTTTAAAACTTATAATTGACTCCTTTAGATAAAAGAGGAAATAATCACTTCATGTGGAAATAACATTGCAAATTATAATTACTAACTATAGTTCCGTTACTAAATAATTGAATATTTTCATCTAATGACACCGAACTAGTTTTTATCTAATGAGAGTTATTTACACTTAATGTTGGAACAAGTCATAAAAAGTTAAAATTGTCTGCTTTAAAGGAATGAAAAGAAAGATTAAAACTATCTCTTCCAAAATAAATAACATTTCAAACGATATCCATTATACTTACTAAATTAGCCACTAGCACTAAATTAAAATTAGTCAAGAATAGAATTAATTTTTACTTTCTGAACATACATATGTAAGGAAAGTATTGTAATCATATCAAAAATCTGACTTTGAGATTTTGGTGTTTCTATACGTTTTGAGGTCCCCTGAGTTCATTTTTACTATTTTTACGATGATATGTGTGTGTGTGAGCGAACACAATAGCGCCTAAACGCTTTGTTATAATGAGCTGAAATTTGGTACGTATATAGTAGGTCACTATAAAACGAACCCTATTTTGGTGAATCTGGACTAATAGTTTTTTTTAACAGGGACAGAAAGAAAAATTCTTTATCATTATGGCCTACGAGACCAAATGTTTTAAAACGTGATAGCATTTAATCACCTCAATCACCTTTACTGAAAATCCATACACATGTTGTAAGTCACTCTTGCACGAACTGTATAAATTTTAGTGAATCTAGCTTCTATAGGTTTTTTTTTTTTTTTTTTTTTTTTGTGTGTGTGTGTGTGTGTGTGTGTGAACATAATAGCGCCTAAACGCTTTAGTAGAATAAGCTGAAATTTGGTACGTATATAATAGGTCACCATAGAACAAACCCTATTGATTTTTGTGAATATGGGACTAATAGTTTTTTACAAGGACACAAAGAAAAACTCTTTATCATTATGGCCTATGGGACCAATTGTTTTAAAACGTGATAGCGTCTAAACGCCTCAATCGCCTTTGCTGAAAATTCATACACACGTTATAAGTCACTGTTGCACGAACTGTATAAATTTTAGTGAATCTAGGTTTTATAGTTTTTTTTTTTTTTTTTTTTTTTTTTTTTTCAGAGATACAAAGAAAAATCCTTTAGTATTATAGTCTATGGGCCCAAGTTATTTAAAGTGCGATAGCATCTAAACGCTTTAATCATCTGAACTGAAAATTTATACACATGTTATAAGTTATTGTTACAAGAACTGTATAGATTTTGGTGAATCTAGCTCTGATAGATTTTTACAGAGACACAACGAAAAATTCTTCATCGTTATGACCTATGGGCTCAAATTATTTGAAGTGCAATATCGTAAAATTAAATAACGGAGAAAAATACTCAAACACCGTATTATAATTTTCAGTTTTATTTATTTAATGTCTTGTCTTACATTGATTTATTTATACAACCGTTAATTACTTAAGGTTCAGAAAGTCGAGTGGAGCCATTCCAGATTTTTTTCATTACCTTGGCGATGCACTTAAAGATAGAAATATCGCGTGATTAATAATAATACGAGTAATAATAAGTATATCAATAAATTAAAATTACGATTTTTTTTTTTTTTTACTTTCTTCTATATTTAATAGAAGAAAGTATTGGATTCGTAAAAATTTTCGACTTCAGGTTTTCGATATATTTGCACGTTTTGAGAGGTGTAAAACACGATTTGACCATTTTAAGAAAATGTCTATGTGTCTGTCTGGGTGTGTGTGACAATATTTTGTGGCAACTGTATCTCAGGAACTACTGCACAGATTTTCATACAATTTGATATGTAGTTGCACTATGACATAAATTAATGCCTATCAACTTTTGGTGAAAATCGTCCAACTTCGTCATTCCGTTTTTCTAAATTTTTAACACTGTGGTATAGAACAAAATTTCGTATAAATATATATGAAGAGAATTATTTTTTATTAATCATTACGGAATTAAAAGAAAATGTTTATAATAGTGATAATCAGCTGAGAAAATTTTTTGTATGTGTAGGATATCATCGCTTTCCCCGCTGACGTAGAAGTCACCCCCGAGGGGTCAAATTTTCATTATGGGTATTTTTCAAATGAACTCGTCAGTACCTTTAAAACGAATGATTGAACCATAGATCTGCGATAATTTAAAATGAAGTTATTGGTTTTTTCATTTTTAATAAATAAACAAAAAAAGAAAAAAATTAATCGCATTTTTGTAAGATGTGGTATAACGAATAAAATTGACTTTCGTTGAATGTTTAGTGTTATACTACTTCTCTAGGATGGACATCGTCTGCATTCATCCTGTAAGATAAATTAATAAATTATTTTACTGTGTGAATTTGCATAAGAAAATATAGAAGAAAGTCATGGGGTGGCCACAACATAATATTATAATCCACAGAAAAATCAGGAATATATGAAAAAAGCAAATTAATCCATCCTGATTGATCCTGATTTGACAATTTAAATTAAACTATTCCAATTACTTAAAAAAAAAAAATAATTAAAGCCTGAAGCGAGTGCATGATAAATGGCACAATGCATCGCTAAAAAAAAGTGTCCTTCTACACCAGCGCCAACTGCCTATAGCGGTTGGACGACAAAATAGGACCAGCGCTAGCGGAAATAGGTTAGAGAAATCTCGAAGTTGCTCGAAACAACGTTTTGAGATATTTCAAATGACATTAATATTTATAAAGTATTTTTTTTTTTTTTTTTTTTTTCTCCTCTCAAAATTTATTTAAATATAGGGATTCGTGGAACAGGTAGAGCCTGCTAGTTTTATTATAAAACATGACAACATAATGATTTTACAAAAACTTCCATTATTTATTTATTTATTTATTTATTTATTTTAATTTGGTTATTTAAGTTTTTCACGCTTTAAAAAGTAATGCACTATATACATCATATCGTGTCAGAACATGTTTATTTATGTTTTAAATAATCAACTTTAACAGATATCATTCTTCCATCAATCATTACTTTATAATACGACAACTGTCCTGAAAATAAACCAGTATTTTACATACATATGAAAAAGTTATCGCGATTGTAACTCATTGTCTCAGATCTATGATAACTGACATAAGCACTTTTGCCGCCTGCCATCTTATAAAGAGACATCACTCGCGTGCCAATGACATCTAAGACGATTGCAACACACATCGAAGAAAAGAAAGACTGAATTGACATTCTCTTCTCACATACAGGTCCGTTTTGTCGATGCCACGTGACGTGTTTTGGCAAGAAATATTGCAGAGAAAAAGGAACGTTGTCATTCTGCAATATGTTATTTTTTCTTTTAATATCCTTATTTATATTATTTAGTATGATTTTTTATAATTTCAAAGAAAAAGATATATATATTGATTACTTATTCTGGAATAGTTTGGCAATTTTTGTTGTTTCGAAAACCGTTGATTAAAATTCTTGAATGAACGAAAATCTTTTAAATTGTTATTGTTGTTGTTATTATTGTTCTGTAAAATAATAATTATATTAAAAAAAAAAAAACTGACAATGGCTACATTTGAAAACGTTACTTCGAGAAAAAATTATTATTATTAACTGATGTCGATCACGAAAATCGATCGTATTTGTGATACATTTATCTAAGTAATATATAAAAAGTATATATTTAATTTCATAGAAAGTTGATATTCATTTCCTTTATTTATGTAATTTTAAAATATATTTTATTATAACTTAAATTTATAAAAACATGATAGCTTAAATTCACAGAAATTTAAATATTTAAATATATTATTATTTTTAAATCTTAATGCAACTTTTCCTGATAGGTGAATTGGTCTTGGCTACCAATGGCTTTGAGCATCACGATCATCAGACAAAGAGAGGGAGAGAGTTCTCCCATAGAGTTTTTCGTATGGGGTTTTGTCAAATAAAACATGTGCCGGGTGAAGTTTCGCAACAATGAACAATTAAAACAGCGAATTATGACTGCAGCAGCTGAAACTACGCCAAGAACCTTACAGAAAGTGTTCCCGAGTGTAGTGGAACGATGGCAATTGTGTCTAGACACTCGGGGGGAGGAGGGAAGCACATTGGATTCTACTAATTTAGTGTTCTAATATGTTGGTTGCGTTTTCATGTAAATAACTTATATTTCAGAATAAATCCCGTTTAAGCAAAAATGTATAGAGACTTTATAAACACCCTGTACCCAGGGCCCAATTAATCTTTGAAGCTAGAGGAAGTTCAAGTATCTTTTCGGGGCCCCCCTTCATTTCGGAAAATCTTGTTTTCCTGTTATATACTGTAATATAAAAATGCTATAGATAAAAAAATAGTGCGTGTTTATTATTTTCATTTTATTTTATTTTATTTATTTATTTACTTATTTTTTCATACATCTGGGTGGTTTCTACACAGAACATTAAAATTATACAACTTTTTAATTAAGAACTTTCAGATTTTTGAGGTTAAATGATAGATTTTTCCCGAAATAGTGAGTGTTTTGTCTTATTTTAGGTAACCTTTCTCAGAAAAAATTCAATCTCAGCGTGAAAATATGAAACAAAACATTCAAGACCATGCTTTTAATCCTTATGGGGGTGGGGACCCCTCTTAAATTTCACAGAGGAAGCTTGTGCTTCCTGAGCCTTTTGGGTAATCAAGCCCTGCCTGTACCCACACAGCCACTTACATCCATAAGACATCTATAAACATCTATAAAAGTTGAAAAGTAATCCATTAAACTTCTATAAATATCCTACAGATATCTATTAGCACGACAAATGTCACTCTCTTTTACATCCATTAAACGCCTGTTACATATCCAATAAATCTCCAAATATCCAATAATTGGACTTGTTAGATCTAATAGATATTGAAAATATCTAAATCTTGTTTCGATCTACCATGTTACACCTATGAGACATAGAAAAGAGCACGTCTAAATTTCGTTTATATTTAAACTTCTAGTAGGTATCTATAATTAATACAGGATATCCAGGATTTTTAATGGACATTCTTTAGATATTTTGTATCTTTTATGGATCAGTGGATATAATTTAGATGTTTAATAATAGATATCAGTGGGTGTGTGGGTATTTTATATTCTTTAATCTAAACAATTGCACATTTTCAAAATTTTGCCGAAATTAAACTTATACGAAAATGTATTTTATTTTTGTCTATTTTCAACTCCCGTTTTCAATTTTTTGCAAAATCTCAATTTATGCTAGGTAGCGTATTCGTTAAATTTTTATGAATAAATCAACTTTTTCAAATTTACTCACATTAATTTTTCAAAGCTGGCTGATTATTATAAAGAGAAAAAGAAATTTATAATGCACTAAAATATACTTTTTCTCATGCAATTTAACTAATTTTTATACTATATGATTAAATAATAATAAGACAATCCGTTTTATTGTATAGTATTCTAGACCTTAAACCAATTACAGTGAAACTTGAATAATTCGAACTTGTTTAATTCGAAATTCTGGACAATTCGAGTTTTTTACTTGGTCCCTTGAATTTTGTATTAAAATAATGTTAAAAAATCGTGGATAATTCGAATTCTATTTTGGATAATTCGAATTTTTCATACGATTAACTTTAAAATATTATAGTAAAAATGTTTCCCAAGATTTTTCTCAGCTAAAATGCATTATTTATTTTAATAGTCTTTCAAAATAAGGATAAGGAAATACAATAAAAGCCTAGTGCATCAGAAGATATGGTGCATATACATGAACTTTGAGGGTTTTTTGAATTGAAAGTCATGTCTGATGTAGAAGATTCTATTTTTGTATCAACTGATAGGTTGAAGTCATATGCTATGACACAATGATTGTACTTGAAGAAGCAATAAAAAATATCTGACTATTTTTTAAAAAAGTGTTGAATAATTAAGCTCGTAAAAAATATTGATTTAATGGGGAAGGGGGGGGGATGTAGCAGTTTTCTTAGATATAAAGTTTATATGTTAAATCTTTGATCATATAGTTTTAATTTTTTTTAATTTATCTCTTCTTTTTGACAAAATAGCATGCTTGCCAACATCCTAATTAATATTCTGTAGTGTTGCTAGTCCCGCCCTTTTTTTTTACACCAATCAATTTTTAAAGTAATATTTTGCAAATGCAATTACGATTAAATAAGAAGAAAAATACTCTAAAACGGATACTGGTGTGAAAAAGAAGGCGGGGTTAACAATACTACGGAATTTCAATTAGTATGTTGGCAAGTATGAAATAGTATATGTAATTCGAATTTTTGGATATTTCGAATTTTTCTCAGGTCCCTTCAACTTCGAATTATCCAAGTTCTACTGTATATATCTTTTATGTCGGTTTCTTCATAACCACAGTTAACAATAGGTTAGGTTCCAATGTTTAAAGATAGGTTTGGAGAATATAATACTAATTTCAATATTCTCTATGTTCGATGGAGTGAAAAGAAACTTTGCATTAAAAAAATTGGCAAAAAACAGCACAATATAATTGATTTGGTTCAATAAATTCTGAAAAACAGTGTAATTTAAGGAATAACATATACAAAGATTCGCAAAACTCAAATAATGACGTTACTTTATGGCGAATGTTTATCATTTCCCATTAAATTCTACCAGACATAAAATAGTCATATAAGGCATATTATTATTATCATTATTATTATTTAGATAATATCTGGTGACGTAATTATAAGTATTTTGAAATTTCTGGATGACATAGCTTAACCCTTTAACGTTCACTACTTAAATTATTTTAAAAATTACTAAACTAATTTTTAAAATGGATTTTAGACACATAGCTGATCATAAATATTTAAAAAATAAAAAATTAGCATTGTTCCTTTTCGAGAAATTTTCGATTTGAAACATCTGTAAGTAAACCTTATTAAATTCAAATAATATTTAATTTAATGATTAAATCATTTTATAAATAAACATTATCGACAACAAAACTCGTAAAAAGTACATAGATCCCAACATTTCAATTTATTCCGGAATATTTTAACCCTTTGCGGCGCAAGGTAATTCGGATCATTTAAATTACACTGTCACCGGAATTTACGAACATAATTAAAATAGAAGAAATCTTAAATTTTCACGTTTAAAGAAGGGCCTTTTCTGCTTTGTTATAAATGTAAATTTTTGCTAAAAAATTTCCGGGATGAGTTTTTGCACTTAAGAATTAAAATTAGGTATTCCATCAGCGGGAACACTGCGACTGAAAGGGTTAAAGGAATTTCAGGTTTTAAACCCCCTAATGTTTTTTGTCAATATTTAATGACGAATATTGCCCATAAAGTCCTCATGTTGCCATAAAAATCTTCCCATTTAGGGTTTTTTTTTTTTTTTTTTTTTTTTTCCTACTTTATCCAGAGCTGCCAACCTAATCTGGCAAGTTGTTTGTACCGCCCCTTTTTCTACACCACTTAATTTTTAGAGTATTTGTTTTCTTAATTCATCGTAAATATATTTGAAGAGAATTACTCTAAAAATTAAGTGGTGTAGAAAAAGGAGCGGTACAAACAATTTGCCGAATTAGGTTGGCAGCTCTGTTTATCCACAAGCGGCCCTTTTTTTTTTTTTTTTCTTTTTTTTTTAATATTGTACCACTATTTTCACAGCATAAAATTTATAAAACTTTTCAGATAAATTATTACAAGGTTTCATGAAGAAAACATTATATTAGGTGTACCGGAAAGTTATGTCGTTTTGAATTAATAAAATGAAACCGGAAATTTTTGTTTAACACTTTGAGTACTGAATTATTTGAAGATTTTTATGCCCAAGGGACGGATTTAATTTCTCGCTATATGGAATGATTTTGAATTTTTGACAGTAAGGTCCGCCTGTGGGAACAATATTTCAGAACAAAATTTTCTGTATTCACATTTATATTACAAATGGATATACATTATAATTTTATTCTTTCTAATCAAAGTATTTGTATCCATAGTATATTTCATTGTAAAATTGTGAATATTAATTATTTATTTAAAAATAAATTAGCATACAAATTGCAAAAGAAACGCCCACTGGTGAAGATACAGATTTTCAAATGATTTGAATCTACGTCAGCAGTCGCGAATGTGTTAATATGTAAAAGTAATACATTTTATTTGGAATATACTTATATTGATGATATAAGTATGGTTGTAAGATATAATAAAAAACGCCAGGAAAGTGTTTGTGATCAACGCCCACTGGCGGGGGTGCCGCAAACATTAACGCCTACTTCTTAAATGCAGATGACGAGTCAGACTCGTCCACCGTAACTTCGCCCAAATAAGCACATGACGAGTGACACTCGTCAAATGTACCCAAAGGGTTAACAGTGTTTAAATGGTACTTTACAAATAACCATCTTATAAGTTACCTAAGAATCTTAAATTTTATCCAGGATAAATTTCCGATGTCAGTATTTTAATTCAAAACGACAGAACTTTCCGGTACACCTAATACAATATTAATCGTACTTATCAATTTTTGGCCAGTTTAACTCTTTGAAAGAATAAAATTTGTTTTGTAATTTCTATGAAAATATAGTTCCTTAATTAAAATATTTTTATAAAAGTTAATTTTTAAGACTAAAGTATCCTTAAAGTAATAATCAACCCCTCCCCCGCCCCCCCCCCCCCAAAAAAATAATAATAATTAAATTAAAACCAATATATTATCTAAATGATTAACCCTTTAACTATCACGGTAGTTAAGAAGTGATTTAACAAGTCAGCGTTGCATTCCAAATCCATTCGTTTTCTTTAATTGACAATTTTTACGTTCCACCTATTTTTCTAGCTTATGGAGTAAGCCCCGCCTATTTAGTTGATTTTTCTCTCCTAGTGTTTGTTTAAAGGATTCGAAAGTTATCAATAGTAATCAATGATGTAAATGCCACTTGCGAATATTTTTGTCGATGGAAATTAAGGAGTTTAACACGAATATGCAGAGTCACTTTTTCTTTTCTTTTTCAATATTGTTGTGTTTTAAAAGAACGATGATAGGCGGGGCTTGTTTTCTATAAAAAACAAGAATTTTTGTTTTTCTATCAATAATGTCTGAAAATTATCTTTTTTGTTTCATTTGTTTGCGTTTGACGTTCTTGCTATATATAGTATGACCCCCTAAATAAAAATTTAAAATATTTTGTTTAATTTTCTCTGTTATTATTAAAGAATTTCTTCGTTATCATCTCATGCAAAACTTCATAAGAGACGGCCCTCTAAGCCACTTCAAAAAAAAGATTTATTTATATCTCGAAAACTAACAACTGCAATGAGCTGCAAATTTGTGCGCCTGTATTTTTCAGCATTAGGATTCATTTTATGTAAATATTAATATAGGTCATCATTCATTTTTCTTTTTTTTTTTTTTTTTTTTATACGAATTTGTTAATATTTTTCATAATTAAAAATATTTTTTAGAATCAAAAGTTATCATTGATTATGTTTGAATTTCTTCACTGCACCTCATAAAGAAATATATATGTATATATATCAAGTTATTTTTTGGGGATCAGGTCGATTTCCCGACACTCACTTTCCCGACAAGTCAGTTTCCCGACGCCACTTTCCCGACAGGTACGTTTTCCCGACAGCTCACTTTCCCGACAGGTACGTTTTCCCGACAACTCACTTTCCCGACAGGTACGGTTTCCCGACAGCTCACTTTCCCGACAGGTACGTTTTCCCGACAATTCACTTTCCCGACAAGTACGGTTTCCCGACAGCTCACTTTCCCAACAGGTACGGTTTCCCGACAGCTCACTTTCCCGACTGGTACGTTTTCCCGACAACTCACTTTCCCGACAGGTACGGTTTCCCGACAGCTCACTTTCCCGACAGGTACGGTTTCCCGACAGCTCACTTTCCCGACAGGTACGGTTTCCCGACAACTCACTTTCCCGACAGGTACGGTTGTCCGACAGCTCACTTTCCCGACAGGTACGGTTTCCCGACAACTCACTTTCCCGACAACTCACTTTCCCGACAGCTCACTTTCCCGACAACTCACTTTCCCGACAGGTACGTTTTCCCGACAGCTCACTTTCCCGACAACTCACTTTCCCGACAGGTACGTTTTCCCGACAGCTCACTTTCCCGACAACTCAATTTCCCGACAGCTCACTTTCCCGACAGGTACGTTTTCCCGACAGCTCACTTTCCCGACAACTCACTTTCCCGACAGCTCACTTTCCCGACAACTCACTTTCCCGAGAGCTCACTTTCCCGATAGCTCACTTTCCCGACAGGTACGTTTGCCCAACAACTCACTTTCCCGACAGTTTTCCGACAACTCACTTTCATGACAGTTCACTTTCCCTACAGGTACAAAACGGCCCAAGAACTCACTTTCCCGACAGGTGCGTTTTACACAGAGTTTTCTTTCCAGACTGCTCTCTTTCCTGACAGCCTACTTTCCTGCCAACTCATTTGCCGGAAACTCAGTTTTTTATTATTTTATTTGTTTTATTTTTTATTCTTTTTAACTATGAATTCTACTACAATTTAATATATATTAGTATCTTTAAAAAATTTGTTAATCAATGTTCCACATAAATTTTGCTACAGTGTTATTAAATTTGAAGAAATATTTTTGCTATGATTTTAGTAACTTCGATTCTTGTTTGTTTGTGTGTCCAGTACAAATACTGCAATCGATTTTTAACTAACTTCCCGACAAGCCAGACATTTGAAACTTTCAGAATAGCTCAGAACATAGTGACAATGCATTTTTTAATACTTTTAGTTATCTGTTTTATGTTTCTGCTGCCTTCGACTGTGTTTATATGATTTAACAGAATTTTTTTAACTAACTTGCCGACTAGCTAGATATCTGAAACTTTTAGAATAGCTCAAAACAAGGTAATGCATTTTTAATACTTTTAGACAATTATTTCGGGTACTTGCTGCCTTCGGTAGCGTTTATATGACTCAACACAAAATTTATTTAATTAACTTTCCGACTAGCTAGACATTTGAAACTTAGAAGCTGAAATAGCTCAAAATACGATAATAATCCATTTTTTAACACTTTCCGCCAATTGTTTCGGGTCCCTGTAGCCTTCGGTAACGTTTATATGATTCAAAAATCATATAATTTCCCGACTAGCTAGACATTTAAACATTTGAAACTTTCAGAATAGCCAAGAACACGGTGACATTGCATTTTTTTAATACTTTTACTCAATTGTTTCGGGTCCCCGCTGCCTTAGGTAGAGTTTATATGATTCAACAATCATATAACTTCCCGACTAGCTAGACACTTGAAACTTTCCGAATAGCTCAGAACACGGTGATAATGCATTTTTTAATACTTTTAGCCAAATGTTTTGGGTTCCTGCTGCATTCGGCAGCGTTTATGTAATTCAAAAGAAAATTTATTTAGCTAACTTCTCGACTAGGTAGGCATTTGATACTTTTAGAATAGCTCAGAACACGATGACAATGCATTTTTTTAATACTTGTAGCTAATTATTTCTGCTCCCTGCAGATATCGGAAGCGTTTATATGATTCAACGGAACATTTTAAAAACATGGTATACAAAAAGTTCTTTTTACCTTGTAATTATTTTAATTTCCCTTTTTCGTATTTTCATTAATACGACCTTTTACGACAGCCCCTTGAAAGACGTGTAAACGGTGCTTTGATTTCAAATGTATAAAATTTTTGCCGCCTCCTCATTCACCTCTGAAAAAATTACAGGATAGATAGGGAGGCGGCAATTTTTTTTTTTTTTTTTTTTTTTTTTGGAGTGTGACGAATCGATTGCGCATACTTACAAATGTGCAAAGTCACTGGCAAATCTGATAAGGACGCCGCAATCTCCATCGAGGACTTTCCAGAGGTCAGAATTTTCAAATGTTCTTTGTATCGTGGGTGGACAGATTGTTCCAGGTTATGAAACGGATGAAGGCTCGCAGTCACCTTCACACGAGGGATTGCTACGGTCCGATATTTAAAAGGTGTTTGTATCAAACAGTCTGTTGTAGGTTCTGAAACTGTTAAGGAGAGGGCGCCACCGAATCGGATTTTAATTCGGACAGTTTTTCAAGCATCGCGAACCGGCTAGTGCCCGAAAACAACTGTTTTTCAAATAAAAGTGTGTTTTTAAAGTTTTTAATTCTTATTTTACGACCGAATGAATCATAAATGCAATTCATCAACCAAATCCTATTTGATGTTATTCAATTCTAGGCATATTTGAAAATGAGTATATCTTACACTGATTTGAAAATTAGGGCATCTTTCGGATTTTGATTTACGGAAATTTTTCGTTTCTTCGTCCTCCACGTTTATCTTCTCTTTTCCATGCGTTGCTATGGTAGGGAAATTATTGACTTTTGAACAATTTTTGAAGATTTGATCATGAAAAAAGGCAGTTTTTCGAGTGACGCAAGCGGAAGGACGAACGGAACGCTGCGAACTCATATATACGGCTAGTATGACATCAAAGAGATTTGTAAAAGCCGACACTTAATATCTCAGCAAATATGCGATATTTAGTTCTAATCTTTTCAAAATAGTCTTTTATCTTCAGTCTTAATCTATCCTGAAATTTTTACATTTCAACGTACAGTATGTTTTGAAATATGAAATCTCAAAAGCTAAATGGGGAAAAACGATTGTGTAATGGAATAAAATCATGAAAAATACTTCTAAAACGGCACGAACGATTTTATTTTAATTAATATATGTTGTTAATGGGATCTTTTTTAATCTAGTAATGTCTTCGTTTTTTTTTTCAGGAAAATCTTATTTTTTTATAAAAGTTGTTTTAAATATAGAACTATATTACTCCGCCAATTGCATGATTTTCTTCGGCCAAAATGCCGTGATGCGGTTTTTACTTCTTACTTGCAAGGCTTGAATTGCTCACGTTGGTCAGCCAACCAGCGTCAATATATATATATATATATATATATATTTGTTATTTTTTTGAAGAAAATATTTTTATTTTTAAAGTTTCCCATTTCGTCAAAAAAGTATTTAGATAATATTTAAAATAAAAGAAGTATTTTGTAATTATAGATATTCTATTTTATCGTTATTCATAATAAATTTAAAAAAAAATTAAAGCTAAAAAGTTTAAATCCCTCATGCACACGAATTTATTATGTGGAGTGCATCCAGATCCAAAAGTTTCGGCGCTCGCCAGACGCTAGTTGTTTACACTGTATCCTTTCGCATGTGTTTATTTTTTCAAAGCCTCGGTCAAACGCGGATATTAACCAAAATTTCTAAAATTTCCTTAACCCTTGTATGTATTTGTATAACCCCACAGATTTTTTGCAGAAAGTGTTTGGTCAAATACTTATGTCTGCAGACAGTTTTCAATTTTATCTGGCTATAGGAACAATGAATAGTTTCATATTTCAGTGATGAGCTGCAAAATTAGCGTGCAATTTGGTAAATAGCCTTTAAAGAAAGCCATAAAATTGAATTATTTTGTTTTGCGGAGAAATAATTTTGCATTATGGAAAATATTTTTTAAATATTTTTAATTAGCAGTAAAATAATTTGATATATCAATATTAGGCCGCAAAATGACATATTTCAATGTAAATAACCTTGAAAAAATGGTTGAGTTTCATCGATTTGCAGCAAAATAAGAATATTTCTGAAATTTTGCTTCATCAAACATATGTTTGGACTGTTAGCGGCAAAATACTTCTACATTTCAGTAACAGGTTAGGAAATTATTGCATACTTTGGTAAACCTCTTTGAATAAAGCACATTTTTTTGATTGGCAGAGAATTGTGAATTTTTAAATTATTGTGTTATTAAACATAAAAGTTGTCAGTTTGCGGAAAATGGTTCTGCATTTCAATAATAAGCTACAAAATTATCATGGATTTAAGAAATAGATTAGGGGGGAAAAATATATATATTGATTAGAGCGATAAAATAAACTCTTACTTCTGAAATTAATTATCATGAAGCATAAAGTTTCTCAATAAGTGGCAATATGATGCCATGTTCAAAAAAGCTCAGAACACGGTGAAAATGCACTTTTTAAAATTTTTCTTCCTTATACAAAGTATAAGGTTTTTTTTTTTTTTTTTTTTTTACGAGGGTGTGGCGGTGTTTGGTCCTCGTTAATCTGTGCTGCACCGTCAAGTGCTCGATGGGGTCGTTTAGCAGTCGTCGGCTACCAACGCGGGAAACCATCCCCCCGTGGTGGATCAAAATTGCGATGGTCCCTGTTTCTCTTCTCCATTCGGCCTCCCTGCGCATAGTAATTTCCCTCCCAATTAGGATTAGGCCTTGCCACTTCAAAAACTTCAAAATTTTCGCTATGCGCCCAAAACTATCTTCCATCCCCCAGTGGCTTCACGTAATTATTTTTATTATTATTATTATTATTATAATCTCATTGTTCCTCCCTCGTTCAGCTTGTCTTTCTCAAATTATAAGTGTTGTCCCCTTCCCCTTTCCAAATGGCCTCCTCTTTCGGCTTTAGTTATTGTGTGCACAACTAACTTTAGCGGCTCCCCCAGCGTTTTTTTTTCCCTCCCTGCCTATATTCAAAATTGTTTTAATTTTGTATAATTCCGGTTATTTCGACTCTCAGCTAGTTAGTGCACTTATTCCAAATTCCTTAACATCTGGAGCGTGCTGCAATTCCTGAGCTTTGGCGTTCTAGTTACATTGCTGCCCAGCAACTTCCACGCGGTGATCTGGCGATTTATTCGCTCCGGCGGACGGCATCCAACCCGTTAAGCTTGGCCGAGCCCAGGGAGGCAGGGGCCGTCCAAAGGTTTCAAAGGAAGTATAGTAATACCTTCTTTTAATGTCACAGGTTTGAATGCGTGTCAAAAAGCAACAATAATGTTAATTACCTTTACTGAATTTATACAATATTGTCCAGAGTGCAGGACATAACAGGTCGCACAGCATACAATTCCCGGCAACTTAGTCTTTTTGGTACTCATCTAGTTTTGACACGCACTTCTATTCTCAATTGTGGGGGTAATACTTTACTTGTTAAGCCTTGAACTATTTCCTGTCACTTTTCTTTTTAGTACTCATCAAGTTTTGACCCGCACCAATTTTTATTTACTTGCTTAATTCTAATTAATTAATTAATTCCTTGCTTTCCTTTACTTAACGAATTTAGCTTAAAAACTTAGCAGAAAATTAAGTACACATGATCTAAAAAATTCAGTAAACAAAAAAACTGTACTCTCTTGTCGTTGAGATAGCAACTTGGGCAGTAAAATAAGAACCCACTGATTCAAAAAGCTACCATCCACCCAGCTTCCTCTTACTTAGACTACAGTACTTATTAAGCCCCAATTCTTATTCTCTAACAATAATCTACCAACAATCTTCAAAAAATAAATAACTAATTTATTTAACTTGTGGATCTGTAGATCAGGAGCCTCAACGTCCTATTTGCATCAGACATTCTTCAAAAGGTCATTTTTATTTATTCCTTATTATATAATAGTATATATTGATTCGATCGACTTGTTACCATAATCAGATACATTCCAGAGGGGGGGGGCTGCCGCACCCCTCAACCCCCCCGCTATACCTCTCTTTGTATACCTATTTGTATATCATATAAAGTGTAACGGAATTGTAAATAATTGCATATTCTTTTATATAAATTCTTTCAAAGAGGTTTAGTAAATAAATGAGATGCTAATTTTGTGCATTTCTAGTCGTTTTAACGTTAAAATAGCCTAATTTTTCCTTAAAAAGATCTGTGTGTTTTGTCAAATGCTTTCTTTACTTTCTGCCTCTTTGGATGAGACTTGCTTTATGCGTTATTGCTAAACAGTTTGTACTGATGTTTTGCTGTTAACGGCTGTTGTTTAGGCTGTGTTTACTGGTTGAATTGAAGCTGATACTTGGTTTATAGACATGTATTTTTCCGGAACTTTTTGTGAATAAATCACTGAATTTTTGCAAGTTTCACCTTTCATTCTCTGACAACTTACGAACGTCCAAGTACGCAACAATATGTATTCTTAATAAACGACGATCTTGAATTATTTCCCTGAAATTCATAAATACCAAATTTCATACAAAAAAAATTACATAGCATATCGGAAATATTTTGCGTAATCTTTAAACTAATTTCCAATTCTATATGCCCACAATTTTCAACAGGAAATCATGCTTTTAAAATTCTAATAAAATTTCATTAAATTTGATGGGGTGTAACCAAGTTAAAATAACGTTTTAAGAAATACCGACTATAGACCGTAATAGTACGAAATTCTTTTATGTATCCCGGAAAAGTAGCCACAGTCATTATAAACGCCAATAATAAGAATAAACCTACTTAATTATAACTCGTTAATTTTTCAACTAATTTGACATCATTTGGATGATTACAGTACATACTCGGAATTATTTTTGGTGATCCCATAAATTATTTAGTCTATACATAATGTTTTTTAAGAGTAAACATGATTTTAAGCATCTTTATAATGTATGTTAATTTTATTAAGTTCAATTCAGCATAAACGCATTAAAGTGCAAGCTTAAATAAAAATTTCTCCATAGGCTCTAATGTTACGAAGTTCTTTTGTGTGTCTCTGTAAACAAACAATAAACATTATATACATCAGTAAAAACTATTCAGCTTATTTTACGTTTAAAATTAATAATTGTTTCAAATTTAACATCGTTTGGAGGACTACGTGACATTGTCAGAACACTTTTGTAAGGTCCTGTACATTAATTAGAAAGCTTAAGAGCACATATTTCCTTCAAACAACATAAGTTTAAGCATCTTACTCACATACGCTAATTTCATTTTCTTCATTGCAAAGTAATGATATTAAAATGCGTTTAAACGAAATTCACCCCATACGCCGTAATGTTAAGATTTTTGGCAAGTCCCTGTACACAGTTTATAAACAATATTGCAATAAAAATTATACTGCTACTTATATGCAAAGCTGGAACGTGTGCGCCAATTTGCAAGTCAATCGAAGGATTTTTTGCGGTCGCTATTGCGGTACATACAAATTCTTCCCATAGGCCGTAAGGATAAGGAACACTTTGGCGTGTCCCTGTGCACGAACGACAAATGGAATAAACACCTAACACTATACAACTAATTCCGTTGGGCTCATGAACAAGTGTACCAAACTGCAAGTCAATAGCGTGATTTTTGGGGCCGCTATCGCGGTACATACAAATTCTTCAAATAGGCCGTAATGATAAAAAAAACTTTGGCGTGCCCCTGTACATGAACTACAAACAGAATGCACACCTAAAACTATACAGCTAATTTCGTGGAGATCATGAACATGTGTACCAAATTTCAAGTCAATAGCGTGATTTTTGCGGCCTCTATCGCACGACAGACAGACAGACAAACGGAGAGACGGAACAAAAGATCTTTTTGAGTCTCAACAGAGGGCCTCAACTGACGTTTCGGCAAAAATTGGAAGTCAATAGCTTGATTTTTGCGGTGGCTATCGCGGTACATACAGATTCTTCCCATAAGTCGTAATGATAGAAAAATTTTGGCGTGTCCCTGTACACGAACTACGAATGGAATACACACCTAAAACTATACGGCTAATTCCGTTGGGCTCATGAATATGTGTACCAAATTGCAAGTCAATAGCGTGATTTTTGTGGCCACTATTGCGGTACATACAAATTCTTCCCATAGGCCGTAAGGATAAGAAACACTTTGGCGTGTCCCTGTACACGAACGACAAATGGAATACACACCTAACACTATACAACTTATTCCGTTGGGCTTAGGAATACGTGTACCAAATTACAAGTCAATAGCGGGATTTTTGTGGCCGCTATCGCGGTACATATACAAATTCCTCCCATAGGGCGCAATGATAAGAAAAACTTTGGCGTGTCCCTGTACACGAATTACAACAGGAATATACACCCAAAATTTTACAGCTGATTCCGTGGGGCACATGGACATGTGTACCAAATTACAAGTCAATAGCGGAATTCTTGCGGCCGCTATCGCACGACAGACAGACAGACAAGCACACAGACAGAGCCCAAAACCGTTTTCAGTCTCAACTGAGGGCCTCCACTGACGTTTCGGCAATTACTTACTTACTTTAATTTATTTAATTTATTTTAATTTATTTATTTTTTTAATTTTATTATTATTTAATTATTAATTTTATTTTTATTTATTTATCCGATTTTTTTCTACTTGAATAAAAATTAAAGTATTATTTAAAATTCATTTCGAATAATAATGAAATAGAATTACGTATTCAGCATTTTTTTTATTATTTTTTAATCCATCCTCTTTCTTATTAAGAAAAATCTGTAAACAAGCGGAATACCGAGAAATAAGTCATTGGAGAAAGTCAGCTGTTGGGAAAGTGTGTTGTAGGAAAGTGAGCTGTCGAGAATGTGAACTGTCGGGGAAGTGAGTTGTCAGAAAAATCAGCTGTCGGAAAAGTCAGTTGTCGAGAAAACGTACCTGTCGGGAAAGTGAGTTGTCGGGAAAGTGAGCTGTCGGGAAAACATACCTGTCGGGAAAGTGAGCTGTCGGGAAAACGTACCTGTCTGGAAAGTGAGCTGTCGGGAAAGTGGGTTGTCGGGAAAGTGAGTTGTCGGGAAAACGTACCTGTCGGGAAAGTGAGTTGTCGGGAAAGTGAGCTGTCGGGAAAACGTACCTGTCGGGAAAGTGAGTTGTCGGGAAACCGTACCTGTCGGGAAAGTGAGCTGTCGGGAAAACGTACCTGTCGGGAAAGTGAGTTGTCGGGAAAACGTACCTGTCGGGAAAGTAATCTGTCGGGAAAACGTACCTGTCGGGAAAGTGAGCTGTTAGGAAACCGTACCTGTCGGGAAAGTGAGCTGTCGGGAAAACGTACCTGTCGGGAAAATGAGTTGTCGGGAAAACGTACCTGTCGGGAAAGTGAGTTGTCGGGAAACCGTACCTGTCGGGAGAGTGAGTTGTCGGGAAACCGTACCTGTCGGGAAAATGAGTTGTCGGGAATGTGAGCTGTCGGGAAACCGTACCTGTCGGGAAAGTGGCGTCGGGAAACTGAGTTGTCGGGAAACTGAGTGTCGGGAAATCGTACCAGACCCATTTTTTGTAACGGTATTAATAAAAGATTGAAATATAAATTTAACATTAGCACCTTCAAATTTCGAACGCTTATCTCTCTCTCTCTCTCTCTCTATGTATATATATATATATATATATATATATAAGGAAAATGTACATCCAATATATTTTTTCGCATTGCCAAGACCCGCAGTAATTCAAATATAAAATAAAAATAGGGCATTGCTATTGAAAAAAATCAAATTTAGTGCGCGTTTTAGTATGTAGTCGACCCCAAATTCAAAATTTCGCGTAATTTTCTAAAAGTATTCACAATTCCCCATCGAATGACACCTATTATATTCTTGTGCACCGATCAGCAGCGCAAATATGTCGCGTGATGCACGTTTTTTTTTTTTTTTCTTTTCCCGACTGTACAGTCAGCAACACAAAAATATAATACACAGCCTGTACGACACAAGACCAACTTATAGTTGCCAACATTTTAATTTATTCCGGAGCATGTTTAGCCCCGCCTTTAATCCCTACCACTTTATTTATTAAAAAAAATTCTCCAATATATAACTACGATAAAATAAGAAAAAATTATTCTTAAGAAAAAAGTGGTATGGAATAAAGGCGGGGCTAAAAGTGATCCGGAATAAATTAAAATGTTGGCATCTCTGTCAACTTGCAGTTCAAATTTCATAAAGTTAGGTTAAAAAACAAAAAATTTACATCTTTTCTTGCAAATTAAATTTTATTCTAACTTCGAAAAGGTTTATCTGATACTATATATTAAGAATTTGGGTTTTAAAAGTTTTTTTAAAATAGATTATTTAAACTTTATGAACCATATTTTTATTTTATCAGTTTCATTAATACATCCTCCAGGGCGATTTTTTAAATTTTAGAGTTGAAGAACACCGAATGTTTTTCGACAAGAAGTTTAATATAGCAACGAACATTTTAATCTAAGTAGCGCATAAGGAAAAAAAAATCAATAAATCAATAAATAAGTAAATAAATAAAAAATTATAAAGTATTGAAAAAAAAAAATGAAAGAAAAAAAAGAAAAAGAAAATAAAAAATAAAAAAAGAAGAAGAAATATTAAACCTAAATAGTAGTCACATAAATGATTTATTTTTATAGAAAGTTTATAGAAAAAATTCAGTTTCAAAGATAGCAAATTTATTTCAGCACACTCTTTTAAACCTAAAAACCACTAAAATTATAAACAGAGTACGAAGGATTCTTATATATAAACAAAAAGGTGTCTGATAAAATTATTCGCAAAATAATCTTTCCCTTTTTATACCAAAAAAAAAAAAAAAATCCATCGCTAATATGGCGCCAAAAATTCAAAAGCCGTCAATGGAGCAACATAATAAAGTTGTGTAGCACGATAATGTTTACCTACTTATTTATTTTTTTATATACTAATCACTATGTTAATTTATCGTACAAATAAATGAGCCTCTGTGTTGACTGCACTTGCACGCTGTCGAACAGAAATATTTGATTAATTCAAATTAATATTTTAAACAAATAAATAAAAATATGTTTAATGGGAAATATATATAACCATAAAAAGATTAGTTGTCTAAAATACGCCAGAAATAACGCTCATAGCATATTGTTACAAGGGATAAAGTCTTACGGTTACAAGGGATTAAGTCTAAAAAGGTGACAAAAATTCAAATGTCGCCAAAGAGAACTATATTAAGGCTGTACTATGATCAAGTTTACAAACCATGAATTATATAAAACCACAAAAATTAATTGTCTCATGCGACAGACGCAGCCGGTCATAGCATATTGTAATACTTGGCGTGAAACTGCTGTCACTTTATGGTTGATCGGCTAAACAAAATAAACATAGGAAATAACGTAAAAGCAAATATTATGTGCCCCACGTTATAGTGTTGTTCATATGTAACTGGGATTGAAATATAAAAGGGATACTTCAATTTTTTCGATACTATCTGTTTCGAAACCAGGGGTCTGTCCAGACTATTCAGACAGGGTCCTGTTTTTGTGAAATTGTGAAAAATTTTATACATATTTTGTGAATCTAAATTTAGTGTGAAAATAAAGTTCTTCCGAACTTTTTGACGAGGGTTCTTTTTTTTTTTTTTTTTTTTGAGAAATTGTGAAAAATGTAATTTTGCAAAATAAAATTAAAATTAAGGTTTCATTTTAGACAATGACAGTTCACTTTTAAAAAACTAAACTCACATGTATGCATAGAAGCATTTTATAAATTAGAAATTGAATATCAGCTTTTCGAGAAAATACAGCAATACATGTCCGATTATTCAGGCAGCCTGTTTGTTCACTCCATGAAAGATTAGTTTTGAAAATGAAACAGATTTATCAAAGGTCTGTTTTTAAGGGAAAAAATTTTGTGAAGGGACCTATTTTAGAATAAAAAATTTTATGAAGGGTCTTGTTTTAGGATAAATAATTTTTTGAAGGGTCTTTTTTAAGATATAAAATTTTGTGAAGTGTCCCTTAACGAACACAGGTTTGCCTCTGGACAGATCCCTGGAAACTATTATCTAATAAGCACCTAAATGGAAGCTCATTGGTAAACCAATGTCGCAGGAAATAGGGGCAGGCGCCCGAGTTTTAGCGGATGACTAAATCGCTGCCGAAGGCAGCAGGGACCTGAAGCGAGCTTTTGAGCAATTTCAGTATTTTGTTTTATTTTATTTTCATAAAGCTATATAGAAAAGAATTTCCTTTAAATTTAGTGACCAGCGAAGCGGGCAAAGCCTGCTATTTCTTAAATATAGTTTATGAATAAAAAATTTTGAAATAGTTTATTTTTAATACAAATAAAATAGATTATTACGTCACTTCGTACGTCAAAATTTAAATAGCTTGGGACATATGAACCCAACAATATTCAGTTACAAAAATTTAGATAGCAAAATAAAATAAAAATAGTAATAATGACAATAATAATAATAATAATAGCGGTTAAATATATATATATACATATATATAAGAAAAATAATCTATCTACTTCTGTTGGGAGTATTTTCATTTTATACAGAGAGCCCCGCATGAAAGTGTTGCTATAAAATATTACACTTAATTAAAAACCTTTTGAGAGGGGCTCTTACGAAGTTCCTATTGTGAAGCGTGACAGATGCTGTCACAACCCCTTTCAAAAGATTA
This sequence comes from Salticus scenicus, assembly GCA_963930645.1. Lineage (NCBI taxonomy): Eukaryota > Metazoa > Arthropoda > Arachnida > Araneae > Salticidae > Salticus > Salticus scenicus. Next base: position 217,121,000 of record OZ005654.1, on the reverse strand, counting down.
AGGCATACAAATCTAAAGTATACAATATACAAAAATATAGATAACAAGATATAAACAAAAATCTAAGAAAGGATATTTAATATTTATCAAAAAGGAGATACTGTTCAAAAGCATTCCTATTTTGAGTAATAAGTCACGCCTTTATACGTTTCTCTAAAACATCAAAGTATTTCACAAATTCATAAATAAATAACTGAAATTTTGTCGTCAACAATCGAAACAGTAAGTTTCCTTAGTTTATATATGCTAAAGTTTCTATAAAGAGTCAAACAAAATAAAATTAAGGAAACAAGAAATGTTTTTTAAATTAAAATATTGTTTCAGGAAAAGACAAAGGGTGGGGTTTATTATTCTTTTGGAATGCCATCAAAATTTCTCGCCTGCAATCGCAATGCGCTAATTTTACAAAAATAGGTTAATTTATATAGTAAACATCGAAACCTTACTCAGATAGCAATAAAAAACGAAATAAAACAACACACACACACAAAAATAAATAAATAAATAAATAAATAATAATAATAATAATAATAATAATAATAAAATAAAATTTTTGAGTATTGGACTGAACTTGCATAAAATTAGTCTGATAATATATGCCCCACATAACACGATTTCCTATTGCCCAGAACGAATATCCTCCGTTATACAGAAGCCTGCTGTACTTGAATTCTGAATTTTTTAAACTGTAAGATCAGTATCTCTGTCTTCAAAAGAAATAAGACATATTTGTTTAAAATTCTTTTTACATGATAAATGTGAATTTTACGCCGTGAATAGAATTAAACAAAAATAAATAATACTGAGCTTTGATTCCATAATAGAATGTATAAACTAAAGAAAAAAAAATTCAACTATTTGATTCTGTATTAAAAAACATTTAATAAAAATTTGATATTTTATTATGTTACATCATGCGATAAATTTTAAATAACATAAAGCTTACAAACGGAACAGTAAACAAATGCAAAAATGTCACAAGATTAAACAGAAAATTTGTGGTAAAAAATCTTATGAAAATATTAAATAGTAATAGCAATAAAAGGATTGTCGAACGAGTATTGCTGTTTCAAACAGTAAGCCTCGCTATACCGTGTTTTCTAAAACATGACAGGTATACAAATCCTACAATATTCAAATACAAAAAAAGGACAACAAGGTTAAAACAGAATTTTATCATTGAAAAACTAGAAAAAGATATTTAAAATTAAAAAGAAAGACTTTACATTTTAGGATCGGTTATGTTCCTATCTTGTAATGTAAGCCACGCCTTTACACATTTCTCTAAAACTTTACAATGTAAAAAAAAGTAATTTTGCATGTTTGCAATTAAATCGTTTAAGTTTTGTCTTCATTAATCGATGTAGTAAATGACATTTTGATTTATGCATACCAGCGTTCATTTAGAGTCAAATACGGATATACAAACTAGTTTTTATTATTATTATTATTATTATTATTATTATTATTATTATTGTTTCAGCGATATAGAGGCGGGGCTTGTTTTTTTTTTTTGGAATTCTTTCACAATCTTCCGCCTGCATTGCGATATTTTTACAAAAATAAGCCAATTTGTGTAGTAAACTTCGAATAGTTGCTTAAAAAACAATAAAAATAACATAAAGGTATACTTGCCAACATCCTCATTAATATTCCGTAGTATTGTTAGCCCCGCCTTTCTTTGCACACCGGAATTTTTTTGGAGAATTTTTCTTTCTATTTAATAGGGATTGAATTTGGAGAATATTACTCTGAAAATTTACTGGTGTGAAAAAAGGGGCGTGACTAACAACACTACGGAATATTAATTAGGAAGTTGGCAAGTATGCATAAAGGTAAATTATTATTATTATTATTATTATTATTATTATTATATCAAATTATATACAGATATTTACTTACAGAGGATACAGATTATAACAAGTGGCGGCTCTCTAACAGCACTAAAAAATGACATATCACTGTAACTCAAAAAATAATGTTAGGAACGAGCTGTAAATTTGGAAACCCATCTTTTTTATGATGCTTGTTCTATTTGTGCAAAAATTAATATAGGTTATAATTCATAATTTTTTCGAATATGAATTTATTAATAATTTTTATAGTTCAAAAAATGTTTTTTTTTTTTTTTTTTTTTTTTTTTTTTTAATCAAAAGCATGTATGGAATATATTTGGGTACTTCATTCTAACGTATATATATATAATAAATAAATAAATAAATAAATAAAAATTAAATACCATATTTATTTTTGAAGATTTGATTTAATGTTTGCCACATTCATTTAACATTAGCATCCCCATACTTTGACTTATAACTCTATTAAAAATCGAGCGAAATATATCTGTACTGATAAGTATAAAGGATTTAAGTCCATATTCTTGATTTTTCAGGAGACGAAAAATAAAGTTAAACTAACTAAAAACTAATCAGAAGAATCGATTAGGAAAAAGGGATTATGTTGATTTATACCATTTATACCGTTCAGTGATTGTCAACCTTCACTTAATAAGCCGAAAAAATTGAATTAAATATTTTATACAAAGATTAATGCTAAATTTCCGAATTGAATCTTTTTTTACCAATGGATTTTCTCAAACACCAAATGACATGGATTTAAATCCTTTATACCAATCGATAGAGAGTTTTTTGGAGGGTCTGACTATGTACTTAACTCAAAATCGACATTTTTGGACTTAAATCCTTTATACTTATCTGTACAGATATAAACTATACCATTTTCCGCGATGATTTGATCCGAATAAATCAAATAAATTATTAAAAATGGGGTTTGCTATTGAAAAAAAAATGAAGTTGATGCCAGTTTTAATATGTAGACAACCCTTAAGTAAAATCTAACTATGCCATTATAAACTAGACCTTATTACAAATTGCTTGGTACCAGCCGCATGTTTCTACGATAATTTACGGCGAAATTAGGTAAAGGGTGGCTTTTTTTTTCTGACTGTACAATACTTTGATCCATTTGGTGAATACTTTTTGTATCTTGACAGAAATTTGTTAATTGAATCCATTACAGTACATATTTGTAACGAAAAAAAAATCATATATGTGTGTGTGTGTGTGTGTGTGTGTTTGTACTGTAATTGATTTATTTATCAAATATGTAACAAGAAATTTTATAGTTTAAGCTTGAATGATAAATTTCTTGAATTGTTCCTCTTAAAATGAAATTCATTTCACAAAAAAATATGATAGAATCAAAAGCCTATTGCAAAGTTCTCAATAATATGACTCTTATAAGAAATAAAATAATGTTTACAAGTTTAATCATTTTGATAGTTTTGTACTAAGATACATCTTTGAATAAAAAATTTCGTATTCAATGTCTGATCTGTAATATAAAGCTTTAGCCTGAAGCATGTACTCGTGAAAAACAACTTTTATTACGATTGGTTTTCAATAGTTGTGTGGATGTAGAAAGAAAAATAATTTCAAACAGTTTGAAAATAAGTAGTTATTTTAGTTACAAGTGTTTCTTTTATTTACATTCTAAGTTTAATTTAGTTTAATGTGTATTTATTTAATTCTACCCTTTTCTTTTTTTTTTTTTTTTTTTTTTAAGAATTCTTATCATGTTTTAAATATATTTGTCCTCTTAAATTTAAATGCTGTTTCAATTTCTAATCTTAATAGTATGTTTGCTTTAAGAAACAAAAGAAAAGTTATCATGAATATTTACTTTCTTTAGAATAACCTTCTCAAATGATCACATGAAACTGAAAAAGCTTTTTCTGAAGAAATATCGTTAGCATTGGCCTGAAAAACTTATGAAATATAATTTGAGCATGACTTTATTTTTTTAGATACAAATAACACCTTAGGAGACATGTAGAAATTTCTCTCTCTCTCTCTCTCTCTCTCTCTCTCTCTCTCTCTCTCTCTCTCTCTCTCTCTCTCTCTCTCTCTCTCTCTCTCTCTCTCTCTCTCTCTCTCTCTCTCTCTCTCCCCTCTCTCTCTCTCTCACTTTTTTTTTTTCTTTTTTTTTTAGCTCGACAGGACTATTGTTTTGAAACAAACATTTTCCGTTGTCATCACTTGGTGTGTTTCACTGTGAATATGTTAGTATATTCACCAACCGTCGGTTTTACCATTTTATTTCGTTATTTGAGTTATAATAATATTTCCAAATTACAAAAACTGTTACATATTTGAGAATCAACTGTTAACTAGGGGATTTACAAGTGGTAAAACAAATACAAAAGTCTGCTATTTCTGAGAAAAAAAGAAAAAAAACATTTAAACCATTCAAAAATTAGATTAAAAAAAGTAATAAAATAAAATGTTTGAATTAGTCGTTTTTTTTATATGTGTCATGAATATTACTATTAGCGTCATTTTCAGTAACTGAAGCTTTTTGTAGATAATTGGATTCAAAACCAAGGAGTAAATTACTTTTCATGAATAAATAAAAAAATTTAAATTTAATTGTTTGGTTTGTTTTCTATTTGGAGCTGAAAAATAAAGTAATACAATCAACAAGATAAATAGAGTGATAAATGGTAATCCTGACATGGTCCAACATGGGTCATGTGAGATCAGGGATGGAACACGGGCGCAAAACTCATACCGATATTTGTCTAAGAAATTTCTCTACCTGGAATATCGTTGAGTTAAGAAGCAGAAAATTTTGTTACATTGATAGTGGTATGAGGTCTGTGCCCGTGTTCCATCCCTGTGATACGTACCATCTATGCATCGGTTTCCTTGATTACAGATTATTTTCAATAAATTTCTACGGCAGCTACAATCTGGCGAAAGTCATAGCCGCCAATGTTTTTGTATACTTACGTAATTTAGTCTTTTTTTTTCTTTTTTTTCCTTTTTCTAAGTCATTTTAGTTTTTATTTTACTTCTTATTTCGAGTAGTGAAGATTTAACCGACAAAATATTTTAAAACAATTGAGAAATTATTATTTGTTTTTTAAATTTAGCTCTTTTAAAAGTTTATATTTTCTTTATAAACACTTTAACTTTGTTGGGAAATAATGAAAAAAAAGTATTTTATTATTTATCGTAATGTGAAATATCTGAAAAATTATTTAAACAAGAAAGAAAAATCATGCAGTACGCACTGATTAGTAACACTTTCACACTGTACGTAAATGTTGTATCGAATAAATTTTAATATTCTTTGCCTACATTATCACACAACAGGCAGGACTGAAAAATATACAGATAAATTAATTGATTTTAAAATTACTCTTAGACATTTTGGAAAGTGTTAAAATCGCAAAATAAAATGCAGCCATTAGATTATAATTACAGCTTTTGAACTCTCTGAATATTTTAGTGTAGCCCTGTAAATTAGAAAGTTAATCATATCATATTCTATACAAAACATTATTTTAGAATATTAACATTTCAATATTTTTATGATTTTTTACAGTAGAAAGACTTTTAAATATAACTTTCAAAAAATTCTGTCCTAAAACGTAATGCATTGGTATATATATTTTTTTTGTTGTTCTCCCTGTAAACAAACTAGTTGTACAAGACCTATTAATGTCATTTTCAATGGGGAACCTTCTATAGGGATAATGTTTATAAAAATAACACTCACAGAACACAATGCTTTTGGGTGTCCCTGTACACAAACCAGAAGAGATATTCCCTCCATTTTCAATATGGAACATCCGATAGCGAACTTCAATAAAATATATAAGTTTCGAGAAATACCATAAATAATTACAGGGGTTAGAGCGCGGGCTTACAGACAGATAGACAGATGGACAGATACACAAACTGAAATCATATTCACACTTAAAAGTGTTAGAAACGCTTAATGTAAACAAAAGTACAATTTTAGCAATTTTTTATTAATAGATCTTAATATAAATGGATATTTTTGTGTTACCCTCTAAATCTAATTCTAATTATGCTATATTCTATGCAAAGCATTTTTTTTTGTGCATATAAATAACATATTTCAATTTCCTAAAACTTCGTGGAAAGTAAAGTTATTAAAATTTGATTTATAGAAATATCTCTCATAGAACGCAATACTTTGGAATACTTTTGAGTGTCCTTATATATAAATCGGTGGTGGTATTTCCTCCATTTTATACAGGAAGCATCCAATAGGGAAGTTGAATAAAATATTTCAATTTCATTAAGATATGTCTACAGTAAAGGTATGAAAATATGGTTTATAGAAATACCTCTCATAGAACACAATGCTTTGAAATACTTTCGGGTCCCTGTACACAAACAAGTAGAGATATAAACTGCATTTTCAATAGGGAACATCCGATAGTGAACTTGAATAACATGTATCAGCTTCAAGAAATTCCATAAATATTTATGGTAGTTACAGCTCGGACAAACACACAGGCAGACGGACAGACCGATACACAAAACTGAAATCATATTCACCCTTAATAAATGCTAGAAAGTGTTAAAAACGCTTAACGTAAACGAAAGTACAATTCTAGCAATTTTTTATTAATATTTCTTAATATAACTGGATATTTTTGTGTCACCCTGTAAATCTAATGCTAATCATGCTATATTCTATGCAAAGCATTCTTTTGTGCATGTAAATAACATATTTTCATTTCTTTAAACTTCGTGGATAGTAAAGTTATTAAAATTTGATTTATAGAAATATCTCTCCTAGAACGCAATGCTTTGCAATACTTTTGAGTGTCCCTGTGCATAAACCGATGATGGTATTTCCTCCATTTGATACAGGAAACATCCAATAGTGAACTTGAATAACATATTTCAATTTCATTAAGATATAGCTACAGTAAAGGTATGAAAATATGGTTTATAGAAATACCTCTCATAGAATACAATGCTTTGAAATACTTTCGGGTGTCCCTGTACACAAACCAGTAGAGGTATAAACTCCATTTTTAATAGGGAACGTCCGATAGTGAACTTGAATAATATATTTCAATTTCATTAAGATATGTCTACAGTAAAGGTATGAAAATATGGTTTATAGAAATAACTCTCATAGAACACAATGCTTTGAAATACTTTCGTGTGTCCCTGTAACCATACCATTAGAGGTATAAACTCCATTTTCAATAGGTAACGTCCGATACTGAACTTGAATAACATATTTCAATTTCATTAAGATATGTCTACAGTAATGGTATGAAAATATGGTTTATAGAAATACCTCCCATAGAACACAATGCTTATAAATATTTTCGGGTGTCCCTGTACACAAACCAGTAGAGGTATAAACTCCATTTTCAACAGGAAACGTCCGATAGTGAACTTGAATAACATATATCAGTTTCAAGAAATTCCATAAATATTTACGGGAGTTAGAGCGCGGACAGACAGACAGACAGACAAACGAAGTCATTAACACTTTCCAACAAGGTTGAAAAGTGTTAAAAACAATTCATTTCGGTCATAGAACAGTCGAATTGCTTAATAATAATGATAATTTGCCGAACTGAAATTTTAAATGCGAAAATAGCGATAAAGGGCCAAACGTAGCAATCTATTGGTTCATATCACGCGGTTCATGTTGAACCACGGAAAGCAAATCCTTTATACATTGAATCAGCATTCTACTTTATTTATCTCGTTGAATATAATATCTTAATGATATAAATTTTTTAATATATATATATATATATATATACATTTGAATTTTATTTAATATAGCAGCCGTTGCTAAGGGAAGAATTTGGTGCAATTAGTTGAAATAATGTTGTCGTACTAAATTAAATTCTGCCTCTGGCCGATTCCCCCCCCCCCCTCGTATTTGTTTTTTGATTTTCAATATTTTTCTGATTTTATTTTATTTTATTTTATTTTTTATCTTTTCAATTTTACCATAACTTAAAAAAATTTCTGATAATATGCATTTGTAATGGTTTGTACTGTTACAAGCACAAAATATAAATACTATATAAACATAAGAAATCTCTATATTTGACAAAGATTATTAATGCGTTAATTTGATAAATTGACAAAGATTATTAATGCGTTAATTTGATAAATTGATAAATATTTATTGATATTTTTTTAACAAATTGGGGAAAAAAATTGAGTCTGTATATTGATAAAATTTTAAACTCTTTCCACTGACAATATCTTTCTAATTTTAAAACAATTTTTCTAAATCTTTCAGCATTGTTGAAATTTTCCATAAATCTAACATCAAATTTTCGGTAGCTATCTGTTAGTAGTAATAGTAGAAATATAAAAATAAATGCATTACCTCTAATTGGTTACACTTTCTTATTTTCAAAGTGAAACATCACAAAAATAATATATTAAGCTTGCATGCTGATGGGAAAAATCAGCCATTTTGTTAAAAACAAAATAATAAAGGTACAAAAGGGCATTATTTAAAAGGAAAAAGAATATAAAAATACAAAAGCTATTTTACTGAAGACTACAAAGCTGTTTTATTGCCTTTTAAAAGCCTAAGACAGAAATACAACGTCATATTTATGACCTGCACGTGGAACTCTGAGAGGGGACCACACGCTAAGCCCCTTCAGGCGACCGCCAAGAATGAGCCCCTGCGAAAGCGTAAGGAAGGCAATAAAAATTATAAAAGCAAACTGATTGGTAAAAAATGGGTCCAATAAGAAGCAGTGCCAATAAAAAAAGAAAATGCAAGGAGGGAACCGCCCAAAAATTATAATGAGGAAAATGAGAAGAAGTTAAAAAATTTAGAGTTATCTTCTAGCTGTTGCATTCGTGATGAGATGACGATAAAATGTTTTGGCTGTAGCTCTGTCAAGTTGTGTAAGTGATGAAATCATGTGGAGATTCTGACGGCCTCACGCCTACGCTAAGATGTGCTCTGCCGTGCTCCCCAACACTAGTGCTCCCAGGGATAACCCTTTACTATGCCTCGCATGCATCATAACTTCGAGTTATCTGGTGAGAAATCTCTTCCTTCATTTTGGTCAGTAGACAATCATTTAACTTTGCAAACGCATGCAAGTATGCATATTTTCTAAGTACTCATCTTTAGCATCTTTAGCATCTTTGATGCAAGATCAAAGATCATTGTTATATCATTTATGTTGTATTGTAAAATTATAGAATAATCAATTTTATTAGTATTCAAAATTTGGATATGTAATAAAGAAATTACTTAAAATTATATGAATCTAGTATTATTTGAGAGAAAATTTATTTATTAATAACCATATTATTTTTCAGATTAATGTTTGTATTTTAATTAGGATTAATTTTAGGGCATTTCACAACGCATGCCCGAATATCGAATTGATATTCAAAGTGTACGACCATGAAGCTTTCACTTTAGAGCCACGAAAAGGAGGGTAGTCTGATTTTGGTTAATATCCGCCCAACATCTACCCCCTTTCCGGATTTGGTGCCGTGTATTTGGTGACGAATTTGGCACAGTTAAATTACAAAATTCTTCCGCGTTATTTACTAAAATTTGATCCCATTAAAATTATTAACGTTAAAGGAAAAATAAATAAAGTAAAAATAAAAGATGAGTACAGAGAAAAAAGATTTAAGCAAATATAATTGTTTGTACGTATACTAACACTCCACAATTATGTGTATTTTATAATTGGTGTCTTTTATTTAGTTATATATGTAAACGTAGACATGAAAATCAAAGATTGATGTCAAAAATAATTAAATAACAGAATTAATATAGAAAGAAGATATATAGATTATATAGGCTGGTGTGGATATAACATAATAAAAATATGTATGTATATAAGCGTATAGTATAAAAAAAAATAAAAAAAATAATAATAATAATAATAGTATTTTAGTATCTTATTTATCTCATGGTGTTATATATATATAAAAATTTCTTAGGATGTGATAAAGAGTAATCACTTCATAAATAAAATTTGAAAGTGGTAGAATATAGTGTGTTTGCAAATTTATAGGAGATTTATAGCAAAATTAACAGAGGTATTATTATAAATTGAATTTTTTTTCAAGAAATTGTATGCTTAAATAAAAGCCTTATATACAGGAGTAACAAATAAGGTGCAAATAAATAAATTGATTAATTAAGAAAATTGTGAAAATAAATTAACATAATATTTGCAAAAAACAGAAAGTTATTCCTGTATATATGCTAATGGTATTTTGTGTACATATATTTTGATTTTATATACATTGTATTTTATTGCATATTTTGGAGGGGTAATCAATTTAATTAAGCAAAAAAAAAATTTTTGCGTATGAGATCCTCTATACCGAGATTAGCAAAAAAGAAAATAAATTACGCGGAAAATAAAGAAATAAAATTAAACGAAATTTCTAAAGAGAGAAATAAACCAATTAAGAAAATGGCAGACAAAATTGTAATAAGTTATGATGCTATCCTAAATAGTCTACCCAACTTTGACGGAAAAAAAAATAATAATATCGTAAACTTTCTAAAAGAATTCGATACGCTAGCTGAGGAAATTAAGCTACCAGAAAACTTAAAAGTAATATTGTTAAAAGCCAAAATAACGGGCCAGGCAAAAGAAAACCTAATTAACGACGAAGACACAAATAATATTAACAACTATGCTGACATTAAACAAAAATTACAAGAATTATTCAAAAGGGAAATCTCGTTTGACAACTCGCAAAATGGGTTTATGAATTTGAAACAAATGCCCACACAATCAATAGAAGAATTTACCAAAATATTCAACAGGGCGGCAAACAACTATTTAAAAGATTCAGGCCACTCAGAAAAAACTGGGGCGAAACAATTTCTAGACACGATTAAATTGACAAAATTTTTAGAAAGCATAAGGCAAGATATTGCATTAGAAGTTAGAAAAATGGCACCAGACTCGATAGATAAAGCAATTAAATTTGCTAAACAAATCGAAAGCGCTTTTAACGCTTCGAAAATAGAAGAAATCAACACTACTTCCAAAGAGGAAGACAAATTATATGAAATGCTCCTAAACATGACAGTCAGACATAATGAAGAATTAAAAGAAATACAAAAACAATTAAAAGAGAGCAAAGAAATTCAGTTTAATCAGACACAGGTACCAAACACAGAAAGTTGCAATATTTGTAAAAAAAGAAATCACACAACAGAAAACTGCTGGTTTAACGAAACAAATAAAAACATGACACAAAATAAATGGAGATATAAAAATAAAGATTTAAGGGGAAATAATTCACATCAAAGTAGATTCCCAATAACAAAACCTCAAAATTATCAAACTTATCCTCCTGTGAACTATTATCATAATTATCCACCGCCCAATAATTTTCCAAATTACGCTGCACAATCCCAAAACAGTCCCCACTTCGAAAATTTTGCCTATCCACAACATTACACAAATCAAAATGGATATAATCAAAACAATAGGGGTGCTAGACCCAAAACAACATACAAAAATCAAGGCTATAAAAACCAGGAAAACTACAAAGGAGGTTTATAAATAAAACAATATATAACAATAATTCAAGCCCATATAAACCTCCAAATTTCGGGCTTAAAACAAAAAATAATATCTACGGAAATTCATACACACAGGAGAAAAATTACAAAAAACATCACAGTAAACAGTATGACACAATAGCCAGTGTCAGCGACGGATCACAACTACCGCTAATTAACGTAAAAATTAAAGACTTAGAGGTAATAACTTTAATTGATTCCGGAGCTAGTTTATCAGTCCTATCACCAGACATTTTCCAAAAATTAAAAGAAGCAAATGTTAAAATAAAATATCTGGCCAGACAGGTAAGGATTCATACGTTAAACAATGAAAATATACCATTCAAAAAATGCATAAAAATATCTTTTAAGATACAAAACATATTCGCAACTGGAACATTTTACGTTACAACGAGAAACCTAGATAAAAAGTACAAGATTATACTCGGATATGATTTTCTAAAGAACAATCACGCAATATTAGATTGTGAACAAAAGGCCTTATACCTAAAGAACAAAGAAATACCCTTAGAAGGCATAGACACCGTACAAAAAATAAATGAAAATGAAATAAATGTGATTTCAGAAATTGTAAATACGCAGACACAGAACTCACAAAATAATAGTGAAAATACTATGAGCCAACAAAAACCCGCAAAAAATTCAAATAATGACGAAATTCAAAACGATTTCACAGAGCATATAGAGAACAAAAACAATGATACAAATACTCAAAAAATCAAAGAAAAAACAAATAAAAAAAATAAAAAGAGAATTTCGCATAAAAACATGATTATGCCAAAAACGGATAAAAAATATGGCTTAGAACCAGGTGAAACAAAGGTAATTACATTAAAATGTCCACCCAGTTTACAACCAAATCAAGTAATTTTATTAGAACCCCTAAGGCATAACATTACAATTAAATATGACCAATCCTTACATCAAGTCAATGCGAAAAATACGATACACTTAATGGTTCAAAATGATAGTGAAGAAAAGATAATGATAAACAAAAAAATGAATATTGGAAAAATATGCACAGAGTTTGAAATAAAATTAAATGGATCAAAAACAGATAACACTCCCAAAGTATATGAAATGAATAATTTAACAATGAGTGAAATTCAAGAATTAAGAGAAAACGAATTCAATTTACAAGATTTTGATCTAGAACACTTAGATCAATCACAAAAAATTAAATTTCAAAATTTACTAAAAGATAATATACAAGCGTTCTCAAAATCATACAAAACCTTGGGACAGACTTCAATAGTGGAGCCCAATTTTAAATTACTCCACGATTATCCAATTTCTACTCGACCTTACAAAATTCCGCAAAGTGTAAGAAAATTTGCACAACAGGAAATAAACAAATTATTGGACGCAAACATAATAGAAAATACAACGTCAAGCTACGCATTTCCGGTTATATTTGTTTAAAAAAAGGCAAACTCAAAAACTAACGACCCTAATAAAACTTCGTACAGGTGTGCTATAGATTACAGATTGCTAAATAATATTTTACAGGGCGTACCATATCCCATTCCAGATATTAAGTCACTTTTACAAGATATAAGTGGCAAAAAATATTACACAGTGCTGGATTTTCATTCAGCCTTCTTCCAAATAAATTTAAAAAAAGAAGACAGACCAAAATTAGCCTTCATTACTGAATTTGGTAAATTCCAACCTACGCGACTAAATTTTGGTAATAAAATAAGCACATCAGTATTTGCGGAACTAATCGATAAAGTGCTAGGAAAATTTGATCAATATAAAGTACGTTATTTCATTGATGATGTTATAATAGCAGCTGATAGCATCAATGAAATGTTAAACTTATTACAACAAGTACTAAGCACATTAATTAAAGAAAACCTAACAATAGAACCTTCAAAAATGCAAATATGCAAACAAGAAATAGAATTTTTGGGATTTAAAATCAATAAAAATGGTTATGCACTGGCCAATAAAAACATTCAAAAAATTCAAAAATTAGAAAGACCCAAAAACAGAAAAGGCGTAAAATCTTTACTGGGTCTGACAAACTATTTCGCATCACTGATAGGCAATTACGCTGAAATAGTAGCACCATTAAATGAATTAACAAGTGAGAAAAGGAAATTTGAATGGACGGAAGATGCCGAAAATGCATTAAAACATATCCAAAAAATTATTCTAAACAGTCCAACTCTCAAACCACCAAATTATGACGAAGAATTTTTTTTGATAACTGATTGCTCAAAAATAGCGACGTCCGCGATTTTATCGCAAGAAATAAATGGCATAATGTACCCTGTAGAATTCTATGGAAGAAAATTAAAAGATACTGAACAGCGTTACCCAAGCATTAAGCTGGAATTGCTCGCCATATACGAGAGTATAATCCATTTTAAAAATATTTTAACAGGGAGAAAATTTACGGTAGTGACTGACTCAAAAGCCATCACATATCACTTAAATTTAGAAAAGAATTCAGACATTATAGCCAGATGGTTACTGGAATTGCAATCGTATGATTTCACTGTAGAACATATAGAGGGAAGAATTAACCCTGCCGATTACATATCGCGACATATCAATAACATCACGGAAACAAATTGAACCAACAACTTATTTGAAGTAAATAAAAATTTGACAGACGAAAACATAAAACTTGAACAAATGAAAGATAAAAAAATATCTAAAATAATATCAGACATAAAAAAAAGGAAAATCAAATAGAACAACTCGAAAATTTGAATTAACAGAAAAGGAAATATTAATTTTAAAAAGAAGTACAAATGATAATCAAAAAGAATTATTAATTATTCCAGATTCGTTAAAAAACGAAATAATTAAAGAAGCACATAAAACCCATTTTGGAGTTTAAAAAAACCCTGCACTTAATAGGAACGCGTACATACTGGTATGGAATGTACCAAGACGTGAAAAATCATATTGCAAATTGCATTGAATGCATGAGACACAAACAACACACAATCCCCAAAATTGAAATACAAAAAATGGAAAAAAATTACAAGCCAGGGGAAGTATTACACATAGACCTCATAGGTAAGTTACCTATGACTTTTAGAAAAAACATATTTATAATGGTAATAATTGATTCCTTCTCGCGTTACATGGAGGCAGTACCACTCAAAAATGCAGAGTCACAAACCATATTAAACGCATTAACAGAATATATTGGCAGATTTGGCATGCCAAGAGAAATACATTTAGACAATGCACAGTACTTTAGAGGCAAAACATTCACAGAATACATGAAACAATTAAATATTAAATTACATTTTAGCTCTATTTATCACGCTTGCTCGAACGGAATTGTAGAAATTTCAAATAAAATAATAAAATCCTCACTAGCCACCATGACAAAAACGACATTTCAATGGGACGAAAAATTAAATTTTGTGAAATTACATTATAATGCAACAATACATAGAGCAACAGGTTTTTCTCCCGCTATGGTTTTTTTTTGCGAGAGAAATCAATACACCATTTAATGCATTCTCAGAGGCAACAAAAATTACTACTGACAGCTATACAAATAAGCGTCTGCAACACATTCAGAGTGTAAAAGAAGCCGCACTAAAAAATCAACTTCAAATTATGAATGAGTATAACAAAAATTTAAAATATAAGGACAGAGACCTAAAAATTGGACAGACGGTATATATGAAGAGCCTTAGAAGGCCAAATATATTTCAGCCTAAATTTCTTGGCCCTTTCTATGTATTGAAAATACTGCGCAACATGAATATTGTTTTGAAAAACGCTCACGACAATACAGCGAAACCCATTAAGGTGCACATATCTAAACTATATGCACCAAAATATGCAAAATAATACAAAAAAAAAAAAAAGGTGTATATATAGATACAAATTATACATATGAACTATATTACAAAATCAATTATTTTACTATTTACAACCGAGAAAAATAATATGTGTAAAAAAATATATATATATATATATATATATATATATATATATATGAAATGATTTTGTAAATAAACCAATAATTATTCATTAAATAATTAGATAGTCATAAATTTTCGAAAGAAAACATTTTTTTTTGCAATACATACAAGGAAAATGTAAAGCAATGCTCAATGTAAATAAACAAATAAATAAATGATAAAATATCATCGGAACAAACTCACAGGTGACGCACATTTTTGCGAAACACGTTGATTGTAAATACATAAAATAAAAATACATACATATAGATTTTTTTGCCATAGGGGCAATGTGAATAAGAAAACGTAAATATACGTGTACATAGAAACAAAAACAGAAAAGGTGTCTGTATTCATAATGGCAAATGAATAAAATAAATATGTATAGATATAAAATAAATAAAAGTGAACGTGAACGTGACATGAAATCTACACATATGTATATATTTAGATACTTAAATATATTTATGCATGTATCTCATAAAAGAAAATAAATAAATAAATAAATAAATAAATAAATAAATAAATAAAAAATAAATAAATAAAAGACAGACAAAAAAACTAGCACAGATAAGAAATATAATACAGAAAAGATAACGCATGCTTTAGAAGAGAAGCAAATCAAAACAAAAAACCAAAACAGAAGTTACTCGTTTACAAGACAGTTACCATGACAACGAGCAAAAGAGACTCGTGGAAAAACAGGTTAGGAGAAGAAAAATATCACGAAAGATGCAAAAAGCATACTCACTAATCCTGGGACAGATAAAGGTCGGAGAGATCAACCAGAGGGGTAAAACCAAGCGCTTCATGATCCAGGTACGGGAAAAGCCGGATTTCTGCAAACGAAACAAATTATTACTCAAAATGTCAGGTGACACCAAAATATGAGATTACTACTTTCACACATCATTCACACTTTAGAAAGATTAAATCATGTTTTACTTGCAGGACTAAAATGGTAGTAATAATATTAAAACTCGCATCATTTCACACTTGAACAAAGATGCATATATTTACTCTAATAAGTTAAACAAAAAAAAAAAAAAAGAACTTTCGGTGAATTTTAAGCAAAAAGCCGAGGATTAAGATTCATTATAGCTACATAGTATATATATATATATATGTATATAAAAAAAAAAAAGTACTTTAGGCGAAGTTTTAGCAAAAAAAAAAAAAAAAAACCTCAATAGCTTAGGATTACAATTCATTATATTTATATACAAAAAAAAAAAAAAAAAAAAAAAAACAGTCACTATAAAAATATTAATCTCTAACACTCGCACACACATATGCACGCAAATAAAAAGTAACAAAATTACGCAAAATTACCATATCACTACAGAATGGTCTAAAAAAAAAAAAAAAAAAAAAAAAGGTGAATTAAATGCAGATTATGTACAGGAAAAAGAATAATGAATACATAACCTATATTTTACAATAAAAACAATTTTATATAACCTACCTTACATCCGGGTTTAGAACACAGCCAAGATAATGAGGTGGCCCTTTGGTCGGGCGCAGGCGTTTTCTGCCAAGGGGGGTCGACCCACACTCGATACTCTGGCGTATAGCATCACCCTGCCAAAACAAAAGTCAAGACTGGACAGAATTTTATCAAAGCAAAACAAAAATAAAATAAAATAAAATAAAATAAAAACCAGCATTCAATGACTTAAGAAAGCCATAGTACAATGGAATCAATATACTCAAAATCTGATCAGATCTGCATTTACTCTCACAATTCACACATAGTAAAAAAATAACAATAATAAATAAACACATGAATATACACAATAAATATACACAAACAATTTCTTCTATTCTTCGATGTTACGATTCCTAATCAAATATCCGAGAATTACGCAGCGCTAGGAAGCAAAACAAAAAAAAACGGAGACCGAGAAACACAGAAAAATCATGCAAAATTCAAGCCGCAGCGGTGACGGAACGTAAGATAATAGAACATAAAGCACGCCGAACGCAAGTTAGATAAAATAATAGCAACTATATAAAATAAACAAACAAGAAATAAACCTGCAATGAAGATAAATTAATAATAGCTGAAAGAAAAGGCAAGTGCATATTAATAATAAAACTGTAAACAGAATAGATACCAAAAAAAAAAAATAAATGAATATAGCTCACGCTCATCCAAGTCCCGGTCAATGATGGCGTCAGTGTAGACCAGATACACATATTGCGAGGGGCATCAGAAATCCCACAAAGCACACACATGAAACAGAAAAATAATAACAAAAGGGATTTATTAAAGGATAATGGATAGTACATACACCTAATTTAAACATAGGTGAAGCAACAAAGCTTAGGCAAAGCAATAAAATATACATATAATAAAAATTAAACTCACTTGTAAACTAGTAAACAAATTTCTAATCCGATGAACGTGTGTGCCTCTTTTCGCTTCTCTCGAGTAAGTAACAGAAGAATCTTATCTCAGCGCTCCCCCCTAAAGAAAACGATTATAACAGGATGTACTAATCATTAGCGCTGGTCATTTCCCACGCCACAGAGGCGCAGGAGAAAGAGGGTTTGTCACCCCCATTACAAAACTGAAAAACAGCTCTCGGAAGTTAAAATTAATATTTCAAATAAAGCCAGGGACTTTTCAAAAAAAAAAAATAATAATAATACTGCCTTACTTAATGGTAATAAAGACATATTACCAAAACGATTAAATACATTCATGTATCTGATGTAATATACAAAAAAATTCTTTTCTATTATTGCCTATACACTGAGAGCAATGAATGATATGTATATAGAACAAATGCATAAACTTGTAGAATTTTGCTAAAAAAAAAAAAAAAGATACTATTATATGTGAATTTAATGTATTGTATATGTTTTTATAAATGATATAAAAAAAAATGAGTGTTGGTATACGGTATAAATAATTATAAGTATTGAATTAAAATGCAAAGTAATAATGATAAATTTTAGCATTAATACTAAAATGTTTACTGACTGAGTGAATTAATCCTGTACAACATGTGTCACAAAATTATAAACTGAATACAACTTATAAACTGTTGCCACAATCAACTACAAAATGCAACGACCATAAGACTGTCTATCACATATTGATGATCACAAATTGAAATATTTCAAAAACCAAATATTGTACCATTTACATATTTGGATCAATTAATAATTAGTGTTGAAATATGCATGATAACCAATTAATAAACAGTATTGAACAGTATATTACGAACTATCATCAGTCACTATTGAACTAAAATTCATGAACAATTAATAATCCAGTGTCGAACTGTACGTTCATTAATCATTATGCATATATATACAAGGAGCTAATAGTGCTCAACTACATCACAAGAACTCTAATGTGCACTAAAAAACAGTTTAGCACAAAGATGCATAAGAAATTTACTGACCAAACACACCAGATTACTACGACAACTAAAGGACTCATAATGTATTGAGATAAAGAAACTGTCTCAAACTTATTCGACAGGGGGATAGGCTGATGGGAAAAATCAGCCATTTTGTTAAAAACAAAATAATAAAGGTACAAAAGGGCATTATTTAAAAGGAAAAAGAATATAAAAATACAAAAGCTATTTTACTGAAGACTACAAAGCTGTTTTATTGCCTTTTAAAAGCCTAAGACAGAAATACAACGTCATATTTATGACCTGCACGTGGAACTCTGAGAGGGGACCACACGCTAAGCCCCTTCAGGCGACCGCCAAGAATGAGCCCCTGCGAAAGCGTAAGGAAGGCAATAAAAATTATAAAAGCAAACTGATTGGTAAAAAATGGGTCCAATAAGAAGCAGTGCCAATAAAAAAAGAAAATGCAAGGAGGGAACCGCCCAAAAATTATAATGAGGAAAATGAGAAGAAGTTAAAAAATTTAGAGTTATCTTCTAGCTGTTGCATTCGTGATGAGATGACGATAAAATGTTTTGGCTGTAGCTCTGTCAAGTTGTGTAAGTGATGAAATCATGTGGAGATTCTGACGGCCTCACGCCTACGCTAAGATGTGCTCTGCCGTGCTCCCCAACACTAGTGCTCCCAGGGATAACCCTTTACTATGCCTCGCATGCATCATAACTTCGAGTTATCTGGTGAGAAATTTCTTCCTTCATTTTGGTCAGTAGACAATCATTTAACTTTGCAAACGCATGCAAGTATGCATATTTTCTAAGTACTCATCTTTAGCATCTTTAGCATCTTTGATGCAAGATCAAAGATCATTGTTATATCATTTATGTTGTATTGTAAAATTATAGAATAATCAATTTTATTAGTATTCAAAATTTGGATATGTAATAAAGAAATTACTTAAAATTATATGAATCTAGTATTATTTGAGAGAAAATTTATTTATTAATAACCATATTATTTTTCAGATTAATGTTTGTATTTTAATTAGGATTAATTTTAGGGCATTTCACAACGCATGCCCGAATATCGAATTGATATTCAAAGTGTACGACCATGAAGCTATCACTTTAGAGCCACGAAAAGGAGGGTAGTCTGATTTTGGTTAATATCCGCCCAACACATGCTTAAATGATATTTCAAAATACCATTTCATTAAAAATATTTTATAATATTTTTAACGAAATGGTACTTGGAATATGCATAAGAAATTTAATGATAATATGTCAGTTGTCAGATATTTCTTAATACTCTAATTTATCATACTTGAAAAGCATTGTCAGTTCCACAAAGACAAAACGTAAACGAATTTCTTATTAATTGAAAAAAAGGGTAACGATATTATTAATAATAATATCTCAGATATAAAATGGAATTTTTTTTAGTTTAGAAAAACTTCTGAATTTATATGCAATGTTTTCTTATAGAGATTTTTTTTTCTACATAAGTTTTCAGAATCAATTTTTAAGAATAATAAATGTGTTATATCTTTAAATATTTTAGAAACCAATAATATTATTTACTATTTTCATGTAACTACACTCTGTTAAAAAAAAAAAAAAAAGACGCACCAAGAATGTGCTATCCGAATGGGGCAGAAATTTATAGATGTGATGTACATGTGGAGAAAAACAATTGATTATAGTTTCAGAAAATTTGAATGATTTAATCAAGAGAAAGGCACTCACAAAGTAAACAAATCAATAACGCGTTAGTCCACTTCTGGCCCTGTCCAATTGGTGAGTTAGATGGGCAAAATCCCGAGCTGGTTGTAGGATCCTTTTTATGATGCTCTAAATATCCTTAGTGGAAGAAAGATCCGAGGAGGTCTTTGAAGTCACTGAAGTACCAGTTGCACGCACTGAGCTGTGCGCGTAGGTTCGACGATAATAATGAATTGGAGCTTTGAGTACCGCTTTGCGATTGACTGGTTCCCACTTTCTATCCTCTCTTTAGGCCGTCCGTTTCCTTCCTGACGCTGTATCCGGCCATGGTTTACTCATTCCTGTCAATATCATCTAATAGTGGTACCGCTCCTATCCAATTGTCAAAAAATTCGCAGATTAGACCAACCGGCATCTTTGAGCTCAACTACACACCACACTCAAATGCGGACAACTGAGCATGTTTTTTGTGCACATTTATGCGAAGCATAGTCACTGTTTTTCTGAGTAGACGGAATGAAATTCTCGAAGAATTTATGACCTGGAATCAAAATTTCTCATTTTTAATATTCTGCCAATTGCGCAGTTAAGATGCGCTGCAGCGTCGCATGCTCATTCGATGGTAGCCAAATTTTGTATTTTCCATCGAAACCTGTATGTATGTTAATTTGTGTCCAGTTTGAGTTACTCCTTGTGGTACGTCGGGTTTTTTTTTTTTTGTTGTTGTTGTTGTTGTTGTTGTTGTTGCTACAGAGTATATATAAGTATTTCCGGTTATTTATTTTTCTTATTTATTTATTTATTTGTGTGTGAGTGTAACTGTTATTAAACTTAGAAACTATTGTACATGTCTGTACTTCGAAAGGTGCCAACTGAAGAATTTTTCTACTCGAACAATTACTTTTCCTTAGAACATAAACTGCGCTAATAGCGGACGCTTTTCTCTTTCAGTAGTGGACACCTTTGCATTTTTGCATAAAAAGTAAAATAAAACATGAACCAATTATAAACAAATACTTAGTTTAAAAAAGATATTTTCTGTTGCATTAATGAGTTACTATAATACAAAATATATATACTTGTATCATAAACTGAAAAAAAAAAAAAATACCTCTTGAAAATTTAATGATTTTAGTGACAAATTTCAATTGCATACCTGAAATAAAATTCTTTTATTTACAATTAGTCGCATTTGTATAGGACATTTCATGCACTCTATATAAATGCTAGGATAATTAGTTTCTCGTTGAGATGTTTACAGGGGTACTACGTAACATTTTGAGAAAATGCAAGTCTTCACATAAAATTTAAAGTTAAAAGAAAAAAAAAAAAACTTCAGAAAGCATCGAGAGGTTCTAATCTGATTTTGCTTATACTTTAAAATAAGGAAAACTTTAGATTTATACATTATGTAAAATTTATTTAAAATATTTAAACTATTTAGTTGTGAATATTACATATTTTATGTAGTTTCAATTTCGAAAATCTATCTAAACGATTGTGATTGTACAAAAATAACAGATATAAATCTCATACAGTCCATTTTCGAGTGAAATTTTTCTTTATACATAGGTACCAAATTGTACGGGTTATTAACGCCACTTTTTCTTATTAAAAATCTCCGTGTTCCCTTCTAAATTATACCTCTGTTAGTCACCAAAGCGAGGGAACCATCCCCTCCGTGGAGGACCAAAATTGTGATGCCATGTCTTCGGACCATCATCCTTAGGGGTGCGTCTCAGACCGTCGCCAATTAAACATAGCGCCGTATTAGTGTGACGTTAAACCTAAGCAAAGCCTCCTAAACTAGATGCCTGTCGCGTTGCTCGGAAACTTGGCAACAGTTCAAACGGTAGACAGCGCCACCTGGTACAAATTGCGCAACTTTTTTATTCAACAGCCACCAAAAATTTTTAAAAGTGGGTTTTCATATACATAAAATCGAATAGAATCGAAGAAACGTCGATTACATACATCATATATCTCTTCTTAAAATAATTGGTTACAGTTGAATAAAAAGTCCTGCAATCTGTACCAGGTGGCACTGTCTACCGCTTGAACTGTTGCCAAGTTTACGAGAAACGCGACAGGCATCTAGTTTAGGGGGCTATGGCCTAACCTACCTATCTACTATCTAATTAAAATTTATCATCTTATTTAATCATTGAAAAATGTTTTTAAAACAAATTATTAAAAATTCTGATTAAATATTTCCAGTACAAAAAAAAAAGTCATGTTATCAACTATGTTTATATATTTATGTTACATTCATGAAGAATAATTTATGCTTGTCAAGTAATGAATGAATGAGTGTATAAGGAATTTCCTTGCCTCTATACTCACGAACTTCCCATCAGGAGTTTTTTCAAAAGATAAAATTGCGAACATTTTATTAGAATACAAAAAATCGCTATAGATAAATAACTATCAAAGAGTAAATTTGCATTAAAATAATCTTCTATAAATCTTTAGTAAATCATAAAACCTATCGTCCATACAAACGTTTCAAATCACTTAACATTAAAAGAGAAAAACAAATTAAAAAACGTTTTGGCTCTAAAGTTTTCAATTTAAAAACAAAACTGCATTTAAAAGTATTTCCATTATTATTATAAATTCAGAAATGTTATTTCACTTAATAAATATTTCTACGTGACAGAAGATTCGCTCGCATCAAATTCATTATTTAAATATTGTCGAATTTATTTTAAAGGAAGCAAGATTTTTGTAGAATTTCCATAATGCTTCCGAACAAATTTTGCTTGCGCCCAAATCAGCAAAGCCAAAAACGTAAATGCCCATTTTCTGCCTCAGGCACGTTTCTGAATTTTATAAATTTGTTTACGGTCTAACTTTTTATGTGCCAAGTAAAAGACATTATTGATCGAAGAAAAATGGAAAAGTCCTTTGCTTCAATTTACCTTTTTAAAGTTTTCCTTTTTGAAAAATAATTAGTTAGGGATTATATAAAAATTTTATTTGTACTTAAAAAAAATAATAATCAATGCAATCAATGTTTTTCTCGTTAACAAATGTTTGTTTCTAAATAATTAATGTCATATGTATTAACTTGTAATAAACAAAAAGAGTTGTATTTTTAAGTTAAATTTATCTTAGCAATAAATAACAATTAAGCTTTACTTTATGAATGTTTATTTATACGTTTTTGATCTTAAGACTAACAAAATTTACATATTTTTTTTCTATAAAATTGCTTTATTTATCACTGCATATACTCTTTTTATAATTTTACATTTACTTTCAAAATATTCTAACTTTCAAAATAGGCTGTGTTTATTATTAAATGTATTTGTTTCTAAATAATGAATGTTCATGTGCGAGATTAAAATATGCGTATAAAACGTCTGTTTCTCTTTTACATTAAATGAATTTATTAGAATAAGAAATTACAGAATAATTCTTTTACGAGCTTTTTCATTCATCAGTTGTTTATATTTATAAATTTTAAGCTTAAATACAAACACATATTTTTGAATTTCCTAAATATTCTAAAAACGAATATCTTATATTTTTTATCTTAAGCCTAAGTAAATTTACATATTTTTTCTATAAATTGCTTTATTTATCACAGCATATACTCTTTTTATAATTTTACATTTACTTTCAAAATATTCTGACTTTTAAAATAGGCTGTGTTTATTATTAAATGTATTTGTTTCTAAATAATGAATGTTCATGTGCGAGATTAAAATATGCATATAAAACGTATGTCTTTCTTTTACATTAAATGCATTTATTAGAATAACAAATTACAGAATAATTCTTTTGCGAGCTTTTTCATTCATCAGTTGTTTATATGTATAAATTTTAAGCTTAAATACAAACACATATTTTTGAATTTCCTAAATATTCTAAAAACGAATATCTTATATTTTTTATCTTAAGCCTAAGTAAATTTACATATTTTTTCTATAAAATTGCTTTATTTATCACAGCATATACTCTTTTTATAATTTTACATTTACTTTCAATATATTCTGACTTTTAAAATAGGCTGTGTTTATTATTAAATGTATTTGTTTCTAAATAATGAATGTTCATGTGCGAGATTAAAATATGCATATAAAACGTATGTCTTTCTTTTACATTAAATGAATTTATTAGAATAAGAAATTACAGAATAATTCTTTTACGAGCTTTTTCATTCATCAGTTGTTTATATTTATAAATTTTAAGCTTAAATACAAACACATATTTTTGAATTTCCTAAATATTCTAAAAACGAATATCTTATATTTTTTATCTTAAGCCTAAGTAAATTTACATATTTTTTCTATAAATTGCTTTATTTATCACAGCATATACTCTTTTTATAATTTTACATTTACTTTCAAAATATTCTGACTTTTAAAATAGGCTGTGTTTATTATTAAATGTATTTGTTTCTAAATAATGAATGTTCATGTGCGAGATTAAAATATGCATATAAAACGTATGTCTTTCTTTTACATTAAATGAATTTATTAGAATAAGAAATTACAGAATAATTCTTTTACGAGCTTTTTCATTCATCAGTTGTTTATATTTATAAATTTTAAGCTTAAATACAAACACATATTTTTGAATTTCCTAAATATTCTAAAAACGAATATCTTATATTTTTGATCTTAAGCCTAACAAAATTTACATATTTTTTTTCTATAAAATTGCTTTATTTATCACAGCATATACTCTTTTTATAATTTTACATTTACTTTCAAAATATTCTGACTTTTAAAATAGGCTGTGTTTATTATTAAATGTATTTGTTTCTAAATAATGAATGTTCATGTGCGAGATTAAAATATGCGTATAAAACGTCTGTTTCTCTTTTACATTAAATGAATTTATTAGAATAACAAATTACAGAATAATTCTTTTACGAGCTTTTTCATTCATCAGTTGTTTACATTTATAAATTTTAAGCTTAAATGCAAACACATATTTTTAAATTTCCTAAATATTCTAAAAAAGAATATCTTATATTTTGATCTTAAGCCTAAGTAAATTTACATATTTCTTCTATGAAATTGCTTTATTTATCACAGCATATACTCTTTTTATAATTTTACATTTACTTTCAAAATATTCTGACTTTGAAAATAGGCTGTATTTATGATTAAAAGTATTTGTTTCTAAATAATTAATGTTCATGTTCGAGATTAAAATATGCGTATAAAACGTCTGTTTCTCTTTTACATTAAATGAATTTATTAGAATAACAAATTACAGAATAAATCTTTTACGAGCTTTTTCATTCATCAGTTGTTTACATTTATAAATTTTAAGCTTAAATACAAACGCATATTTTTGAATTTCCTAAATATTCTAAAAAAGAATATCTTATATTTTTTATCTTAAGCCTAAGTAAATTTACATATTTTTTCTATAAAATTGCTTTATTTATCACAGCATATACTCTTTTTATAATTTTACATTTACTTTCAATATATTCTGACTTTTAAAATAGGCTGTATTTATGATTAAAAGTATTTGTTTCTAAATAATTAATGTTCATGTTCGAGATTAAAATATGCGTATAAAACGTCTGTTTCTCTTTTACATTAAATGAATTTATTAGAATAACAAATTACAGAATAAATCTTTTACGAGCTTTTTCATTCATCAGTTGTTTACATTTATAAATTTTAAGCTTAAATACAAACGCATATTTTTGAATTTCCTAAATATTCTAAAAAAGAATATCTTATATTTTTTATCTGAAGCCTAAGTAAATTTACATATTTTTTCTATAAAATTGCTTTATTTATCACAGCATATACTCTTTTTATAATTTTACATTTACTTTCAATATATTCTGACTTTTAAAATAGGCTGTATTTATGATTAAAAGTATTTGTTTCTAAATAATTAATGTTCATGTTCGAGATTAAAATATGCGTATAAAACGTCTGTTTCTCTTTTACATTAAATGAATTTATTAGAATAACAAATTACAGAATAAATCTTTTACGAGCTTTTTCATTCATCAGTTGTTTACATTTATAAATTTTAAGCTTAAATACAAACGCGTATTTTTGAATTTCCTAAATATTCTAAAAAAGAATATCTTATATTTTTTATCTTAAGCCTAGGTAAATTTACATATTTTTTCTATAAAATTGCTTTATTTATCACAGCATATACTCTTTTTATAATTTTACATTTACTTTCAATATATTCTGACTTTTAAAATAGGCTGTATTTATGATTAAAAGTATTTGTTTCTAAATAATTAATGTTCATGTTCGAGATTAAAATATGCGTATAAAACGTCTGTTTCTCTTTTACATTAAATGAATTTATTAGAATAACAAATTACAGAATAAATCTTTTACGAGCTTTTTCATTCATCAGTTGTTTACATTTATAAATTTTAAGCTTAAATACAAACGCATATTTTTGAATTTCCTAAATATTCTAAAAAAGAATATCTTATATTTTTTATCTTAAGCCTAAGTAAATTTACATATTTTTTCTATAAAATTGCTTTATTTATCACAGCATATACTCTTTTTATAATTTTACATTTACTTTCAATATATTCTGACTTTTAAAATAGGCTGTATTTATGATTAAAAGTATTTGTTTCTAAATAATTAATGTTCATGTTCGAGATTAAAATATGCGTATAAAACGTCTGTTTCTCTTTTACATTAAATGAATTTATTAGAATAACAAATTACAGAATAAATCTTTTACGAGCTTTTTCATTCATCAGTTGTTTACATTTATAAATTTTATGCTTAAATACAAACGCATATTTTTGAATTTCCTAAATATTCTAAAAAAGAATATCTTATATTTTTTATCTTAAGCCTAAGTAAATTTACATATTTTTTCTATAAAATTGCTTTATTTATCACAGCATATACTCTTTTTGTAATTTTACATTTACTTTCAATATATTCTGACTTTTAAAATAGGCTGTATTTATGATTAAAAGTATTTGTTTCTAAATAATTAATGTTCATGTTCGAGATTAAAATATGCGTATAAAACGTCTGTTTCTCTTTTACATTAAATGAATTTATTAGAATAACAAATTACAGAATAAATCTTTTACGAGCTTTTTCATTCATCAGTTGTTTACATTTATAAATTTTAAGCTTAAATACAAACGCATATTTTTGAATTTCCTAAATATTCTAAAAAAGAATATCTTATATTTTTTATCTTAAGCCTAAGTAAATTTACATATTTTTTCTATAAAATTGCTTTATTTATCACAGCATATACTCTTTTTATAATTTTACATTTACTTTCAATATATTCTGACTTTTAAAATAGGCTGTATTTATGATTAAAAGTATTTGTTTCTAAATAATTAATGTTCATGTTCGAGATTAAAATATGCGTATAAAACGTCTGTTTCTCTTTTACATTAAATGAAATTATTAGAATAACAAATTACAGAATAAATCTTTTACGAGCTTTTTCATTCATCAGTTGTTTACATTTATAAATTTTAAGCTTAAATACAAACGCATATTTTTGAATTTCCTAAATATTCTAAAAAAGAATATCTTATATTTTTTATCTTAAGCCTAAGTAAATTTACATATTTTTTCTATAAAATTGCTTTATTTATCACAGCATATACTCTTTTTATAATTTTACATTTACTTTCAATATATTCTGACTTTTAAAATAGGCTGTATTTATGATTAAAAGTATTTGTTTCTAAATAATTAATGTTCATGTTCGAGATTAAAATATGCGTATAAAACGTCTGTTTCTCTTTTACATTAAATGAATTTATTAGAATAACAAATTACAGAATAAATCTTTTACGAGCTTTTTCATTCATCAGTTGTTTACATTTATAAATTTTAAGCTTAAATACAAACGCATATTTTTGAATTTCCTAAATATTCTAAAAAAGAATATCTTATATTTTTTATCTTAAGCCTAAGTAAATTTACATATTTTTTCTATAAAATTGCTTTATTTATCACAGCATATACTCTTTTTATAATTTTACATTTACTTTCAATATATTCTGACTTTTAAAATAGGCTGTGTTTATTATTAAATGTATTTGTTTCTAAATAATGAATGTTCATGTGCGAGATTAAAATATGCATATAAAACGTATGTCTTTCTTTTACATTAAATGAATTTATTAGAATAAGAAATTACAGAATAATTCTTTTACGAGCTTTTTCATTCATCAGTTGTTTATATTTATAAATTTTAAGCTTAAATACAAACACATATTTTTGAATTTCCTAAATATTCTAAAAATGAATATCTTATATTTTTGATCTTACGCCTAACAAAATTTACATATTTTTTTTCTATAAAATTGCTTTATTTATCACAGCATATACTCTTTTTATAATTTTACATTTACTTTCAAAATATTCTGACTTTTAAAATAGGCTGTGTTTATTATTAAATGTATTTGTTTCTAAATAATGAATGTTCATGTGCGAGATTAAAATATGCGTATAAAACGTCTGTTTCTCTTTTACATTAAATGAATTTATTAGAATAACAAATTACAGAAAAATTCTTTTACGAGCTTTTTCATTCATCAGTTGTTTACATTTATAAATTTTAAGCTTAAATACAAACACATATTTTTAAATTTCCTAAATATTCTAAAAAAGAATATCTTATATTTTTGATCTTAAGCCTAAGTAAATTTACATATTTCTTCTATAAAATTGCTTTATTTATCACAGCATATACTCTTTTTATAATTTTACATTTACTTTCAAAATATTCTGACTTTGAAAATAGGCTGTATTTATGATTAAAAGTATTTGTTTCTAAATAATTAATGTTCATGTTCGAGATTAAAATATGCGTATAAAACGTCTGTTTCTCTTTTACATTAAATGAATTTATTAGAATAACAAATTACAGAATAAATCTTTTACGAGCTTTTTCATTCATCAGTTGTTTACATTTATAAATTTTAAGCTTAAATACAAACGCATATTTTTGAATTTCCTAAATATTCTAAAAAAGAATATCTTATATTTTTTATCTTAAGCCTAAGTAAATTTACATATTTTTTCTATAAAATTGCTTTATTTATCACAGCATATACTCTTTTTATAATTTTACATTTACTTTCAATATATTCTGACTTTTAAAATAGGCTGTGTTTATTATTAAATGTATTTGTTTCTAAATAATGAATGTTCATGTGCGAGATTAAAATATGCATATAAAACGTATGTCTTTCTTTTACATTAAATGAATTTATTAGAATAAGAAATTACAGAATAATTCTTTTACGAGCTTTTTCATTCATCAGTTGTTTATATTTATAAATTTTAAGCTTAAATACAAACACATATTTTTGAATTTCCTAAATATTCTAAAAATGAATATCTTATATTTTTGATCTTACGCCTAACAAAATTTACATATTTTTTTTCTATAAAATTGCTTTATTTATCACAGCATATACTCTTTTTATAATTTTACATTTACTTTCAAAATATTCTGACTTTTAAAATAGGCTGTGTTTATTATTAAATGTATTTGTTTCTAAATAATGAATGTTCATGTGCGAGATTAAAATATGCGTATAAAACGTCTGTTTCTCTTTTACATTAAATGAATTTATTAGAATAACAAATTACAGAAAAATTCTTTTACGAGCTTTTTCATTCATCAGTTGTTTACATTTATAAATTTTAAGCTTAAATACAAACACATATTTTTAAATTTCCTAAATATTCTAAAAAAGAATATCTTATATTTTTGATCTTAAGCCTAAGTAAATTTACATATTTCTTCTATAAAATTGCTTTATTTATCACAGCATATACTCTTTTTATAATTTTACATTTACTTTCAAAATATTCTGACTTTGAAAATAGGCTGTATTTATGATTAAAAGTATTTGTTTCTAAATAATTAATGTTCATGTTCGAGATTAAAATATGCGTATAAAACGTCTGTTTCTCTTTTACATTAAATGAATTTATTAGAATAACAAATTACAGAATAAATCTTTTACGAGCTTTTTCATTCATCAGTTGTTTACATTTATAAATTTTAAGCTTACATACAAACGCATATTTTTGAATTTCCTAAATATTCTAAAAAAGAATATCTTATATTTTTTATCTTAAGCCTAAGTAAATTTACATATTTTTTCTATAAAATTGCTTTATTTATCACAGCATATACTCTTTTTATAATTTTACATTTACTTTCAATATATTCTGACTTTTAAAATAGGCTGTATTTATTATTAAAAGTATTTGTTTCTAAATAATTAATGTTCATGTTCGAGATTAAAATATGCGTATAAAACGTCTGTTTCTCTTTTACATTAAATGAATTTATTAGAATAACAAATTACAGAATAAATCTTTTACGAGCTTTTTCATTCATCAGTTGTTTACATTTATAAATTTTAAGCTTAAATACAAACGCATATTTTTGAATTTCCTAAATATTCTAAAAAAGAATATCTTATATTTTTTATCTTAAGCCTAAGTAAATTTACATATTTTTTCTATAAAATTGCTTTATTTATCACAGCATATACTCTTTTTATAATTTTACATTTACTTTCAATATATTCTGACTTTTAAAATAGGCTGTATTTATGATTAAAAGTATTTGTTTCTAAATAATTAATGTTCATGTTCGAGATTAAAATATGCGTATAAAACGTCTGTTTCTCTTTTACATTAAATGAATTTATTAGAATAACAAATTACAGAATAAATCTTTTACGAGCTTTTTCATTCATCAGTTGTTTACATTTATAAATTTTAAGCTTAAATACAAACGCATATTTTTGAATTTCCTAAATATTCTAAAAAAGAATATCTTATATTTTTTATCTTAAGCCTAAGTAAATTTACATATTTTTTCTATAAAATTGCTTTATTTATCACAGCATATACTCTTTTTATAATTTTACATTTACTTTCAATATATTCTGACTTTTAAAATAGGCTGTATTTATGATTAAAAGTATTTGTTTCTAAATAATTAATGTTCATGTTCGAGATTAAAATATGCGTATAAAACGTCTGTTTCTCTTTTACATTAAATGAATTTATTAGAATAACAAATTACAGAATAAATCTTTTACGAGCTTTTTCATTCATCAGTTGTTTACATTTATAAATTTTAAGCTTAAATACAAACGCATATTTTTGAATTTCCTAAATATTCTAAAAAAGAATATCTTATATTTTTTATCTTAAGCCTAAGTAAATTTACATATTTTTTCTATAAAATTGCTTTATTTATCACAGCATATACTCTTTTTATAATTTTACATTTACTTTCAATATATTCTGACTTTTAAAATAGGCTGTATTTATGATTAAAAGTATTTGTTTCTAAATAATTAATGTTCATGTTCGAGACTAAAATATGCGTATAAAACGTCTGTTTCTCTTTTACATTAAATGAATTTATTAGAATAACAAATTACAGAATAAATCTTTTACGAGCTTTTTCATTCATCAGTTGTTTACATTTATAAATTTTAAGCTTAAATACAAACGCATATTTTTGAATTTCCTAAATATTCTAAAAAAGAATATCTTATATTTTTTATCTTAAGCCTAAGTAAATTTACATATTTTTTCTATAAAATTGCTTTATTTATCACAGCATATACTCTTTTTATAATTTTACATTTACTTTCAATATATTCTGACTTTTAAAATAGGCTGTATTTATGATTAAAAGTATTTGTTTCTAAATAATTAATGTTCATGTTCGAGATTAAAATATGCGTATAAAACGTCTGTTTCTCTTTTACATTAAATGAATTTATTAGAATAACAAATTACAGAATAAATCTTTTACGAGCTTTTTCATTCATCAGTTGTTTACATTTATAAATTTTAAGCTTAAATACAAACGCATATTTTTGAATTTCCTAAATATTCTAAAAAAGAATATCTTATATTTTTTATCTTAAGCCTAAGTAAATTTACATATTTTTTCTATAAAATTGCTTTATTCATCACAGCATATACTCTTTTTATAATTTTACATTTATTTTCAATATATTCTGACTTTTAAAATAGGCTGTATTTATGATTAAAAGTATTTGTTTCTAAATAATTAATGTTCATGTTCGAGATTAAAATATGCGTATAAAACGTCTGTTTCTCTTTTACATTAAATGAATTTATTAGAATAACAAATTACAGAATAAATCTTTTACGAGCTTTTTCATTCATCAGTTGTTTACATTTATAAATTTTAAGCTTAAATACAAACGCATATTTTTGAATTTCCTAAATATTCTAAAAAAGAATATCTTATATTTTTTATCTTAAGCCTAAGTAAATTTACATAATTTTTCTATAAAATTGCTTTATTTATCACAGCATATACTCTTTTTATAATTTTACATTTACTTTCAATATATTCTGACTTTTAAAATAGGCTGTATTTATGATTAAAAGTATTTGTTTCTAAATAATTAATGTTCATGTTCGAGATTAAAATATGCGTATAAAACGTCTGTTTCTCTTTTACATTAAATGAATTTATTAGAATAACAAATTACAGAATAAATCTTTTACGAGCTTTTTCATTCATCAGTTGTTTACATTTATAAATTTTAAGCTTAAATACAAACGCATATTTTTGAATTTCCTAAATATTCTAAAAAAGAATATCTTATATTTTTTATCTTAAGCCTAAGTAAATTTACATATTTTTTCTATAAAATTGCTTTATTTATCACAGCATATACTCTTTTTATAATTTTACATTTACTTTCAATATATTCTGACTTTTAAAATAGGCTGTATTTATGATTAAAAGTATTTGTTTCTAAATAATTAATGTTCATGTTCGAGATTAAAATATGCGTATAAAACGTCTGTTTCTCTTTTACATTAAATGAATTTATTAGAATAACAAATTACAGAATAAATCTTTTACGAGCTTTTTCATTCATCAGTTGTTTACATTTATAAATTTTAAGCTTAAATACAAACGCATATTTTTGAATTTCCTAAATATTCTAAAAAAGAATATCTTATATTTTTTATCTTAAGCCTAAGTAAATTTACATATTTTTTCTATAAAATTGCTTTATTTATCACAGCATATACTCTTTTTATAATTTTACATTTACTTTCAATATATTCTGACTTTTAAAATAGGCTGTATTTATGATTAAAAGTATTTGTTTCTAAATAATTAATGTTCATGTTCGAGATTAAAATATGCGTATAAAACGTCTGTTTCTCTTTTACATTAAATGAATTTATTAGAATAACAAATTACAGAATAAATCTTTTACGAGCTTTTTCATTCATCAGTTGTTTACATTTATAAATTTTAAGCTTAAATACAAACGCATATTTTTGAATTTCCTAAATATTCTAAAAAAGAATATCTTATATTTTTTATCTTAAGCCTAAGTAAATTTACATATTTTTTCTATAAAATTGTTTTATTTATCACAGCATATACTCTTTTTATAATTTTACATTTACTTTCAATATATTCTGACTTTTAAAATAGGCTGTATTTATGATTAAAAGTATTTGTTTCTAAATAATTAATGTTCATGTTCGAGATTAAAATATGCGTATAAAACGTCTGTTTCTCTTTTACATTAAATGAATTTATTAGAATAACAAATTTCAGAATGATTCTTTTGCGAGCTTTTTCATTTATCAGTTTTTATAAATTTTAAGCTTAAATACGAACACAGATTTTTGACTTTCCAAAATATTCTAAAAAAGAATATCTTATTTGAGATATATTCTTTATTCCATTTGTATATAATTTTCATCTAAATACTTTAAATTCATAATTATTTCCTGGGTGAAACATTTTACTTTTTTGCAGTTCCTTTTAATATATTCCCCATCAATGACCGAAAGGTTCTGTTATCGAATCTGGTCGATAAAAAGTGCCAGGTTTGTATCCAGGTCACGTTCGTCAGATTAGACGTTCAAAGTTTACCGTAGTTTTCTCCAAATCTCGGGTGAATACGGGCCACGACACTTTGAAAACTCTCAGAACAAGAAATTCCACATAGACCTAGAGCCTTCGTGCAACCAACTAGCCTTAAACTCTACACCTATACCACACTCAAACTTCATTATCATTGCATTTTCCCTTTATTTCCTAACGATATTGTTATTTTTATGATAGTTGTGTACAATAGAAATAACTTATTATGTAAAAAATACTAAAAAAAATATTAGGCTACGTGATAAACTGAACGTGTGAAAAAGTAATTCTGGACCAAACAAATGCATTTCGCAAGAAGTATAATTATAAAGAAAATATTGATAATCCGATGAGTTCAACTGTTATTTATTTATTAATGATATGTAAATATAATCAAAATTAAAGTATTTTTTAATGCGGTATGTTAATAATAGACACTGCTTAAAAAACAATTAATGGATACTTATTTACATTATTTCGTTCGTTTACATTATTATAATTACATGATTTTCGAATTATTTTAGATTTACAATATTTTCCATTACATTATTATTATTATTATTATTATTATTATTATAACTATTATTATTATTTTAATATTTACTATTTTACGTTACAGTATTTTGCACTACGTTAATTTAAATTTATGTTGCTTTACGATTGTTGTAAAATACTGATAATATCAATTTGGTATCTTCATATGAAAATTAAACAAAAGAGATTAATATACAGTTAATATATACATATACATGATTCGAAATAAATTTTAACTTTAGTTTTCTCTATTAAAAATCTGAAAGAGATTAAAAACATACCTTGATTACTTAATCACTTTAAAGACTTAAAATATAATTTATTATATTGAAATGTAAAATCTAGTACTTTAAAAGATCTTAAAATAGGGATCCGTGCACCTTATTTCAAGGAATTTTCACCGGTATTTTTGAACAATAAATTTGATTTTAAATTTATGTGCCATTTTTATTACACAAACTGTTCTACAAAATTTGCAGTGGAGAAAATTAAGAACCGTACGAATCTTTTAAAGGGGTATTTAGAATATGTAAATTCTTAAAAAGTTCATATTAATAAAGTCGTATTCCCGCATTTTTTTTTTTTTTTTTTTTTTTTTTTTTGACACTTTAAGGAATGAGAAAATTTCACCTTTTTTTGTTACCACTACTTTTATAAAATAATCTCAATCCTTTTTAGTCACGACACACATTGTTATAAAAGTACAATAGAAATTTCTGCATAAAAATAGCGGTTAAAAAAGCGAAAATTTCTCATCCCTTAAAATATCCTAAAAGAAGGGCGGAGAGTACGACTTCTAAATTAATGTCGTAAACGTGCAACAAAGTTAAAGGGACAGTTGACATTATAAATCCCTTTTATAAATTTCTGTGTTAAAATGAATTAAAATTTGATGCATGTGAATATAGTATAACAATATTAACTGTGTTAAAACGCCTTCAAAAATATTTAAATAAAGAAAATAAAATCCAAGATTTCAATTATTTCCGAAACTCTTTAAAATGATCCAGCTTTATTCTGTGCATACCTGGTAATATTTATAATTTATTCTGGAGTGCTGTTAGGTCTGCCCTTTTCTCACACCAGTATAAACAATCTGCAAAACCAATCAGAGAGAAACACAACACACACACACACACACACACACACAAAAAAAAAAAAAAAAAAAAAAAAAAAAAAAGAAGGAAACAAGAGAGGGGGGTGGTGGAGAGAACAAACCTTTTAAATAATTTAATTATATAATTTTATTTTTATTTAAGTACCTTAATTTTAATTTTAATTTTAATTAATTAATTAATTTTTATTTTTTATTTTTTATTCATTTTTTTATTTATTTTTTTTTTCTTTAGCAAAATAAAGAAAATTATTAAATTGAATGAAACAAATTTTTCCAAGATGTAGACAGCGAAGTGGGATCAAATTTTTCATTAACAATTTTATCGCTATTAAGGTAGATTGCTAAATTAAAAGAAAAAAAAAATCTAGTTTAATATCGAGAAGTTTAATGTTTAAAATAAACAGAAATACAGAATAAAGATCGAGAATCTCGATTATTTACTTTTAACTAAGAAGAATTATTGTAAATTTACATAAAATCTGGATATACATTTCAGTAAATTTACAGAAATATTTTACAGTTCCAAATTAAATATATATATATATATATATATATAAAGGGTGGTGTTGTATGGCTGGTTGGTTGGGTGAGTTGATGAATTTAATTATCTAAAAAAAAAAAAAAAAAAACATAGGAAGCATTGTATTATCGCAACTGCAGGTTGCATCCTCTTTTTCTGGTTGATATTATTTAAGTTTCAACTCTTCATACATTATATTTGTTTAATTATTCAAACGTAAGATTGGACATTTGGAGTTTTCATTAATTTTAATCAATTCTAAATTAATATAAAAAAAATTGCAAAATAATATTTAAAATTAAAATAATAATTCACCAATTCAAAATCATATTGTCTTCATCATCACTTGTTGGCCTTTTGATGAGATTGCTTAAGACTACAAATTAAACTAATGAAAAAATTGGAAGTCAAATCGTACATTTTCTAAAATTACTTAAAAGTAACTCACTTTTTTCACGTAAGATGGCGCTAGCTCACGCTACGTTGAACGCTTAATCTCAACTGAAAATACAAAAGATTAACGTTTTAATTAAATAACCCTGTTAAATATCATCTTTTTAATAGTGTTTTTAGCTTTAAGATTTTAAGATTAATAACTATCTCTTAATGCTTTCATTTATTTCATTTCAGAAGCAACTAGTTCGATTAATCGTTTCTTTACTTTTAATCATTTCTTTTCAGTTTGTTCGTTTTGGCAACCTGTTTATTTCTACTACTTCTGTTTGGATTCAGTTACATGTGGACTTAACAATAATTATTCCATTTTTCAATTCTGGTTGAGTTAATGTTTAATCTAGTTTCCTTTTTTACTTTGTTTTGTTGCAAGATAGAAACTTGAGTTGTATATTGCTTGAATTAGCTATACAGCCATCAGAAATCTTGCTTATGCTGACAGAGATGCAAGTTTCCTGATGAAGATCATTTCTGGTTTTCAGCATTTAAAATTCTATTTTTCATTTCATGAACTCTCTTTTCTTTTATCGGATCCTTTTGGTTACTTTATCTCTTTCCATTTCTATTATTTGAAGAATGTTTATATTGGATTAATTGATTATGCAAATTATCTCATCGTTAGGCTTATGATTTATGTGTGTCATTTCTCTTCTGCGTAAGTACTTTAATATGTTTTTACTACTCACTGTAATTAAATTAAATTATCACCGTGACTTTAATATTATTCGAACTACATCTCATTTAAAATTTCATATGTTGGCATTTTCATCTCTCTTTCATCTGCTGAGTGTTGTAAAGGAATTAAATTATTCAAATTATATATATATATATATATTTCTTTTTTTTTTCTTCTAAATAATTTTAATAGCCTTATAGATTTTTCTTTTATCATTATTTATCTAAACTGCAATTTACCTTTTGAAGTTTTAACTATTGGTGAAAAAGAATGTGCCATTACTTACTATAAACGACCTAAATTATCTTTTGCAATTATTAATGATAAAATATTCTATCATTCATACTTTTCCCCCTCTATGCAAATGTGAAATGCCAATAGTGCTTCCAGCATACGCTCTAAGCAAATAATTAGAATTGCTATTAAAATTTTGAGAAAAATAAATTATTTTCAAATTTAGATAAAATTCTTTCTTTCTTTTTTTTTTTTTTTCAAAAAACTATTTTTAATAGAATACTTACTACACGCATTCCCATTAAAAGAAAGAAAAATAAAAAAATAAAAATTACGCCTTTACTTCAAAAATGTGTTTTCAACTGAGTAAATTTAAATTTTACTCATAATTCGCCTCATAGAAGATATTTATTTCCTAAATACCCTCTGAAAAACAAATAAAGCCTTTTTAAAAAAAATTTCCATTTTAAACAGTAATCCAGATTTCTTTTTAAGCCTCAATGATAAATGACCTCGAGAAATTACGTTTGTAAATGGTGCTTTTTTTTTACTTCTCCGTCCTTCTTTAAAGAATAAACATTAGCATTAACTTAAAGCCACGGTTTCGTTAACAAAGATTAAATAGGATTTTTGAAGTGAAAAAAAAAAAAAAGCGTAAAACGCTTCAACAAAAAGAAAACTTCAAATAAAATAATGTTCATTTAATATATTCTGTGAAAATTTTGCTCATTTAGAAATCTTGCATTTAAAGATTCACAAAATTTTCCTTTTATATTTTTGCACATATTTTCGTATTTAGTTTAATGCGTACCTCTAAATTGATTTTTTTTTTTTTTTTTTTAAATATATATTTTAAATTTTTCATATTATTTTTTTCCGAGAATATATTTGTTTCCCACCTGTG
The DNA here is from genome assembly GCA_963930645.1 of Salticus scenicus. NCBI lineage: Eukaryota > Metazoa > Arthropoda > Arachnida > Araneae > Salticidae > Salticus > Salticus scenicus. Next base: position 217,082,191 of record OZ005654.1, on the reverse strand, counting down.
AAATTTTGTTAAAGTATTCATAAATACCATATTTGTGTATAATAATACAATTACTTTATATTACTGAAATTTCATAATATCAACAGCAAGATTAAGATAAAACAGGGATGCGGATAAAACCGGGCATTTGCCACATCTATTTCAATGCAGAAATCTTTTTGATATTTTTATGGTAATTTTTTGTAAATAAATAAACTGAGAAAAAAAATGCAAAAATACTCAAAAGTGATAAAATTGCGTCAAATTTGAATATGTCACATGCTCAAAATAGCTCTGAAACAATTATACTCAAATTTAAAAGTCCCACGCGCTTATTATTGAATATATTAACATGCTCAAAAATTGGTATCGACCATCGTGAATCCCAACATTCCAAATTCAGATTTTCATTGATGTATTCTTCCGAAAATCAGTATGAATCCGGCACGAAATACAGTTTAGGGGATTTGAGAGAATGAATTTTGTATTTGAAATCTGTATCTTCAACTCTGTAGAAATTCTGTTAAAGAACTTCTTTTAATTCAACATGTTTATAATAAATTATGAAGGGAACAGATATTAATTGGGAAACATGCGATATTTCATAAATGAGACAAAACATATTTTTCTTTTTGAAACAAAATTACTCATTTCGAAATGAGTATGTCGGTTTACTCATTTTTGAGAACTTCATTTTCAACAGTGTCGGATAGAGTTTATTGTTAAAAAAAAAAAAAAAAAAAAAAAAAAAAAAAAATGGTAGCGAAAATGTAGAAATTTCTCATCTCTGATAAAAGATAATAATTCTTAAATCTTACATTTTTTCTTTTTTTTTACTTTTTTGAAAATATGGTTTAAATTCGGATGAAAACTAATTTTATTAAAGTTTAAACTAGAACAGGTAACTTAGTTGTAAATTATTTTTTAATCTACAAATTAAACATTAAATTTAACTATAAGTACAGTCACCCAAAAAAAAACGACACCCCCCACCTAATTTTGCCGTAAGTTATCGTAGAAACATGCGACTGGTACCAATCAGTTTGTAATAACGTCTAGTTTATAATGTTATAGTTAGATTTTACTTAGGGGGTCGTCTACATATTAAAACTGACATCAACTTCATTTTTTTCAATGGTAACCCCCATTTTTTATAATTTATTTGAATTCTTTGGATCAAATCATCACGGAAAATGGTATAGTTTATATATTTCGCTCAATTTTTCATAGAGTTATAAGCTGTCAAAGTTTGGGGGTGCTAATGTTAAATGAATGTGACAAACATTAAATCATATCTTCCGAAATAATTATGATATTTATATTCTGTTTTTTTATTCGTTAGAATGAAGTGACCCAAACATATTCCATGCAAATTTTTGCTAAAAAAACATTTTTTCAATTATGAAAATTATTAATAAATTCATATTTGAAAAAATTATGAATTATGACCTATGTTAATTTTTGCACGAATAGAACGGGCATCATCAAAAACATGGGTTTCCAAATTTACAGCTCGTTCCTAACATTATTTTTTGAGTTACAGTGATATTTCACTTTTTATTCCTGTTAGGGGGCCGTCACCTGTTATAATTTGTATCCTCTATAAGTAAATGTTTGTATATAATTTAACGGAAAACTATTTTAATTTACCTTTATGTTATTTTTATTGTTTCCTAAGCAATATTTCGATGTTTATTATACAAATTGGCATATTTTTGTAAAGTTATCACAATGTAGGCGAGGGATTGTGAAAGAATTTCAAAAGAAAAGAAGCCCCACCTCTGATTCGCTGAAACACTATTTAAAAAAAAAAGACTAATTTGCATATTCCTGTTTGACTCTATATGTGACGTTGGTATGCATAAATCACAATGGTATTTACTACATCGATTATTGAAGACAAAACTTAAATGATTTAATTACAAATATGCAAAATTATTTTGCTTTATATTATAAAGTTTTAGAAAATTTGTGAAAAGGCGTGGCTTACGATACAAGAGAAGAATATATCCAATCCTAATATGTTAAGTCTTTCTTCATAAGTATTAAATATCTTTTTCTAGTTTTTCGCTGCTAAAATTCTATTTTAACCCTGTTACACTTTTTTTCGCATTTCAATATTCAAGATTACGTACACCTCTAGTTAAATATCATGTTTTAGAAAACACGGTACAGCGAAACTGATTGCATGAAACAGCAATTATGCTTCGGCAATCGTTTTATTATTATTATTATGAATATTTAATAATTTTAAAAAGATTTTTTACCATAAATTTTCTGTTTAAATTTTGTTGTGACATATTTGCATTTGGTTACTGTACCGTTTGTAAGCTTTGTGTTATTTAAAATTTATCCCATAATGTAACATAATAAAATATCAAATTTCTATTAAAAGTTTTTTAATACAGAATCAAATAGTGAAAAATTGCTTTATTATTATTATTTTTTTTTTTTTTTTTTTTTTTTTTTTTTTATGTTTATAAGATCTATTATTGGAACATAGCTCAATAGTATTTATTTTCAATTTCCTAATCACGAAATCAAAGTCACAGTTATTATGGAATAAAAATTTAAAACAAAAGAATTAATTGTCTTATTACTTTCAAATATATAGATATTGATCTTACAGAATCCTGAAATTTCATTTAAAAGACTTTAAACGCCTAAATTTAAAAATTCAAAATAAAATAAATTAATCTAAATGCTTTTAAAGTTGAAACGGGAAGATTTCAAAATATATGAAAATTGGCATTTGTGTTTTGAACATTTTGGTGCGGCAGATATTAAAAACAATATTTTTATGATGAGCTGAACCTGAGCTTAAGAGAGGGCGGATCCAGCTATTTAGCACGAGTGATATCACCTGACTAAAACCAGAATAAACAACATTTTAATTTATTCCGGCGTATTTTTAGCCCACTGTTATTCTTTTTTTTTTTTTTTTTTTTTTTTTCTTTTTTTTCAAATTTCAACACTAGCTACAGTACGCTTACGTCCTATTTACATTAAGCCTTGATATGGAAGCTATGTTGCTGTTTTTCGATGCTGCGAAATTTACAAAATATATTTGTGTTAATATACTATACAGATAGAAGAATAATTATATGATATCAACAAATCTTCTTTAATCAATATGTTTATATACATTACTGTATGGAAATGTTTATATATGAATATTGTATTTATTTTTAATGAGAGATATAAACACAAAATACTAAAAAAAAAAAGAAGAAAATGTGTTATAATTTTTTATAAATCAAGCAAAATATATATGCATACTTGCCAACCTAACCCGTAACATTGTTAGTTCCCGCCCCTGTGTGTACACAATTTAATTTTTAGAGTAATTAACTTCAAATACATTTACGATTAACTCATTGAGTTCTTATGGAAATCCCATTCAGGCCACACGTGCTGCTTAGAAGTGTGTTATGTTTATCGAGTTTCAATAAACCCCATTAGGCCATAACGATATAATCCTATAAAAATCCTATTAAAAAAAAAAAAAAAAAAAAAAACACGAAGTAAATTTTAAATAAATTGTCAGTAATTACTTAAAACTATGTAAGTTCTGTAGTTTTATATCATATTTTACACTGCCGGCTGACTTAGCTTAAATGGAAAGATCAGTGTCAGCCACCGATGGCTGACACGGCTCTAAAAAGACTGATGTGAAAAAAATGTACGGAAAGGGGCGGGACCAGTAATCTTCCGGGATAGGTTGACAAGAATATATATACATAGAGCAATGCCAGAAAATGTTCTTTATTTTTCATGAACCAGATGAATGGTACTTTTTTTCTGAATAGTCTATGTATTAAATATAATGCTGCTTTAAATACCCTTTAAATGAAAAGTTTTATTACATAAAGTAATTTTCTGGCACTCTACAGCTCCCAAATGACACACAATACAAAACCCCGACTTTTCCAGTGTTTAAAGGGTATTAACGTTTAATATGCTTTATATTCGTTTTGATCTTTCCTTCTCCTCCTTATCTTCTTCTTTTTTCCTTAAAAAAAAGAGTTATGTAACATTTTGACCTTTTCAAGTGAAGATTTTGATTAAGGGTAGTCAGCCTTTCTACACCCACCATCCACTTCGGTATCTGTGTTAAAGTGTAGAATTTTAGAACATCCCATTAAGTAGTAGGATTTATTATTTTGCATATTAATTTGTTACACATTATAGAATATAAAAGCAAAAGAATATCGTGGAGATTTATGTAAAAGTTTTTAATAATGTCATGAAAATAATAATAATAATAATTAATTAAAAAAATAAATAAATAAAAATAAAAAAATCTGTTTTAATATTTTTAAAAAGTCAATTAAAGAAAATGAAAGTACTGCAGTATCAGAACAAACTCCCATTGTCACTGTGAAACGGCCGTGGGTTGAGTGCCGCCGTTTCAGACAATTATACGGCAGCTTGAGTTAAAATAATTTTGAATTTTCAAACAAATTTAAAACCATTCATCTTTTTTTTTTTTCTTTTGATATATTTTTTAATATCTATTCAAGCTATTTAATTTTCTTCGTATGAAGTGAATTATCTGATGTTTAATCAATAGAAACCAATAACAATATTTTAATTCATAAACTAACTCAGAAAGTTCTGTGAATTAGTCATTTTTTTTTATTTTATAATTAACATTTCTGAAATTTTTTTCCGGTGTGAAACTTAATAAATAATGTATACTGGGTAATAGATCGTGTTTTATATTTTCTAAATGTATAGACGGACCCCTAATACATTTTCTCGTGTAACTCTATTTAAAATTAATTTAAGGTATATAAATAAGTATGTTTTTCGAACCGCCTTGATCTCAGAAATCTGAATATGAAGTCAAAAATAGGGGTTGCCATTGAAGAAAATGAAGTTAATGCCAGTTTTAATATGTAGACGACCCCTTAGGCAAAATTTAACTATACCGTTATAAACTAGACGTTATTACAAATCGATCGGTACTGTTTCTACGATAATTTACGGCGAAATTAGGTGGGGGGGTGGCGTTTTTTTTTTGGGTGACTGTACATAAATTAATACATAAATAAACCGAAAGTTTGTATTGGCGTTCATAGAGTTGTAGTTAAATATCGCTTAGTACCAATAAAATCAAGTTAAATCGAAAAAAAGTTGTGAAAATTCGTACAGATTTTAATAATTTCTCTCTCTCTCTTTTTTTAGCGTTTTACAACAAATAATACATCTAAGTGTAACACATCATAATGAAGTCTTCATACCAAAACAAAAATTATTACAACAGAAAAATAGTAATCAGTTTCAATTGTATCGCATTCCATTCCTAAAGTATCACTAAATATATTACTAAAAATTTACACAGCCTTCACGAAAATCGTTGTTTTTGCCATTATGTTCTCAGCATAGTGTATGTACACCAAAACCATTTTATTTATGCAATGACAGTCATTCTTCCAGTTCCATATTCTTCAGTCAGTTTATAAAAGTTTTCAGGAAATTGATTTTAAACATGTCACGTATAATGAACACGTTTTACACTCCATTTAGCTTCTTTAGTAATTTTCTTTTTATTTTAAATTGTAACAAAAAAAAAAAAAAAAAAATTATTCTCTCACTTTAACTGAAAAGGAAACTGTCAAACTGAAAAGGTTTCATGAATTAAGTACAAACCATGCAGGTAGTTCCATTTAAAACATGAAATAGAGGAGTAGACAAACGTTGCCTTCAATGGCGGTTTTTAAAGTGAAAACGGCGAAGTTTCTAGAATATACACAATAAAATTAATATGGCTTCGAGAAACAATTCTCTTTTCAAAGAAATTAAAAACCGGGAAAAGTCTGGAACATTTGATGCATAATTCACGGAAAAATTATTTCCTGTTAGGAAAGTCTACCTTAAGTTTAAGTTTTTACTTTCCTGATTGCACTTTTCTCGAATTAAACATAACGCACTTTGCATCCACAGTTTGCCAATTCTTTAATTTACGTTCGCAAGAAAATTCGCAGACTTCGAAATCTGAAGCGTCTCTCCAGACTTTGCACAACTTGTTGACAAAAATTACTACCGATGCGACAAACGAAAAAGATACGGTCACTCTGAAATTTTTGAGATACGCCTAGGTAATTAATGTTAAGCTTACTAAATTTTAGGTGTGTTCAAAGTAGTCTCCTCCAGCATGCATGCATTTCTGTAGGCGGATTTTCCAAAGATTAAATGCCTGTAACCATTCATTTCTTGGAATCGATGAAAAAAAAATGCATTTATAGCCTCATCAATCTCATCTTCTGAATGAAAACGACGCCCACGCAAGTTCTTTTTCAGATTTAAAAAAATAGACAAAAGTCACGCATAGCTAGATCAGGTGAATAGGGTGGATGTTTCAGCACCTCGATGCATTTTTGTTCAAGGAATTCAAATGTTGATCCTGCTGAATGAGAAGATGCATTGTCATAGTGGAGAATGAGTCAACTAAACATTCACTTCTTTAAGAATTTTTGGAAGACATTTAGTAGTGTACCAGTTTGCTGTGATTGTCATCTGTCCTTCCCGCTTGATAGATTTGATCAATTCTGTACTTCTAAAGAAAACAGCATACGTTACTTTTTTTATGGCCCGTTGTCTTTTCACCATTGTAGGTTTGGGATCATCTTCAAAGACCGACACTTTGCTTTTTCGGCGTGTTGGAACATCAAAAAATGTATGTACGTTTCATCACCAATTATTATTTTAGAAATAATGCATTGGCCACCATCATTAAGAAATTTAAGGGTTTCTTTGCTGATTTTGACACGCTTTTGTTTCTGATGCTCTGTTAAATTATGGGGAACCCAACAGCAAACTAATTTTTTCGTATGCAATTCTTCATAAATAATTTTATGTATTGCAGCGGATCCAGTGTTAAGTTCCTTCTGTATCATATGGTAGGTACAGCAATTGTCGTCGATTAACAGTTTTTGAATGGCAGACACATTATCCGGGATTACTGCTGACAAGGGCCTTCCTCCGTGTTTTTCATCCTGGAGAGAATGACGACCTTTGCGAAATTCTGTAAACCATCTGAATACAGTTGTACGAGATGGACTTTCATTTCCAAAAGCTAATTGTAGGCGTTGAACGCATTCTTCATTCTTCTTCCAATTTAAAATCATATAAAATCATAGCACGATAATGTTCACGCGTCAACTCCATTTTCTTCTCTGTCTAAAATTTGTTCTACGCTAAAACTACTTGCAAATGGTCAGTAAAAAATCGCTTGCGGGGTTAAAATAGTTCATATTTTCAAATCTAATCGATAATTTTTTTTCTACCGCTTATCGTCTGTGCGTATCTCAAAAACTTCAGAGTAACCCTCGTATATGTGTGCGTAACTATTTCTTGAAACTAAGGTCGGAAATTAAACTCCAGGTTCTATATTTTTCAACGGTTTAAAAATGACGTATCGAAAATATAAGATCACCGTTAGAATGTACAAAGAACTATCTGAATGACGACGTAATTATCTAAAAAAAATAAATATTAGATGCAAGATTGTGTAAAATATAAAAAACAAATTCTCACGTCTTACATCTTTCTTCTTTTTACTTTCCGAACACTATAGTGAGGAAAGTATTGTAATCATGTCAAAAATCCGAATTCGAGATTTTGATGTTTCTATACGTTTTGAGGTCCCCTGAGTCCGTTTTCACTATTTTTACGATGATGTATGTATGTATGTGTGTGTGTATGTGTGTATGTCTGTGAGTGAACACGCTAGCGTCTAAACGCTTTGTTCGATTAACCTGAAAGTTGGTACGCATATTGTAAGTCACCATAGTACGAACCCTATAGATTTTGGTGAATCTAGCACTTATAGTTTATTTACAGGGACACAAAGAAAAATTCTTTATCATTATGGCCTATGGGAGCAAAATCTTAAAAGTGCGATAGCATTTAAACGTCTTATTCAATTGAGCAAGAAATTTATACACATATTATAGGTCACAAATACTCAATCTGTATAGATTTTGGATAATCTAGCACTTATAGTTTTTTTACAGGGACACAAAGAAAAATTCTTTATCATTATGCCTATGGGGCCAAATTTTTAAAAGTGTGATAGCGTCTAAACGCCTTATTAATCTGAGCAAAAAATTTGTACACATGTTATAGATCACAGTTGAACTAACTGTATGGATTTTGGTGAATCTAGCACTTACAGTTTTTTTACAGGGACACAAAGAAAAATTATTTATCATTATGGCCTATGGGACTAAATTTTTAAAAGTACGATAACATCTAAACGCCTTATTGAATTGAGCTGAAAATTTATATGAGTATTATAAATCACTGTTGCACTAACTATAAGCATTTCGGTGAATCTAGCATTTATAGGTTTTTACAGGGACACAACGAAAAATTCTTTATCATTATGATCTATGGGCTCAAAGTTCAGTAGCGTTAAATAAAACATCGTGTAATAGATGGAGAAAAATACTCAAACACTCTATTATGGTTTTCTCTCTTTTGTTTGTTTAACAACTCCACTTTCTTTACTTTATCTACAAAACTGTTAATTACTCAATGTTCGGAAAGTCGAGTGGAGTCACTCCAGATTTTTTTGTTTCCAATGGAGTAGTTCGTACTTTCCAACGTCTAACAAGAAGAATGTGATCGTTTCGGATTGACTTAAAATTTTTCAAATGCTCAAATGCTTCCATTTGTGTTTTAAAGAAATTGATTTGTGTTTTAATATAGAAGATACGATTATAAGTACATGGTTAATGAGACAAAGAGTGAATATTCGATGAAATAATAAGCAGATATGAATGCGTTAAGGAGATACTTCACCTAATTTGATCGGCAGTCTAACCCCATATTGTTCTATGGAGAAATTTGATTGATAAATCACTCATTCCTTAATTCATTTTTTTTTTTTCTTCAGTGTTCATATTTAGTAAATTCACAATCGTTAATATGTTTCTCATTTTCTTCTTTTTTTTTCTTTTTAATATTTCGTTTTAAAACTAAGGCGAAAAATTAACTAAGAGCATTTTTTTCTTTTTCTTTTTTTACATTTTATAACTTCAAAATGAAGTATTAAAAATTTAAAAAGTCAATTTTGAAAAACTAGAATTATTTTAACAGTTGTGAATTTTCTAAATGTCAAAACGAAATTTGAAATAAATAAATACATTAAGTAAATATGAGTGATAAAAAAAAAAAAAAAATCTCCATAAAATAACTTAGGGTTAGACTGACGGTCAAATTAGGTGAAGTATCTCCTTAAGACAGAGACAGCAGACTGGGCAACTAGACAGGATATTTAACGCATATATCTTTCAGTTGATTTGAAATGAACACTTTAAATTCATCACTTTCAATTTTGTTCCTTTTCAGTGTCTCTCATCCCTGTTTTTTTAATCTCAATATATACGTTTGTGAGTTTAAGCTTATAATAACATCGAATGGCAAACCAATATGTACAATTATAGATCTTTTCATCATAAGAGTTTTAACAAAAAGCATCATTTCAGAAAAAAGGGCATTTGAAAATGGTTGATGGATTTGTTAATTGATTTATGATATTACTTTAAACTAAGCATAAATATATACATTATCTGATATCTAAACACTGTAAATGTGTTAAATTGTTGTGTATATATAATTATCAAACACGTTTTTCATTAGTCACTTAAAATAAATCAAAATACTGGAATTTCCATTTAATGCTTTGCAAATTTAATGTATTGAAGTTTATAAGTGTATGTAAGTGTATGTGACATATATTAAATGTATATGACACATATATTTATTAAATGTATGTGACATATTTCAATAATAGTATTTTATTCCTGCACTTTGAATTCCTTTCATTTTAACAACTTAAATTATTGTTAACGGACGTAATCTCAATTAATATCAGATCCCATTTTACAGAAAAATATCTTAGCAAAAGAGTCGTTTCATAATAATAATAAAATGCCAGATTATAATGTTTAACATAAAGCCTTTAACAAAGTCATATTTTTTATCAGTGTTTTAAAACAACAGAACTTTAAAATATTTCTTTATGGTGTTATAAAAACACAATTTCTTAAACACACACACACACAAAAAAAAAAAAAAAACATTTAACAGCAATAATATGATGATTTTGACAATAATTTTAATCTCTTAAATTCAATTTTTATTCCTTTAGTAGCTTAAATACTGCCTGTGACATGCCGCGCGTGCTAGGGCATCAGGACCCGAAGTGCATTATGGTCCGAAAAGCCATAACATATTTCACTGGAAAGCAATATCGTATATCTTTTTAAAGAGAATCGTTGTGCACAACAGATGTTCGAAAGTATAAAATTCGCGTGCCTCGAAACATAGTGTAAGTTCAATGAGGATCGTAAAATACAGATTTACGCTGGAATGTTTGTTTTTGTAAGATGTACTTTTCGTCGGAAGCGAACACAATTTTTTCTCTTCATCTTCCATCTGATGCAGTATTATCCAATTTCGTTCCAGGAACTGGTGATATAAAAAAATATATTCTACGCCATTTATTTTAAAGAGAAGGGTTTTTTTTTTTTTTTTTTTTTTTTTTTTCTTACATAGATTTACATTCACCTTCTGAAAGATCAACATTAAGGATTTATAGACCGATATCATAGATACAATGGCTTATATGATTACCATGACAAAGATAGATAGGTATTGGCCTAAAAATGTTTCACGAACTTGAAAATATAATACACTTTATGAATAAATCTCGGAAGTTTTCGATATGTAATACATGAAACAATACTATAGCTGCCAACCTTTTTTATTTTTAAATCAGATTTATCACAAGTAATCTGTCACATATATATTTTCGACGATTAAATAAAATTAGAAAAAAAAAAAAAAAAAAAAAAACTGAAAACATTACAAAAAATTTCCGGTGTGAAGTCTCCATTAAAAATGACGGAGACTTGGCACCTATGCAACCCTAACCAGCGTTGCCAGATCTGGCGGAATTTTTATTCAATAATCACCAATAATTTTTAATTGTAATCTTTGCCTAATCCTTTCGAAGACTGATAGTCTATTACGTATATCAAATAATACTTCTCAAAATTATTGGTGATTGTTGAATAAAAAAGCCACCAGACTGAACAATTTAATAAAAGAAATTACTACCTAAGTTAATGATCTGATCTTTCCCAAATTTTTTAATTATCATCTTTTTTTAATTAATTCTGTATGTCATTACGTAATAATTCCATTTTAAATTATCATTTGTAGATTTTCAGATTATATTTTTCCAATAGCTTCTATAACAAATTCATTCCGATTTTTTAGATTTTTAACATTAAATTAATTTTGATTTTTACTCTTGATTTTTAATTAATTTGAAAATATTGATAAATTATTTTTTGATTGATTGGTGGTTCATTCTTTTACACCTTTGGTTATCTGAAACATTTAAAAAAAAAAAAAAATAACCTGTTTTTAAACGGTACTATAAAAATATCCGCTAGAAATTTCATCTAGATTAGCAACAGTTCAATTTTGCGAAAATATGTATCAAATATTTAAATTTCGGAAAATAAAATTAGAGAAAAGTTTTTTCTTAAGCATTACATAAATAAAATACGTGTCAAATACGAATTTTGTAATTAAACACATAAGAAAAATATCATTGTAATCATAAGTGCATTTTTCATCTGATTTTGGCTCATGATTATTCTAATCTGAAACAATTAGGTGATTTTTAGCACTTATTTATTTATTTATTTTTATAAAGGTTTCAAAATGTCTATGAATCAACACAAACAAATTTTTCTTTTTATCTTACTCCCTGTATTTCTTTTGTGCGCTCCTGATTTTATACTGCACTCATCAATACCTTTTTTAGTTCATCTGGTTGGGGGACGTAATTGGCGTTTTTCGGCACGAAATAATTGACGCATGTTTTTGTTTTTGATAAGGTTTATTTATTAATGCTATTATTCCTCATCACTTAAAGGCCCTCTTCACTCACCGCCGCCGGAAGCCGAAACTAATGTTATTCTATGGGAAATTTTTCTTTACAAATAACTTATTAACTAATACATATTTTTAAATTCTGTTTTCACATTCTGAAAGTTCCCAGCTGTTAAATTGACGCACCTTTTCTAAAATATTATTTTTTAAATTTTTTATATTTTATTTTGAAGCTGCAAAATACGAATTTTCAATTTGTGAAATTTTTTCATTTTGCAATTTCGAAATAAAATATTAAAAACTAAAAAATTACATTTTTAAAAAAGGTCCGTCAATGTAACAGTTGGGAATTTTCTGAATGTGAAAACAGAATTTAAAAATGTGTATTAGTTAATAAGTTATTTGTTAAGAAAATTTCCCCATTGAATAACATTGGCTCGGGCTTCCGGCGACGGTGAGTGAAGAGGGCCGTTAACTGCAAAGGAAAGCATTATAGAAGGATAAAATGATTCAGTTAGTAAGGATGTTGTGATTCAACTCTTAGAGGCTTAACATTTAAAGACTTAAACAGTGATCTTGTGTTTATTTGCTTACAGAACAGTATTCAATGTTACACTACCTCGTTTTAAATGGCCAGACATATTGCATTTTAGATGTTTTTTCAAATGTCTAGAATAATACTTGGCAAATTATCTTGAAACTTCAGTAATATAAAAGGTGGATGATTCAGAAATCAACCAGTGTGAGTAAAAAATAAAAAAATAAATGCAAAATAAAAGTTTTATTATTAAATTACAATAAAAAGTCAGTAGTTCAGTGGGCATTATTAATGATTTAACACATGATAATGATAGTCAGTTACTTGTTTGCGCCTATGAGATAACATGTGATTTTCTATCGTTCACAGCACATAAGTTAATTTTCGATTTTCTTTAACACTTTACAACAAGGTTGTAAAGTGTTAAGGACTTAGGTTTGTCTGTCTGTCCTTGTTCTAACTCCCATAAATATTCATGGAATTTCTTGAAACTGATTTATGTTATCCAAGATCACTCACTATACGATGTACCCTATTGAAAATGGAGTAAATAGCACCACAGGTTTGTGTACAAGGACACCCGAAAATTTTCCAAAGCAGTGCGTCCTATGAGAGGTATTTTTTTATCCATATTATAATAACTTTAATTTACACAAATCTTAATGAAATTGAAATATGTTATTCAAGTTCTCTATCGCATGTTCCCTATTGAAAATAAAGTAAATACCACCACTGGTTTGCATAGAGGGACAACCAAAATTATTCCAAAACATTGCGTTCTATGAGAGGTATTTTTATAAACCATATTTTAATAACTTTACTTTGCACAAATATTAATTAAATTTAAATATGTTATTCCTAGGCCCAAACGAATGCTTTCTATTGATTGCAATGTGATTAGCGTTACAGGGTCACATAAAAACATTCTGTTATATTAAAGGTTGTTATGGAAATTTGCTAAAATTGTATATTCGTCTATATTTAAGCGTTTTAAACATTTTCTAACAATTTTTATCTGTAAATATGATTTGAATTAGTGCACCTATGTGTCCGACAGCCGTCTGTCTGTCCGTCTGCCCGTATCCAGCGTACGTAAATATTTTCAGAATTTCTTAAAATTGATATATGTTATTCAAGTTTACTATGGAATATTCCCTATGTAAAAGGAGTTAATAGACTCTATACAACTGGTTTGTGTACAGGGAGACCAAAAAAATGCCAGTGTCTTGCATTTTAGGAGAGATATTTTTATAAATCTTATTTAAATAACTTTCTACTGATAAAAAAAAGAAAAAATCAATATTTATTGTTAATATTCTAAATTAATATTTTGTATAGAATATGAAACGCTTAACCTTCAGGATTACACTAAAATATTCAGATACGTTAAGGGCTGAATTTCCGTTTGTGTAAAGAACATTTTTATCACTTTCCGTCAATTTTTAAGATTGATTACGAATTCATTTAGTCTATATACCTGCCTTTCCGCCCTTCTGTCTATTCGTTGTGTGATAATATAAGAAAAAAAATCTGGTGTGAAACAACCACACGACTTCCATTACCCACTATTACACATATTATATGCCTTTTTGAAAGATAATGTGATCAGAAAATATAAAAGTGACCTAAAGAAGTAGAAACATAAAAATTTTCCCGTAAGAGAAATTATAAAGAAATATAAAACGAAGCTTACATATAGCGAGGTAAAAAATAAGAGAAAAAAATGGTAGAGTTACTTTTTGAAACACAAATTTCCGAGATTTGACGATGACCTACCTAAGCAGGAAGACTGTTAATTTTCCTCTAATAACCACGTAGTACACGAGAAAAAAATGGATTTATATAACAATTTTCTAGAAAATCGTTAGAGCCGTTTTTGAGATACCAACTGTTACAAAAACTCAATTATTGACAGGAAAACAATAATTACATACAAAAGCATATTTAAAAGTGAGTTAAAATGGCGAGTTTGAAAAAAATCCGTACAACCGTTTTTAAAGGAACGCCTTTGCGAGGCCTGAAATTGAGCTATTTATACAGGACGCCTATCAATTTTCCTGAACTAACCAACTATATCATTCGAAAGTACATCTAATAGAGTGTTTATATAGCAAGTTTGAAGAAAATCGTTAGAGCCGTTTTTGAGATACGGACTTACGGTCCCACTTCCGGTTTCCGATGTCCCACTTCCGGTTTTTCAATTTTCACCAAAATTTGGAAATTTCATCTGTACACCAGACGTATTTCAATTCTAAAGTTTCGTAGCTCTATCTTTATTAGTTTCTGAGCTACAATAGCCAGAAGATTCTCCACATACATACACACACACACACACACACACATACATACACACTGACCAATTGCACAAAAACCACTTTTTTGGACTCAGGGGACCTTAAAACGTGTAAATCAGGGGAAAACCTGATATCGAATTTTCAGACCGAATACAATACTTCCATTACCTACGGTAGTAGGGTAATGGAAGTAAAAATATTGAAGTGTATATAACACAATGAGTACGTATACAGTTGGCATATAGTATGATAATGCATATAGTATGATTTTCCGTTCTTGTTTTTACTTACACTAATTACCTTCTGAACCATCCTTATACTTTTGCAAAAGTTTTATACCGAAGATAAAAAAGGGAACAATAACAATTCAGGGGCGGGGGAAAATGTTTGAGTCACACTGCAAAAATTAATGACTGAAACATATTTTAGCTCCAGCTCGTGATTATAAGGCTTCTTTTAACTATTTATATTAATTTGTATCTGAATATCATGTACATTCAGATATATATATATATATAGGTTTCTTTAAAAAATTTCAAAAAAAAATTTCTTACATGACCTATATAGTACTACTATAACTACAAATCTTTGAACTTTATCTAATTATTAAAATAATTTAAGCAATCAAAAATATAAAAGTACAAATTAATTAAAAAATAATTGTGAATAAATTTAAAAATTATGTCCAAATGTAAATAATTTACAACAGATACATGGTCTGCCCCGAAAGTAATGCGCCCATTTTTATTTTAAGAAATTTATTGAACCGATTCGTACACTTACTCAATATTCTTCGAAATACATCTCTCCTGCTTCAACACACTTGTTCCGACGCCATTTCTATGCTTTATATGCGTCCTGGCAGTCCATCACAGAGATGTCCTTTAGTAACCTCGTCGTAGCCGTCTTGATGTTCTACAGGGTCTCCAAATACTGTCCTTTGAGGAATTTTTTAATCTCCGGGAACGTTAGAAGTTGGACGGAGACAAATCAGGACTGTAAGGCGGCTAGGAAGCGTTGAGACGCTGGGAGCATTGTCATGGTGCAGCTTCCAGGAATTCTTGATCTCGCGCCTGACGCGGTTGACTCGTTGCTTTAGGCTTTTCAGTACTTAGACGTAGAATTTGGCGTTGACTGGTTGACCAGGTGGAACAAATTCAAAATGGACCACTCCCTTGGATTCGGAAAAAAAAAAAAAACAATGAGCATAGCTTTGACCTGCGATTTGCTCATTCTTGACTTTTTTGGGCGTGGGGACGACGGCGTGTGCCACTCTGCGCTTTGTCGTTTTGTTTCTGGGTCGTACAAGAAGGTAAAAGTTTCGTCATCACTTACCACATTGTCCAAAACAGTCGGATCGTCTTCACAATACTGCAACAAATCTGCTCGAGAGTTTGTTCCATCTTGATTTCGACCGAGCACCCACACAAGAGTGCACTGAAACCTGAAACAGGTACTGTGACTCTGCAGGAGCTCGGAGCCGACTGGCGCTAGTGGCGCTGTGTTCCCAAGACTCCACCCACCCATCCATGCAAGCGGCAACCCTGTGCGACGGGTAGTGGCGGCAGAAGAAAATGGGGCGCATTACTTTCGGGACAGACCTTGTACATTATGTACATTAAATAGTTAAGTGAATTTTAATGTGTTTTAAAATAGAACATCCCAATAAAAATTTTAATTTCAAGTCTATAAAAATACATAAATTCTGTAATTTTACATTCGTATTTCATACTTAGGATTTCGTATGTCATGAATAGCACTTTATAGAGTATATAATTTATACTTTGAATCAAAACACAAAAGAATTCAAAATGATTTCTTTTTTAATGTAAATATTATGTAAATGTGGAATTTAATTTAATTTAAATTTTATTGTATTTATTTCTGAAGATTTTCAAATTATTTTTCTTAAATGACATATTTAACTCTTTAATGATTGATATTTATTTACGTTCGGCCTTAAATGATAAATTCCAATAAAAAAAAAAAAAAAATACACTGCCTTCGTTCTTACATTTTTCTTCTGATGAAAGATTGCACTTATTTATCACTTTTTTCTACATATGAATCACTGATTGCAGAAACGAGACATGTCACAAAAGCCTAATTTTACAGGAGGCACAAAAAAACTGATTTTACAAATTTTGCGTGAATTTTAAATTCAGAACAAAATTGCACAACATTTTTATTGTTATATCCCTATCACAAATACCACATTTTAATGCAAATTCAATAATACATATGTCCATAGTGACCGCTTTTGCACTATGGACATGTGTCTCCTTTTTCCACTTAACACCTATTTTTTCTTCATGCGTTCCAGTAATTTTCAAAAATCATTACATTAAATCTATGTACTGCTTTATACAACATGGCATAAGTAGAAGAAACATAAAAAACACTAAATTACAGTGGCTGGAAAAATTCTTAATGAGTTAGCCATTCATAAAGTTCCATCCAAAAGGCGCGTAATTTCTCTTCCGGAATGAACTGTTTTAGACTTCTAAGGTCTTTCATTTTATTGATATTTTAGGATTTTTCTGAAGAATTTCGTGGACGGCATTTTGAGAAGATGGGAATCATGTTTTCTCAAACAAAAGTGATTAAGGAAGAGGATGAATCCAGCAATAAATTCAGACGTAAAAATAATACCGGGATTTTTGGAAAAACCTTCAAAATAATTATACGAAGAAATCAAACATTTTTCCTGTCTTTGATGGACAAGCTTCCTGGTTAAAGTGGCGTTGTACTGTTGACGTAATAAGTAGGAAACAACCTCTTATAATCAAGAACCATTGAAGAAATCACTATGATCACTCTGAATTTGCCAGCTACGTTTCAAGCATTTGCCACTATATTAATGCAGTCTAGTATACATCCTATCAATATTTTTTAATTTCCTCTTGATAAATCCAAATATTTGGTCACGAGGTAGGTAGGAATGACCTTTTACTGAAAAAAAAAAAAAAAAATTACTTTGATTATTTTTTAAATCTTGAGTTTCATTAATGCCACTATGGTCCGAATGAATACGTGGATTTGTACCTCCCCCTGCTGTTGTCACAAAAAAGATAGATTTCCTCAATTTGAGGAGTGGAACTTTGAAGTTCTTGCAAACTATATTACATCATCAGGATATTTTCTTGCAACTCCCTCATAAAAATCATAATTTGTCCTGAACGGGTATTTTAGTCAAATCAAAAAACACCATAAAGTCAAAACACAATCTTAAAACTTTGCAGCCCTCAGTTTTGGAAGAAACAACAGTTTCTTTAAAGATAGTTGTAAAACTTCTGGCTTCTTCTATTGTGTACAATTAGTTTGACCATAGAAATTCGTTTTACAGTTTCATTTAATGAGGGAAGCTTAGTTTGATTGTTTAGCTCCTCACACGTAGCACACGTATCCTGCGGAAATATTTTGAATCCCAATGAAAAGTTCTTACGGAAGTAGTCTCAGTCGAAGTGACACTTCGCTTTCTCTTGAAGATGTGGATATAGTTTCAAAAATAAATCCTGCATTTTTTTGGCTGTGAGGTTTGACGCTAGGTACTTCATGAACCTTGAAGAATATTGCGACTATTTTAAAGGGAAGGACAGAATATGCTCATGAATCGAATCACAGGCTTGAGAGTCATAGCATTCCCACTATACTATAGTCATACCTCTTAAATCCTTTAGTGATTCACCTTTTGTCAATAAGTTTGCAATTCGCTCACCTCGTTTCCTGTTAATATTACGAACATGAACATTCAAAAAAGCTGTTCTGCATGTTTGTAAGCGTTGTTGCTGAACAAGAGTATTACGTATTATTAGTTTGACTTTGGGTTTACGTTAGTCATTGGTTGTTGAACTTCTGGGGCGTCTCCTTTGGATAGAAGACTGTTCCATCAGCCAGAAAGAATGGCGTAAGAAAAAACCGAATGATCCGTCACTTTCATTTCATTGAGAACAGAAATAAGTCATGTGCAGGGCATGACTCTGTTCTGCCAGAAACTATCTTTGGGATAAAATTTTTCCTCCGTAAAGAGTTGAAGAATGAGTTTTCTTTTTATAGAAAATATGCGTCTATATGTAAAGAACATTTCCATGCTAACGTATTATGTAATATATATATATATATATATATATATATATATATATATATATTCTTTTAAGATATTGGTGTTAGTATAATAAAATGAGCGTAAAATTTTAGGAACGCTGTAAGGCCTGTGATGTACGAATTAATTAATGAACCAAACTTGATATATTTAGTTAGATTTTGACATAAATTTTTGTTGCTTACATTTTAGAATATCTCGTTCAACAGGCGGGGTTGTAACAAGATCTTTTAATAACTTTTAATATGTTAATACAGATCAAACTTTCGTTTAAATACACACACTGAGAATTATTTATAATTATTGTAAGATTAAATACACATATATTTATAATAATAATAGTCAACCAGGGGAAAAAATGTATATGTAAGAACATTGCTACCCCCATGCAGTGAGGAAATTTTTTTTCTCCCTCACTTTTCCGGGTTTGTAATTTTTCAATATGAACTTTTTTTCAAAAGAACTTCTTAAATCTTTTTAAACGAATGGTTGAATGATAGATCTGTGATAATTTGAAACAAAGATAACTTTATTTTTCATTATTGACAACGAAAAAAAAAAATCCTGAGAAGAAGAATTTTTTAAGATGTCGTCTGTTGGGCTCAAAGTTGGCTTTCTTTCGAAATCTTGTGCTACACTTCTTTGAGATGAAAATAGTTTACATTGATCATTAAAAATAACGTATTTGTTTATTTATTTATTTACTTATTTATTTTATTTTTTTTTCTAGTACGTGAATTTATATAAGAAAATGTGGAAAAAAAAGTTTTGTGACAGCTCCAACATACTAGTTTAGACCTTCTGTTGATTTATTCTGTATTTCGAAAAGATATTTTTTGTGAAAGACTTCATTGAAATACTCATTTATTCATTCAAAAAAAAAAAAAAACGTAAATTACGATGTATGTTCTGTTCCATTGCATAGAATTCCCATTATTTCCTGCATATTTAAAAACTTTAACGAAATCTATTAACTAAGCACGAACATTCAAAATTACCAATAAGAAAAACAATTTAAATCTCCTTTTCAAACATTTATTTCTATGTCAAATTCAATGTAGATTATTTTTTGAAAAATAAACAAAGCAACACGAAAACAATCGTCGATGAAAAAGAACAAAAAAATATTATCCCGCACAAAAAGTTTATACTGAGTTTTTTGGAGGGAGATGGGGCAGGGTAAATATCCCCAAGGAACACAAATAATGTGAAATTCAAAAAACACATTGCTTTCTTTTGTCTTTTGCTTAACTCTTCACTGAATTACGTGTTTATTTTTGCAATGAGTATTTGTTCTTTTGGGGATCCAGTTTGGAATACTCAGAAAGAAAACTAAGTTCAGAATTGATGAAAACAAATACGAGAAACTTCTAAGAAATTTTAAGATGATATATTCCTAGCAATGGTGAATTTCTAGTCTCAGAAATGGAAAAATTAAAATGGTAGATATCTTTGGCATGAAGGATTTTCTTGAATCGTTATTATTCTTACACAATAATAAAAAAATGAATAAAAAAATGAACAGTTTGTTTTACTTATAAACAAGTATGGAGATATGGAAGAAATCGTATATAAAAGCCAAAGTAAAGAAAAGCGCATGCATCTAAATTAAACATGAACTTATTCAAAGATTTGACAAAAAGGAAATATTATTCAGAGGAAAATGTGTATGAAACAACAACAATTGGAGTTGCGAAAAGAATAGAGCAGATATTCATTAATAACATTTGAAATTCCTGTTTCACTACGCATAATTATTTTCTTTTTTCCAGAAAAATAACATTTTAAAATTTCATAAAAAGTTCTCATTACATCTAAGCAAATTATATTCTGCTACTGTGCACCTAGCCACATAAAATTCTTATTGTCAGAACATTTTAGAGAAGATTGTAGCAACCTTTAAAGTAAAATAAATTATATTTTAAGAAAGAATTTTCATGAAAGAACAAAGTAAATGCAATAAATAACAATAAATACTTCAAAAAGTGTCAAAAATTGCAGCTGTTGAAATAAGGATATGTCTGTTTTGAATGTTTTTAGATCTACTTCATTAGAAAAAAAAATCTCTTATCTAGAACAAATGTTTTCACATAAAATGTAAAATCATTTAGAAATAATGCAGCTGGATCGAAATAGGACGATTATTTCCTAATGATTGCTTAAACCTCAAATATCAATGAACTCATTAAAAAAAAAAAAAAAAATCTATTGAAAGACATCAACATCAATCTACTACTATTTTGCAAGACGTTCTTTTGCTCTACTTGTTTAATTTTAAAAATTAGATACAAACTTCATGAGCTTCAAATGAATGTCTGTATTTCGTCCCTGATACAAAAAAAAAAAAAAAACACAATTGTCATCATTGTAAAATTCGCCTCACATATTATGTCTCTAAACTTATCTCCGTCTGCAGCATCTTGAAAACAATTTTTTGCAAAATATAATTTTCATCATCATCATGTCCAACACGGTTGAAGGCTACAAGCCTGTTCCAGCCTCAATCCATCTTTTACGTGGTCTTCCTTTATCTCTTCTCCCCTTGGCCTATATTTTAGAGCTGCCTTTGGTATACGGTCATTTGGCATTCGTTCCAAATGTTCTCTCCATTTATTTGTATAGTTTATTATAGTGTGTATTATTGGCTTAGTTTTTAGTTCCTTCCTGATGTCATCATTTCTTATTTTATTCATTATAGAACAACCTTTCACACTCCTTAGAAAATTTCATCTCTGAAGATTCTATTTCTCTTTCATCACTCTTTTTGAGCGTCTATGTCTCGCTTCCATATAGAAGAGTTGGTATCGCCATTGTCTTGAAAAATGTTATTCTGGTACCTTTTCTTGTATTTCTTAATGTTCTTATAGTCCCGCAGATGTATTGGAACTTATTTAGCTTGTTTTGTATATCATTGTTGTAATTATAAGATATGTCATATCCTAGATAATTAAAATGTGAAATATGTTCAATTGGTTTATTTTCTAAAATAATCTTTGTTCTAATAGGTTCTTTACCTTCAAAACCCATCACCTTCGTTTTACAATTTGAAATCTTTTAAGTTCTATTCACTTCCAATTTTGTCTAGAGTAAAAATTGCACGTTGCAAATTATCTTCATTGTCTTGAAACAGACATAAGTGGTCTGCAAATAGTATATTGTTAAACAAAATTTTTCCGAGACGTATTCCTGTTTTGATTTTGTTTTTCCAGATTCTGATGATATAGTCAATATAGATGTTAAATAGGTGTGGCGATAAACTGCATCCCTGTCGCACACCTTGATTTATTATTATTTTATCCGAAATTTTAAAACCTAGGTCTAAAACAATAGAAGTGCCTTTATATAGGCTCTTAATACTTTTAATGAGATGAGAAGGTATTCCATATACTCCATGATCTTCCACAATTTTCTTCGATCTATTCGGCTAAAGGCTTTTTCAAAATCTATAAAAGCAACATGAGTTTCTAAATTAAATTCACAGCGTTTTTCAAAGAGTTGTTTCAGGGTAATTTTAAGCCATAAAATATAGAATCATTCTATAGTAATATTTACAGCAAATTAAGTCAACTATTTTGATTATAATCGTATTAAACGCTGCATTTTGAAACTTAATTTCTGTCTTTTAAAATTATAGTACGTTCCGAAATCAGGAAAAGTATATTAAATTTTGATATAACACTTTATTGTTTTTGCCAAAATAAATATTTGTAAATACCATAATATTTTTTTCAACCTCAGAAAGTATTAGTTTAATTGTCAAAATGTTTCCTCTAAAACTCACATCTCTACCATTTTATATTTATGTATTTTCAAACTTAAAGATGTGAAGGCTAATTTTTAATACGTCATAAGCGCTAATTACGTTACAAACTGAAACTAAATGAAACTAATCAATAAAAAATCATGTGATCAACGTAACAAAAAGTAAAACACCCCATAAAATGTAATATTTTATTAGTCGGTATTTTTTTTTTCTTTTTTATAAATAAGAAGAAAGTATTGGATTCTAGAAAATGTTCGACCCCCAATATGCGACGGATTTATAAGTTTCGAGATGCCTTCACAATTTTTAGAAACTGTCTTTTCTGGGAGCTGTACGAACGTCTCGTTGGTACAAACTAGAGTCCGACGCGGGTCGGGTTTTACCCGACCCGAACCCGACAGATGAATTTTAAATCAACCCGAAACCCGACCCGAACCCGACCCGCAAGAGAGAAAATTCTGTAAACCCGACCCGCCGGTCGGGTCGTGTTCGGGTAAAATCGAGTTACTCGCCCCGATGCAGGACTCTAGTACAAACCAATAAACGGAATCAAAATATACTTGATATTTAGTTGGATCTTAACTTAAATTAGTGCTAATTGCATTTTAGTATATGTGTCTAAACAGGTGGCACAGTCATTCCACTCTTTTTGTAATTTTAATAGTATGTGACAAAATTTTATAAAGAAATTCCGCACATCTTTCCGAAAAAATACAATTCTCCACACAAAATACGAAAAAAAAAAAAAAATTATATGAACATAGCGAGATATCCCGATCGCTACGTATAATAATACCTCGCTATGTATAATATTATTACATTATTCTTTCCTTTTTTATAAAATTTTTTAAGTTTTAACGAATTTTGGCTCACCTGGTAGATAACTTTGGCTCACCCGGTGGAAAATGTGAAAAAGGCACCGTTATATATAATTATTGAATTTAAATTGCTCTTCTATGACTCGTAATCAGTAACCTAAATCTTATTCTAATTTTACTGAAATCTAATAAAACATTAGTTCTCCATCATTCGATAGGTATGGGGAATTAAGATAATTGTGAAAATATTCGACCTCGGATTTTTGAATGTTTTACACGTTTTAAAACGTGAGAAATCTGAAAATCCCAAAATCAATATGGTATTCGTCTGTAAGGTTTCAGTGCGTTAGTACGTAGTGCGAGTCTGTTAATCTATGTATAGATATCTCAAGAACAAACGATCGCAAAGAGTTCAGAAAGGTGTTTAAATATTACTTACTAGCAGGCTACGCCCGCTTCGCTGGTCACTATATTTAAATGAATTTTCGAAAGAATTGAATTAATATTTATTTTTACACCATATTATAGAAAAAAACTAAAAAAAAAGAAAAGAAAAGAAACTGAAATTGCTCCAAACCTTGCTTCGGGTACCCGCTGTCTACGGCAGCTCTTTTCCCGCCCACACAGCATCAGGTCTAGGTTTCCCATGCCCGCAGAAAGATATTTTCCGGGCACTTTAATCTGGATATTTATCGACGACAGGGGGGATCTGCTACGATTTAAGAACTACGATTTTAAAGATGACTGTATCTCAGCATCTATTAAATATTTTAGTTTTGAACCATGTATTTTATAGCCCATGCTATTTACACTATATTACGATTTAATTCCGACCAATATAATAATAATAATAATAATAATAATAAAAAGTAGATTAAAAAATAAATATAATGTATAAACAAATAAATTTTAATCAACGTATATACTACCATTTTTCCCGATAAATACTGTAAATAAATAAAAATAATTAATAAATAAAAGTTTTTTCTTTTAAAGGAATTAATTAAAAAAGGAAAAATAAGAAGTTGTTATACTATAAAAAATTAAACATAACTGTTATAAATACGTTTTTACATTCAAAAGTAATTATACTTAATTTTTCCTGCTGCATTACGATTTTATTTTCAATAAATATACCAAATAAAAAAATAAAAAATCGCCTTCAAGTGAATATATTAAATAAAAATAAGTTGCGTAATAGCTGTTGCTAAGATACGCAGACGATTGAAGAAAAAGAATAAATCTA
This sequence comes from Salticus scenicus, assembly GCA_963930645.1. NCBI lineage: Eukaryota > Metazoa > Arthropoda > Arachnida > Araneae > Salticidae > Salticus > Salticus scenicus. Next base: position 217,057,532 of record OZ005654.1, on the reverse strand, counting down.
TGAAAAATGAAGGATTAAAGCCAATATTTAAAATCGAAAAAACATTAATTTAAAAAATTCAAATTCGAAATTCGAGAAAATCTCGATGAGGTGCACACCTGCAGAGTCCCAGGTACCTATATGCGAAATTTGGAAGCTCTGCGATCAGTAGTGTGAGCGCCAGAGCGCAGATACACACACAGACACACAGATACACAGACACACTCACACACACAGACACTTCTCTTTATTTATATAGATTACATTTTCAAGAATCTCATTGATTTTCAACATTCTAAATTAAAATCTTTGTAAGTTATTCGAAATTTACGATTTTCTAAACGTGGAAGAATATGGATAAATTTCAGTTAAACGTGCATTAAAAGGAAAATTTTTCTCGTAAAGATATCAGATCAGCTTTTAAATATAAATTATGATGCTGGCATGAAGATAAGTAACAATGAAAATTCAATTTTGAAAATATTGTAGGTTATCTGGAATTTACGAATTTCTTAAACTGGCAAAATAGGGCAAAAATTTCCATAAACATCCTTTTTGAGAGATATATTCTCATCGTAAAGATGTCAGACTACATTATAAATATCGCATAGATAGGATACTGCCATGAACACCATTAACTATAAATTTTCTAGTTTAAAAAATTCGCAAGTTATACAAAATTTACGATTTTTTTTAACATGGCAGAATTGAGCAAAATTTCGCATAAACGTCTATTTTGAAGGATATTTTCATCGTAAATATTTCAGACCACTTTTAAATAATATTTATGATACTATCTTGAACATAATTAAATACAGATATTCTTATTTGAAAATTTCGTATGTTATTCGAAATTTAAGATTTCCGTAATATAAGGCAATATTTCATATAAACTTGCATTATGAGAATAATTGCATCGAAAGCAGTATGGATTTGCATGAAAACTGAAATATAAAACCAACCCCTATAAAACCAATAACAAATTAAGATAAGGTAAATGCATCGAACGAAACGGTGAGTAACCTATTAGGTGGGGTATTTCAGTCTGTCACCGTGTTATACGAACGGTCAATTCCATTTCTCTTAACATGAATATCGCATGCCCTGTAATAAAAATTTATTTGAACAAATATATGATAGGCAACTGAGCAGAGGCCACCTATGCTAACTGTTTTATTATTATTATTATTATGAGCCTTGCTTCTACTTTTAATATTGAACAATATTATTATTTTATGATGCAACTATGTGTAAGTATTGCAATTGAATTATTTTACTTTTATATGCGTAGTTTTCATACCGTTCTGATCATACATAAAGATAGAATTGATAATTAAATTTTTAAAACAAAACTGTTAAAAATTCAGGTCTTACCTATTCTTCTTTCTCTTTATATAATTACGTTTAATTGTCGTTTATTTAACAAAAACCTTTCGCAAACTCCCAGGCTTTTTTCTGACGCTAGAGGCTCTAAGAATGTCAGCATTAACTGTAACTGCACCTGCGTCTGTTGCTAAATTTCCGTGAAATCTTTTAGGTAGACAACTAAAGCTTTAAAAAAAAAAAAAAAAAAAAAAAAAAAAACAGAAAAGAAAAGAAAGTCTTAAATCACATGAGAGAAAGAAATAATTTTTATAAGACGATTATAATTACGCAACAATTGTTAATTTAATTTCCAAAATGTTTTGTACATTTTATAAATATATATTTGAGCAATCTCCCAGTATCTTTTCTCTACTCAATGTACATAAAAATATTTGTGATTTATCTGTTATATATATTTTTCCGCCTGGTGACGGGCTCATTTAGTAGCCGAATAGGCCTCTCTGGCCTTCAGATGTCAAGTGCCAGATTCGATTACATGCATCCATCGTTTAGCCATGCATGATCGAAGTGGTTTGGAATCAACTTTAAACTGTAATTCTTAATCTAATGAGCCTTAATATGCAAAACAAAGACAGTGGACCCCAAACTCAAACTTGTTCGTCGATAGATTTTTATTTCAACGTACTGATTGTCATAAAATTTGTAGTGAAGATGAATGTAACAGAAAACTGATAGTACTTTTAAAAATTAATAATAATAATAATAATTTTTCTCTATCAAAGTGTTATAATTTTTGGAATGTAATACTTATTGAGTTTTGATTCAAAAGCGTCCGACCTTCAATGTTTTTTTGTTGTATGGTATTTATAAAAATTCACAAGTTTTTAATAATTCAAATGGACAGGCATGTAAATTGGATTTTAAATAACTAGTATAAATATCAATGAATTTTATTTATTTATTTATTTTATTTTATTTTATTTTATTTTTATTTTTCAGGATAGTGCATTGCTATTCACGATCATTCGCAAGTGAATTAACGGGTCCGTGCCCTTAGCGGAAATCTATAAACCCGTGTCCTTAGCGGATATGTTATCCGCCCCTCGGTGGCGTACTTTTAGCATACGTGACTTTAGCGGAAATATATAATAACTTTTAAAATAAATTAATAAATAAAAAAAATGAACTCTCAATTTTCCTCCACACTTTACCCACATTTAGTACTGGCTATATTTTGCTTCAGGAGTAACCTGTCGCAAAAATAGGTATATGTACTGTAGAATATCCGTTATTTAATGGAACGGTGATCTATAACCATAAAGTTTAATGAATCACAGTACTCCATACGAAAACGTACATTACTGACCTTTTATGATTTTATTTAAGTTTTTGAAAATATAATTAAGCATTACACTTTTTAAAACTAAAACAAAAACGAAAAATCATGAGGTACACATTGATTATCAACACTTTCCAACTGTACGTACTTGTTGTATCGTGCTAAAAATGCTTTTAAAAAATGCTGCTCTTAATTTCTTATTTGCACCCCTTAACGTATCGAAACATTTTTGCGTAGCCCTGGAGGTTGAGCATATTATAGTTTATACAAAACATTTTCTTAGCATCTAAACGATAAATGCGAAATTCTTTATGATTTTTTGATGAAGTTATTTAAATGTGATTTATAAAAATGTCTCCCCTAAAGCGCAATGCATTGGCATTTTTTGGATGTCCACAAACCAGTGGCATAGGTTCTATTAGAACATTTTAAGTAGGGAATATTCAATAATGTGTTTGAACAACACATATCTTTAAAAAAATAATAAATAAAATAAAATAAAAACTAGTATGTTGTGGCCACCACAAGACTTTCTTCTGCCTTTTCCTATACAAATTCAATCTGTGCAAATAATTAATTTTCATCTTAGAGAAAACTAACACTAAATATCCAAAGAAAGGCAGTTTTATTGTCTATAAATGACATCTTAAAAAATGCATTTTTCTAATAGTTATCTCACATATCAAGTTTCGTACAGTTATATGCCATAGAAGTTCCGATATAGCTTTCCCGTTATCGAGGAAATTTGCAGTATAGCAACGCCACATATTGGCCGATAAGCATCCAAATTGAATTAGCATAATGTCTCATAATGGTCTTCACATATATCATGATTTGTTTGATTATACGCAATAGAACCTGAGATATAGCCTCCCCTTAAATTGCGGAAATCGCTGTGTAGCAGCGCCACCTGTGGTGCGGTTGACACCAAAAGTTGACAGATACTCATTTGGTTAAGGTGAATAAACATATAAATTTATGTATGATTCTGTTCAGTAGTTCCTGAGGTATAGTTTTCACTTAAATTTCAGAAATCGCTGTACAGCAGCGCCACCTGTTCGCCGATAAAGAATTCAAACTGAATCAGCATAATATCTCATAATGGCCTTCACACATGTCAAGTTTTGTTTAATTATAGGCAATAGAACCTGAGATATAGCTTCCTCTTAAATTGTGGAAATCGCTGTATAGCAGCACCACTTGTTAAGCAGTTGGTATCAAAAGTTGATAGGCACTAATTTAGCTCAAGGTGCATCTGCATGTAAATTTATATGCAATTCTGAGCAGTAGTTCCGGAGATACAGTTGCCACAAAATTTTCGTCACACACACACACAGACAGACATTTTCTAAAAATAGTCAAATCGTGTTCTAAACCTCTCAAAACGTGTAAATCCGTCGAAAACCGGAAGTTGTAAATTTTTACGAATTTAGTATTTTCTTCTATTGAATATAGAAGCAAGTAAAATTAAAAAATTCTTAAAATATTTACAGACGGTGGAGGCGGACAAACGGACAGTAGACTAGACAAATACACTAATTCAAATTATATTCACATTTAAAACAGAATAAACGTTTAATGTAAACGAAAATGCAATTCAGCAAATTTCCAATAATAACCCTCAGTGTAACTGAATATTTTTGTGTGACTCTGTAAATCTAATGCTAATCATACTACATTCTACAGAAAGCATTCTTTTGTGCATTTAATAACATATTTCAATTTCATTAAAATTTGTGCAAAGTTATTAAAATTTGGTTTATAGAAATACCTCTCATAGAACGAAATTCTTTGGAATACTTTCGACTATCCTTGTACATAAAACAATAACAATATTTACTCCATTTTTCACAGAGAACCCGCACACCTTCTTATTTCCACTAAGGGCACGGCTTCTTCTATTCCTCCTTCTTCCCTTTCACCCCATGCCGCTAAGGGCACGTTCCGCTAAGGGCACGTCACCGAATTAACTGCAATTCATGTTTTCGCCTTCTCCCTTTCTTCTACCCATACATCAAGTAGAAATAATGGAGGTTTAATTGATTATATCTTTATTTGGTTTAACAGACAATAAATAAATAAATAAATAAAGATGTAAATACAGATAAATAGATAGGTAGGTAGAAAGATAGATAGAGTGTTTGTATTGGAGAAAGGCTTTCTCTAAGCAGAATAAACAGTTAAAAATTGTAATTGTTTTCACTCACAATGATTTATCACAGATTAATTATTTATCTAAAATAAATAAATAAATAAAAACACCTAAAAAGATTTAAAATTCAAATAATAAAAATTATATTTAGAAATTGTAAAGTTACTAAAAATAATACTCAACTATAAGAATAATTAATACTTCGTAAAAATTCAAATTCAAATTTTTGTGGATTATAGCTGTTAATATATTTCATATGTTATAATATTTGATATTATTTTAGTTTAAAGGAATCTTTTTTTTTTTTTTTCTTAACATATAAATACATTAAAAAAAAAAAAAGCACCCTGAAAAAAGTGACTGTTTTTGTTGAAAGTGAGTACGTGTACAGCTCATTTACAGACAATGAAATGCTAAAAACTTCAAGGCCATGAGACCCATCAATGGCTAACAATTGCACATTGAATATTCAAACAAGGAGTTCGAGAAATAGCCCCAATACGTCTCGGTAAAGAGTGATTTAAAAAAAAAAAAAAACCTCTGTCATCCTGTTGTGCATTGTGTCAGGCATTTGTCAAATTTTGCTACATATCTGTGACATTTTTGGATGTCTGAATCCTGCAGCCTACCACGTACTAGGCATTTTTGATTGACGGAAGGTTTGGTGACCCTGCTGACCAAGGAAGTGTATTAACCACACGGATACATTCATAGATATGCGAGCTCTATGGGACCTACCTATGGGACATTACCTTTTCGTAATTAGTCCCAGCATGATGTGCCATGAAAGGTAATGTCACCGGCTGCAGGATGAAATCAACGCACCATTGCGCTGTCACAGTTGCACGCAGGATGACTAGAAACTACCTAGAAGATAGCATCCACACCATCACATAAGGGGTATAGGCTGTATGCATCTGTAAAACAAAGGCTGATTGAGACAGCTGGCCCTGGAAGCTCATTACACGGATGCGATGGTCTTTTGCTGCAAGAAAAAAGCTAAATTCATCGTTGAACACTATGCGCTGTCAGTCTGATGGGAATCATGATGACCGGCTTCGACAACATTGCAGACGACTGCCCCAGTGCTGGAACGAAGGAAACAGAAGTCTTAAAAGCTGATGTGAGCATAACTCTTGCGAAACAAGCGCCTTGAGATAAAGGAAGGATAAAAAGATTATATGGAAGAAGGTGTAGCACATCGGATAGCGAACATGATAACTTAAGACCAGTTCAGACCAGTCGAATAGTCATCCGATCTTATCTCGCATTTGTACATCCTGGCCTTCCAGAGGCTTCATTTCGCCGATAAGTTCCTTGCAGCAACCTTTGCTGGCAGCACCTCTGCACAGCCGTGTCTTGATTTTAACATGTTTACTCTACACATGACATCAGTATCTTTGGCTTGCTTCTAATCCATGTGCTTCGCTTTTTGTCTCTTCGGGTGAATCCTAACGTGCTTCCCTTCATACTTCTTGGGGATGTTTGAAGCTTTTGTATAGTTTTATTACACATTAATGTCCATGTTTCTGAAGCATAAGTTAATACAGCAAAATACGCTGATCAAAAGTTTTGTTTTTTTTTCAAACAAATTGAATATATATATATATTGAATGATTAAAATTAAATAAAAAGCGTTTGGATTTTTCCTATGCAAAATCTACTGGCAGGTAAATACGTAATCTCCTGAGTCTGAGTTTGTGGTTTGATTTTTTAGTTTAGAAGTATAAATAGGTGGTAATTTTCCTGTTGGACAAAAAATGACGCTGGAGTACCAGATTCTGCCTAAAACTAAACCGAACGTATTTGAATTTTTTTGTTTCTGAGCTCTCTTCCACGAGTAAAAATTTAGTATATTGTGCAAGATTCGTCACACTGATAAATTAAAAATATCCCAAATTCACTAGTTTCGAGATATTGCAAGCGCGCAGTAACTGCTATTAGTTTTTGCTTCTTCAACGAATAATGCAGCATCTTCATTACAAACGAGTGGCTTACAAATTTGTCCACGCTTCAGTGTAAATGTTCCAATCTCTTCGAATAAATGCATAGTTATTCGCCAAAGATTTATAAAAGTAATTAAGTTTCGACGTAAAGTTTTTACCAATCGTAAAATCTTGACAGAAGCATTATTATTTTACTGATCACAGAATTCGGAGAATTACGCCCAACCTTATTGGGGTTAAGGTTAAGTTAGTTTTGCGTTGTAATAGATGTACGCAATAGGCAATTTGGTGGCGATCTTGGATTTCCCCTTAGGAGTGGTTCAAAAACATGTAGGCACAATTCTGATACTCCACGGACGGGATGGCTTCTCCATTTCAGTAACCCCTAAAGGTATTATTTTATCGAACATAGTAATGTCATGGAAGATAGGAATGTTACGTCCAATCAACCCTTCCTAAAGTCATTCTTATAGGAAGTATTGATCGAACCCGTAATCCTTCAGTTATGAATCCGACGCTGTGTACCAATCAGGTTAACGTGGCCTCCTACCGGATCTAGCTTAATAAAGTGAATGTCATGATCACTTCGTCTACTAAACGAAAAATTCCTTTATGTAATCTTTATATAGGGAAAAAAAATCAAATATTTTAACTTTTATTCAAACACAACGTCATTGCCACAGCATCATTTTAACCTAATCGGCGAAAATATAAATTATTTATGAATTATTAATTTACTTATTATTTATTCAGAAATAAAAACCGCAGACTTGGAAAACTACGTCTTTAAAAATGTGGTTGGGATGAAGCCAGTGTTTTCTTTTTTTTTTTTTTTTTTTTTTTTTTTCCCGTATAGCAGGGGCTCAAATGCCTCCTCTTTAATTTTAATCACTCGATATAATTTTCTCTCCTTTTTAAACAGACTGTGTGTAATTATTCTGAGTAAATTAAACTTAACTTTGTAATTAACTCCTTAAGTATCAAAATTCATAAGTATATGCCATTAATGGTTGCATTTGAAATGCAGTTTAAGTCTTCGTATAAGCCTACATCGTGATTATAATTAAAGTTACGATTTCAAACGCTATAATTTTAAAACTACCCATCAGAGCGATTTGATATTTTACCAGAGCATTTGTGAGGCAATGAAATTTTGTTTGGAAAGAAAAAAAATAGTTCCAAAATGTGCCGTTAATTATTCGTAAAGTATTTGTTTCATGAAGCTCCTCTTTTTCTCTTTTCACTATGACTGTTTCCGCTGTAAACACGTATTCTTGTCTTTTTGCTGAAAAAATTGTAGTAAATCCTTGAAGTCTGTTGTTTCCTGCTATTCCATTGGCTAACAACATTCCTGTGTTTAATGAGTCCATTTAGGCGTTTCCCCTGACAGCACCATCTATAGGAACATGTTGGAAATTCTTTTTTCCTCCCCCAAACAAAATTTCTTTGCCTCACGATTACTCTGGTAAAATATCAAATCGCCTGATGGGTAGTTTTAAAATAATAGCGTTTTGAAATCGTAACTTTAATAATTATCACCCTGTACAATTCAATATTCTCATAAAATCGTATGTATAGTACAGTATAAGTTCACTATCATTAAATTTTATATGGTGGTTAAGAGGATAAATATTATAGTTTTCCTAAATGTCAGAGTCACAAAAATATATCTTAGCAAGCTGTTTATTATTATTATTACTATTATTATTATTATTTTATATATATATAATTAAAAAGAAAAAATTCCCTTTTTTTTTTTCACTACTACTTTTTAATGAACCCAAATAGCCCAATAATCAGCAAACAGTTATTTGAGTATGGATTTGACCATTTTTAGAAAATGTCTGTCTGTCCATCTGTCTGTATGTGTGACAAACTTTTTGTGGCGACTGTATCTCAGGAACTACTGCTCAGAATTGTATATTAATTTATATGTATATGCATATTGACCTATATTAGTGCCTATCAACTTTTGGTGTCAACCATTCAACAGGTGGCACTGCTATACAGCGATTTCCGCAACTTAGGGGGAGGCAATATCTCGGGTTCTATTGCGTATAATCAAACAAAACTTGATATATGAGAAGGCCGTTATGAGACATTAGGTTGATTCAATCTGAATGATTATTGGCCAACAAGTGGCTTTGCTATACAGTGATTTTTGCTATTTAAGGGAAGGCTATATCTCAGGAACTACTGCACAGAATTGCATATAAATTTATATGTAGATGCACCTTGAAATAAATTAGTGTCTTTCAATTTTTTAGTATCAATCGCTCAACGGGTGACGCTGCTACACAGTGATTTTGGTAATTTAAGGGAAGGCTATATCTCTGGTTCTATTGGGTATCATGAAACAAAACTTGATATGTGAAAAGGCCATTATGAGACATTATGCTGTTTCTACTTGGGTGGTTATCGGACAATAAGTGGGGCTGCTATACCACAAATTTCCTTCGCTATATCTCAACTTCTATGGCATATAACTGTATAAAACCTGATATGTGAGATAACCATTATAAAAACGCATTTTTCAATATGTTATTTACAGACAATAAAACTGTCTTTCTTTGAATATTAGAGTATTAGTTTTATAAAAAATGAACATCATTTGCATTCATCATGTTACATAGTTTTAATAAATTATTTGCTCTTATTGAATTTTTATGGGAAAATATAGAAGAAGTTCTTCTGGTGGCCACAAAATACTACTTTTTGATCAGTATAATAACGTTCCGCAACATGAGAGTCACTTTAACTTATTAAAAAAAAAAAAAAAAAAAAAAGCCTGCAATTTTCCCACATTTTCTTAAATTATTCAACAATGAGCCAATTATGTGTTTTATTTAGGAAGTGCGAGTTATGTTATTTCAGATAAATCTGTTCCAGTACTAACATTTTTATGCTCTAACTCCATTTTCCAATTTCAGTACTTCAAATAAAAAAAAAATTCCTAGTAGTTTTTTTTTTTTTTTTTTTTTTTTTTTTTCTTTAATGATTCTGTTATTTTAATGTTCTGTTACTGGGTAAAAAGTAATTATTATATTAATCAAATAAAACATTTCATAAAGATTAATGAAGAATAAATAAAATTAATTGTAACAAAAATAAAAAATGGGGTAATCTAATTTATTGTTACTGAGAAGGTGAATAAATCGATGTTAGTCGACGCTACAGGGAGTATCGATATATCGAAAATGCTGTTAAATTGTCGAAGATTAATAATTTCTAACCGTGAATCCTCAATATTTCTATCGGATTTAAGGCAAAATAATTAAAGCGTAGATTTTTATAATAGCTTCATTACAGTTAACGAGAGAATATATCGATTCTTTAGCCTGTAAACACTGGAGAATTGGCAAGAGGAGAAAATAATGAATTGGAAATTTTCTTCTCTTTTTCTTTCATTTCCTCCGTTAAAAATTAGTACAAAAAAATTGTTCATTTTTTCGAAAACAAGGGGGTAAAACTTTAAATTTTTAAAAATAATAATCAAAATTTTTAGTATTTATTATTATTATTTGCTGTAATTTTTTTCATATTCATTTATTCATTTGTTTATTTTTATTTTTATATTATTTTTATTTTATTTATTTGTTTATTTATTTATTTATTGTCATTTTTTATTTTTATGTGCAGTAGTAGACATAAAAATATATTTTGAACGGGTGTAATATTTTATTGTGATACACCGTCTATTAAAGTGTACACAAGCTTAATTTATTTAATCAAGTTTATGTAAAAAAAAAATCGATTTGTGATGTAGAAATAGAACATTCAGGGAATGGTAATCTGCCCTCATTAAATAAGTGGCTTTCAAAATCTAAAATAGCCAATGAAAATGAATTAAAATACACATAACAGTTTACAGAAAACTATCAAACTAATAAAAATATCTCCGAGTACTGTTAGATAAAAAAGTACATTTGATTTCTCATTTTAAACCCTCTTTTAATATAAATTAGCGAAACTTTCTATAACATGGTATACAAGATTTTCGTAAAACTTACCAAAATAAATATTAAACGGAAACGCCGATGTTTTATTATTATTATAACTATAATTATTATCATTATTTAATTTATTTTACTTACAACCAAATGTAAGATAATTCTTATTTGTAGAATATCCTTTCATTTTAATTATCATTTTTACTTTACCCGACTACCGTAAGTAATGGAAGTACTGTAATCGGTCCGAAAATTCGATATCGAGTTTTTACCTTATTTACATGTTTTAAGGTCCCTGAGTCTAAAAAAGTAGCTTTTGGCAATAGGTCAGTGTGTGTGTGTATGTATGTATGTGGGGAATCTTCTGACTATCATATCTCCTAAATTAATAAAGATAGAACTACGAAACTTCATATTTGAGACCTGTCTGGTGTACAGATGAATTTTCTAAATTTTGGAGAAAATTAGAAAAACAGAAGTGGGACATCGGAAACCGGAAGTGGGACTGTAAGTCCGTATCTCAAAAGCGGCTCTAACAATTTTCTTCTAATTTACTATATAAACGATTAGATGTCCTTTCGATTGATATAGTTGGTTAGTTCAGGAAACTTGATAGGCATCCTGTATAAATAGCTTAATTTCAGGCCTCGCAAGTGCGTTCCTTTAAAAACGGCTGCACGGATTTGTTTCAAACTTGCCATATTGACTGTCTTTTAAATATCCTTTTGTATGTAATTATTGTTTTCCGATCAATAATTGAGTATGCCAAGTTTTGGCAAAAGTCGGTATCTCAAAAACGACTCTAATGATTTTCTTGAAAATTGTTACATAAATCCATTTTAGGTATCCTTTCTTATGTATTACGTGGTTATTAAAGGGAAATTAACAGTCATCCTGATTAGGTAAATCGGTTTTAGATGTCGAAAATTAATGTTTCGAAAAATAGCTGAACCGATTTTTTTTTCTTACTATTTTAAAATTCGCTCTGTAAATCTATTTTATGTATCTTTACATGTGTATAAACTTTCTGTTACTAGAAAAATTTTGGTGCCTAATTTGTTAGGTCAATTTTATGTCTTCTGATCATATTATCTCCAAAATATGCATATAATACATGTAATAGTAAGTAATGGAAGTCGAGTGGTTGTTTCACTCCAGATTTTTTATTATTATTACTTACTACACAAAGCATTCGCTTAGTTAAATCTTCAAAAATATTATTTTCTTCAATGTACAGTTTTAATTCATGATTTGTCAATTGTACGATAGACATTTTCTTGAAAATTTAAATAAAATAATAAATATTTTCGAATACTATTATTAAAGCTTTTGACAACAATAATAAAAGAAAAAAAATGTAGAGTGACTCTACTCAACATTCCGATCGTTAAGTAATTAACGATTGTATGTATAAATAAATTAAGAGAAGTCGATAAATAAATAAAAGTGAAAATTATAACGTTTGAGTATTTTTCTCCATATAATATATTGCTTAATTTTACGCTATTGCACTTCAAATAATTTAAGCCCGTAGATCATAATGATAAAAAAATTTTCGTTGTGTTCCTGTAAAATTCTACAAGTACTAGGATTCACCAAAATGTATACAGTTTGTGCAACAGTGACTTATAACAAGCGTATAAATTTTTTGCTGAATCGAATAAGGCATTTAGACGCTATCGTACTTTAAAAAATTTGGGCGCTTAGGGGATAATGATAAAGATGTTTTCATTGTTTCCCTGTAAAAATACTGTAAGTGATAAATTCATTAAAATCTATACAGTTCATACAACGATGACCTATAACGTGTGTATAAATTTTTAGCTCAATCGAATTCGTTTAGACGTTATTGCACTTTAAACATTTGGGCCCATAGGACATAAGGATAAAGAATTTTTCTTTGTGTCACTGTAAAACAACGTGTTCAAGAATGGTTGGAAGAGCATGACGATGAAGTTGAACATCTCGCCTGGCTCCCTCAGTCTCCGGACTTGAATATTATTGAACATTTATGGGAATATTTGGAGTCGAAACTTCGTGCCCAATTTCCACCTCCATCCGGACTTTCGGAATTAGAGACTGCTCTGCAGGAGGAATGGCTTAATATTCCTTTAAATATCGTCCATGACCTTTATGCATCTATTCCCTTCGCATTAAATCTGTACTTCAGTCAAAGGGTGGTCCAACAGATTTTCCATTATTTCACAGGTGTTCGTATTATTTTGTCCTCCATCTGTAAATATATATATATATATATATATATATATATATATATATATATATATATATTAACAATTGTCAATTCTTTAAAACGAGTCGTTGAGCAATAGGTATGTGATAATCTAAAACAAAGTTATCAACCTTTTCATTTTTAAACAAATAAATAAATAAAATAGAATTGAATCAGATGCCGTCTATAGGCACAAAATTGATTTTCTTTCCACATTTAGTGTCATACTTCTTTATACTTCTATGAGACAAAAAATCGAATGCATTCATCATGGAAAATAATTTTAATAAACATTTTATACAGAGTAAATTTGTATAGGAATATATCGAAGAAAATTTTAAAATGGCCACAATTTACTAGTTTACATTAAATATATAGAATATTTATTTATATATTAAATACACTTCAATGGGAAATATCTACATAAAAGGTCGTAAATCCGCAACCAATTTAAGAGTCCCATTTTTGCGCTTTTACCTATTTCCCTAATATTCGCGTAAAATCTATTTCGCAGCAGCATCTAAACAGACTAAACGATCGATTCTGTCACTGGAGAGAATTATCTCTCTCTAAAGCAAGCAGCTTAATTGGACAAGCGATTAAGAGTTTAACCTTTTTCGCCAAAATATATCCAAACCTCCTAATGACAATGAACTCTGATTACCCGAAAGGGAATCTCGTCTCGTTTTATCGCGCTCTTAAAATGTAACTTGATGAATGTGTTTTCAGAGTTTGCGAGAGTGAATACTCAATATAAAGAGGGAACTACTGTCATTTAAAATAACATATGTTCCTCAAAGTAATACATGCAACAAATAACTAAATGCTTTATCCGTTATTTGATCTTTAATTTGAAAGAAAGATATGTAGAGGTATGTAGAAAATATGTGAAAAGTTTCATTCATAATGAAGAATTTTAACATTTTACCAAATTAATATGCTGTGACTGTCACAAAACTTTATTCATTAACATTCTATATAACAGCGCCCCCTATCACTTTGCATAATAAAAAGAAGCACCACAGAACTGGCGTTTAAAAGTAATAAGTACAAAACTTTAAATAAACACCATAAAATGTAAGAACTCGGAATAAATATTTCAGGTAGAAAGAAAACAAGTGTTGCCGCTTTGTTTGCTTCACTCTTGCCTACTTTGTTCGCCTGAAAAAGGGTTGTGTTTTCTTTCGAACCAAAACAATTGTTGCATTTTATGGTATTTATTTAAAGTTCTGAACTTGTTATCACTTCACATGTTTACAAATTTAATGAACATAGCAAAAAACAAAACAAAATTCATACATGTAGTGTGGTTCGAATTTAACAAATAGGTGCTGATAGATAACTTACATACTACGAATCGGAAATTCGCAGTATGTAAGTAAAAGCAGCGTCACCTGCCAGCCGATATACATCTAATTTTAATCCGCATAGTTTCGCATAATGGTCATATCATATCTCAAGCTTGGTGAATTTATACACTATAAAAGCTCAAATAGCTTTCCTGCGAACGCGAAAAAAGTGCAAACTAGCCACCTATCGACCGATATGCTCTCAAATATAATCAGCACATTTTTCTCACGTCAAATTATGTGCATAAATACACGACAAAAGCTGAGATATACATGACAAAAGCCACGTTTTGTTTTCTTTTTATGTAGATTCAGAGTTGATTTGATATCGAGATTATAGAACGCTAAAATGGCATATGATATGATTGTAACATTTATAATTAATCTAAACTAAATTGTGTAATTATGTATATAATTTCATTAAATTATCGTGGTTTTTAATCGTTAAAAGTCATGAAGTAATTTTAGAAATCCAATAAAAAATAGAAAATTAAAATGAACTGCCCTGACAGAAGCATTTTAGGTAAGAAGTATCTTACTATTTTACCTATTCGTTTCTTTGATGCTACAAATGTAATGAGAAAAAAAAATTATTCGTGATTTGAAACAAACGAAATAAGTCTTATGAAGATAATTTAAACGAATAGATGTGATGTTATCTAAGGACGATATAAGGATGTTATCTATCCCTTCGCGATTTGCCGGTTTTCTTTCTCGGACACCGCTAAAAACTGCCAAATTAAAGTCAAAACATTAAGCTAAATTAGTAGAAAAAAAAACCTAAAAAAGAATAGTTAAATGGATTATAACAAACAGTGATAAATAAATAAATAAAAACACTTGGAAATATCGACCTCGAGGTGGACGAAAGATGGACAGCCATGATATATATTTGATGACCAACTACAGTTTTATTACATTCAAAAGGAATGTACAAACGTGAGAAAATTATTAGAATTATTGTGAATTTCTAGTTTTATGGTTTTGTTAGTTTTTTTTTTTTTTTTTTTTTTTTTTTTTACAAATCAAGAAAAAATAAACTCATTTGTTGATATAATTTATCTTTCATGCCTTAATCATAATTTAGAGAGTATAATTTAGTCATTTTAACACTTAGTACAGGAAAAATCTGGCAGCTGGGATGCCAGTATTTCTCCGTCAAAAATATAGGACAAAACTGTACTTTTAACAAAAAACCTGTTTGATTTAGAGGATTCCTGTGTAAAATATATGTCAGTGATACAATTTTACGGTTTTAAACTGTATATTTGAAGGAGAAATACTGGCACACCAGCTGCCAGATTTTCCCTGTACTTTTAACATTTTTTTTTTTTTTTTTTTTTTTTTTTTTTTGCAGTGTCATATTTTAGAAGTACTTATTACACTGTTAAAAAAATGCAGAAAAAATACAGAAATTCTCTGTAATTTCAGAAAAAAAGTCGTAAAATACGTTTTGTCTACGTAATTTTTCCGTAATTTACGCCTTTTTTTTCTGAAATTACAGAGAGTTTCTGTATTTTTTCTGCATTTTTTTAACAGTGTACTTCGGTTCATCTGTTAGTTTGTCCGCGTTTTCATATCCATAATAAATATTTTTAGTATTCCATAAAATCTTTTCTAAATACATTTATTTATTACATCATAAATACAAAATCTTTAATATTGTTCGATATAACTGGAAAGGAATGAAAATACATAACACAACTGAAAATACATCTTCAGTAATATTCGTTAATTAATTCGAACACTTTTGTATGGACCTGTAAATAAGCCATTAATATAAATTACACTACTTTCTAGATTAAACATCTTTTATTGATTCCGAAAAATATAGGTTGGTTTCGTATGCTTTGCGTGACATACAATTATAAGAAATGTGCTTACAAGAAATATTCCTCTTAGGCATAATGTATCTGAATTACTTTGCGAGTCCTTGTATACAAACTAGTTGCGCTATATGTATAAATTTCAATGGGAAGAATATTACATTATATCGTAATAACCTGACTAACATAAATAACTTTTATGGGCTTTTAAAAATATTTATGGATGTGAAAGAAATCGCAGACAGATTGACGGAAGAACCGAAGTGATAAACACTTTTAAAACTTATTAGAAAGTGTTCAAATAAAAAATTATCCTCTAAATTTTTCCTAACCTTTTAAGGCGTAAATTAAGAATACGCTGATTTAATACGGCTAATCGCCAGAATGTACGAAAAAAAATTGAGCAGAAAAGAAACATAATTTTTATCCAAAATTATAAAAGAAAAACTTTGTTGAATAATTCCGGTATGAATTTTTGGAGTTTGGTATTAACATTGCGTCTTTGGGATACTGAGCGTAAAGGGTTAAATTGTGAACTATAAAATACAGCATAAAATAATTTTTTTTGTTTTTAACTGTAGATTGCATAAAAAATAATAATGAGATAAAAAAAGAATTTTTATTTAAAATTCACAATTAGTTTAATAGTTTTAATATGTCTGTACAAGCAAGGTGTAATTATAAAGGAATTTGATTTAATTTTCTGTAATATTTTAAAAATATGCGTAAAAGAAAATAATAAAACCCTATTTCCATGCTTTAAAATAATTGCATTAAATGCAAATTTTATATTTTCATTTGTTCTCCTCTCTATACTGCTATTTAATATAACACTTACTAAATAAATGCTTCTTTTATATACTCATTTAAAAGGAAATATTACATAAACTAAACTCAGAAATTAATGAAAATTTGCAATTGCCCTTTTATCAATACAAATTTCTATTATTCACTCTAAAGCCTCATTTAAAAAAAGTTTTAATGCTGATAAACGATCTATATTTTCACACAAGCAAATTACTCTATCTAATGTAATCAGCTTAATTGTACAAAGATTTAAAAGTTTTACCTTTCTCGCCAAACTATATCAAAACTTCCAAATGTCAGTGAATTCGAATTACTTGATAGATAATGTCGCCTCATTCGTTTGCATTTTTATGCGGAAAATTACTAAATGTATTTATAATATTTTGATAAAGTAATGCTTAATACAGAGTGAAATCCTATTTTCTCAAAATATAAATTACAGTAACATACTAAGTACAAAACTTAGAATAAATACCATAAAATGCAATAAACTTGCAACAATTGTTTCGGATCGGAAGAACACATGACCCTTCGTCAGGCGGACAAAGTAGGCAAGAGTGCTGCAATCAAAGCGGCAACGGTGCGTGCTGCGCTGCCGCTCTGATTGCAGCACTCGTGCCTACTTTGTTCGCCTGACGAAGGGTCGTATGTTCTTTTGACTCGAAGCAATTGTTGCGATTTTATTGTATTTCATGGTGTTTGTTCATAGTTTTGTACTTATTACTTGAAACCGCCAGTTCTGTGGTGCTTTTTTATTACATATTAACATACTGCTTTACCAGTTAATTAAAATGTATTTTTATTGAATAGTTTCATTTGCAAAGAAAATTTTAAAACTATATGAACGTTAAAAATGCATGCATGCTTTAAAAATGCAAATATTTTTAGATATTTCAGGAAAAAAAATTATAACGAATTTCAGATATCATGGAATGAAAGATTCACTACAAGCAGGAATTTACCAAACAATTTGAGAAGAAAAATTCCGAGACACAATAAATACAACAGTACTATTATACAAAAAGAATTGTTCTATGTGTTAATACTTTTGGTGAAAAAGCTTTTATATACAAAAGAAAATAATGCAACAGATCTTCGTTTCTACGCCTGAAGTGTTTATCATAATATACTTTATGACCTGAGAATATGTTATTACACAAAAAAGGAATACTTTATGGTTATTTATGATATCATAATCCTTTTCCAGAATTTTCTGGAGAAGGCTCTTAAGAGATAAATAATAAAGAAGAAATTAAAAATTAAATGGAAAGGTAATAATGAATGATAATTTCCTTAACATGGAATAAGTTACGGACATGGAAAAATTATTAAAATAGTTGTGAATTTAAAAATTTTGTTTTAATTATTTATTTATTTATTTATTTTTTTTTTAATGCAAGCAATTGTTCAAGAAATATATATTCATTTGTTCATGTAAATTACTTTCCCTGACTTTTTCATACTTTTCATCAAAATTTAACAGAGATTATTACTGTAAGTCTGTCTGCGTTTTCATTTCAATAAATACTTCAGAATTGAATGAAACTGATATATGCCAATCGATATCTAGAGAGAGATTTATGTGGCAATTGTTTAAAAAATCGTTAGAGCCGTTTAAAAATAGCGACTTTCTGCCTCAATTCCGAATTTCCCAAAAATTTGGCAAACTCATCTATTGGCTGGTAAATAATAATTACATACGAAAGGATACCTAAAAGGGATTTAATATGGCGAATTTGAAAAAATATCCGTACAACCGTTTACATGCCGTATATACATGCGAAAGGATATGTAGAAAGGTGTTTATGTGGCAATTTTTAAGAAAATCGTTAGAGGCGTTTTCGAGACAGAGATTTTATGCCCCTATTCCGAATTTCACAAAAATTTGGCAATCTATTGGCTGGTAAACAACAATATTCATATGAAGAAATATCTAAAAGGGGAGTTAATATGGCGAATTTGAAAAAAATCCGTACAGTCGTTTTCAAAGATAATATACTTGTGGAACCTCAAATTGCCCTAATTATACAGAATTATATCAATTAATTATATCAATTTTTCTGAAATAACCAACTAATACATACGAAAAGACGCCTAATAGGGTGTTTATATAGCAATTTTGAAGAAAATCGTTAGAGTTGTTTTTGAGATACGGACTTACGGTCCCACTTCCAGTTTTTCGATTTTTACCGAAAGTTGGAAAATTTATCTGCACACTAGACCTGTCTCAATTCTAAAGTTTCGTCGCTCTATCTTTATTAGTTTCGGAGATAGAGACAGATAGATTTCGGAGATAGTCAGAAGATTCCCCACACACATTACACATACACTAATCAACTGCCAGAGACACATTTTTGGACTCAGGAGTAAAAAGTCATAAACATTCTTTGCAGAATAATGAAGTGTTTCATGATTATTAAAAAGAAAATTAAGTTATTTTACAGCTAATGAAATTTTTTGCGGATGATTTTTTCTACTAAAATTGCTACATATCAACTACATAATAAAACATTTAATAAACATATAGAATTGCTAAAGACTGTAATAAAATTACGAACTATTTTTCTATTTTCTACTACTTTCCAACTATTTGCTAAAAATTTGCTTCGCTGCAGCCAAACGATCGAACCAATAAAAATGCAGACAGTTAACATTGACCTAATATAGGCAGCTTAATTGAACAAGCTATTAAGAGTTTAACCGTTTTCACCAAAATACGTATCCAAGCCGCCTAAAAACAACGAACTCTGATTACCTTACAAATAATCTCACCGCGTTTATTTTGCATAGAAAAGGTAATTTGTTGAACGTATTTTTAGTGCTTAAGATCAACTGCTTAATACAAAATGAAAATTTCTGCTTGTTAATATACCCTGCACATCAGCGAACTATGCAAAAAGAAAGTAACGACGTGATTTATCAGATATTTGGTTGTTATTTCACATATTTCAAATCGATACAGTTGTATAGAACAGGGGTGGCCAACCCGCGGGCCACCGAGTAGTTTTTTGCGGCCTACGAGAAGACTAACGATAACGATTAAAATTTGAAACTTTGGGTAACACATTAAAAATGAATAAATCCGTTCTGACTAATCGAAGTGAAAATACCTTTCAACGATTATGGTAGTTAAAAAAAACACTGTTGTAACTGAAATATTGTTAGATCTATTAATCATTTTTTTTATTACGGTTATTAATGTATATTTCATAATTTTAGTTCCCCATCATACTATAGGTATGGGGAACTTAGGTAATCGTGAAAATCTTCGACCTCGGTTTTTTGACTTTTTTTACACGTTTTCAGGTGTGAGGAATCCGAAAATGACAAAATTTGTACGGTGTCTGTCTGTAGGGTGTCTGTTAGTGTGTCAGTGTGTCAGTCCGTTAGTGTGTCAGTGTGTTAGTCCGTTAGTTTGTTAGTCTATTTACACGATATCTCACTAACAAATTGTCGCATACAGTTCAGATTAGTTTTAAAATATTACTTTCAACACTGGCAAGAACCCTATTTATTTGCAACATTCGAATTAAAAAACTTCGTAAGTTATGAAAAATTTACGATTTTCTTAACATGGGAGAATAGGACAAAAATTCACTTAAACGTGCATTAAATGGAAAAATTTTGCTGTAAAAATGTCAGACCAGTTTTAAAATATCAGTTTTGATGCCGGAATGAACATCGGTAACTATAAGTATGCTACTTTGAAAATTTCGCAAGTTATTGGAAATTTACGAATTTCTTAACATGGCAGTATAGGGCAAAATTTCACATAAACGTCAATTTTTAGAGATATTTTCATCGTAAAGATGTCAGACTACTTTTGAAATATTATTTAGGACACAGGCATGAATATTAATGACTATGAATTTTCCAATATAAAAATTTCGTAAGTTATTGGAAATTTACGAATTTCTTAACATTGGCCGAATAGAGCAAAATTTCACATAAACGTCAATCTTGAGGGATGTTTTCATCGTAAAGATGTCAAACCACTTTCGAAATATTAGTTAGGATACTGGCATGAATATCATAGACTATGATTTTTCCAATTTAAAAAAATTCGTAAGTTATTTGGAATTTACGATTTACTTAACATGTCAGAATAAGGAAAAATTGAGCTTAAACTTCCATTTTGAGGATCATAAATGCATTAGACAACTTCAAAATTACATTTATGATATTTGTTTGAACATGATTGAATACAAATATTCTAATAGGAAATTTTCGTAAATTATTCGTAATTTACGATTTTATCAACATAGCGAAATTGTAAATTTTTCATATAAAAATGAATATTGAGGATTATTGCATTGGAAATAGTAGCATGAAAACTAAAGAACGGAATTGACCCTGATAAAATAAATTAATAGATTAGAATAAGATAAGTATATCGAAGTGAACGGTGGATAGCCTATTAGGCTGGGATTTCATTCTGTCACTGTTTCAAGCTTTGGTCAAATTCATTTCTTTTAACATGATTATAATATGTCTCGCACTAGAAATTTCTGAGAACATAAATATGATGGGGAACTGAGCAGAGTCCACCTATGCCAACTAGTTTTATGATATTATTGTTAAATTATGAATGAAAATACTTTAAATTAATGTATTCTCTCTGAATCTTCACTATGCCCTCCCTCGAAAATAGCATATACATAAAGGATTCGTACACTCACTAATATATGTACACACTCATACATGCATATGGTACGGCCCGCATGAATAAATTACATTTCCAATGCGATTCACCAAGTATTTGGGGTTGGACAAGCTTGGTATAGAATTCTAATGCTTAATGCAAAGAAAAAAAAAATAGTTCTAAGGTACATGCGTCATTTTGTTCTAAAAAACTGAAAAAAATCTATTCTTCAAGGGAATATATATTAATATATTTCTAATTACAAAAACATTTTAAATTTATAAACTCTTGCCTTATAAATAATTTAATAGCCTTCCTTTAAATATTTTTTTTCATTCGGTCCCTACAGGTTATTTATTAACAGTGTTGCCCTTCCCTATCAGGCAGTACCACACATGTGGCTAAGAGATTCAGCCCTCTAAACAGGTAGACGGGATGTGCCGGGTTCGAACCCAAGTCACTGTTTCCGGTTTAAATTTTAGACTTCCGTGGTTTTCGCCGAAACTCTCGTGGAAACGGAGTAGAGATGCCTTGGATATATCCCGTACAAACGCCATTTTAACCAGGACTAGGACCCACGAGTAGTCTATCAGTTTAACCTCTACATCACCATCACCACCACCATCATCATCATCGCTACCGTACAGAACAAGAAAAGTAGTTCCTTTGTTGTGAGACCAAGATTCGAGACTTAATCGTCTTAAAATTGAAGCTGATTTTGTAATGAAAAATTCGGATTATACTCAAAATAATTGAAGAGAAATATTTAGCAGTGAATTTATTAATTTAAATAGAAATACATAACATTCCACTAGAAAATTGCAAAACTTATTAGAGTTTGTAATGCATAAAATATAAAATATGCAGTTTATACTGACAATAGAAGTAAGGATACAAACAATATAATTTTATTGTCTATGATAAAGATTGCCAAAAGCAGGGCATTTTGAAAGCAGGGCATTTGTGTGAAAAAGCAAATTTTAATACATAACTCTGTCTATTTTTTGTCAGTAAATAAATAAATAAATAAAATAAAATTTTTTTTCCTGTTGTTGTTGTTTAATGTCGTGTGAAAATGATTTATCTAAATATAAGTGGTAGGACTCAAGACCGAATAAAATTTTAACTTCGTACTTTCACAATAATTTACATACATGTACATATAGAAATATATTTATATATCAATGAACTTAATTATCCTAATTATATAAAAAGAAACTATGAAATTTCCACTCCAAATACCATGTTAATCAAAATTGAAAACTATAACAGCAGGCATAAACCTTCTTAAATATATATCGATAACACATGCATAAAAATACCTAAACACATGATGAAACATAAAATGAAATAAAAGAAATAAATGTAAGAAATAAAACCTATATCCGTTGAAACGTACACAAAAGCAATAACAAATCGATTAAAAAAAAAACAGTTATTTCTTATGGTGATAAAATTCCCAATTATGATTGGGGCCACGGTAGCTCAGTCGGTTGAGCGCTGGACCCTTAATTAGAAGATTACGGGTCCGGTACTCGAGCCGGCCAAAGACCGTCGTGTGCACAAATGATGGCTGGTGCACGTAAAATCTGTCGTGCCGCAATGTCCTCCATGTTCCCATCAAAAAGTATACCTCTTGGTGTCACCGAAGCGGGAGAGTCATCCTTTCCGTGAAGGATCAAAATTGTGATGGCATGTCTCCGGACCACCGCTAGGGGGTGAGTCCCAGACCGTCGCCAATTGCCCATTGCATAGCACTAGTGCGATGTAAAACCCAACCAACCAACCCAATTTTGATTGTTTTTACCCTTATAGGAATATATAATAAGAAAATCACATTTAAACACGATCGAAAAAGCGGGTACGCATTGATTAGTAACACTTTCTAACTGTTATATCGTATAACTTTTAATGTTCTTTGCCTACGCTATCACACAACGAGAAGGCAGAATGACTGAAAGCACACATATAGACTAACAGAATTTATAATCACTCTCAAACTTTGTTGGAAAGTGTTAAAAATTCTTAACGCAAAAGAATATGCAGCCCTTAAATTCTGATTGTAGCGTTTAATGTATCTGACTATTTTAGTGTAGCCCTGTAAATCAAAAGGTTAATCATATCCTAATCTATAAAAAGCATTATTTTTAGCATATTAACAGTAAATTTCATTTTCTTTATGACTTTTGCAGAAAAAAGTTAATTAAATGTGATTTATAAAAATGTCTGTCCTAAAACTGAATGCATCGGCTTTTTTTTTTTTTTTTTTTTTTTTTTTTGGGGGGGGGGGGGGTCACTGTACACACACCAGTTTTAGAGGATGTATTAATGCCGTTTTAAAAAGGATGCTTTTCATAGTGACATGAATATTACATATCCTTTTCTTTTTTTTTTATTGAAAATATTTATGGATGCTGGAGAAGGACAAACGGACAGTACCCAGACAGATAGACAGTCGGACAGACTGACATACAACGTGAAATCACATTACACTTAAAAATTGTTAGAAAGTTTTAAAAACGCTTAATGTAAACGAAAATGCAATACCAGCAAATTTCTAATAATAAAACCGCTAATGTTACTGAATATTTTTGTGTGGCTCTGCAGATCTTAATGCTAATCATGCTATCTTCTATAGAAAGCATTCATTTGTACATATGAATAACATATTTCAATTTCGTTAAGATTTCTGCAAAGGAAAGTTATTAAAATTTGGTTTATAGAAATATCTCTCATAGAACGCAATGTTTTAGAATACTTACGGGTGTCCCTGTTCACAAATCAGTGGTGGTGTTTCCTCCATATTCAATAGAAAACATCCGAAAATGCACTTAAATAACATATTTTAATTTAATTAAGATTTGTCTGAAGTAAAAGCATTGAAATATGATTTATAGAAATAATTCTCATAGAAGACACAATGCTTTGGAATACTTTCGGGTGTCCCTGTACACAAACGGTATTCACTCCATTTTCAATAGGGAACTTCCGATAGCGAACTTAAATAACATATATCAGTTTCAAGAAATTCCATGAATGTTTACGGGAGTTAAAATGTGGACAGACAGAAAGTTAAACTAATGTCCTTAATAATTTTTAACCTGTTGTAAAGTGTTAAAAATGTTACAACGTTAAAAAAAAAGGGGGGGGGGAACAAATTAGCGAAAATCAAAAATTAACAAACAGGCGTTTCAGAACTTGTAAAGTTCCATCATCAGTGTACGTAATTTTTCTTTAAATATTAAAACATGAAAAAATAATGTGTCACTCACATGACTTTCTCTTACCCTGCATTTCAGTGCTATAAAGATATATTGCAGATTAAGGGGTTACATCCAGTTGTATGCAAGAAAAAACGTGTTTTTTTGTGAATTTTTTGTGAAGAGGCCTTTTATTAAAGAAATATATACAATACATATACATATAGCAAATTTAATGTATGTTAAGAATCCGTGATGAGTTTACAAAAATATTTGGTTCCGCTGTTCCTGTAGTAGATCTCCTAGAGGACTTCCACAAAAAGGTGTCTGGCGGTGAGCAAGATATCTCTGATCCAAATTATCTGAAATGAAAAAAACCAAAAGATTTATTTTTAGGATAGATGAATACAGGTAATGATCGTAGGAATAGTCAAAATTTAGATTTTTGACAAAATGGCGGCTTCCCAAAAAAAAAATCGTTTTTTTCATGAAAATTTACACTTGAAAGTGGCTGAAAAAATTGAAATTATTATCAGAAACCTTATTCCTACGATCATTACCTGACAAAAATATCTAAGAAAATCGTGTCAAAATTTCAAGTCAATCGGTCCAGCCGTTTCGGAGAAATTTTGCTCACCGACTTTGAAAACACCGTTTCGAGATAAACGCGTTTAAAGTTTTGGGAACCATTTAAACTAAGTTAAAAAAAATTTTTCCTACTTACATCGAGTCATCTATTCCAGGACCATAAGAGGAACCCTCTGCTTCATCATTTGCTTCTAGTACAGCCAACTGTTGTTGTCTACGTGACATTCTCCCCTCGCGCGTGCTCCCTTGCGCTCGTGCGTCAGAGATCAAGATGCGCCCTGCGTCCTCTTTTTCTACATAGGCATGGGCATTAGGCCCAAGCGATAGTCCCATTGCGTTCATGAAGTATAGAAGAGATGTTTTTCCTTCACTGAACATGCCGGCAGCAAGATAAGCAGCAATTTCAACGATCTTAGAGCCACATGGGATTATTTTTGGAGTTATTTTCCATATCAGCTGATTATAACTTTCATTATTATTTTGCGTGAAACCACCAACGCATCTTTCTAATAATTTTTCATTACTCAGATCTACGTAAATTGGAAGTATAGCTTCAGCAACATCAGGCGGTAAGGGTTGATAATCATGTTTGTAGCTTGATAATGTGTCCAAGGCTCGTTCTTTCTGCCAAGAACACCATGAGTATTCTCCAGTCGGGCATTTACCATGTTGAGGATTGTCGTCAGTGGAGCAATTATGATAATAAGAAGCCCAAATGGCATTAGACATATTTTCAACAGAATCACAGTGTCTTCTTATTGCTAATCCATAATAGACAGTTAATTTATCGATCATTTTACCAGTCAGTTTACCCTTTCCAGCAAGTACCTTTTTCTGACGTTTCTTCCCATTTTTATCAGTCGTTTCTGTTGTAGTTTTGTTTACACATTCTCTTAGTCGTTTACCCATTCGCTTTTGGACATGACCTATGCATTCTTTTTTCATTACTTCTATGTCACCATAAGGTGCGGCCTTTAAAATTCCTGAGTAAGTTTTGGAGTCACAATCTCCAATGTAGTTCCTGTAACGAACTCCAAACTTTTCTAATGAACGGTTAAACATTTCAATGACCGCATCAACTTCCATTTTCCCTGATGACCCATCGTGATTAGAAGAACAAACTTCTTGATGCTCATCCCACCACTCTTTATATTCAGCCGTATTTTTTAAATTTTTCCAAGGTTCACATTGCTTACAATAAGAACTTTTTACGGAAAGATCAACAATTTTACCTGTATAATACCTAATTAATGAAGTCACTCCATATAAAGAACTAAACCCTCTCTTTTTCCAGGTACCATCTCCAGAAACTGTCAGGTCATTTATATTTTCTTCACCCTGGTTTTCCGACGTCGCTTTTTTTTCTTCACTACAAGCTTTCTCCAGCAATTTTTCGCCAGCAATTTTTACACATTCGTGTATATTTTTTTTTATCTGGTCGTAAGTAGACTGTAGCATAAACGCTGGCATATCCATCAATCCACAGAATTGAGCGGCACCTTTTAAACCTAACCCAAGAGTTCTCATAACGAATAAAAATCTTCGATTTATTTCATACGAATGTTTTATAAAGCCACATGAATTTATGCTTCGAGGATTACACTTATCACACAAGATAACAATCTTAAAACCAAGTCCCCGTTGTGATGCTGTTTCAAATTTGACTGGTCCATTACACGATTTACATGTGACATATTCACTGATAGCCGCAAATACCGTAATAAAATTTATAATTTGATATTTAGTGGAAGTATCACGAGTCACTATTATTTCCTCTTGGGCTTTAAATTTTTTTTGCTGAAGCACTGAAACTACTTTCTTTTATAAATAATCTATTTTTAATAGATTAGATTGCGCATAGCGCTCTCAAGTTTTAATTCAGTTATATAAATAATATTTATTAATGTTTTGATTTCTAGAGAGCTGAAGAGTTTATAAATAAATTTAAAAGTTATTAATCATAAATCATAAAAAGTTTATAAGAAGGCAAGATTTGTACTCACCTTCTCACCTGTCCATAATGCAGTATCCAGAGACAGTAAGAAGCGTCTTCGATCGGCATCTGAAAATAAACTGGGTGTGTGGAGAAAAATATTAATCTATGTTAAATGTGTTGTCTTTTTGTATTTTAGATCCATCATTAAATTAGCTTCTTGTTGACACAACCTTTTATTCTGGATTAGATATATTATATGATATATAAGTATAGATAAATAATAAAGAATATTTCGGAGCATTTAACAGAGCTCCAATCATTACGGTTACATTTTGATAAGTGAGTACATATACATTACAGTTGTTCACGCGCGAGAGAAAGATTCAGAAAAACGATGATTAAACAGTTTGAAAGCTAGGAGTGGTACATTCTTCTTAGCTACCCGTACATTAATGAAGATTGTCTCTAGTCGAAAAAGTTTTATTCGAATAAGAGTTCTTTCTTTAATAGCGAAATATTAAAACACAAATTATTTGAGTTTTTCTTACACTTTTACGACACTTTCATCATATTCAGTTGTCTTTGGATTATAAACATGTTTACGTTTTTTCGCTTGTGATAACTGTGTACGGGTACGTTTTCTAGTGTCTCTACTTATTTTACGAGGCATTTTGATACACAAAACTCTACACACTGAGGAAATAAACAGAATACTGGCACGACTTGACAACGTGGCAGTTCACTTTAAACTGACGATATTTACTTACTGTATACCTAAAATTTCTAAATATAGCTCTCAGATATAAGATAAACCTTTTATATTCTTATTCTAAGAAGCAAAACATCATGAAAAGCATGGACAAGGGCATAGGGATAATGAAAAACAGCTGCTACTCTGGTTTACGCTCCGCCTACTTTAAAACGCTCGGAGACGTCTTTACAAATATGCAAATTTCTCCGAAACTAATTGCCGGATCGATATGAAATTTTCAGACAATATTATCAAATATATGTACATTCAAAATAATGTAAAAAAAAAAATCGATTTTTTGAAAATTACAACTGGATGTAACCCCTTAATTCGTACGATCAGTAGTGTAAAATAAGTACAATCTACTTTTAAAATAATCTAAAATATATTAAGGAACAGTTTTATTTTACATATAATTCTGTGTGAGGGGGGGCTACCGCCCTCCTGAATCCTCCGTTCAATTATAGTGCCTGCATTTATTTAGAAAAAAAAAATAGAAGTTATTATTAATTTGCCTTCAAATTAACCAATCTTCAACAATTTTTCAACTGGCAACCTAATACGAACTTTTAAAATATCAAATTTTAATTTCCTGCTGTTATTTGTTTTTAATTATGCTGGTAACAGATATACATACAGACCAACCGCTGAAAATTGGACATTCATATTCCGGCCACCTCAAAACGTGATATTATGCAAAAATGATTTAACAATAGAAAATCAAAAAATGCTTTGTTTATAGTATGAAATATGAAAAATTTATTTTCCTTCTTGTGCAATGTTCGTCGACATCGTAAAATGTTGAAAACCCCTTTCATCATTTACATTCCATAGAAAAGAACATTTAGCTTAACTTTAACTTTGAATACCCCTGTATATTGTTTATAAGCTACATGCACGTCTCATTGTGTACTTAAATTTAGTCTTATATGAAAAAAACCTAACACAAATTGAAATACACTTCCAGCATATTCCAAGTATAGCTCCAATATAACTAAATAATTTCAGTAGCCCTGTAAACGAATGAGGTAAAACATGTCTTCACAAAACATGCTTTTATGCATATTAAAGAAAATGCTCATTCCATTTTGTTTAAGGCAGCCTATAGATGTTGCACTTTACTTATCAGAAATTCCCCCTATAAACCCGTATTTGAATTATCTTGGATGTCCCTGTACACGAACCATTTACTTGATCTCAACGAAAAGTTTAGTGTAGCATCACTATATTATCATACAGATTTAAAATACCGAGTTTAGACTTCCTGCTACTATTTGTTCTTGAAGTATGCTTACAACAGACACACACATAAGGCAGACACATAGACCAACCACTAAAAGCGGGATTTTCGAATTCAGGGATGGAACTCAAAACGTGCAAATATAACAAAAACTCGATTTCAAAAATTTGACCCCAAAACAATACATTATCTACCATATATATGGGTAAGAGAAAGTAATGAAAGAATCAGAATAGTGCAGCCCGAAGGTGATCCAGAAAAAGTAAGTAGTGCAATGTGCTTTCAATATAGTATATGTAAAAATTACGATGACGCGGTTGAAAAGAGAGCCAGTGAAAACGTGGCACAAAAAGCATTTCATACAAGGAAAGGAAGGAGAAGAGAGGCGTTATATTTTCAAATAAATTGTAGCTAAATTTTGGCGAAGCATGATGTGCCTGGGATCATTTATAAGGGAATTTAAGTTTTTGTGGATATGGAAAGCTTCCCAAAATCCAATCGTGAACTGAAGAACATTTTTGAAAAATAGATGTATTAGAAAAATTTAAGTTGTGATTATTAAGCAAACTGTGCTTAGCTATGGCAAAACGTTCAATGTCTCCATTTTTTAAAATGGGCTTTGTATTCACCCAAACGAAATTAAAATGTGCGTTTTGTTTAATTTATGTACATAACGCCACATCGCCAATTCGTCGAGAACTTCGTCTTGTCGCCAAGGAGGACCTTCATTGAAGCGGATAGACTGCTATAATGCTCCTTTTGCCTCTACATGTATTTCACTGCGACAATAGTTTCGATAAAGGAAGGGGGATTTATGTAGTTATCCTTTGTAACAATATTACTATGTGGGCTCTATTAGGTCCTGTTGAAATCTCTAAAAGCAGAAGTCATTGCCGAAACGTCAGTGGAGGCACTCTGTTGAGACTCAAAACGGTTTTGGGCTGTGTCTGTGTGTCTGTCTGTCGCGCGATAGCGGCCACAAAAATAGTGCTATTGACTTGAAATTTGGTACACATGTCCATGAACCCCACGAAATTAGCTGTATAGTTTTTGGTATGTATTCCATTTATAGTGCGTATACAGGGACACGCCAAATTTTTTCTTATCATTACGGCCTATGGGAGGAATTTGTATGTATCGCGATAGCGGCCACAAAAATCACGCTATTGACTTGCAATTTGGTACACGTGTTCATGTGCCCCACGAAATTAGCTGTATAGTTTTGGGTGTGTATTCCATTTGTAATTCGTGTACAGGGACACGCCAAAGGTTTTCTTATCATTACGGCCTATGGGAGGAATTTGTATGTACCGCGATAGCGGCCACAAAAATTGCGCTATTGACTTGCAATTTGGTACACATGTTCATGAGCCAAACGGAATCAGCTGTATAGTTTTGGGTGTGTATTCCATTTGTAGTTCGTGTACAGGGACACGCCAAAAATTTTCTATCATTACGGCCTATGGGAAGAATCTGTATGTACCGCGATAGCAACCGCAAAAATCAAGCTATTGACTTCCAATTTTTACTGAAACTTCAGTGGAGGCCCTCTGTTGAGACTCAAAAGGATTTTGGGCTCCGTCTGTCCGTCTGTCTGTCTGTCTGTCGTGCGATAGCGACCGCAAAAATCACGCTATTGACTTGAAATTTTGTACACATGTTCATGATCCCCACGAAATTAACTGTATAGTTTTGGGTGTGCATTCCATTTGTTGTTCGTGTACAGGGACACGCCAAAGTTCTTTTTATCATTACGGCCTATGGGAAGAATTTGTACGTACCGCGATAGCGGCCCCCCAAAAAACACTATTGACTTGCAATTTGGTACACACATTCAAGAGCCCAACGGAATTAGCTGTATAGTGTTAGGTGTATATTCCATTTGTCGTTCGTGTACAGGGACACGCCAGAGATTTTGTTATCTTTAAGGCCTATAGGAAGAATTTGTATGTACCGCAATAGCGGCCGCAAAAATCCTTCGATTGACCTGCAAATTGGCGCACACGTTCCAGGTTTGCATATAAGTATCTGTATAATTTTTATTGCTATATTTTTTATAAACTGTATACAGGGACACGCCAAAATTCTTACCATTACTGCGTATGGGGTGAATTTCGATTAAACGCATTTTAATATCATTACTTTGCAACGAAGAAAATGAAACTAGCGTACGTGAGTAAGATGCTTAAACTTATGTTCTTTAAAAAAATATGTGGTCTTAAGCTTTCTATTTAATGTACAGGGCCTTACAAAAGTGTTCTGACAATGTCACATAGTAATCCAAACGATTATAATTTTGGAACAATTATTAATTTTAAACGCAAAATAAGCTGAATAGTTTTACTGGTGTATACAATGTTTATGGTTCGTTTACAAAGACACACGAAAGAATTTCATAACATTAGAGCTTATGGGCAAATTTTTAATTTAAGCGCGCACTTTAATTCGTTTATGCTGAATTGAACTTAATAAAGTTAACATACATTATAAAGATGCTTAAAGTGATGTTTACTTTTAAAAAAGGTTATGTATAGACTAAATAATTTATGGGACCATACAAAATAATTCCGAGTATGTACTGTAATCATCTAAATGATGTCAAATTAGTTTGAAAAATTAATGAGTTATAATAAATTAGATTTAATCTTATTATTGGCGTTTATAATGGCTGTGGCTACTTTTTCAGGGATACATAAAATAATTTCGTACTATTATGGTCTATAATCGGTATTTCTTAAAAGTTTCTTTTAACATGGTTACACCCCATCAAATATAATGAAATTTTACTAGAATTTTAAAAGCATGTTTTCCTGTTGAAAATTATGGGCATAGAATTGAAAATTAGTTTAAAGCTTACGCAAAATATTTTCAAAATGGTACGTATTATTATTTTTTTTTTTTTTTTTTTTTTTTTTTTTTTTTGTATGAAATTTGGTAGTTAATACATATTGTTGCGTACTTGGGGGTTCGTAAGTTGTCCGATAATGAAAGACGATACTTTCATGAAAATTCCAGAAAAATACAGGTCTATAAACCAAGTATCAGCTTCAATTCAACCATTAAACACAGCTTAAAATACAACAGCTAACAGTACAAACTGTTTAGCAATAACACATAAAGCAAGTCTCATCCAAAGAGACTGAAAGCAAAGCAAGCATTTGACGAAACTGACACAGATCTGAGACTGACCGCCTTGGCGAAAAAAATGCTTTCCTATCGAACACAGACTTTTCTGGAAAATTCTCGTATCTCATCAGCCAATGAGTTTAGAGCTTCCATATTTGGTATATCCCTAATAAGGATTTTCTCGCCAAGGTCGCCAAAAAAATCGCCAAGGAGGGAAACAGTCACCAAATTTGGCGCCAAATCCATTTCTTCCCTTATTGGAGCTTTTTAATGCGTTTATAAGGGAAAATTAGGCTATTTTAACGCTAAAACGACTAGAAATGCACAAAATTAGCATTTTATTGACTTACTAAGCCTCTCTGACGAATTTATACAAAAATAAATGCAATTATTTACAATTCCGTAACACTTTATATGATATACAAATAGGTATACAAAGAGAGATACAGCAGGGGGTTGAGGGGGGCGGCAGCCCCCCTCAGGAATGTATCTGATTATTGTAATAAGTTATCGAATGAATATAACTATTATATAATAAGGAATAAATAAAAATGACCTATTGAATAATGTCTGATGCAAATAGGACGTTGAGGCTCCTGATCTGCAGATCCACTAGTATAATAATGAAAATGTTTCAGTTTTCATTCTTCGACAGAAGGCCATATCGCAACAAAAAAGGAGGTGCATGACTAGATTTGATAATGACTTCGTCCTAGCGTTTTTGAACTATGCGAGGTACATATCTACACATCGCACATACAGACGTCATGAAAAAAAATGTAAAATCGTGTATATCTTTTAAAGAGGGAGATTATACTTATTTGATCAAAATTAGATGTGTTCAGCAAGATGTTATAAGAGTTATAACAGTCTCAGACAAAAATTTTAACATTCTATGACCAAACGTTTTTGAGTTATGCGAGATATAACTTTCGATTTGTAAATCAGTTTCACAATACTTCTTATTACTTCGTATAAGGAGGCAAAGAAAGAAAATATTTCTTAGTTTATAATTTAAGTAGAATAAATAACCTTTGTTGTAAATTGGAAGCAACAATCCAAGTAGAATGCGACATTCTATGGAATTTGGATTTTTTTTTTCTGTGTTAGAGGTATGTTTTGAAAACCGATAAAATATAATATTTCTGTATTCTTTCACAAATACTTTTACCAGAGGCTTCATTTCTGTTTCACTACAGAGTTTTTTGTTTTTTCTTTTCTTTTCATTTTTTTTAAACAATAAATTTTAGCTATTCATTCATGCATGAACAAATACAAAATATATGCGCTTCCTAATGACATCAAATACTACACATAAAGTAAATGTTTTGAAAGAACTGCTCGATCAAAATGGTAGAAAAATGTGCATTTTTTAGAATGATATAAAGTTATTCCTTTTTGTTATTGTTGTTTTATTCTGTGCGGCTTGAAAATAGTTGTCAGCAATAAATGGACACAAAATTATCTTATGAATAATTACTTGAAATGCGGAATTTTCTAAAAGTAGAAAGTTAATGCGAATTCTGAAAGCAGAAAAATAATTCAAAAAATTCAGATTCTAGGAAATAAATGTGATTTTTTTCCCTTTAAATTCAAAATTTCGTCTATGTATTTTTCAAATGCAAATTAATAAAAAATCATATTGATTCAATCTGTGAGCTGCATAATTGACATGTAAAATTAAAAATGGAACAAGTTGGATAAAGTTTATTGAAACAAATTAAATAAAATATTGAATAATAGACTTCTAAACGAATAAAGGAAATAAAGAACTAAAATTAATATAGAAGGCTATTAGGTTTTATATCAATAGTCTAACTACTAGTAGGAGAGGTGACAAAATGCTATTAGTGAGAACTGAAAATTATTTTGCATGTTATTCGTTTCGCAGTAATTTGTTACGATTTACATAATCTATTTCATCTACTGTTTCTTGCTCATTATCATCTAATGTTAATTAAAAAAGACGTGCAGCAGTTTAGAATGGAAGCTGGAATGGAAGCCTCTTGTTTACTTTCCTTAATTAAAGCCCTTTATGACTCAGTTCTGGGATCAGCTAAGCATTCTCTTTTTAAATGCTAAAAATATGCGATAAATAAAATTAAAATTAGTTTAGAAATTACTTTTAACCTTCTATGTTAATAATATGCATCAGCACTACGAAATTTGATCCATATTTTTTGGCTGTAGAAATTCTTTAAAAACCTTTATTATGCGCTTCACAGCAATGCTCAGATTCCAGTACTATTTCAAGGTTTATTTGACGCAGTGAGCGCACCCATAAAGTGTAATTAGAATTGCAAATGACACATTTGAACAGTTGAAGACCTTATTGGGCTACTTAAATTTAAATTTAATGAAATTCCAAATTTAAGTGTTCGTTTTTCGAAATTCATCACACCCATAAAATTTAAATGACAGCTGTAATCTTTACAAAATAATACATGTGAACAATTCTAGACATGTTTAGACTACTTACAAATTTTTTTGCTGAAATTCCAACTTTAAAGAGTAGTGTGGCGGAAAGGGTTAAAAACGTAACAACGGGTGATGAGCAAAACAACGGAAGCACTCTACATATTATCCACTTGACATATTATCCTGAAACTTTAGAAGTGTAATTAATAATAATAATGACCCTCATCTGTCATGAACGATTCCGGTTAGACCGCTTCAAAACAGAAACTTTTGGCAGCCATTTTTATTTTTTATTTTTCCGTTTGTTCAATTCAACTTATGGAAACATACATATCATTTTCATACATGTTTTGTATCGCACATATTCTTATTTATTTCCTCTAAAACCTTGAAAAACTATTCAATTGTAATGTTTAAATGTCT
This sequence comes from Salticus scenicus, assembly GCA_963930645.1. Classification (NCBI taxonomy): domain Eukaryota; kingdom Metazoa; phylum Arthropoda; class Arachnida; order Araneae; family Salticidae; genus Salticus; species Salticus scenicus. The sequence continues at coordinate 217,022,304 of OZ005654.1, read as the reverse complement.
AAATTAAATATAACGGATCACTGGCTATCATAAACATGAACCTATAAATAGAATTATGTAACTTCATGATTATAAACAACGCAGTACCAAATAAAAACAAACCAAAACTGTTGCCATTCAGAAAATACAAATTCCAAATCGACAACTCTTTAATTCCGAATGAACGACTCTTTGACTGTTTCTTTAAAAAAACACTTAAAATATTTCTAAAACATATTAAAGCCTTAAAAATCTTAAAATATTTGAAAAACGTATTAAAGCCTTTAAATATTTTTATCAAGCTTCATTGTTTGTTTACATTGTAAGGTATGATTGGCGTCGAGTTTAGTACGTAAATGCCGCCAGTTGATTTTAGTTTTGAAATTAGTGTAAAGTGATAGTTGGGATAGAACGTTTGGTTGGGCAAGTAAAAGTCAACAGTTGAAATGAGTATTGGAAGTAGAGTAGTCTAAGGTGATAATGTCGATTCAAGGTAAAATGTTCGGTTGAGAATGAGAAAGTCCCTAGCTGGATCCTGGATATTTTGGCGATGTTGTGAGTGAGATAGCTGGTTGGAGGTATCGAGTGGAGGTGAATTTGTGTTAGCATGGAGTTACTGTAGTTATTGGATAGTTAGTTAGAAAATTTGAAAACAAGATCTACGATAGTCTTAAAAAAAAGTATTTTGGTAAAATGAAGTGAATCGTTTTTTCTTACTATGAGGACTTTAAATACGCAAGCGAAGTAATGACGTCACTGGCAGTTCGCGGATACAAGAAAAATATTTAATATGTTAAATGCCCAATGGATTTTTCGTAAAAAATTATTAAAAATCGAGGGAAATTATTTCCCGATTTTAATCCCCATATTTAGGTATAGATATGTATTAGTTATCATGTGCATGCGTTAGATTAAGTTGTTTTTGTTCTAAAATTGATAAAATTTGAATTTTAAATTTCAAAACTCTAATAATACACATTTTTAATGAATGTTTTTCTCCTGAAGGTAAAAAATATAAGGCTTGAAGAGCAATGTAACAACAGTATATGATTGTGATGCTTCTTTTAATAATTCGTATTTATTTGTATGAGAATAACAAGACATATGTTCAAAGAGATATAAAAGATTTATTTAACAAAACCTAAAATTTTTCGTACGTATTTTGTTTTTTTGACATGCAAGCACGGTTTTCGAATAAATGCAATGTCACTTTTAAAATTTTTGACGTACTAGAATAGAGACAATATATTGCAATCAGGATATAAAAATATTAGATTACAAAAATATTAGATATCGGACAAAAATGAGCGCATGCGAATTTGCTTCTTTTCCGAGTAGCTGAAATTCAACTAATTCTATCACATATATATTTTTGAGTTTTCATGGTATTTCATTGGTATTTTAATAAGAGTAACTATATATATTTGATTATTAAATTATAGAAAATGAACTTTGTTAACTCTTGTGCACGCGTAGTTAAACATTATTTAGTACATAGTTCATATTTGCCCGTATTAGCTCGTAGGGGAGACCGGGGCTAGTAGTGAGATTTTCGTCATTTTTTATGTTAGCTGTAAGATTTGAAATGAAGTGAAACATTTATTATAACTTACCGTAGAGTAAACCTTGTGTAATATATTTATCAAACTAATATTAAAATTATTAACGTTTTTCATACCTTAAAATGAATTCAGCGTAGCATCGAAATTTGTCACAACTTGCCCAGTAGCGGGGCTAGTAGTGACATGCTTGGGGCACGTTGTGACATACAAATGACGCATACACATTGTAACATACGCATATTATGTGAGAAAGGTAATTAAATGCAATATTTTAAATCAAAAATGAAAATTTTACTCATTTATATCGTTCTTAACACAATAAATCACTTTCATTTTTTTTAATAACACTGTAAACCAAATGAATAATCTGGTGTGACACTCACACGACTTTCTCTTACCCTGAAATTTAATACTATAAATACAGGTTAGAGATTAAGAGGTAAGATAACGTGTACTGTTATGTAAACCTATTTTAGACAATTCAAATTAGGCTTCTGAAGAGTTATATATGATAACTAGTTCTGTGTGAGGGGAGCTACCGCCCCCTTAACCCCCCGTTTCATTAATGCACCTACATTTATATAAAATTTAATTCTGTTGTTAAAATTAAAAGTTTACTTAAAATTATACAGACAATTTTCACACGCAACATTCCTTGAACCTATCAATCTTGATCAAACTTTTCCTGCAACAAACTTATATTAACTTCAAAATACAACATTTGGATCTCCTAAAATTATTCGTTTTTAAGTTACTCTAAGAGACACAGACAAAGATCAAACATTAAAAAACTGTAATCAGGAGGCCACAAAACGTGTAAATATACAAAAACAAGGGATGAATATTTAGCTTAAAACATACAGTATTTACCATGTCTCTATGAGGAATTTATTTCAATTCACGAACAGCTTTCCTGGAAATGGTAAAATATTATTAGCAAAGCACATCCACTAACAACAAAAAAAAAGGTTGTCGCTTAAATATTTGCAACCCTGTATATCTTTCGAAGATTATATACAAACCACATGGTGCATCTAAATATAATCCTATAGTAATCATACATGGCCCAGCCTGAAATATACTTCCATCAAATTGCAACGATTGTCGCACTTTTATCTAGTTCTTTTGTGTAGCCCTGTAAACGAACAGTCAATAATTTCCCTACCATATTCTACATGAGACATGACTACACACTACAATACAGAATGATGAAGATACAATAATGTGGAATATACAATGTAGAATATACAATGAAGAATATACAATGTAGAATATACAATGTAGAATGTAGACACTGTACACACTACAATAATCAACCTGTTCACTCAGTGACGCGACAGATTCTGAAATCTATCGGCTCATTCAGGAAGCTCTATCGCACTACTTGCCCCCTGGCACAACTAACCCCGGTCTCCCCTACTTAGTTCATATTTTCTTAGATATTAAAAAACTTATATTATGAGTGTTATATGTTCCCTAAAAGTACACTTATCCACAGTATCGTCAGGATGTTTCTTAGATGTTTTTTCATCTTGAAGACATCTCGAAGATATCTTGCGGAGAAGATGTGCAGTTAGAGTTGTCTCTACAGCAGTATGTCATGTTTTCTAAAAATGTTATTGTATTATAGACAATCAGAATTTTGAAAATCGTGAATGGTACCAGAAAAACCTACGAAAAATTTTCGATTTTCTTAAAGAAACTCTTATATACCTCCATAAATATACGCGTATTTCCGTACAAGTGAATACATTTGACTGACTAATATTTACATATAATTAAAAGAAGCATCATAATCCGTACAACACATTTTAAGCACTATTTTTTACAGGAAAATTCGAAACATTATTTTTTGCTATACTTTGTTATTGGTCCCCATTTTTGCCTTCGGGACAAAGCGCTTACTTAAATATCTGGAGTACAGCCTGTTCTTTATAACTCTGAAGTTTCAGAATAATTCTTTAGGTATTTTTCTATACATTCGACAAAACCTGTAAAATAGAATGTTTTTCCATTATTTTATTCATCGTAAGCGAAATGAAATGTTCTATCTGTACATATCATTATAAAAAGAAAGTAACTAGAAGAAGAGTAGTAAAAATGACAGAATTTACATAATTCACATGCGTAACTAATATTTTCTGAATCTTTTATAATGCATGGGCAAAATGTATTTTTACAGTATGTCCTAAATAAAACGCAACCTATGAAAAACAAGAAAACAGCGGCAAAGCGAGCAGAAATCTGTCGCCAGATGAACTTAGGAAGGGAGAGCAATTGCACGTACACAATATTTCAGTCGGGAGTTGCCGTCCACACTGCATAAAAGCATCATGACACTTTCAATTGAGCAACGAGTATTTCTAATCGATGTACATTTCGCTTCGAAGTTTTATAAAACCGCTCGAGAAAAATTTCGAGAGAATATCCAGGTTTTCAAACGTCCAACAAGAATTCATTAAACATTTAGTCGACAAATTTCGAAAAGAAGTAACAGTGAAAAGTTAAGGTTGCAACAAAATTCCAATCGTTTTAACAGCAGTAAAAGTGGTGGACATTGAAGACAAAACCAAACGTAAGCCTAATTCGTCGGTGTAAAAGTTGGCAAAGCAACTCAACACATCTCATACGTCAACACATCGTCCCATCCTGCATTAAAAGGTCTCCATATGTATCATATGGTGTACAAAGTGTACACGATTTGAAACCCTTCGATTTACCCTCCAGAATGGCTTTCGCCGACTGGCTTTTAAAATTTATCAGAGGAGTTGTTTATAACACAGTGACGTTTATTTCACCAACAAGATCTATTTTACCCTGCCTTAGAACTCAAACACTCCAAATATGGTCAACAAAAAATCTTCACATGTACCGAGAAAAATCACTTCATAAAAAAATAAATAAATAAAATAAAAATGGTGCATGGTGCGCCATTTTGCGTAAATGTATCGTGGGACACTCCACAGCACAGTTATCACTTAAGCAAATCATGATATTGTCATGCAATTTATTATTCTGTTAAAACGCTCAAAAAGATTTCATTTGTTTCAACAAAACGAATCCTTTGCCTATACATATGCGTCAACCATATCTTTCGTTAAAGAGTTTTTTCGGGGAGGGGGGATACCGTCTGATTTCCAAAGGACTGTGGCCTTCCCGAAGTCTGGACTATTTTCTATGGGGATTGTGTACTCAGATTGTCCGATATCCATCGCCGAACTAAAAGCGAAAATTGAATAAGAGATCAAAACCTTTTTCCTACAAATATTGGTTAAAGTCTTCGATATTCTTGTTCAGCGTGCTTGTAAAAACATAAATGGGGATCATTTTCAACATTTCTTGTAATTTGCATTCAATAAACTTTCCTTCTCTCACTTGTCCATATTTCCTTTTTCTGGGTTGCGTTTTATTTGGGATATACTGAATAATAAAAGAAAAATGTATTTTTAATGAACATATATTTAGTGTAACTTATTTAAATATGAAAATGACTAGTCGTTGAAAACTATCTGCGAATAAACATTTTTATTGTAAAAAATCAGATATTTTATCTTTTCGAGATTCTGAGTTTTGTATGAAGATTGCCTCTGCAATACTAGTTACATGCTGTTGAAGAATTTTATGCGTGGTTACAGTGACAATGCGTTTAAAAGTTAATTTATGCTGCATAAACAAACTATTTTGCAAAAATAGGAAAAAGAAAAATTCTTAAAAGACATCATCAAAAAACTTAAAAGTTTATTCTTTCTATTTTATTCTATTACTAAAAACCTTTATAATTCAATAACTTGACGAAATGTCTTTCAAGTCGGGTTAGTTTTTCTGAAACGTTTGTTTTGTAATATACATTTATCATAATGTAAAATTTTTAGTCATGCCTTTTAGTTTTCCACACCAGTGTTTTAGGTTGATTTCTTTAGAAATCGACCTATTGCAATCACTTCGTTTATCTCTCTCTCTCTCTCTCTATATATATATATATATATATATATATCTATAATGAAAATTTTGTCATCACGATAACTCCCGAAATAATACTCGAAATCGAACCAAATTTGGACAGTGAACTAATCTTATAAATATCTTGGATGAGTTCGTTAACCAAGTTGCTCCGACTTTTAGTTTTCAAGTGGCAGCTACTTGAAAATTTCAAACCGACATTGTAAAAAGCATATTTAAAGCAAGATTTGCTTGAATTTTGTTGTAAATACAGGTCACATGAGGGTCTCAATGACGTTTATTAATGAAGTTTATCCGACATTTTCAATAAAGTGGCAGATATTTTAAGTTAAGCGGGATCACTTGAAATCAGGCTACCACTTGAAAATTTAAAATCCCTATAACTTCCGAAATAATACTCCAAATCGAACCAAATTTGAACAGTGTCTTAACTTATCTTAGAAATATCTTAGATGAGTTTGTTAACCAAGTTGCTCCGTCATTTTGTTTTCAAGTGGAGACCACTTGAAAATTTCAAATTCAAATTGTAAAAAGCGTATTCCGAATTTTTTTTAATTTTGATGTATACATAGATTACACAAGTGTCTCAAATAACTTTATTAATGAACTTTATCCGCCATTTTTAATAAAGTGGCGGATATCTTAAGTTAAGCGGGACCACTTGAAATTAGGCCACCACTTGAAAATTTAAAACCATGATAACTTACGAAATAATACTCCAAATGGTACCAAATTTGAACAGTGTCTTAACTTATGTTATAAATATCTTAGATGAGTTTGTTAACCAAGTTGCTCCGCCATTTTGTTTTCAAGTGGAGACCACTTGAAAATTTCAAATTTAAATTGTAAAAAGCGTATTCCGAAATTGTTTGAATTTTGATGTAAATACAGACCACATAAGGATCTCAATGAAGTTTATTAATAAACTATATCCGCCATTTTTAATAAAGTGGCGGATATCTTAAGTTAAGCGGGACCACTTGAAATCAGGCTACCACTTGAAAATTTTAAATCCCTATAACTTCCGAAAGAATACTCCAAATCGAACCAAATTTGAATAGTGTCTTAACTTATTTTATAAATATCTTGGATGAGCTTGTTAAGCAAGTTGCTCCGCCATTTTGTTTTCAAGTGGAGACCACTTGAAAATTTCAAATTCAAATTGTAAAAAGCGTATTGCGATTTTTTTTTTAATTTTGATGTATACATAGATTACACAAGTGTCTCAAATAACTTTATTAATGAACTTTATCCGCCATTTTTAATAAAGTGGCGGATATCTTAAGTTAAGCGGGACCACTTGAAATCAGGCCACCACTTGAAAATTTAAAACCATGATAACTTCCGAAATAATACTCCAAATCGAACCAAATTTGAACAGTGTCTTAACTTATCTTATAAATATCTTAGATGAGTTTGTTAACCAAGTTGCTCCGCCATTTTGTTTTCAAGTGAGACCACTTGAAAATTTCAAATTTAAATTGTAAAAAGCGTATTCCGAAATTGCTTGAATTTTGACGTAAATACAGACCAAATAAGGATCTCAATGAAGTTTATTAATAAACTATATCCGCCATTTTTAATAAAGTGTCAGATATCTTAAGTTAAGCGGGGTCACTTGAAATCAGGCTCCCACTTGAAAATTTAAAATCACGATAACTTTTGAAATAATACTTCAAATCGAACCAAATTTTGACAGTGATATTATCATATAATTATCTTGAATGTTTTCACTAGGCAACTTGTCCCGACATCTTGTGTCTAAGTTCCAGCCACTTGAAATCACACTGCCACTTGAAAATATGCCATCACGATAACTTTTAAAATATTAAACTGTTTCAAATAAAAGCTGGTCAGTGAACTTTTGGTTCAAATATCTAGGATAAGTTCACTTGATGACTTGATCCGCAATTTTATTTTCAAGTGGCGGCCACTTGAAAATATGTCATTATGGTAACTTTAGTAAGACAGAATCAATTCACTTCAAATTTGGGTAGTGGATTTATCATTCAAATATCTCAGATAAGTTCGCTAGGCATCTCACTCCACTTTTTTTTACAAGTGGTGCCACCTGAAAATTTCTTATGATTATAATTTTTGAAATTCTGAATTAATTTAAACTAGAACTGGACAATGAACTTATCGTACAAATATACTGGAAGATTTCGATGGGCAAGTTGTTTTGCTATTTTGTTTTACAAGTCGCAGCCACTTAGACTGCACTTGAAAATTTGCCTTAATAATAACTTTTGAAACACGGCATTGATTTAAACCACAGTTGGACAGTAACCTGTTGCTTCAACATATAAAATAATTCTTAATATACTTAAATAAAATAAAACTAACTATACTAATTCAGGAGCCAGGAACTCGAATAAACAGGGCTCTATCTTACTTTAACGAATCCTTTATATACATATTCTATATACACATATTCTATGTACATATATACATTATCACGTAGTGTCAATAAAATACAATTAATTAGAGACATCTTCTTTTCGTAATATTTTCACGATACCAGCGTAATTCAGCTCATCCCGCTGAAGTCAGAGTCAACACTAAACTTATTCTTTTCTTTCGTAGCTAGCGCATGCGCGTCTCGCACATTAGCAGCTGTTCTTTTGGAAAGCGGAAGTATTCTCCACATTTCCTCCCACCTTTTGAGTGGATATCTGAAAATATACTCAAAACATACTTAAATACATGATACTAAAACTTAGATGAAAAACAAAATAGTTACATAAATAAAATGAATAAAATTAAAATAAAAAAAATTAAATTAAAGTCACTTGGTAAATATTTAGAGTCTTAGCGGAATTTTTACAGTTCTTCCACTGCTCGTTGTTACAGGAACATTGTCATCATTTTCATTATCACTTTTGGTAGAATGGTCCAGTTCAAGTCTATATAAGCGCTGTATAGGACGTAAAAATTCGGCTTTTTCAGTTTTCACCACAGCAAGTCTTGTTATGCCATCACGTCTAGGGATCAATTTCAACACTCTGGCCATATTCCAGAAGGCACGTTTTTTGTTGTCATCCTCTAATAACACCACTTCGCCCACTTCTAGTGGCTTATCCTTGTAGTTTCTTATGGACTGTTGACGTAGATATCCTAAATATTCCGTGCGAAATCGTAGTCTGAGGTTCTCTCTCATTTTCTGTAGATACTTAGCTCGTTTACTGAGCTTCTTTTTGTCCAAAATGTCAATGTCAGACACACCAGAATGGGGAATTTCGTGCAGAAACATCTCGGGAGTTAAAGGGGATAAATCGTTCACATCTTCGGATACGTAAGTAAGTGGTCTACTATTAATTATTTTTTCACAATCGCACAAAATGGTTTGCAGTTCTTCATAACCAAGTGTAGCACGCCCCAAAATTTTTCTTAAGATTTGTTTAACCATTTGAATGAGGCGCTCCCACCAGCCTCCCCACCACGGGGCGGTCGGAGGGTTAAATTTCCACTGAATTTTTTGTTCAGCAACTTTGGAGGTAATACTCTCCCAGTCTAGTTCATGTAAAAGCTTCTCTGCTCCCCTAAAGTTCGTACCGTTATCTGAATATATAATTGATGGTCTTCCACGTCGTGAAATGAAACGCCTTAATGATTGCAAAAAAACCTCGGTTGTTAAAGATGTGATCAACTCTAAATGAATTGCTCTATAGACGGCACAGGTAAACAGTACAATATAAGATTTTTGACTTCCTTTCAAATAAAGTGGTCCAGCTAGATCGATGCCTACGATTTCAAAAATAGCTGCATCGTTTACTCGTTCCTTTGGCAAAGGACCTGGTAGAACATCAGAATGTTTGACTTTAAATCTTTGGCATTTAACGCACTTTCGTATACAGTTTCGTATAGTCTTACGAGCTGTAATAATCCAGTATTTTTCTCTCAAGTATGACATCATCAAATTAACACCAGCGTGAAATAATTCGTTGTGAGTATGCATTATTAACAGTCGAACCACTGGATGATCGGACGGTAAAATCACAGGAAATTTAAAACTATTAGTGTCATTTCTACAAGAAATATTTGTTTTTGCTCTAATTAAACCATCACTGTCAATCATCGGTCTAAGGTTTTAAAGTTTGTCGTAATTTGTGTTATTAAATGAATCCTTTTGTACCAATTTCAGAAGAGCGATTTCAGCTCTTTCAAGTTCGGAAGTTGACAAAGTTTTTGAGGATTCACTGGGAAATTTTCTTAGCTTAAAATAAAATCTGTAGATAAACGCTATCATCCGAATAATTTTTCTTATAGATGAAAAATACTTGTAATACCAGTCGCTGTTATGGTCGGTTTGGCTTAAGGCAGTAATTACAGTTTTTCGTATTTCTGAGCCAACCAAATCCTCATCCGGAGATTCCTCTGAATTTGGCCAACTCTCCTCGTTATTGCGTAACCACTCTGTTCCCTCCCACCATCGTAGTTGTGACAATTTTTCGGCTGAACATCCTCTAGAAGCTATATCGGCAGGGTTAAGAGCACCTGGAACGTGGCGCCACACGGTGGGAGATGTCAAGGAAACTATTTCACGTACACGATTTTGGACAAAAGTCCCCCAATTTTGATTTCTTTGGATCCAACATAACGAAGTAGTAGAATCCGTCCAACAATGAATATCAACACTGGGAAATTGCATATCTTCTACCACAGACGAAAGCAACCGAGCGCCGATCAAGCAAGCAAGGAGCTCTAACCGCGGTATAGTTAGAACCTTTAGAGGCGCTACCCTACTTCTAGCATGTATTAAATTGACGGTCACGTGATCACCTCGACAGACTCTTAAAAACACACATGCCGCGTAACACTTTTGACTCGCGTCACAAAATACATGCAAACTTAATGAAACGTCTGGGGAAATATTAAGCCATCTTGGTATCCTTATTTTTGATATTAAATTCAGTTGTTGGATCCATGCTGTAAATTTTTGTATTAAATGATCCGGAAGAATTTCATCCCACTTAAGTTTTAAATTCCATGTTTCCTGCAAAATTAATTTCGGAATTAACGTCACAGGTGCCGTAAATCCAATTGGATCAAATACTTGATGAGCAATGGCTAAAATTAACCTTTTCGTAATTAGTTTATCGGGCTCATCAATTGACGGCACTTTGCAGGATAAAGTATCACTGTCTGTATACCACGTAAGACCCAAGACGGAGATGTTTTCTTCAGTGATTGATTCATTGTCTGGAGTGACACTATGCAAATTAGATTTCCACCCTCGTAAATTAAAATTGCCTGTAGGAATTATTACTTGTGACTCCAAGATAAACTTTTTCATTTCTAACTCAGAATTTAAACTAGTTACGCAATTATCGACATAAAATGATGTCTTAAGAATTTCTGCAGTATTGCTTAAATTTTCGGGTACTTTACTTAAATGATACTGTAAGGTAGCGGCTAATAAATAGGGACTACATGTTAAACCAAAAACAACCCTTTGATGCCGATACTCCTCAATTTGTACCGAATTATCTCTACCAAACCACAAAAAACGTAAAAAGTCGCGATCCTTTTCTCTTATTGAAATCTGTAAGAAAGCTTTTTCTATATCTGACGTAACACCCACGTAGCTTTTACGAAATCGATTTAGTATTGTTGGAATAATTTCTATTAAATTAGGTCCCGTAGATAAACAATCATTCAATGAAGGAAAACCCTGAGAATGTGAACTCGCATTAAACACTGGCCGTAAACTCGTAGTACTACCCTCTTTTATTATTAGTCTATGCGGTAAATAATGTACCTGTTCTGATTTAGTCTCTGTCACTTCTTCTATTATGCCAAGTGATAACCAATTATCAAAAACCCCATAGTAATCCTCTAATTTGCCGGAATTAACTAATTTTCTTTTCGTACTAAACAGACTTTTTTCAGCAAGTTTTTTATTGTCAGGTAAGGCAGAATTATCCGTTACCCATGGTAAAGCTACCTCGTATCTGCCGTCGGAATTTACCCTAAGAGTCTCCTTAAAATACTTGTTAGTCTCTTCTTCTAACTCCTGCTTAGTTTTACGGTGTGCAGGATCTGTAATTCCCAATACGTCTAATTTCCACAGATCGCTTACACACTGGTTCTTAACCAAAAGAGAAGAGATAACGAGAGAATGATTACTAGGTGTATTGCTCTTTGTGCCAAAAAATTTTCCTAGAACAGTCCATCCCAATTTAGTATGTATAGCGGTTAAATTTGATTTAAGGGGTACTATTTTTCCCGTTAACAATTTACTCATAATATCAGCCCCGATTAACAATTTTATTTCCTTATCCACTTTGTATTTATTTTCTAAGTCCGTAAGCTGTATACGATGTTTCTTAAGTTCATTTAACCACGGACCAGATGGGATTTGGCCAAGCTCAGAACGTTTTTCCGCCAATGCGTCAAATTTACATTTATAACTTCTGTTCATATTACTTAATTCAATTACATAATTTTTATAAACATTTTCATTCGTTTCGATACCTCCAAAAAGTGATTGACGCAAGTTTATTTCATTGCTAGAGACATACTTCATTTCTTCAATTGTATCACTACATATATAGCTTTTCATGCTTCCAGAGTCCAAGACTGCCCTTACAAGCATTTCTTTATTATTATTGTGCAGTCTAACGATTAACGTTTGCAGAAATACATCAGAGAGCTGTACATGATTATTTAATGTACTTATTTTTATTTCTTCATTAATCTTATTTGAAATATCTGATTTGTTTGAGGGTAAATCCGGGCATATTATAGCGTAGTGTCGTCTTTTACAAATAAGACATCTATGCCCTGATCTACATTGGTTTGCTCTGTGATTTTTCTTCAGACAAACAAAACAAACCCTTTTTTCTTTCAGTATATTCTTTTTATCTTCCAAATTTAACTTAGAGACCTCATTACAACTCTCCGATGCATGTGATTTATTGCAAAAAACACACACTATATCAACCTTTCTAAATTTTGAATTAATTTCCTTATTATTTTCATTAGTGTTCCTCAATTTACACGCTGTAGGGAGTGTCTTAGACTCGGGAATTTTTTTCTGTTTTTCTTTTACGACATTTGGATTTTGTGAAGACAGTTCTTGTATTTGTATCGCCGTTTCACGACACTCAATTTCAGCTTTTAAAAAGTCTAATAATTCATCAATGTCAAAATTTTCAAGGTTCTGTCTTTTTCTTTGATAATTTAAATTTAAATCAGTGGGAATCAATTTGAGTAAAATTGGTGTCAGCAGAGTGCCGTATGTTCCTGATGTCACATTTAGGCATTTTAAATTTCTTATTTGAATCGTAATGTTATCGTAGAGCTTGCGCAGCGCATCTGTGTTATTTGAATTTTTCACTGGATCTAAATTCAATAACTTTCCAATGTGTGCATTAATTATTAGGTCATTACGACCAAATCTTGTTTTTAACGCTTTAACTGCAGATTGATAGTTCTCACTGGATAACGAAAAGCCTCTAATGGCATCAGCCGCAGATCCTATTAACAGAGAATGCAAATAATTAAATTTATCGATATCTGTTAAATCGTTATTATTATGAATAGCATTCTCGTATTGGCTCCAAAATGAGAGCCAGTTAGCGGGATTCCCGCCAAATTCTTCAATCACTAGACGAGGGAGTTTTATTCTAGAATGTGAACAAGAAATTAAAGATGACTGTTCACTTATGATATCATCCTTTTTAGTGTTTGTGTTTTCGAGGTTTTCCTTACTTTTTAAAACCGAAGTAATTTTTGATTTAACTGATATAATTTTTTCTGCATAAGTTTCTGCAGTTTCAAATTCGGATTCTAAATCGTCTTCCTTTTTCATAAGATTTTGAATCTCTTCATCGAGATTCCTTAAATTTTCGTATTTTACTTCTAATTGATCTAAATGTTCTTTCAGAACAGATGTTTCGATTACATCTGCTTCTATGTACTGTTCGCAATTAGTAATTAATTTCGTAGTGGAACTTCTAATTACTGTTCTTTTTCTCTTTTGTTTTTCTAACTCTGTCATGTTTAAAACTCTTATTAACAATTTTTAATAAAACACAAAATGTTGTATTGTTTTATTACACTTATTCTTATTGTTCTTAAATCTCAAATCAAATGAACGCTTTTTTATTTATTTATTTATTTATTTTTTTTTTTTTTGATTACCTTCACGTAATATTCACAATAATAATAATAATCTTATCTTATAATATAATTCACTCAATAAATTACGTAAATATATTAAATTTTCTCATTAAGAACATGACTTGGCACCCTACATTTGGGTGCTACGTATTACTGTTATCATATTCATTCTTATTTATTCTCAAATTAATCAAAATATACTTTATTCGTAAATAAATGAAATATATATATATATACATTTTATTCAGTGTCTTAATAAAGGGGAGAGAGAGCTTACCTGATAATCGTATTCAGCTCCGTGGCAAAACAAAACTTCATTCCAAAACTTATGTTCTTAAACGGAAACGTAATTTTTTCCTTTTGTCGTAAAGATCACTTGAGAGCCCTTTTAAAATCGTATATTTTACGAATCCTGGCTGGCTGGCTCGCCAAAAATGTTGCTTCAACATATAAAATAATTCTTAATATACTTAAATAAAATAAAACTAACTATACTAATTCAGGAGCCAGGAACTCGAATAAACAGGGCTCTATCTTACTTTAACGAATCCTTTATATACATATTCTATATACACATATTCTATGTACATATATACATTATCACGTAGTGTCAATAAAATACAATTAATTAGAGACATCTTCTTTTCGTAATATTTTCACGATACCAGCGTAATTCAGCTCATCCCGCTGAAGTCAGAGTCAACACTAAACTTATTCTTTTCTTTCGTAGCTAGCGCATGCGCGTCTCGCACATTAGCAGCTGTTCTTTTGGAAAGCAGAAGTATTCTCCACAGTAACCTATGCTTCAAATATCTTCGATGTGTTTGCTGGAACTTTAGAAATACTTAATCAATTCAAATCAAAGTTGAAAAATAGATTTATCATTCAAACAACAAAAATTTAGAAAATTCACGCAACTCATGAACCAATCACGTTATTGCGTCCATCTTTGGTATATCGATAATAAGTATTTTCTCGCCAAAAGTCGCCAAAAAAGTCGCCATAGGGGAAAAGTCGCCAAAATTGGCTCCAAATCCATTACATGCGTTACTGGATCTTTTTAATGCGTTTTTAAGGTAAAATTAGACTATTTTAATGCTAAAACAAACTAGAAATGCAGGAAACTAACATTTTATCAACTGACTAAGCCTCTTTGAAAGAATTTCTACCAAAAAAAAAAAATTCAAATTTGCAACGATATCTTAGATGAGCAACTTTCTCTGCCATTTTTATCGAAGTGGCAGCCACTTAATTTTTCAACACAATGACTTTTGAGATTTTGAATTAATTCGAACTATGTATGTAGAGTAGACTTATCTCACAAATGCATTTCATATATTTGTCAACTTAACCCACCATTTTTTTTCCTAGCGCCGGCCACTTGAAAATTTTAAATTCACATAAAAGTCTATTTATGAACCGATTTGCTTAAAACTCCATATATGCATAGCCTACATCAATATTTCTACCAAGTGCATTAATAATTTGTAGCCGCCATTTTGAAACAAAATGAGGCTACTTGATAAGGAAAAAGAAATCAACCTACACTTCCGAAAAAGCCGGAAGGTCTTGTTTTTTTTTTTTTTTTTTTTTTTTTTTTTACTTTTTATTTTCTCTTACCCATAAGGTAGAGAAAGTATTGTTTCTGGGTCAAATTTTCGAACGCGAGATTTTCTTATATTTACACGTTTTGAGGTTCTCTGAATACGAAAATCATGTTTTTAGCAAATGGTCTGTGTGTGTCTGTGTGTGTGCCTGTGTGTCTGTTTGTGTGTGTGTGTGTCTCTGTCTGTGTGTTTGTCTGTTATCAGCATATGTCAAAAACAAATTATGGCAGAAAGTTCAAACTTGGTATTCTAAATGTGTATCATATAGGGATGCTACAGTAAGCTTTTCGTTAAGATCAAGCAAATGGTTCATGTACAGGGACAATCAAGAGAATTCTAATACATTACGTCTATGGGGGAAATTGCAGGCAAGTAGAGTTTAACGTCTATAGACTGCACTAAACCAAATGAAACGAATATATATATATATATTTTAATAGCGATAGTTAACAGGGAAAAAAATTTGTTTATGTAGGAGCCTCGCCTCCTCGAGGGGAGTAAATTTTCATGATGGGTATCTGTCAAAAGAGCTCGCCAATACCTTCAAAACGAATGGTTGAACCATCGATCTGCGATAATTTAAAACAAAGTTATCAATTTTTTTATTGAGAATAAAATGGACTTTTTTTGGATATTTGGTGTTATACTACTTCTCTAATATGGAAATCGTCTGCATTACCATAAAAGATAATTTTTTTAAATAATAATTTTAATAAATTATTTTTTAAAACAGAATTATTTTTTAATAACCGAATTAAATTCTATATAAATGTAAGTGCATTAATGAAACGTGGGGTTGAGGGGGCTGCCCCCCTCACACAGAACTAATTATCAAATAAAACTCTCCCGAAGCTTACTTTGAATTGTTTAACATAGGTTTACATAACATCGTTATCTTACCTCCTTATCTCCAACTTGTATTGATAGTGTTAAATTTCAGGGTAAGAGAAAGTCGTGTGAGTGACACACCAGATTATTATTTATTTTTAAGAGTATTTTTCTTTTTATTTAATCGCAATTACATTTGAAGAAAAGTTTATGGGGTAGAAAAAGGGGCGGTATTAACAATTTTACGGAATATTAATAAGGATGTTGGGAGGTATGATATATATAGAGGAACCCGGACACAACAGGGTATCCAGACGGAATGAAATTCAAAGGTATTCAGTGGCAGGGAGTCTTTGAATTGAGTGGCAATAAGTAGAACTAGACCAATATGTTATTTCGCAACTACGTCAGATATTCCTGTCTTTTTTGAGCGTAGGTGCTTGAGGTTTTCGTTATGTGATTTATTGCTCTTATATTATAACTTGTGATAATTGCGTAGCCTAGGTAAGACACGGTTACTTACTTACATTGTAAGTATAATTAGTACATTCTTGAAGTTGATCTACATAATAGTCTATTTCGAAGTGATTAAGCAACCGTTACAATACGCAAGCGAAGTGATGACGTCACTGGCCGTCCGTGGATGCAAGAAAAATATTTCCTATGTTAATCGCCCATTGGATTTTTTGTATAAAATTATTAAAAATCGAGGAAAATTATTTCCCGATTTTAATCTCCATATTTGGGTACAGATATGTATTCGTTATCGTGTGCGTGCGTTAGATGAAGTTGCTTTTGCTGTAAAATTGATAAAATTTGATTTTAAATTTCAAAATTATCGCAATAAATATTTAACTAATATACTAATTAAAAGGAAAATTATAAATATTCTATCATAATTTGAAGTCAAATTTGTTTTCAACTGCCTAAATAAAATATTTGATATAAGATACTCATATGTTGCAGCGAAATAGATTTCATATCTGTCATCCTTGGCGGAAAAATAAATATCGCACAAATTATCTGGAGAACATATTTAATTCCTTTAAAAAATCACGGTTATTTTAACAATTTATATTAAGAAAGTAATGAATAATATGAAACAATATTTCGTACAATACATATTACGAAAATATACATCTGGCATGCATATTTTCGTATTACGATTTTGATCGCCAAATACAAAAAACGCCAAGGATGATAGAGTTTTGAAATTAAAAAATAAAATTTTGCCAATTTGACAGCAAAATAACTCAATTTAACACATGCATACGATAACTAATACATATGTATACCCAAATACGGGGATTAAAATCGGTAAATAATTTTCCTCGATTTTTTATAATTTTTTACAAAAAATCCAATGGGAGATTAACATAGGAAATCTTTTTCTTGCATCCACAGACGGTCAGTGACGTCACACTTCGCTTGCGTATCAAACTTTAGTGTTTGACATTGAATAAAAAATGTTCTTAAATTTGGCAATACTGACGAATCGAAGAGGGCACGCTGCCTGAAAAGATTATCTCTCTCTCTCTCTCTCTCTAATATATATATGTATATATGTATATATATATATATATATGTATATGTGCGTGTGTGTGTGTGTGTGTGTGTGTGTGTGTGTGTGTGTGTGTGTATAATTTTTATGAAGAATGAGTTAGAAGCCACTGTTAAGGAAAAAGAGAACAACTTTTCCCAAAAGGAAAAAAATAAGGATAAAAATAATAAATTAAATTAAAAATGTAAAAAACAAAATAAAGTGCATGAAGATAACTGAAAAAAACAACGATTTGGAGAGAGAACTCAAAACTAACGTGAATTATTCTGATGATTCTTCTAATTCTTAATGTGTATTGAAGGTTGTGTGGAGTCTTCCATGTGCAAAAAAAAAGCGCATACAATGCGTGTGCGGGAATAGATAGCGAAGATGATGAGTCTGTGTCCTCTTGTTTGCATTTTGTGAACAGGCTTAAAAAAGGGGCACAATCAATGAAAACTGTACTTAAACATTTAAAGTCACGGAAAAGTGAAAAAATGTAGAGCAAACTTAATTTTCTTCACTTCCACGATTTTTATCTATATTTTTAATTATTTATTCTTATTATCCCGTTCTGCCCCAGGCATGGTGTAAAACGAGACAAATGATATAGTGTTTTTTTTTTTTTTTTTTTTTCATAATATTGTTCTTTTTTTTTTTATACTACCATTGTGTTTTTGGGATTATTAAATTTTAAGGTATTCATAAAAACATTTACAGTTCTCCAAATTAGCTTTTTAGTATTTTTAAAACGTATTTTCAACTTAGTATCCCGTTTTGCCCAAGGCTTCCCCTATACATATATACTATATTCTAGAAAAATCCGGTCTTCAAATGTGATATTTATGTATCCTTTGTAAATAAGATTTTAACTGTGATTTAAGTCGGATACAATATCTACTATGTTGTTGAGCATTAATAGGTTCCCATACATTACCTTAAGAAGACAAACGTGCATTTTCTTTCATAAATAAAATTAAAAACTTTTATGTTGTGGCCATCGCAAAACTTTCTTACATATTTTCCTATACAAATACGCGAAGTGCAAATTATTTATTAAAATTAATATTTCTATAAAAATTATTTTCCATGATGAGTGCAGACAATTTTAATCTCAGAGAGCTGAACCCTAAATATCGAAAGAAAGCCAATTCTGTGCCCTGCAAACGATATCATCAAAAATGCTTTCCTTTTTGAAGATTTTTTTTTTTTTTTTTTTTTTTTTTTTTTACGAAAAATAATTAATAACTTTGTTTTAATTATCACAAATCTTTAATTCAACCGTTCGTTTTACACAAAAGAACGAGTTTTTTTTTTTTTTAATAATTGTATTGAAAAATTTTACAACGGGGTTATTTTAGAAGAGAAGTGACTCTTACATATACAGAATAATTTTCTTGTTTGATTATTACCATTATAAATACGTTTTTTTTTTTTTTCTTCTTACCACGATTGGTTAAAAATAATTGTTTTTATGTGCATTTATACGAAATTTCGTCCTATACTCCATTATTAAAAAGTTATCGAAAAACGAGATGACAGCGCCATCTTTTGGATGTTTTTCATTAAGATTTCGTGGGCACTGATTTATATTAAAGTGCAACTACATATAAATTTGATGAAATTTTGTCCTCTAGTTTTTGACTTACAAGGAGAGGTCAGGACATGGAAAATTCAGATCCGGACGAAATTGTACAGGATTGTAGTATACTATAAGAGTAACAACATATTAAGACTTGAGTTCGAGGCTACCTACGGGACTTTTTTTTTCTCTCCTTCTTCTTTAACTTTCTAAGTAATCTAAACTTTTTATTTATTTCTACTTTATTTTATAATTCAATTCAAAATTTGAAAATTTCAATTAAAGATTATTTAATCTTGAATATAAAATAAATGAATTTTTCTATTTTTAATATTTATAACTTAAAAATACAATAAATTTCTATAACTTAAAAAATAAATTTCAGTTTTTACAAAACCCTAAATAACAAATATAAAGAAAAACAGACAAAAAATTTAAATAATTAAAAAATAAGCAAGCTGTAAAACAAAGTGTAAAATATCCACGAATCAATGCAGATGTGCTTAAATCTTGGTTTGAGCTTCCTGATTTGGTTTTAATGTGTATAAAATTATGTAAACGCTTTTAGCTTGTTAATAATAGAGAGCAGGTGGAATTTTATTTCGTGCACAGGAGGATTAAAAAAAAAAAAAAAAAAAAAAAAAAAAGCAAGTCGTTGCCAAAGAAGAAAGTATGTTGGTTAACATTTAAAATCTACATTTAAAGATAACACTCCTTTGCCTGTAATAATTTAATAGCATCGTAATCCTACACTATATTTTTTCAAGAAGCTGTATTGATTGGAAAAATAATTACTTAATTTGGATAGCAATTATATATGCAATTAAAATCATCATTTCTCTGTTGTTGTTTTTTTTTTTTTTTTTTTTTCCTTCTGTAATTTAAAAAACAAAATTTAGTATTGTTTTAAATATACCTAAAATAAAATAAAATATTTAGACAAATAATTAAAAACAGTTTCTTAAGTTTTACATTGTTTTATAATTAAAAGAAAACTAAAATTTATTTTTTAATTTATAGAAATTTATTGTATTTTTAAGTTATAAATATTAAAAATAGAAAAATTTATTTATTTTATATTCAAGAAAATTAAATAATCTTTAATTAAAATATTGAAATTTTGAATTGAACTATAAAGTAAAGTAAAAATAAAAAAAAAGTTTAGATTACATAAAGAATTAAAGAAGAAGAAAAAAAAAGTTCCGTAGGTAGCCTCGAACCCCGGTCGTCTGCCTCGTGGAGGCAGACGACCACGAGGCCTCGTGGAGGCCTCGGGCTTTATGCTCACGCCATTGTGGCGCCGACTTGTGTGCGAAATAACTTGTATTTAAAGATTACTGAAACTTTAAACGCTTTTTTCTCAAAATTCTGTGGCTAGTGGGTCCTAGTGCTTTAATATGTTGTTACCTTAATAGTATACTACAATCCTGCGCAATTTCACCCGATCTGAATTTTCCATGTCGTGACCTCTCTTTGTTAGAGCTGGCACAAAGAAAAAAAAAAAGAAACTGTCAAATACAGGCATTTCCAAAAATTAGTCAAATAGTGTTGTAAACCTCTCAAAACATGTAAATCCATCGAAAACTGGAAGTCGAGCACTTTTACGAATCTAATACTTTCTTCTATTAAAAATTGAAGAACATAATAACAAAAAAAAAAAAAATTCAAACTTTCTTTGGAAATGAATTGCATGTATAGTTTGGGGGTTGTTATTATTTCAATAGTATATATAATGCATTAAACCAACCTGTGTATTTTTTATTTCTAACATCACGAATTCATTGTGTATGCCTTTAATAATTATTCTAAATGATGCAAGTAACCGAAATTTTCTTCTATCCAAAAATTGTTTCATTAGCTCTTCTACGAAACTCAAACTTATGAATTGGAAATAAATGACATTAGAAAATATTTGAAAGAAACAAGACCGCGAGACTCAAATTTTAAACAAAGGCATTTCATTCATTCCGGTGTTTCTCCTCTTCATCAAACACATCAAACTAATCAATAATCTCCTTTTCATTATAACAAATAAAAGTTTGGTCGTGGCTCTAAAATCAATTTCTAGTATAGGAACTGTTTACTCAACACTCATGCCACATATTAATCAGTTGATCCAGCTATTTTAATGAAAGTTTGTTTGTACTTTGAAGAGGCAGCCGCAAAACAAATACTTTGTCTCTATGAATTTATTAACGGAAAATAATGAAAGTTTTGAAACAGAGACAACATTAATTGAATCTATGTTGTTTAGTGTAATTTTAGTTATACTACTTCAGAAACAACTTCGCATCTGTTTTAAATATTAAACTTTTTGGATAACGAGAAATAATAGTTGATTTAGTGCCTGCTGATTAGTATAAAGCCCTTATGTTCAACCGAATGAATATTTTCATAGAAAATTCTTTACAAATACGCAATGGTGAAGTAAAACCTAATTAAAATTATTCTGTAAATCTTGAAATAGTTCGATATTTAGAAACAGTCTGAATTTCTACCTGTTGAAACCAATATTAGTCCTCTCTGATTCATTAGAAAAAAAATTCATAATATTGCTGATGCAAATGATTGTATTCGTGTGGAAAATCATATTTACAATCATCTGGTTTCCTTAAAAAAAAAAAAAAAATTAATTATTTCACAAAGTTTTAAATAAAGTCATATACATACACATATTCTTACACATAGTAAAAACGTATTTAAAGCAAGTAACCGAAATTTTCTTCTATCCAAAAATTGTTTCATTAGCTCTTCTACGAAACTCAAACTTATGAATTGGAAATAAATGACATTAGAAAATATTTGAAAGAAACAAGACCGCGAGACTGTTTAATTAATGCTTCAGGAAATAACTAAAGCTAAAACTTCACCGATTTCGAGGAATATATATGTTACAGGTTACAGTCGCAGACACAATATAGTTTTGGGGGAATCTAATTTTTATAGTTTTTTTTTTTTTTTTTTTTTTTTTTTTTTTTATACAGAGACACAAAGAAAAATACTTTATCATTGTGGCTTATGGGCCCAAGTTATATAAAATGCAATTGCGTCTAAGTGCCTCATCTGATTGATTAAAAATTTTATATGCGTGTTATAGGTAACCATCGCAGGAACCTTATAAATTTTGGTGAGTCTAGCACTTATAGACTTTTACGAACGCAATTGAAATTTATCATTGTGACCTATGGCCCAAATTATTTGAAGCGCAATAGCGTTAAACTAAGCAACATACTATATGAAGAAAAATACTCATCACCCTATAATTTTCAATTTTGCGTATTTAACGATTTCTTTTACTTTAATTTATTTATACAACAGTTAATTGCTTAATAGTTCGGAATATCAAGTGAAGTCATTCCAGATTTTTTTTTTAATTTAATAGCAGCCTTGTTATTATTATTACATGAATATGCGTAAAGTTTTATTATTATTATTATTATTTTATGAATATCTGCAAAATATTGGAACAGGAGTTGGAAGACGGCATTGGCCAAATACACACACATATAGACATATGTCAAATAGAAATGCATCGAAAACCATTTTAACTGTTTTTTAAGTACGTTCATATACAATATTTTTTTCTTATACCTTAATCTGCAATCTATACTTATAGTTTCAAAATGCAAATGTATGAGTAAGTCCTGCTAATGTAATACTAGATTATTTAACATGCTCCCAATACAGATACTCAATAATAATTGAATTATATATATATATATATATATATATATATATATATATATATATATATATATATATATATAATACAAACATTCATCGTTTATATATTAAATATATACATATATATATATATATTCTTTCTCTTACCCTTACTGTAGAGAAAGTATTCTTTTAGGGTCAAATTTTCGAAAGTGAGTTTTTGTTATATTTAGATGTTCTCAGGTCCCCTGAATACGAAAATCATGTTTTTAGCGAATGAACTGTATGTGTGTGTCTGTCTATCTGTGTGTGTGTCTGTCTGCCTGTCTGTGTGTCAGTTATCAGCATAACTCAAGAACAAATAGTAGCAGAAATTCCAAACTCAGTATTCTAAATGTGTATCATATAGGGATGCTACACTAAGCTTTTCGTTGAGATGAAGCAAATGGTTCGTGTACAGGGACACTCAAAAGTATTCAAATACATTACGTCTATGGGGGAAATTGCAGGTAAGTACAGTTTAATATTTATAGACTGCAGTAAACCAAATGAAACGAATATGTATTTTTTGTAATAGAAATAGTCAACTGGGAAAAAAAATTTGTGTATGTGGGGGCCTCGCCTCCCTTCCTGGGGGGAAGTCGCCCCTCGAGGGGAGTAAATTTTCATGATGGGTATCTTTCAAAAGAGCTCGCCAATACCTTTAAAACGAATGGTTGAACCATCGATCTGCGATAATTTAAAACAAAGTTATCGATTTTTTTTTCATTTTTAACCAAAAAAAAAGAAAAAAAAAATGTAATATTGAGAACAAAATCAACTTTTTTTGGCTATTTAGTGTTACACTACTCTTAGAATAACTTAAAAACGAATAATTTTAAGAGATCGAAATGTTGTATTTTGAAGTTAATATAAAATTGTTGCTGAAAATGTTTGATCAAGATTGATAAGTTTCAATGTATGTTGCGTGTGAAAATTGTTTGTATAATTTTAATTAAACTTTTAATAACAGAATTAAATTCTATATAAATGTGGGTGCATTAATGAAACGGGGGGTTGAGGGTGGCGGTAGTCCCCCCCCCCCTCCCTCACACAGAACTAATTATCATAAAAACTCTTCCGAAACCTAATTTGAATTGTTTAACATAGGTGTACATAACAGTATTAGTTATCTTTCCTCTTAATCTCCAACCTGTATTTATAGTATTAAATTTTAGGGTAAGAGAAAGTCGTGTGAGTAACATACCAGATATATATATATATATATTTTATGTTTAACACTTTTTTTTTTTTTTCACATTTTCTTCTTAAAAATAGTCATCTCCAAATAAAATTTGATGGATAATATTTTTTTATGATATTATTAATTTTTATCTTAATCATGGGAAAATTGAAAAATTACTGTAAAAATTCTAGCAGCGTATTATTGCTACTAACGTCAAAGTAAAATGACATTTACCATTTAAAAAAAATTTTTTTTTTAATAAAATAAAAAGTAATAGCAATAATTTTAAAAAAAATTATGGAGCCGGTTTTAGTCTTGTCTTAAGCAAACTCCAGATAAATAAAAAATAATTACCGAAAAATATTACACATACTTATCCATGGAATATATTAATCATACATGATAATACAATAGAAACAGATACTCAGGTGCATCCATTTTTTATTAGTTCGAGAGGAAAAAATTAAGGCTCATTACTGAATCTTTTTAAAGATACTGGCCGTAATTTATCATGGCAGCCCATTACTTTTACATTTAAGATGCAGCGATGGCTTAAAAGAAAAGAATGATAAAGAAAAAGAGAGAAATTATCGGACAAGATTTTTTAATTTATTTAAATAAAAGTAACTTTTATAAACATCGAAGAAAAGATAAGAAAAATGGAGGCGTTGTACTAACACAAGAATTGCTTGCGCCTTCGATTAAAAGTAATTTCCCAAAGTAATTTTCTTAAAATTATAGTTTGTTTTTATTTAAAATTACAGTAGCGTTAGAAAATATTATCACTAAAGAATAAAATTATTGGGTAACTTTAATGTTGATAACCGTAAGAGTCACTATATTCGTTGTAACTAGTATTGTTATTGGTGTTTTTATTTTTCTCACTGCAAGTAATGTATTTTTGCATTTTTCATAAAAACCAGTGTAGGAATTTATTGGCAGAAACAGATGAATATATATTTTGCATGATTTAAAATAATCTAAAGTTTTATTCTTAACTACTAAACCAGTGTATAACTTTAACTTTTTTTTTTTTTTTTTTTTTTTTTATTCCTTTTACTTTTTAACCTTTTAACGTTTATTCGTTTTGCACTGACACCAAACATTTAACAACTCTTTTTATGCAACAATTTTTCCGTATTTTTTCTTTATTTTAATCGATTTTTAAACTTTGGTTCTTTTTTGTTCAGTAGATAGCAGCACTAATCCGAAATTTAACAAATGATACCACAGTGGAAGAAGATGCAGAAACGACTTTAAATTTCTTAGTAAGTGCGAGTGCACCTTGCTGCTTTCACGTTGTACACTTACTTAGATTTTTAACCTGATGAAGGTCCGTGCTTTTATTTTGACCTGAAAAAAAACTGTTGCCAGTTTTCATAATGTTTATCTAAAAATTTATTTATTTATAAAATTAGTTAATATTAATTAATTTATTTATTTATAAAATTAATTTATTTATTTATTAATTTAATCAGGCTATCATTTCCATTACCCAACTACCGTAAGTACTGGAAGTAATGTATTCCGTCCAAAAATTCAATACCGAGTTTTCACTTGATTTACATGTTTTAAGGTCTCCTGAGTCCAAAAAAGTAGTTTTTGACAATTGGTCAGCATGTGTATATCTGTGTGTGGAATCTTCTGACTGTCATATCTCCGTAACTAATAAAGATAGAACTACGAAACTTCAGAATTCAGATAGGTCTAGAATACAGATGATTTTTCCAACTTTTGGTGAAAATTGTAAAACCAGAAGTAAGACCGTAAATCCGTACCTCAAAAACGGCTGAAATGATTTTCTTGAACGTTGCTATTTAAACACTCTATTATATGTCCATTCGTATGAATTAGTTTGTTAGTTTAGGAAAATTGATAGGCGTCCTGTATAAATAGCTCAATTTCAGGTTTCACAAGGGCGTTCCTTTAAAAACGGCTATACGGATTTTTTCAAACTCGTCATATTAAAGTTCCTCCTTATATATATATATATATATATTGTATGTAATTGTTGTTGTTGTTGTTGTTTTTCGGTCAACGATTGAGTATACCAAATTTTGGTAAAAGTTGGTATCTCGAAAACAGCTCTAACAATTTTCTTGAAAACTGCTGCATAAACCCATTTTAGATATCCTTTCTCTTGTATTATGTGGTTATTACAGGGAAATTAACAGTTATTCTGATTAGGTAGCTCAGTTTTAGATCTCGGAAATTGGTGTTTCAAAAAAGGCTCTAACGATTTTTTTTTTCTTATTTTTTAACTCGCTGTGTAAACTCTGTTTTATATGCCTTTACACGTGTATCAGCTTTTTCTTACCGTAAAATTATTAGGTGTTTCATTTGTTAAGTCAATTTTATGTCTTCTGACCTCATTATCTCCAAAAAGTACATATAATATGTGTAATAGTTGGTAATGGACGTCGTGTGGTTGTTTCACACCAGATTTTTAGAATTAGTTTAGCAACTTTAATATATATATATATATATATATATATATATATATTCAGGAAATTTTAAAGGATTAAATTCAGAATATAAAAAAGATTAAATATAATGGCAGCGTGTTACTCACGATTCGTATATAAATAAACTATATTGATATTAAATGAAAGCTTATATGTAGACTTGGTATTTAAAAATCAATAACATATAAACTCACGGAGGTAGAAGCCTATAAGCTTTTACAGTTTTACTGCAATATGTTCGTTATCATTTGCAGCCCATCATTCGTTATTATAACGCATGTCAAACGAATTTACTTGTCAATCCACTTTAGTCATAGTGGATGGAGCAACACAGTGTTTTCTCTGAAAATCGATTAAAAATGTCTTCATTTACATTAAACGGTTTCATCGATCATGTCTGAACTAATTTTAGCGTGTGGTATGGTATATAAAAAAAAATCTAATGTGGGCACCACATGACTTCCTTATACAACCATAGCAATATACATATTGTTATGAAAACAATGACAGTTTTGTGTGAGGTAACCGACTCGTAAATAAACAGGCACGTTCAAGTCCACGAACATTCCTTAAAACAAAAACAAAAAAAAAAAAAAAAAAAAAAAAACTGCTACTCCAACCAAAAGTCACGATAGTAAGATTATATATACCGCCGAGACAAATATAGTAGTATTTTCAGGTATAGTACTCCATGGCTTATTATAGAATCTCTCATTGGCAAATGCACAACTTAGAGTACAATGAAAATGATTCGAGTATAGCTAGCTCGGTTTTGTTCTCTTTGGCAAAAATTAGTGGCAAGAAACTATAAATTTTACAAAAATAATTAACTCAGTTGAAATTGAGAAAGGGTTTCTGGCTATTCTGAAACAATATTTGCCGCAAAATGTTATCGCTAATCTCGTTAAGCCGCAAATTAGTAACCAGCGTAGAGTTTTGGTCTTGCCATCAATTTTGGCGATTCGGCGTCGAATTTGGTGACTTGGCGACCAAATTTGGCGAAATTTTGTAATTTAGGATTGCCAAAGTTTGGAAGCTCTAACTTCAATAAAGCAGGAGTTTTGGAATATTCCGGAAAAATTCATTGGTTTATTGTGCAGAACTAAATTCTTTGAAAGTTCTATAAATGATTCACAAGACTATAAAAAAAGAAGAGTGATTGTTGATGATTGTAGACTAGAACTTGCCTATATCTTTACGTGTTACTTTCTATACGGCATTACAGTAAGAGTGGAAACAGATGAAATCTTTTCATTTTCACAAAGGTGGGCTTTGACTAAGCGTCAAATAAGGCATTCAAATGTGGGGGGAAATGGTAGTAAGGGATTCACAAAATTTGGAAACTCTAACCTCAACAGGAGTCTAGTTCTAGAAAATTTGCAATGATGAATTTTTTTCTCCCGCAGAATGACCTTGAAAATTCCATAAACCACTGACAATACTCTCAATGAATTGAAATTCCATTCAGGCTTCGAAATATTCGATTGTTCCTGATTTAGCTAAATTTATGCCCTGTAATGTATTTAACAATGTTTGTTTGATTTCTGTAGTAAAAATGGCCATTTCATTGGATTGTTTCAAGAATATTAATTTTTGTAGCACAAAAAAGATTTATTCAACTGTTTACTGAATATTAATTAAATAAAGTGCATTCGTTGACTAGAACCTGCTTATTTCTCTAAGAATTACTTTCTACACTCTAAAATGTCGACAACGTTTTTTATCAATATCATTACAGGCTCTATCTATGGGCTGAACATTCATTAAATGAAGTGCATTCGTCGACTAGAATCTGCTTATGTCTTTAAGAATTATTTTCTGCACACAAAAATGTCACCAACTTTCCGAACAATATCATTACGGGAGCTATTTCAGTGCTGAATGTTCATTAAATAAAGTTCATTCGTCGACTAGAACCTGCTTGTGTCTTTAAGAATTACTCTCTACAAGCTAACATGTCGACAACTTTTTTTTAGAATGAATATTATTACAAGCTCTGTCTACGGACTGAGTAATCATTAAATTAAGTGTATTCGTCGACTAGAACCTATTCCTGTGTTAAAGAATGAATTTCTACACGCTAAAATGTCAACGACTTTCTCAATTACACGCTCTATCTACGGGCTGAATATTCATTAAATAAAATGCATGCGTCGACAAGAACTTACTTATGTCTTTAAGAAAATACTTTTTATTCGTAAAAACGTCGACAACTTTCATAATACTATGATTACGGGATGAATATTCATTAAATAAAACATATTCGTTGACTAGAACCTGCTTATGTCTTTAAGTATAACTTTCTAGAGGCCAAAATGTCTTCAACTTTCATAACAATATCATTACTGGTTCTATCTTTAGCTTCTTTTGAAATCTCTATGATGATAGGTCATATATAATGGCCAAAACCTTTGTATTTTTGGTCATTATGAATAAATTTTCCTAAATATCTCCAAAATGGAAGATCATAGAAAGTCTAAAAGGAAAAGCCTAAAAAGCACAATTAGATGTTATAATAAACCTATATACCAATTTCCAACGTTCTACGTCCAATTGTTTTTGAGTTATGTAAAATACACACACACATACTTACATACAGACGTCAAGAAAATTCGTGTAAAGTCGTTGATATCTCTGAAGCGGGAGCTCGTATTAAAACCAAAGTTACAGGTATACAACTAGACATCATGACAGTCATACATAAAACATTGCAAGAATCTACGATCATTTGTTTTTAAGCTATGCGAAATACAAAATCCATTTCGCAAATCGGGATTAGGTACTATACTTCCTTATACTTTGTATACGGAAGTAAAAAAAAAAAAATGTTTCATTTCAGTTGCATTTCTTTAATGTATACAAAAATGGTTTCACCTTTACTGAAATTTTCAAAAATATGTAACTCTATTTTAATGATTGGTTTAAAAGTTTTATCACGCACAGCAACAAACTAGAAATATTTTTTAGTTTATTTATTGACTCATTTGCTGACGACCATCAAATTTACGCACCATCTAAGCATAGTATTCTTAGATAGAGTTTCTTTACATTCGATTGTTGATGTTCGTCATTACCAAATGTTACTGGCTTAAATACTGATTCTTTGTGCAATTCACACATAATGTGAGAGAGAGTGTTGGTGTTTGGGAATAAGGACGATTTACTGCACTAAGACCCTAGGTCTGAGGGGGAGTATCCTCCATGGAGGCCTTTCTAAGGAATCTTAACCCGTATTTAAGCAAGTTTCGTTGAAAACCATGGAAAACTCCGAACGGCTAGGCCGAAGAGCATACCTGGGATCGAACCCAGCACCTCACGTCTACCAGCTGTGAGCGCTCAGCCGCTGGTGGGCCCGTAAGAGACAGACATTGAAAACAACAATTGTATTTAAAGGTGAATTGAAAAATAACTAAACTTGATGAAAAACTATTGTATTGGGGAGTAAAAAACTGTAATTCGCAAGCGAAGTGTGACGTCACTGACCATCCGTGGATGCAAGAAAAAAATTTCTTATGTTAATCGCCCATTGAATTTTTGTAAAAAATTATTAAAAATCGAGGACAATAATTTCCCGATTTTAATCCCCGTATTTGGGTATAGAGTATTAGTTATCGAATGCATTTGTTAGGTTGAGTTATTTTGCTGTCAAATTGACAAATTTTTAATTTTTAATTTCAAAACTCTGCTATCCTTGGCGTTTTTTGTATTTGGCGATTTTATAGTGGTCATTTTTTTCATATGCAGGGGCAAACTTAATATTATATATATGTGTATTTTTTTTTTTTTTTTTTCCCCGTGAAAGCATATTTTATTTTATGCTGAAAAAAAAAATGCTAACAATTTAAAAATTTAAATGTCTTTTAAAACTATGTCTATTTTCATATTTTAATTAATTTAAAAAAATCTGTTCAAAATTTCGTTTTAAATAAGGTACCAAATGAAAGAGGTGATTTTTCTGAATCCGTCGGATTAATTAGCTTATCGATCAGGCAATTAGATTTTTTTAAATTAACTAAAGTGTGAAAATTATGTAGCAACTTTCGTTCACACACAGAGTCCAAGGAAATCTCTTAGCCTTTTTAAGCGTGACAGAGTCAGTCAGTGATGAGCGCAACTATATACGCTGATAATGTGTATAGAATTGTATAAAACTTCTTAGAAATGTATACAATAGTATGCGTAGAATATATACAAATATTTAGAAAAGAAATACGGGCTAAACTTATGTATTCTTAGATTGCATTTCTTTAAATTCAGTTGTTCGTATTTGTTATTACCATAAATTACCTGCTTAAATACTCTTTGTGCAATTCACTTATATCGTGAGAGAATAACATTGAAAACAACAGCTGTATTTAAAAGTGAGTTGAAAAATAGCTGAACTTGATGAAAAACTGTTGTAAGAACTGTAACATGCAGTGTAAGATAAAGTAGTAACACAGCCAAAATCTTCGCGCTAATCTAAATAATTTTTTATAAATATTTAAAAATGAAATACAAAGGTTACTGTAAGAAAATCCCCCCAAAAGTACTTTAAATCTTATAGAATTAAAAAAAAAAAAAAAAAAAAAAACTTGCAGAAATTCATAGTCTCTAAAAAGTACAGATATTTCACAATTTTCAACTTCACAGATATTGATAGCTAGAGAGATTCGTCTTCTATTTATGCCCTCGAGCGAAATATGATTTTAAAATATTTCGAAGACCTAAACTTAATTTTTCTTGAATATTTTTGGATATTTTGGCCTCTGTCGTTTCTAGTAGTTCTGTAATTTTTCTTCGGGAATACAATAAAATTTACGGTAATCTTGATGGTGCAGTTAGACTCTATGATTATTGAATTATTATATTAATAGGATAACAGATGTCAATTTAAAAATGTACTCATCTAAAAATTGGAAAATGTCTCATTCACTCCATTGTGACTTTAAAATGAATATATTTCTCAGAACTTGCAACAATTATTGCATTATAATTTACACATTATCACCAATTTTCCAGAAGTAAAAATTTTAAATGTTAATTACCGTGCTTACCATAATAACAATACAATAGCTGTAT
This sequence comes from Salticus scenicus, assembly GCA_963930645.1. Classification (NCBI taxonomy): domain Eukaryota; kingdom Metazoa; phylum Arthropoda; class Arachnida; order Araneae; family Salticidae; genus Salticus; species Salticus scenicus. The sequence goes on along the minus strand of OZ005654.1, from coordinate 216,990,705 downwards.
CGTTTTAACTACACTATAACCAATGTACTATTTGAATTCTATAGTTTTAGACATTTTTATAAATAGATGACCTTCAGTAATCTGAACCAAAAATTCATATTTAAAGATTTTAATTTCATTTTTCGATGATTAATTATTATGTTATATGAATGAAATCATTTCAGTTTATTATGGAGACAATTAAAACAAATTATCACCAACTGTTCACATTTTGCCTACTTTTTATTTTCATAAACATTTAATTTGGATGATGAAATGCAAATAATAAACTGAAATAGATATTAAAGATTAGAAGAATAAGGACATTGGAAATAAATACCATAAAATGCAGAATTTGCAGAGTTAGTCTTCATCAATCAATGAGCTATTATCCTTAGAAAGCCTCCCCCCCCCCCACACACACACACGGAGGGCCTTCCGCCTAGGCCAAGATCCCTAGCACAGTTTATAAATAAACAGGAATTTTTCGGTGCTTTTCCTCACAATTTCACTGTGGTTAAAAGTGAGTTTAAAAAACAAAAACTTTGTTCATCACTTTCCGGAAATTATAATGTCATGAAATCTAGATTCAGAAAATACTAATCTATGTTTAAGATTTCTCAAAAAGATATTATGGAGAAGAAAATGGATGGGAAGTGTTTTGTGGACGATTTTAACTATTGTTAACAAGAGGCAAAGAAATTATGTGTCCCAAATTGGGTCGTATGAAAAAATATAAAAGATTTTTTTAAATATTTTTTTCAACACTCAATGGGGTGTCCTATAGGTCTATTATATTATATGAAAAAAAAAAAAAAATCAAGCGTGACACCTACACGCATTTTAATACCACAAAGACAGATTAAAGTACAGTGAAACCTCTCAAGTTGGACGCCCCTATAAGTTGGACCCCTTTTCTAAGTTGGACACTTTTTCTTGGAACCGTAGGTGTCCAACTTAGAGAGGTTTTACTGTATTAGTAAAAATCAGCGTATATGACCGTACTTAAGAAGCAGTTTAAAATAGCTTTAGAAACACGTTATTTTGAGTATAGTACCGTGAAAGGAGGAGGGCAACAGTTCTTTCTAAATACCTGTTTGATTATAGTACCTACATTCATAAAATATAAAAGCTGTTATTAAATTTAATATCTCATTCCAAATAATTAAAACAATTTTCACCCATACCCCTCGGTCAAACTTAGCAATCTTATCACGTTTCGAGGAAACTAGTGTAATCTTTAAAATAACAAATTTGAATTTACTACAATTATTCGATTTTAAGCATGCTAATAACAGATATACATCCATATCAACCATATAAAATTATATTTTCGTATTTAGGGGATCACAAAACGCGTAATTATAGCAAAAATCGGGGTTGAAAAACTGGACTTCAAATAATGCTTTGTCTACCATTTGGGTGTGAAAATGAAAATATCATTTCTTAGCAGTTTAATACCTGTACTGTAAAGCACTTCCGTCAATAACATTGACTAGAAAATAATTTGCTTAACTCTGGGTAGACCTCTACATTGTTAAGAATTGTATACACACCCATATTGTATTAGAAAAACGCATAGCAATAACGCACTTACAATAATTTCCATATATAGCCTAATATGCACGAATTCCTTATGTTATGATGTTAACAGACTCACTTAACACACATGCACATACACATACAGAGACCGACCGCAAAAATCCTGATTTTCTGGTTCATGAAACTTCAAAACGTCTAATTGTAACAAAAAGTCAATTTCGAAAATCTGATCCATAAACAATATTTTCTCTATAATTGTATGGATAAGAGAAAGCTAAAAAAAAATATAATATTTATAACAATAATACGTATATTTCATTAACACGTTGAGTGCCATGTAAGCCGTCAGTTGCTGAGACTGAACTTTTTGTTTAGGTCGCGTCAACCACCGATGGCTGACAGTGTAAAATCTATCTTATACTATTAAGTGAGCAATATTTGTATATATATTTCACTGTTCTCGAAAACGATAGCTCGGAAAGTCACGAGATTTAACACAAAGGTGCCCCCCGAAGGATCATTGTGCACATCGAAGTCAGAATTTCGAATTTCTGTTTAGGTTTTTTTTTTTAATTAATAAAAATATGAAAATAATAAGCTAATGATAGCAAAAAATTAGCCATTTAAATTTAATCCATAATTTAATTGTTGCCAAAAAAAAAAAAAAAAAATACGAGTTTATTTTTTTTTTTTCAACAGGAAAATAAATACGTTTATCTAAACATGAACAATACTACACACTACTGATTACAGAGCTTCCAAATTTAGCATATAGGTACCTGGGACCCTACAGGTGTGCACCTCATCGAGATTTTTTTGAATTTCGAATTTGAATTTTTTAAATTAATGTTTTTTCGATTTTAAACATTGGCTTTTATGTTTCATTTTTCATGAATTTATTCTTCGATTGTAATCGTCTGCGTATCTTAGCAACGGCTATATTATGCAATTTATTTTTTATTTAATACATTTATTTGAGGGCGAATCTTTTTTCTCTTTTTAATTTATTATATTTATTGAAAATAAAATGGTAATGCAGTAGAAAAAATTAAATATATTAAATTTGAAATTTAAAAACGTATTTATAACAATTATGTTTATGTATAATTTTTGTAGTATAACAACAATTATTTTTCATTTGTTAATTTAATTTCTTTAAAAGTTTTTTTTTCTAATTTATAGTATTTGTCAGGAAATAATGGTAGTATATAGTAGAAAGGCCTTCTAAAAGAAAATCTACTTTTTATTTTATTTCATTACATTGGTTGGAATCAAATTGTAATACAGTGTAAATAGCATGAGCAATAAAATACTTGGTTCAAAAACTAAAATATTTAATAGACGCTGAGATACAGTTATCTTTAAAATCGTAGGTCTTAAATAATGGCAGACCCACCTATCGTCAATAAATACCCATATTGAAATACATAGGAAAGAGATTTCTGCAGGCAGTGGGAACCTGCTCCCGAAACAGTGCGGGCAGAGAAAGAGCTGCCGTAGTCAGCGAGTACCCGATGCGAGGTCTAGAACGATTCCAATGTAATTATATTAGTTTTTATTTATAATGTGATGTGAAAAATAAATAATGATCCAATTCATTTGGAGATTCATTTAAATATAGTGGCCAGCGAAGCGGGCGTAGCCTGCTAGTATAAATAAAGCAAAGAATTTGAAGGCGGAATACATTCGGGCGGACCGCTCCTATTTTTGATTGGTCTAGATTTAACTACTTTAGTAATGAATGTCGGCCATTTTTTTAGTAAAAACTGATGAATTTTTTTTTTTTTTTTTTTTTTTTTTTTTTTTAAGATACAGCATAGATGCTATACTTTTTTAAAAGAGCTCTAAAAACTGTTCATTTTTTTTTTTTGGAGGACACCATATACATAAACATCAAGTTATTACATTTAAAGATATTACGTTGCAAAGCTTCACAACGCGATAGCATTCAATTGTTTTTGATGAAGGTCGGCCATATTTTTAGTAAAAACTGATGAATTTAAAAAAAAAAAAAAAAAAAAAAAAAAAATACTGCATAGATGTTATACTTTTTTAAAAGAGCTCTAAAAACTGTCCATTTTTTGTCAGGACACTATATACATCAAGTTATCAGATTTAAAGATATAACATTGCAGAGTTTCACAACGCGATATCATTCGATTGTTTTTATCTTAAAATAGGAGTCTAATATTAAACAAGAAATAGTCTAATATTAAAGAATAATGAATAAATTTTTTAAAAAAATTATCAGTTTTGAAGCTCTAAGAGCTGCAGTTTTTAAATTACAGCGTTACTTATTTCCCATACAGAATCCATTAAATTTGTAAACAATTGTTGATTCATTCTTAAGAATCATTCACATAAGACCATAGAGCATTGTTGCAAAACAAGTACAAAACGGAAGAGATATTTAATTTAATTTAATTTGTAATATGTTATTTTGACTTTTTGACCTTAAAAGGAATTTTTAATTACGTTACAAAGCCCAAAATGTGATATAAAAAATAAATAGTGATTCAATTCTTTTCAAAATTCATTTAAACTCAGTGACCAGCGAAGCGGGCGTAGCCTGCAAGTAAGCTATAAAACTAAGAAAAAATTACATCGTTTCAAGTAATTACTGAAAATTTATTTAATCTTTATTTATTACAGGATTATATCATTAAGGAATTTTTATGGATTTTATTGAAACACGGCGAACTTAACTCGCTTCTAAGCAGCGCGCGTGGCCTGACGGGGATTTCCTTAAGAACTCGCGTGGCGCTCAACGGGTTAAAAGAAAAAACATCTTTTTTTAAAACTACGGGATTTCGACTTTTTCCGTTGTTCCTCTTAACTAGAAGTAATTTATAGCATTTAAAACAGTTTTTACTAAGACCTCATTCTTCAGTCAGTATTTTACACAGATGCACAAAACTAGAGAAGCAAAAATTCAAATGTTAATTATAACACTTGCGTGCGCGCGTGAAAGAGATTTTAATTTTTCTAAGCGAAGTAATTAAAGTACTCCAATTATAAGAGTTCACTTGTTTCGGAAACTTATTTAAACGTCTAAATACAAATGTATATTACTTTGTTTGAGAGAGGAAAAAAAAATAAAAGGAGTTTGTTTCAGAAATAAAACAAAACATTGTCTAGACGTCCAACGGTATCGCGATTCAGTCTTTTTCTAAAATTCACCTGAGTTCGGATGAAAAGATTTTAATTAATTTTCGAGGAAGTTTTCCTATTTTTGCTGCTTTTGTGGAGCATCGCGGAAATAACCTTCCTGTTTTTCTAACGTTATTGATCAATGATGTCCATGACTTTTTTTTTTTTTTTTTTTTTTTTTTTTTAAGCGATAACATATCAGTTTAATGAGAAAGAAAAATTCCAGTTTAAAAACGTAGGGATGGAGATACTACTTTTCGGTAAAGTAAAAATTATAATTCATTAATTTAATTGTATTTCCTTTTTCTTTATATAACAGACAAGCCATTTATTCGACTTGGATAATTATTTTTCAAATATGAAATAAAATTGAATAAGTATTTCTAATTAAAAATTATCTTGCATAAATAATATAATGCCAAATATTAGGTTTGAGTAATATCATAGTAAATTTAATTAATTCTTATTATTTTAAATTATTTATTTACGGAAAAATTCCAGAAAATATAGTAACTTACCAAAAATGTTGCCAATTTTAGGGACTTTTTTATTCAACATCTACCACTAACTTTTAATTTTAATGTTTACCTAATAACATTGAAGATTAATCATCTATCAGTATATCATACATTACTCCTTAAAATTATTGGTTGTTATTATATAAAACGATCCGTTAATTTGGCAATATTGCTTATAAAAGCCAAAATTAAGTGTTGTACAATATATCACAACATAATTTAACCTGATTCACCGAAATAACATTCTAAACATAGATCTAAAAAATTTCAGACGATACTGCCCAAATGTTATGATAAGGCTTAAATTATCAAAACATACTCTTGTTTAATCTCTTCATTCACTAACAATTCTTTATGATATGTTTTATTTATTTATTTATTTATTTTTATTTTTATTTTTATTTATTTATTTATTTTTTATTTTTAATTTTATTTTTCTTATTTATTTATTTATTTTTTTATTTTTATTTTTTTTATTTTTTTTTTTTTTTTTGTAATACGTCCAACTTCATTCTGTGCATTAAGTTACATCATACTTACCAACATACTAATTAATATTCCGTAGTATTCTTAGCCCCGCCTTGTTTTTCACACCAATATCTTTTTAGAGTATTTTTCTTCTTATTTAATCGCAATTGCAATTGGAGAATATTACTCTAAAAATTTACAGGTGTGAAAAAAGGGCGGGACTAGCAACTCTACGGAATATGAATTAGGATGTTGGCAAGTATGATTACATATAAAGATGTGCGTTTATTATTATTATTATTATTAAGCTGTTTTCTTAAATGTTAGTCGAGCACTTCGAAGATATTTTCTGAAAGTAGTGATTTTTTGAGCAGGTTGGTCCACAACTCTATTTGACATTTTTTTTTTTTTTTTTTTTTTTTTTTCGGTGATTATGGCGAAATGCGATTTTCAGAAATGGTTGTCATGGGTTTCAAACGTAAAAAAAAAAAAAAAAAAAAAAAAAAAAAAATGTTGCAAAGAATCCAGAACAACGTCGTTATCAACAACGTCGTTATCGTTCAAAACTGCGCCAAAAGAAAATCGCCAAATCGGGTTGTGGAGCAACATGCAAGTTGTACCTCGGTTAGTTAAATGCTTACAAGAATCTACCAAGAGTATCCCGTATATGTTTTATAAGTTTTAGATTCAGAAACCTTGCAAGCCGGTCTATTCTGTAAATATTTTCTCGCTTAGAGAGCTTTACTAATGGCGCTGTACAGTCGGTAACAAAGGTGTCCGAACACTAGTAAAAATTCCTATGTAAAAAAAGTACACTTCATACGGTTTTGTTAAATAATCCTTGTCGAATAATGTTCTTATTCAGTGTAAGAACATGATTCGATAAGGATTCATTTAACAAAACCGTATGAAGTGTACTTTTTTTTTACATAGGAATTTTCGCTAGTGTTCGGACACTTTTGTTACCGGCTGTACAGAGGAGTGTAGCTTTTTCCGTTGATAAAACAGAGCTTCGGTACCACAGCATCTCTAAAAATGAGCACATGAGGCCTCAAAACATTAGAACAATAAAAAATACTAGCCACTGATTCTCTAGGCATACCTCCCAAAATCCTAATATTCCATAGTATTGTTAATGCCGTCCCTTTTACTACACTACTTAATTGTTGAAGCAAAAATAAGAAGAAAATACTCTCCTGAAAAACTGGTGTGAGAAAAGGATGATCAATAACAATAGTACGGATTATTAATTAGTAGGTTGGCAAATATGTTTTCGGAAGATATGAACGCGACTATGACTATCAAGCATAATATCTTCTTTCATGAACAACAGCACCTCCCAAATTGGTCCCTTTTGATGATGATATTGAAGGAAATAATTGTAAGTTCTCTCTTTTTTCCATAAGTGTACACATACAGAACACTCGTTGCACTAAATTTATACAGAGAACTCAATCCCATTCTGATTTCCAGTTCTTGTGTTCTTATAGCACTGCAGAAACCATTGACTCTGATGAACATTCTTTAATGGCACAAACTGCACTGCTGCGATACATATAGAACCTATTTGGACAGTCTTTTCACAACGGTGAAACGTGATATTGGCCATCTAATAATCTGTTATAAGTTCTTTGAGATTTTTTTCACTCTCTGTCGTTTGTCTTTTCTAGAATACAGAACAGTGTGCTGGTCATTAGTCTGTGTTGTTGCTCATGTACAAGTTCTTGAAAGACAGTTGTATTTCTATCACCGCACGTGTACAACTGCATATTGAATTATATCACATGGTAGAAGCAAATGAAATATCTGTGCACCGAGCAATAGCTTTTATTGAATTTCTAAAAATACAGTGAATTACTGGACTTAAACTCGTCTATTGTGTGACTTATCTATTCTAAAAATTTTGAAAATTGTTGGTGATTTCGTAAGTGTTATATAATATTAATAGTGTACTTCTCTGTTTATGATGTTGAAACAATTGCTTTTTCCTCTGATCTATCAAACACAGATATGGACGATACTCACAGAAAGAAATATATTAATTAATAATATATACTTAAAGAAATTTGCAATGAAAATAGCATGCTTTCTGTTATTTAAGTATTTTTCTCCATTATTTTTAGTTATAAAAATAATGTATTTAGAAAATTATGTTTTCTAGTACTGAAAACTATAACACTATCCTTTCACAAAAAAATTCCATTATCAAATCACTTATTTTCTCCTCATTAAAATATTCATAATTTTTTCTCTCCCTTTCGAAACGTGCTTTATGTTTACATCACATGATAATACTTAAGTGTTTAATTTCCATACTTTTTTGTAAAATAAATCTCCTGTTTTCATTCTCTAACTCTCATAAATTATGTCACTGAAAATTACGAAAATATAAGAGGAGGGGGAAGGGGGGAATGCATCTGAAAATAAAATCAATTATGCCCACTGGAGCATTCGAAAAATTGCTTATCATCAACCGAACTTCAATCTCTTTAGAATTACTCTTTTCATTCTTTTTTTCGCTTTTCAAATATTTTTCGATATTCCGAAATTGTGTTCCATCGATAAAATGAGCTTCTATTTTTACTGTGCCTTCATCATATTCATCTTTTTTTAATTTTATTCAGTTGATTTTTATCGATAATTCGATGCATCGAGCTGAAAAATGATCATCGATGATTCTTCTAATTTCTAGTTTGTTGACAAAGAAATAAAAGAATATATATATATATCAAATTTTTGGAATTTAATTTAGTTGTTTAAAGAAGGCACGCACCGTTTTATACAGTACGTAGACGAATCAAAATAATCAAAATAAAAAATGCTTTACTTAAATATTTGAGTCATGAAATTCCAAAATATTTATTTTCAAATTACATTCAATGTTCGCTTTATTTCTTTGATGGATTTGAAAATATTTATTTTTGAATTTTGTTTTGAATTTATTTCGATTATTCGTTAAATTAATGGTAGATGGTTGTATTGTTTACGAGAAATCTTTAAAACTTAATGGAATACAGGCTGTATCTAAGCAATTTGCGATAAATTGAATATATAAATTCCATTCTCACTGAGAATAGCTACGCAGGGAAGCTATAATAAAGAAAAAATATACTTTTTCACGAAGAATCACTTTGAAAAATTAAAAGAAAATCTTCACTGATTTTAATTTTCGTTTTGAATCATTTGTTTTCTTTTATGTGTTTTTGTCACAATCATTTTATACGACTATAATAGCGTTGATTAGCATTAATTTTGAAATTTTTTAATATTCATCAAAGTTTATGTGTTTGTTTGTGAATCTGTTAATATTCCACCTATTTCTCAATTACTCTGTAAGAAAAAAAAAAATAATAATAAAGTATCATTATTTTTTATTATTATTTTCTTTTTTCTATAATAACCGTATGTACAAAGTTTATAACGAGGAGGTTTTACGGCATGTATTTATTTATCTTCCAATATTTACATACATGTGGTGTGTATGTGTGCATATGTATCTACCTGTCTATCTATCTGGGATCAGTATGGATAGGTCGCATGTTCAATATGTATTTAAGGTGCAAAATTAAAACCAACTTACAGAGCTATTCATTCGGAGTATTTTTTTGTGTCTCTATAAAAAGAAAAAAAAAAGTATAATTCTTACTTACACCATTTCTTGATAAGGATCATGTTGTGTAATGTATAAGAAATATTTTATATATATCTCTATATGAACTCTATGAAAGAAAAATAGAATTACAAATTCGGAAAACTTCTCATTTCTGAAATGTGTTCCTCTTTCCCAGGAAACCGAACTGCGTAAAAGAAAAAGGAATCTACTCATTCCTCCCTTGTTTTCAACCCACCCAACTAGAGGTGACTAAAAATAGAAAATCGTCACGTGATACAATAGACTATGAACATTTTCTCTCAGTATTATTCTGTTCTCAGTTTTGTGTTTAAGATGTAAACGAAAGAGAGATTTTCTGTTATCTCCTTTATTTTATTTTATTTATTTATTTTTTTTTTTTTAATTAAAACTCACGTTAAAAGACGTAAGAAGGTAACTCATTTTCGTAATGTATGATTGCTACAAATACTAATAAAACCTATTCCAGAAAGAAAAACTAAGAAGATGATAAACCAACAGGATATAGTGCGTCGTATAGCGGGACAGAATAGCATTTAAAAGGTAAGCCAATTTTCTACTATTTCAATTTTCAAAGCATCATTTCTCTTATTTTATTTATTGAAATTTACATATTGAAAATGTACTTCCCCAGGGGGTGAAGCGATGTTCCCACATGCACAAATTTTTTTTCCTAGTTAACTACTATTATTATCAATAATTCATATTAATTTTACAGTCACACGATTATAATAACTCTCATTATGTACATTTATACGAAATTTTGTCCTATACTGCCATGTTAAAAGTTTAGAAGAAATGCGATTACAGCGCCACCTGTTGAGCAATTGTTCCACAAATCTAATCAGCACCATTTTATGTCAGGGTCCAACTAAATACCAAGTTTGGTTAAATTCCGCTCATTAATTCGTGAGATACAGCGTCCACAAAATCTGTGATACACACAAACAGACAGACATTTTCTAAAAGCAGTCAAATCGCTTTGAGAACATCCCAAAACGTGTAAATCCATCGAAAACTGGAGTTCGAAAGTTTTCACGAATCCAATACTTTCGCTATTTATACATATAGAAGAAAGTAATAAATGAGAAAGAATTTTTATTATAGTTCCAAATAAATTAGAAGAGAACAATTATTAATTTATAAATACTATTGCTTACCTTTTCTGTCCCGCTAATAATAAAAATAAAAATAAGAAGAGCCTGAAATATTAAAATCTTCATAATAAAAATATAACTAATATTGTTATTTAACAAAACTAGTAAGCTAATGCTACTATTTAACGTTTTTAAAATTATGTTCTCAAAAACGAATTTAAAAATCTAATAAATTTGCGCGATTACAAATCATGAAACGAAAGTCTAGAATCTAGAAAATTGTTTTTTTTTTTTTTTTTTTTCTAAAAATAACATAAACAAACTCCCTTCGTAGAAAAAACCAAACTAATTGAAAAACGAAAGTAATCTTTGTGAAAACCAAACAAAAACTTCTAAAAATAAATTCTTCTGAAAAACAAAAGTATCTAGTATATATAAAAGAAGAAGAAATAATGGCATCTTTTAAGGATAGCCAAATAATTGAAAAGCTACAAACTGGAAGTTTAAAACTTCAATGTACCTCATAAAAGAGGAGTTATACGAAGTCATAACAGATAAGCCACCAAATCTCATCACCGATGTATGGCAAAAAAAGGATAATAAAGCGTGTTCTATTACTAACTTGCTCATTGAGGATTCACAAATTATTTACGTCAAAAATTGTCAAACAGCTCTGGAAACCTGGAATGCACTCACAGATATTTACAGTGCGTTGCATGAATATAAACGCACCTTTTCCAATAACCAGAAATATAAGTTTTAAAATTTTAAAAGAAGGAATGTGACTTACAATTATTGCATATGACTAATAACTGAATAAGGTGCTTTGAGCACGTATGTTTAGGCTCATGCAAGCTTATGTAAATGAGTGTTTAAGCATTTTCTTATTTTTTACTGTTTTTCGTTTGTTGCGCGAAATTAAACGCACTCTGTATTTTGCTTTTAAAATTTAACAGAGCCACCGGAATTAAATTAAAACACAGATAGTCGTGTTGCTAAAGTTCTCTTAACACAGTTTTAATGCATGAGTGCAAAATTTACGGAGTTTGTTCAGGATGGCAAGAGGGAAAACTTTAACAGTAGACGAGAGGATAAAAATCGACTTTATGCGTGGTAAAGGCTTTAGCAATCGTGAAATTGGGCGCTGAATTGGAAGAAGTGAGTGTGTTGTGCGAAATTATATAAAGAGAGGAGCAAATTATGGGGGAAAAAACGTATAAGAAGCAAACAGGAAAGCTCACCAGTTACGATAAACGTCGAATATGCAACGCTGCAAAGAATAAGACTATTTCCTGTGCGAAGATAAAGGCTCAATACAAGCTGGATGTTCATCGAACAACCATATGGAGAACTATCAAAGCTGCAACATTCATTAAATGTAAGAAAATGAAGGTGAAACCACCCCTCAGTCAAAAGCACAAAGATATGCGTTTGGAATGGGCAAGAAATGAATGCTAGATCGACTAAATTTGGAAAAAATCATCTTTTCAGATGAAAAAAAATTAATCTCGATTGCCCGGACTGATTCCATAGCTACTCACACGATTTGAGAACCGAAGAAATGTACTGTTCAAAACGTCAATCTGGAGGTGGGTCTGTCATGGTGTGGGCAGCCATAAGTTTTAAAGGGACTTTCGAATTAGAGTTCGTGGAGAACACTCTGAACTCTGTAGATTATGTCCAGATGCTCACAAGGAACCTCCGCCGTCAAGGAGTCAAGAAAGCTGGAAGAAATTATATTTTTCAGCAAGATTGTGCATCTGTACATGCAGAACATATCGTGAATAAATGGTTCCGTGACAGTACAATTAAAGTTCTAGATTGGCCTACAAAAAGCCCCGATTTAAACATAATGGAGAACGTATGAGGTATTCTGGTTCGCCGTGTTTACGTAAACTGAAGGCAGTTTAATACGAAAGATGAACTTAAATCGGTCATTCTATTAGCTTGGAAGACAATCAATCAGCTTGGATGACCTCATGCCACTCTATTAGTCAATGACAAGGCGTTTACTGGCTGTTCTAGAAGCCCATGGTGGCTTTAGTAAGTATTAGATACAATATTTGTTACTCAGTTATTTATTTTTTACATGTGCGTTTAAATTCATGCAACATGTATTTTTGTCATAAATTCAATAAAATTATTTTCTACAAAATCATATTGGTCTTTGATTGTTTTGACTCGTATTTTCATGTCTTAAATCATACACATGCAGTTTGCATCAAGTGTCACCTATTCATATTTTTTTTATTACACTTCTATACAATTCTAATTCTTAAAGCTAAGGTGCGTTTATATTCACGCAACGCACTGTATGAGCGTACCAATTTATACAGTCCGCTTTATCTTTTGAGAAAGCTTTACAGTACAAAACTAGAAGAAGGGGCGATATGCAAACTCACATAAATAAAATATTAGAAACAGTAGATAAATTAAAAGCTGTTGGAGAAGAAATTAAATCTACACACATTTCTGCACTACATTTATGTTATCTTCCTCGCAGCTACGAAACATTAATTGTCGCACTAGAAGCACGAGCTGAAAATGAACTCGCAGCAAATTAGTTGACGATCATAATCATCGAAGAAAAAACCGAAAATAACCGAAGCTCATCAAAAACATTCCAAATCAATCAAAGGCAATCACATAACGGCAATTTCAAAAAAGAGCAAAAATACTGCTCATATTGCAAAAGAAATAATCATAATAAAACGGAGTGCTGGCACCTGAAGAATAAAGATGCCGATAACACAAAGGGTAAATATTTTAGAAACGAATCCAAAACAATCAATTCCTCACAGCTAGTAACACACAACAATGAATCGCCACACACCAACAACAAAGTCATTTAAAAGAAATTAACCAAATGATATCACAAACAAAACAAATGGCTTAAAAGAATATGTTAACTTTCCACAAACAAATTTGAAAAAAAAACCCGAAACAATAAGGTCAAATAGTGGCGGAGAATATGTAAACAAAACGTAGAGGAATATCTTAAAGAAAACGGTATTCACACTGTACCACACTGTCCAGCCCAAAATGGGGTTGCTAAAAAAAAGAACCGTACATTAGTCGAAATGACACGTGCACTTCTATCAGAAGCTAACTTAGACAAAACATTGTGGGGCGAAGCTATAAACACTTCCAAATACCTTCAAAATAGACTACCTACAAAGGCCACATTATAAACTCTATATGAATTATAGCACGGTAGCAAACCAAATCTAAGTCACTTAAAAACCTTTGGCTGTAAAGCCTATGCATACATTCACAAAAGTAAAAGGGCTAAATTAAACGACAAAGCACAAGAGGGCATTTTTGCCGGTTACGACAACAGCACCAAAGCGTATAGAATCTACCTGAAAAAAGATTAGGTAATATTTGCAAGAGCAGTTAAATTCATTGAAAACACAATAAACAATTCAGGGGATAATAATGAAATAGAATTACTCTCAGAAAACAACATTAACGAACACCCCAATACAGAATCGTATGTAGGGTGCAAATTGTCAAATACGGTATAAATTCCAACAAGATAAATTAATGTTGTTGTCGTGTGCCACTCGGAAATTCCGAGCCCCGGTAGTGGAACTACCGGACTTATTTTAAGGCAAGAGGGTTGCGTCTTCCGTTATTAGGAACGCCTCATAGGGAGGAAGTACGACTTCTAGTTCCATAAGCTGGTGAAAGATGGCAGCACCAGCCAAACTCGAATTTTGATCCGGATCAGAGCGAGTTTGACCCATGTTCCGGTACCCCCAGAGGTATAATTTTTTGATGGGAACTTGGAGGACTTTGCGACCCCGACGGAATTTAACGTGCACCAGTCGCCATTAGCGTACACGACGGTCTTCGGCCGGCTCGAGGACCGAACCCGCAATCTTTCGATCACGAACTCGCTGCTCTTACCAACCAGGCTACCGCGGCCCCGATAAGTGCTGATACAATAGATGAAGGATTAGCTTTCCGTAGTTCAAGATGAATCACGTGATATGAACCACAGGTTGCTATGTTTGGCCCTTTATCGCTATTTTGGCATTTAAAATTTCAGTTCGGCAAATTGTCATTATTTTAGGTAACATGACAGTCCTATGACCGAAATAAATTGTATTTAAAGTAATTTTTCACATATTTTACATTTTAATAAATAATAAAATACCTTTTTTTCCATCGTTTCCCAGCAAATTTTTAAATTTTTCATAAAAAAGTTAAACTTTTAAAAAGCTAAATTTAACGACAAATAATAATTTTTCAACTATTTTTAAGCATTTTGTTAGTTAAATTTCCCACTACACGAAATAACAAAGAAGTAAAATAAAAATCAAAGTGATTTAGGATAAAAGAATATTAAACTACATAAGTAAACATAAACACTGGCGGTTATGACTTTTGCCAAGAACAATCTCCAAACCGTTGCCATAGAAATTTATTGAAAATAAGCTGTTACCAAGGGAACCAACGCACAGAAGATTCATCTCAAATGACTATGTTGGACCATGTCAGGGTTACCATTTATCACTCTACTTTATTTATCTCGTTGATAAATTCAAAAGACCAAAGAATCACCAATGAACGTGACGATACTAATGGCAACTTGTGATGTAGAAATCACATATATTTTAAATATTCTGTATTTAATTTTAATTCAAATCTATTTTATCGCTTTATATAATAATTCACTCGTGTATTCAATATTAATCTTTAGTAACTGCCGAATTCTTCCTCAATCAGTAAAATAAAAAATTAATGTAAAAGATAATCAATCTCCTTGCAAATTCTCATAATCATTTCGTATCATAAAGAATAACGCATAGCTCATTTTATTTATGTTCCTCCTAAATCACAGTAGCCTTATTCTAACGTAATTTATTCAGTTAGTCAAAATTATCCTTGAACACAATTAAATTATACCGGGTGATTCAAAATAGATGTTACAGCGATTATCTTGTAAACTAAGAAAGATAGAAACAAACTTTCAATTACAAAATTGGTGCAAATTAAGAGCAGATTTCAGATATGGCATTCTTTTGTATAAGGGGCTGTATACATATTAAATACGAAATTCAATTTTTATACGGCCCCTCTTATCATATGACTTATATTTAGAAAAATATTCTCCTCGCTCTAACAATCAAAATTAAAAAAAAAAATCATCTCTCTAAATCAAAATCTCGCTGAGTTATTGCAATTTGAAAATTCTAGCATTTTTCGCCAAGTCTTAAGGGGTTGTATCAAAAGTGAGAAATTGTAATTACTATTTCTTTTGTAATAAGGCACACGTTGATCAGCGTTTGGGGGGAAAAAAAGAAAAAGAAATCATTCAGGAAAAGACGGCTATTTTATTAACCTGTTATGTCTCTCTTTCCCCTAGTGAATACACAAGAGAATACTCATTGATAATTTAACAAATAAAATTTATGAATAATTTAAGTACTAAAAGGGAATTTTCAAATTCATTTTTCTTTCTTTATACATTCTCTTACTCATATACACGGTGTAGAGAAAGAATTGTTTTTGAGTAAAATTTCCGAAAATTTACTTTTGTTATATTTGCACGTTTTCAGATCCACTGAATTCAAAAATTATGTTTTTAGCGGTTGGTCTCTCTCTCTCTCTCTGTGTGTATGTTTGTGTATCTATGTGTTATTAGAATATCTCAAGAACAAATAGTAGCAGAAAATCCAAATTCGATATTCTAATTACGTATCATATTGCGGTGCTTCACTAAAGTATTCGTTACGATCAGACAATTGTTTGTTTACAGGGTCATCCAAAAGAATTCAAATACATTACGTCTGTGAGCGAAATTTCTCATATGTACAGTGTGACATGTATAGACTGCCTTAAACAAAATGAAAAGAAAACAAAAATTATGCGCAAAAAAGCATGTTTTATGTAGATTCTGGTAAAGAAACCATTCATCATTCATTTACAGGGTTACCCAGAGTATTTCGATATATTGAAGCTATACTTGGGAATTGCTGGAAGTGTATTTCATTTTGTGTTACTTGTTTTACATATAACACTAAATTTACGTACACAAAGTCATGTGTATATAGTTTATAGACAATATACAGGGCTACCCAAAATTAAGGTAAACATTTATTATTATTATTATTATTATTATTATTATTAAATGTAATTGGTGTAAGTGTTTGCTGCAATTTTTTTTTTTTTTTTTTTTTTTTTTTTTTTAAAGAACACTGCTGACACAGAACGCGAAATTAATTTCTCATACCCATACTGTAAACAAAGTAGCTTTTGGAGAGCGATTTTCTTTCTGTATATTATCACATTTTGAGGCCTCCTGAATACGAAAGGTAAATTTTTATTCGTTGATCTGTATATATATGAACTATCAGCATAATTTAAGAAAAAATAATCTGGTGTGCCACTCACACGACTTTCTCTTACCCTGAAATTTAATACCATAAATACAGGTTGGAAATTAAGAGGTAACATAAAAGTACTGTTATGCAAACCTATGTTAAAATAATTTAAATCAGGCTTCGGAAGAGTTTTATATGATAATTCGTTCTGTGTGAAGAGGGATCTCCTGAAATTATTCGTTTCCTGAAATTATTCGATGCAGGCAATAACCAAACTTTAAAAAACTTGGCTTTGGTAATAAGGAAGCCTTAAAACGTGTAAATACACAAAACACAAGCGATGCATATTTAGCTTAAAAACATGCATTATTTATCATATGTCTATGAGGAATTCATTTCGATTCCTGAGCAACTTTCCTGGACATGATAAAATATTATAGTAAAGCACTTTCACTAACAATAAAAAAGAATATTATAGCTTAAATATTTGCAACCCTGTATATCTTTTGAAGAATATGTACAAACCACAAAGTGCACCTAAATATAAACCTATAGTAATAATATACGGCACAACCTAAAATGCACTTCCATCAATTTTCAGCTATTGTCGCATTATAATATATTTATTTTGTGTAGCCCTGTAAATGAACAGTGAATGATTTCCCTGCCATATTCTACATGAGGCATGTTTTTATGCATATAAAAATATATATTCATTTCATTTGGTTTAGTGCAGTCTATAGGTGTTAAACTCTACTTACCTGCAGTTTTCCCCATAGACGTAATGTATTTGAATATTCTTGTGTGTCCCTGCTATCCCTTGCTAGTCTTTTAGTTTTTTCCCTCACTTAACGTGTTTTAATTTGCAGGAGACCCCCTAAGAAATTTAACTATTAAATTTTTTAACAATACGAAATAAAGTAAATTTGCATTAAATTCTTAAAACTGTTGATTTCCCGTGCTTGAACGATTTTAGTTGCTATTTTAAAATAAAGGATCTTTTTTTAATTTTTCTCATCTCATAGATATCCCCCTAAAGTGACCCAGTTGGCGTCGAAAAATAGATGCCAAAATTGAAAAAAAAGTGGTGTAAGTCATCATTTTTAAATTGCAATAACTCAGCGAGAGTTTGACCTAGAGACATGATTTTTTTTTATTTTGCTTGTTAGAGCGAGGAGAATATTTTTCTAAATATAAGTCACATGATAGGAGGGGCCGTATAAAAATTAAATTTCGCATTTAATATGTATACAGCCCCTTTGACAAAAAAAATGCCATATCTGAAATCTACTCTTAATTTGCTCTAATTTTGTAATTGGAAGTATGTTTCTATCTTTCTTAGTTTACGAGATAAATGCTGTAACATCTATTTTGAATCACCCGGTATATCTGTCCGTTGCGGTTTACTTTTCTCAAGATGAATGTCTGGCGAAATTTAAGGTTTTCTTAGGGTAATCATATTATGGCAATCCTACTCTGTATTCAAAATTGTTAGCCTAATTTGAGTATAACGTACCTTTAAAAAACCACTTTTTATGTGTTCTTGCTGGCGATGAAATTAAATGCCAATATGTAACAATAATTTGAATTTGGCTGAAACTGTATCATTCTTCTCTGATCGCTCCTGCTTAGAACATACGGATGTAGTTCCTAAAAAATGTATACGTTTGGGGCACCTTCCCTCCTTTTTTTTATGCAGCAAGTCAATAAAGAAAACTGTGCACATATTTTTGTGAAATCTTTATTGATTTCTGAATTTCATCATTTTTAACACCTCTGGATTGAATCTTGGTTATTTTAATGGAAGAATTGCAAATTATATTTCTAGCGGCAATCAACGCAAGTGGAGGAGGTCGTTTTCACCTATACGAAAATATGGCCTTGTGGAAACAGTGAAAATGGAAACTTCACTACTTACATTATATCTACCTGCCACTAACTAAAAAAAACTTCGCTACATATCTGTACTAGAAAAACTTCGTAACATACCTAAAAAAAATCGCAACACACCTTAAGAAGATCAACTAGATGCAACAAAGGCGTCCCACCAGATAGAATGATATACTTAACAGAAAACATTGAGGCCAATGAACCAAAAGACTATAACGATTTTCTCAACATTTCAAACCCACAAGAAAAGCAAAATGGGCTAAATGCCATGCGCGAAGAGATGACCTCTTTAAAAGGAAATAAAACATTTAGTTGAACCTCCATCCGGAAGAAAAATCATTGGGTCCAAATGGACATACAAAGTTAAATATGACTCCTCCGGAAAAATAGCAAAGTATAAAGCCAGGTTAGTGGCTAAAGGGTTGAGCCAAAAATATGGTGAAGACTTTCATGAAACATTTGCTCCAATAGTTTCACATAGTACAATTAGAGCTTTCTTGGCTAGTGCTGCTTAGAGAAAAACACAAGTTCACCATGTGGGCGTGAAAACTACGTTCCTACACGGAGACAGTGTTGCCAGATTGTGCGACATTTTATTCAACAGCCACCAATAATTTTGAGAAGGGATATTTAATGTAAAGTCGGGGGGGGGGAATTCAGTAATCGCTGTTATTTCGTTATTAATTGACGCAAAAAAATTTAATAGACACCATTCAACAGGAAATTAAATGCACTTTCCGAAAATGTTGTCAAATTTCGAATTAGGGGTTATCTACATATTGAAATGAGCACCAATTTTGAATTTTTCGAAAGCAACTCACAATTTTGACTTTATATTCGAATTTCTGAGAGTCTGGCAGTGCGAAAAAGTATACTATTTGTATACTATATCTTTAGTATTCATAAAGTTATAATCAAAAATGTGTTAGAGGGTTATCTGTAAATGTAGAAAAATAAAATTAAGATCCTACAAGAATTAGAAAAAATTTTACTGTTTCACACCGGAAATATTTCAAGAAAAAAAGATTTATAAAAAGTAATGTTCCGCATAATTTCTATGAAAATATAATTTTATAATTAACGCTTTCGCGACTGCTAGTGCTAACGTATATTCACGTCATTTGAAAATCTGTAACTCTGTCAGTGGGCGTTTCTTTCGTAATTTGTGTGTTACTTATTTCTTAAGTATGTACTCAGTGTCCATATTTTTGCAATAAAATATACTATGGATATATATATATTGATTAGAAAGAATATAATTATAATGTATATGCATTTGTAATATAATTGTGGATACAGAAAATTTATTCTGAAATATTTTATTTTGAGAGAATAACGCTTGTAGGCAAAGCCCAGTTTACCCATTTAAGGGCCCGAGGCTGTGATAATAGCAGAGCCCCCCCCCCCTCCCCCACACACATTTTACTTTTTCTTTAATATTAATGTTCATCATTAGATAAAATTTTACAATGGTCATGTAAGAATAAGATTCTCATTACCATTTAAATGAACTCTGAAACTGTTTGCTAAAAATTAATTAAAAAAAAAAAAAAAAAAAAAAAATAGCAACAAAAGAATCTAACTCACCAACCAAAGGAAAAATTGCTGCATCAAAAACTTTAATGAATATACTTTGCAGAATATAAAAATTAAATTGGCTTCTTCCTAGCCTTTGCCACGCTGAAAATTTCAATTACATCTTTAAAATCCAGGTTAAATCGTGCTCTGAGCACAGCAAAGCCAAACATTGCAGCTTATTCTGCTGCATTTTTGTTCTTCGAAGAGATAGAACTCTCTCTAATTTGGAGTTTGCTCTCTCAGCATCGCAATTTGATATCGGTAGAGTTAAATAAATACGTAATGCAATAAACATATTTGGAAAAATCTCATTTAATCTCATTATAAACATATGATCATAAATATGTATCGGTGATTTGTTTTCTAAGCTACAGCTTAACAAATATTGTGAAAATTGAATGACCTCAGATTTTGTGGCTTCAAAATCTACTTCTCCTTCATAAACTTCAAGAAAATTATTAACTGATTCTTCATTTATTTCTTCAAGACCTAATTTAGTAATGAAATTGAAAATGCTGCATCCTGAATTATAAGCATCAATTCGTTTTATCATTTCTGAATTTAATCTATCCACTATCACAAATAAAGTTTCAACTTTAAGTTTTTCAAATCCTTGAAGAGTTACATGGCTAGTTGTTTCGGATTCAAGAGTACCATCAGTAAATTTTTTTCTTCAAATTCTTAATTTTTTATTTTTATTTTTTAAATTTACATCGCACTATTATATTTCTCCTTGTAATTCCCATAAGCGATATAATTTTACGTGGCGGAAGGAAACAGATTATATTATTCTCCCCCCCACTCCCTCATCTCTTGAATGGCTTTTGAAATTTTCAAATTTTAATGCATTTTTTAAAAATATTTAAAATTTATTTTTTTTATTTTTTTAAGTTTAAGTACTAAAGTCTTTTTAAAATATTTTTACATAACAGTATCAAGGATTTAATTTCTGACTGTAAAAACAAAATTTAAAAAAAAAAAAATACATTTTTTTTCTATTTACTGGGTTTTCTTGCCCCTATCTAGGGCCCCCTGTTCACTGGGCCCGGGGCTGCAGCCCCCTCAGCACCCCCTTAACTGGGCTCTGCTTGTAGGCGGGCTTTACTGTCAAAAAGATAAAATCCTGCGTTCGCAAAAGTGTTAATATATATTTATAAAAGTTAAAGTATATTTTTAAAAATGTATAAAGCTAAAATATATTTATAAATTTTTAAAAACTAAAGTATCATAAAATATTAATCCTCCCCCCTCCAAAAAAAAAAATAAATAAATAAAATAAAATAAAATAAAATAAATAAAAAATAAAATAAAGCAATATATGAAGTAAAAGATTAAGTCTTTAACTATGACGGCAGTTAAGGAAGGATTTTACGAGTCTGACTTGCATTCCAGTTTCATTCTCTCTCTCACTTTTTTTTTTTTTTTTCTTATTGACAATTTTTGCATTCAACCTATTTTTCTATTTTAAACATTCTATTTTAAACATTAAACCCCGCCTATTTAAATATTTTTTTTTCTTCTTCTAGTGCATACTTGCCAACAACATCCTAATTAATATTCCGTAGTATCATTAACCACGCCTTTTTTTTACATCAGTATTATTTTAGCGTACTTTTCGCCTTATTTCCTCGTAATTGCATTTGGAGAATATTACTCTACAAATTTACTGGTGTGAGAAAAAGGGCGGGACTAGCAACACTACGAAATATTAATGAGTATGTTGGCAAGTATGCTAGTGTTCGTTTAAAGGATTCAAAATTTATCGCCAGATGAAGCAAATACCACTTGTGTATATTTTTGTCAACATAAAATAAGGGGTTTGACACGAATATTCAAATTCATCTTTACTTTTCTTTTCTGTATTGTTTTCTTTTGCAGAACGATAAAAGGCGGGGCTTTAGAAAACAGGAATTCTTGATGCTAACACTAATGTCTAAAAATCATCATTTTTGTTTCATTTCTTTGTCTTTGACGTTGTTGTTATATAACTTGACCCGTAAATAAAAAATAAAAATATTTTGTTCAATTTCCTCTGTTATTTTTTAAGATTTGCTTCGTTACCTCATGCAAAACTTTATAAAAGACGGCCCCCTAAACCACTCCAAAAGAAAGATTTATTTATATCTCGAAAATTAATAACTGGAGTGAGCTGCAAATTTGCACACCCATATTTTTCAGCATTATTATTCATTTTATGTAAAAATTAATATAGGTCATAATTCATAATTTTTATGAATATGGATTTATTAATATCTCAGAATTAAAAATATTTTTCAGAATCCAAAGTAATGATGGATTATAATAACAGGAGACTTGGCGTAGGAATATCAAAACCCGAATAAACTACTACGTCAGAAACGCCAAATAAAAAGTATTGGAAATGCATACAGCTGTTACGGTAGCCTAAAGCGTACCGTCTTCAGAGCAAAAAGGATATTAATTTTGATATAAAGGATATTCCTTTTTGCACTGAAAACGGTACGGTGCGCTTTAGGCTACCATAACAGCTGTATGCATTTCCAATATTTTTCTTTGGCGTTTCTGACGTAGTAGTTAATTCGGGTTTTAATGATGGATTATGTTTGGGTTTCTTCATTGTATCTCGTAAAAAAAAAAAAAATCGATCAAGTTATTTTTTGTGAAGATATTAATAAAAGTTTGAAATATGAATTTAGCATTAGCACCTTCAAACTTTGAACGCTTATAACTCTATAAAAAAAAATAAGTAAAATATACAACCGATGTACTTTTTCGCATCATCGTGACCCCAGGAATTCAAACATAAAATTAAAATGTTACCATTGAAAAAAATGAAAGTTGGTGATTGTTTTAATATGTAGACGACCTCCAATTCAAAATTTCACTTCATTTTCTGAAAGTACTAACAATTCCCAGTCGAATGATACCTATTGCATTTTTGTGCATTGATTAGCAACGGAGTTACTTCGAGTGCTGCGTTTTTTTGTTTTTTTTTTCCCCGACTGTAAATAATCGACACTTAATCGTCTATTGTGTATATGAAACATCACTTCTCAAAATTATTGGTGACTGTTGAATAAAAAAGTCGCGTAATCTGGCAACACTGCACGGAGATTTAGAGGAAATCGTGTACATGCAACAGCCAGACGCTTATGTTTCCACATGAAATGAAAACAAAGTCTGGAAGTTAGAAAAGGCCATCTACGGATTAAAACAAACTGCCCGATCTTGGCACTTGAAAATTGGTGAATCTCTTAAAAATTTAGGCTTTAATCAAAGCACCGTATATTCTTGCTTATTCAGAAACAATGAAACAAGTCCAATGCACATAATTGTGTATGCTGACGACATATTAATATCAGACTCTAGAAAACAAATAGATGAAACCATACAAAAACTTAGCGAAAACTAAGAACTAAAAAATCTCGGTGAAATAAGCTACTACCTTGGTGTAAATATAGAAAAAACAAAACAAGGAAGCAACTTAATAAATCAAAAAACCAAAATAAAAGAATTATTGGAAAAATTCAATCCTGAAAATGCTAAACCTATAATTGCACCAATGAATCCCGGTTATTTAGATAACACATCAGATGAAAAATTACTTCCTAATAACACGAAATTTAGACAAGCTATCGGATACTTACTTTATATAGCAACTATTTTTTTAGACTGTTCCAGAACGTTCGTTGAATAGTGACTATTACGGAACATCATCATCATCATCACGTTCTTAAGAAGTGCCTACGGCTGTCGAGACAGCCGCTTACCTTCACCAAAGGCAGAAAGAATACATAAGGAGGGCTTGCATAATCAAGAGTGTCGGTACTAGTTCTGTGTGGGTTCCCAGAGAACCCCGGCGTGATCACTTGATGCATTCAGCAGCATGACGGAAGAGAGAGGCAGAGCAGAGCCGATCAGGAAGCTGTGTGACATGAGGCAACAGAGCAAAGAGCACTAAACCTACAATTTTTTTTTTTTTTTTTTTTATAAATAAAAATGATAGGCCTAACCAGACTGTTAAACAGTCATAAAATTATACAATTTAGAATAATACAAAAATAAAGTGAAATTTAGCCTAGCAAGACTGTTAGGCAGTCAGAGTAAAAAATAAAAAAAGAAGAAGATTTACACTATTTACAATTATGAGATTAAATAACAATTTACAAAGGAGATATTTACAATATTTACAGTTAAGTTTAATAATTAAAATTAATAAAAACCCTACGTAAGGTAACTGGCTGGAAGATTGATCATCCGCGACTGTTAAACGACACAGTAGGTTGCAGTTGTCAGGGGGATAGCCAAAGTAGAAGAATTGGAATTATTCAATCTACGGGAAAAAGAATTTAGAGTGAGAATTCTATGTTAAGTAACACCTGAAGGATCTCGCCTTCTACGCTTGGAGACCGGGACGAACCCGTTCTGCCTGTAGAGAATGGCAAGTGGGCGTTTTTTGGCCCTCCCGATCCTAGGATCGTACATTCTAATGGCATTTAACACAGGATTCTGAACTTTAGGGATAGACCTGTGAAACTTCAACGCAAGTTTCTTAATTTCCGAATAGATTGGCCTAATTTTCAGGTCTTTGTGAATGACAACATTGCGAACGTAGCGATGAGCTTGAACAAACCTACGCAATTGCTTGTTTTGGAATACTTGAATTTTTTCTAGCACAGTCTTTGAGGCAGACCCGTACACCACGGACCCGTAAGTCAAGATGGGACGGATCATGGACTTGTACAGTAACAATTTATTTTTAACAGACAGGCGGCTATTCCAAGCCAAAAGAGGAAGGAGGGGGGCGGTGGCAATTTTCGCTTTAATCAGAGTCTCTGAGATGTGCTTATGCCACAATAATTTTGAATCTAGGTGAATTCCTAGGTATTTATAAGAAGTTTCCCAGGGAATAGGATCATTATTGAGAGTAAAGTTAACGTCGGGAGAATAGGATTTATTGGTGAAGAAAATGACGGCACTTTTAGAGCTATTAACTTTAATTTTCCATTTCCTAAGCCAAATAGCATACGAATGAAGGTAGTCCTGGAGTTTGTCAAACACTGTGTGTGGTTGTCTATGTTTGTACATGATAGCAGTATCATCAGCAAATAAAGCTAAGTTGATGTCGGGCTTGCGAAGAATGTCGTTAATGTAAATGTTAAAAAGGCGGGGCCCGGCGAGAGAACCCTGAGGAACAGAACTGAGAACAGGCTTCGGGCTAGAGAGGGAATTTCCCACTTTTACCACGAAGGACCTGTTAGAGAGGTAATCAGAAAAGATTTTAATTAGCTGGTCAGGAACACCTAACTCAGCCATCTTAAAGAGAAGGCCGGCATGCCAGACTTTATCAAAGGCCTTCTGCACGTCGAGAAATATAATTCCCGCCACACCGCTGGTTTGGTATCCATCGTGAATGAATTCAGTCACTCTCCACAACTGCTGTTGCGTTGAATGACGAGTCCTGAACCCGAATTGCTCGGGTATAGTCTAGTCATGAGAGTCAAGGAATTCATTCAGTCGGCGGACGAGAACATACTCATAAACCTTCGAGAAACTGGAGAGCAAAGAGATAGGTCGATAGCTAGAAGGAGAGTGGATATCTTGGCCCCCACCCTTCGGTAAGGGGACAACGATAGCTCTCTTCCAACAATCGGGAAAAATATTAAGCTTTAACATACAATTAATGAGTAACGTGATATAAAAAATAAAATGGAGAGGTAGATTAATTAGCATATTGTTTGAGATAAGGTCCTCACCGGGTGCCTTGTGTTGTTTCAAGCCCGAAATGTAATCCTGAACCTCAGAGGGTAAAGTAGGTTGAAGAGTGTTTTGTGTATTAGATTGTAATAAATTTTGAACCCTGTGGTCGACTATGTTCTCGTCAATTGGGTTAACAACGTCCGAATGAGGTGAAAACTGACTTCTAAGACTTTCGGCAATAGCCTCAGCCTTTTCAGTGTTACTATAAGCCATGCCGTTAGGGCTAACAATGGCAGGAATATGTGTTCGTGTCCTACGAATGCGGGAGGTGGCCCTCCAAATTGTGTTGTCCTCAGTCGAGAGAGACTCGACAAAATTATTGAAACGTGTTTTACTAAACTCCTTAATTGCAGCTCTAGTACTACGAATAAGCCTGTTTAACTTATTCCTGAAATAAGGGGTCCTATGAACCTGCCATTGCCTGCGAGCATGATTTCGATCCCTGACCATTTCCCTGATGTTATCCGGCAGTCTGTAGTAGTCAAACGATCTTTTGCGAGGTTCAGAGCTCTGCGTGTAGGCCTCTCGGAGTGAGTCCCCGAGCATTGCTACCGCTTGCTCAACTTCCTGTTTGGATTCTGGGATAAGAGATGGAACGCCGCGTTCCGAAAGAATATCCGCAAACAGACTCCACCTTGTGGACAGAGCCGTTCTCAGATCCAGATCGTAAGACCCCACATCAAACCTCAAGACAACAGGTAGGTGATCAGAGTCTAGATCATTCAGCGTTTGAATGCTGTAGGCAAACGGAAAATTGCGGGTGATAGCAAAATCCAAAATATTTTGAGATCTCACGAAGGTGGGTTCGGGGGGCGCTAGAATTTGCGCGAAATTTTGATCCACCCACCTTCTTAACTTACGGCCAGAAGTATTATAGCTTGGACAGTTCCAAGACGTATGAGTAGAATTAAAATCACCCGCAAGGATAAAATTTGGAAAAGAATTAGTGATACGGGTAAGATCTTGCTCTAGCAGGTTACTCCTTTGCCTAGTACTTTGAACATACACGGCTGCAATTAACAAATTTGGAATAAGGGGGAAGTCCAGAACAATAGGCGTGGCTTCGGTACAATTTAGATTGGGAATTTTAACGAGAGAAGCATTAAGACCATTTTTAACATAAATAGCAGTGACGCCGGAAGCTTGCAGACTATGAGTCCTGTCGACATTGTAAATCTCATAGTTTGCAATACGAACAGTGCGTTCCTGGGAAAAGTGGGTCTCAGTGACCAAAATTAAGTCTAAATTATTACGAGTAACAAAATCCCTAAAGTCATGTGCTTTATCCAGAAGTCCATTGGCATTCCAGATACCAATGGTGAAAGAATTCAAGTTCCGAGAGGACGGGAACATGGGTAGCCGGAAAAGAAATTACATGAGGGAGGGTAGAAACAATTAAGACATACTGCGGATTTGACCCCACAGAATGTGAATCCGGTCAACGTCCGTGGATGCAGTGCGGAGTGCCGGAAGAGCATTCGTAAATGCTGAAAAGACCAAATCAGGGTCGAATTGATTTTGAAATGCTAAAAGCATATGAATGAAGTCGGTGGCCGAATTTGCATCCTTGCGAGGGACCGACGAATTTTGAGGAATAATTTTGACAGGGGGAGGGGTATCAGCCTCACTACGTCCTTGAGCAACGCCCGAAAAAGATTGGGCTGGATCAACCTTCCTGGAGTTGAAAGTTCGATTCTCCACCCTATCGGTCGGAGATTTATTAACATTGATCTTTTTCTTTTTACTTTTAGGGGGGGCGGTCTTAGGGAACTTGGGACAGCTACGAAAGTTCGCTGGATGCTCCCCTCCACAGCGCACACAACAGCAGGGCGTGTCAAATTCCTTCGTGCAGTCCTTTGACCTGTGTTCCCCGGCGCATTTAACGCACCTTGGGGGCAGGGCGCAGACCGCAGAGGAGTGAAAGAATCCCTGACAGTTGAAGCACTGTGTGGGGCCTTTCCTACCACTATACTCTTCGATGCTGACTTGCATCCCCATAAGCTCCGTGATTTTAAAAATATTGTCCGAATTTTTGGACTTAGGAAGAGAAATTTGGAATAGTGGCATGTAGTGTTTCTTAGTTGCAGGCCCTCTATAGAGCTGTACAACCGAGGTTTCCTCAAATCATAAGTATAGTTGAGGGCTTGTTGTATCCTCTCAACTGTAGTATTAATTGGTAGTCCTCTGATGACTACCTTGAGCGGTTTTTCAGAATCCAAGATAAAGGTCTTGAATTGAACTTTCAATTCCGATAATTTATGCTGAATAGTCCTAAAATGCTGTTCACTGGAGCAAGTAGCTTTTAAAAATTTGCCTGACGTTTTAGTTTTAAGATTTTCATCTACAGTTTTAAGTTCACTAATGAAAGCTTGCCAATCAGAAGGTGGCAGAATAAAAAAGAGGGGGATTTGAATTTTCTTAACAGTTAATGTTTGGCTAGTTTGACTAGACTCGATCTCCATATTTGAAGTGGGGGGATCCCTAGGGTTGCCTATCACAACCTTCTTCTTGGCCCTACGTTTGCTGACGACCGTGTAATCCTGGGTCTCAGTTAATTCGACCTCAGACTCAGGAGGCCTCTTGTTCCCTCGAGGAAAAGGAATTTCATGTTCGTTGGCGGCGCTAGATGGCGCCACCTCACGGGACGAGTTCTCCTGAGTCTGTGCCGGAGTAACCCCGACAGGCACGGATGGAGGCGAGTCATTAAAAAGAGAAAAACCAGTTACCTTACATATTTTTTCCATTTTATCACGATACTCAAGTTTCCTGCTCAGAATGCCATCGAACTCTCTCTGCTCTTCTTCCGTCCGCTCAGTCTTCCTGGGAAGCTTGTCTTGACGACACTCTAGTTCAAAGAACTTGGAACGAAGTTTCAATAAGCAGCTCTTAAGCTCATCCAATTTTTCAGGGTCGGTGACGAGCTCCACATTACTGGAGTCGCCCGAAACATCCATGGAATCCAACATCAAAAGATCGTCTACTTCACGAGGGAAGCAACTGTTGTGCCCGGAGATACTATTCTGGCCTTGAAAAAGGCCCCGACCAGCGACAATCAGTACAAGCCCTCGGCTCACGGCAGCAGGGGAAATGCGCAGAACGAAATCGCACTGCGCAGCAACGGTAAAAGACGTCCGCACTCGATGACAGCAGGAGGCAGAATCCGTATGCGAATGTCAGCGAATCTGATCGTGAATATCAGGGATTTCTAAGCGAATCTCACTATTACGGAACGAGTGGCAACTTCACTGAATTGCTGTCAGAATACACGGTGAATTAACAGTACTATTAAACAATTTCGAGAGTATTCGTTGTAATAGTAGTTTGTTGTACTGATTCGAGAAGTTATGCAGAATAAAAAGCATCGAAAATAAGCATTCATCGACCTGTCTGTTTCTTTACGAATTACTTTCTTACGTGAGAAAGTCGGCTAGATTTTCGTAACAATATTTTTATTTATACTCAAACAAAATAAAATTAACTAATCTATAATGAAATATGGGTAGCATCTGGATTATAGTTGTTATTTTCGACACAATAAATGGACCTGCAATTTAAATTTTTAGGCAACCACTGGCGTACCGAAAGGGAGAGGCTGCAGAGGCCTTTAGATTTGAGGGAGTCCTCAGAACAAACTTAGGTTTGAAGCATATGCATCTGGTGAAGTTGTCATGCCATTATTTTGACCCAAAACATTCGATATAATTCCACTTTAAGCAGTAGTTTTCGTTATAAAAAGCTATTATTTACAAAATGTGACCATAGACAACCCAACTCACAATGTTGTTTGTCACCCAACACTTAGGTGACAACAAAACCTCTAAAGGATCCATTTATGTAAGACCTGGCTAAGGCAGGGCAAGCACGGCCAATGCCCGTGACCCAATGTTGGGTGCGGCTTATGATTCAATTTTAAAACTAACTTTAATATCTTTTTATGGTAAAGTTTAAGTGAAGAAGTACAGGGGCGGGGCCTCCTAACAGGAGGCAGTTGGGCCTCTAATTAGGAGGTTTTAGGTCCTCGAAAGTTGTAGGTTCCACACTGTATGCAACTATTATTTTTTTATGCCCTATAAGACGTATTCCATTCAGAGCACAATGACACTCCGTGAATGTATGCGACTATGTATTTATTTGTAATGCTTCAAATCGAGGCTCGTTTACAAGTTTATTTTCTCTTGCGAACTAATTGGTAAAACGCTGTGGAAACCTGAACTGAGGAACATTGCACCTGGGTAAAACGCTACCAAAGACAGTTAAATTCTAACAGAACCTCTTTTACAGTTCCTTTTAGCACCGCAGTTTCCTTTTACTTTGTTTCTCGAAAACTAAATGACCAATTTGAAAAGAATTTATTTAAAAAAAATTTTTTAGATATTTTATGTTTTTGAAAATCGCTAAATAAAATAATTCATATAAATATGATGACCAAGGAAGTGGGAAAAACCCGCTGGTACATATCAAAATCTATATCAACTAATGTGCTTTATCATTTAACTCTTTAACTTTCGTTATTTTCGCAATGAAAGAAAATATTTAAGATTTTTTCTGTGACAACTTTTCAATATTTTTTACTTGTTTAAACAAATTTTTTCGTCTCTGTTCGGTAGGTAGCAACATTATTTCAAAATTTAGTAACAGGTTTTTCAAAGGAAGTCGTATACAAATGTCATTTTAAATTTCTTAATAGGGGAGAGTGCACCTTTTGCTGCTTTGCTGGTGTCCTTGTCCCTATATTTTTCATCTGGTGAATGGCCAGGTATTATTTTGACCCGAGTTTTTGCAATTTATAGTGTTTACCAACAAAATTATATATTTGTTAAATTAATTATTATTTGTATTGTGTTAACATATAGCTGTTTATCACCAAAATATTTCTTGAAAATTAAAAGTGCTAATTTTTTAGTGGTTACATATTTATGATTAGGAGTGTGTCTAATAGACATTTTCTTAAATTAGTTCAACAATTTTCGAAACAAAATACGTAATGGGCGTTAAAGGGTTGTACCTACTAGAACTGCACTATGTTGAAAATGTTACATCGCGATATGTAACCAGCTTGATTTAATGATATATCGACATTAAAAATTGATATTTATACTATTATTTTAGGAATATTTTTAATATAGTTCGTATAACCTTATATAGTAAGTTTAAATTTAAAATAATTTTTCAAAAGTGTTTTATTTTGCTGAATTTTTCTTTTATTCTATAGAATTATTAAGAATTACATAAATAAAGCTTTCTTGAAAACTCCAAAATCGAAATTTGCTACTTGATAAATTCATTTCTTATATGAAAAATCAATAAGTAGATTTCCAACCCCCGAGGGCAAATTTAAAATTTTGTAATGATCGGGTTGACCTTTTAAGATACTGGACACATTGGAACAACAGGATCGAACTGTCCTTTCCATCAATATCTTTCGTTTTGTAACACCCAACCGAACTTTTCGTGATAAAGTGTTGTTGGGGGAGGGGGGGTCAGACTCTTCCCCCTCCAGTAATGCAATCTTTGTCATGCCAACACCCAACCGACTCCAAATTTAAAGTTCTGTAAGGATTGGCTATATAATAACAAGAAAATGCACCATGGAGGATCGATCAGATCCTGTGCCTTCTAAAGATGCTGTCTTTATCATGCCAACATCCAAGCGAGTTCAAATTCAAAATTTCGTAAAGATCATACCATAAATTTCCGAGATAAAACGCCAAGAGTGTCAGACCCTCCCCCCCCATCCTCCCCCAATGATGCAATCATCGTTATTCCAACGTGCAACCGAGTCCAAATTTAAAGTTTCGTAAGCATCAGACCATAAATTACGATATAAGGTATCATGGAGGTCGGACTCTTCCAGTCCTCGACAAGGCAGCAGCACCCAGGCAAATCAAAATTTTAAATTTCGTAAAGATCAGGCTATAACTTTTCAAAATAAGACACCGCAGCCTCTCCCTCACTTCAGCGATGCAATTTTCGTTATGCCAGTATCCAATCGAGTTCAGATTTAAAATATTTAAAATTTTCTAAAGATCGGGCTGTAAATTTACGAGATACTGGTCACCGTGACCAAACGTTGGTCCAGAATTTACCTGTGGGGTTGATCGTAGCGAAAGTTTAATATTACTTTGGTCCGGAAAATACGTACTCCAGTTTAAACTTCGTGTTGTGTAAGTTGTAGCTTAGCGGGTGACATGTGTGATACGCAGTTAAAACAAAGGTCCGAATGTGCATTACAACTGACGGGAGGACGAAGTTTTAACATCCAAAATAAAGATATCTTGTGATAACTATTTTTTTTTCTTGAGATCGCTTCGTCATGTCAGAGTATGTGTAATTATAAACAAACAAATGCGCGTTACTTACTTTCTGTGTTTAAAATTAATGTTTGTAAGGTGTCTTTTTTTTTTTTTTTTTTTTTTTAACTAAATCGATGATGCTTTGCAACTTTGCAATTTACTTTTTCATGTTATCTGGTGGTGCTTTCAAAATAGGAAAGCTAACTCCACCATGTGGCGCTGTTAGCAATCTCATCTAGTGACGCATAGCTAGTTTATTATATCTAGACACCCTTTTTTGACGAAGCAGCCGTTTGGCAGTTAAAAGAATGGGAAATAACTTTAGTAGGCACTATATAAATAAATATATATATATATATATTGTTATTCAGAATCGTTAACTTATTAATAATTATCAATAAGTTATTAATCAATATGTGATATGCATTGTATAAATTATGAATAATAAAATAGTTTATCAATTTCTTTATATGATATTTCATAAAATATTTCTGTATTTGAAATGTAAAGATATTTTTCCTATAGACAAAGAAAAAATTTTATTGATATTTCAGATAATTATTTAACTAAGTAAATCAACAACTTGAAAATAACTCATAATACTTTCTTATAATAAAATTGATTTTAACTGCTCTTGTGATAAAATTTAATTTTAGCTGAAATTTAAAAAAAAAAGGGAGCAAAATAATCTTTTATATTTACAATAGCTTTTCTAATGTAAATTAGTAAACGAAAAACGAATAAAATATATATTAGTTCATTTAGGGTCATTAAAGTTATTATTAATCTTCAGGAAGTTATTAATCAATATGTCACACACATTGTAAACTACTTTATTAATTCTTTTCGGCGAGATATTGTATAAAATATTTCTGTGTCTGTAATGGTAAAATATTTTTCAAACAAAGAAAATTTCTATTGATTTCGGATAATTATTTAACTAAATATGTGAATAACTATAAATGGATTTGTAAAGACGTTTTTATAATGATACTACGTTTTAACTGTGCAAAAAAAACCCTCTCTTTTATTTACAATTGCTTTTTCTATGATTTTCTTTCCGCTTTCTTTTGTTACATATTATTTGAATTTATTTAGCTTTTCTCTCAATGTCAATTTCATGAATATCCAGAAACCTTTGATTATCTTGTGAAAAATACATAAGTCAATATTTCGTAGCTTTGTGTTTCAAATTGTTTTCTTTTTACGATTGTTGTTTATTTTATGTTGCATATTAACAAAAGGACTGGGAAAATGTATTGTGGCTATTAAGCTTTATGCGATTCAGATGAGCTCAGTTTGATGTTTATGCGGTAGTTTTGCGTTTGACACAGTCTTGATAGCGAAATTTATTAGGAATAATAAGAAAACAAATACTGTTTATTAATTGGTAAAATAAATTGTAAATCAAAAATATGTTATTGCCACTTAAATAATGTCTTATTAAATCGCACTAAATATGGTATATTTTTAGATAACACATAATTACGATTCATAATGAATCTGGGTTTATCAATATATTATGGGGTGGGGGTTACTTGGATTCGAAACACACAAAAAAAGAGCATATTCTCTCTCTCTTCTTCTTTTTTTATAATAAATAAAAAATATTATTCAAAATTTCGAGCTTATAAAAGCGCAACGTTTGAACAACATTTTATAAAGTTTCCATTAAAATGTTTGGAAAATTCAGCCGATGGGTCCTGGTTTTCGGAGACTCTTCAGAAAAGCGGTGGACACAATTTCTCAAAAACTAATGCACTGATCTTATTGAAATTTCGCACAATTCTTCAAAATAGAATTGACTAGCGATTACAATTAATTTTACAAGGCTATAAGTGGTGCTAAATCTACCGAAAATTTTACTGTTTTTGTATACGTCTGTACCAAAAATTCTTTTTTTTTTTTTAATGCTTCGTTTTAATGTATTCTTCAATCACTTTTCTTGAAATCATGGAAGCCTCTGCGCAAGTTCTGACTCAACGAGTCCATTGTTGAAATAGGGGTGATAGTCATCTGATTCAGAGAAAATAAGCGATAACAGAGCGTGGAATACTTGGATGTTTGCCAAGGCACCCATCCAGGCCACTGGACTCGTCTTCACTGCTAGTCTTAGGAAACGTGGTTACAATAAAATATATTTTTTTTTTAATTATTACATTTAAAAAAAATAAAAAAGAAAGAACTATTATTATTATTATTATTATTATTATTATTATTATTTATTTATTTATTTTAGCCTTCGAAAATCATGTAACCTTAGCAGCGCACAGTCTCCTGTTTTCTAAGAATTATTTTTTATTAATTTCTAAAAGTATTTTTATTAATTTCTTTTATCGGGTAGATAAAAAAAAGAAGTTATTAATCTTACATTGAATCAGGTCCTTAAAGCACTAAAATTTTGCGCACTACTCATAAAATCTTATAAGAAAAGTAAATAAAATGATTACTCACTTAAAACAATAAATAAATAAATAAATAGATAAAAGAAAGAAAATAAAATCTTTTAAAATGTAAGAAAGAAAAATAGTTGCATGAAAAGTATTTTGATAAGCTTCATCATTTCTTAAAATATTTCTTTAACTTTTATATCAAATTCTTCGTAGCATTTGAATCTCCTTATATTATTAAAATCTGTACGCGTGTGTCTGTGTGTGTGTGTGTGTGTGTGTGTGTGTGTGAGAGAGAGAGAAACGGCTTGAAGCAGCAAAAGCTCGGCCGCTAACGGTTGCACGGACTTCGAACAGGTACCGATGGACAGAGAATTTATCGCAGATCTGGGTTATCTAATTTGCTAAATGATGCGACCCTAATTAGCGGAGATATTAATTAAAATGTCGACCGTTGTCTAACGAAAAAACGATTCGAAATCGCGGGCGACCGCCATTTTGTTACAGAACAGCCTACCTCGAAAGAAAAAGCAAAGAGAGAAAATTTCGTGGGTTTTTGTAAAGCGATCCTGCTCGAACGGTTCCAGATATCGAAATACACCTCAAACAGCAGAAAGAGCATTTATTACCGATTCTTACGGTACAATTTTTTTAAAAAAATACGGATTTTTTATATTTTTATAAAAAGTTTTAAAAAGGGTCGAAATTTTTTCTTTTTCGCGATCGTCTTCTTTGAAACGCCCTGTACGACCGAGTAACTCTTCCATTTCTTAAAAACTAGTATATAAAGAAAGGCCATTTAATCCTCTTTCGAACCATATAAACATTTTTACAAAATACGGATTAGCGATCCATACTTTTAGATTTTACGAAACATCGATTTTTTCACAAAATATTTTATAACTCAAAAGCGTTTAGAGATAAATCATTTCTTTTTTTTTTTTTTTTTTTTTTTTGTATATAGATCTCGCTTTCATAATTTAATTCCCAAAAGATTGAGAGAAAATTTCAAAAACTGAATGAGCTATAAGTTTTTTAATTTTAGCCATTGAAGCATTCATTTGAATACGACGAACTTCATTCTACTTCACGGAAGAACGATGTTTGATGGAAAGGGAAAAAGAAAAACTTGAACGGAAAGAGAAACATGTATTTAATGAGGTACTGCGATTAAAAATTGCAATTTTAAAATCGACGGAAGCGCAAAAAAAAAAAAAAAAAAAAAACAGCGATAAACATCTGGTATTTAACGAGGTCACGTGTGTTTGGTACTGCGATTAAAAATTGCAATATTCTAATACGCGTATTTCAATTTCTAATTACGATTAATTTATTTTTTATACATCATTCGAAAGATATTTTAAAGTTCTTTTATATTATTCAAAGTTTTCAACAGATTTACACGTTTTGAGGTATCCTGATTTCGTTTTCTTTTTTATCTCAGCTACTAATTAAAATAATTTCATAAGTATTACGTCATTGGAAAGCTTTTTTGAATTGGAATCGAACAGTGGAATACAGAAATTTGCACCGCCAGATGGAGCTGTAATATTTTCAAATTTCAATATTTCAATTTCTAATTATGATTAAATTATTTTTAATACATCATTCGAAAGATATTTTAAAGTTCTTTTAAATTATCGAAAATTTTCACCAGATTTATACGTTTTGAGGTGTCCTGAATCAATTTTATTTTATGGCGCTGTAATATTTTCAAATTTCAATATTTCAATTTCTAATTATGATTAAAAAAATTTTAATACATCATTCGAAAGATATTTTAAAGTTCTTTTAAATTATCGAAAGTTTTCACCAGATTTACACGTTTTGAGGTGTCCTGATTATGTTTTCTTTTGCATCTCAGCCAAATGAGTTACATCGTTCAAAATTGGTATACGTAGGTTCAGTGGCGGCTCGTCATTAAGGGCCAGCGGGGCACGGCCCCACCTAACAGTTTTTTCGATTAATTTTTTTTTTCCTTATTTCATTATTTTTCTTTACTGCTTTAAAAATTTTATATACAAACTAACATCTTGCATCCATTTTTTTCTTAATATGCTTCTCATTATCATTTATTTGTCAATATGTTTTTTCCAAGAGTCGTAAATCACGTAACACATTCGCGACCACTGACGTGAATTCACGTCATTTCAATTTCTATAGCTAGTTGCCGCTGTCGCAAATTCACGTATTTTTAGATTCTATTCCTGGTTACCACACGTGAATTCACGTCATTTCAAGAATTTCTATGAAAACTAATACATTAGTATTATTTTGATAGTATAATATTATTAGAGTGTCAATTCTTTGATAGTATTATAGGTTCGTTCTAATATTATATAACTAATCTTCATTCCAAGCTTCAGGTAATTACAAGAAAAACATTTCAAAACATTACATTCAACTTTTATCCACGTTTAAACATCAAAAGTTTGCGGCAAATAGCTTTAGTTTACTTCGATATTCCCCGGCAATCAGTTTTAGAAAACAAAAGTATGCCGGTCGCGAAAGTGTTAAGGATTCACCCACCAAATGTTGAAAAAAATAAAATAAAATAAATACAGCCTTGGACTAGCTGCGGTTACGTTATCTAAGCGTAGGGCCGCATCATAAACGGCCCATCTTAACGTATTCATTTATACAATAGTTATTCTATCAGATCAGAAGGTTAACAGATTTGGCGACGATCGCCTTTATCCGCATTAGCACGCTGTAATTTATCGTCGGTAGGGCACCGGCAGAGTGGCCCTTTGAGACAAAACTATAGGGAAAAAAACTGTCTCTTTTATTAGGTATGTTAACCATACAATTCCTTGATGAAATTTGGCGACTTTTGCATTACTTTTATATGTATGATTTTTCGGTGCATTTTTTTAAACTTACATATGATAGTTTTAAATTTTAGTGTTTAAAAATGAATTCTGTTAATAGTTAAAAATATATTTTTTAGATTAGCGTTTGAGATATAAAAGCTCTTAATTAAGAATTTGAAACATCTCTAACTGCGGAATTTTGAATTTAAATGAAAAAATGGAAAGAAAATGTGCAACTGCGATATTTTTCTTCATATTGGTATACTAAAACTTTTATACAAATAAATTGTAAAATCTTTAAATAAATAAATAGTGGATTTCCATGGATATATAGATGAACTATCTACATAAAAATGTATTTTTTTTTTTTTTTTTTTTTTTTTTTTTTTTACTGGATTTCTTAAAAATACGATTTGATAAAATAGTTTTATTATGACTATTATTTAAAGACGATAGACCGTCTTTTTTTTTTTTTTTTTTTTTTTTTAAGAATCAATTCTCAACAAACATTATACATAAAAACATCATAAAATTGTGTCAAAAATTAGGAATTTTATAATCGTAATTGAAAAGTTTTAAAATGACATTTTTCAATGTTCGAAATTTAAGTTAAATTTTCTCTAAATGCACATTTTTATAATTTTACGCATGAAAATTCGAAACTCATAAGGATAAAGGTATTTAATTTTAAATAGATTTTTTCTAGATAATTTTTTCTAAATTGAATCAAAAATTAAGAAATTTAATTTAAATTATTTAAAATTAAGCTCTTAAAATGATAAACATGGTAGTTTTTTAATATGTATTCATATTAGTACATTATTCATGACTTTCCAAATTTCAATATAGCTTGTTATAAATTTATTAAAGTTTATTTTATTTGTTTTTTAAGATAAGAAATATGAATATAACATTTGAAATGTTTATTATTAAATGACTTAGGGATATAATTCGCGCAAGCTAAAAAATATTACATGTAGAGTGAGAAAAGAAATGAGTTCAAATTTTAATGGCGTGTAGTGTTAGGGTTAAGGCCAGTTGACTAAAAGTAGGTCCTAGATCTGGGTGGTATACTCTCCCTAGGGAGTCTCAGTAAGTGATGATACCTAGCTCGTGTTTATGCGAGTTTCAGAGAAAACTATGGAAAATTGCAAAAGCATATATCAGCTAAAGCGACCTGGAATAGAACTCGGCGATTCCTATCTACCCTCATCCAGATATTTAAATTTTGATACTCCACTGATCAGAAAACTGCAGAATTTTGTGAATGAAGTCGTAAAACATTAATTTCTGAGATAAATTTACGCAGTTTTTTCCATATTGTTAAATTTAAGATTTGCCATAAAAAAAAAATTTCTTCCAAAAAACTTACGCTTTGTATACCTCCTTAATAATGTATGTATTTATGTTTGAACAATGATTATCATTATTGTTAAGTCATACACCATACGATGGGTCGGGCCCCACTTATGAAAATTTGCACGAGCCGCCACTGCGTAGGTTAATTAAGAAGGCCTGAAAGGGTGGAGAAGAAATAGGCGTGCACCGCGCGCGTATCCCTTCACTTATGCGTGCGCAGAGCGCACGGGACTGCGCTGCCGGTTCGATCCCGGGTCGCGCTCATCGCCCTAACCGTTCGGAGTTTTCCGTGGTTTCTTCCGAAACTCACGTAAATACGTGCTGGGTTTTTTTTTCTAAAATATCAGATTTAAATAAAAGTTTCGATTTTATCAGAATAAGAACCGTTCGGAGTTTTCCGTGGTTTCTTCCGAAACTCACGTAAATACGTGCTGGGTTTTTTTTTTCTAAAATATCAGATTTAAATAAAAGTTTCGATTTTATCAGAATAAGAATCGTTCGGAGTTTTCCGTGGTTTCTTCCGAAACTCACGTAAATACGGGCTGTTTTATCTCAGCTACTAATTAAAATAATTTCATAAGTAATACATCATTAGAAAGCTTTTTTGAATTGGAATCGAACAGTGGAATACAGAAATTTCTAACGCCAGATGGTGCTGTAATATATTCAAATTTCAATATTTCATTTTCTAATTAAAATTAAATTTTTTTTTAATACATCATTCGAAAGATATTTTAAAGATCTTTTATATTATCGAAAGTTTTAACCAGATTTACACGTTTTGAGGTCTCCTGAATTAGTTTTCTTTTGTATCTCAGCTACTAATTAAAATAATTTCATAAGTAATACATCATTAGAAAGCTTTTTTTAATTTGGAATCGAACAGTGGAATACAGAAATTTCTACCGACAGATGGCGCTGTAATATTTTCAAATTTCAATATTTCAATTTCTAATTATGATTAAATTATTTTTAATACATCATTCGAAACATATTTTAAAGTACTTCTATATTATCGAAAATTTTCACCAGATTTACACGTTTTGAGGTGTCCTGGTTACGTTTTCTTTTGCATCTCAGCCAATTGAGTTAGATCGTTCAAAATTGGTATACGTAGGTTAATTAAGAGGGCATGAAAGGGTGGGGGAAGAAATAGGCGTGCACCGCGCGCGTATCCCCTAACTTGTGCGCGCGCAGAACGCACGGGACTGCGCTGCCGAAGGCAGTGGGGACCCGGTCCGAATTTGTACCCGATGAGAAATGATTTTTTTAATTTTCTTAAGAATAAAATTTTGACTTGAGAAGGAATATATGTGCGCAGCGCACGTATACCTTCACACGAGCGCGCGCATGGGTCTGCTCTGCCGGAGGCAGTGGGGACTCGGTAGGAGTTTTTACCCGATCAGATTTTTTTTTTCAGGTACGAAGGGTCGGGGATGGAATACGCGCGCGCAGCGCGTGTATCGCTTAAAGTGTGCGCGCGCAGCGCGCACGGGACTACGCTGCCGAAGGCAGTGGGGACCCGATCCGAATTTTTACCCGTTGAGAAATGATTTTTTAAATTTTCTTAATAAAATTTTGACTTGAGAAGGAATATGTGCGCGAAGCGCACGTATAGCTCCTCACGTGCGCGCGCAGCGCGCATCGGTCTGCGCTGCCGCAGGCATTGGGAACCCGATGGGAGTTTTACCTGATCAGATTTTTTTTTTTAGGAGCCACGAAGGGTGAGGGAAGGAATACGCGCGCGCAGCGCGTGTATCCCTTAAATTGTGCGCGCACAGCGCGCACGGGACTGCGCGGCCGAAGGCAGTGGGGTCCTGGGCCGACTTTTTACCCTATCATAAATGATTTTTTTTTTTCAATTTCTTTTCTTAAGACTAAAAGTTACTGTTAGTGATTCATTTGAAAATACTGACCCGCTAGCGGGCGAAGCTCACTAGTCTCTTATATTATTAAAATCTGTACGCGTGTGTGTGTCTGTGTTCTGTGTGTCTGTTTTTCTGTCTTTCTGTGAGAAACGGCTTGAAACAGCTAAGGCTCCGCCGCTAATTGTCGTACGGACTTCGAACAGGTACCGTCGGACGAAGAATTTATCGCAGATGAACGTTATCTAATTATGAACGTATGCTAAACGATGCGACCCTAATTAGCGGAGATATTAATTAAAATGTCGACCCATGTCAAATCAAAAAGCGATTCAAAATCGCAGCCGACCGCCATTTCGTTACGGAATAGCCTACCTGAAAAGAAAAAGCAAAGAGAGAAAATTTCGTGGGTTTTTGTAAAGCGATCGCTGCCGATCTGTTGGAAATATCGAAAATACACCTGTATCACGAGAAAGAGCATTTATTACCGATTCTTACGGTACAATTTTTTTTAAAAAAATACGGATTTTTATATTTTTAAAAAAAAATTTAAAATGGGTCGAACATTTCTCTTTTTCTCGATCATCTTTTTTGAAACGCCCTGTACGACCGAGTAACTGTTCCATTTCTTAACAACTGGTATACTCGGAAAGGCCATTTAATCCTCTTTCGATCCATATTTTTAGATTTTACGAAACATAGATTTTTTCACAAAACACTTTATAACTCAAAAGCGTTTAGAAATAAATCATTTCTTTTTTTTATTTATTTATTTATTTATTTATTTTTTTTTGTATATAGATCTCGCTTCAACAACTGAATTCCCAAAAGATTGAGAGAAAATTTCAAAAACTGAATGAGTTATAAATTTTTTAATTTTAGGTATTAAAGCATTGGAAATGCCGTACTCCATTCCAAATTGAATACCGTAATCAAATCATAAAGACGTCCGTTGCGTAACTATGACAACCCGATGAGACAGGAAGCATTTCTAGACGGAAACGAAAATAAAAATTTAAAAAAAACAGCGAGAAACATCTGGTATTTAACGAGGTCACGTGTTTTGGTACTGCGATTAAGCGTTGTAATATTTTCAAATTTCAATATCACAATTTCTAATTATGTTTAAATTATTTTTTATACATCATTCGAAAGATATTTTAAAGGTTCTTTTATATTATCGAAATTTTTCACCATATTTACACGTTTTGAGGTGTCCTGATTGCGTTTTCTTTTGCACCTCAGCCAATTGAGTTAAATCGTTCAAAATTGGTATACGTAGGTTAATTAAGAGGGCATGAAAGGGTGGGGGAAGAAATAGGCGTCCACCGCGCGCGTATCCCCTAACTTGAGCGCGCGCAGCACGCACGGCACTGCGCTGCCAAAGGCAGTGGGGACCCGTCCCGACTTTTTAATCAATGAGAAATGATTTTTTTTTTTTTTAAGAATAAAAATTTGGTCTGAGAAGCAGTATGTGCGCGCAGCGCACATGGGTTTGCGCTTTTGAAGGCAGTGGGGACCCAGGATGAGTTCTTACCCGATCACAAATGATTTTTTTAGGGGGCACGAAGGGTCAGGGAAGCAATACGCGCGCTCAGCGTGCACGGGACTGCGATGCCGAAGGCAGTGGGTCACGGTGTAAGTTTTTACCCGATCAGAAATGATTTTTTTAGGGGGCAGGAAAGATCAGGGACAGAATACGCGCGCGCAGCGCGTGTATCCGTTAACTTGTGCGCGCGCAGCCCTCACGGGACTGCGGTGCCGAAGGCTGTGGGGACCCGGTCCGAATTTGTACCCGATGAGAAATGATTTTTTAAATTTTCTTAAGAGTAAAATTTTGACTTGAGAAGGAATATGTGCGCGCAGCGCACGTATACCCTCACACGTGCGCGCGCAGCGCGCATGGGTCTGCGCTGCCGGAGGCAGTGGGGACCCGGTGGGAGTTTTTACCCGATCAGAATTTTTTTTTCAGGCACGAAGGGTCAGAGAAGGAATACTCGCGCGCAGCGCGCACGGGACTGCGCTGCCGAAGGCAGTGGGGAACCGGTCCAAATTTTTACCCGATGAAAAATGATTTTTTAAATTTTCTTAAGAATAAAATTTTGACTTGAGAGGGAATATGTGCGCGCTGCGCACGTATACCTCCACACGTGCGCGCGCAGCCTGCATGGGTCTGCGCTGCCGGAGGCAGTGAAGACCCGATGGGAATTTTTACCCAATCAGATTTTTTTTTTAGGAGCCACGAAGGGTCAGGGAAGGAATACGCGCGCGCAGCGCGTGTACCCCTTAAATTGTGCGCGCGCAGCGCGCACGGGACTGCACTGCCGAAGGCAGTGGTGACCTGGGCCGACTTTTTACCCAATCATAAATGATTTTTTTTTCAA
The DNA here is from genome assembly GCA_963930645.1 of Salticus scenicus. NCBI lineage: Eukaryota > Metazoa > Arthropoda > Arachnida > Araneae > Salticidae > Salticus > Salticus scenicus. Next base: position 216,947,677 of record OZ005654.1, on the reverse strand, counting down.
TTTCTTTTCTTAAGACTAAAAGTTACTGTTAGTGATTCATTTGAAAATACTGACCCGCTAGCGGGCGAAGCTCGCTAGTATAAAGATATTATTCGATAAACTTATTTCCTAACACTTAGAAAATAGCTGTCCTTGAACATACTATTATTTCAGTTAAAATAAAAAAGTTGGGAGGGGATGTTATTGAATAAATGAATGAATAATGAATTAATTTAATGGTTATAATACAGGGTGGTCCAAAAAACATGATAGAAAGTATTTTAGGATCCTGATTTCAAATGTATTAATATAAGTATGATTCTTCCATATTGTAATAGCACACATATTGACATTTCAGGTGAATGCTTGATTACTGAAAATAAAGAATAAGAAATATGGAATCACTGACCTTGGAAGAACGATTATTTATCGTAAGAAAATTTTATGAGAATAACCGAACTAATATCACCGTTCGACGGGCATGTCGTTCAAAGTTTGAAAAGAAAAGGAACCTAGTGAAGTGGTAATCGCGCGGTAAGTTATAGTCCTTGAAAGTCGTAATGATTTTGAAGACATCAAATGGCTGTTGTTCTGGTCCTAATCCCACACTGATTTTCATTGTTTACAGGTTGATAGACAGCTTTCAATGTACAGAGAGTGTTTGGGATACAAGAAGCAAGGCGTAGGGAAGAAAATCCACAGTTGTTACGGATGACAAAAGGGCGCGTGTACGCACATTCTTTGAGGATCAATCAACCACTTCTACTCGACAGGTGGTCCAACAATTAAGCATATCCAAAATATCGTTACAAAAGCTCACGAAAGCAGTGGTGTTGCGTCCATACAAGATCCAAATGTGCTAGCCACTAAAGGAGGGGGACACTGTGCGGCGGAGAGATCTCGAAAACGATGTGATCTGGGAACTTGAAAGTGGTTCCATCAGTGAACACAAGATCTGGTTCAGTGGTGAGTGCTAGTTTTAGTTGGATGGTTACGTAAACAAGCAAAACTGGTACCACTGGGATACAGAAAATCCTCATCTCAGTGTCGTCTCGCCACTGCATCTACAAAGCATCACGGTGTGGTGTGCCATATCGTCGAAGCGAATAATTGGTCCGATATTCATTGACGGTATGGACACGGGAGTGAAGTATCAAAAGTTGCTAGAGCATCCCTTTGGCCCTGAAACGGGCCTTCTCAACATTACATGCCGATAGTGATTCATGCAGGATGGGGCTCGTCCCCATAGAACTGCTGACGTCTTGACGGGGCTTGAAACGACGTTTGGTGAGCATTTGACTGCACTAGATACAGAGAAATTCACGGGGCACGGGATAGAGTGGTTTCAATACTGTCCGGACCTAAATCCGTGCGACTTCTTCTTATGGGGTTACATCAAGGACAGAATCTATAGGAATCCCCCTGATTCACTGGGAGACCCGAAATCGACCATCAGAAGTGAGATTGACGCACTTGATTCCGACACACTCCAGCGCGTTATGGCAGAGTTTCGGAACCGGCTTACTATAGTCAAGAACGGTAGATATTTCGGGCATCTTGTGTATTAAATGTCATTCATATTTTTATTCAATAAAATAGGTTTCATGCTCTTGTATGCTGTCCACAACGATCGCTTACTTTTTCTCACATTTTTCGGACCACCCTGTATAGTGGACAATACATACAATTAACAGTACAGTTTTAATGTCTACAATGGGTGCTAAACACTTTTAATGCAAAACCTCAGAAACTAAAGCGTCAGGGCAAATTTGAAGCATGTTACCGAAAGTTCCACATATTACTTAAGTAAATACATGGGTTTCGAATGCCAGATAAAAGCATATTTTCTCTATTTTCCTATTATAATAAATAAAAAAATTTATTTAAAATTTTGATTACATAAAAAAGTAACATTTAAACAATGTTCTAAAAATTTTCATTTAAATTTTTTTTTAATTCAGCTGGTGGGTCCTTGTTTCCAGAGACTCTTCAGATAAGCGATGGACACGGTTCCTTAAAAACAAATATACTAATCTTATTGAAATTTTGCACACTACTTCAAAATAGAATTGAATATACTTGAACGTATGAATTTAAAAGCAAATGAAATTTGATTTTTTGACAGAGTTGTGTGCAAAAACAGTACATATTTCGGCACATTTTACTCCACGTATAGCCTTGAAAAATGAATTGTAATCGAAAAGAAAAAAAAAAAAACTTCGTTCAATCAAAGTCCACTAGTGTCCGAGAGGTTCTGTCCTCAAAGTTGGGTAGACATGAGGTCCTGGGTTAGATCCGAGGTCGAGTTCGCAGGCATTGCCGTTCAGAGATTTATGTATTTTTCTTCAAAACTTGTGTAAATACAATATAGGACCATTTAAAAAGACCTCCACGGAGGGCACTGCCCCTCAAGCCTAGTGCAGTCAATTGGCCTTAATCCTCACACCTTTGTTCAAACACTAGTCAATTCTATTTTGAAGAAGTGATCGAAATTTCAGTCACATCGATGCATTAGTTTTGGAGAAATCGTGTGCACAGCTTTTCTGAAGGGTTTCTAGAAACCAGAACTCACCGACTGAATTTTCTAAAATGTTTAATGAAAATTAAGTAAAATATTGTTTAAATGTTGCTTTTATATATATGTATATATATATATATACTATATGCTCAAAATTTTGAATAAAATTTTTATTTATTATATTAAAAAAAAAAAAAAAAAAAAATTCATTTGAAATCCATGTAACCCCTTAAGATGTAAGACTTTCTTTTCAAACTGCTTTTCAAAGTACCTAAATAAAATTACTGAATTACAATCAACATAAAATGAACAGACATTTAGTTACAAACTAAAAAAATATATACTTTAAATGTTAAAGATTGATACCAATGTCTATATTGCTACTGGTATGGAAATTTATTTCGTGGAGCTTTAAGGATTGTATCTTCAGTGAATTGTCCTATATTGTCAAGAAATTTAGAAAAGGGCTTTTACGAGTGTAGCGCTGAAATTTGTGGTAAAAGATATGGGTTAAAAAAATTGTAGTATGCACAAATTTGAACTATTATATATCCAAAGACGATAAATTATAGCAAAAATTATAATTTAACTGTCGTAATATAAATGTTGAGGCGAGGGCAGGTCTGCCACAAGCGACTTACTATTATTATTATTATTATTATTTTCATACCTTTATTTCCATAATTTAAAGTAAAAATAACTTTTTGCAGGGAAACAGTAGATTATCCTGAGTAAGTATATTATAAAAGTCAGTTTTTGAAAATAATGGTATGTTTGGTTGATTGGGTTTTACGTCGCATTAGTGCTGCGCAATGGGCAACAGGCAACGGTTTGGGACTCACTCCTAGAGGTGGTCCAGAGACGAGCCATTACAATTTTGATCCTCCATGGAAGGAATGACTCTCCCGCTTCGGTGACCCCCAGATGTAAAATTCTGAAAAATAATGTATGAAAAGAATAAAAAGAAGTATCTTGTGGTAGCCCTTAGAGGGGAATAGATCTGGCACGAGACCATTTTCCTGATATATATATATATATATATATATATACGTATATATATATATAGGGTGGGGGGGGGGGCAAATCGAGAAGAATGCCTTCAACGTCTGCAAATAGTATGTGGAAATGAAACGTTATGGCGTGATACTGCATTTAAATATTTTAAAGATTTCGTACTTAATTTGTGTTTTGAATTAAGAATACACAAGAAAACTTATTTTCAGCAAAAATCTCAGAAAATTTGAAGGCCATACAAAAAGTAATCTTCGAATATAATTGCTGCTTCTACTAAATGATACATAAAGAACTTAAAATTAGATACGCATAATCACACATAAAAGTAGTATGTGAAAAAATAAGAGTATCATGAAGTCTCTCATAATTTAAATGAACCCTAAAAATAAGAGCGTGAGATTTTGACACGCTCTAAATCTCTCAAGAGACTTTAAATTTACTGAAGGGTGGTAGACACCGCCTTATTTCTAAAATCATAACTGATGCTGAAAAGTACATACTGCTTTTTGGTGTTCCAATACGTCAAAAAGTACAATAAAGGTCAATAATTACCCAAAATCAGTAGTTCACAAAAAATGTGTTAGGGAACACTGGTACGCCGTAAAATATTTTTAGTCGCACCCTGTGGTATTCCGGAGAAATGGGTCCAGATATAAAAATACATCATTATTTATTATTATGTTAATTAATAGTAACAATTTTTCGTGCAAACGGTAGCCATTTATTCTTGTGGTAGTATCCTAGTTGCCAGCTTTAGCACTCTACGGCTACTGGAAAAAAAAAATCCTTAGAATTTTTTATATATTTCTGTAAAAATTTTCACTGACTAAATAAAATAAAAAAAAAAATTATTAAAATTTTCTTTTAACCAAATGTGCTAAAGTTGACAACTATAGATATTATTCTTGCCGCTGGTTAGTTTTGAGAGTGGATGTTATGCACATATAACTAATTAAATAAATACATCCAAATAAAATGCATATACTTCTTTAAACGAGGCGTTATATTGAATAATTTAATTTTAAAAAATGAACAAAAATTTAGTACTAGTAAGGAAGATAGCAAAATCACAACCTACATGAAAATATAGTGAAAGTTATTTTAAAGTCCTATTTGGTATGACGTTGAAAATAATATGGCAAAAAAGACAATGTCAATATGGCAATAGCATGTCCTAATGATCCTATATCGTATGATTCAAGATATTCTACTCTCACCACCATTAGAGTAAAAAATGGGAAAATATTCTATATATTGACCTACTGAAAGAGAAAAAGAAAGTTTTCTCTTCTATATTTAAATATTATAATAATTTTTTCAGAAATTTGTGTATTATGCGCCTACATTTATTTGTCTGACAAGGAGACGGCAAGGGTGTGGGGTCTTCAAATCGAACGGAGGTTCCGCGTGTAATTAGCACTCAGTGAGTGTATTCATATACTCAAACCCTAGAGTGCACTACTTAGCCATCGGCGAGAAAAAAATTACTGAAGTTTGAAAAAAAAAAATTAATTTGTATTAAAATTTAATGAATCGTTATAAACAATATCTTTTCAACTTTTATACATTGTTAAATCGCGAATTTAGTGATTTCTAACTTTTTAACGATTATAACTTAAAACTGTAGATAGAATAAATACAAAAGCCACAGTTCTTTTAAACATTACCATTTATTTTTTATAAAACAACATATTATTAAATACAATGAATATTTATGATTATACGTTTATAGCATTAGCAATTCTTTCACTCATTCATCTTTACGAATACACAAATCTGGATGATATTTATCATAAAAACAAGAAAAACACAAATTTTGTCGACAACTTGCACAACAAATAAATGCAGCTTTTTTACAGAAGCACGTAAATTCTTCATATTATTTTTGATATATTAAATTATTTAATTCCAACCACATGCGAATAATAAATTTCCATATGTTTAATGTTAAAAAGTTAGAAATCATTAAATTCGCGATTTAACAATGTATAAAAGTTGAAAAGAAATTGTTTATAACGATTTATTAAATTTTAATACAAATTAAAAAAAAAAAAAAAAAAAAAAAAAAAAAATTTTCAAACTTCAGGAATTTTTTTCTCGGCGATGGCTAAGTAGTGCGCTCTAGGGTTTGAGTATATGAATACACTCACTGAGTGCTAACTACACGCGGAACCTCCGTTCGATTTGAGGACCCCGCACCCTTGTCGTCTCCTTGTGAGATTAAATGCGCCTAAATTTAAAAAGTTTGAAAACCACTGCTTTGATTAAAAAAATAAAATGGAGAAATTATAAGGGATAATGGAAATTATAATGTTTGACGTTTTATTAAAAAGTACAGGATTGCCCAAAGCCATCAAGCTATAATAGAGATAGAATAATCTTTAAACTTACATCATAAAATGTCTTTTAAAAATTCATTAAGAAGTGAATTTTAAGAGGCTGATGTTTCACCATGATAATGATCATGATATTCTCATTCAGAAAGGTTGAAAGTTAAATGTGTTAAACAAAAATACATTAAAATGATATAACATCCACCCTATTCTGTTGATATTGTTATATGTGATTCTTGAAAATTTTTTAATCGGTAGAAAAATTTATGTGTCTTTCGTTTCTATTCCGATGAATAGAGTAATAAAGATGTAAAAGTATATATATATATATATATATATATATTTTTTTTTTTTTTTTTTTTTTTTTCCTAGTCAAGTTTGGCCTGAAATATGTATCTTGGGAAATTCGCCAAAAAATATATTTTTACATTGTAAAGGACTATTTTAGACGCGTCTAAAATTTTAATATTTTAACTTATACTATTTAGCCCATATTTCAGGCAATTTAGAGCAAATTGTCGTAATGCAAAAACGCTTGTAAAAATTTTATGCCTCACAGTTATTCATAATTCCAGTAAACTTCAAGATTTATATATAGGGTGATCCAAAAGACACAAAAATAAAATTATATTATTCAAAAAGTATTGAAAGTAGTACTATTCGGTTTTCACTGAAATGTACAGAAAGACATTGGATTTTTTTTTTTTTTTTAGATAACAAAAGATTTATTAGCAAATTAGTTTAAATTTCCCTTTATCAGGTGGTGCTTCAATAGTCAGATCACTTTTTTACAGTGCCACAGCACATTCAACATCACTGTGAATGCTCAATGTGACAGCCATTATTCATGAGAATGACCGTCAGACGTTGCGCGTTGGAAATTATTTTTGAAAAAAACTTCAGTATTGGAAATATGGCCTCATTCGATCAAGCGAATCTGTTTAAAATGTAAGAGGATACTGCAAATACAGCCCGATATCTTGGGGGAAAATGTAACTAATATTTTTTCTTGTATATACATAAAAAATTCCATGCCTTTCTGTAAAATTCAGTGAAAATCGCAAAGAGTTACATTTAGCACTTTTTGAATAATATATTTTTTTATTTTTTCTATGACTTTTTGATCACCCGTTATGTATATATAACAATATCTATATCTATACATATACATAGTATCGAATACTAATAAAAATACTTGGAAAAAAAATGATAATTTTTATGCTTTTTTTTTTTTTTTTTTTTTTTTTTTTTTATAGTGAAAAAATTCTTTAGATGCACATAAGGATATGAAAAAGCGTTTTTTAATAATTTTGGTATGATTTGTGAAATTTCTGTGTCAGTCGCCTTTCTTACCATAATTTGGCAGTTTATAGCAAGGGCCGAAAAAGAAAACCACAAAGTCGTAAATTGTCGGTCCTTGTATAACATTACATCCATTTGTTTAAGTTATCTACAAGATCTATTTTATTTGTTTCAAATCACGATAAATTTTATTTTTTTCTCAATACATTGTTGCAATTGTGGTTCTTACGTAACATTACAACAATTTGTTTAAGTTATCTGCAAGATCTATTTTATTTGTTTCAAATGACGGTAAAATTTATTTTTCTCAATACATTGTTGCAATTATGACGTCATTTTTCCCCCTACTAAATCACCCTTCTTCCATTATTTTATTTAATCCTCCAAACCAAGGTTAAATATTTATGTGTATATATTATATATATATATATATTTCAAACCATTTTTGCAGCTATGGCGTTATTTTCGAGCGTTATTCTCAGGAAACTTGGACTTTTATTATTAAGAAGATAAAATCTTTTCTTTTAATTTGGAACCAAGGACAATGTTTTCTTTTCTTTTTCTCAAAACATTGTTGCAAATGTGGTGTAATTTTTCTGTGAAATAACCTTTTTTTCCCCCTTATTTTATTATTACTTTCCGAACACTATAGTGAGGAAAGTATTGTAATCATGTCAAAAATCCGAATTTGAGATTTTGATGTTTCTATACGTTTCGAGGTCCAATGAGTCCGTTTTCACTATTTTTGCGATGATGTATGTATGTGTGTGTGTATGTATGTGTGGATGTATGTGTGTATGTCTGTGTGGATGTATGTGTGTATGTCTGTGAGTGAACACGCTAGCGTCTAAACGCTTCGTTCGAATAAGCTGAAATTTGGTACGTATATTGTAAGTCACCATAGTACGAACCCTATAGATTTTGGTGAATCTAGCACTTATAGTTTTTTTACAGGGACACAAAGAAAAATTCTTTATCATTATGGCCTATGGGACCAAAATCTTAAAAGTGCGATAGTATCTAAACGCCTTATTCAATTGAGCAAAAAATTTATGCACATATTATAGGTCACAAATACTCAATCTGTATAGATTTTGGAGAATCTAGCACTTATAGTTTTTTTATAGGGACACAAAGAAAAATTCCTTATCATTATGGCCTATGGGACCAAATTTTTAAAACTGCGATAGCATCTAAACGCCTTATTCAATTGAGCTGAAAATTTATATGAATATTATAAATCACTGTTGCACTAACTATAAGCATTTTGGTGAATCTAGCATTTATAGGTTTTTTACAGGGACACAACGAAAAATTCTTTATCATTATGATCTATGGGCTCAAAGTTCAGTAGCGTTAAGTAAAACATCGTGTAGTATATGGAGAAAAATACTCAAACACTCTATTACGGTTTTCTCTCTTTTGTTTGTTTAACGACTCCTCTTTCTTTACTTTATCTAAAAAACTGTTAATTACTCAATGTTCGGAAAGTCGAGTGGAGTCACTCCAGATTTTTTTTTTAAATATGGATAAAATCTTACACTTTCATAATTCAATAAATTATTTTAGCTATGACATCACTTTTGAGCACTATCCCCTTTGAATATGAAAAAGAATATTATTTATAAAACATCTTTTGGGGAGGGGTGGGGGGCAACTTTCGTCTTTGTTTATAAATTCTCTTTTTACAAAAAAACAAAATTTTGTTTTATAAATGTACATATTAATAAAATATGAAACTTTTAAAACATTTATCACGAAAAACGTCATTATTTTCATATATCAACAGCGATTTACGAAAATGAGTCGTGAATGGATAATATCATGTATATGTATTATTTAATAATCAATAATTTATTCCTTTAAAATCAATTTATACTTTGAAAATTTACGTTTAATAAATCTATTCCTACTCTATTCGATATAAATTATATTATTGGTAATTTTCTTTCTTAAAACTCGATTCATTGAATAATTGATTCAAACAAACAATATAATACCGAACAATAATAAATGACAAGAAAGAAAATAGAAATGACAGTGGAAAAAAAAAAAAAAAAAAAAATCGTGGTCTGAACCCCATTTTGACTATTAAATAAATCTGAAACAACATAAAGATTGGCAGTATTCAATAAGCAAAAGCTTACGTAGAACAAAAAAATAATAATTTACGCGCTCTAGTGAGCTCGATTGTTATTGATTTCACTTTTAGTTTTGTATATTTTGAAAATTTAGTTTTCTTTCCGGATGTAATCGATGATTTTGCTCCGGAAATTTGTTCATTTATATCTCGATAGTTTTTCCACTTGTACCCCCTAAAGCAAAATCATTATTCATCAGAGATTCTGTTGAAATAGTCACCTTGTGATATTGATTGCCCTATAGCCGATGGCAAAGTAATGTTTCAGAAAAAGATCACCATTTGCCTAATGATTCATCATGCTGGTTGCCGCGACTTAGCTGGAATAATATACGTTTTCTGGAAAAAAAAAAATCTCAATATTATTAATTATATTATCATGCAAAACAATACATAGATTAATTAATATATCGATGTATCATCGTGAAAATGAATAAAGGATTAAATTATAAATTGATTATTTTTTAAACGTATTCAGTCGTTGCCCGCTTAGCGGTCGATATTTTCAGATGAACCTATTTCAAATTTACCATATTTGCCAAATCAAATAATCTGGTGTGTCCCTCACACAGCTTTCTCTTACCCTGCATTTCAGTACTTTAAAGGTAAGGTGCATATTAAGTCTTAAGACCAACAACGTAAGATAATAAAGTTCAATATACTTTTAAAATAATCTAAATTAGGTTTAGGAACAGTGTTATTTGACAATTTTGTGTGAGAAGGGCTGACGCCCCTCTCAACCTCATGTTTAATTATAGTACGAACGATTATTTAAATATATATATATATATATATATATATATATATATATATATATATATCAAGGTAAATTTGACTTCAAACTTAACAATCTTAACCAAATTTTAAAGTGGCAACCTACTACGAACTTCAAAGTACCACATTTTAATTTCTTGCAGTTATTTGTTTTTTAATTATGTTGAAAACAGATATCCATACAGATCAACCGCTAAAAATTGGACTTTTTTTTATCAAGGCACCTCAAAACGTTATATTATACAAAAAAAAAAAAAAAAAAAAAAAAAAAAAAAAGCTTAAAATCGAACTTTAAAAATAGTGCTGGGCGATATCAGAAATTAAATATCGCGATATATCACCAAGTTAATATCGATATTAGTGATATATTGCGATATTTCTTTCAAGATAGGAAAAAATAGACATTTGTTATTTTTTAAAGACATATGCACACGAATTTTAAAATATACAAGTATAGAGTGCTTTCCATGTATTTTCTGGTATATTAATACCATAACTTTATCATTAAAAAAAAAAAAATGCATAAAAAGTGAATCAATATTTTGTGTTTCTTATAACTTATACCATTGCTTTTTAGTATACCTCTGTATAGTTTGTCCTCTATTCTTCCCATTTTAAGCTTTAATTATTTTAAAAACATATTTTAACACAGCTAATATGTGATCTGTGTTTTATTTGTACCAAGTATATCAAAATTCATAATTCTACTAAAAATAAAGCTTAAGAAAAATTGTCTTAAGATGTAGGTATTAAATAAAAATGAAAATCATTTTAAATAGTTAAGAATTGCCAGTGGATACACCTTTTTTGGTCGTAGAGAGTAATATTTTTTACTTAAAACTCTTATATGCATCCTAAATGTCAGTTACTGGCCATTTTTATTTTTGTATCTGCTTACCAAATCATTACAATATTTTTTAAATATATATATATGTTCAATTCACATTCGTAATAGTTTCACAATAATTGAAAATTGAATTATATATATTATATATATATATGTATACATTGTCAGTATAAAAATTATATTATTTAAACAAAATTATGTTAAAGTTTCATTTTGTTACTTAAAGTAACTCATTTTGCATTTAAACCAATTTTATTTAACATGTACAGCTTTAAAAAAAAAAAAAAAAAAAAAAAAAAAGGGGGGGGGGAAGAGAAAAAATAAATGCTACATAAAAAAAGTAATAAACTATCCAATATTATATAATTCTATAAAGAAACTGTCACTGGAAAATTACTGAAGATAAAACTTTATTTTACATCAGTCAGATAGCACCCTTTCTCCCTTCTCATGTTATCCAATGGGATTTTTGTCGCGTCGTTTTATAAAAATATTTTATTAAAAAATGAACTTTTTCGAATTCTGTTTTTTGAATATTACTCTTTGAACAGGTCGTCTTTTAGCTTAGTGAGCAATTTTTCGAAAAAATAAATTTAAATATTTTACTTAGAGTCCATAATTTACTTATTGAAATAAAATATTTAAATTAACTTTTTTCTAAAAATTGTTCACCAAGCTAAAAAGCGACCCGTTCAAAGAGTAATATTCAAAAAACAGAAATCGAAAAAGTTGATTTTTGAATGAGATATTTTTATAAAACGAAGCAACGAAAATCCCATTGGATAACATGGGAAAGGAGAAAGGGAGCTATCTGACTGATGTACAGCCTTAATAAAAGAAAAATATTTTATCGAAATATTTAATAATAATAAAATAATATTTAAAAAAAAAATACATTCAAAAATTGCTTATATTTTCAGAAGTTTTTTAGAAGTTTCTTAGCGTTTAGCTAAGAAAATTTGCTAAAAAACTCTTCTAGTAGCTATCAGTTCGGCTTTGATGATCTTTGTTAAACACATTTTGAACTCTCGCATCTTATTGGCCAGGAAATATATATCGATACTTTGAAATAGACCAATATCAATGAACCAATAGCAGGAAATGAGCTGAAACAAAAGATATCGTTTTCATTCGTCATAATAAGCGTTTGTTTTTGTATCGGCTTGTCTGTGGTTTTCAACCCCTACGATATGATCCACGAGCGGTGATGTGCAATATTATCAAAGAACTTATACTAACGGTAGTATAAATTCTTTCATATTATCGTTTAGGGTCAGGTAAATGCATGAATGTAGAGTGAGAAGTCAATATACTGTGATAACTTAATTTTCTTGGTGAATATCATTCAGACTTTTTGGACAGTGATATTTTCGATTTGGTAGATAGCACGAATAAAGATAAAGAAAGTAGATACACTTTTTTTCTTAATGAAAGAGAGATATCGTTTGGGGTTGGGAATATGTTTCTCTATTTTAGTCAGTGAGCAATAGAATAGAAGGGAAAAGGAAAAAGGGTTGCACTATTCAGCTCTTTTTTTTGTTCGGGCTTTGTTCGGTGCGTGGTGATGCATGCTTAGTGGGGAAAGCAGAATTAGAAGAAGGTATTTAAGATTGGCGTTCATTATTATTTATCGGCACATTGATGGAGCGCGCACAAGGGGTTGCATTAGTATAAGCTATACGGCGCGTGTTTTCTTCGGTGAATGGTGGGGAAAGCAGGATTTGAAGAAGGTATTTAAGATTGGCATTAAACATTATTTATCAGCGCATCGATCGATCGCTCTGTGCGCGCTAAGAAATATCGCTAGAGGGATATATCGCAGAGCAAGATCTTTAATACCGTTATTGCGATATTAAAAAAAATATTGATACTTGGGGATATATTGATAAATACTCCAGCCCTAGTGCGAACGGAAAAAGACCTGCCGTAGGCAGTAGGTACCCGAAGCAGGGTTTAGGGCGATTTCAATGTAAGTAATATCTTTTCTCTTTTAGTTTTTATTTATAATGTGATATAAACAATGATTCAATTATTTTGGAAAATCATTTAAATATAGTGACCAGTGAAGCGGGCTTAGCCTGCTAGTAAAAAATAAAATAAGATTTATAAATAGACAATATTTAAGCTCGTGGACTCAGTTCAACGATATAATAAGAAAAAACGACGGTATTAATCTAATGAGATTAACTTTTTTTTTTTTTTTTTTTTTTTTTTGTCCCTTGGTGTATGGTTAGCATAAGTTATACTCCAATAGTTATTTTTTAAATACTGTTAAAGAAAAATTAATATAAAATATATTTATCTCTTTTATTAATAAAAATAGATTTTGCTCATACGCATTTAAAAAGCAGAGTGAGACATTCAAGGCTGATTGATATCTTTGAAAAGATTAATCTTTCAAAAATTTCAAATACGCAATTTCTTTGCTTGCCTTTCAAATAAGGTTAAAAATATAGAAATATCAGTTTTCTCAGCATCGAACTTCTGCATCACCTGTGTTAAAGACGCGGTCGGCGTAGTGCTTTCACTAACTTGCGAAGTTACACTAACCGTTTCTGCGCTTTGTTGTAATCTAAGCATTTCTAATTCATCTAATCTTTTCCCTTCTTCTTCTTGAAATCTGCGGCTCTCTTCTAAACGCCGTTGTTCCTCTTCCCTATCTTCTTTCGCTAGTTCAAGTTGCGCAAGAACAGCGATTTCGTCAAAATTTGGCTCGCTCGAAATTTTCTCTATAATATTTGCGATTTTATCACTAAGTAATACATCAATATCTAATTCCTCTGCTACTGTTTTCAAATCTGCCTTCCGATACTACCATAACCCGGCCATGTTAATCCCTTTAACTATTACACTAATAGTACACACTAATTAAACAGAAATTCAAATAAATTTTTAACATTAAATTTCTAGAACATACAGGAAATAAAACATGTGACAATAGACTATTTTAAGTTGTCTAACACAATTTTTCAATAAATAATAGCACAAAATTTTAAATTAGTGAGAAGGAATTTATATAATTTAATTCACATTTATTTTCAACAATTTAATTCCTTAAAATGTTTTCTAACTATAACCTCAAAATTTTGGCTGCAAAATTCTGAATAAATAGAAAAAATATAAATATCAAATTGCATCAATTATCAATAATTTAGTTTTCAGAACTTCAATATCATTTCTATTTCCCATAAAATTGATAACGAATAAGTGTTATTTCACTCACTTAACCCAAACAATTAAGAATATATTGCTATAAAGGGTGTCCAGGAATTACTGTCTGAAAATTAAAACTTACACACATCAAAGGTAAGGAAAGAAAAATTGAAGTAATTATTTGCATATGAAAATAAATTTATTTAATCACAAATTAATATATTCATTTGACACCGCTGGTGTCATAATCGCCAAATAATCGCCAGTTCCGCTTTAAGTGTCGAAACAGGTTTTTCCCATGTTTTTCTGCTACTAATTTCGAGATCTTTAGCCATTCCTTTCTGAAAGCTGCTAAATTCGAGAGGTTTTTCCTTCTTCTTTTGTATTCTAACTTGCTTAGTGCCCAGAATTTTTCTATAGGGCGACATTGCGGAACATTCGATGGATTGTCTTCCTTGGGCACATATTCAATATGTTTCTCTTTCAGATATGACTGCACAATTTTGCACTTGATGCTAAATCTGGCCAGAACAACAGCTTTCCTTTGTTTCTCTAAGAGTTAAAAAATTTCAAAAACGGACCTTGCAAGATGCCCTTTAGATATCTTTCTCCATTCAAATTCTGCTTGGAAATGAATGGTTCGTTGATGTATCCGTCTTGTGACATCGCTTGCCAGACGAGAAATTTTCCCGGAAACTTTTCCTTTCTTTCAACTTTGGAATCATCTGGTATTTTCCCACCAGGAATGTCATTCCAAAATTTTTTGCATGGAATCTGTTTATAATCATATGGCACACAAGTTTCATCATCCATTATTATAAATTTTCCACCACCAGTTGTTTGTAGACTTTCTTGCAGTGCCTTTTTGCCCTTTCAGCCTGATCATTTTTATATAGAGTGCAAAAGATTTAGTCCTAGTTACAATACCCATCTTTTTCTTCAGCTGATGAACAAATGATTTTGATATTCCAAGTTTCATGAAAGCTTCTCTGTTTGAAAACGATGGATCTTCAATGAGAAGACGCATTAACTTTGCAGCATTGCGAGATGTGCAGACTTTTGGTATTCGACCTGATGATTGTGAATATTGAACACTGCATGTCCTAGTATATTGTTCCAATGCTCGATCGATGAATCGTTCTCCAAATCCTTGAGTTTTGAAGAGATTTCTTGTGACTTTCCTGTTAAAGTTGTGAGCCAGGAAAAAGTCGATAATTTGATTTCTTTTAATTTGGTTACTTTTGTTTTCATCTCGATCTAAAGAGAAAAAATATTTTATCAGCTTAATTTTGAATGTTTCGCTTATGTTTTAAGAAAATAGAAATAAAAACTTAGCTATGAAAACATATATATATATATATGCCTTCAAATTTTCAGACAGTAATTCCTGGACACCCTTTATTTCTTCAAAATATAATTACTGCTAATAATACACAAAACTTTAAATAAAATAATTGATTTGCTAGAGTAAAAAACTCAATTAGCAGTCTGATCTTAACCTTAAGATAAATAATGATTTCCTATGAATTTAAATGAAATATACAATTTAGTTTGCCTCTAGAATGACCCAAAATAAATACTGAAAGAGCTTACCTTGTCCTTTCTCTATCTGGATCTTTTTCTCTTCTTTTGAAAAGGCAGGGGAGGAGAGTTTGGCATTCACAGAGTCTCGCTCCGTTCAAATTGTCATCTCGGAAATCTTTTATCACAGGAGATGTCCCTTGAGACTGGAAAAACTTCACCTTCTTTACTGTTCCGTCGCTGCCACCACTTAAACTGTAACGTATTCGTGAGATGCGGTAGCGTAAAACGGAGAATATTACAGCCTTAAAATATAATTATTTATTTTTAAATACAATTAATCGTAATCTTGAGTAAATATGGGTTCAACAGTGAAAGAGGTGATGGAGTCCATAAAAATAGTGAGAGTTCTAAACTAGTCTGCCTTTACAAGGCAAAGTTTTTGATATCGAAGAAAAACAGCTTCGAGCCTCAGCTCGTACACCCAACTTAATTCCTCTCTGTCTTCACTCTCTTCCCCAGAAGAGTTGGTTTTTGGAGGGGGGTGAAATTGTCCTTTAAATCTCCAATAGTCTTTTAGGAAGAGGTGATCCGTTGATCTCTCATTTGCTAGCTTGTGGAGCCAGGGCGGAGAAATCCGTCGCCTGCAATCCCTCTTTCAACATTTCTCCGGGAAGTGCAACACATGTCAGGGCGTTTACAGGGCGGCTATCCTTTTGTTAAATAGTGTCAAAATCGTAGACTTTCAGTCTACTCTGTTTGTTCGAATCATCACATCGCCAACAATAATAATTATTCAGAAGATATCGCCAACAAGAATTCAGGAGCTATCACCAATACTTATTCAGAAAATATTGTCAACAAATATTCAAAAGCCATCCAATTTATGAATGGTGATGGTGTATCTCGAATGCTTCAAACCGGCAATTCGTTTTTACAATACAATCAAGAATGAATTTTTCACTTATGAGTAGGTTTAGAAAAATGTGATTTTTTTTTCTGATTTAAGCTTAGTATTTAATATATTTTAAGACATTATAAATAGTAAAATCAGATATTGACAGGCATATCTGCAAATTCATAGTGTAATTCAATAAGTAGCGGCAATGCAAAATCGCTATCTGAAAGAAATTGTCCTGTCGTACTACTACTAATAATGAAATGTTTAAAATAATTGCAATAATCACATAAGATATTTATTTTCAACCTGACTAAATCATATTCTAGAAAAAATGCACTTTAAAAAGTTGCATCTTTACTGTTGGAAGCACCATTTTAAACTTTGCTGTACATTGGAAATAAATGCAGAGTATTACATATTGTCCTAAATTAACTCTAAAAGAATTCAATAGAAAAAAAATATATAGGCATTAGAAAAAATAAGTTCATAATATCTTTAATCAAGCAATAACACCCAAAAAATTCATCGTCAACAGTGACAAAAATTTAACAAGTCGATCATATACTAAAGCTGTAACGCTAAATGGTTTAGATATTTAGAATTTCTCTCTGTTCTAAAAAATTAGTGCTATGATTGTTTATTTTGTGTGTCTAGCTGTCTAGCATATGTTTTCTGGCAAAATAATGGCAAATTGTTATTAAATTGTCGAACGTTATAACAGTTTTTTTACATATTATAAACGATATAAAATTAAATATTGTGTATTTCAATGCGATACCAAATATGGTGGATTTCTATAATATTGTTCAACTTTTCTCTTGCGTCATGTATTATTAATATTCCAATTCAATGAAAGGAAAAGTTGCGAATAGTCGTATAGAATCCCGCAGGGATTAATGAGCGAAGCGAGTCGGGGGGAGGCGAAGCTTTCCTCGGGGATTGGTGAGCGGAGCGAGCAGGGGGCAGAGCCCCCTAGTTTTGTACAAAAAAAAAAAAATTACTATTTACAGACATAAAAATCTTTTTGCAATAAGCCAAATAATAATAATAATAAAGATAAGAGGGAGCTGTATATAAGGAATATTTAATAATTAGTGCTTGAAAAAACAAATCCATATTCGAAATCATTTTAAGTATATATTACAATAGTATCTGAAATATTTTTTATTTATTTTATTTTATTTTATTTTATTTTTTAATAAAATTTACGTTTTGTACGCACATTATTATTATTATTTTTTTTTTTTAATGATTGTCTTAGAATTATATGTATATATTTTTATTATACATATGCAGCGAAAATCAATAATTATTATATTGACATTTCTTGAAAATTATTCAAAATAAATAAATAAATATTTAAAAAGTTTTGATGCTCCCTGCTAACTAATTTATAATTTTTTCCCTTACCTTTTTGCTGCACTTGAGGCCAGAAGGTAACTTTCTCTGAGCTGTTAAATGGGAAATGCCGGGTTCAAAGCCATGTTGCGTTCGTCGATCCAGCCATTCTGATTTATTCGCGACCTTTTCCAATACTTGCATAAATACGGGATAGAAAAAATTTATATTTATATTAACCTGCTAGTAAAAGCCGTTTATTATTGTTATTATTATTATTTACGTTTTGTACAAACACTGAAAAGTTCCTTTAAAAAATATAATTTGTCTTTCTTTCTTTTTTTCTTTCTCTCTCTCTCTCTCTCTTTTTTTTTAATTACTGTTTTACACATACATACATATATATAATCATTATACATCTGCAATGAAATATAGTAATCAGATAAAATATTTAAATGTTATTGTGTTCACTCAGACGCGTACACATATCTTTATAAAAACAGAAAAATGAATTTAGGAAGCTACAAAATGCATAAATATACCAAAAACCTACAGTGATATATATGTATACATATATATATCTATATATATATATATTCATGGGTACAATATTTTCCTTACCTAGTATATGTTTGGAAATTAAAAATAAATTCAGAAGATCTTAAAACGTATAGATATACAAAATTCTTATAGTTGGATTTTCTTTATAATTAACAGCATTTTCTAACATAGCTTTATATAACTTTTTTAACTTCTCAACATATACTAGAATGACAAATCTTTATTTGAGAATAACAACTCTAAAATTGTACACAAATGAAAAAGGAAAATTATTGACATTATAATAATTTTTACTTTCGTACATACATATTTGAGGAAAATGTTTTAATCATGTCAAAATTCCGACTTTGAAATTTTAATGCTTCTATATTGTTACAAAATTGTAAATAATTGTATTTATTTTTGTATAAATTCTTTCAAATAGGCTTAGTAAGTTGATAAAGTGCTAATTTTGTGCATTTATATTCGTTTTAGAGTTGAAATAGACTTATTTTCCCTTAAAAACGCATTAAAAAGCCCGAATGAGGCAGGTAATGGATTTGGCGCCAAATGTGGCGACTTTTCCCACCTTGACGATTTTTTTGGCGACCTTGGCGCGAAAATCCTTATTAGGGATATACCAAATGTGGAAGCTCTAATCTCATTGCTTGATGAGATACGGAAATTTCTGGAACTTTCCTCACTTTTCGATAGGGGTATATAAGGGCTGTTTTTTTTGCCAAAGTAGTCAGTTCAGTTCAGTTCTCAGCCAGCTTCGCTAACGCTTGCATAGCTTTGAGCCTCTTTGAAAGAGACTTGCTTTAAGTGTTATTGCTATACAGTTTGAACTGTAGATTTGCTATTGACAGCTCATGTTTAAGCTGCGTTTACTGGTTGAATTGATACTTTGGTTTATAGACCTGTATTTTTCTGGAACTTTCTGTGAATAAATTACTGAATTTTTGTAAGTCATTCTCGGACAACTCACGAACCCCCAAGTACGCAACATTTCTGGTGTCAGGAGTGGGGTTGTCTGTGAATAGTGATAACGAGATCTATGGAGCAAGAAATGAAGAAACTTCTACAAGGTCCCACTGCTCAGATGAATGAGTTATGATCCGGATTGATAGAGAAAATGGAAACAGGACAGGAAAAGATGGAAACCGGATTGATCGAAAGAATGAAAGAAAGACAAAGAGAGATGAAAGAAAGTATGAAAACGGGACAAAAAGAGTTGAAAGACAGTTTGTGTGAAGTGCCGAGAGAAATCAAGTCAATCCAAGAAAAAGTTGAATGCAATCAAGAGGAGATGAAGAGAGAACTTTCGACAGTAAAGGAAGTGATTGAAAGTAAATTATCGGATATGGATGGATGGATGATTGGGTTTTACGTCGTACTAGTGCTGCGCAGATGGGCAATTAGTCTAGATATGGAAAGCAGAGTAGGTAGATGGAATAGAAGAGAAAGTTTTGAAAATAGAAGAGAGTTTTGAAGAGAAAGTTATAAAGATAGAAGAAAATGTTATGAAAGTTGAAAGAAATTTTGAAGAGAGATTTATGAAGATAGATTTATGAAGATAGAAGAGAATTTTGAGGAGAAAGTTAAAGAAAATTTTGATCAGGAACTGAAAGGAAGGTTTTCAGAGATAGACGGTAAATTGAAGAGAATAGAAGAAGATCTGGAGAGAAAAATGGAAGAAAAGTTAGAATCCATGCCCCAGGAAACTGAAAAGAAAGAAAGAAAAATCCAGAGTCAGGAGTATATTGAGCTATCCACCTACGACGGCAGTTCCTCCTGGCATGTATATACGACGCAATTTTCCATCGTAGCTGAAACTAACGGCTGGGACTCTACCGCCAAGTCAGTCCACTTAGCAGCAGCATTTTGGGGAGATGCAGCTGATACTGAGAAATGTTTCTAAAGAAGAAAGGAACGACTTCGAGGCCCTGACTAGAGCACTGGAGCTACGGTTCGGAGAGAAGTGTTCTAAGGAGTATAGTCGCCTCCAGCTAAAATCTCGTTACCAGAAAACGGGCGAAAGTTTGCAAGAGCTGGCAGCGGACATTCAGAGACTGTCCCACCTAGCATTCTCAGACTGTCATGCTGACACTCGAAACGACTTAGCTCTTCAGTACTTTATCGATGCTGTTCGGTATCCAAATATTCAGAAAGCGCTGAGACTTTCCAACATCAGAGACGTAGAATCAGCTTTAGGCTATGCACTTAAGATAGAGGCAGCCCAACAAGCCTCCCGTAAAGACCGAGACCGCCCTACCATAAGAGCAGTCTCATTAAATGATACGCCTGCTGATGAAAATGAAATGAAGAGAAGCCTCGCAGAAATCTTAAAGAGATTGCGCAGCCTGGAAAATAATATGGGAATAAAGTATCAGAAGATAAAGTGCTGGGACTGTGGAGGGGATAGTCATGTGAAGAGGAACTGGCCTGTACGACCATCTAAAGGAAATCATCCGGCTTCACCATCACTGCAGGGAAACTAGGAGAAGGCCATCTCGCGGGGCGGAGGTTGCCTGAAATTAAAGAGCCCCAATTTACAGTATTTCATATTTCATCGATGAGTGGCAGCGAAAATGGACTTTACGTCTAGGGCCAAGTTAAATACACCACCTGCCGGATGACTCTGGACACGGTGGCCAACGTGACCATCATTAGAACGGATTTCGCTCAAGAACTAAAAGAGAAGATCATCTGGACTCCGCCCTGCGTTAAACTCAGACTGTGACCGGAGACGAAATCAAAATATATGGAAAAATGAACTTGACCATCACTTTTGGAAATGCCAGTTACCATCATATGCTATACGTGGCTGATATAGGAGATCCTCTAATCACTGGAATTGATTTCCTGAGAAAATTTAACTTTAAATTGGACTTCAAGAATAATGAACTGCATTGACATAGCAGTGTTCAACACTGAAAATCAAGACATTCAGAAAATTTGCAAGATAACATCCAAGTCTGAAATTTCCATCCCTCCACACACAGAAACAACAGTTCCAGGAACACCTCCTACCAAGCAATACTTACGCTATGAACTGATTGAATAACCGAATATAGACAATAACCCAAGAGGAGTTCTGATAGCTTCATGTCTAGTTGATCTCTCAAAGAGAACTATTCCTGTGATAGTCGCAAACATCAGCAATAAGGTCCGGACAGTGAAAAAGGATGAGGTGTTAGCAACCTGCACTTCTGTTACATGCATCAACCGCCCCACGCAATAAACCGAATCCAAGTCTTCTGAACAATTAGCAACGGTACTACTCAAGAATGCAGAATTAGGAAGTGAACAGAGGTGTGCTGCGGAGAAGTTACTCCAAGAATTTAAAGACCTTTTTTCCCGAACACCTGAAGACGTCGGGAGAACGAACTTCACCCAGCTCAGAATTGATACAGGAAATCATCCTTCAATCAAACAACATCCAAGAAGACTTCCATAGGCTAAACAGGAATAGGTCACTGAACTTCTAAATGAAATGCAGCGCAACGACGTGATCGAGCCATCAACGAGTCCTTGGGTCTCTCCCATAGTACTGGTGCGAAAAAAGGATGGTTCAACAAGATTTTGCGTAGATGATCGTCGTTTGAATGACATCACGAAGAAAGACAGCTACCCTCTTCCCAGAATTGACGACAAATTAGACACACCTGCTGGCTATAAATGGTTTTCGACTTTGGATCTGAAGAGCGGTGGTTACTGGCAAGTAGAATTACATCCTGACGATCGTGAAAAGACTGCATTCACCACGGGACAAGGATTGTGGCAATTTAAAGTTATGGCATTTGGATTATGTAATGCACCTGACACCTTCGAACGCCTGATGGCGACAGTGCTAAAAGGACTTTCCTATGAAGCCTGTCTGGTGTATTTGGATGATATTATCATTGTAGGGCGCAACTTTGAAGACCATCTTAGAAACATCCGAAAGGTGCTGGAGAAACTCAGAATGGCTAACCTCAAATTGAACCCAGGTAAGTGTAACTTGTTCCGTCGTGAAGTGAGCTACCTCGGCCATATCATCTCTGCCAAAGGTATGAAAACTGATCCTGAGAAGATCTCTGCAGTCGAGAACTGAAGTCGCCCTGAAAATGTACACCAACTACGAAGTTTCCTGGGGGAATGCACTTACTACAGAAAGTTTGTCAAGGGTTTCTCAAATATTGCCAGACCACTCCACAAGCTGACGGAAGCCAAACAGAAGTTCCTGTGGACAGATGAATGCGAAAAAGCGTTCAAGCGACTTAAAGAGGCCTTAACATCATCGCCTATCTTGACGTATCCACAGCCCGACAGACAGTTCATACTTGATACAGATGCCAGCCATGAAAGTGTCGGTGCTGTTCTGTTGCAGGAAGTTGGTGGTCAAGAACATGTCATTGCCTATTGGAGTAAATGACTGTCTAAACCAGAGCGAAATTACTGTACCACCAGGAAAGAGCTACTCGCCATCGTAAAAGTCATAGAACATTTCCATCATTACCTCTATGGCAGAAGATTCCTACTCCGGACTGACCATGTATCTTTAACGTGGTTGCTCCAGTTCAAGAGCCCGGAAGGACAGATTGCCAGGTGGATACAACGCCTTCAGGAATATGACTTCGAGATACGTCATCGTAAAGGGACTCCACATGGTAATGCAGATGCCTTGTCATGGAAGCCCTGCTCGGAAAGCTGCAAGTACTGCTCTAGAGCCGAACAGAAATACCTGCCGATATATCCGGTTGCTTGCCAAGTTACTGTCTCAACACCATCAGAACAAGATCCCGATCCATCGAGTGACGAAGAACTTAGACAAGCCCAGTTTGAAGATCTGGACATAAAGCCAATATTACAGCTGAAGGAGACGACCAGCAACAGACCTACCTGGCAGGACATTTCATTATTTAGTCCCACTATGATAAGTTATTGGGTACTTTGAGACTCTCTTCATATCAGAAACGACGTATTATACAGAAAGTGGGAATCTCATGATGGGAAAAGCTTCCGATGTCAGATTGCTTCCGATGTCAGATTGTATTAACAAGATAAAAAATTCCAGATATTTTAGAACAACTGCATAGTAGCCCTACCGGAGGCCATTTTGGGGTAATGAAGACTGCAAAAAGTTCGGGAACGCTTCTACTGGTGTAAGGCAAGTGAGGACGTGGAGAAATGGTGTAAATCCTGTGATGATTGTGCGGCACGTAAAGGACCGCAGAAACGAAATCGAGGAAGTCTGCAACGATATAACGTGAGAGCACCATTTGAACGGATTGCACTCGACATCTTGGGTCCTTTGCCACGGACCTCTAGTGGAAATAAATACATCCTCGTCGTGATGGATTATTTCACCAAGTGGCCTGAGGCATATCCTATTCCTGATCAAGAGGCATGCACATTTGCGGAGGTCCTAGTGCAGCAATGGGTGTCAAGATACGGCACGCCCCTACAACTTCATACCGACCAAGGTACGAACTTTACCTCTGCTGTTTTCAAAGGACTGTGTCAACTACTCTTCATAGACAAAACCCAGACAACACCCTTACATCCCCAGTCGGACGGCATGGTCGAGAGGTTCAACCGTACCATCCTGAATAACCCCTCTCTTCTAGTATCAAGGAACCAGCAAGATTTGGACTTGAAGTTGCCATTGTTCCTGCTGGCTTATCGAAGTGCTGTCCATGAAACCACCGACTATACTCCAGCCCAGATGCTGTTTGGACGTGAACTTCGTCGCCCATGTGATATCCTGTTTGGTTATCCGCCCGATGCGCCTTCATCGCCCGAGGAGTACATTCAAGATCTCCAGGCACGATTTGAGGACGTACACAACTTTGCTTGGGAGCGGATTCACATGGCAACGGAGAAAATGAAGACAAGGTACGATTTAAAGGCTACACAACATGAGTTCCAGGAAGGAAACAAGGTCTGGTTATGGAATCCTGTCCGACGCAAAGGACTCTCTCCCATGCTACAGTGTAAAGGCACCTTTATAGTGGCCGTTCCGTACCACTGTCCGCAAGCACTGAGCTAGAATATAAGGAGTGATAACTATCTATTGGATAAGAAATTGAATAGAATTGAACTGAATATTAAGTTATCACTCCTTATATTCTATCTCTGTTCGTGCGTGCAGCGGAACGGAGCGGCCACTATAAAGCCTTCTTAACTGGGATGGAGCGTACGCAGTCTTAAAACGGCTGAATGATGTAGTTGTACGGATTACTAAAACACCTTCATCAAAACCGAAGGTGGTGCACTATAACAGGCTAGCCAAGTACCACAATTAACGGTAATATTAAAATTTAAAATGTAAATACTGATAAAATTTGCGCATGCGTAATGTAAATATTTGTATATAAATATTTGTACATATTTGTGAATTTTGTAAATATTTCTCTTTTGATTTATATTTATATTTTATCGTTATATGCAACTTAGTTTTTGTATTTTAGATTGTGTAAATTTGTTTAGTTTCGCCTCTTGACCAAGGGTTGCACTGTCTGGGACGTGCAGTCCTTGAGAGGGGGGCAGTGTTACAAAATTGTAAATAATTGTGTTTACTTTTGTATAAATTCTTTCAAAGAGGCTTAGTAAGTTGATAAAGTGCTAATTTTGTGCATTTCTAGTCGTTTTAGCGTTGAAATAGACTTAATTGAAATATTTTCCCTTAAAAACGCATTAAAAAGCCCCAATGAGGCAGATAATGGATTTGGCGACTTTTTCCTACCTTGGCGATTTTTTTTGGCGACCTTGGCGATAAAATCCTTATTAGGGATATACCAAATATTGAAGCTCTAATCTCATTGGCTGATGAGATACAGAAATTTCTAGAACTTTCCACACTTTTCTACAGGGGTATATAAGGGCTGTTTTTTTCGCCAAGGCAGTCAGTTCAGTTCAGTTCTCAGCCAGCCTCGCTAATGCTTGCATTGCTTTGAGCCTCTTTGAAAGATACTTGCTTTAAGTGTTATTGCTATACAGTTTGTACTGTGGATTTGCTATTGACAGCTGTTGTTTAAGCTGTGTTTAATGGTTGAATTGAAGCTGATACTTGGTTTATAGACATATTTTTCTGGAACTTTCTGTGAATAAGTTACTGAATTTTTGAAAGTTTTGTCTTTCATTCTCGGACAACTCACGAACCCCCAAGAACGCAACAATATGTTATGAGTTACCTTAAATTCATTTTCAGTCACTATAGATTTTTTTTTCCATAGTCTCAGAATTATAAAAAATCTGTATGCATAGGCATTGCAATGAAACAATATTACGTATATTAAAATTTTACTAGGACAATTTAAATTAAATTTAATTTAAAATTTTTAATATTTTAAAAATGTTTCCCACTGACAAATTTTTCTTTGTTTCTTCCGGTTTTAAAATATTGCAATTTAAAATTATGTTGTTGTGTAGCTTAAGGCTTATTAATACACTTGGGTCCTAGGCCTTCGTGGTTCCCTTTGTAACGGATGGGGGGGGGGACCCAGCCCGTATACATGTTAGTTTTGAAGAAAACCACGGGAAACTCCGAAGGGTTCCTGGGGAAACTGAAACCTGTGTCGAACCCGGCACATCCTATCTACCTCAATTTAATAATATAATCTAAATGTATTCATCAATAAGGTTTTTTTTTTTTTTTTTTTTTTTTTTAATGTTAAAATTCGAAAAAAATCTCAGCATTCAAACATTCAATTATGTATATATATATATACATATATAAAGAAAAAGAAAAAAAAAAGAATTCACGAAGTAATATCAAAGTATGTTTAGAATATATTTTTAAAAACTGTAATAGTGTAAATTTCAGTAAAAAAAAATATAAATTAATAAGCTTGCAGCATTCAAAAAATAATTTATATATACAGGGTGCACAGGAAATTCCCTTTAACCTGAAAATACTTGCGAACGGAGATTGCGAACGGAACTACAGCCACGCAAGTGAGGTAACGGTATAGTAAAGTGACTATGCCCGACCTAATGCAAACGACAGCAGCCCCCCTAGTGGCAAAATTTGGAAGTTAGCCATTCCAAATCGAAAACGAAAAGAGATAGAGCAAAATTTCCAATTAGAAAGTTTTAGAGCATCAATTAATTAGTACGAAACGATATTTGGTTCAGACGGATAAGATAAATTGGCGCCTGTATACCCAAAAATGTCCGTAATCTATGCGCGACTCTTCTACTCTACATATTCACATTTCGGAAATGTAGCAGTGTGAAAATGCAGTTTGTGACTTTGTACTGTACTATAATGTCTAAAAACTTTAATTTCCATTGCATTTAAAATTTTAGTTTAAAAGGTGTTGGCGCTCGCTTCATACAAACAACATAATCTCATAGCATAAAATTATTGATGGCAGACGATAATTTTATTCCTAATGTGCGAGCGCTTTCATTTTAAAAATTTTATTTTCTGTGTTGTGGCAATTTCAATCGTTGCCTAGCGACGGGTAGAAAATATGTGTTCTTTTTTGAAAGTGACAAAACAAATGGAATTTTGAATGATCGTAAATGAATGAGATCCTACAAAAGATACATTTCTTAAAAATAAACGTTTAGATTTAGAATTTTGGAGCTGTGTGAGAATGTCAAGCTTCACTAACTTTCAATATTGCGACATGGTGCTTATTTATGGCGAATGTCAACGAAACGAAACGCATCCTGCACGGGAGTATGCCGTTCGTTTTCCAGGTGGGCCACATCCAAATGCAGTTACCATCGCAAATGTAATGCGACGGCTCATGGAGACAGGAAGCACTAAAAGTCGTCCGCGTTCTGGCAGACCAGTGAGTGCAGGTATGCGTATACCGCCAGAGAGTATTTTGACATATGCACACTGTTAAAAAAATTTCTGTAAATTTACAGAGAATCTATTGGTAATTAATTATATTAAGTCTTATGTAAATTTACAGAGAATTAAACAAAGAGATTCTGTCAAAATGCAGAGAAACTATTCTGTAAATCAATCATAGTCTCTGTAAATTTACATAGATCAAAATTTTCAAGTCTCTGTAAATTTAAATCTGTAAAGCATCAAAGTCTCTGTAAATCTACGTATGTAAAAATTTGCAAGTATCCGTAAATTCGAGCATGTAAGAGCATCTAAGTCTCTGTAAATTTACCATTGTAAAAATATCCAAGTCTCTGTAAGGTTACATACGTAAAAATATCCAAGTCTCAGTAAAATTACATATTTAAGAACATCCAAGTCTCTGTAAAATTACTTATGTAAGAACATCCAAGTCTCCGTAAATTTCGTACATAATATTACGAAATGCTCAGTAAATTTATCCATGTAAAAATACCTAATATTTGTAGGCCCCACCATTGGCAGAGAAGCTCTGCTTTCAACGTTTAAAGGCGGAAGGTGCCTGGTTCGATCCAAGGTTGCGAATTTCGACCTACACTTTCAGAATTTTCCGCAGATTTCTCCAAAACTTGTATAAATATGGGATAACACATTTTAGAAAGACCTACACTTACGGCAATTCCCACAGGTCTAGAAACCTAGCATAGCCAATCGGCTTTAACCAACGCCGATTAAATATTAGTACGTTTACAAGCGTATTGAAGACACTCTAAATTGGCATATACTTAAAATAAATTCCATTATTATCATTTTACAAGCACAAAAATATCCAACAGTAAGTTTATCTTCATGAATATATGTAAGAATCTAGTAAATACGTTACATAGGTATAGATTCTTATACAACTTAAGGAAGAGAAACTTAAAGTTGGACGTTTTTGTACTTGTAAATTCATAGTCTTGGGATTTATTTTAAATGCGCGTCAGTTTATAATGTCTTGAATAGGCTTCTAAATATACTAATAATATTGTGGTGGTAAAATCACGTTGATTATTCCAGAGTTGTAGGCCTGTATAGAATGCCTTATGTGTAGATCATTCTATAGATGTTCCCTTATTTACAAAAGTTTTTAAGAAAACCTTGGAAAATTTCGAATGAGTAGGCTGAAAACCTCAAACTGAGATCGAACTTGGCACCTCCCACCTTCAAACTTTGAGAACAGAACTCCTTGGAAATTGATGGGACAAGATGACCGAACTTTAGTATCTATATATATATAGACAAGCTATATATTTTTGTTATCAAAACTACATTATAATTCAGAGGTATAAAGTTGTCTAAGCGTGTATTACCTTTGGTAGTATTTGTAATGATGCACTTTAACATGTTTTTAACTACAATTTTTATTAATGTTGTGGTACATTTTGCATACATTAAACTTTTAATATAAAATTTGAAAAAAAAAGCTGATTTATATTATGGTACTTCTAATAAAAGGATCAGAAATAATTGCAAAATATGTCATATGCAGAGCTGCCAACCTTTTCAACTTTTAAATCAAAATTGACACCAATATTTTTAAATGAAAAATGTTATATATATTTTTTCGACGATTATTAATACAGGAACAGCTTTAAAAATTTTCCGGTTTGAAGTCTCCCTTGAAAAACGGGAGACTTGGCACCTATGCATATGGTTGCTTAATATTGCTCGGTTATATTTAGTCCATAACAAAATTCAAAACTTAATTCCCTCATTTAATATGACTGAATAGTGAAAGATCTCACAGGTCTAAATCTAAAATTTTGATTTGATAATTGTGGCTGATATCGATGGTCTTTGCTGGGCTGAAACCGAAACTAGTTTTTACTCTATCACATACAGATTTTCAACAATACAGGGTGCGCTATTTTTCTTCAAGACTCTTCCACCAATATAATTAAACGGTGTCTTTTATAGTATGATTCCATGATTAATTACAATTAATCATGGAATCATACTAGAAACTACCGAAAGAGAAGA
This sequence comes from Salticus scenicus, assembly GCA_963930645.1. Classification (NCBI taxonomy): domain Eukaryota; kingdom Metazoa; phylum Arthropoda; class Arachnida; order Araneae; family Salticidae; genus Salticus; species Salticus scenicus. The sequence continues at coordinate 216,918,483 of OZ005654.1, read as the reverse complement.
AATTGTGTCTGTAGACACCCTGTATTGGCAAAAGCTATGTGTGACAGAGAAAAACTGGCTTCGTTTTCGGCTTCAGCACATCAAAAGTATAGGTATCAGCTAAAATAAACAAATTAAATTTTGCCAACATTATATTTGAAGATCTGTGTTAACCTCAGTTTCTTTCATTCAAAAAATACATCCAATTTGTAAATACACTTTTTTTTTGTTTTTTAACAAATGTATATATATTACATTTTGATTAGATATTAACATAAAACAATTAAGAACTTATTTAAAACACTAATCGTTTAAAATGCATTATGCTCTTAAAAAGGTGTAAACTTTCTGAACGGGAAAAACAAAAAAAAAAAAAAAAAAAAAAAAAAGGAAAATGTAGTAGTATCAAAAAATTGTTAGGTACACTACCTTTCCATAATGACCGCACACTTTCGATTTCACACATTTAAAAAAGTATTTAAAAAAATGTTAAACAAATCATTTTGAAACTTAAGGGGTGTGAAAGGAGGACCAGCAAAAAATTAAAGTAAAATGAAAGTATTTGGCTTCACCCTGTAATAATTAATGCTTGAAATATGATATGGCAGTAGCTTGTAGGCAGTAGGACTCTTTCTCATTAATTATTTAAGTTTATATGTCTCTACCGCATATAATAAGGGAGATAAAGGTTTCTTTAAAAAACTGCAAGAAACATTTTCATTTTCATTTTTTTTTTTTTTTTTTAGCTATAACACGCAAAGTATTAAAAGACAGTGCAAAGTTATTTTCAGGAAACTCGACATACAATATTAAACACAGCATACTGCAATCAGAGTAAATATATATATTAAATATCTAACGAAATTTGAGTATTTTTACTAAATAATTTCTAACTGCAAATGCATAAATGTTTAGCGAAATTTCATTTTCAAAACTTAACAGCCAAATTTATTGAGCTACTTATATAAAAACCTTAAACAAATATCGTGTAAACTCAAGAAGTTCTACATCATAGAATAAACTGAATTTCAGCTGTTCTCCAAAAAAGAAATTGTTAAGAGGGTTTTCCCAATATTTATTTACAATCACAGAAAACTGTATTACCATTCACTGAATCAAAATAAAAATGTGAGTAGAACTCTTTATACTTTAGCGCTTCTTCGAGAGTAACTGAAGACCAGTTCATTCTTTCGCATAGAACTTTCTGGGTTTACACAATACTTGTTTGGGTATTTTATATAAGTAGTTTATGGCATTTGGCTACTAAATTATACAAATGAAATTTAGCTAAAACTTAGTCATGCGCAGTTAAAAGTTATTTAGCGAAAATTCTCACATTTCATTAGATATTTAGTATTTTATTTTATTCATTCTGATTGCAGTATGTTGTGTCTAATGCTGTATACTGGGTTTCCCGAATACTTTGTACTGGGTTTAATACCGTGCATGTTATAGCTTTAAAAAAAAAAAAAAAAAACTGAAGTTTTGTTTGCCAATTTTTTAAAGAAATCTTATATCTCCCTGATTACATGCGGTAGAGACTTTAAAATTTATAAAGAAAATGAGAATGAGCCCGATAATCATATGCTACAGCCAGATTGTATTTCGAGAATTACTTTATATTGGGTAATGCCAAATACTCTCATTTTTCTTTAATTTTTTAATGGTCCCCTTTTCACTTTTGGCAAAAACAAATAACTGAACTACATGAGGTATAACATGTTTTTTACACTCCTGAAGTTTGAAGATGATTTGTTTAGTACTATATGAGTTATTTTAAAACAAATCTAAATTCGAAAGTGTCCGGTCATTTATGGAAAGGTAGAGTATTAAATGAATTCGAAATTTAAATACTCACATTGATTTTTATATTAGCTAAAGAAAAAATTTACTATTTCCATATAAAGGTCTGGCTTAAAAACTATGTATACAATTTTTGTAGTGTATTAAAAAAGTAAATTTGTGCAACATTTTAATGCAATGCATATTTTGTCACAAACCAAGACTAACAAATTTGATGCAAATTTTATTTCGAACTTTAACACAATTTGAACCTTTTCCAATATTATGTTTTTAGTAAAATTAGTTTTTAAAGGTTATTTTATTTGAAAATAAAAATTATCATTTCAGATCAGATTTCTAATGCGTAATTATAGAAGTATAGGAACATAGCAAAGGTTTGATACCTAAATAATTTTATTTTTTATAATTAATTCATTGCAATTTGTAGAATAATTTCCTTAATTATTGCAGTTTCTGGGATATAAATATATTTAGATAGACGGCAAGTGGAGAGAAAATGTACGTACAGTCGGTAACAAAAGTGTCCGAACACTAGCAAAAATTCCTATATAAAAAAAGTACACTTCATACGGTCTTGTTAAATAAATCCTTATCGAATCATGTTCTTACACTGACTAAGAACAGGATTAGACAAGGATTTATTTAACAAAACCGTTTGAAGTATGCTTTTTTTACATAGGAATTTTTGCTAGTGTTCGGACGCTTTTGTTACCGACTGTACATATTAAACAGTAGATAAAGGAATAGAGAGCTTTTTATATTTTTAAATATTAATTTAGGTTTCAATGCAGATGGAAATTGGGTACTCTTTTGCTTTTCGCCATTCATTCCATAAATTCAAATCTTTAAAATATAAAACTTTTTATTAAAGAAGCCATTAGATTATTTTGAACTAAAAAAATTTCGACTTTTTTTTTCTTCTTTTTTACAAAAACAAATTTTAAAACATTTTTTCTTCTACAAAATAGGATCTAAAGAAGAAACAAATACTTCGCTTTTACACCTGAAAGCAGTACCCCGGTAATTTACTAGAATCAATGCAAAAAGCTCAGTAAGAAGAAAAACATCTTTGCTGCAAAGAAAACATGCAATTAAAAATAATTAAAAAATAAAACATACTGAATTAGATTTAAATTAAACTTTATTCTACTAACATAACACTAAACTTCTTTTTTATGAGATTAATAAAAGATAAATGGTGAAAGTGTCTTTAATAACAGGATAAATATTTGAATACAATTTGCAAATATCTCTGATGAGGGTATTTTACGGCATTTTCTATTTTCATATTTCTTAGACAACTTGTTTCGTTTCTTATATCAGGATCAATTTCCATTATAACTAGAAAAAAGAAAAATGATGAAAAATTACTATTGTAGGAAAACACTTCAACTATAAATTTTTAAAACAAAATCTACATCCTATGACATTTTAAGTAAATAATGAAAAGAAAGGATTGTAATTCCATGGCACTAAAAACGAAATTGAGAATACATAAGCGAATTTTAAAGTGTATCTTATATACTCCATCTAAATAGAATATAATGAAAATTCATCTAAAGAAAATAAAAGTAGATATACATGATATTTTAAAACATTAATACAGGGGAAAAACACTTATATAATGAAATCATAAGATATTTAAGTACCATTTTATGAACGCCAGTGTAACATGAATAATTTTGAAGTATTTTATTTTAAAAACAAATATGGATTGGAGTGGATTTGGGAATAAGGCCGACTAACTGCTGTAGATCCTGGACCTACTTTGAAAAGACTTTATTCCCGAGCTTTTAAAAGACTGTCCCCCCCTTCCTATATGACAATTTTAAAGTTTCCGCCTGTGTTCCCAGCCCGTTTTTTTTTTTTTTTTTTTTTTTTTAACAAGTGCCTTAAAGTTTTCAGAAATGTCGAGGCATTCCCAAGGTACAGGGAGTAAAGTGGGACTTTTTATAACTATATATAACGACATTTTCAAAAAATATCGAAAATAATTTAGACAGTTTTAAGTAAGCTTCAATTTATTACCGAAAACCCCACAGTGCGCTGATTTTTTAAGTGGTATTAGCCCATATTTACATGAATTTCAGACAAAACCTTGGAAAACACCGAACCACTAGGACAGCATGCGTGACTACATATCCAATTCGGCATTTCCCGTCTACCAGCTTCAAGAACAGATCCCCCTGTCCCCTGACCCATTTTTGTCTTTTGGATCATTATAGTAATATGAATTAATACATAGTTCTGCTGCAGATTGTTTTCTATACAATTCAATTACGAAATATTTCCGGTTTATTAAATATATTTAAAAATGATTTTCTAAATATTATTTGGTCTTTAATAATTACGTAAAATAATGTTACTATTTACATTAGTTTATGTAATTATTAAAGTATGTAATTATTATTAGTATTTATGTAATTAGTATGAAATTATTATTATTAACATTAGAGTCTTTTTTGTGGTCTTAAGCTACAGATAAATCCTTTTAATTAACATTCTTCTTTATTTTCATTATTAGCATTATGATAATTACTTAAATATTCTATCTCCAAAAATTTAGATATTTAATGAAACACTTTCCGGTGGTGAAGCATTAATGCCCCCCCCCCCAAACCCCTCAAAAGAAAGAAAAGAAAATTAAAAGTTAAAAACTAAATAAATAAATAAAATAAAAATTTAATCACTTGGTAAATAAGAATTCTCTAAATCTAAAATCTTTATTTTGTATTTTGGTTTTTAAATTTATAAAATTTTCAATACTTAAACTATTGTTTATACAAGATGTAGGCGATTCTACTCAAATTCTTGCATTTTGATTTCGAAAATTCAGATATTGTTTCAGTCTTCACGTAGGTAAACGGTAAACATTTTTAATGGCATAGAGAGTTGTACAAAGATTGCGAAGAAACTTGAAGAATATTAAAATAAAAATTCAAAACAACCGGTAGCAGATTATAAAAGAATATCAGAGGTGAAAGTTTTCAGGGGCTATCTTTAATTCCAGATTCCCCCCCCCCTCTAATTACTTTCCGAACACTATAGTGAGGAAAGTATTGTAATCATGTCAAAAATCCGAATTTGAGATTTTGATATTTCTATACGTTTCGAGGTCCCCTGAGTCCATTTCGACTATTTTTACGATGATGCATATATGAGTGTGTGTACGTGTGTGTGTATGTGTGAGTGAACACGCTAGCGTCTAAACGCTTTGTTCGAATAAGCTGAAAGTTGTTACGTATATTGTAAGTCACCATAGTACGAACCCTATAGATTTTTGGTTAATCTAGCATTTATAGTTTTTTTAAAGGGACACCAGGAAAAATTCTTTATCATTATGGCCTATGGGACCAAATTTTTTAAAGTGCGATAGCGTCTAATTGCTTTATTAAGCTGAGAAAAAAAATTGTAGACATGTTAAAGGTCGCACTTGCACCAACTGTATAGATTTTGGTGAATTTAGCACTTTCAGTTTTTTACAGGGACACAAAGGAAAATTCTTTATCATTAATGGCCTATGGGACCAAATTTTTAAAAGTGCGATAGCATCTAAACGCCTTATACAATTGAGCTGAAAATTTATATGAATATTATAAATCACTGTTGTACTAAATATAAGCATTTTCGTGAATCTAGCATTTATAGGTTTTTACAGGGACACAACGAAAAATTCTTTATCATTATGATCTAAGGGCTCAACGTTCAGTAGCGTTAAATAAAACTAAACATCGTGTAATATATGGAGAAAAATACTTACACTCTATTATGGTTTTCTCTCTTTTGTTTGTTTAACAACTCCTCTTTCTTTACTTTATCTACAAAACTGTTAATTACTCAATGTTCGGAAAGTCGAGTGGAGTCACTCCAGATTTTTTTTCTTTACAATGCCTTAAGAATTCTACAAATATAATTTATTATGGGTATAAATAAACAATTTTAATAATAGCCACGAATAATAACCTTAATCTATTCTTTCACGATTCATTTTGTATACAAATAGCAGTTTTTAGGGTTTTGGGATGTTACGTAGTTTTTCACCCTTCGAATATGGAAATAAAACAATTTATTGTCTCCTGAGGGAGTGAACTGCTCCTGAATCATCTCTAAACTGTACGAATCCATGAGTGTCCGTGCCATTCTAGACTCAGAGCTGATAAATGGGAAGTGCTGGGTTCAATCCCAGGTCTAGCTCGTCGACCTAGCCGTTCAGAGTTTTCAGTAGTTTTCTCCGAGACTCGCATAAATCTGGGCTTGGCCCCCTTCGAAAAACATCCCCCCTCAAAGGGCACACTACCCCTGGCCTAGGACCCTTGAGTAGTAGATCGGCGTTAGTTCCAAGCACTCTCTTAACTTTATAATACTCCGAATTAAAAACTGTCCAGTTATTAAAATTTTCCCCTTACAAAGAAAGAAAAGAAGGAAAAGAAAAAACATGTATAGCAAAAATTATTTCTGTCAATGCAAAAACTTGTCTGAAAGTTTTCTGCCAATGTGTTATTAAACGGAATCTATTAGCTATATTTCAGTGAAACTGTATTTTTAAATTGCAGTTACTCCACAATCGTCTGCGTCCGCCTCTCTACATAAACATGTAACCACAGTCTTGGCATGTTTATGATGTATTCATCTACGATATTATGAAAACACAGTTGGATTTTGTACTTAAAAGTAACGTTTTATGTGGATCGGTTATTTTGAGATATAAATTAGTCCGCAACATGTAGCAGCCTGGATAAAATTTCGTATTAATTTAAACATTTTCTCACTAAATTTCATATACACTCTGTACTTTGAATCCTTAAATATCAAATTGTATTCTGAAAAATCTTAACTTGTCAAAAAATTTAATTTGTAACCCATCCCACCCCTCTATTCCCATTGCTCGGTAACAGCAACAATAATTTTCTTTTTCATGCATTGTTGTTTTTTAACTTGTGCATAGATATATGCATACATATACATACGCAAGCAGATTTTCAAAATTTTCAGAAAGCAAAATTAAAAACATTGGATGGTTTAGAGTACAAACAGTCCCCCTCTCCCTTATAAAATAAATAAATAATTAAAAAATGGTCATATAAAACTCCCATCTATAAAATCTTTATTTTGTATTTCGATTTTTAAATTTACGTATTTCTTTATTATTTTAACTATTAAATATATAATGTGGAAATGACATACTTTTTCCTCAATTCCTGCTATTTCGTTTTAAAGTAATCCAGATTATTTTTCAGTCTTTCAGCAAATGCCAGCAAACATTTTTAATGACATGAAGAGGCTGTAAAACGAATATATAGGAAAACATATAGAAGTTTCAGACGATATTAAACTAAAAACTAGTATGATGAGGCCACCACATTACTTCCTTCTATATAATTTTACACAAAATTTATTCAATAAAAATTACTTATCAAATTATTCTCCATTATAAATGCAGACGATTTTTATCTGACAGAATTATATTATCACTAAATACCGAAAGATGTGAATTTTTTCCAAATCAAAAGAAATGACTTTTTTCCAAGTTTTTCTTCGTAAAAAGTAAAGGAAAAAAAATGCATATCTTTGTTTTAAATTATCACAGATCTATACTTCAACCATTCGTTTGAAAGGCATTGAATTTATCTTTCGAAAGATACCCATATTGAAAATTTACTCTCCGGGAGGGTACTTCCCCCAGGGGGGGGGGGAGCGGGGAGCGATGCCCTCACATGCACAAAAATTTTTCCCTGGTTAACGACTACTATTATCAAGAATTTATATTAATTTTACAATCACACGTTTAAAATAACTCTCATTATGTATATTTATACGAAATTTTGTCCTATACTGCCATGTTAAAAATTTAGAAAAATGCGATCACAGCACCACCTGCTGAGCTATTGTTCTACAAATCTAATCAGCACCAGTTAGTTCATGATGTCAGGTTCCAACTAAATAACAAGTTTGGTTAAATTTCGTTCATTGGTTTGTGATATACAGCGTCCAGAAAATTTGTGACACACACACAGACAGACAGACATTTTTTAAAAACAGTCAAATCGTGTTCAGAACATCCCAAAACGTGTAAATCCATCGAAAACTGGAGTTCGAAAATTTTCACAAATCTAATACTTTTCTATATATACAGATAGAAGAAAATAATAAAAATCACAGGAAACAGATTAAAATATTTAGAAATATTACCGCCTGTAAGTAAACACACTTTTAAAAGCATCCCTAAACTGTCTAATCCTCAGAACAAAATTTTCTGATACTTCAACATGCCCCCCCCCCCACCCCAACCTCACAAAGAAAAAAAAATATGTTTAACATTTTTTTTTTTTTTTTTTTGGGGTCTATGTAAAAAATTGTCTGAATATTTTCTGGCCCAGTTTTGATAGGACAGTATCAATTACATCTATTTTAACGAAAAAGTAGTTTTAAATTACAGCCAATTGACATTTCGGCTATCTCTGCCTTACAAAATAAATTTATGGACGAAATATTGTCATGACTGTCGTTAAGACACAAAAGTACAAAAAACACTTGTGCATTAGTTGTACTTATGAAAATTGTAGGTTTGAATTGGTTCGAAAAATGTAACCTGGATAAAATTTCGCATTCATTTGAACATTTCTTCGTACAACTTAATGCTATGTTTTCAGTCTTTGAATATCAGTTTGTACACAGAAAATTAACAAGTTTGAAAGTGTAATTTAACTCCTTCCCCACTTCCCCCATTTATTTCCGCTGCAGGAAAAGAAACAATTTTATTAGTTTTTCTATGTTGCTTGTTTCTGTTATGTTATATGAAATATATAAATATTGTACACAGAAGCAGATTTTAAACATTTCAGAAAACAAAACTGAAAATATTGTGTTGGTATCTATACATATCATTCCCATCAGCTCCCCCCCACACACACACTATAAAATGTTTAGCATCAAAAGATCTATATAATTTGCAATAATATTTCTAGACTTTGTGGTTCTAGTTAAAATTTAACCTTATTCTTATCGTAGAAAAACAATGCTCATTTAATAAACTCTTCTGTCATTAGACATCTGGTCTTCTCAGAAAAAAAAAAAAAAAAAAAAAAAAAAAAGAAACGCTTAATAAACAATGTTTTAATTCATACCAAAATCTTGTCGGAAAGTTTTCGGGCTTTGTGTTGATAGGACAGTGTAAGTTTGACTTATTTCAACAAAAAAGCATTTTTTTTTAAATGCAGTCAACCTGTAATCACCGTCTCCGCCCCGCTGTATAAGCGTGTAGCTGTAGTGTTGGCAACGTATGGTTAGGAAACATTTATCTAGTGTAATTCGATAATCCAGTTGTTTTTATACTTCAAAATAATTCCGCATTAAATTGAACTTTTTAAAACTTCGATTTGAATTTATTCACAGAATGTAGCCTGTGTAAAATTTAGTATTAAACATTTCTCTACTCAGCTTGATTCATAAACTATACATTTAATCTTTAAACATCAATTTGTGAGCAGATTGCGCTACTAGTTTAAAAATTTAATCTAATCTCCCTCCCCTCCCCACCTTCCAGTATTGTCGCTGTGGGGAAAAAAAATCGTTTTTAGTTTTTCTTGCATCGTTTTTTAATTTATATATTAAATTTTAACACTCACAAAAAAAAAAAAAAAAAAAAAAAAACTAAAAACATTGCTGCATTCCCTCTCCCAGAAAAAGTAATGTTTAACATCAAATAGTTATATATAATTTCTAATAATGTTTCTCTGTTTTTATGGATGTGCTAAACTGTTTTTAACACTCCCCTCACCCTCCGGCTAACATGTCGAAAATTCGTCCTTTTCCATTAAAAGCTCTTACCGGTATGAATGCACGTTGTCGAGAACATCTAAATTAAGTTTCTTTTAATCCATGAAAATAATTTTAGACCAATTTATTTGTTTTTTCATAGGTTTCTCTACAAACTAAATGTAGGCATTTTTATGTCAGGTATTATAAGCGTATACTGCCGTAGTTGTACATTTCTAATGATTTCTTTGCTTTTGCTATTCTTATTGCTCATACGGACTTCTAATTTATTTTCTTCTTATTTGCTACCGTGCGAAATGTCACGCGTCTATGTCGTTTCAAAACAATTCTCCTCCCCCTCGTTGATTTTGTGTACCTTATACAGTCGGAATTTGTACGAAATTGAAAACAACAGTCTTCTAATTTTTTTTTTTTTTTTTTTTAATGAGCAATTTATGAAGAAAGCATCTGTTATTATTATTAACTAAAAGTGCCTCTTTCGGCATTCTAAAATATTTACCCTCTCTCCTACATGGAAATATTCTCTAAACTGAACGAATGCAATTACAAATTAGAAGCTCTTCAAAATGCTTTACAAAATCATAGGCAGATAAGACTATCTATCCCGAACCGTTACATTGATATAACTATGACATTCTCATCATTTTGCTCCATTGTAAATTAAAGAAGATACGCATGTAAAAATAAAGATATATATGCAATATTTGTAAACTATTGATACAAAATTAGCAGCAGTATCATACATTTAACTTCGACAAAAGACTTGTGTATTTACATAAGAAATTTAATTGATTTCTGCTGCTTTTGTATAATTTCTATAATTTTGCCCTCCACAGTAAATACATAAAGCATTATGTAACCGAAATACGTAGCTAGCTACTACATACTAGATTCTAGGTATCTTTAAATTGAATAACTCTCTTTATAAGTTTCAGGATTTAAATATAAAAAAATAACCGCTAATACAACTAACATAAACAGTCATTGTTTTTGTTGATTATTAAAATAGGATAAAAGATTATATAAAATTTAACTTACCTAATTATGAATTCCAAATGAAAACACGAATTGCTTTCAGTTCTTCAATACAGTCAACAACAACAAACCTTTAATGAGTAGATACGAAGATAAACATTCCGCAGAAACAATCCAATTTTCCCTAACGTTCCCTTTCCTCCCCCCCCCCTCTTTTTTTTACGTAATAGTACACTGCAATGAAACAAACTATTCAGTATATTTCTGCCTTCAAAACTTCTAGTTAAATATATATATATATATATATATATATAGGTATTTACTTTATATAAAAATAATTTAAGGTTATGCATTTATATAGTTTTTTATTTAATGTATATGTCAAAATCCCTACAGGGAAAACGTTATTTTGAAAAGGGAAATATCTGTAAATTAAGAACTGAGTTTCTTGGTTCAATGGTTCTAACAGAGAACTCATATAAATTTATGGAGAGTCTCAATACTTTTTCTGTACTTTTACAGAAATTTTTGACAGTGAACCGAGTTTCTTGATTCACTGCTTTTAACAGTGAACTCATGTACATTTACGGAGATTCTCAATACTTTTTCTGTATTTTTACAGAAATTTTTAACAGTGCACTAGCCCATCCACACAGCAGTACAAGAGAAATCAGCATGGCTTGTGACTTAACTCGGGCCCGAGTATGGCAAATACTGCATAGTCAACATGCACATCCTTATCATGTCACTCTGCAGCAAGAACTGTTGCAACGGGATAATGAGCGTCGATTTGATTGGTGCAACTAAGCATTAAATAATGTTGAAGATAAATCAGATTTTTTGTCCAGCATTGTTTGGTCGGACGAGGCACTGTTTCAGCGTACCGGAGTACTAAACCGACATAATGCCCACTACTGGGCGCTGGAAAATCCCTCGTGGGGACTATCCACAAAACACCAAGTGCGCTGGCCCATTAATGTGTGGAGCGGTATCTGGAAGGATCGCTTACTGGGACCTGTGTTCTACGAAGGTACATTAAACGGACAGAGATCCCTCCAACTATTACAGGATATCATACCCGACTTTTTGGATGATATTCCCCTGTCCGCATTACGGGACATGTGGTTCCAACATGACGGTGTTCCTGCACACCAGCCAGCTGGAGTGCGAAGCTTTCTAAAAGATTGCTTTGGACAACAAATTATTGGGTATTGTTATGGTGAAATCCAACTGTTGATTATATTTGCTTCTTTAGCCATGATTCAAATACATTGCGATGTAAAGGAAATGAAGAAAAGTAAAAGTCTTGAAAAGATAAACAGTATTTTATTTACTTCAAAAGTCACATCATTATGATAGCAGGTTCAAATTCAAGTATATAACTTACTTATTCGATGACGCCGCTAGAGAGAGAGAGAGAGAGAGAGAGAGAGAGAGAGAGAGAGAGAGAGAGAGCAGAGAAAAATTATAACGTCTTCACTGTCTCAGAAAAGAGCAAAAACTGTGGGTCCACATTTTCGACGACACGGGAAGATCAGCCCGGATGGGAAGTAATATGTTTGCATTATCATTATTTTCGCCAAAATGCATGCCAATTCTAATTCTTAGTCTCTAAGAATAAATCAATGTTAATTTTTGAATTATAAACGGCGGTTTATAAAATGTATTAACCCTTAGGTACGTTGGTATTATGCCAAGCGTCTGTTTGACTAGATGATGACCGTTATGAACTGAAATCATTAATATTGCGCAATTTTAAATAAATTACATCCGGTGTTGAAATAATATTAATTCTGACAATGAGTTTTCTTGTTTAGGAATATCTGAGAATAGTTTTTCTTTTATAATTATGTTTAATGTCAGAATTTCGTTAGACATTATTCTTTTAATTTTCTTTTTATCCTATAAAATAAAGTACTTTTCTATTTAAAAGAATACACATTCTATTTACGATCTAGATATAAAACCATATAAATTTAGATTACTGAATGATGTCTGTTATCATTTTATGTTAACCTTTTGAAAGGGGCTCTTACGAAATCCTATGGTGAAGCGTGACAGATGCTGTCACAGCCCCTTTCAAAAGGTTAATATACAGTGTAGGTCGTATGTATAATTAAAATTGTGTAATTTTTAATGACATTTAAAAACAATTCTTTCTTTAAATGCTTATATGAATATAATATCTCACTTAAAATTTAATTATTGTTTTTATTGCAAAAATGCATTAATTTATCATTAAATTTTATTTTATTTAAAAATTCAATTAAAATTTAACCAAATATATGTGAACACCTTCACATATTTCTCCCGGCGACCCATAAAAAAAATAAAAATCTCTCTCACTCCCTAGTATGTCATATAAACATAATGAAAAATGTCATTTTTTTTTTATAAAAATATATAAGAAACCTGCATAAGCAAAAACAAAAATTGTATATCAATGCAACATTCAATTATAACTATACGTATGCACATTACAAATCTGTTTCACTATGAAACAGGGTATATGACGAATTTTATCATTCCAAATATCATCGTGGGCACCACATTTTAATAGAGTTCTGTTTTTGACAGTCTGGATCCAGATTTCTCTTACATATTTCTTGTCAAGAAGGCTTTCAAAGTGATACTGTTCACTTTTTTTTTTTTTTTTTTTTTTTTAACTTTTTCTTTACAATGTTCTTATATATGTATGGAATGATGATGTTATGCTTTAAAGTTATTTCACATTACTTTGTACACTGTAAACAATATTCAATATGCATATAACACTGCAACATATGAAATAACATCAATGTAAAACAAAAAGAAAAAGAAAACACGAGTACAAGTAAATTTAAAACAAAATGAACACAAAATGAAAAAAATATATAATGTATATACAAATAAGAGAAAATATCACTAAAATGAAAAAAATTTGTTCGTGTAATTCCACACAGGAGAGATTCAAAAACGACGTCCATTGGACAGCCAAAAAAAAAATATCTCCCCTAAATCTTGTATGAAGCAACAAGTATAATGACTTTGGCTTATGGCCATTGTATTAGCGGGATAGGGCGTGTATAAAGACCTGACCTGTTAGGGACAGGCCTCCGTCCCCCATCAAAGTCAAAGACTTCTGTAGGAACACCTCGCAAAACTGGGTACATATATATCTAATTTAATTGCATTAAACAATTTTCAAAAGAAGTGTGGGGCGGTCTCATCACAATGAAATGCTACTCTCCCGGGTAAATTTTGAACGAGTTAGCATTAACATAGAGGGTAAAATTAAAAATTAAAAAAAAATATATAGTTAATTAAAATTCTCAGCACTGCAAAAATTTAGTTTGATGAGATAAAGATCACCAAAACAACTCACTAAACCCAATGAAGCATTTTAAAAATTACATAGCATAACAATAACAATAGGGTAATTGCCACATATTAAAATTCTAAGTTTTAACTTTAAGTCACTGCACTATTGAAAAGTTTTGTATATAGTATGTAAACAAACAGTATTGTAATCATCTGTTAATATTATGTTATATTAATATCTATCAAAATGTAAATATTACTAAACAAGAATTTTTTTTTTTTTTTTTTAAGCTGAATTCTAATAAATTTTGTAAAATTTGATGTTAAGAAAACAGTAATAATAAGAACTAGAAAAGAGAAAATTATGTAATATTTCACATAGTATTGTGTCATCCATTGTTATTAAAAAAGAAAGAAGAAAGAGAAAAAAAAGAAAAATGCAGAGTATATATTGGTCCAGCCAATTGCCTGCACACGATGAATGACAGAACAAAAATAAAATAAACATAAAAAAAAGGAACCCATGCATCGAGATCTCTTCATATAATGCACAAGTTTTGTAAAACATTACATAATGTGATATTAAAAATTAATTCCTGTTTCTTAAATTATAATTGTGGCCTTGTCTTGAATTATAATTAACATTTCTATTAGGACTTGCTTCATCAAGTAAGTGGCTGTATCTAGGTGGTGCAATAATAAGTTTGTCAATATGGACTCGAAATGACAATCTATCAGGTGCTTGTAGTCTTTTAATTGTAAATGAAACCGGTGAGTGTTTTTGTAGAACTATAAAAGGTCCTGTGTATTTTGGTTTAAACTTATCAACAGATTTTAAATAAACTATGTCATGTACAGCAACTGGTCTTAATTTAGCATGTCTGTGAAAGTATTGATATCTCTTATTTTGATTATCTTTAATGTTAGAGTAAGCTTTAAGGTAAATCTTACTTAAATCATCTAATAATTTATATGTATCAACATTCTTGTCGAGAAAAGGTTGATTAATCTGTTGCTCAAACGTGTCAAAAATTAATGAAATTTCTCTTCCAAAGTGTAATAAATTAGGTGAGTACAAAGTAGATGAATGTTTAGACCCATTATACAATGATTTATGTATAAACAAAGAGTTTTCAAATGTATGGCCTTCAGACATTAAAGTGTTTACTGAATATTTAATGGATTTATTGACCCTTTCGGAAAGCGCGTTTGATTGTGGATGTGCTACAGAAGAATGTGTAATTTTTATACCAAGAGTACTATTAAAAGTGTTGTAAACATTGGATGTAAATTGAGGACCAACATCAGAGAGGATAACTGAAGGTCTACCAAATGTGGTAATATAACTAAACAAACATTTAACTATTTTTTCTGTTGATGTATCTTTTAATGGATAAAGTTCAAGATGTCGCGAGAAATTGTCCAACACTGTGAGTACAGAGTGACCATTATTAAATGGTCCTACTAAATCAACACTAATAGTATGTCCAGGATGTGTGGGTGTGTATGTAGGTTGTAATGGAGCTGGAAGAGTGTTATGATGTTTAGCCTGTAGGCATCGTGTACATGAAGCGACAAAGTTTAAAGTATCTGTGTACATTCCTTTCCAAAAGTATTTGTTTGACAGAAAATTATATGTTTTATTTAATCCAAAATGAGACAAATGTGAAATTGTTAATGTTTTAGCTTTTAGCGAATTAGGAACAATAATAAGATATGAGAATGTTGAGCTATTGGGACATTGCTTTTTATACATTAGTACTTTTGTGTCTGGATGAATAAAATAGTTTGAGTATTTTCTTGAAAAACCTTTCTTTAGAATTTCTGTGTAAATTTTTGACAATACAGGATCTTTCATTTGTTCATTTACAAAAGTATCATTAGAGATTTCTAACAGTGGGTCTTTATTATTTGAATCTCCAGAAATTAAGCAATTAGTGTATTGTTGTTTGATTTTATTACAATTTCTATCATCAAAGTGATTAACAACATTACTATTATCATGTACTATAGGTAGAGATTGTTTATGAAAAATTAATTCAGGGTTAGAGTTCAAATCTTGTTGATTGTGAGTGAAGTCACATCTAAAAATAATCTGCTAAAATATTTGATGAACCAGGAATGTGTTCAAAATCAAAAGAATATTCTGAAATTTCCATTAGCCACTTAGTGGTAAGGTCTGTAGGATTAGTTGTTTTTTTGCATCTCTTTAATGTAGCACTGTCAGATAAAATTGTGAATTTTCTGTTGTACAGTCGGGGAAAAAAAAACGCAACACCGGCTGTAATTTCGTTATTAATTGACGCAGGAACATCTAATAGACATCATTCAACAGGAAATTAAAAGCACTTTCTGAATATGTCGTCAAGTTTTGAATTAGGGGTCATCAACATATTGAAATGAGCGCCAACTTTGATTTTTTTTTTCATAGCAACACCCAATTTTGACTTCGTTTTCGAATTTCTGAGAGTCTGGCAGTGCGGAAAAGTATACTGTTTGTATACTTTATCTTTAGTATTTATAGCGTTATAATCAAAAATGTGTTAGGGGGTTTTCTATAAATGTAGAAAAATAAAGTTAAGATCCTATAAGAAATAGAGAAAATTTTAATGTTTCACACCGGAAATCTTTTAGGGAAAAAAAGATATATAGAAATTAATAAAAAACTGCTTTTTCCCAGTTTCTTAATTATCCTGAATTTATTTTCTAACACTTTCCAACAAGGTTGAAAAGTGTTTATGACTTCGATTTGTCTGTCTGTCTGTCCGTCTGTCTGTCTGTCTGTCTGTCCGCGCTCTATCTCCCGTAAATATTTATGGAACTTCATGAAACTGATACATGTTATTCAAGTTCACTATCGGACGGTACCTATTGAAAATGGAGTTTATACCTCTACTGGTTTGTGTACAGGGACACCCGAAAGTATTTCAAAGCATTGTGTTCTATGAGATGTATTTCTACAAACCATATTTTCATACCTTTACTGTAGACATAAAATGAAATTGAAATATGTTATTCAAAGTCATGATCGGACGGTCCCTATTGAAAATGGAGTTTAAACCTCTACTGGTTTGTGTACAGGGACACCCGAAAGTATTTCAAAGCATTGTGTTCTATGAGAGGTATTTCTACAAACCATATTTTCATAACTTTACTGAAGACATACCTTAATGAAATTGAAATATGTTATTCAAAGTCACGATCGGACGGTCCCTATTGAAAATGGAGTTTAAACCTCTACTGGTTTGTGTACAGGGACACCCGAAAGTATTTCAAAGCATTGTGTTCTATGAGATGTATTTCTACAAACCATATTTTCATACCTTTACTATAGACATAACTTAATGAAATTGAAATATGTTATTCAAATTCCCAACTGGACGTTCCTTATTGAAAATGGAGTTTATACCTCTACTGGTTTGCGTACAGGGACACCCGAAAGTATTTCAAAGCATTGTGATCTATGAGAGGTATTTCTATAAATCATATTTTCATACCTTTACTGTAGACATATCTTCATGAAATTGAAATATGTTATTCAAGTTCACTATCGGACGTTCTCTATTGAAAATGGAGTTTGTACCTCTACAGGTTTGTGTACAGGCACACCCGAAAGTATTTCAAAGCTTAGTGTTCTATGAGAGGTATTTCAATAAACCATATTTTCATACCTTTAGTGTAGACATATCTTAATGAAATTGAAATATGTTATTCATGTTCACTATCGGACGTTCCCTATTGAAAATGGAGTTTGTATCCCTACTGGTTTGTGTACAGGGACACCCGAAAGTATTTCAAAGCATTGTGTACTATGAGAGGTATTTCTAAAAATCATATTTTAATACCTTCACTGTAGACATATCTTAATGAAATTGAAATATGTATTTGAAGTTCACTATTGGAAGTTTCCTGTATAAAATGGAGGGAATACCACCATCGGGTTATATATAGGGACACTCAAAAGTATACCGAAGCATTGCATTCTATGAGAGATATTTCTTTAAATAAAATTTTAATAACTTTAGTTTCCACGAAATTTTAGGAAATTAAAATATGTTATTTATATGCACCAAAGAATACTTTGCATAGAATATAGCATGATTAGCATTAGATTTACAGGGTGGCACAAAAATATCCAGTTAAATTAAGAGCTATTAATAAAAAAATTGCTATATATGTACTTTCGTTTACGTTAAGCGTTTTTAACACTTTCTAACATTTTTAACGCCTTCCAACAAGGTTGAAAAGTATTTATGACTTCGGTTTGTCTGTCTGTCTGCCCGCGCTCTAACTCCCATAAATATTTATGGAATTTCTTGAAACTGATATATGTTATTCAAGTTCACTATCGGACGTTCCCTATTGAAAATAGAGTTTATACCTCCACTAGTTTGTGTACAGGGACACCCGAAAGTATTTCAAAGCATTGTGTTCTATGAGAGGTATTTCTATAAACCATATTTTCATAACTTTACTGTAGACATATCTTAATGAAATTGAAATACGTTATTCAAGTTCACTATTGGATGTTTCCTGTATAAAATGGAGGAATTACCACCATCGGTTTATGTACAGGGATACTTAAAAGTATTCCAAAGCATTGTGTTCTATGAGAGATATTTCTATAAATCAAATTTTAATAACTTTACTTTCCACGAAGTTTTAGGTAATATAAATATGTTATTTATATGCATAAAAAATGCTTTGCATAGATTATAGCATGATTAGAATTAGATTTACAGGGTGATACAAAAATATCCATTTATATTAAGAGCTATTAATAAAAAGTTGCTAGAATTGTACTTTCGTTTACGTTAAGCGTTGTTAACACTTTCTAACATTTTTAAGTGTGAATATGATTTCAGTTTGTGTATCTGTCCATCTGTCTGTCTGTCTTTCTGCCCGCGCTCTAACTCCTGTAAATATTTATTGAATTTCTCGAAACTGATATATTTTATCAAAGTTCACAATCGGATATTCCATATTGAAAATGGAGTGAATATCTTTTCTGGTTTGTGTACAGGGACACCCAAAAGCATTTGAAAGCATTGTGTTCTATGAGTGTTATTTTAATAAATATTTTCCCTATACAATGTTCCCCATTTAAAATGACATTAGTAGGTCCTGTATAACTAGTTTGTTTAAAGGGACAAAAAAAAAAAAAAAAAAAAAAATGCCGTTCTGTTTTAGGACAGATTTTTTCGAAAGATATTTAAAAATCGTTCTACTGTAAAAAACATAAAAATATTGAAATGTATTGTTAAAAATCTAAAATAATGTTTTGTATAGAATATGATATGATTAACTCTCTGATTTACAGGGCAACACTAAAATATTCAGAGAGATCAAAAGCTGCAATTATAATCTAATGTCTGCATTTTCTTTTGCGTTAAGCCTTTTTAACTCTTTCCAAAATGCCTAAGAATAATTTTAAAATGAATTAGTATATCTGTATATTTTTCAGTTATTCTGTCTGTTGTGTGATAACGTAGACAAAGAATATTAAAAGTTATTCGATACAACAATTACGTACAGTTGGAAAGTGTTACTAATCAATGCGTACTGCATGATTTTTCTTTCTTGTTTAGATTTGTATATACTTCAGTACTTTTTTGGATAGTTTTAGATCTATTTAAATACGTTACGCTTTTGATTAGTCCACACAGTACTCTTTGAAAAAAGTGCAATATTTTTCAAGTAAAAGTGTCTATTATGTCTGTACTGGTCACCAATAAAGCTTAAATTTTCTTTCGTTGGTGTAACATAATATACGAAATGGAATAATATATATATATATATATATATATATATATATATACAACAACGCATAAACTAAATCTTTTCGGATAAATTATTGTAAGCGTTCATGAAGTAAATATTAAACAATTTTAATCGCACTTTCCAGTTTCGGGTCAGTTGAAGTCTTTGGAACTGTACGATTCGTTTTATAATTTCTATGAAAATATAATTTCTTAATTAACCCTTTCGTGACTGCTTACGTAGCCATTTGAAAATCTGTAACTCTGTCAGTGAGCGTTTTTTTTCATAATTTGTGTGTTACATATTTCTTAAGTGTGTACCCAGTGTTCATATTTTTGCAATAAAATATACTATGGATAGAAATATATTGATTAGAAAGAATATAATTATAATGTATATCCATTGTAATATAATTGTGAATACAGAAAAATGTTCTGAAATATTTTATTTTGAGAGTATAACGCCCGTAGGTGGGTTTTACTGTCAAAAAGACAAAATCCTGCAGTCACAAAAAGCGTAAAAATATATTTATAAAAGTTAAGAATGTTTTTAAAAATGTATAAAGTTAAAATATATTAATAAAATTTTAAAGACTAAAGTGTCCTTAAAATAATAATCGTCTCCCTACAAAATAAAGAAATAAGTAAATAAATAAAATAAAATAAAGCAATATATGAAGCAAATGATTAAGCCATTTTTAACTATAACGGTTGTTAAGAAACAATTTTAGAAGTCTGTCTTGCATTCCAATTCCATTCGTTGTTCATATTTGACAATTTCACATTAAACATATTTTTCTATTTAAAACTGTAAACCCCGCCTATTTAGTTTTTTTTTTTTTCTTCTAGTGTTTGTTTAAAAGATTCAAAATTTATCACCAGTTAATCGATGAAGTAAATACCACTTGTGCATATTTTTTTCAACATAAAATAAGGGGTTTAACATGAATACTCAATGTCACATTTAATTTTCTTTTCTGTACTGTTTTGTTTTGAAGAACGATGAAGGCGGGGCTTGCCTTCTTTAGAAAACAGGAATTCTTGATGCTAACACTAATGTCTAAAAATCATCTTTTTTGTAAATTTCTTTGCGTTTGACGTTGTTGTTATATAATTTGACCCGTAAATAAAAAATAAACATATTTTATTTACTTTTCTTTGTTATTTTTTAAGATTTGATTCGTTATCTCATACAAAACTTTATAAGAGACGGCCCCTAAACCACTCCAAAAGAAAGATTTATTTAGATCTCGAAAACTAATAACTGGAATGAGCTGCAAATTTGCACACCCATATTTTTCAGCATTAGGATTCATTTTATGTAAAAATTAATATAGGTCATAATTCATAATTTTTATGAATATGAATTTATTAATATTTTCCAGAATTAAAAATATTTTTCAGAATCAAAAGTAATGATGGATTATGTTTGGGTTTCTTCACTGTATCTTGTAAAAAAAAAATTATATCGATCAAGTTATTTTTTGTAAAGATATTAATAAAAGTTTGAAATATGAATTTAACATTAGCACCTTCAAACTTTGAACGCTTATAACTCTGTGAAAAAATAAGTAAAATATACAACCAATATACTTTTTCGGGTTGTCGCGATCCCAGGAATTCAAATATAAAATAAAAATAGGGTGTTACCATTGAAAAAATCAAAGTTGGTGCGCGTTTTAATATGTAGACGACCACCAATTCAAAATTTCAGTTCATTTTCTGAAACTACTCACAATTCCCCGTCGAATGATACCTATTACATTTTTCTACATCGATTAGCAACGAAGTTACGTTGAGTGTTGCGTTTTTTTTTTCCCCGACTGTACAAATAAAATTAAATGCAATGATTAAGTTGTAGATAGGCCATTAATTCCAATTTTAGTGCAGGGTAGCGTTTTTCAGATGGCTTCAATGATTTAGAAAAGAAGGCTATTGGAAGTAATTTATTATCATGTTTCTGCATTAGCACCCCAGCAATTGAAATATTTGACGCATCAGTATTTAAGTAGAAATCTTTATCCCAATCTGGTAGTCTGACCATTGGTGATTCAAAGAAAATTTTTTGAATTTTGTAAAAAATCTGTTGATGTTCAGTAGTCCAATGAAATTTTGATTTTGGTTTAGTCAGATCAATTAAAGGTTGTATTAGTTTAGAAAAGTTGGGTACAAGAGATTTATAAAATGTTACAACACCAATAAATTTTTTTAATTGTCTCTTAGTTGACGGTGTAGGAAAAGAATTAATTTTTACAATATTTGATTGTATTGAAGAAATACTATCATTTTGAATACGGAATCCAAGATAATTTACTCCAGTTTGGTGAAAAGTGCACTTGTTAGGTGCAAGGGTTAAGTTATACTTTATCAAAACTTCTAAGATTCTATTTAATTTAGTGCATGTTTCCTCAAAGCTATTCGAGCCAAAAATGAGGTCATATTGATACGCATGTATTCCCTCTAAATCAATTTCATCAATAATTGCGTCCATTAAAGCTTGATATTGAGAATCAGCATTTTTTAATACAAAGCATAGTCTTTTGTATTTAAAACTACCAAACATAGAAGTGAATGTTAATTTATCTTGTAAATCTTCAGGAAGTGCAATCTGATGGTAAGCTTGTTGAAAATCCAAACATGTGAAGTATTTGTAGGCTGATAAGTCAGCAATAATTGTTTGTATTTTGGGCAAAGGGTATGAAGATCCCTGAATTATTGAGTTAAGCATTCTAAGGTTCATTGCAATTCTATATTTTTGTTTACCTTCTGCGTCAAGTTTTTTTTAAACCAAAAGAATGGGCAAGCCCATTCTGAACAATTTCTTTCAATAATTCCAGCTTCCACAAGTTGATTTATTTGACTTTTAGCTTCTTGTTGTAATGATTGTGGTATTGGAAAAGGTAATGTTTTGATTGGGAACTCAGTGATGAATTTTAAATTTGGTATAACTTTGTCTGTATGCCCTAAAGTTTTCATAGATGTAGAAAAGGCTGCAAAATTTGTTAACAAAATTTTCTTAATTTTTTTTTTTTTTTTTTTTTTTTTTTTATCTCCTTGGAGATGTTTGACATCAAAATCCAAAGGAGAGAGTTCCTTTCTTCTCAAATTAATTATTTCATCACAAGCTTGAATGTAATTTAAAATTTGTGTTGTTCTATCAAGAACTATTTTACTGTTTTTATCAATTTCTGTTTCCGGCGGAATAATTTCATCAATTTCTGTTAAGGTGCCCATTTTTGTACCTTTATTCATGTGTATACTTTCATTAGTTAGATTTTTAACATAAATTTGAAATTGGCCTCTATTACAATTATTATCATTATCTAGCATTTTTGAAGTACTACAATTTATCATTGAATCTAGACACAACATATTTGCATTATTTTCTGTATTTTCAAACAAATAGTCCCTGTCAGACAAAAAAATTGTATTTACATCCATAAATGTTTCCTCTTCAGGTTCTAAAAATATTTTCTGAGAAGTCTTAACTGTCATTTGTTTACATTTTTGGGGAAGATTTCGATTTTTTTTCTGTGTTACAGTGTTTTTTGAAACTCTACAATTGTTTAAGTTTTCATCTTCTACTAGTGTATTTGTAATGGGAATAATTATATCTTTAAGTTTGATATTGTTTTTATACAAGTCTATTAATACATTGTTTTGTTGAATAAAGTCCCATCCAAGTATGGCTTGAAAAGTTGAATCTTTAGGAATGTCAACAATGAAAAATTTCTGTGCGAAAAAAGTATTATTTATTTTGAAAGAAGTTTGAATGCATGATGAGAATTGTACAGTCAGCCAAAAAAAAAAAACGCCACCCCCCACCTAATTTCGCCGTAAATTATCTTAGAAGCATGCGGCTGGTACCTATCGATCTGCATCAACGTCTAGTTTTTAATGGTGTAGTTCGATTTTACTTAAGGGGTCATCTACATATTAAAACAGGTATAAATTACATTTTTTTTTTCAATAACGACCCCTATTTTTGACCTCATATTCCGATTTTTGAGATCAAGGCAGTTCGGGAAACCTATCTATTTATATACTTTAAATCAATTCTAAACAGAGTTACACGTGAAAATGTGTTAGGGGACCGTCTATACATTTAGAAAAAATAAATTTTGATCTACCACGCAATATACATTATTTATTAAATTTCACACCGGAAACAAAATTCAGAAATGTTTAGTATAAAATAAAAAACGATTCTAATTCGCAAAACTTTCTTTGTTAGTTTATGAATTAAAAGATTTTTATTGGTTTCTATTTATTAAACATTGGAAAGTAAAATACGTCACTTCATACGAAGAAAATTAAATAACTTGAATCATATGAACCCTACAATACAATGTTGAATTCAGGGCCTGATTAAAGGGGAAGCTCGCTCTTCACACATTATTTATACTTACACCGTTATTTTTTAACAAATACTTTCCTCCTATAATAAACAGAAAATTTTCATTAAAAATTATTTTAAAAGAATTCTGGTGTCTAATAACGGTGAGTAAATTGGATTGTTTTACACAATTCATTTTTTATAAAAAATATTTCCTCGTCAAAGCGTGGAATTTCTATGACATGAAGTACAAAATAATTGTAAAAATATTCCGGTATGAGCGAGCTTCCCTCTTAATCAGGCCCTGGTTGAATTACAAAAATCTAGGTACCAAGGTAAAAGACTAATAGTAATAATGATAATAATATTAATAGCGGTTAAAAGAAAAAAAAAAGTGTTTAATATTTAAGAAAAAGAATTATCTACTTCTTGTTGGGTATATTTTTATTTTATACAGTAAGCCCCGCATGAAAGTGTTACTATGAAGTTTTACATTTAATTTTAGGCGTACAAACCAACAATAGATAATATTCAAAAATATAGATAACAAGATTTAAACTAAAATCTGAGAAAGAATATTTAATATTTTCGCGACTGCTGATGTAGTTTCACGTCATTTGGAAATCTGTAACTCCTCCAGTGGGCGTTTCTTTCACAATTTGTGTGTTACGATATTTCTTAAGAACATTCCTTATATTCATATTTATATAAACAAAACAGTATGAAACAAATACTTTCACTAGAAAGAGTATAATTATTGTGTATATTCATATGAAAATAAATATGGATATAGAAAAAACGGTTTCCTATTGCCTAGAACGAATATTCCCCGTTCTGCAGTCGTCTACTGTACTTGAATTCTTAATTTTAAATGCGTAAAATCCATATCTTTAAAAGTTATAAGACATATTACTTAGTTTTAAATTCTTTTTCCGTGATAAATGTTTCGTCAGTTTTACGCCGTGATTAGAATAATCGAGAATAAATAATATTGCGCTTTGTTTCAATAATAGATTTTAAAAGCTTTTAAAAAAAATTCCACTATATTATTCGGTATTAAAAAAAAAAAAAAAAAAAAAAAAACATTTAATAAAAAGTTTATACTTTATTATGTTACGTCATGCGATAAAATTTAAATAGCATAAACGGTAAAGTAAACGAATGCGAAAATTTCGCAACAAGATTAAAACAGAAAATATGTTTTAAAAAATCTGATAAAAATTAATTATATTAATTTAAAAGAAAGCAAAAACAAAGGTATTTTTCACTGCATATTGCTCTTTCAAATAATAATCCTTGTCCTACCGCATTTTCTAAATCATGATATATAACTTGAGATGCACGAATCCTAGAATATTCAAGTTAAAAACAAAAGACAAAAGGGATAAAATAGAATTTTAGCAGTGAGAAACTAGAAAAAGTTATGTAATATTTAAGAACAAAGACTAAACATTTCAGAATCGAGTAAACTCCTTTTTGCAACAAAAGCCACGCATTTACAGAATTTTTCTAAAACTTTACATTATAAAAAAAAAAAATTATTTTACATACTTCCAATTAAATCATTTAAATTTTGTCTTCAGCATTCAATGTAGCAAAAGCCATTGACATTTATGCATACCAGCGTCACATATGGAGTCATGTACGAGTATGCAAACTAGTTTTTTTAATACTGTTTCCGCAATATAGAGGCGGGGCTACATTTCTTTTGGAATTCTTTCCCAATCTCTTGCCTACATTGCGATAATTTTATAAAAAATAAGCCAATTTGTATAATAAACATCGAAATGTTCCTTAGAAAACAATTATAATAACATAAAGTTAAATTAAAATAGTTTTTCGTCAAAATGTATAGCAATATTGACTCACAGACGATACAAATTATAACAAGTGACGCCCCCCTAACAGCAGTAAAAAATGAAATATCACTGTAACTCAAAAAATAATGTTAGGAACGAGCTGTGAATTTGGAAACCCATGTTTTTGATGATGCCCGTTCTATTCGTGCAAAAATTAACATAGGTCATAATTCATAATTTTTTCAAATATGAATTTATTATTAATTTTCATAATTCAAAAAAATTTTTTTAGCAAAAATTTGCATGGAATATTTTTGGGTCACTTCATTCTAACGAATAAGGCAAATATGGAATGGGTACTTAACTTTTTTACTAACACAGTGTAATATTATATGAGTAGTAGTTTCAATTTTTTGTATATATACTTTAAAAAATAAAGAACTGTCAACATATCTGAACTAAATTCAGTATAGAAAATGTTGATTAGACAGGAGTTTAATAAAATGGAAAATGACTACTGGGAAAATCCTAAAGACGTTAAAGAAATCTACAGTCGTTTAAAACTGTAGCTCCAAATTGGCCAGATTACAATTGCAAATGTCTGTAGTGGGCGTGTACTATATATAAAGCAAATGGAAGCAACAGAAAAAAAAAAAAAATTCAAATTCAGTTTATTTTGTGCGCAATATTTGTTTTCAACGTTTTATAGAGTGTTTTCAAGTTAGAAAATATAATAATAAGAGTGTTTGTTACCGGATTTTGTGTAGAAAATCTTTGTTCAATTTAATAACTTTATTAAATTAAAATATGTACATAATGCGAGTTCAATGTTTCAGTTTTTAACCGTACGTGTTAGAGAAAAAATACTTATTTATACTTAATCAGCGATACGTGTAAGTCAGTAAACAGGGAAAATTAAAAAGTGTACCTAAAATTTACTTTCTTTTGTAACACAGTGTTATTTTAGTTATAAAGTTAAAGCCGTATAACTAAACAGAGAACACTTTTACTTTATCCACTTTAATAATAATATTTAAAATTAGCACTCATAAATATAATTCAAAGATATTTGTGCCAAAATATAAAGGTCAAATATTCCCATTTTTAACGATAAGAACGACTTTTGATGATTTGTATGAAATAAAAGGCCGGTAATAGAGAAAAAATAAAAGTTGTTTTAAAATTCTCTCATTGTAGTCTGTAAAGGACAAAAGTATCAAAATCAAAAGAAACCAAAATAGTCTAGCAACCCATTTCCATGAAATTATATGAACTAACCCTTTCTTAAACACTAAATTGATTTTTATATAAAAAAAAAACATTTCACTAAATTATCAAAACAAAATTATAAAAATTATACATATATATTTATGTAAAAGTCTCATACACACCCATAAATATTTTCTCAGTAAATAAACACATTCGTTGAAACATGCTTTCATAGCGATTTTCTAAAACTGCAAATAATAAACATTATTATTATAATAAAAAAAAAAAAAAAAAAAAAAAAAAAAAATTAATCTGGGAGAAACATTCCATAACCAACCCCCCCCCCTTCCTCACACACACACGCTTCCCCCAAATAAAAAATATTAATAAAGAGAAGATAAGAAAAGCATATATATATATTTTTTTTTTTATTTAAATGCTTATTTTGCCTCTTAATGTGTTTTAATTTGTAGCAATCTATTTAAGAACCATAAATTTCTTGGCAAATGGATTTTCGATATCTTTTTTAGGTTTAAGAAAAAGTTACAGTACAAAACTTTTAAAAGAAAATAAAGTAATATAATCTTACTTTTAACGACGCAGGCGAAAATCTGTAAGTTTAATAGACTTGCTAACTATGCTAGTTTATCCGTAATTCTAATAGGGCCCGCCTTTTTTACACACCAGAATAATTGTAGAGTAATATTCTGCAATATGTTCTCATGATTAAATAGCAAGACTATTGCTCTACAACTATTCTGGTGTGAAAGAAAGACGGGGATTAATACCATTACGGATAAACTAGCATAGTTAGCGGGGCTAGTTTAATGTTAAGTTTTCTCGATTAAGAACACATAGCATGATGTAACCTCCGTCAATCACGCCTGTTTTTGTCACACGACCACTGGCTGGGTGCTGTAGACACTCCAAAACTTTAATCACAATCTTTAAATTAAAATTAATTAAAATATTTCCGTAACCTGCTCGTAATAAAAGTAGCTTACTTTAACTTATTCTAAATAAAAAAATCAAAAATAGATGAAAGATATAATTTTATAAACATTATATTAAAAAGTTTTACACACTACTACATAGCACAGCAGTTAAAAATCATTTAAAAGAAGGTTTACATTTACTATTTACATTGCTTGTACATAAAAAATATTGTCTGGGCATTCTTTTTTTTTTTTTTTTTTCTGTTTTGCTACACAGATTAAATTTTGTTGATGTATAATGATTTAGTAATCCAAAAAATATTTAGAATAAACAACAGACGTCACTAGGCGTGGCATCTGGGAGTGTGCAGCTACTGAAAGAATTTGACCTTGAGCATGATTGGGTCCGTATATGAGCGCATGATTTCACTTGTGGGGTGGTCAGAACACCCTGCGCGTGCAACGGAGGGTTAAATGAACTCAAATTTCACAAAAGCTTTGAAGGTTCATGGCTCCATGCGTTCAATAGCGGCTGTCCAGACTCGAACTTGAACAATAGAAACACCGTACAAGGCTTAGTTACCCTGTTCTCCGCTTGGTGCCATAGTTACGCAACTCGTAGTTACGACGTGTACTTACTTTCACACGAAGCTTTTTGACAATTTAACTAATTATTTTTATTACAACTCTCTTGTAATGCACAAAACAGTTTGTTATACATGCAGAAGGTTTTAAGAAGATTATTTGTCGATAAATAATTATTTATTTCTGCATTTACTCCAGAAATTTCTGCTACTTAAATTTTTTCTACTACAAATGTTTTAACAAATATAAAATCAATTAAAAAAAAAAAAATCTTGTATTTCTTTTTTATTTAAAAAAAAAAAAAAAAAAAAAAAAGTCACTAATTATAGACATAAAAATCTCTTTGAAATAAGCCAAATAATAATAAAAATAAAGATAAGAGGGAACTGTATATAAGGAATATTTAATATTTGTGCTTGAAAAAGCAAATCCATATTCGAAATCATTTTAAGTATATACTACAATAGTATCTGAAATATTTTCTTTTTATTTTATTTTATTTTATTTTTTAATAATATTTACGTTTTGTACGCACATTATTATTATTATTATTTTTAATGCAAAATTTAAATTAAAAAAAAAAAAAAAAAATGTTTTAGAATTATATGTAGATATTTTTATTATACTTATGCAGCGAAAATCACTAAGTATTATATTGACATTTATTGAAAATAAAAAATAAAAATAAAAATAATAAATAAATAAATAAAATAAATAAATAAATATTTAAAAAGTTTTGATTCTTCCTGCTAATTAATTCACAATTTCTTCCCTTACCTTTTTGCTGCACTTGAGGCCAGAAGGTAACTTTCTCTGAGCTGTTAGATGGGAAATGCCGGGTTCAAAGCCATGTTGCGTTCGTCGATCCAGCCATTCTGATTTATTCGCGATCTTTTCCAGTTCTTGCATAAATACGTGATAGAAAAAAATTATATTTATATTACACCTACTAGTTAAAACCGTTTATTATTATTATTGTTTTTATTATTCTTTACGTTTTGGACTCACACTAAAATGTTCCTTTAAAAAATATAATTTGTGTTTCTTTCTTTTTTTCTATCCCTCTTTTTTATTTTATTTATTTTTTTTCAATTTTGCTTTTTGATTACTGTTTTACACATACATATATATATATATATATATAAACTATATACATCTGCAATGAAATATAGTAATCAGATAAAATATTTAAATGCTATTGTGTTCACTCAGACGCGTACACGTATCCTTATAAAAACAGAAAAATGAATTTAAGAACCTACAAAACTTATAAATATACCAAACACCTACAGTGATATATATGTATATGTATATATATATATATATATGTAATGATAAAATTAGTATCTCATTAATCCGGATAATTAATTTAATTTAATTATTATTATTTATTAAGAATTTATAATTTTAACTATATATTTCATTCGGGTTTAGAAATTGCATCAGCCTTGCCACGTGTCGAAAAAGATCATTGCATAAGATCCCCAATCCTTTGTCCATATGTCATTACCATATAAGGTTATAAAAAAAACGTAAAGCTAAAATGTACACGTACTACCATGTAGACGTAGTCTGTATCTACTAGCTTGTATATTTGGCACTTAGGAGTTAGACACTGAACAATAAAGATGTGTGATATATTGCCTCATGAAATTCATTTGATTCTTGAGTATTCAATTTTTATTAATTTCAAGTAACATGCGAAAATAGAATGTTACAAGTCGACAGTGATAGAATGCCATGCGAGGACTAAAGTATTTCATCTAAAATGGACTTTATTTAAAAATATAAACTTTAAATGTTTTACTTTCGATTTAAAACAGTCATAAGTTTCGGATGAAAAGTCAAGTCAGAGGAGCGGAAATGCGCCTTGGCCCCCCCCTCTTCAGTACTGTGGGGGAAAAAGAATTTTTCGCCTCGATGTCATTGGTAGAAAAAGAGATGATTGACAGATTAGATATCACCGATAAGTTTCTCTGGAGTTAAGCCGTAATTTCGACGATTACGTACCGCGGAACGTTTCAGGAATTTTCCGGTGAATTGTGTATTCTGATATAATTTTTAAAAATGGAAAATTTAAAGAAACAAAGATTACTAAGAACACAGGTGACGAAACTCCTTGGAAAAGAAGAATTAATTAAAAATACAGAAGATATAATGAAGTTAGAAGTTTTAAAAGAGCAATTACAAGAGAAGAAAACAAAATTGAAGAATCTTGACAAGGAGATAATTAGTATAACGACAGAAAAAGATGAAGAAATTTTGAAAGACTGTGACGCTTCTGAGGAATACCAAGAAAAAATTATTGAAGCCTTGAAGAAAATTTAAATTAACTTAAAAGGAGAAAAAATGAAAAAAGAAAAATTAGTAGAAGTTTCAGAAAGGGCCGCTGATACAACAGAAAGAAACCGACAAGCACAGACGATTTCAGCACGTCTCCCGAAAGTAGAACTCCCTGTTTTTGAAAGCGATATTAATACATGGAACTCTTTTTGGCAAATATTCGATGCAACCATTAACCAAAGACAAGATTTAGCTGTGATAGAAAAACTGACATACTTAACATCTCGATTAAAAGGAGAGCCATCAAGATTAGTAGCTGGCTTTGCCATAACCGCAGAAAATTATAAAGATATTATTCAAGTTTTACAGAGTCAGTATGACAACAAAGAAAGAGTCGTAGCCGTATAACTAAACATAGAACACTTTTACATTATGCACTTTAATAATAATATTTAAAATTAGCACTCATAATATAATTCAAAGATATTTGTGCCAAAATATAAAGGTCTAATAATCCTATTTTTAACGATAAAAACGACATTTGATGATTTGTATAAAATACAAGGCCGGTAGTAGTGAAAAAATGAAAGCTGTTTTAAAATTCTCTCATGGGAGTCTGTAAGGGACACAAGTATCAAAACCAAAAGAAACAAAAATAGTCTAGAAACCCATTTCCTTGAAATTATATGAACTGACACTTTTTTAAACACTAAATTGATTTTTGTATAAAAAACAGCATTTTACTAAATTATCTAAAACAAAATTATAAAAATTATACATATATATTTATGCAAAATTCTCAGACACACCCATAAATATTTCCGCAGTAAAGAAACACATTTTCAATATTGCGATACTCTAAAACTGCTAATAATAAACATGATTATTATTATATCTGGGAGAAACATTCCCTACCTCCTCCCCCCACTCCCCAAATAATAAAAATTAATGAAGAAAAAAAAAAAAAGATATTTTTTCAAATCAAAATGCTTATTTATTGTCTCTTAATGTATTTTAATTTATAATAATCCATTTAAAAACTGTAAATTCCTTAAGAAGTAAATTTTAGATATTATTTTTCTGAGGTTTAAGAAAAACATTTACGATACAAAACTTTTAAAAGGAAATAAAGTAATATAATCATACTTTTAACGATCAGTGCTAGTAATTATTTTAAATTGATAAAAATAATTTTAAACAGCCTGATGTTTTATTACCAAAAATCCACTCAAATCCTAATCAATCACACCTTTTTTAAATTTAAAATTATATTATAGTTATAATAAATTTGCAAGAAATTCAGTCAGAAAATACATTAAAAGTTCCAGAGTACATGAACTGCACTAAGTCTGCCGAAGCAAGTTTTAATCGGTAAACGAGCACACTCACACTCCTAACTAATTAACCACCATCGCTTGCTGTCTCGAACGACGCAGGCGAAGTTATATAAACCTATAATAAAAAAATACAAACTGCATGTGAGCAGAGAATATTTTATATGAAATACAACTATGCAAAAGCTTTGACGGTGTAAGTAAAATAATATGTATTCTGTAACCTATTGCAGGTTCTAGAAGTTAGTTAAAATTTTAACTAGCATAGTACAGTCACCCAAAAAAAAAACGCCACCCCCCACCTAATTTCGCCATAAATTATCGTAGAAACATTTGACTGTTACCGATCGATTTGTAATAACGTCTAGTTTATAACGGTATAGTTAAATTTTGCCTAAGGGGTCGTGTACATATTAAAACTGATATTAACTTCATTTTCTTCAACGGCAACCCTTTTTGACTTCATATTCAGATTTCTGAGATCAAGGTGGTTCGAAAAACATACCTATTTATATACCTTAAATCAATTTTAAATAGAGTTACACGTGAAAATGTATTAGGGGTCCGTCTATACATTTAGAAAATATAAATCACGATCTACCACCCAGTATACATTATTTATTAAGTTTCACACCGGAAAAAAATTTCAGAAATGTTAATTATAAAATAAAAAAAATGACTAATTCACAGAACTTTCTGAGTTAGTTTATGAATTAAAAGATTTTTATTGGTTTCTATTGATTAAACATCAGATAGTTCACTTCATACGAAGAAAATTAAATAGCTTGAATAGATATTAAAATATCTATCAAAAGGGAAAAAAAAAAAAAAAAAAAAAGATGAATGGTTTTAAATTTGTTTGAAAATTCAAAATTATTTTAACTCAAGCTGCCGTATAATTGTCTGAAACGGGGGCACCCAACGTGGTTCCCACGGCCGTTTCACAGTGACAATGGGAGTTTGTTCTGATACTGCAGTACTTTCATTTTCTTTAATTGACTTTTTTAAAATGTTAAAACAGATTTTTTTATTTTTATTTAGTATTTATTTTTTTTAATTAATTATTATTATTTTTTTTTTTTCATGACATTATTAAAAACTTTTACATAAATCTCCACGATATTCTTTTGCTTTTATATTTTATAATGTGTAACAAATTAATATGTAAAATAATAAATCCTACTACTTAATGGGATGTTCTAAAATTCTACACTTTAACACAGATACCGAAGTGGACGGTGGGTGTAGAAAGGCTGACTACCCTTAATCTAAATCTTCACTTGAAAAGTTCAAAATGTTACATAACTCTTTTTTTTTTTTTTTAAGGAAAAAAGAAGATAAGGAGGAGAAAGAAAGATCAAAACGAATATAATGCATATTAAACGTTAATACCCTTTAAACACTGGAAAAAGGCGGGGTTTTGTATTGTGTGTCATTTGGGAGCTGTAGAGTGCCAGAAAATTACTTTATGTAATAAAACTTTTCATTTAAAGGGTATTTAAAGCAGCATTATATTTATACATAGACTATTCAGAAAAAAATACCATTCATCTGGTTCATGAAAAATAAAGAACATTTTCTGGCATTGCTCTATGTATATACATTCTTGTCAACCTATCCCGGAAGATTACTGGTCCCGCCCCTTTCCGTACATTTTTTTCACATCAGTCTTTTTAGAGCTGTGTCAGCCATCGGTGGCTGACACTGATATTTTCATTTAGGCTAAGTCAGCCGGCAGTGTAAAATATGATATAAAACTACAGATCTTACATAGTTTTAAGTAATTACTGACAATTTATTTAAAATTTACTTCATGTTTTTTTTTTTTTTTTTTTTTTTTTTTTTTTTTTTAATAGGATTTTTATAGGATTATATCGTTAAGGCCTAATGGGGTTTATTGAAACTCGATAAACATAACACGCTTCTAAGCAGCACGTGTGGCCTGAATGGGATTTCCATAAGAATTCGCGTGGCGCTCAATGAGTTAATCGTAAATGTATTTGAAGTTAATTACTCTAAAAATTAAATTGTGTACACACAGGGGCGGGAACTAACAATGTTACGGGTTAGGTTGGCAAGTATGCATATATATTTTGCTTGATTTATAAAAATTTATAACACATTTTCTTCTTTTTTTTAAGTATTTTGTGTTTATATCTCTCATTAAAAATAAATACAATATTCATATATAAACATTTCCATACAGTAATGTATATAAACATATTGATTAAAGAAGATTTGTTGATATTATATAATTATTCTTCTATCTGTATAGTATATTAACACAAATATATTTTGTAAATTTCGCAGCATCGAAAAACAGCAACATAGCTTCCATATCAAGGCTTAATGTAAATAGCCACGCCTTTTCACAAATTTTCTAAAACTTTATAATATAAAGCAAAATAATTTTGCATATTTGTAATTAAATCATTTAAGTTTTGTCTTCAATAATCGATGTAGTAAATACCATTGTGATTTATGCATACCAGCTTCACATATAGAGTCAAATAGAAATATGCAAATTTGTCTTTTTTTTTAAATAGTGTTTCAGCGAATCAGAGGCGTTCTTTTCTTTTGAAATTCTTTCACAATCCCTCGCCTACATTGTGATAACTTTACAAAAATATGCCAATTTGTATAATAAACATCGAAATATTGCTTAGGAAACAATAAAAATAACATAAAGGTAAATTAAAATAGTTTTCCGTCAAATTATATACAAGCATTTACTTATAGAGGATACAGATTATAACAAGTGACGGCCCCCTAACAGGAATAAAAAGTGAAACATCACTGTAACTCAAAAAATAATGTTAGGAACGAGCTGTAAATTTGGAAACCCATGTTTTTGATGATGCCCGTTCTATTCGTGCAAAAATTAACATAGGTCATAATTCATAATTTTTTCAAATATGAATTTATTAATAATTTTCATAATTCAAAAAATGTTTTTTTAGCAAAAATTTGCATGGAATATGTTTGGGTTACTTCATTCTAACGAATAAAAAAAAACAGAATTTAAATATCATAATTATTTCGGAAGATATGATTTAATGTTTGTCACATTCATTTAACATTAGCACCCCCAAACTTTGACAGCTTATAACTCTATAAAAAATTGAGCGAAATATATAAACTATACCATTTTCCGTGATGATTTGATCCAAAGAATTCAAAAAAATTATAAAAAATGGGGGTTACCATTGAAAAAAATGAAGTTGATGTCAGTTTTAATATGTAGACGACCCCTAAGTAAAATCTAACTATAACATTATAAACTAGACGTTATTACAAACTGATTGGTACCAGTCGCATGTTTCTACGATAATTTACGGCAAAATTAGGTGGGGGGGGGGGGGGGGTGGCGTTTTTTTTTGGGGTGACTGTACATGGTAAGGGATATAATATAAAAAGTGTTTTAGAACTTTTATAACGTACATTGAAAGGTATGCACAGCTGATGTATAAATCTTGTTGTCTCCAATCGTTCGCAAGCTAGTGTGGATAGAATAAAAAATATTCATATATTTTTTAAAAAAAAATCACAGTTTTTGAAGTTTATAGATACGCTGCTAAAAAATAAGCACTGCAATCTCAATATGGGAAACACCTTTCTACCAGAAGTCGATCATTTTATGCCAAAATCAAGCTTATTATAGAAGCTTTCAAAGAAGCTTACATTAAGGTTGCTGTGTAGTGACAAAAAAAAGTCCTTCTTAATCATCACTTCACTTCAAAAAAGGAGAAACGACATTCTGACAAGTTCCCCATTGACATTCTGACAGCTTCCCCATCCCCCCTCTCTTATTACTAATTGAAACTAGAGCCCTCGATGTGAATCGGGGGCTCTAATTGAAACCTGAAAGAACTAGTTCCCCGAGGCATTTGCAAAAGAGTTCCTTATCGTACAGTTGGTTACATTTTGAAGATTTGGAGTATTTCTTCTCCTTTTTTTTTTTTTTTTTTTTTAACTTCTCAGAATATGAACAGAATTATATATTTCTAAGCGATTCTGCTATTGCAAAATCCAAATAATCCGTATAAATAATTCAGCTAGCATATTGTAAAATGCGTTATATATATATTAATTAAAGATTGCTATGCGAGGGAAATATGGATTTTATTACAAACAGAAAAACGATAGATTATTTTAATTTTTATTTTTTAAAATAATGGATAAAATTTATTTGGTGTTCTAAAAGGTACCGTAGGTTTACTTCCTGTGTGTCAACGTCAATTGTGTATTAATTCCCCCCCCCCCCCCCCCCAAATTTTTTATTTATAATAAAAGATGGCTTTCTGGGAAAAAAAAAAAAAAAAAAGGTTAAATAGTTTTATTGTTTTTTAATTAGCTGAACAGATGAAGAAGCAGACAGTAATAAATATTTTTATGGAAACAGTTTACAAATTTTTTGAAACTATGGTAATACTTTATCCCTCAAGCTGGTAGTAATTAAAGAATTGCAATCCTTTTTTGTGTACCTGAAGCATCAGTACGGGAAAAAATAATCTCCACGGATTTTTTGCGCGAGTGTTTCTAGTTTGTATTCACACGAGTTTCTGACAAAACCACGAAAAATTCAAAATGGCTAAGCCGATGCGCGTAGTTTGGGTTCAAACGTGACATCTCTCTTTCAAATTGCCGATCCTTAGCGCCAGTGTTTTGTGAAAATTTGTTAATTCTTAACCATTTTAACCTGCACAGAATTTTCTAAAACTTTATATTTAATATCGACAGAGAACTTAGATAAACAAAACACGGGAATAATAAACGTCTCAAACGCCAAATAAAATATTACTGCAGTAGTAATTGTTAGTTTGTTATTTAATTTGGCGTTCAAGAAGTTAATTATTCCTTTGTTGAAATTCATATTTCGTTGAACTTTGACATAAGCTGGTATCTATCAATTTTTGGTACATATTATTCCACAGGTGGCGCTATTAGGCTACTCCCATAATTCACAATGTTAACAAATACATTTTCAAATTCTTCAAAACACAAAAATTGTTCAAACTCTCTTTGTCAATATATATTATGCGCATTTAGATTTCAATAAAAAATATAAATTATTTCGTTTGTAATGATGTTGGCCTATTATGAGGGTTATAGCCGATTGACGACGCTAGATGGACTTATGCTAGGTGGAATGACTTTCTTGTGGAGTTTGTCTTTCTAAGGGATTCTAGTCCATATTAACGAAGTTTCGAAGAAACTAATGGCAACTAGGGACGGTTAGGCCGACTACCAGCTTTAGGAGTAGAACCTTTAAGCTACTGGTGTAATTGATATAATGTTTGAAAGTATAACATTGATATTGTACACATTAGAAGTCTGCATGAGACGAAATTTTGAAGTCTGGAACCGGCCGAAGCCATTTCTTACGCGGCCCGGTCCAGTATAATACTTAAAATTGCGGCCCAGTCCAGTCCGATAAGAAGGAAGAAAAGGGGGGGGGGGGAATCATGCATTTCTATGCAAAACTTTTAATATCTACTTTTCAGATTTTTATATAGCCATGAAATCGAATATCCTTTACAAAATTACTGATCGTCTTTAGAAGACAATTACGTGTAAGCTGAAATTGATTATTACGGACGGACAAAAGGTACACAGGCAGAAAATCAAATCGAAAAAATTATATTCATCAAACAATGTCTTAAAGTATAAGAAATGTTTATTACTACTATAAATCTACTTTCACTCATTACCACTTTTATGCCGTAATCTATTCGAATCCTTTTACGGGATTCTGTAAACAAAACAATGTTAATATAACCATTTTCAATGCAAAAGATGCTTTTAAGCATCATTACATTTAATGCCTTGGAAAGAAGTGGAAAAATGATTAAAAATATCATTCAAAATTTCTAAACTCTACAGAATGCAAGGTATAAAAGCCTCATAAACATTAACGTATCTAAATTGTTTTGTGTGTATATGTGCGCAAACTACATAAGCACACTATTTTGGATAGGAAACTTGTTAATATGCTATAAATTTTGAGATATGCAGAAAATATTTACGAAAATCAAAATGCGAACAGACATATAGATTGCACTACGCTGCAAAAATAATAATAATAATAATTATAATAATAAATAAATAAATTAAATTAAAATAAAATTTTGAGCTCTGATGCCATTCCTGCTGTTTTCTATGTAAAATGACCTCCTGAATCCGAATATGACACCCATTTTACCCAATCACCCACTGTTTTTTCAGAATGTCACGTCCTTCTCAATTTTTATCACTGTTCGGTAATTTTATGGCCATGAATTTAATTTGGAGAATGGAAAAGAATTATGTATGAGGTATAACATATAAGGTAGGCATTAGTTTATATATAAGAAATAACTGAGCTGAATAATAACTGAAATATATAAGGCATTATTTTAGAACATTAGAATATTTTGTATATATTCTTTATACTCTTAAAGTTTCGAGATAATTCCTAAAGAATTTTCCCAGATATTTGACAAAACGTCTAAATTTGAAAGTATCCAAATACTGTAAGGTAGACAGTGTATTTCTGATTATATATATATATATATATATATATATATAAATTCTTTTCCATTTTTTTTTCTTTTTTTCTTATAATTTAAATTTTATTTACAACATTATTCATTGTCATTTCTTCCTACAAATTTATTTTTCTACTTTTAATAATGTTCTATATACAATCATAAATTTGAATCACTTGTAAAATGTAAATAGTTTTACTGAATTTAGTAATATGTATAATTAGCGTTGTCGTCGCATATTATGTGGTTAGTTTATATTTCTCGTAAAATAAATCTTTACTTTTTCAGTTATTGTATAAATTTCTTTCTTTTTCTTTTTTTAATATAACAGTATTTTTTGCAATTTCTTGCTCCAAATTAATTTTTGCACATGTTCTATCAGCATATATACTTACGCTCATCACTTACTGACCGACTCTGTCAAGGCTGAGAGATTTCCCTGGACACTATCTGTGTTTGAACCGCCACCAAATTTTCATACTTTATGTAATTTTAAAAAATCAAAATCGATAAGCTGTTTAATCCGACGGATTCAGGGTACCTTATTTGTAACAAATATTTGATTAGATATTTTAAAATTAACAAAAACATAAATATAGAAATAGCTTTAAAATAGGCATTTAAAGTTTTAATTGTTGCCTTTTTTTTTTTTTTTTTTTTTCAGCATAAAATGAAATATGCTTTCACGTGAAAAAAATATATATATGTATATAATAATAATAATAATAATAATAATACATAAATAAATAAATAAAATATTAAATTTGGTCATGCATATGAAAAAATGATGTCTATAAAAATAATAATAATAATTTTAAATTTTAAAAGTAACGAAGAGATAAATAAAGTGCGAAAATTTCGCACGGGCTTGCTAGCAAACGACTTATTTGAAGTGAGAAATAAATAAAATGAAGTGATCGTTTTTCAACGGGCGCCTTAGTCGCTCTATAACTAACTAGTATTATATAAATAAAGAGAAGTGTGTGTGTGTAAGTGAGTGTGTGTCTCTCTGCCTGCGCTCTGGAGCTCAGACTACTAATCTCAGAGCTACACAACTTAGCAGAGTGGTTGTTGGGGCATTTCAGGTGTGTACTTCATCGACTTTTTTTTTTATATTTTTTTTTATTAGATTTTTTCCGATTTTATCCATTGGTTTTTCTGATTCATTTTCTAAAATTTATTCTTTCACTTTAGTCGTCTGCGTATAATACAACGCATTTTAGACTGTTTACTTATTTTATTCATTCACGTAAATGCGAAATATTTTTTTTTCTTGCATTGCAATCGTATGTGTATCACAACAACGTATTTTACAATAGTTATTTAATTCATTTAATTGAAAGCGAAATGTTTTTATTTATTTATTTACTAGCAGGTTTTGCTAGATTTGCTGGTCACTGTATTTAAACGAATTCTCAAAATTGAACACTGTTTTTTTAAACACTTTGTATATATAAAATTATACAATAAATCCCATTGAAATGAATCCCTTTGAGCATTAGTTCACGTACCCGCTGCGTTTGGCAGCATCTTTCTCTCTCGTGTTATGTCGGCTCAAGTCTATACAATCAGGTCTCACTGCCTAACGCAGCGACATTTCCCGAAATTTTAGTTTAGTTATTTATTGGACGACAGATGGAGCTGCTATTGTTCAAGAACTACGATTTCGCAGATGGATATATCCCAGCCTTTTTATTTTTGTACTATATATTAGCAAGATCCAATCACTCAGTTTTTTTGCCCTCACTGTAGAATTATAAAAATTCAAATAGAATAAATTTATAATTTTACTACAATTAATTATATTAAAAAAATTATACATAAACATAACTGTTATAAATATATGTATATATATCTTGTTTAAAATTTAATATGTTTAGTTTTTTCTACTGTATTGCCATTTGATTTCAGTAAATGTAATGTATAAATAATAATAATCTATATATTAATAGGCAAGCATAAAATTTGTAGTCCCTTTTTAACATATTAATTATGGGAGTAGAGGGTTGAAAATGGTATCATTCAAAAGATATGGTTAGCCGGAAGGTGCGAATGCAAATATTATTTTCTTACATTGTCAAGAAGGTATTTAAAAATACATTAATTTTTTATGCATTTTCCCCCATTTTTTCCTTTTATACACGTATTCCTTTACATTAAAAAATACCTAAAAGTAGAAAGTTGTTAAATCTGGCAATTTCATAAAGCTCAAATAAAAACATAGACACAGTAATTTGTATAATGTAGCATTACTATCCGCAAGCGAAGTGATGGCGTCACTGTCTGTCCATGGAGCCATGAAAAAGATTTTCTATGTTAATCGTCCATTAGATTTTTTGTAAAAAATTATTAAAAAATAACGGAAATTATCTGCCGATTTTAATTCCGATATTTGGGTATAGTTATATATAAGTTACTGTCTACATGTGTTTGATTGAGTTATATTTTCTGTAAAATTGATAAAATTTTAATTTAAAATCACAAAAATCCAGAAAAAAAAAATGGCAAACTTCCAGTTTCGAATGTAAACATAAACATTTCATTTCAAAGGGTGATATTTAAACAATAAATATTGAATTAATATACTAAATAAAAGGAAAATGGATTTGTTACTAACTGCTGCATGTATAAGTAGACGATACGGAAAAAATTCCGATTTCCGTTTTTTGCTGAATTTACATGTTTTGAGCTTTCTTTACCTTTCAATTAACTGAAATTGGCTACTTATTTTTTAAAAAAGTGTCTTTGTTGCTAGTTTTTGTGGGTAGAAGAAGCAAGTAGAAGATACATAAAAACTTTTGACTTCCGGTTTTCGATGAATTCACACGTTTTGAGATTTCCTTGCATTTTAATTAAGTGAAATTGACTACTTATTTTTATTTTTTTTAAAGTGGATTTATTATTCTTTCCTCTGCATATATAAGTAGAAAATATAAGATTCAGAAAAGTTTTAGATTTTCGGTTTTCGATAAAGTTACATGTTTTGAAATTTCTCGAACTCAATTCGACCATTTTTGAAAAATATCTTTCTTTTTTTTTTTTTTTTTTTTTTTTTTTTTTTTTGTTCAAACACTGTACTTTATGAACCAATCGAATTAATTTTAACAGAATTTGATACTTGGTTGGGCCTAGGTTTGACATGGTACCTATTAGCTTCTGGGCTGTATCACACAACAAGGGGCGTTTCACAGAGATACACACACGCAGACACCTCTGTTCATTTAAGTAGATTATATTTATTAAAATCAAATGACAGTACATTAGAAATCAGAATACCATTCTAATATATTATTTATAATTATACTGTTATTTATCCTTTTTAATGTAATTACAACTACGCATACTTTAGAAAAAATATTTTTTCTTCTTTACTCATTGTGAAGCAGACTTCAACTAAAAATTTTATTTTTAGCAGAAATACTAAATAAAAATTTGTAATACTATTGGTATGCTTTATTTAATTTTATTACTTCTATCTAAAAACCGTTTGATTTATCCCTCAACATGAGTTGGAAATTGCTTGCAAATTTTCAAATATCAGTACTACTAAGTGCCCTGAAAAAGAAAAGAAAAGAAAAAAAAAAAAAAAAAACACATTTTAATTATATTAAAATATTTGTCGAACAGATTTTCATTGCACATAGCTAAGAAATACACCCTTAACAAGCTTTCTAATAAAAATATCACACTCTATTCGTTTTGAAGTTACAATGTCTGACACATCTCCTTTTTGGTCGGAAATTAATAATGGACATGGAGTTAAATAAGACAAAATAAATTTCATTCAAAAGACTGCGTCTCTATTCACAGATACAGAAGGGAAAATTCCGTATCTTGTGAGAGCAATTACTATAGATTAGGTAGGCACTGGGGAGCTTAGTTTATGAGCACATGCTAAGAAAACGCAGGTTCGAAACGTGGGATCACTTTTTCTAGCATTGCTGAAATTATTTTGACCTTTATATCATAAAAGTATGTAATATATATTGTCAAAATTATCATTTAAAAACTATTATTTGATTTGATTTGATTTGATTTGATTGATTTATTTATTTTTATTTATTTATTTATTTATTTTATTTTTTTCATTTTAATGTATTTGTAAGAATCTAGCGTT
Organism: Salticus scenicus; assembly: GCA_963930645.1. Lineage (NCBI taxonomy): Eukaryota > Metazoa > Arthropoda > Arachnida > Araneae > Salticidae > Salticus > Salticus scenicus. The sequence goes on along the minus strand of OZ005654.1, from coordinate 216,875,766 downwards.
GCAGTGGAAACTTATTCAAAGACAGTTCTGTTACAAAATGATAGTTCGGAAATGCTCAATAAATAATATTGCCATTTCATATCCAGTTTCAACAAAATCGCTACAGACTTTTGAAAGTGATGCTGTAAAACATGTTATGCCCCCTCTTTCCCAGGGATAGAACACGGGCGCAGAATTCATACCACTACCAATGTAAGAAAATTTTCTACTTCTTAAATCAACGATATTATAGGTAGAGAAATTTCTTAAACGGATTCCGGTATGGTGGTATGAATTCTGCGCCCGTGTTCCATCCCTGGACACACCTGTTATTTAGTGATAAAATTTTTAAATTTGTTTTCCTAAAAGATATTTGAATTTTGGGTTTCTGGTGTAAGAGGCTCCGCCTATTTCATTATTCTTGTAATTACACTCTGTGACACAATATTGGTGCACATAAAACTGATAGCTAGTATCGATAGCTATTAAATACAGTATGTCCGCTGTGTATATCTTATATTTTTATCACGTCTCGTTTTTGAGGTATATGTCAATATTCAAACAACAAATCTGCATTTTAATAAACAAAAGGGCGGGATTATGTCATCAAAGTGGAGGCGTTTTCACACCACAACAAGAGAATACAAAAAAATGTGACGTGTTAGAAAAATATGCTTATATGTTCCTATTTATCGATAAGTAAGGATGAATAAATAGGCAAATATTGAATGGGTACTTAACTTTTTTACTAACACAGTGTAATATTGTATGAGTAGTAGTTTCAATTTTTTGTATATATACTTTAAAAAATAAAGAACTGTGAACATATCTGAACTAAATTCAGTATAGAAAATGTTGATTAGACAGGAGTTTAATAAAATGGAAAATGACTACTGGGAAAATCCTAAAGACGTTAAAGAAATCTACAGTCGTTTAAAACTGTAGCTCCAAATTGGCCGGATTACAATTGCAAATGTCTGTAGTGGGCGTGTACTACAAATAAAGCAAATGAAAGCAACAGAAAAAAAAAAAAAAAAGAAAAATTCAAATTCTATTTATTTTGTGCGCAATATTTGTTTTCAACGTTTTATAGAGTGTTTTCAAGTTAGAAAATATAATAATAAGAGTGTTTGTTACCAGATTTTGTGTAGAAAATCTTTGTTCAATTTAATAACTTTATTAAAATATGTACATAATGCGAGTTCAATGTTTCAGTTTTTAACCGTACATAAAAAATGGAACGTGTTAGAGAAAAAATACTTTTTTATACTTAATCAGCGATACGTGTAAGTCAGTAAACAGGCAAAATTGAAAAGTGTACCTAAAATTTACTTTATTTTGTAACACAGTGTTATTTTAGTTATAAAGTTAAAGCCGTATAACTAAACGTAGAACAAACACCTTTACTTTATGCACTTTAATAATAATATTTAAAATTAGCACTCATAAATATAATTCAAAGATATTTGTGCCAAAATATAAAGGTCAAATATTCCCATTTTTAACGATAAGAACGACTTTTGATGATTTGTATGAAATAAAAGGCCGGTAATAGAGAAAAAATAAAAGTTGTTTTAAAATTCTCTCATGGTAGTCTGTAAAGGACAAAAGTATCAAAATCAAGAGAAACCAAAAAAGTCTAGCAACCCATTTCCATGAAATTATATGAACTAACCCTTTCTTAAACACTAAATTGATTTTTATATAAAAAACAACATTTCACTAAATTATCTAAAACAAAATTATAAAAATTATACATATATAGGGGAAAGTTGTCCAAAACGGGGACGTTAACATATCTCTGTCCGCAAAAAAAAATCTATAAATAAGAAAAATTCGGCAAAGCATTTCCTGATTAGAACATGTTTTGGACTATCAGATGGCAAGGTTATTTTTAAGAAATATCATTAGTATAGGCAGAAAACACACTTTTCTGAAAACTGTGCAAAGTCCCCGTTTTGGACAACCGGTTGGGTAAAATGGGGTACTCATAAGAAATAACGTAAATTCATGTCCTAATGCGAAATTTTCTTAGAAAAACTTGTATTACAACGAAAAGGTGAAGTTAATGCAAAATCAAAATGCAGATAAAGTATTTTGTTATCTTTTTCAACAGTTACTAGCATGACACAAAAAATAATCAAACAGAGGCGTCACATATGAAATTGATATCGCTTTTTTCAACACATGAACAGGCTTCATGTGCTCAACTTCGACAGCTACTACATTGAATCTATCCATCTTTGTCTTTCGAGCCAATGTAAAGTTCATTTTCTTCATCAGTTAATAATATTGTGTCTTGAATTTTTTTTATTTTCTTCTCTTTTTTAGCTTTTGGATATCTAGGATTAGGTTCGGTGGGCTTCATGACCAATTTTCTTTTCTGTTTATTTTGCTTTGCATTCTTCTCCTGCTCTACAGCTTCCACTTCTGATTTTTAAGGTGATGAAGTGAGTATGACACTTTTACCTCTCCTCTTGTCTAGTGGCGGATTTAAGGGGGGGGGGCTAGGGGGCTGAAGCCCCCCCCCCCAAAACACTGACCTTCACTATTGAATATTGCAATTGTAAATTTTTTATCGGTCTAGAATAACACTTTGAAAAATCTTAGCCCCCCCCCCCCCAAAAGTCAAGTTCTGGATCCGCCACTGCTCTTGTCATTCACGATTTTTTGCAAACGCTCAATTTCTCGTAGTAGAAGCATTATTATTTTAGGCGAAGTATTAAAAGCTGAACATTTCTGAGTTCTATAGCTGGAGATATCCCAAATGATGAAGAGGAAAGTTGGGGTGCGACGTTTTCACACCTTGATGCTAACTGAGGCTCTAAAGAGCTGTAAGCAGGATTTTCAGTTGTTTCTGAAGGCGCAAATAAATGTTCAGGGAACACATCACTGTTAAAGGGATATATGCCTGTTTTTTTTTTTAAATCCATTCATAGCATTTTTAAAGTAGCTGCTCTTGAAAATGCAGTTCCGAAAAGTTTTCCGACCTAGTAAATTGTAAGGTAGCGTCCAGGATGATGTATGAGCCATTTTCTTGTCTCTTATTCGTCCTCTGCACATATGTATTACACACATAAATAAGCACTTGTACTCATTTAAAACACTTTAAAACGAAATAGCAATTACAAATTTATCCCACTTCCATGGCGTCCAAAATGGGGACGACCCCGTTTTGGACTACCGTCAATGTCCCCGTTTGAGCCGACCATGACATATGCTAAAAACGTGGCATCCCTTCGCATACGTGTCAGACAAAAGTATAAAACAATATGTGAAAATGTAAATTAAATCTATACGAATCCATAACGTACTTACCAAAATCGAACGTTCAACGGTCACTTGATAAGATTCAATACAGTGTACGGCCACGATCGAAATGAAAATCGCAAAAAATTGAACACTTCGTAGAAAATAACAGAACTGGCTAAATATGTCAACAACTTGATTCAAACTTGCATATAGCCGAATTAGAATTATCGTAGACTATTGGATTCAAAGAAGGCATCACTAATCAATGAGAAACTGAACGTCCCCATTTGACCCGCCGTCCCCGTTTTAGACAACTCTCCCCTATTTATGTAAAAGTCTCATACACACCCACAAATATTTTCTCAGTAAATAAACACATTCGTTGAAACATGCTTTCATAGCGATTTTCTAAAACTGCAAATAATAAACATTATTATTTTAATTTAAAAAAAAAATTAATCTGGGAGAAACATTCCATAACCAACCCTCCCCCCCACCACACACACACACACACACACGCTTCCCCCAAATAAAAAATATTAATAAAGAGAAGATAAGAAAAGCATATATATATTTTTTTATTTAAATGCTTATTTTACCTCTTAATGTGTTTTAATTTGTAGCAATCTATTTAAGAACCATAAATTTCTTGGCAAATGGATTTTCGATATCTTTTTTAGGTTTAAGAAATAGTTACAATACAAAACTTTGAAAAGAAAATAAAGTAATGTAATCTTACTTTTAACGATCAGTTACTTTTAACGACGCAGGCGAAAACCTGTAAGTTTAATAGACTTGCTAACTATGCTAGTTTATCCATAATTCTAATAGGGCCCGCCTTTTTTACACACCAGAATAATTGTAGAGTAATATTCAGCAATATGTTCTCATGATTAAATAGCAAGACTATTGCTCTACAACTATTCTGGTGTGAAAGAAAGACGGAGATTAATACCATTGCGGATAAACTAGCATAGTTAGCGGGGCCAGTTTAATGTTAAGTTTTCTGGATTAAGAACACATAGCATGATGTAGACCTGCTAACTATGCTAGTTTATCCGTAATGGTATTATGCCCCGCCTTTTTTTCACACCAGAATACTTGTAGAGTAATATTCAGCAATATGTTCTCATGATTAAATAAGAAGACTATTGCTGTACAACTATTCTGGTGTGAAAAAAGGGCGGGACTTAATACCATTACGGATAAACTAACATAGTTAGCAGGTCTACATGATGTAACCTCCGTCAATCACGCCTGTTTCTGTCACACGACCACTGGCGGGGTGTTGTAGACACTCCAAAACTTTAATCACAATCTTTAAATTTAAATTAATTATAATATTTCTGTAACCTGCTCGTAATACAAGTAGCTTACTTTAACTTATTCTAAATAAACAAATCAAAAATAGATGAAACATATAATTTTATAAAAATTATCTTAAAAAGTTTTACACACTTCTACATAGCACAGCAGTTAAAAATCATTTAAAAGAAGGTTTACATTTACTAGTTACATTGCTTGTACATAAAAAATATTGTCTGGGGATACTTTTTTTTTTTTTTTCTGTTTTTCTACACACATTAAATTTTGTTTATGTATAATGATTTAGTAATCCAAAAAATATTATTAGAATGAACAACAGACGTCAGTAGGCGTGGCATCTGGGAGCGTGCAGCTACTAAAAGAATTTGACCTTGAGCATGATTGGTTCCGTATATGAGCGCATGATTTCACTTGTGGGGTGGTCAGAACACCCTGCGAGTGCAACGGAGGGTTAAATGAACTCAAATTTTACAAAAGCTTTGACGGTTCATGGCTCCATGTGTTCAATAGCGGCTGTCCAGACTCGAACTTGATCAATAGAAGCACCGTACAAGGCTTAGTTACCCTCTTCTCCGCTTGGTGCGATAGTTACGCAACTTGTAGTTACGATATGTACTTACTTTCACACGAAGCTTTTTGACAATTTAACTAATTATTTTTATTACAACTCTCTTGTAATGCACAAAACTGTTTGTTATACATCCAGAAGGTTTTAAGAAGATAATTTGTCGATAAATAAATATTTATTTCTGCATTTACTCCAGAAATTTCTGCTACTTAAATTTTTTCTACTACAAATGTTTTAACAAATATAAAATGAATTAAAAAAAAAAAAAAAATCTTGTATTTCTTTTTTATTTAAAAAAAAGTCAATAAATATAGACATAAAAATCTCTTTGAAATAAGCCAAATAATAATAATAATAAAGATAAGAGGGAACTGTATATAAGGAATATTTAATAATTGTGCTTGAAAAAGCAAATCCATATTCGAAATCATTTTAAGTATATATTACAATAGTATCTGAAATATTTTATTTTTATTTTATTTTATTTTATTTTTTAATAATATTTACGTTTTGTACGCACATTATCATTATTATTATTTTAATGCAAAATTTTAACTTAAAAAAAAAAATATGTTTGAGAATTATATGTAGATATTTTTATTATACTTATGCAGCGAAAATCACTAAGTATTATATTGACATTTATTGAAAATAAAAAATAAAATAAAAATAATAAATAAATAAATAAAATAAATAAATAAATATTTAAAAAGTTTTATTCTTCCTGCTAATTAATTCATAATTTCTTCCCTTACCTTTTTGCTGCACTTTAGGCCAGAAGGTAACTTTCTCTGAGCTGTTAGATGGGAAATTCCGGGTTCAAAGCCATGTTGCTTTCGTCGATCCAGCCATTCTGATTTATTCGCGATCTTTTCCAGTTCTTGCATAAATACGTGATAGAAAAAAATTTTATTTATATTACACCTACTAGTTAAAACAGTTTATTATTATTATTGATTTTATTATTATTTACGTTTTGGACTCACACTAAAATGTTCCTTTAAAAAATAAAATTTGTGTTTCTTTCTTTTTTTCTTTCCCCCTTTTTTTTTTTTCTTTTTGATTACTGTTGTACGCATACATATATATATATATATATAATATATATATAAACTATATACATCTGTAATGAAATATAGTAATCAGATAAGATATTTAAATGTTATTGTGTTCACTCAGACGCGTACACGTATCTTTATAAAAACAGAAAAATGAATTTAGGAAGCTACAAAACGTATAAATGTACCAAACACCTACAGTGATATATATGTATATATATATATATATATATGTAATAATAAAATTAATATCTCATTAATCCGGATAATTAATTTAATTTAATTATTATCATTTATTAAGAATTTATAATTTTAACTATATATTTCATTCGGGTTTAGAAATTGCATCAGCCTTGCCACGTGTCGAAAAAGATAATTGCGTAAGATCCCCCATCCTTTGTCCATATGTCATTACCATATAAGGTTATAAAAAATAACGTAAAGCTAAAATGTACATGTACTACCATGTAGACGTAATCTGTATCTACTAGCTTGTATATTTGGCACTTCGGAGTTAGACACTGAACAATAAAGATGTGTGATATGAAATTCATTCATTCCTCATGAAATTCATTTAATTCTTGAGTATTCGATTTTTATTAATTTCAAGTAACATCCGAAAATAGAATGTTACAAGTCGACAGTGATAGAATGCCATGCGAGGACTAAAGTATTTCATCTAAAATGGACTTTATTTAAAAATATAAACTTTAAATGTTTTACTTTCGATTTAAAACAGTTATAAGTTTCGGATGAAAAGTCAAGTCAGAGGAGCTTAAATACGCCTTGCCCCCCCCCCCCTGTTTAGTATAGTGGGTGAAAAAGATTTTTTCGCCTCGATGTCATTGGTAGAAAAAGAGATGATTGACAGATTAGATATCACCGATAGATTTCTCTTGAGTTATGCCGTAATTTCGACGATAACGTACCGCGGAACGTTTCAGGAATTTTCCGGTAAATTGTGTATTCTGATATAATTTTTAAAAATGGAAAATTTAAAGAAACAAAGATTACTGAGAACACAGGTGACGAAACTCCTCGGAAAAGAAGAATTAATGAAAAATACAGAAGATATAATGAAGTTAGAAGTTTTAAAAGAGCAATTACAAGAGAAGAAAACAGAATTGAAGAATCTTGACAAGGAGATAATTAGTATAACGACAGAAAAAGATGAAGAAATTTTGAAAGACTGTGACGCTTCTGAGGAATACCGAGAAAAAATTATTGAAGCCTTGAAGAAAATTTAAATTAACTTAAAAGGAGAAAAAAATGAAAAAAGAAAAATTAGTAGAAGTTTCAGAAAGGGCCGCTGATACAACAGAAAGAAACCGACAAGCACAGGCGATTTCAGCGCATCTCCCGAAAGTAGAACTCCCTGTTTTTGAAAGCGATATTAATACATGGAACTCTTTTTGGCAAATATTCGATGCAACCATTAACCAAAGACAAGATTTAGCTGTGATAGAAAAACTGACATACTTAAGATCTCTATTAAAAGGAGAGCCATCAAGATTAGTAACTGGCTTTGCCATAACCGCAGAAAATTATAAAGATATTATTCAAGTTTTACAGAGTGAGTATGACAACAAAGAAAGAGTCGTAGGCTTAAACGCGAAGAGAATTTTGGAAATGAAGCCTGTGACATCTATAGCGCAAGTGAAGGAATTAAAAAAACTTATTACAGAACTCTCTATTAACTTAAGAAATCTGAATAATGTTGGAATAAATATTCAAAACTGCAGTTCTGTTATCAATACTAAAATTAAACAGTTGATGCCTTCGGAACTCCTATTAATTTTTGAACGTCAAAAGGAAAAAAATAAAGAAACAAGTGCAGAAGGTTCAATTGCATTTTTACAGAAAGAAATAAGCTACAGAGAAAATGTCACATTTAGTTTAGACCCAAACGCTCCAAATTTTAAGCCTCGTAATTATTTCCACTACAGATCAACTCCTAAACAAGTGCAGAATTTGAAGTCCTTAGTCAATGTGCAGCCGCCTAGAATGGGGACTTGTCAGCATACGAATGCCAGACAAAATTATATAGAAGCAAGTCAGACAGCGAAGATTCCTCGCCCAACGACAACAGGAAAAACTAACTTGGTTTGCTTCAAATGTCATGAAGTAGTCCACATAGCCCGAGAATGCCCATCCAAGTGATATCAATATACGCCGCCTATGAGCGTGCAAAATGCAGAACATATTTCTGAAAGGGTTAAAACTAATTTTCTACAAACTGAAATATGTTTTTCGGACACTGGACAGATTCAGTTATGTGTTTTGGATACTGGAACAAACATAACAATTCTACCTATAAGTTTCATGACGAATTTACAATATGTGGAAGTCCCAAAAATAAATAAAAAAATTGGACAAACTCAAGGAGATGTATGGATAAACAAAGTTATAGAGGTAAGGTAAGTGCACAAATAGGTAGTTATTCAAAGAAGATTCGTATGTATGTCATTGACTCTGATTTACCTTATATTTTATTATCTTTAGAACATATGTTACTTTTTGAATTAGATATTGATTTAAAGGAGGGAAAAATTTACCAAGGGGATAAAGACATAACTTATTATAATATGGACATTAAACAAGAGTCAATGAGTACATACTATTTGCATAAACTGGATAAAACTAAAATTAGTAAAACATCTGAGAAACTTAAACAAAATTATATCAATGATAACTTTATTAAAATTTGTGATCCTAGTGATAAAAGTGTTTATGATGATGTCAATAGTACTAAGTGTAATTTTGTTGGAGTTAGAAATTTTAAAAATATTTATGATGATGTCAATAGTACTGAGTATAATTTTGTTGAAAATAGAAATTTCTCTAACGAAAATGTTAATAATAGTAATTCTAGGTTTTGTAGAGTTGATAAAACAAATATTCAGTGTATTGATAATGCATGTGTAGCAAAGGAGAGCGTTGGAGGTGGTAGCTTCCCTCACTTGTCTGAAAGTCATTTGGCTATTCAGGAGTATTTACCTTGATTCGCAGAAATGGATCAGGTGACGGAGCTGGCATCTCTAATACGATCCTTCATTCATATTTTTTCTAAAAATAAATTTGATATTGGAAAGATTAGAATGGAACCAACTAAAGTAAATTTAACATCAGAAAATCCTGTATCTTTGAGACCCTATCGGGCATCGCAAAAAGATAATGCTGAAATTAAAGAACAAATTGGTGAACTTTTAAGATATGGTATTATTAAACCATCCTATAGCCCTTACAGTAGCCCAGTAACATTAATACATAAAAGAGGGGAGGGAAAAACAAGGTTATGTATTGACTACAGGAAAATCAATGAAATTTGTAAAACTGATAAAGATCCAATTCCAAGGATTGATGGAATATTAGATCAATTGAGTCAAGCTAGAATTTTTTCAACTTTAGACATAATATCGGCCTACTGGCATATTGCCCTAGAGAACAAAAGTAAAGAAAAATTAGCATTTACCTGTAATTTCGGATTATACGAATTTCAAGTTCTTCCATACGGTTACGAAAACAGCCCCGCTATTTTTCAAAGGTCATTAAAGCAAATTTTAAATAAATATCAAGTAAATTTCGCCTTAAATTATTTTGATGATGTGGTAGTATTTTCAAACAATTTACAGGAACATTTAGAACACCTTAAAACTCTTTTTCAAATTTGCGAGAAGGAAAACATTAAATTAAAATTCTCTAAATGCCAGTTTGCACAAACAAAGATTTCTTTTTTGGGGTATGAAATTGGGGAGGGGACTTATTCACCAAATAATGCAAATGTAGAAACTATCAAAAAACTTGTTCCTCCATGTAATACTAAACAATTGCAAAGATTTTTAGGAAGTGTAAATGTATACAATAAATTTATCTTTAAGTATGCTGAAGTACGAAAACCTCTCAATAATTTATTAAAAAGGGATGTGGAATGGGTTTGGGATGATTAATTTCAAAAAGCGTATGAAACTCTTAAAAATTGTTTAATATCAAAACCTATCTTATCAATATATAATCCTAATTATCCATGCAGTTTGTTCGTAGATGCTTCTGGAAATGACATAGGGAGTGTTTTAAAACCGATGCATCCTGACGGTAATCTGCACCCTGTAGCATACCATTCAAGGTCCTTAAGACCGTATGAAAAAAATTACAGTACCTCTGAGTTAGAATGTTTAGCTATAATAGATTCTATAGACAAATTTCATTGCTATTTACACGGAACCCATTTTACTATTTACACTGATCATGCAGCACTAGTGTGGTTAAAATCAATTAAACATCTTACCACCGGTAGATTATTTAGATGGTCGCTTAAAATGTCTATGTATGATTATACCGTAAAATATAAAAAAGGATCCACTAATCATGAAGCAGATTTTTTTAAGCAGACAACCGATTTCTCATTTTTTAAGTACACAGATTAAATTATTAGACATTGATGAAATTAGAGAACATCAGCAACTGGATAATTTATCTAACCCTAAATTTAAAAAAAATAACTATTCAAAAGAAGGGTTTAACTAAAATTGTAGTACCTTTCGCTTTAAGATTGAAATTAATGAAAAATGCACATATACAATTTGGCCATCCAGGGGCCCAAAAGATGTTACAAATTTTATCACCTATATATTATTGGGAATCTATAATAGTTGATGTTTCTAATTATGTAAAATTTTGTGAGATATGCCAACTAAATAAAAAATGTCATCAGAAAAGATTTGGGTTACTAAAATCATTACCACCTGCAAAATTACCTTTTGAATTAATGTCTATTGATACAATAGGAGGTTTAGGATATTACCACTCCACCAAAAAATATTTACATTGCATAACTGACCATTGTACAAGGTATGTGTGGACTTTTGCTAGTACTAATGCTACCACTGAGACCTATATTAATTGCTTGAAGCAAATTTTCCAAATTGCAAAACCTAACAACTGTTGAGTGACAGAAACAGAGCTTTCACTTCTTATAAATTTAAACATTTCTTAAAAAATAATGGTATCACTCAACGATTAACGCCTTCCCATAGACCACAATGTAAATTATTAGAACAAGCGACCGCAGAATACAACATTACTCCACACCAAGTAACCTCATTTCCTCCTAATTATTTACTGTATGGCACACTACCGTATGAATATCCTCTACCAAATATGGAAATATATCCTCCTTTAGAACAAGCTAGAGAAATTGGATTTGATAGAACGCTTAAAGGCCATGAGAAAAACAAAGTAAGGTATGACAAAGATTTTTTAGATTCTCCATTTAAGGAGGGAGATATTGCCATGGTTGAAAATTTTATATACTCGAATACTAGAAAATTAACTCCCCCTTTTGATGGACCTTTCAAAATCATTAAGAAACTATCAGAGGTAACATTTGAAATAAATAGACCTAATTTTTTAACTGACAAGAAAACCGACATCCTTCATTCTACCAGATTAAGATTTTTAAATTCTGCTGACAAATTTAAATTAGTTCAACGACCTTCAAAAATACCTATCAGGAAGTAAACTTTTTATTTGTTTATATTTAAAAAAAATGAAAAATAAAAAATAAAAAAAGATAAAAATTTATGAAAACTTTAATGTTTTAATAGCAGGAAATTTGTGATAAATTTTAAATTACTTTTGTTTGTTTTAACCCGTTAGTAGTCGCTATAGACAGCGCCACCTATTACAAATTGCGCACTCTTTATTTAACTTGCACCAATAATTTTAAAAAGTGATGTGATCAACGTTTCTGCGATTTTATTCGCGTTTTATGTATATCAAATGCCACTTTTAAAAATTTTTGGTGGCTATTGAATAAAAAAAATTGGCAAAACTGAAGGATGGGCGACAAATCGACCAACTAGCGACTACTAACGGGTTAATACTCTTTTATTGTTATTCTTTTTATATGGAATAGAATATAGAAAGAGATCTATGTTACTCTTTCACGTATAATAATTTCATATTATTTTTAAGTGAAAATGCTTAAATTACAGTTATTATCATGAGAAAAGAATACTCTGATAAATTATCTGTAAACAAGTAAAAATATTCATCTAGATTTTTTTTATATTATAAAATTATGATAATACAAGACAGTTCTGTTTGATTATTCTTGAGTTTGTTTATTTTCAGTGATATATCAGTGTTATGTTTCCAGTATTTTAAAATTGTTTATTTTTTAGCATATTGAGAATATGGAAATATTGATGAAATTGTTTATTTTGGAAAAGCATAATGTTTATGAACTTAATAACTCACTCAATGAGAAAATAAAGTACATTTGAGTGACTCAGACAACATTGTGTAATTAGAAAAATGTTATAATATTATGTTTCAGTAATTATCTGCCAAACTGTATAAACTGCTTGCATATTGTATTGATCTAGTGATCATAAAAGTACTTTTCTTTTGTGATAAATAGTATTAGGTAAAGTTATAATATCAAGAGGTGCACCTCTAACAAAAATTGTATAATGTAAATAAGGCCTTAACTTACCAGTATTTTGTATTATTTTTTTTATGAGTACTCATTAATAACTGTTGTAATATTTCATATGTAGTAGCGCTAGCGTATATTTACTTTGATTGTAATTTAGTGTTTTTTACAGGGCCCTGAAGATATATTCTGTTTATTATTATTATTATGGTTTTATTTATTTATTTATTTATTTATTTATTTATTTATTTATTTTTTATCCATTGTATACAATGGAAGTTTAATTCAGGATGGGATGCAAGTATGGCGGTAAGAAGACAAAACTTAGGAATCTTCTTGTCAGAGATATTGTCTCCTTTCTTGTATTATCACGATCCAATTTGCTTTTTTTTTATGTTTTTATATATTAGTATAAATGGATAAAGGATTTCGAATTTGTAATTTTCGTAGTTTTACGATTTTTCAAAATTTTGAGGTTATTCTAAGAGTTAATCTACTTGCTCCTGGGTGTCCTCCACCCTATGGACGCATAGGGTCTAGTCCTCTCGGAAGGGGGGATGTAATAATAAAATTAATATCTCATTAATCCGGATAATTAATTTAATTTAATTATTATTATTTATTAAGAATTTGTAATTTTAACTATATATTTCATTCGGGTTTAGAAATTGCATCAGCCTTGCCACGTGTCGAAAAAGATAATTGCGTAAGATCCCCAATCCTTTGTCCATATGTCATTACCATATAAGGTTATAAATGTACTACCATGTAGACGTAGTCTATATCTACTAGCTTGTATATTTGGCACTTCGAAGTTAGACACTGAACAATAAAGATGTGTGATATATTGGTTCATGAAATTCATTTAATTCTTGAGTATTCAATTTTTATTAATTTCAAGTAACATGCGAAAATAGAATGTTACATATATATATACATATTTTCATGGGTACAATATTTTCCTTACATAGTATATGTTTGGAAATTAAAAATAAATTCAGAAGATCTTAAAACGTGTAGATATACCAAATTCTTATATTTGGATTTTCTTTATAATTAAAAGCATTTTCTATCATAGTTTTATATAACATTTTAACTTCTCAACATATACTAGAATGACAAATCTTTATTTGGGAATAACAACTCTAAAATAGTACACAAATTAAAAAGGAAAGTTATGGGCATTATAATAATTTTTACTTTTCGTACATACATACTCGTATTTGAGGAAAAAGTTATAATCATGTCAAAAATCCGACTTTGAAATTTTAATGCTTCTATATGTTATGAGTTACCCTAAATTCATTTTCAGTCACTAAAAAAATTTTTTTTTTCTATAGTCTCAGAATTATAAAAAATCTGTATGCATAGACATTGCAATGAAACAATATTACGTATATTAAAATTTTACTAGGACCATTTAAATTAAATTAAATTTAAAATTTTTAATATTTTAAAAATGTTTCCTTCTAACAAATTTTCTTTATTTCCTTCGTTTTTAAAGTATTGCAATTTAAAATTATGTTGTTGTGTAGCTTAAGGCTGATTAATACAGTTGGATCATAGGCCTTCGTTGTTTCCTTTGTAACAGGGGGGAGGGGGAACCTAGCCTGTATATATGTTCGTTTTGAAGAAAACCACGGAAAATGCCCGAACGGTTACTAGGGAAACTGAAACCTGGGTTGAACCCTCGACATCCTATCTACCACAATTTAATAATATAATCTAAGTATGGTGTATTCATCAATAAGGTTTTTTTTTATTATTATTATTGTTTGAATGTTAAAAATTCGAATTAAATCTCAGCATTCAAACATTCAATTATATATATATATATGAAATATAAGAGATAAAAAGAAGTAATAATTAAATTAACATTTTCGTAGTTTCAGGGTATTCTGTTTATATTTCAAAGTAATATTGCAAAATAAATTAAAGGAGATTTCATATTAAGCTGTAAGATTAAAAGCATAAAAAATAATGAACAGAAATTGCCGTCGCGATCATGTGAGATAAACAAGTTAATCATTTAAGTATTTTGAGGTCTGGAAAAAGCTTTATAATTTGCCTAGAAATAAATTTAATAAGCAATAGGCATACAAAGTAATAAGTAATGATTTTAATAAGTCTAAATTGCGGTTTGATTATTTCATGTCAGATACAAAGCAATAAATAATGATTTTAATGACTTAATGACTTGGCGAGTTTGGCAAAATAGGGCGCCGATCAGAATCGCGATGTCTGCAGAATATAAAAATACAACAAATAGAAAACAATCAAAAGGCAGGTAAAAGCGTTGGTTTTGAATAAAATAACCAATTAAGTAAAATGGGCTGGAATTAGAACTACGCCAAATTACACCAAAAATTACGGTATAAAAGCCCAAACAGTAAACAAACGGAGCGATTTGACACGATTTTAACTAGTTAAACCTTTCCATGTGGCCAGCCCTCTGAAATTAACGTACAGTCACCCAAAAAAAAAACGCCACCCCCCACCTAATTTCGCCGTAAATTATCGTAGAAACATGCGACTGGTACCGATCAGTTTGTAATAACGTCTAGTTTATAATGTTATAGTTAGATTTTACTTAGGGGGTCGTCTACATATTAAAACTGACATCAACTTCATTTTTTTCAATGGTAACCCCCCTTTTTTATAATATTTTTGAATTCTTTGGATCAAATCATCACGGAAAATGGTATAGTTTATATATTTCGCTCAATTTTTCATAGAGTTATAAGCTGTCAAAATTTGGGGATGCTAATGTTAAATGAATGTGTCAAACATTAAATCATATCTTCCGAAATAATTATGATATTTAAATTCTGTTTTTTTTATTCGTTAGAATGAAGTGACCCAAACATATCCCATGCAAATTTTTGCTAAAAAAACATTTTTTGAATTATGAAAATTTTTAATAAATTCATATTTGAAAAAATTATGAATTATGACCTATGTTAATTTTTACAAGAATAGAACGGGCATCATCAAAAACATGGGTTTCCAAATTTACAGCTCGTTCCTAACATTATTTTTTGAGTTACAGTGATATTTCATTTTTTACTGCTGTTAGGGGGGCGTCACTTGTTATAATTTGTATCATCTGTGAGTCAATATTTCTATACATTTTGAAGAAAAACTATTTTAATTTACCTTTATGTTATTATAATTGTTTTCTAAGGAACATTTCGATGTTTATTATACAAATTGGCTTATTTTTTTTATAAAATTATCGCAATGCAGGCAAGAGATTGGGAAAGAATTCCAAAAGAAATGTAGCCCCGCCTCTATATTGCGGAAACAGTATTAAAAAACCTAGTTTGCATACTCGTATATGACACTATATGTGACGCTGGTATGCATAAATGTCAATGGCATTTACTACATTGAATGCTGAAGACAAAATTTAAATGATTTAATTGGAAGTATGTAAAATAATTTTGTTTTATAATGTAAAGTTTTAGAAAAATTCTGGAAAGGCGTGGCTTTCGTTGCAGAAGGGAGTTTACTCGATTCTGAAATGTTAAGTCTTTGTTCTTAAATATTACATAACTTTTTCTAGCTTCTCACTGCTAAAATTCTATTTTATCCCTTTTGTCTTTTGTTTTTAACTTGAATATTCTAGGATTCGTGCACCTCAATTAAGTATCATGACAGTAAAAAAACGCGGTAAGACGAGAAATATTATTTGAAAGAGCAATACGCAGTGAACAATACTTTTGTTTTTTTCCTTTTTTAAAATTAATATAATTGATTTTTATTAATTTTAATCAGAATTTTTAAAACAAATTTTCTGTTTTAATCTTGTGAAATTTTCGCATTTGCTTACTCTACCGTTTATGTTATTTAAATTTTATCGCATGACGTAACATAATAAAATATAAAACTTCTATTAAATGTTTTTTTAATACTGAATAATAAAGTGGTATTTTTTTTTCTTTAAGTTTTAAAATCTATTATTGAAACAAAGTGCAATATTATTTATTTTCTATTATTCTAATCACGGCGTAAAACTGTCGTCACATTTATTACGGAAAAAGAATTTAAAACAAAGTAATATGTCTTATTACTTTTAAAGATATAGATTTTACACATTTATAATTAAGAATTCAAGTACAGTAGACGATTGCAGAACGGGGAATATTCGTTCTAGGCAATAGGAAACCGTTTTTTCCATATCCATGTTTATTTTCATATGAATATACACAATAATATGAATATACACTCTTTCTAGTGAAAAAATTTGTTTCATACTATTTTGTTTATATAAATATGAATATAAGGAATATTCTTAAGAAATATCGTAACACACAAATTGTGAAAGAAACGCCCACTGGAGGAGTTACAGATTTCCAAATGACGTGAAACTACATCAATCAGCAGTCGCGAAAATATTAAATATCCTTTCTCAGATTTTAGTTTAAATCTTGTTATGTATATTTTTGTATATTATCTATTGTTAGTTTGTACGACTAAAATTAAATGTAAAACTTTATAGTAACACTTTCATGCGAGGCTTACTGTATAAAATAAAAATATACCCAACAAGAAGTAGATAATAATTGTTAGTTAGTAGATTTTAATTGTTTTTATATATATTTTTTGTTTTTTAAATGTATTTTAACTTAAATTTTTGTCTCTTAAATAAAACAGTTTTTGCTTTTAAGAAGTAGATAATTCTTTTTCTTAAATATTAAACACCTTTTTTTTTAACTGCTATTAATATTATTATCATTATTACTACTGTTCTTTTACCTTGGTATTTAGATTTTTGTAATTCAATATTGTAGGGTTCATATCATTCAAGCTATTATTTTTCTTCGTACGAAGTGATGTATTTAACTTTCAATAATAATGTTTAATAAATTGAAACCAATAAAAATCTTTTAATTCATAAGCTAATAAAGAAAGTTCTGCGAATTTGAATCGTTTTTTATTTTATAATAAACATTCCTGAACTTTTTTTCCGGTGTGATATTTTATAAATAATGAATATTGGGTAGTTGATCACGATTTATTTTTTCTAAATGTATAGATGGTCCCCTAAGACATTTTCACATGTAACTCTGTTTAAAATTGATTTAAAGTCTATAAATAGGTGAGTTTTCCGAACTGCCTTGATCTCAGAAATCTGAATATGAGGTCAAAAATAGGGGTCGTCATAGAAAAAAATGAGGTTTATACGTGTTTTAATATGTAGATGACCCCTTAAGCAAATTATAACTACACCATTAAAAACTAGACGTTATTACAGATCGATAGGTACCAGCCGCATGTTTCTACGATAATTTACGGCGAAATTGGGTGGGGGAGTGGCGTTTTTTTTTGGGGTGACTGTACATCTTACAGTTATTCCCCAACGGACTCGGTGGGCGGCCCGAAGCTCAGGTGCGGTCGGCGCGAATTCGGCAGCGCATCGGATTAACTCCATTTGTCTTGCCTCGCCCCGACTCTGAAATGATGAAGCAATAAAGATGTTTGCCTGAACGAACGCCTCGTCTCCATTGTGTGCTGCGACTGTCATCTCTCTTTCAGCAAGCAAATAAATACGTTACATCAGAAATCCGGTAGGATCTCTATGATACGCTGGGAAAAAACTGATATTTGTGAGATTACGTTAAGAGTAGAGGGGAGGCATTAAAAATATTAACGGCGGTAAAACAGCATTTAGGCTAAAGGAAGAAACTTTTAAATCATAAAAGAACACTTAAATTGTCGCAAATCCGAACACTCTGCAACGGAATTATGATGAACGGATGAGCCTTTCAATTTAGAGACAGTTTAATGTTTCCTTCTCTACGCGCTTGTTATCATCAACGTTTAGAAATAAAACTCCGTCTTTGGAAGAGCGCATGCAGACGGAAATAGTTTCGCTTCGCCGGAGCAAGCCTATTGATTGATGACTATCAGCTCAGAGCCTTCAGATGGAAATGCTCCTCTGCGGAAGGACGCGCCCATTGTTGCGCCGATGGTTTTCTACCGGAACAGAGAAACTTCGAACACCGAAAATGTGACGGGAACGAACGGCAGGCAGTTGTGAAAATTTCCCGGTGAACGCCAAAAATCGCCGTGAAGGAGCCGGTACTAAAACAGTTTTCAATTGCGCGATTAGTGAAGTGACGTCATCTTAATGGAGTAGCGATTGTGAGTTATTTGTTTTTTGTTGGTAGAAGAGCCAAACGGAAAGAACGCCTCTTTAATTGTACCTAAAAAGAGAAACTCTTAAAAAAAAGGGGGGGGGGGACAGAAAGCCAAAAACTTTATTTTAATGACTTTAAATATTGCCAAGACTATTTTTTTTTTTTTTTTTTTTTTACTATTTCAATAGACTCTTCAACTTTCAAGTAAATGGAACATTTGTATCTATTTTATTTCATTATTTCAATGGATATTTTTTGAAATGAAGAATTTATATTTTATGTTTTATTATGAATAATAATTACTTTTGGAAAAGACGAAAAAAAAAAGAAAAGATCGTGGAGCATATCGTAATGAAATATTAAGTCTTAGATTTTCAGTGAAATTGATTTGAATTTCGCGCAATTACGGATCGTAATAACAACTGATTTTTTTTTTTTTCCAATACTATGCTAAATGTTATATAATAAAAAAAGAGGAAAATTCCGAAATCGTAAATAATTTTTTTTCCCTTCTCTTTAAAAAACAAGTCATATGTGTTATTCTATTTTAAAAGTGTTTATGAAAATTATTGTGATTTCATATCATAAGTAGATAATATATTTTAATTTCTGTTTTATTTAATTAATTTGAAGATATAAAGTAAATTTTTGATGATTTTATATTTCAATTTATTTTATATTTAAGTAATTTGAAGAATTTTTGATGATTTTATATTTCAATTTATTTTCTATTTAAGTAATTTGAAGAATTTTCGGAAACTATTTTTTTTTTCTAGTAAAAAGTGATATTTTTTATTTGGGATATTATATTTTATTAAATTTATTTCACCATGCTTAAAAATGCCGAGGATTCGATCCCGGATAACGGGTCAGGAAATGCAGGTGCTAATGAAGATAAATTAAACATCATTGAATTTAACCCCGACGTCGGAATCCAATTTGAAGCTTGGTTAAGCTATTTTAATAGTATTTGTCAGGGAAAAAACAAAGATGACCTATGGAAAATTACTCCCATTCAAAATTACTTAAAAGGAAAATCCCTTACAGTTTATATCAATAACTGTCTACATGTTCTCCACTGGGAAGAATTTCTCCAATTATTTAGAGAGGAGTATACTGTTCCTGATACTAACTCCCTAGCTGATTTCTCTAATATTAAATTTAATTTAGGGGATGATGTTAATAGTTATTACAATAGTAAGATACAAATGGGTCGCAGACTCGGACTGGACTCCAAATTTATACTTGAGGGATTATCAGATGGTCTCCCAATCTCATTAAGACAATTAGTATTGGTAAACTCTCCTAAAGATACCAACGAATGGCGTGAAATTGTCTATAAATTAATCAAAATGCAACCAAACGAACAGAAAAAAGAAAGCAACATTAAACTTAACAAGCAGGCTCCTAGCTTTACTCCACAATGGAGAAATAATCGGCCTAGGCCTGAATATTTGTCAACCCCTGTACAGAGACCTTGGACTTATAGATACCTTTATCACAATCAACCTCCACAATCAAATGCAACTCCTACTCCTAACAACCCACGACCATCCAGCCCAGGTCGTGTCCCAAATAATGTGCATTTCCAAGAGAGGCTGCCTCCATCCCCTTGTCGTCTATGCTTAAATCGCGGAATTAGTAATGCTTACTATTGGGAGCGAACATGTCCTTTTAAGTTTGAAAAATGTAATAATTTCACAATGCCTAGAGCACCTCCCACTCAAAATTCCACTAGAAGTACAAATCCCCCTGAAGAGGTGGTCAGTCAGGAAATGGCCAGTCAGTGTACAATGAGTGGCTGTTGACAATTATTAGTGTCCGGACACATGACACAAAAACATCAGCGATCGCAAAAAACACGTCAACCAGCTAACTTAAATGCTCTCCCTGACAAAAACCTGTCTTGTCTCCTCGATACAGGAAGTTCAATTTCTGTCATCTCCTGCACTTTAGTAAAGAAGTTAAAATTAAAGAAGACTCCCATTCATGAACCAATCATAGCTAGACAAACTCATGGCATCATTAAAATTAAAGAAAAATGTGAACTATCTCTAAGGATTGGTAACATTAGAAAAAATATAGGACTTTATGTTGTTTCTAATTAGTTGCCATATCTTCTTATCGGTTTACCTCATTGTGCATTATTTAAATTGAATCTTAATTTAACAACTTTTTCTGTAACTCAAAATGGTCAAAACATTCCCTTACTAAATCAGGTAAATCAGAATTATCAATCTTTGCATATTTTTGAAAGTAACGTAGGTACTAATTCCAGGGTAAACACACACACTGTAAACCAGGTGCACCGTTCACAGAGTGTTGTACAAAACTCGTCTAGACCTACTGTATTGCCAACTGAAAATAATAATGCTTTATCTACCTTATTAAAGAAGTATGAGAAAATTTTCGCAAACTCGAAATATGATGTTGGTCGGATCAGAATGGAACCTCACAGAATTCACTTAACTTCAGACTTACCTGTTTCCCTTAGAGCATGCCGCACCTCTCCTAAAGAGGAAGCTGAAATAAAAGATCAAATACAAAATCTATTACAAGCTAAAATCATTAAAGAGAGCCATTCTCCGTATTCATCCCCTGTAACATTAGTGTATAAACGAGAAGAGGGAAAGAAGACACGACTCCGTGTCGACTTTCGTAAATTAAATTCTATAACTAAAACAGATGCAGATCCATTACCCAGAACTGATACTCTCCTAGATAAACAGGCTCAGGCAAAAATTTTTTCCACATTGGATTTAGCCAGTGGATATTGGCATATACCTATCCACCCGAAAGATACAGAAAAATTAGCATTTGCTACCATATTAGGATTGTATGAATGGCTCGTATTACCATTTGGCCTTAAAATGCCCCTGCAATATTTAATCGCACTATTAGAAGAATCTTACATAAGTATAAAATTGATTTTGCTTTGTAATTATTTCGATGACATTATCATTTTTTCTGAAACAGAAGAACAACATTTAGAGCATTTAGAAACCATATTTCAAATTTGTGTCAATGAAAATTTAAAGTTAAAGTTATCTAAATGTAATTTTGTAAAATCTAAAATAAACTTCTTAGGTTATGAAGTGTCTAATGGCACTATAACACCAGATAATGCTAATATTGAAACTATTAGATATTTAAAGCGTCCCACTACTGTTAAAGAATTACAGAGGTTCCTGGGATCTGTAAATGTCTATAATAAATTTATAGCTAAATATGCTAAAATTCGTTACCCTTTAAACAATCTACTCAAAAAAAATGTACCCTATGTATGGGATGAGAAATGCGAAAATTTATTTCAAAAATTGAAAAATGCCTTAATTGAAAAACCTATTTTAAAGTTGTATGATCCCAAGAGTCTTTGTCACTTATTTGTAGATGCTTCAAGTCACGCAGTTGGTTGTGTAATCAAACAGCCAGATGATAAAGGAAAATTACATGCAACAGCATACCATTCTCGAAATTTAAAAATCTATGAACAAAATTATGCTATAACTGAATTAGAATGACTCGCCATTATATATAAAAAAATATGTATATATATATATATATATATATATATATATATATATACTAGCAGACCCGGCCACGCGTTGCTGTGACTAAGTTATACGTTGAATTATACGGCTGTAAACTATTTAGTACAGTCAAATTATTATTTACGAACAAAGACGAAAACGTTGTAGCCGATGTAAAAACCCACAGGGTTGAGATTTGAAACTTAGGTCAAAATTTGGAAGCGATTGATAAAAATTTTCGTAGTGTTGATATTAAGCACAAATTAATTTTATTGTAGGGTCCTATAAATTTTAATGGAGAAGTGATATATATTATTTCTAATGCTACTTTGGATAAAATTGCTAAAATGACTAATATATAAATTAAATTCTATTAAAAATCTATTAAAATAAAAGTATAAAAGAAACAGACGATTTTAAAATAAATTTTTATGGAGGAGTGAAATATAATATATGCTATAATGGATAATTTTACTATAAAATGACCTCATCATTTTAAGTATTTTAAAGAGGGCAACAGCCGTAGTTATAAAAAGGAAAACAATAAGGCTAAACCAGAAAAATAAGTAAATTTGATAAATATTTTAAAACTTTAAAATTGGAAATCTTATGAAATATTGGACATTTAAAGTAAATACATGTATCATTTTAAATAGAAAAAGATTTTGGAAAAGTTTAGTGTATTTTAACGAAGTGATGAGAAGTTTTTGAGTATGTTAAAATTTCAATAGTAAATTCAAGTTAATAAAGATGGGAAACATTGAGGATTAAGATAAGAATAATTATAAGATAAAAAAATAAAAAAAAAAATAAAACTTTTTATATACCATGCTTTTAAATTTTAATATAATAATAATATACTAATTAAAAGGAAAATGATAAATATTCTATCATAGTTTAAAGTCAAATTTGTTTTCAAATGTCTAAATAAAATATCTGATGTAAGATACTAATATTTTGCAGCGGAATAGATTTCATTTCTGTCATCCTTGGCGAAAAAAAAGAATATCGCCAAATTATCTGGCGAAAATATTTAATTCCTTTCAAAAATCATTTTTATTTTAACAACTTATATTAAAAGAGTAATGAATTATATGAAACAATATTTCGTACAATACATATTACATGTCATACATACGTACAATGAATAATACATATTACATTTCGTACAATGCATACATCTGGCATGTATATTTTCGTGTTACGCTTTTGATCGCCAAATAATAATAATAATAATAATAAAAGCCAAGGGCGACAGAGTTTTGAAATTTAAAATTAAAATTTTGTCACTTTGACAGCAAAATAATTCAATCTAACACCCGCGATAACTAATACATATCTATACCCAAATATAAAGATTAAAATCGGGAAATAAATTTCCTCGATTTTTAATAATTTCTTACAAAAAATCCAGTGGGCAATTAACATAGGAAATCTTTTTCTTGGCTGCACAGACGGTCAGTGAGTCACACTTCGCTTGCGTATAGAACCCATTTCAGCTATGGCCTAAGGTCATGATAGTCTAAAGACGTCGACCGGCCGGCTGAAAAATCACGTGATCAGCGGACACACCCCTTCGGACTTCGCGCGTGCGTTGTTGTGACGTAGTAGGGCAATTGAAAAGTTATTTTCAATTCGGCAAGCATCCAGCTTACAGTTCGAGAATGTTGTATGCGTAAGTGTGTGTCTGCTGATCACGGATGAGAATGTTGTATGCGGAACGAAGGTAGGTAATAGCTAGGCCAAAGTAAATGGTATATGGCAACCCTAAAGTATTAAAGGATATTGTTTCAAGGCCGCAGCGGAACAATGTCTCGCGGCATTCCGAGGATAGACTTCAATACGCAGAGCAATGACGTACGCACGTTTGAAGCGACTCCTGACAGTGTCGTACAATCTCAGGAAGCAGTATTTGACGAATTTACTAACTCATGGAGAACTCGTTTACGATACCGTGGTGCTAATAGACCAAATTATGGTACAATTAGAAATATTCAAGAAACAACCTTCACGGACAATGTACCTGCAGCTGAATCGGAATATACAGAAATTGACCTGTCTGAACCGCAAACAGAAATTGGCATTCCGGAAACTCCTGCAAACGTACTTGAAACGACCATAGGAAGCAGTACAGGATTGTTAGCAACTACAAATGCCGCTGTGGACGCTTCTGTGCCTTTAGTGGATGCTGCGACTGGGGGAGTCATAATTGGTGGAGTTGGGTACGGTATAAAGAAACTGATAGATAGAACCAGAAGTAAAGGAGCTGTATTACCTGGTTCTGATTATATCGGACCCGGTAATCCAATAAAAATAGACGCTCCTCGCCACAGAGGCGATGTCATCGCCAAACTGCACGATTTGGCGTATGACAAAATAGCCAAAACGAAGTATAAAAATAAAGAGCAACACTTGAAAGCTGTCCAGTCAGCAGACGAGAAAGCGATAGAACAGTTTCGTCACGAGCCTGGTTGGAGATCAAAAGTAGGGGACGTTGGTTTATCTATTAAAAAAACTGTTGAATCTTCATTAGGACAAGCTATTTATCCTAAATATAAAGGTAATTATTACTGTTTTTTTTTTTTTTTTTTTTTTTGTATTCTCTTTTTTATTCAGTGCCTGCCCGAAAGCGTAAATCTAAGCCTACTAATGGTTTTGCAGGTCCTAGTGAAGAGGTATCTCCTGAAATTGACGTAGATTCCAGTCATGACGGATCAACCAACGGCTCCCCATCAATCGGCTCCTTCAGTTCCCCCGGTAAGTGAAATTCCACTTGAAAATGTATGTTATGTTGTTGACTATGATAAATGGGATTTTTGGAATCCTAATATTACTATAGACGAAAATATAGTTATTAATGGATTTAATTATAAAGGATTTCCAATGAACCATTTATATTATTATAGACATAATCCACTAGTAATGGAATTATATCATCCTAGTTATAGAAATTGTGATAAACGTCACTTACATAAGCGTACCGTTTCAGAAGACCCAAGTCCCCATATCGACAGTACCAGTGGAAGTTCAGCCGCCGGCGGAACCAGCGAACAACAACCCCCAAACCCCGATGCCGGTGGACCCTCAGCTCCAAAACGACCAAGAGTAGAAGAAGGTATACCTGCGAGTGATTTATACGGTAAAGAGACAGTACCACCTGGTATGCCAAATACTGCTGCTGCTGCTGCTCAACCTATGGACACAAACCCAGCTGGTACTTCTAAAATGAATACTCAAGACAATAACACTAGTCTTCCAGGTACTGCTCAACCCACAGAAAATGTCGGCGTCGAAAGAGTTGGCAGACCTCTTTCAGCTACAATGAGTGGTAAATGCGTGTACACTAAAGTACATCATTTTTTAAGTTTCGGTAATGCTCCTAAAATATTGCAACACAATGCTACGAATGTTGGTATAGCTGATCATCGTTATTATCATCTGACTACGTGTTTGATGAACATTCCGTGGGATTATCCTTTTTTTTATCTGACTAAAGCAGAATTTTCAAGTTTACCGATAAGTGCCTCTGTTGAATCTGTAAATTGCAAAGTGTTTTTCAGATGTGTTAGACAAGCTTTCGAAGCAAATTCCAGTCAATCCCAATTAGCTGCTTTAAATTTACCTAATGATATTGTGTCAGCAGTGGGATTAAATAAATTGTATGATGGATACAATTGTAAATATAATTGGCAAGCAACGGAACCAATGGAGCCGATGGAGGCAGCGGCTTTGGATAACTCGGATATTAATGCCATACCTAGATTACTGTATGGGTCTTGGCAAACTTTTGCTACTTTCACTCAGGATATTCCTAATCATCAATTAGGAACCAAAATCCCATTAAATATATATTACACTCTAATATCCAATAATGCCGTAGATCTTGGGTGGATCGATCTAGTGAAAAGTATAAACAGACACGACACTATGACATCTGCAGGTCAAAAAATCATCGATAAAACTTACAAACCCATGTGTGGGTTTCTAAAAAAGCCGCTGCCTTCATATTCAACTCCATCTCATTTATTCAAAAATGCCACTGATTATAATGATATTGTTCAACCTGTTTCAAGTAGAGTCTTACGTGTAGGTCGAAGAGTAACATCGATAAAAAAAAAAGGATTTGTGTATATCTAAAGTAAATCAGGAAAAAGATAAAATTGCAAAACAGTGCGACCAATTGTTTGATTTGGGAGATTTAATTGAAAAATCTCAAATAGTTTTAGATCGAACTGCTTATCCAATCAACGACGCTGTTATTCAACCTTGGATACATGTTGGTGTGATGCCTTGTGAGAACATAACTACAAGTAATGTTATTGGAAATACTATGAAGTATGCAGATTTATCTGCATTTTGGGAAGTAGAAGCTACAATGACTGTTAATTTGGACTATCCTACTTATTTCCCATATGCTAAAGATATGCATGTATTACCTCATCAACAGCTCTTATGTGTACCTGATAGTAACATTGATCAATTTAAATCACCTTTCTGTGGTCTGTACAGAAGTTAATTAAAATAAAACATATACAAAGTAGTACATTCGTACATCATTATTTATTGGAAGAACACAAACAGGGGGGTTACATATATAAGGATTAATATTTAATATTATAATATTTTAATAAATCAAACATCGCCAATGGATATGGCTTTTTATCGTAGTCTTTCAAAAATGAAGCTGTATGCCACTGAAAAGTTTTCACTCTTTGCTTAAATGCTGGGTCACCATTAACAAAAGTCCAGCTGTTGCTTGTCAAAATCATGGGTGTTTTAAGTAAAATGGCATCGCCTTGATTTTTTACATTGATATTTATCGGAAGCCCCTCGCACATTTTTTTGAACTCTTCCTTCGCCGATTCCTCCATGTTGATCTCATTTCCTCTCACCACTCTTTTATTCGCAGCCTCCTGTAGAGAAAAATGATTAGTTTTATTGTTTACTCTACCGATATCACCTACGTTTAAAGCAAGTGATACAAATGCATCAAAGAAAAAACTTTTACCACAGTTTGGTGGCCCTACAATTGATATAGTATTACATTTAATATTTATCGATCCATCCGATTCAACCCACCCTTGTTTATCAAACCAATTACATAAATTTTGAAGAAATTCGACTACTGCAATTTCATCCCCTTTAAACTGATGTAACACTAATTGCAATAAAGATTCAAAACTTTGATCACGCTCCATATAATACTCAAATGGATTTAAACTATAACTATTAAATATAGGTAACTTATTGTTATACATATTTTCAAAGTCTATTAATTTCATTTGGTTATTTCTAACATTAAACATTTCAATTGCTAATAAATAATCGTTCCTATAATTATTATTAAAAAATTCAGGAACAAATTCGGTACTATCATATAAAATCAAAAACTTTAAATTTTTTGGGGGACATACAAAATACTTATTTAAGAGTGCCGCGGTTTTTTTAAACAGTGGGTTAGTTTTGCGCTGCGTTCCTGAAGTTCCTTCGCCAACATTTTCTCCATCAGTTGTATCATTCGATGCCAGTCCGATCCTTCCTGAAACGTCACATTGAGCTCCCTGATACGGCCCTTCCACCAATCCGTTTCTTTTCCAATTCCCTTCATCGAGTAGAGCACGATTCGGGCGCACAAGTCGGATGGGGTTACGTCTGTGCCATAGGTTAACTTCTTGAACCCTTTGTCGAAAGATATAATATTCGATGAGAAATCGGAGGTCTTTAGTTCCAAGACTTGCGCAATGTCTGGATTTTCGGCTAAGCCTTCGTCTGACAGTCCGGACAATAATGGGAGCATTCCTCCATCTACATCTGCAAGATCTAGTTGAGTATGCGCAATCGTGTATGACATGGCAGTGGTCGCTTTCCCATGAGACGAGGAAGAACTGGCCGTGGTGTAGTGGTCCACTTTGGGCAATCCATCTCCGAAGGTCTTCAAATTCTTCATGGTTTCTCCAGACGAGAACGAAGTCGATATAGTAGCGCCTATTTCGTTCAGTGGCACTTTGCAGTCTTTCCAGGATTGGTTCCAAATATTCGGATCTGCTTTGCTCAAAACTGCTTCCAGGAACCGATTCATCCAATCCTTGATAGCCGTCTGGTCTTCCGGACTGTCTTTGGTCACTCGGTCTATTTCCTCCATCAGAATGTGTGTTGTTTGTTCTGTAGGATACGTCGAAAGCACTCTCCATGTTTTGAAAATCAAGAGATTCATTACATCCGGATCCATTATGCATCTGGAAATACAAAAAAAAAAAAAAAAATAATAATATTAATGAAAAATATACTTACAACAATCTTTGTACACAAAACTTCAACTGGTCTTCCGGAAGTATTCCACAGTTCAAACAATCCGTTTCCGGTAGATCATCATCGTCCTCATCACTAGAATCATGTTCTGGACACGTATGAGATGCTTTACCAAACATAAGTCTACACTGTCTGTAACTCAAACAATAAAATAATGGTGCGCGTCTGCATAGATGACACCAATATTCTATGTCCCCCAAACATCTCAGCACTTCATCATTATCCACAGTAAAACGATGTTGATATACCTTTCTGATTGTAACAATAACTTCTGTATACTTTTTATGTTTTGTATACATCCAGTTTTTAACACACGGAAAACATAAACGTAATTTAATTAAATGCTCTGTAATAGGACACTCGTATGCATAATATGTATAAACAAAATGAATAAATACTGGTACATTTTTCTTTAATTCTCTTTGCGGTCCGTCAAACAGATACGTTTGAAAATATTCTTCTGTATGTGAACCTGCCTGAATACGTCTATTTAATTGTAAGTCTTTAAATTCCCAAAACATAATATCTCCTTCATCGTATTCAGGCAATTCAATATAATTTTTAGATTCTAACAATAAATCTCGAAATAATAATTTAGGCAATTTAAACAATCTGTTATCATATCTACAAATAAAACCCATAAGCAAAAATATACGTCTAATACACAATTGAAATAATGAACACGGAAACATTCTTACCGACTGCTTACTCCAACAACACTTCAGCAGATATATCCAGTGATGTAGATGAAGAGCGAATGGTTTGAATGCCTTAAACAACTCTTATTTATATCAAAAACGCACGTTGCAAACAACACGCGTGAGATCCTTATCCCGTGAGGTGATACCCTTCTGGAAAATCCACACTTAACCTATCGCCTACATCTGACTTGTCATTGTAATTTGATCGACTTGTTTTTCTGTATATTACTTACGCATACAACATTCTCGAACTTTAAGCTGGATGCTTGCCGAATTGAAAATAACTTTTCAATTGCCCTACTACGTCACAACAACGCACGCGCGAAGTCCGAAGGGGTGTGTCCGCTGATCACGTGATTTTTCAGCCGGCCGGTCGACGTCTTTAGACTATCATGACCTTAGGCCATAGCTGAAAAATCACGTGATCAGCGGACACACCCCTTCGGACTTCGCGCGTGCGTTGTTGTGACGTAGTAGGGCAATTGAAAAGGTATTTTCAATTCGGCAAGCATCCAGCTTAAAGTTCGAGAATGTTGTATGCGTAAGTAATATACAGAAAAACAAGTCGATCAAATTACAATGACAAGTCAGATGTAGGCGATAGGTTAAGTGTGGATTTTCCAGAAGGGAGAACTCATAGAGTGATCATTGGGGAGAATAAAGTTATTCCTTTTCATTTGGGAAAAGACGACGTTTTTACCAAAATATGGCCGTCTTTCCCCGAGTGAATACACACGGGAATACATACTAATATTTTAGCAAATAAAATTTATGAATAATTTATTTGCTAAAGGGGAATGGAAGACTCCAGATACAGTTTCAAATTCATATTTCTTTCTTTCTTTTTTTTTTTTTTTTTTTTTTTTTTTTTCAATACCACTTAATGGCTGTTTCCAAAGCTTTTATTTATTTATTTATTTTTTTTTCGGCATCAAAAATCTTTGTTCGATAACATGGGGATGAGAGATCTATATATATTACGATATCTATGATAGAACTACATTAGCACTTTATCAATGTGTATAAAATCTTTATATTGATTATGACGTCAATTTTCGTGAGATGCATAATTTAACTTTTTATAATTTTTTAACGTTCACGTTTGATTAAATGTATTTATTTTTATGTCAAAAGAAAATGAACTCGTATTTTTTTTTTTTTTTTTTTGGCAACAATTAAATTAATGGAACTCACAGATATTTTGGAGCAACTTTAATAAAGGTCTATAATTAACAAATAATTGCAATAAAACAATATTGTGACAATAAATTGAGATAAAAACGATCCTATCTCTCAAGTTCGACCAAACTGCACACATTGTGCAAAATTTCATTAAAATCGGTTCCTTAGTTTAGGAGTTTACCCCGGACAAACATCGTGACACGTAATTTATATATATATACAGATACTAGCTGACCCGACAAACGTTGTTTTTTCATATAAATTATTTCTAGAGAATATTTTGCTAGAAAAAAATAACTAACCTATTGTAAGTGTGTAAGGATGTGGTATATAAGTGGAAGATGTATGGAGCGCTGTGAACAGTGAAAGAATATAAAAATAACAAAACACCAATCATTTATTTTTTTAATTTATTAAAATTGATTCTTTAAAATTATATACATATCGCTACTTATAACAATATTACTAAAAAACAATATCAATCCCTTAATGCAACAGAGTGTACAATATTTTTTGTTATCCCATCTTTCGCCAATACAAACAAACTGGATGGTTTGCCCACTCGAGAGCCACGTATAATTGTCTGTGTGAAAAACATGATGTGCTCAAATCTAAGCCACAGACAGACATCGTTTGGCCCTGAGACTTATTGATAGTCATTGCAAATGCCAATCTAATTGGAAATTGAGGGCGTTTAAATTGAATTGGCACATCTGTGGGTATAATAGGGATTCGCAGTAGTAATATATTTTCACCTCGGAATTTGTCATTTAAAATGATGGCTTCGATAACATTTTTCATTAATTTTTTTATGACTAATCGCGTGCCGTTGCACAACCGTGGTGGGTTCAAATTACGAAGCAAAATAACCGGAGATCCAACCTTCAGTTGTAAAATATGCGGTGGCATGCCTGATAAATCCAATGAGTTTAAAAACTTTGTTGGATAATTTACAGCTTCGGTGGCTTCGCAAACTGTATCATTAGATTTGTATGACACCAAGTCTCCTGGTAACAAATGTTGTATCTTGAGATTCAATTCGTTAACGTCCACATTTTTTGCTGCTAAAATTGCTCTTTCTGCCAGCCACTCATGATTTGTGTATCGTCTGTGTATATCGGGAAATATCTGGTCAATAAGAGCATCTTGAGAATCAATGATTGTGCAGAAATCGGTCGGTAATTTTATGCATCCAGTTTCATCTGTAGTAACTTTTCCATCGCCGATATCTAACTATTGTTTTGAGAATGTTTCAGCGGATGGATCTTGAAGCTTTTGAACGCACAAATTTACTTTCAGTTGTACTTTTTCAACATTAAGCCACAATGACGATGATTTTAAGCATGCGTTGATCTCATCAGCGTATGTTGAACGCGGAATAACGGGAAGTGCTTGTCTGAAATCACCTGAAAAGAGTAACAGAGTGCCGCCAAATAGTTTGTCGTTGTTTTTTATATCTTTCAATGTCCTGTTCGACGCCTCAATCGAATGTTTGTGTGCCATAGTGCATTCATCCCAGATAAGAATTTTACACTATTTCAGCACTGTGGCCATGGACGATTGTTTTTTTATGTTGCACACTGCGTCTGGGTTATTTTGAATATTTAGTGGCAGTTTAAATAATGAATGAGCTGTTCTGCCTCCATCCAATAAAGTTGCCGCAATGCCAGATGATGCAACAGCCAATGCGATGCCATTATTTGATCGTATTTCGGCGAGAATTAGCGAAATAAAGAATGTTTTGCCAGTTCCACCTGATGCACCCCCCCCAAAAAAAAAAAGAATCCACATTGTCCTGCCAAAACTGCGAGCATGATGCGGTCGTAAACGGTTCTTTGTTCTTCATTCATTAGTGGGACATTGCGAGCAACAATCGCTGCCATTTCTACAGTATTGTATTGTAGTTCACGATTCAATTCAGTGCTTATTAAATCAGATGCATTTCGATTTGTTGAAATGACATACCGAAATGACTGAGTGGTAAGTTGGCAATGATAATGCAAAGATCTTCAGTAGCAATCAATGCTTCATTGTACATAGCGTCACTGAATACTATCATTAGATCGTTGCACCGTGAACGATGTTGATGCAATATATCATCAGTCATTGAATCTTTTTGATTATCCCATAATGTCTCTGCTCGGGCCGGGAAACATGTAGTCAACACTATAGCGAATAGTAGACGAATTTGTTTTTCTGTACAGTTCAGTCCTACTTCAGCAAGCATACACTCCCACTGGTTGTCGTCTTCCAGCAAGCCGAGTGCAAGGCATGCATCTTTATACGTTGGATACTGTTGTCTATTCACTTTACGTAAATCTTGAAATGACAAAGGGCCGATGACATTAACCAATAACAGTCGAAGATAAAAGCACTCAGTCTGCCTTGGATTGACTGTAAATACTCGTCCCAAGGTGTTTGATTTGAATAAACCGGGACATGCATCAATCGGCGTGCCTTGCTTGCGGGGCATCCATTTTTTTGTTGGAGCTCATGTGAAATAGCGTGGTACTTCTGAATAGAGTAATGTCCGTGCAAAAGCACCAAAAGCATCCGCACGATTACACAATTCAAAAAATTCGGTGAGTGCAGTTTTTGGTGAATTTATAGCACGATCAATCGCTGTCTCGCTCGTGAAATATACGCGCTGGCCATTTTCAAGATGGACGGCTAAATGAAGAACTGCTGGATCCCGTTCATGAATTGGGAAACCAAAGATACGCCAAACAGCTTCATTGGAGCTGACGTACCGGCCAATTTGGTAAAGTGTTATTTCATCGTTGTTATTCACCGGAGGAGCATTCACATTGGTATTTTCAACTCGAAATACAGCCATATCACTGCCTTTATTCACATACTTCCAAATGTATTTGATGCTCTTCACTGAACTGCAGAACTGAACATTAATATGAGCATTGAATGTTTTGCTCAGCAGAGGCGAATATGGGACCACCAAACGGTTATCAATGTCAGTATCTATGTTGTTGACATAGATGACCGCCATAGATGATAAGATTGTCCGCCATTATCGGGATTTCTTCGACGATATATTGGATATCCGTCAAAATTTGTGATCGTGAAATTTTTCGGAAAACTTTTAGTACCTTTTCCATCTGCACAAATAATAATGGCCTAAAAATTCATTTTTCATTTTAACATAAAATAACTCCGTCGGATATTGACGAATTTTTTAAAAGAATATAACATTTTAACTAATTTTAACATTTTAACAACATTAACGTTGGAAAAATATTTTAAACACTTACGGTTAAAAATTCATTTTTCATTTCAACATTAAATAAATTCTGACATCGTGTTTACGATTCTTAAATATTATTTTAGAAAAAATATTTTAAACACTTCGTAAGATACGGTTACGATTCTAAAAATATTAATTTTGAAAAAATATTTTAAACACTTCTTAAGATACGGTTAAAAATTCAATTTTCATTTCAATATTAAATAAATTCTGACATCGTGTTTACGACAACTCACGCCATCTAGGTGGAAAAGTTGTTGAAAGGGTTAAAAATTAATTAAGAAAGAACTAATTAAGTTACAACTTTCATTTGTAAATCTAAACCATTCTCGAATCCACCTGAAGACACACAAAAAATTTCATTAAACTCAGTCCAGCCGTTTAGGAGGAGTTCAGTGACATACACACGCACAAAAGAAATATATATATATATATATATATATATATTATATATTCTTTAGATAAATTTTATCACTATTTACATGGTCAAATATTTGTCATTCATACTGATCATGCGGCATTAACTTGGCTTAAAAATGTTAAAAAACTTAGAGGACGTCTTTTCCGCTGGTCATTTAAACTTAGTATGTTTGACTATGAAATAAAATATCAGAAAGGAACCACTAATGTAGAAGCTGATATGCTGTCTCGATTACCTGTAATACAACATATGTCTCACCATGTACATATCCTTGACTGGAATGATCTAAAACGTTTACAAAAAGAGAACACAATAGTCAATAGTAAAAAGTATGTTGCAGGGATGGAACACGGGCGCAGAATTCATACCACTATCAATGTAAGAAAATTTTCTACTTGTTAAATCAACGATATTATAGGTAGAGACATTTCTTAAACGGATTCCGGTATGAATTCTGCGCCAGTGTTCCATCCCTGATGTTGAAGTAAATGATCTCAGAGTAACAAAAAAGAAAAGTTTATATAAGATAATTGTTCCTATGTCACTAAGATTAACATTGCTAAATAAAGCCCACACACAATTCGTACACCCAGGAATTAAAAAAATGATCAATTTAATCACTCCACAATATTATTGGCCTTTCATTAATAAATACATAGAAAAATTTGTTAAGCACTGCCGTACCTGCCAAGTAAATAAAAAGTGTAAACAAAAAAGATTTGACTTATTGCAGCAGGTACCTCCAACAGATAAGCCATTTGGATGTTTGTCGTTAGACACTGTTGGTGAATTTAATTATTACAATTCAACTAAAAAATACTTGCATTTGGTTGTCGACCATACAACACGTTATGTGTGGGGTTTTCCACCCAAAAGTGTGACAACTGAAACTTATACCAACTTTTTAAAACAGATTTTCCAAATTCAAGTCCCTGAGAAATTATTAACAGATAGAAATGCTGCATTTACTTCATCACGGTTTAAAAAATTCTTACGCAATTACAATATTAAACACCTTTTAACTAGCAGTCATCACCTGGAGACAAATGGGAAAGTTGAACGTCTGAACCAAACTATTGTAACTAGATTAAAATGTAAAGTAAATTTTGCTTCATCTAAAGTACCATGGACAAAATTGCTAGAGGAGGTCTTAAGCCTGTATAAGGCTGCCCCTCATTCTGTTACAAAATTTTCACCTAATTATCTATTGTTTGGAAATTTACCTTATGACCCTTTAATTCCTAATAACAATTACTATCCAAAGGTTGATGAAGCGAGAAAATTGGCAAAAGAACATACAATTGAATATCATAATAAGAATAAAGTAAGGTATGACGCTCGATTTCTCCCTGCTACATTTAAAGTTGGTGATGAAGTATTATATGAAGAATTTCAATATCCGAATACCCGTAAGCTAACTGCTCCATACTCAGGACCCTATACAATTTTAAAACAGTTATCTAACGTAAATTTTGAAATTGATAGACCAAATCCTCATTTTAAAAGACAGTCTGAAATTGTACATTCATCTAAACTAAGATATTATAATAATCCACAAAATTTTAAACTATATCATGAATAAACCCCTTTAGCAGTCAGGAGGTAACCCAAATAAGTTTTTTTTTTTTTTTTTTTTTTTTTTTTTCTTTCCTATCGTCCCATTACGTATTGGATGAGGATCCTAGCTGAGTCGGAGAATTCAGAGGGATGTCGGGAGACATATCTTACATTCTTCCGTTCAGCGGCACTGGCGTGCCCCTAACTCTTTTTATTTTTTTATTTATTTATTTTATTTATTTTTATTTTTTATTTTTTTTTTGCAAATATTAATTTATTTACAAATATTAGTAGACGAATTCACGAAATGAGGAACCTCCACTCCTTACCCCTTTTTCTTTTAGGCCCTTATTTACTCATGCTCTTTTGGACTTCATCTGATTAGAGACCCCCGAAGAGCATGAGGCAACAAGTGTGCTCCCTCCTCTGATGAGACTTGTCTAAAAACCACTTTTTACATTTTACATATATTACTTTTTTGGTTGACAAGCTCTCACAGAGTTTCACGGGTCTCTGCACCCATAAACATAATTTTTTGAATAAACATTTTTAGTGTTTTGTATCATTATGGTAAGTTGAAGGAATTAATTATCACCAGCAAGTTAGAGAAGCTATTGTGTCGAATAATTTTTTTTTACTTTTTAAGTATTGCTATTGTCAAGTATTAGTATATAATTTTAAGTGTCAGTATTATTTCTAATATCCATATTATTATTTTTTCAGATTAAGTATAGTATATTATAGCATTGTTTATGTTTTCAATACGTATTATGTGCATCAAGTATCCTATGTTTGTGTTATTAACTTTTAAGTGTTGTATTGAATAAGTGAGGAAAAAAAAAAAAAAAAAAAAGTGTGTTCATAGCAAAGTGCGATTTAGGACTATAGTGACTTTAAAAAACTATGACGGGACGTTTCGTCTCAAGAAAATACCTAAATCAAAACCTTTTAGAACATTAAGGAACACAAAATATTGTTATGGTGGTGTCTACATCTAAATGGAAACGTTTCTATTTAAATATTGGCCAAGAACTTTTTTAAAAATCTACTTTATTTTTATATACTACTTTATTGAATATGTTCAGAGCCTGATTAAGGGGGAAGCACACATTATTTATACTTACACCGTTATTTTTTAACAAATACTTTACTCCTATAATAAACAGAAAATTCTCATTAAAAACTATTTTAAAAGAATTCTGGTGTCTAATAACGGTGAGTAAATTGGATTGTTTTACACCGTTCATTTTTTATAAAAAATATTTCCTCGTCAAAGCGTGGAATTGCTATGATATGAAGTAAAAATTAATTGTAAAAATATTCCGGTGAGAGCGGAAATAATGTGCGTTTCCCTCTTAATCAGGCTCTGAATATGTTATACTATAATACTTTTTTGAATATGTTTATTTTTTTTCTATATAATATCATACAGTTGTTCTGTTTTACTAGTAATTTTTAATATGAAGTATTCATGTGTGTTTACTAAATATAATGAATAGTGTATTGTTTAACCGTTTGACTGCTAAGCAGCGCGATAGCGCTGCAATGTTCAGTCTCGAAAACTGCGAAGCAGCGCTATCACGCTGCGAGAGGTTAAATTCAGATATCACCGGAATTTTAATTTAATTTTTTTACATAAATAAAATTAACCATTCAGAACCAAAACACTGTTGTCGAGCATTATCTTTTCATTATTTTCTTTTACAAGAAGTAAATATATATATAGCCGGCTGCCAACCTAATCCGACAAATTGTTAGTACCGCCCATTTTTCTACACCGCTTAAACTTTAGAGTAATTTTCTTCAAATATATTTACGATGAATTAAGAAAACAAATACTTTAAAAATTAAGTGGTATAGAAAAATGGGCAGTACTAACAATTTGCCGGATTAGGTTGGCACTCTGTATATATATATTTGTTTATTTATTTTGTAAAGTTCTTTTCTTTGTAAAACATAAAAAGAATTAATAAATTAACTGACAATTGTATGAGTGATTGTGTTTTATTAAATAACAAATTTTTTTTATTTTTTTCCTTTAAATGCTCAAAAAATTCACCAGAAAACAACGTCAATACTCTAACCACTGAAATCAATTAAATGTAGTTCTTTCAAAAAAGAAATATCTAACATGATTTTTGACACATAAAATATTACAACGCTCGTTTCATCATTTTAAAAATATATATCATTATATTTGTGAAATAAGTTGGAAAAAAATAAGAATGATAGGAGTCTTGATTAAATCTTATCAAAATAAACACCCCTTCACTACGCTGAACTGCATATTTGGAAAACGAAATTGAATTTTTTCGCTGATCCTAAATTTTCGTAAAACATTGTGTGTGAACAATTATTAATGGTAAAACACGTTTTTTGTTTTTATTCATCCTTTAATGATACTTAAATTGGCCTTTTACAAACGCTACAGTAAGGCGTGGTTTTGATTAATTAGGTGTGTTTTTATAGATCATTAGAAAATTTCATATTTTATTTCTGTAGAAAGAGCTATCGAGAGTGAATAATTTAGGCATAAAAAAACACATTTATACATTCACTTTCGCTTTCTGATTACTTGGATTTTTTTTTTTTTTTTTTTTTTTTTTTTTTTTACTGCACGGCGTGGTTTTCCAATTGGCATGATTGGGTTTCAAATGTTTTAAAAAACTAAAATTAAATATTCACACCGGAAAAACTCTTATTGAAGCCTGAAATAGACATAGCAATTTAAGGATGTGTTTCAGAAAATGCTTCAGCGTGCAAACGGTTAATATTATTATTTTTTCTTTTTATGTAATCGTCTGCAAGCTAATAAAACTAACAGCCCAATTCACAGCGCGGCCGAGTGGAGAAGCGAGTGAGACGTGACGTAGCCGAAACGCGCATCTCTACTCCATCGCTATTCTCGGTAGTAGGAGAAATTGCTATTCCGGGGCCCGTTTTCACTCGCACACGAGCCGTGTCAGCTGATTGATAAAGGAAGCGAGAAGGCGCGCTAGCTCCTCCCAAAAATGACGTCAGTTTTACCGATTATAGCCGATTATTACCGAAAACGTAGCCATATAACCAATAGGAAAGGTTTCATCGGCATACTGTTTGTTATCAAAAACACCGTCTGCATGCTGCGTAGTTGTAGAAATTCAATTGTGGAAGTATCTGACTGTGTTTACTCTGTATTTACTTTTTCAAATATTTGATAAATAAGCTTATTTACGAAGTAATTATGAAGTAAGTTAGTAATTTAAGACTGAAATATTATTGTTTTGTGTGTGTGAATAATGAATATTTTGTCACATACATGAACATTAATTATTCAGTCATCTTCAAATGTGAGTAATAGTAAACCATTTCTTCTAAATAATAATTAAAAGAAAATTGACTATTAGGAAGTATCAAAATCTAATTACAAGCTGGAAATAGGTAAGGAGAATGATTTATATATTCTTGTTGATTATTAAATTTCAGATGAAAATTTTATTTATACATCTTCTTAATATTAAGATTTTTTGTTTTAAATAATGTTACATATATATACAAAGTATATTCATATACACATTACTTTGTATATGTATACAAAGTTTAAATAAAACACAACAATTGCTATGAACTTTTAAAATTTACAGTGTTTGCTTACAAAGTTTTTAATTCTGTGTCTTTTTCAACATCAGTTTTTAAATACATTTTAAAGCTTTTATAACATTAAAAAAAAATTGCTGTTTCCTCTGTTCCTCCTAACTGTGTTTTTTCCCCAAAATAATAACAATGAAAACACCTGAATTAAAAATTTTAAATACTTTCATCTTCCTATATTTCATGTTTAATTTTCTGAAAACTGTACATTTATAAAACTGATAGCATTAGTATAACTTTTTTTTTTCTTTTTTTTTGAAGAAAAATTATATGGTTTACATGATTTATAAATCAATTTACACATCTATACTTATTTGTTACATTGTTAAACCTCCATTTCCTCATCTTTGTTTAAATACAAGTAAAAATGTGCTTTGAGAGTTTCTACTTATACACTAAAATGTATACATATCAATAATCTTGTGTTAATCTTAAAATTTCTTTAAGCAAAATCTTGTATAAGTTATCAAAATAGAAATAAAAGTCCCTAATTTATCTAAGTATATCTTATTATTCTACTATGGTGCTTTATTTTTTTAAATAATAAAAACAAAGTACTTATTTTCATTGAAATACAAATTAATAATTTCATGAATTCAGAGTGGAAGCCAAATTGACTTATTATTTATATTACAATTTACTGTTGATTTTTTTATTTAGCTAAAAATTAATAATAAATTTTATTTTTCATTAAAAAACTCATACTTCATTCCCTAGAGAGAAAAAAAAAAAAAAAAAAAAATCCAATAATAGTTTTGTATAGAGAATTGAAAGTTAACAAAACTTAAAAATTGTTTGATTCAAGGGGAGTAATGTAAATTTGCACAATGTTAAAATCACTGTCTAAAAACAATAGTCGTGTAATGCAGTATCAAGACAACTAAAATATAAATTTTCCCACTTCCATTGACCATAATGAAATTTCTTCTAGTACTAACATTACTGCTGTGTACAAGTTTGTCGAAAGATTATTGTAGCAACCGTAAGACAGGTGCCAATACTTAGACATTTTTCTCCCCAAAAATTAATAAATTGCTAAATATTAGCATCTAAATGGATGAAACTACCTAACATTGAAAAGTACTGAAAACAACTATTTGGGATGCAAAATAAATGACCTATTATAAAAAAATATCTATTAAAACCTATAACAAATGATATTTAGAGAGTTGTTAAAACATTATAATGCAAATTAAACATTCAAAATGAGAAATTTCTACAAAAACAAAATAATCTAACATGAAATTGAGAGACAACATAAGTTTGAAAATTTGGTTTGCATGATTTACAAAACAATTTACATGTCTGTTTATCTCTTACATTCATTGCTTATATGAAAGTAGTATGTATATGTTTTTATTTAATATCTTTTATCATAAAAAAAAAAAAACTATTCTCTTGTTATGATGGTAAACTTAAAAATTGTTCAAGCATACTGATGTTTGTTTATATAGTATTTAAACTTTCCAAAAAAGTTAAAAGGTATTTATAAATTGTTTGATTTTTTTTATGACAGTTGTTGAAAATTGTTTATTCACAATTTATGTCTTTACATAAATTGTTTTCATAACTTTTGTCATGTAAATAATAGTTTGTTGGAATATTCTAAGAATATCCATCATTCATAAACTAAAGCATTTCTTTGAAAATTTCAATGTTCTCGAAACTGTTGCATTATAACATGGGATCTCTTATTAAACAAGCGATTTATCGCCAAATGTGACCTTTAACAACAACCTCAAGACTTTTGTTATGAAGCAAAGAGAAGCAAAATCTATTTTAAAACACAATTTTCTCTTTGATTAATTGAAAATTGATAAAATCTTTATATTTCTTAAATCTGAAATATGTATAATACATCATTTAGCAACTTTTCAAAATTGTAACCAA
The DNA here is from genome assembly GCA_963930645.1 of Salticus scenicus. NCBI lineage: Eukaryota > Metazoa > Arthropoda > Arachnida > Araneae > Salticidae > Salticus > Salticus scenicus. Next base: position 216,834,525 of record OZ005654.1, on the reverse strand, counting down.
AATTTTTAATTCTGTGTCTTTTTTTACATCAGTTTTTCAATTCATTTTAAAGCTTAGCTTTTATAACAATTAAAAAAGTTGCTTTTTCCTCTGTTCCTCTAAACTGTGTTTTTTCCCAAATATAATTACAACAATGAAAATACCTGAATTTAATAATTTAAATATATTCATCTTCCTATATTTCATGTTTAATTTTCTGAAAACTTGATATTTATAAAACTGGTAGCATTAGTATAACTTTTTTTAAGAAAAATTATATGTATACATATACATATAATACTTGCATATAATATATATATATACATATAATGCTTGGTGTGGACACTAGATGAAATCATTCTATACCCATATTTATAACATTTTTATACACAACTCTACATATTACTATATACATGACAAGCCAACAATTTTTCGTCAAATGCAACCCTTTATCTTTACAGTTCAAAATACTGAACAGAAAAATTCTGTTTTAAAATATTTTTTCTCTTTAATCAGATGAAAATTATTAAGTTTTTTCATTATTTAAATTAAAGAAAAGAATTTATTTCAAATATCCCAAATATAATTCTTTATTATTTACTAAAAGTATTCAGTATCATATATTATATTTAGCAATGCTGAAAGCACCGAGTGAAACCATATTTCTCTTAACATAGTTATACAAATTCCTTTAAGCAAAATCTTGTATAAGTTATCAAAATAGAAATAAAAGTCACTAATTTATCAAAGTATATCTTATTATTCTACTATGGTGCTTTACTTTTTTAATACCAAAGCTTCACACAAAATATGTCATTTTTAAGACCTGTATTTGAATGTCTTATAGCCATAAAGTAGCTGCGTCACAAACTTTTAACCCATTAAGGGTTTTTTGTATTGATTAATAATACAAAAATATATCAGTAATTTTTCTTACCTATTTGCAGCTTAATAAAGTGAATCATAGTTTAGTATTTTTCTTGGATCCAGTTTTTTTTTTATTCATATGAGATTTTAATGATTATTTTCAGATGATTGAATAATGCATTACATGTGTGTCAAAATATTTAATTCTACATACATAAAATAACTATTAAGTTAAAAAACAATTAAAATAATATTTAAATAGATTGATTACCAGGTTTATTTATGAAATTAATGGCTTTGATCATTTCGACATTAAATGTTTTTCACAAGGGAAGCATTTAAAATAGAATGGAAGTTTATTTAAAAATAAATAAATAGTTAGCTTTGCAGCCTTATTGTGTATTGATAGAAACTAAACACATTAATTTAATTTCAAATTTTAAGTCTCATACACATTTTAATCATTTGGAATTCAAATTAACAAAAATCTGTACTTAAAGAGGGAAAAAAGTAAATATACATGTATAAACAAACCTATTATTATTTTTTGAGTAATAAATATGAAATTCTGTACAAGATGGAGTTTAGTTCAGTATGAAGGACTTTTTCAAAGCCTATTCTTCTATACAAAAGCATGAAATAACTCATAACAGTGTTTTGCTCCTTCTAAATAGTTACTATATCCATTTCTTAAAATGTTATATTACAATTTTAGTATAGGATAATCTTAGTGACTTTTAAATTTTTGTTGCCATTTTGAGGATAAATTAAAATAGCTGTAACAATTGCATTAGTATAATCTTGTCGAGAAATATTAATTTTATTAAACTGAATATATATATATATTTCCTTTCACGTAAGAAAAAATTGGATGCATTATTTTGAAAGTGGGAGGAATCAACTTGTTTTAACTTTTTAATAATTTTGAAGTTAAACCTGTGTTTTTTTATTTAATATTGCTTGAACTGAAAAATAAGCATTACTAGAATTTGATACCAACTTTTGTAGTGATCAATTGAGCGGTGTAATTTTGTATAGAGAATTGAAATTTAACAAAACTTAAAAATTGTTTGATTCAAGGGGAGTAATGCAAATTTCCACAATGCTAAAATCACTGTCTAAAAACAATAGTCGTGTAATGCAGTATCAAGATAACTAATAAATAAATGTTCCAACTTCCATTGACCAAAATGAAATTTCTTCTAGTACTAACATTACCGCTGTGTACAAGTTTGTCAAAAGATTATTGTAGCAACCGTTAAGACAGGTTCCAATACTTAGATATTTATCGCATTTTTTTCTCCCCAGAAAGTAATAAATTGCTAAATATTAGCACCTACGTGGATGAAACTACTTAATATTGAAAAGCGCTGAAAACAACTATTTGGGATGCAAAATAAATATCTATTAAAACCTATAACAATGATATTTAGAGAGTTGTTGTTAAAACATTATAAGGCAAATTAAACATTCAAAATGAGAAAATTCTATAAAAACAAAATAATCTAACATGAAATTGAGATACAACATAATTTTGAAAATTTGGTTTGCATGATTTACAAAACAATTTGCATGTCTGTTTATCTCTTACAGTCATTGCTTGTATGAAAGTAGTATGTATATGTTTTTATTTAATATCTTGTATCATAAAATATATATATATATTATCTTGTTATGATGGTAAACTTAAATATTGTTTAAGCATGCTGCTGTTTATTTATTTAAACTTTCCAAAAAAGTTAAAAGGTGTTTATGACTTGGTTGATTTTTTTAAGATGACAGTAGTTGAAAATTGTTTATTCATAGTTTTTTCACAACTTTTGTCATGTAAATAATAGTTTGTTGGAATATTTCAAGAATATCCATCAAATAAACATCATTCATAAAACATAAACATAACATTCATAACCAACATAACATTCATAAATAACAAACATAACATTCAATATACATAACATATCAAACATCATTCATGCCTTTCTTTGGAAATTTCAATATTCTCGAAAGATGCATTATAACCAAAACATGGAATCTCTTATCATTATAAAGCAAGTGATTTATTGCCAAATGTGACCTTTCACAACAACCTCAAGATTTTGTTATGCAACATAGTGTTTCATAACAAAAAGTGTGTTTCAAGTTTTGTGTACAAAATCTATTTTAAAACACAATTTTCTCTTTGATTAATTGAAAATTGATAAAGTCTTTTTATTTCTTAAATCTGAAATATGTATAAATTTGTGGACAGGTGCAGTATAATACATCATTTAACAAGTTTTCAAAATTGTAACCAAAAGTCACCAAATTGACATTTTAGCATTTTTAAGCCATTTGAAAGTTTGCTATAATTGTGTTTTTCTCTAGATAATTGTCTATGTAAATATTTCTTTAAAGTATAATATATTATCTTTATATATCACAAAACATAATGAAATTTATATATAATTCAGAGGCACAAAACCACGTTTTCTAATGAATAAGGTGTAATCAGCATTAATGATTGATTTACATGTTTATATAAAATTAACCAAGTACATTTTAAAAAATAAGTAGAAAAATTTTAAAGTGTATTTTTTGTTGTTGTTGTATTGAAACAAGGATGAGAAGTTGGAGGTTTAAAAATGTAACAAATGGGTACAGATGCAAAATGTTTTATAAATCATGCAAACCATCTGTTTCTTTTTTTTTTTTTTTTTTTTCTTCATCTTTTAATTTATTGAAATTTGAATTTTAAAGCAATAAATTTTGTAAATATCAGTTTTGCAAAAAATTTAATGTATGATCGTTCAATAAAATTTGATATAATATGTGTGAAGGGAGAAGATCCAATTATAAAACAGATTCACAACTAGATTTCATTATTATTGAAAAAAGCTTAAAAAACAAACTTCCCAAAAAGTCATTATGGTAATTCAAAAGTCAATAGTTGTTTAACTAATGTATTTCATAAATAGAACTGATAGAAAATAGAATTAGTAAATGAACATTGTTATTACTTAATGCTAAAATATTTACTTCTCCTTACCTATTTACAACTTGGTGATACTTTGGTATATAATTGAATTTTCAAGAGGCATACTTCTTTCAGTATAATATCGTATCCAGTTTGAAGATAAAGGACTGAATTCCTACTGCTTATGAATATGGCAAAATTTTAAATATCCACATTCACAAAACAATAGCCATTCAGTCTAAAAAATGAAATTTCATCTTCATCATTTTCGTTAAAAATAATGTTGAAAACTAACTTTCGATTATAATTTTACAAAATAATACATTTAAAATATAGTTAAAATAAATAAAAAAATAATATGGAAAGATTATTTTCTTAAAAAACGCAGTATAACTTCACAAAATCTGTCGCAAATTTCTTTTTTAAAGAGTCAATACACACTTCTCCATCGCTGCTTCTCGGTTCTCGCCGACATAGAACCAGCCGAGTCCGCGATGCAAACAAACGAGACATTTAACACAACGATGGAGTAGAGAAAATGAGCCCCAGAATTGCTATTTCTCACTCACCGGAAACGCTGACGTCAAAATGACGTCAGAGATGGGCGTTGTCACTGCCATTTCTCCGCTCGTACGTACTCTGAATCGGCCTGTAAGTGTACGGAAACAATTATCTTAAATTTGCCACTAAGGTCCCCTTTTAGATTTTATCTTTTACGAAGACATACATGGGAATTGTTTTATTTAAAGTTAAAGCTCATTGATGCACGAAGCTCCTAGCACGGAAAGTACACTTCCACGGCACCTCGCAATCGTCGTCATAAAAATTCCCATATATCTACATACCCAGAAATAACGGGAATGACACAAAAATTTCGTCCTAAAATTACTGGATATAATGAAATTATTTAAATAACATCGCATATTGCGTGCCAATTACAACGTTTTTGGAGTCAGTTTGGCGAGCTTTCGCTCTCTATTTTGAAAATCCATTATCTTCCGATTAATTAAACTAATAAAATAATCTGGTGTGTTACTCACACGACTTTCTCTTACTCTAAAATTTAATATTATTAAATACAGATTGGAGATTAAGGAGTAAGATAATGAGTACTGTTATGTAAATCTGTGTTACAACAATTCAAGTTAGGCTTCGGAACAGCTTTATTTGCACTTGAATATGCACTTGAAATACTATTACATTTATTTTAAAAATAAGTGTCATATATTACTCAGCATTCTGTAGGGATGATATAATTTTTTGCAAAGGCTGTCACTAAGCTGTCAAATAATTTTTTTCTTATTAATTTTATTAAATAGGAAAAAAAAAAATCCTTAACTGTGCATTATTTACATTTATAAGCTTTTGATCCAAGATCATCTTTGTTGCAATTAAAATGTTGCCATTTCCAAATAATGCTAACTGAAAAAAATCTATAAAAAAATGTTTAGGGGTTGAATGGGGCAAATTTCACTCAGATTCTGAACGCACATGCAAAAACATGCATATCAGACAGTGTTCATTCAAATTCTGCCTATCCACCTTAAAGCGCGTATCAGACACAGCGACTTTTGACACAACCAATTTTTGAGCCAACTTTAGCGCCGATTTTTCCTCGGCAAAAACACCGTATAGAGGTTACAACAGACGGATGAAAAGTTGGATGAAAGAAGTCTATCTTTTGACGCTTATCACTTTTCTTGGCGCAAATGAAATACGCAATGATGCGAATAAAATACGCAGGGTGTTACAATTCCCTTTCATTTGTGTAAAATATCGCATTATTATTTCTATTTTAATGTTTCTTACAACTATTGTCATAACGCCATACGAAAATAAAACTGATTAAATCAAAATTTTTATCATTTAACGGTAAAATAAATGTACTTAGCAGTAATATTTCTTGTTCAAATCTTCTCTTTAAGCGATTCCCGTTTTCCGCCATCTTGGAAATATGACGTATCAAAATAGCGCATCCTGATTGGATGAGTCTCTGGAAAAATTGTGTGTAGAGACAATTTTATCAAGACAGCTCTGAAAAATATGGGCAAGTTCGGTGTGCGCTATCACACTGGGAGTAGGGACAATTTTTTCCGAAAAATCGGCACTTATCAGTGGTTCGCTCTAAAATCGTCTGTAATCGTCTACGTGCTTAGTTTAAAAAAAAAAAAAAAAAAAAAAATAGCGTTGTTGCCTTAAACGCCATGTCTAGGCATAGTAATGTGGCTACGCACAATAAATAAGATCTATTATAGTGCCACCTGGTGGCAAACAACAACATTAACGTTAATAAATTGGAAACGGTAAGAGATTTAGAAAAATGTGAATTATAACGTTGTGGAGCGGCCACGCTGCCTATGAAAAAAAGTCTGGCGCCTAAAAATGATAGCACTAGACTTGTAAAATGCGCGTTTTTTTTTTTTTTTGGTACAGACTTCTTTAATCTGTGACGTTGAAAACCACGGGTCGCGTAGATTGGTTGGTAAAGCGTGAAGCTTGTATTCGGAGGATTGAGGAATCGATACTCGAGCAAGCCAATAAAGCCAATCATGTACGCTTGTGGTGTCTGGTGCGCGTAAAATCCACCGTGTCTATAATGTCATCCATGTTTCGTGAAAATAATATGAAGGAACCATCCTTTTTACAGAGGATAAAAATTGTGATGGTATATTTCCGGACCACCTTAGAGATAAATTCTAGACCTTTGCTGTGCTCTCGGCTTAGTTCTAGTGCAATGTTAAGCCCATTTAACCTCAACCTTCACCAAAACCTGACTGGTGTTGTAATTCAGTTGTACAGCGCATGATTCCCGTACATGATCACGTGTCTCCGGACCACAAATACAGATAATTCCCAGCTCTTTTCCAACAGCCCACTACTTGCTTGTAGTACAATCTATTCAACCTCAACCTCATTGTCTCTTACTTGTTGAGAGGGAATTATGAACACTACATGCAGTTTTCCTTCATACATTCAATCTGTAATTGTGAACGATTTATAATTTTGAATAATAATTGTGTGAGTACTTTAAAATAACGATAATAATTTGTAAAGTACAGTAAAATAAAATTTTTGGTTGTAATAAATTTGTTTTAGCTCTGTCTAGATAGATTTTATGTGATCTCCTTATATTATTAAAATCTGTACGCGTGTGTGTTTTTGTCTGTCTGTGTGTGTGTGTGTGTGTGTGTGTGTGTGTGTGTGTGTGTGTGTGTGTGTGTGTGTGTGTGTGTGTGTGTGTGTGTGTGTCTGTGAGAAACGGCTTGAAACGGAAAAGGCTCCGCCGCTAACGGTCGCACGGACTTCGGACAGGTACCGTCGGACAGAGAATTTATCGCAGATGTACGATATGTAATCTCCTTATATTATTAAAATCTGTACGCGTGTGTGTTTTTGTCTGTGTGTGTGTGTGTGTGTGTGTCTGTGAGAAACGGCTTGAAACGGAAAAGGCTCCGCCGCTAACGGTCGCACGGACTTCGAACAGGTACCGTCGGACAGAGAATTTATCGCAGATGTACGATATGTAATTTGCTAAACGATGCGACCCTAATTAGCGGAGATATTAATTAAAACGTTGACCATTGTCTACCGAAAAATGACCCAGAATTCATGATTAAATGCTTAAAAAGCGACATTTTTACGGAAAAAGTGGAAAATAAATTAGAAATATCAGTCGTGTCGTTACAAACAAGATACCATTAGAAAGGGCTTTTTTTTCTCAATCCGATGGTTTAAACGGCTTATCGATCGGACAATTAGATTTTTTAAAATTAACTAAACTATAAAAAAATGTTGGCAACGAATCACAAGAATGTTATCTTTGCAGACATTAAGTCTACAGCAGTCTTCAACGGAAACACATGTGGTATTTATTGAGTCACGTGTTTCGTAGTGCGATTAAAAATTACAATTTTCTATTTTCTTCAATTTTTCAAATTTTACACATTTTATTTAGTATATAATATTTACACCACAAAACAAACTTGCATTTCAAATTTCATCGATTTTCGTCAATAAACAAAAGATTTACATTTTAATTGCAAATTAAATTTTATCTTTACACGCCGGACATTTTTGCAATATTCTAATACGCGTATTTCAATTTCTAATTACGATTGATTTATTTTTTATACATCATACGAAAGATATTTTAAAGTTCGTTTACATAATTCAATGTTTTCAACAGATTTACACGTTTTGAGGTCTCCTGAATCAGTGTTCTTTCATGGTGCTGTAATATTTTCAAATTTCAATATTTCAATTTCTAATTATGATTAAATTATTTTTAATACATCATTCGAAAGATATTTTAAAGTTCTTTTAAATTATCGAAAGTTTTCACCAGAATTACACGTTTTGAGGCGTCCTGAATCAGTTTTCTTTTATGGCGTTGTAATATTTTCAAATTTCAATATTACAATTTCTAATTATGATTAAATTATTTTTAATACTTAATTCGAAAGATATTTTAAAGTTCTTTTATATTATCGAAAGTTTTCACCAGATTTACACGTTTTGAGGTGTCCCGAATGAGTTTTCTTTTGTATCTCAGATACTAATTATAATAATTTCATAAGTAATACATCATTAGAAAGCTTTTTTGATTTGGAATCGAACAGTGGAATACAGAAATTTCTACCGCCAGATGGCGCTGTAATTTTTTCAAATTTCAATATTTCAATTTCTAATTATAGTTAAATTATTTTTAATGCATCACTCGAAAGATATTTTAAAGTTCTTTTAAATTATCGAAAGTTTTCACGAGATTTACACGTTTTGAGGTGTCCTGAATCAGTTTTCTCTTATGGTGCTGTATTATTTTCAAATTTCAATATTTCAATTTCTAATTATGATTAAATTATTTTTAATACATCATTCGAAAGATATTTTGAAGTTCTTTTAAATTATCGAAAGTTTTCACCAGATTTACACGTTTTGAGGTGTCCTGATTACGTTTTCCTTTGCATCTCAACTAATTGAGTTAGACCGTTCAAAATTGGTATACGTAGGTTAATTAGGAGGGGCTGAAAGGGTGGGGAAGAGATAGGCGTGCACCGCGCGCGTATCCCCTAACTTGTGCGCGCAGCGCGCACGGGACTGCGCGGCCGAAGGCAGTGGGGACCAGGTCCGACTTTTTAACCGATGAGAAATGATTTTTTTCATTTTCTTTTCTTAAGAATAAAAATTTGATCTGAGAAGGAGTATATGCGCGCAGTGCGCATGGGTTTGCGCTGCCGAAGGCAGTGGGGACCCGGTGTGAGTTTTTAACCGATCAGAAATGATTTTTTTTTAGGGGGCACGAAGGGTCAGGTAAGGAATACGCGAGCGCAGCGCGTGTAACCGTGAACTTGTGCGTGCGCAGCGCGCACGTGACTGCGCTGCCGAAGGCAGTGGGGATCCGGTCCGACTTTGTACCCGATGAGAAATGATTTTTTAAATTTTATTTTCTTAAGAATAAAAATATGACTTCAGGAGGAATATGTACGCGCAGCGCACGTATACCTTCACACGTGCGCGCGCATGGGTCTGCGCTGCCGAAGGCAGTGGGGATCCGGTGCGAATTTTTACCCGATCAGAAATGATTTTTTTAGGGGGCACGAAAGGTCAGGGAAGGTATTCGCGCGCGCAGCGCGTATATCCCTTAAGTTGTGCGCGCGCAGCGCGCACGGGACTGCGCTGCCGAAGGCAGTGGGGACCCGGGCCGACTTTTTACCCAATCAGAAATGATTTTTTTTAATTTCTTTTCTTAACACTAAAAGTTACTTTTTGTTTCTGTTACTGTTAGTTTTCTTTTCTTAAGAATAAAAATATGACTTCAGAAGGAATATGTGCGCGCAGCGCACGTATACCTTCACACGTGCGCGCGCATGGGTCTGCGCTGCCGAAGGCAGTGGGGACCCGGTGCGAGTTTTTACCCGATCAGAAATGATTTTTTTAGGGGGCACGAAAGGTCAAGGAAGGTATACGCGCGCGCAGCGCGTGTATCCCTTAAGTTGTGCGCGCGCAGCGCGCACGTGACTACGCTGCCGAAGGCAGTGGGGACCCGGGCCGACTTTTTACCCAATCAGAAATGATTTTTTTTTTTTTAATTTCTTTTCTTAACACTAAAAATTACTGTTAGTGATTCATTAATTTTAGTGATTCATTTGAAAATACTGACCCGCTAGCGGGCGAAGCCAGCTAGTGTAATAATAAAATTTGTCAGGTGTAAGTAATCTGTGTATAAAACTAGCCTTTTTAAATTTCAAATTCAGTTTTCATACAGAAAAATATAAAGAAACCTTGTAAATGATAAATATTTCCTACATTGCATTCTTCTAGCTTAACATTGCTCTAATATTTCCAAAAATTACAATATACTGAATATTGCACTGAGTTAGTATTTTAATACTGTTGTACTACCTATAGTAGTACCCCTGGCCATGGAGTAATGTTAGTATTTAGAATATGTATTTTATATTAAAATAAAAATGCATTCCCAATACAAACATTTTTATTATGTTATGATTCAATTGCAAGAAAATCTCTGCAATAATTGGTGAAATATTTATTTAAGAAGGAATTAAAAAAAAAAAAAAAAAAAAGTATTAAATAAATAATAGTTTTGGTTATTAATAGTAGGTTTTGCAAGTATTTTTACAATGTTTTAATAATGCATCAACTATTCAAGAGAAAACAAAACAAAACAATGTAAATGTACTTTCCAGCATCTGAATGTAGCCTTCAAATATGTAATCTTATCACCATTTCCCCAAAAATCTTTTATGGAACAAGACCAGTTGACAATCCAATTTCATCAAAGTTGAAAATTCTGTCAGGCTTATCTAGTAAATTCATAAGTCGACTTGTCATAATATCTATTTGTGCATCTCATATTTTGGTCTTCCTGTTACTTTCCATTTTGGAGATATTTACGAAAATTTTATTCATAATAACCAAAAATTTATAAAATTTTGCCATTATATATGACCTACCGTCATAGAAATTGCAACAGACGTTAATGATAAAGCCAGCAATGATATGGTTATGGAATTTGTCGACATTTTTGCGTGTAGAAAGTAGTTCGAAAAGACATGCAGTAGGAGATCAAGTTATTAGAAATTTTTTTTTTTTTTTTTTTTTTTTTTTTTTACATTTTTTCGATTTTCTAAAAACATACTAGACAAAATGGCTCGGGACTTCAGACATGCAAAGAACATTTAAAAACTCTTATTTTCCACTGCCGATTTAGTTCAGAGTGTAATTAGGGGACCAACCACGAATTGAAGAAAAGCGAAAATACGTTGGATCACTCTGTATTATAAAAAGCTATAAATGACTTGTAACTTTAACACATTGTTGCACATACTATGTATAATATTTATGTGTTTTGTTGTAGAAATTGCGCAATTACTTAGGCGGTTTTTTTTTTTTTTTTTTTTTTCAAAAATTATTATTATTATTATTATTATTATTTCCATAAAACTTTACAAAATTTACAGAGAAATGGACAAAACATTAGAGAAATATTATTCAGAAACATAAAAATAATACACATTCAGCGAATACAGATTCTCATGTGTATTCGCTGAGATATAAACATTTATATTTTATATTAGTAAATATTATTTTATTGCGCATGCTCGAAAGGTGGAAAAATTTGTATTACATAGGTTGAAAGCTAGATAAATTGGACAACTTTTTTCACATTTGAGTAGAGTAAAAATTAAGCAAATTGTCGGGAAAAGAACAAGCTAGATTTTAGGTATTTTCCAGCGTTTCAATTTCATAAGATGTTTTTCACATGCCACGTATTTAATTTAAAGATCCAATTATTTCAACCACGTTGCAAAAGTTCTTTTTTGTCAAAAACTCCTTATGAACTCATAAATCTTAGTAAATAAATAAAAAATATGTTAGAATTACAAAGCTATAAAGGGTTTTTCACAAAAAATAACTTTTATACAACTTAATTGAAAAAATTGGATCTTCAAATTAAATACGCAGCATGTGAAAAATCCCTTATGAAATTACAACTCTGGAAAATACTTAAAATCTAGCTCGTTCTCGTGCCGACAATTTGCTTAGTTTTTGCTCTATTCAAAGGAACTTTTGACAAAAGTTGTCCGATATATTTTGATTTCAATCTATGTAATAAAATATTTCTATCTTTCGCGCAAGCGCAGTAAAATAATGCTTACTAATATAAAATATAAATGCTCATGTCTCAGGGAATCCGCGTTTGTAATGATCGATAGATGGCGTTTTTTCAGCTCTTGTTGTTAGTAAATATTACAGCCACGTGTATCTATTTTTGTTCTTTTTGTTATTCTACTTAATATTCGTACTATAATTTCTCCGCCATTACATCATGGAAAATTGATTGCTTTTGGAAAAAAATATTTCAGTTTATTCAAAGTTCGATCGAAAGTATAGATATTTAACTGAAGCTGAAAAAATATTAGTTTCAAATCATCTGATTAATTCTTTACTTCCATTAGCCGAAGCAACTGAAATTTTAAATTTGTCATTTGGAAATAAATGGAAGCTTAATTCTGGATTTCTTGGTCCTTTGGAGTTACACTGGAGCACACAACAGTATGTGTTATCTTTTTTACCGGATTTATTCATTTTTATTCAATAAATATATGTGAAACTAAACATCGGCTAGCAATGGCGGCTTGATGGAATTCGAATTAAAGCATGTTTATTGTAATTTCCCCTTAGCCCACCAATTTATTACAATCGCGGATATTACACGTAAGTATTTTATGTTTTTTATGTTTCAGAATAATGTTTCTCTAATATTTTGACAATTTTTCTGTAAATTCTAGAAGCAAAAAACTTTTAAAAAAATAATAATAATTTTTGTAAAATATTTACATCTGCCTAAATATTATCCAATTCCCACAACAAAACATATGAATATTATATATAGTATGTGAACATTGTATTAAAGTTAGTTACAAGCCATTTAAAGCTTTTTATGATACAAGGTGATTCAAAGTATTTGCGCGCTTCCTCAATTCGTGGTTGGTCCCTTAATTACACTCTGAACAAAATCGATATGGGAAAATGTAAGCTTCTAAATGTTCTTTGCGTATCTGAAATCCCGGGCCATTTTGCCCAATAATTTTTTAGAAAATCGAAAAAATAAAAAATAATTTCTAATAATTTGATCACCCTCTGTAAGTAGGTTCTAGTCAACGAATGCACTTTGTTTTAATAAGAGAAGAGAGAGAAGGAGAATGTTTTGAATTAGCAGTAATAATCCAGGTGTGAAAAACAAAAAGATGGAAATGAACCAAGTTTGGCAAACTGGATGGATCTCACTATTTCACTCGTCTCGTGATCGGCGAAATTCACCCTTAAGAGGCCTCTCCAGTTACCGTCCCCAGAAGCCAGAGCCAATGTTATTCTATGGAGAATTTCGCCCCATTATAACTTATTAACTAATATATTGTTACGAAATTGTAAATAATTGTGTTTATTTTTGTATAAATTCTTTCAAAGAGGCTTAGTAAGTTGATAAAGTGCTAATTTTGTGCATTTCTAGTCGTTTTAGCGTTGAAATAGCCTTATTTTCCCTTAAAAACGCATTAAAAAGCCCCAGTAAGGCACGTAATGGATTTGGCGCCAAATTTGGCGACTTTTTCCCACCTTGGCGATTTTTTTGGCGACCTTGGCGAGAAAATCCTTATATGGGATATACCAAATATGGAAGATGTAAGTTGATTGGTTGACCACTTTCTAGAGTTTTCTCGAAAAATCTGGGCTCCATGGAACAGCATATAAGGAGCGCGTCCTCGCCAAGGGCAGTCAGTTCAGTTCAGTCTTCAGCCAGCTTCGCTAGTGCTTACATTGCTCTTGAGCCTCTTTGAGAGAGACTTGCTTCAAGTGTTATTGTTATACAGTTTGTACTGTGGATTTGCTATTGACAGCTGTTGTTTAAGCTGTGTTTACTGTTTGAATTGAAGCTGATACTTGGTTTATAGACCAGTATTTTTCTGGAACTTTCTGTGAATAAATTACTGAATTTTTGTACGTTTGGCCTTTCATTCTCAGACAACTCACGAACCCCCAAGTACGCAACATTTCTGGTGTCAGAAGCGGGATTGTCTGTGAATGGTGATAACGAGGGCTATGGAGCAAGAGATGAAAAAACTTCTAGAAGCCTTAGCTACCCAGATAAATGAAATGAAAGCCGGACAGGAAAAGATGGAAACCGGATTGATAGAGAAAATGGAAACAGGACTGGAAAAGATGGAAACTGGACAAAGAGAGTTGAAAGACGGTTTGACTGAAGAAATGAAGGTAGCACAAGAGAAAATGGAAACATCGCAAAGAGAGTTGAAAGACGGTTTGACTGAAGAAATGAAGGTAGCACAAGAGAAAATGGAAACATCGCAAAGAGAGTTGAAAGACAGTTTGACCGAAGAAATTAAATCTAATCAAGACGAGATGAAGAGAGAACTTTCGACAGTAAAGGAAGTGATTGAAAGTAAATTATCGGATATGGAAAACAGAATGGATGGAATAGAAGAGAAAGTTATAAAGATAGAAGAAAATTTTGAAGAGAAAGTTTTGAAAGTGGAAAAGAATTTTGAAGAGAGATTTATGAAGATAGAAGAGAATTTTGAGGAGAAATTTAAAGAAAACTTTGATCAAGAGCTGAAAGGAAGGGTTTCAGAGATAGAAAGCAAGTTTAAGAAAATGGAGGAAGATCTTGAAAGAAAAATGAAAGAAGAGTGGAACAGAGAAGTAATAGGGAATGAACTGCTGAGCAAGATTCGGAACCTCGAAGAAAAGTTAGAATCCATGCCTCAGGAAACTGAAAAGAAAGAGAGAAGAATCCAGAATCAGGAATTGATTAAGCTACCTACCTACGACGGCAGTTCCTCCTGGCATGTATATAAGACGCAGTTTTCCATCGTAGCTGAAGCTAACGGCTGGGACTCTGTTGCAAAGACGGCTCATCTGGTAGGGTCGTTGCGGGGCGACGCCGCATGTATTTTGGAGACCCTTTCGAAGGAACAGCGATATGACTTCGAAGCTGTAACCAGAGCACTAGAGCTACGTTTTGGAGCGAAATGGTCTAAAGAATATAGTCGACTCCAGCTAAGGTCCCGTCGTCAGAGACCAGGGGAAAGCTTACAGGAACTGGCATCAAACATCCAGAGGCTTTCACATTTGGCTTTCTCAGACTGTCATCCTGAAACACGCAATGATCTGGCTCTAGAATATTTCATTGATGCTGTCGGAGATCCAGATATTCAAAAAGCCCTCAGACTCTCCGGCGTGAAAGATGTGGAGTCAGCCTTGGTGTATGCCCTAAAGCTCGAGACAGCCCAACAAGCCTGCTGTAAACATCGCCAGAACAGCACAGCAGACAAAGTGAACGGTTCTCAAGATGATTTTAAAGAAATTCAGAACATGATTCCAGATATTAATAGAAGACTACGCATTCTTGAGAGTAAGGGAAAAGGGAAGACTCCAACAACTAAATGCTGGGGCTGTGGAAAAGATGGGCATATCAAGCGAAGCTGCCCAGTAAGAACACCTAGAGAAGCAACCAAGGATGTCTGGGAAGTATGCCACACAGAAGGAGCTCTTCGGGAAAATCCAAATGCCTTCTTTCGGAAGTCTCCATCTGAAGATCATAAATACAGCTCTAAAGCCGAGGATAGACCCCAAAGAATACAGCCAGTTGCTCGCCAAGTTACTGTCTCAGCACCATCAGAACAAGATCCCGATCTCTGGAGTGACGAAGAACTTAGAAAATCCCAGTTGGAAGATCCTGACATAAAGCCAATATTACAGCTGAAGGAGACGACCAGCAACAGACCTACCTGGCAGGGCATTTCCAGATTTAGTCCCATTACGAAAAGTTATTGGGCACTTTGGGACTCTCTTCATATCAGAAACGGCGTATTATGCAGAAAGTGGGAATCTGATGATGGGAAAAGCTTCAGATGGCAGATTTTATTACCAAGATCAAAAATTCCAGCTGTTTTAGAACAACTGCATAGTAGCTCTACCGGAGGCCATTTTGGGGTAATGAAGACTCTGCAGAAAGTTCGGGAACGCTTCTACTGGTGCAAGGCAAAGGAGGATGTGGAGAAATGGTGTAAATCCTGTGATGCTTGTGCGGCACGTAAAGGCCCGCAGAAACGAAGTCGAGGGAGACTGCAACGGTATAACGTGGGAGCACCATTTGAACGAATTGCAATCGACATCTTGGGTCCTTTGCCACGGACCTCCAGTGGAAATAAATACATCCTCGTCGTGATGGACTATTTCACCAAGTGGCCTGAGGCATATCCCATTCCCAATCAAGAGGCATGCACAGTCGCAGAGGTCGTAGTGCAGCAATGGGTGTCAAGGTACGGCACGCCCCTACAACTTCATACCGACCAAGGTAGGAACTTTACCTCTGATGTTTTCAAAGGACTGTGTCAACTACTTGGCATAGACAAAACCCGGACAACACCTTTACATCCCCAGTCGGACGGCATGGTCGAGAGGTTCAATCGTACCATCCTGAATAACCTCTCTCTTCTAGTATCAAGGAACCAGCAAGATTGGGACTTGAAGTTGCCATTGTTCCTGCTGGCTTATCGAAGTGCTGTCCATGAAACCACCGGCTACACTCCAGCCCAGATGCTGTTTGGACGTGAACTTCGTCTCCCTTGTGATCTCCTGTTTGGTTGTCCACCCGATGCGCCTTCATCGCCCGAGGAGTACATCCAAGATCTCCAGGCACGATTTGAGGACGTTCACAACTTTGCTCGGGAGCGAATTCACATTGCATCGGAGAAAATGAAGACAAGGTACGATCTAAAGGCTACGCAACATGAGTTTCAGGAAGGAGAGAAGGTCTGGTTGTGGAATCCTGTTCGACGCAAAGGACTCTCTCCCAAGTTACAGTGCAGCTGGGACGGACCATACACAGTCTTAAAAAGGCTGAATGGTGTAGTGGTGCGGATCACTAAAACACCTTCATCAAAACCGAAGGTGGTGCACTATAATAGGCTAGCCAAGTACCACAAGTAACAGTAATATTAAAAATTAAAAATGTAAATACTGGTAAAATTTGCGCATGCGTAATGTAAATATTTGTACATATTTGTGAAATTTGTAAATATTTGTATATAAATATTTGAACATATTTGTGAATTTTTTTAAATATTTCTCACTTGATTTGTATTTCTATTTTATCGTTATATGCAACTTAGTTTTTGTGTTTTAGATTGTGTAAATTTGTTTAGTTTCGCCTCTTTACCAAGGGTTGCACTGCCCGGGACGTGCAGTCGTTGGGAGGGGGGCAGTGTTACGAAATTGTAAATAATTGTGTTTATTTTTGTATAAATTCTTTCAAAGAGGCTTAGTAAGTTGATAAAGTGCTAATTTTGTGCATTTCTAGTCGTTTTAGCGTTGAAATAGCCTTATTTTCCCTTAAAAACGCATTAAAAAGCCCCAGTAATGCACGTAATGGATTTGGCGCCAAATTTGGCGACTTTTTCCCACCTTGGCGATTTTTTTGGCGACCTTGGCGAGAAAATCCTTATATGGGATATACCAAATATGGAAGATGTAAGTTGATTGGTTGACCACTTTCTAGAGTTTTCTCGAAAAATCTGGGCTCCATGGAACAGCATATAAGGAGCGCGTCCTCGCCAAGGGCAGTCAGTTCAGTTCAGTCTTCAGCCAGCTTCGCTAGTGCTTACATTGCTCTTGAGCCTCTTTGAGAGAGACTTGCTTCAAGTGTTATTGTTATACAGTTTGTACTGTGGATTTGCTATTGACAGCTGTTGTTTAAGCTGTGTTTACTGTTTGAATTGAAGCTGATACTTGGTTTATAGACCAGTATTTTTCTGGAACTTTCTGTGAATAAATTACTGAATTTTTGTACGTTTGGCCTTTCATTCTCAGACAACTCACGAACCCCCAAGTACATATTTTTAAATTCCGTTTTCACATTCAGAAACTTCACAACTATTAAACAATTTATCGCTTTCTAAAAATTATTTTTTAACATTTTTAATATTTTATTTTGAGGTTGTAAAATGTGAATTTTCCCAATGTGAAATTTTCTATTTTTGAGCTTAAAAATGAAAACTTAAAAATAAAAAAAAATCAATTTTTAGAAAGCGATAAATTGTTTAATAGTTGTGGATTTTCGAAAAATGAAAACGGAATTAAAAAATATGTATTAGTTAATGAATTATAATGGGGCAAAATTTCTCATACAATAACACTGGCGTCGGCTTTCGGAGACGATAGGTAGAGAGTCCCCTTAATCTTGGTTTCTGGTTTTGATAGGAACTTCAGTACTGAATGCCTACTCTAGTAAGATATTAGGCTCTATAGAGTCTTTTTTTCCAAGCTATAATTCCAAGATTTATCACTTCAAAAGAGTTGCAAATATACTACAATAGAAAAATTTATATGAAATATACTACGGGAAAGTATGCGAAGGAAATACGAGAAGAAATTAGAAGAAATTAGAAAAAATAGAAAAAAAAAATTAAATAGAGGAAGGAATAGAAAAAAAAATTTGCAATAGAAAGAAAAAAAGAACAAGAAAGGGAAATTAATCAAACAATAAATAAAGAAAAAGGCTTTAGAACAGTAAAAATACCAAAATGAAAGAAGGAAACATTTCTAAGAATAAATTAATGTAGCAGAAATACTTTCATTTATTAAAAAAATATTTATTTTCTTTTTTTAAGAATCGCTTTCTATTTTGTCCATTTCTGCAAAATTCTAAGGATACACTACTGGAACAAAAAGCTGTCCATTACTAAATTCCATCATATCCACAACTGACGCATTTTAAACTCTTCGGAGGGGGGGGGGATAAATATATATACAGTAGAACTTGGATAAATCGAAGTTGAAGGGACCAGAGAAAAATTCGAAATATCCAAAAGTTCGAATTACATATACTATTCTGTCAAAAAGAAAAACTAAATTAAAAAAATAAAACTCTACGATCAAAGATTTAACGAATAAACTTTATATTTAAGAATACTACTACATTTACCCCCCCCCCCCCCCCGTTAAATCAATATTTTTTTACGAGGTTAATTATTCAACACTTAAAAAAAAAAAAAAAAAAAAAAAAGATATTTTTTATTGTTTCTTTAAGTTGCTTCATAGTATATGAATTCAACCTATCAATTGATACAAAAGTAGAATCTTCTACATTAGACAAGACTTTCAATTAAAAAAAAAAAAAAAAAAAAACTCGAAGTGCATCTATAGGGATCATATCTTCTGATGCACTAGGTAGGAAATACTCTTGTATTGCCTTATCCTTCTTTTGAAAGACTGTTTAAAAAATAATAATGCACTTTAGTTGAGAAAAATATCAGGAACAAATTTTACTGTAATATTTTAAAGGTAATCGTATGAAAAATTCGAATTATCCAGAATAGAATTCGAATTATCCATGATTTTTTAACATTATTTTAATACAAAATTCAAGGGACCGAGTAATAAATTCGAAATATCCAGAATTTCGAATATATATATAACGTACATAAAAATGCTAAAATTTGTAACTTTCAGAGTAAAGTCGTGTAAAGGAAAGTAAATTGAGATATAAAACACTGATTAATTATACAGTCTCTTAAATTAAGAGCAGTAACAAAAAAGTAGCTGAAAAAAATCCTTAACGTGTCCAATATTGATGCAGTTACCCTATTTGATATTTTAATTCTGTTTAATATACTCACATTCGAGAGCAGATGTTTTACGTGTATAATATGCTCGATTACAAATCATTCATACTACCGTTCAAACATTTAAAAAGATAAGACCTTTTAAAAACCATCAAAAATTTAAATTGAAAAATAATTGAATGGAAATTAAAATAAAAATGTATTTAAAGATTTCATTTATAAAAGCAAATAACTAATGTATGCATTAAAATTGTCGTTCAAATAGAAAAATGATTGAGGTTCTTCGAATGAACATACAGACTGATTAAGCGTGTAAACTACTGACAATCTGTAAACTACTATTTTTATCATATTACAAAGTTTTTAAGGTACTAATACTTCTTAGCAAAAATATGAGAAATTTCATACAAAACAACAGAGGAAGGTGAAGAAGCACATTAATAGTCTCAAAAATATTTGCAACACGATGTGATTTTGTATGTAACGTTAAATTCACCCCCTTCATGAAATAGTCTTATTCTGTTGAAGGGATGGATGATTGCACTTCTCTTTGATATACATACTGATACATCTTCAATAAACTTTAAGAATCCGTCGCCATTAAGTGGATGCACCCCAAGCCCTCCTGTTGTTTCATGGTCATGAACTTGATCCCTCTTCAAGACTCCCCTCGCGTTTTATGTTCCGGGGATTTTAGGGAAAACGTCTTATTCTATCCACGTATAGATGGGGAAGATTAAGAAAAGCTGGGATATCCCGGCAGTAGAAACTCTCCACGATTATTCAGTTACTAACCAAAATATTCCAAAGATAATGCTTGGGATACAAAGACGGTTAATGATACCGCTATTTGCATACCGAGAAGAAAACCGAAAGATTAAATTCCCCACCCTTTTTCGTCATTCTTACAATAAAGTAGGAAAGCAGCCTCCAGGGAATTCTGACCAAGTACCTGGAATGTAAGCAGTTTCTTCATCTAATTTAATTGTTTTTCTTCATCATTATCTAAGTGATACTTTAAAAATATACTCTCAAGTGTTTGTTATTACAAACGTGGTAGTATATTTTCGCTCGTTTCGAGAATTCACTTAACAATGAATATTTAAATATAATATAGCAGTTCTCGCTAACTTATTTGGTCCATTAAATATAATAAAAGAAAAGTGTCATTAGGCATAGACTATAAACATTTTGAAACGTTAAGAAGATTGTGTTGATTTTGAATTAATTTGGGCAGTGTCTGTATACGGACATTTCTTGACTATTTAAGCAGCACATAAGCTATAGAAATGTAATAAAATATACTGACTACAGAATAATTCTTGAATGAATATTTTGTCTTTTTCTTGCAATACATAAATATTTATAAGTTCACGTAATATAAAACAAATTTAGTTTTTTTATTAGAATTATTCTTGAACGTTAAAGAAGAATGTTAAGAAGATAATGTTACATTTGAATTTCTTTGGGTGTTGTCTGAACATGAACTCTTCTTGGATATTTTAGCTGTACGGGGATTATAAAAAATCAACAAAATACACGGATTTCAGAATTATTCTTGAAGAAGAATTAAAATCTGGTATTACTTTTGTTAGACAAAATTTATTTTATAAGTTCAAGTAATATAACGCACACCAATTTGTTTCTAAAATAAATATAATCAGCATAGTTTGGTATAGCTATACACATGTACAGATAATACAAACACAATTCAAAATGTTTAATATTTTTGCTCAATTGCTCAATATGTAAACATTAAATATATTATTTTAAGCGAATATTAACAACCAATACCTTAATGCTAATACATTTTTGTCTTCCAAACGATTATAATATTGTTCTCCCAAGTTGGACACTTCAGTAATTTGAAAACTTTTAAATTTGGTTCGTTTTCTGAAGACAGGATGTATCTGCAAGTTTATGTCCAACTTCAAACCCTACAAAATGGACCTGTCTTTAATTTGAATATTGGACTCATATAATTGTCCTAAATGTTACGCATTCCTTTTATTCAAAAAACAGGAGGGAGAGAAAAGAGCTGTGTTTATAACATTAATGTCATCTCAATTCATACAAAAAGAAAAATATAAGGTGTGCCCAAACGAAAAGGATACTAATGTTATGTGTGAAGAAATTTTAATAACAATATTATAATTGCATTTCATGTGCAATAGTACAACTATAAGTAATTGGCATTGACACACTGATCCCAGCGTGTAGGAAAGGAGTGGAGGGCTCAACAGATGGGTCAGGCAAACACCCATTTTCTCCGTCTTCTGATTCTCTGACAGGGGCTTGGGCACCCATTGTGCACAAACTTTGCCATATCCAAGCTTCTTGTGGATTATGTGATGCGCAGCTCCTTTGCTTATCTACCGTTCAACAGCAATTTCACGTTTGGTGATCCGGCGATTCTTCCGTAAAAGCTTATCCATAGCCGATCTTTTTGTGCTGATCTGGAGGAATCCATCATACAACGAACTGCGGAAATGACTCTCCAGCAGCGAGGATATTGATGCGAAGCTTTTAAATACGCATGTGCATCTAGCAATAACACCATGCTATCTATCGGCTAACACATTAACTCAATGGGATTTTATATAACGCCGCTACATCTGAGGTCTCCTTTTCATTTGGGCACTCTTTATAAATAAATAAATTAGTATCGACAATTAGCTTACTGACGACCAGTGGCGTATCCAGGATTTTTCCAAGGGGGGTTCGTCCATCCGAATTTTTAATTAAGTTTAATTAAGTTTAAGCTTATTTAAGTTTAATTAGGTTTAATTAAGTTTATTTAAGTTTAATTAAGTTTATATTTAATTAAGTTTAACAATCTTTTAAAATATCATAATTACTTGCCGAAAATAAGAGTAAGAAAATGAAAAATAGTAAAATAAACTCACCAATTAAAAGATAAAACTAAAAAATCTTTAATTAGCGACGAATAACGTAGAGCCTGTACAAACTGCTGCACAAAACATAAAATACAATACATAGTTACGCTTACGCAAAATATTTCATTGAATTTTCTTATTTACAGAGCGAAGTCTAATCGACGAGAAGTTTTCGCTAGTTCATTTAACCTTTTACAGGCCGAATTTAGATCCAGGTATATTTTTCATTAGTTATTTGCATATTTTACCTTATAATACTTTAGTTAAGGGATGTTAATCATTTAAATGGAAAAAAATACATACATAAATATTAATTGCCATTAATAATAATTATTAATATTCTTAAATTATTAAGATTAATATTATAGATTATTAATATAATCTGATTAATATTATCAAGTTTGATGTCCTTTTTGATAATAAGAGCTGTATAAAATAAACCAACTGATATTCAGAGTCATCGGATACTTTCAAATTTTTATGCATTTTTTTATTTGTACTCTGTGGGAAGAAATATGAAAATGATCATTTTGGGGATTTTTTGTACAGTTACCAACTAATGATAGGAATGTTGCTTCTGTTTTAAAAAATCAAGTCATCTTTTAAGTGTGTCCGCTAATTTTTTCAAGTCAATATTAGTGCAATTTAATTTTTTAAATAAGTTTTAATTTGATGTTCCCAATTGGGAACATTGGCCTGTAAAAGGTTAAAATGCCTTCTATTGTTGGGATATTATTTGGGTCACTCCTTAAAGGTCACTACTTCAGTGGTCCCAATTCCCCATATGGTCGACCCCTCTTGTCCTTAAATATGAACTCGTAAAGGTGAAATCCTTTCAGAGAATTGTTTTCAGGGGAACCATGTTTCGCGCCGCGCAAATGAAGTGGTTTAGTTATTTTCAGGAGTGTTTATCGCAGAGTAATGAAAAAAAAAGTTAGTCATAATTTTAAACCACTTCGTAGAAAAAAATATTCTACTCTTGCCATACATTTTTTCCGCCTGAAATGTGAAAAACAATGTAAGGAGGAACAGCCTAATTTTTCTTGTCGTACATTCTGTCAAGGGGGGGGTTTAAACCCCCAAACCCCCCCCCCTTGCATACGCCACTGCTGACGACTAAACCATATAACTTAATAATTATTTTTCTGAAATGTATCGAAAGAAAATTTAGAAAGCTTAGTCTCTAGAGCGGAACTCATTTGGTTCAAAACTCCAGACATAGTCTAACACCTAGATATAATAATCTCCACCAAATAATTAATTGTATTAGAATTTCAAGGCACTACAATGCTGTTTTTCATTTAAATCATGAAAAATACACATTGCAAAAAATTTAATACTAAACTGTTTAATTTTTTTTTTATTTAAAACTGCAACTATTAGTATAGAGGGATATTTTCTATATGGTTATTGATTTTATAAACAACGACACCAAATAATAGCACAATGCTTAACAGGTTTTTGGTTGCAGCTGCTGAAACACAGGAATTCCGTTGAATCTTGCACAAAAATTCTTAAATGTGTGTAGCGTATTCATTTATTCATATTGCGTTATCCTTTTTTTTTCAGTTAAATTAAATATTCATTCCGGATTGAGGGAGTTTATAACAAGTACATAACAATTCTATCACCAAATATTAAGTGTTAATTTGTTTTAAATAATAACGATCCCATAAAATTGTCTTTTTTGTTTTTTTTAGTTCCCCATCATACTATAGGTATGGGGAAATTAGGTAATCGTGAAAATTTTCGACCTCGGTTTTTTGACTTTTTTACACGTTTTCAGGTGTGAGGAATCCGAAAATGACAAAATTTGTATGGTGTCTGTCTGTTAGTTTGTTAGTCTGTGTACACGATATCTCAAGAACAAATTGTCGCAGAGAGGTCAGATCAGTTTTAAAATATTACTTACCCTATTATTTAACCCTATTCATTTGCAACATTCAAATTTAAAAACTTCGAACAAATGATCGCAGAGAGGTCAGATCAGTCTTAAAATATTACTTTCGATACTGGCAAGAACCCTATTCATTTGCAACATTCGAATTAAAAAATTTCGTAAGTTATTAGAAATTTACGATTTTCTTAACATGGGAGAATGGCACAAAAATTCACTTAAACGTGCATTAAATGGAAACTTTTTACTGTAAAAATGTCAGACCAGTTTTCAAATATCAGTTTTGATGCCGGAATAAACATCAGTAAATATAAATATGCTACTTTGAAAATTTCGCAAGTTATTGGAAATTTACGAATTTCTTAACATGACAGTATAGGGCAAAATTTCACATAAACGTCAATTTTTAGAGATATTTTCATCGTAAAGATGTCAGACTACTTTTGAAATATTATTTAGGTCACTGGCATGAATATTAATGACTATGAATTTTCCAATATAAAAATTTCGTAAGTTATTGGAAATTTACGAATTTCTTAACATGGCAGAATAGAGCAAAATTTCACATAAACGTCAATTTTGAGGGATATTTTCATCGTAAAGATGTCAAACCACTCTCGAAATATTATTTAGGATACTGATGAATATCATAGACATGAATATCATAGACTATGATTTTTCCAATTTAAAAAATTCGTAAGTTATTTGGAATTTACGATTTACTTAACATGTCAGAATAAGGCAAAATTGAGCATAAACTTCCATTTTGAGGATCATAAATACATTAGACAACTTCAAAATTACATTTATGATATTTGTTTGAACATGATTGGATACAAATATTCTAATAGGTAAATTTCGTAAATTATTCGTAATTTACGATTTTATCAACATAGTGAAATTGTAAATTTTTCATATAAATATGAATTTTGGGGATTATTGCATTGGAAATAGTAGCATGAAAACTAAACAACGGAATTGACCCTGATAAAATAAATTAATAGATTAGAATAAGATAAATATATCGAAGTGAACGGTGGATAGCCTATTAGGCGGGAATTTCGTTCTGTCACTGTATCAAGCTTTGGTCAAATTATTTTTTTTTAACATGATTATAATATGTCTCGCACTAGAAATTTATGAGAACATAAATATGGTGGGAAACTGAGCAGAGTCCACCTATGCCAACTAGTTTTTTCAATTAAACTAAATATTCATTCCCGATTGAGAGAGTTTATAACAAGTAACATAACAATTCTATCACCAAATATTAAGTGTCAATTTATTTTAAGTAATAACAGTCCCATAAAATTGTTTTCTTTTTTGTTTTCTTTTTCTTTAATTTTTTTTTTCTCTCTCTTTGAAAGAATAACGTAAAATTATTGATTTAGACTGTTATATAAAATTTTGTCAACCGTATGATTTTTTATAGTCAAATTGAGAAAAATTCAGTTTATAAAGCGGAAGTTGAAATGTAAGGTTAATCAGAAGTCATATTACCATTTCTTTCTTTTATAAAGCATCTACCTATTATTTGCTATCGTCTTCAAAACAAGTAATATAAAAGAAAAATTTTTAAAGTCAATTCCTACTTACAAACACTATAGAATAAGTTTTTTTTATAATAATTTTGAATTAGGAAATAAGAGGCGCGCGTGCAAAATGAAAGAAAAATAATTATAAGAAAAAAAAAACTTTTTATGTACCATGTTTTAAACTTTCTGATGAATCATAGAGCTCTTATCATTGTGCATAAATTTTTTAAAGGGACAATGATGTCAATTTTTGTGAAATGCATAATTTAACTTTTTATAGTTTTTTAATATTCACGTTTAATTAAATGTATTTATTTTTATGTCAAAAGAAAATGAACTCTTTTTTTTTTTTTTTTTTTTTTTTTTTTTGACAACAATTAAATTCTAGCTACTATTTTAATGGCTATATATTAACGCTATTAGGACGTTATTATTTTCATATTTTAATTAATTATAAGAAAACTAATAAAAAAATTCGAAAATCGGACTTCGAAGTATTGTGTTGTCACCGTGTTCTGAGCAATCCTGAAAGTTTCAAATTTCTAGCTAGTCGGGAAGTTAGTTAAAAATCGATTGCAAGATTTGTACAAGATATATATAGGGAGAGTGTGAACTAATAGTAGGAATTAAGTTAGATTTCCCCAAAACAGATCTTCCCATGTTGCCATTTATAATTTTAAATATTAAGATCTCAATGAAAAATGAAATACGTTCATCTGGAAAATGCACTTTTCCAAACGTTCGTTTTTAATCACTTCAAAATTATGCACAGAATTCCTGTTCAATAATTTCAATAACATCGATAACACTTCATGTCATTAAGTACAAAGATATAATTATATTTAACGAATTCATTATGCTCTAAATCATAAGACTTGATTATTTTTCTAAACCATATTCGTCCCATGCTCTTTTAATTCAACCTCCTATATAACAACGAAAATATAATTCTCTTTTGAAAGACTGTTATCTTAAAGCTGGAAAATCTTAAGCTTCTTTACGGTCAGTTTGAGAAAAACTGGGAGCACACGAACCAAATGATAATGTGATGTTGATCTGGAGTGATATCATTCTTTCCCTTTGGTAAGACTTTCAGCCGTTGTTTGCAATCGTCCCCACATACCAGATCCCTCTAGAGCCTCCCCGAACCGCCGTTTATTATTCCAGGGGAATCCCACGAAAGGACACATTCCCTCTACGTGAGAACATAATACGAATTGGGGTTTCCATACTTTTACTATCGATAAGGACATTTTCAAGAATCTTTCCCTGCCTGCTTTCAGAAAAAACATATATCATATATCAATTGCTCTGGTCATCTTAAAATAATAAAATTCTTTTTTCGCTGATTCTTACGCACATCAGATCAAGGTATAATAAAAATGTAAATGTGAAATTCTACTACAAATTAAATTTTAAATATTTCAATTTAAAAAAAAAATTAAATAGAATTGTTATGTATGCAAAAATATTGGCATATTAGATCCCTGTGCTTCTTATCTTTTTTTTTTTTTAAGACATTATTTTAAATCAGTATATGGGTCATTTTCAAAAAGTTTTACAACTTCAAATTTTAAAATACAAAAAAAAAAAAAAAAAAATCTAAATCTTTAATTATTTTTGGCTTAAAAGTTATTTTAATTAGCTCAATTTATTAAAATTCGTACACTTACACAAAATATTGTTTTATCGGACTGTGTTAACAGAGTAGACGTAGGGTAACAAATGTTATTCACTTTATGTTTATTAATTCTATTTATTATAGTTAGGCTTAGCATTTAGTTCATTATTAAACTATTCTATAAGACAGAGTTAGTTTTAATCGTATTACTTAACAGTTTACCGTAAACACTTTTTGCTGATAAAATTTGGGGGGGAAACAAAAGAATAATTTGATTATCGGAGCAGAATTATTTTTCGAGTTAATAAGGTCAAATAAAATTCGTATGGAGAATTGGAGAATTCACAACTTACAATAGTAGAGAGTAAACTTGTATATTTAATATCAAAATAGAGATTATATCTAGATTATTATCAAAATAGAGATTATTATGTATAGATTCTTTAAGTAATAATGGAGAATATTTTTTATCTCTAGATACTTTGAATGAATCATTAAAATCCTTTTGGGAAATAAAGAATATTCAGGAAATTAAACCGTTTGTGAGCGAAAATTAAATTATTGTAATAAACATTTTTCTGATACACATTATACAGATGGTGAAGATAGATATGTTGTCGAAATGCCGTTTAAACCTGAATTAAAGAAAAACAAACATACTGTTAAGTGATTCCAAATAAATAGCGTTAAAAAGATTAAATCAATTATGAAATCGTTTAGATCGTAATCCTATGTTAAAATCTATGTACGTAGAAGTTTTAAAGGAATACGAATCTTTGAATCATATGGGGGGGAAATTAAGAGGATGATGACCAAGGGTATTATTTACCTAACTACAGGGTATTGCGCTTGTCTAGCAACTCCCCTAAATTAAGACTTCAGTTTAACACGAATTAATTCACAACAAAAAGAAACTTTTTGAATGATTTACTATACAAGATGACCTCTTTTCAATAATGTTTAGATTTAAGAAACATATTCTAGTCTTCACCTGTGACATAAACAAAATGTTTAGTTTGGGGAAAATTTGATAAATCTGTTTCAAACTAAATTCAAAATATTTTGTGGAAGGAGGAACAGGAGGAGCCCCTTGCAGTATATCGCCTAAAGACTGTTACGTGTGGTATTGTTTCGGCACCTTATCTTGCAACAAAAACTCTCCAACAATTGACATTAGACGAGCAGTAAATTTTCCGCGAGCCTCAAAGGTCGTATTTCAGGATTTTTATATGTATGATTGCCTTTAAGGAGAATCCAGTCTTGCAGAATTCGTGGAATTAAAATATCAGCTAATTAAATTACTTCAATGTGGTTGTATGACACCGAGTTTTCCAACTAAGGAAACACAACTTTACCCATTTGACCATAACAGCGAAGACGTAACAGTAAAAACTTTGAGTGTATTATGGAATAGCAACACTGACCATTTTGTTTAGAAAATTATTGTAAATTCTAGCTCTTGACGGACTAAAAGAGAGGTTTTGAGTCAAAGTGCAAGACTCTGTCATCCCCTTAGTCTTCTGGTTCCGTTAATTGCCAAGATAATAACAAGTTAAATCAAGATATTTTTTCAATAATTGTGGTTGCTAAATTCAGACTGAATGACAGTCTTCCTAAAAAACAGTCCGACGAATTAACAAAAATTTTAACTTCTTTATCTAAAACAGAAAAGTTGAGTATACCAATACGCGTCGCGCTAAACGACACAATATTGTGGTTCTATGTTTTGCCGATAAATCAGAAAAGGCTTTTGGTGTTGCCATATTCCTTGAAGTACTTAATGAATTAAAAGTGTTATCTTATCAGCTTCTCTGCAGTAAATGTAAGGTTGCTCCTATAAAACTCTAACCATCCCTAGACTAGAGCATTTCCCTACTTCTGGCAAAGCCCATACAAAAGGTTATAAGTGCTCTCGACCTCAAAATAAACTCGTTTAAGTTATTCACGAATTCAACGATCCTATTAATTTGGTGTAATCATGTTACTCATATATTATTCAAACATATCTAATTTATTCCAAAATTATTAAATATCTAATTATCAGCTAAAATAAATAACCTTTTAAATAATAAATTTTAATTTAAACCAAGTTCTAAAAAGTTCACTTTTATCAATATTAGTTCATTCAATTCATTTAATTGTAATAATACAAATTTTCTTCAACTCTCGACAATTTCAGCGAATGATTTGGCCACCTAGATCTCTGACATGAATCCTACTGAATATTTATGGGACATAATCGCAAGATCAGTTCGTGCACAAAATCCTGCACCGGAAACACTTTCGTAATTATGGATTGCTATAGAGGCAGCGTGGCTCAATAATGTCTGCATGGGACTTCCAACGATTTATTGAATCCATGCCACATCAAGTTGCTGCATTTTGCAGGGCAAAAAAAGATCCGACACGATATTTGGAGGTATCCCATGAATTTTGTCACCTCAGCGTATTTCATATTTATATATTTCATATATTACATTAAATTTACCTTATAATCCTTTTTGGAAATTTTTTTTATCAATCATAAGTTTACTTGATTGATTTGTTTTGTCTTGAAACTATAAAAATAATATTTACTTCAGACTTTTGCATAGAGAATTATTATTTTTTTTTTCTCTTTCTTCAACTCTTACACACTGCCACTTACATACTTCATACATAATGTAATTCTAGTTTTTAAATAAAAGGATAATTAGGTGTAAAGTCTTTATTTATTTATTTATTTTTATTTTTTATTTATTTATTTATTTGTTTTTTTAAAATGACTTTTGTACGCATTATGATTATGCTTTTTCTATATTTCTAAAATTTTACACAACTTCCATATTTAAATTTTTTGTAATTTTGTTCATCATTGTTGTATTTTGAGCCGACTTTAATGCAATAATGTTTGTTCGGTACTCGAAATCTTTTCCTTTCTCTGGAATTCAGGCCAAATTTCTCTAGAGTGAGAGATCTGCTCTGACTGTCTTGCACTGCATAATTTTACATAAACTAAAATTTTTCTTTTTGTTATATTTCTTTACACGAAATAATTGCTATTCAAATGAACAAAATGCAATTTTTCTAAATAAAATAAATATATAAATAACATTCAAACCTTTTTACTAAAAAAAAAACTGTCACTATATTTTACTTTTTTTTTTTAACACTGCATGCATATATGACAAGGTTATGAAAATTACGGTGAATCTGCTGTTTTTTCATAAATGGATCTGCTGCCCGTAACCTTATACATCCATGATGTTCACATTTTCGCACATTTCTATAAGTTTAGCTTTTCGAATTTATACGAAATTTAGCTTTTCGAATTTATTCAAATTTTTCTTTGAATTTTTCTTTACTATGCCTAATTAAGATTTTTAACTCTTTGTTAGATAACACTCTTTGTTAGATACATACTTTTATGCACACATCTATTTTTTGTTTGCTTTTACAATTATTTCAAAGTTTTATTATGATTTAAAATATATATATATATATATATATAATTAAAATACAATTTTTTGATTCATGCAGTAAGAGACATTTATTTTGTTGAAACATAAATCTTCAACATTAATATTCCTTCTGAAATATTAGTATTTATACCTATCTCTCATCATTCACTCTATTAAAAAAAAAAAAAAAAAAAAAAAAAAATCATCTTTATATTTTACGGTAAATATAAATTTCACATTTTTTAAAGCACACTTGTTTACTCTTATTTTGTCATTAATTTATGTTTGTTTATTATATTCTTAGGCCCGCCGTACACTGACGAGACATGAGACAAGTTTGAAGCGACATGCGACACGCGCGTGCTCTAAACGGTTTCCAGGAGATGAAGTTGTATTTAGAGCATGCGCGTGTCGCATGTCGCTTCAAACTTGTCTCATGTCTCGTCAGTGTACGGCGGGCCTTATTCATGTACATATAATTGATAGCAAGTATTATAACATCGGATATCAGCCCTTATGCATAATCAATGAATCATTTTTTAATAATATTTTTGAATAGGATTCATTGATTTGCAATATACTAATCTACCAATAAGTATTTGGACACTTTCGAATTTAACGTTTTGTCAAATATCTAGAAACGTTCTTTAGGAATTCTTTTTTTAGTTCGTGGAACTTTGTTACTGTAAACAGGGCCCGACTTAGACTACCTGCAGCCCCGGGGCAAGCCTATTCTGGGGGGCCCCCTTGCAGTGGCATAAGAGGTCTTTAGGTTGCAGAATTTCTGTATTCGCCTGTAGGGGGCCTCTTCCAGAAGGGGGGCCCAGGGCATTTGCCCCGTATGCCCTGCCGTAAGTCGGGGCCTGACTGTAAAGAATATGTTATACTTCATATATTTCAGCAAAAGTTGTGTCCAGAAGAGGAAAAGGGGACTAGTAAAAAATTAAACAAAAGTCAAAATGTTTTGGATCGCCCTGTAAAAAGTAATGGTTTAAAAATGTTTTGACTGCAGCATGTGAATATAAGGATTTTGCACATTATCTGTATAAGTTTTTATGAAGCTACCCAATATATTCATGGAGGTGTAATGGTTTTTTTTTTTTTCTTATAATGCAAAAAAAATTTCCACTTTTTAAATTATAACACGTAGAGTATTACAGCCAGTGCAAAGCCATTTTTAGGAAAATTGACATACTACATTAGACACAGCATACTGCAATAAAAATGCAAAAAAATGTTAAATATCTTGCAAAATATGAGCAATTTTACTAAATAATTTTTAACTACGCTTGCACTAGCTTTTAAAAAATTTCATTTGCATACTTTAATAGCCAAAAATATTGAACAACTTACATAAAACCCCCAAACCAATATCGTGTAATTTCAAAAAGGTATGAGAGATAGAATGAACAGAATTGCAATTCTTCTGAAAAACAGGAGCATAATAGGGGGTTTTATCAATATTTACTTACAATCAGCGAACATTGTATTACCATTAGGCATTGATTGAATCAAAATAAAAAATTTAGGTAAAACTCCTTATAGTTTAACTTTTATTTTGAGAGAACTGAAATTATGTTAATTTTATCTCTCATATTTTTTTTTAATTTACACGATATTTGTTTGAGGTTTTAATAGAAGTTGCTCAATACTTTTGATTATTAAATTATGCAAATGAAATTTTTTAAAAGCTAGCGCATGCGTAGTTAAAATATTATTTAATAAAAATTCTCTTATTTCGTAAGATATTTAACATTTTTGCATTCTGATTTCAATATGCTGTGCCTAATGTAGTATGCCAAATTTTCTAAAAATGTTGTTGCACTGGATCTAATACCCTACGTGTTTTAATTAAAAAGGTGGAAATACTTTTTTGGAATTTTTCAAAAAAACCCTGTTATACCGCCATGAATGTATGTGGTAGCTTCATAAAAATTTATACAAATAATGAGAAAAATCAGCGTAATTAAATGCTACATCCAAAACGCATTTAAACCATTACTTTTTACAGGGTGATCCAAAACATTTTTACTTTTGCTAAATTTTTTACTGGTCCCTTTCTCCTCTTCAGGACACAACTTTTGCTGAAATACATGATGTGTAATATATTCTTTACACTACCAAAGTTCCAAGATGACTCCTAAAGAATTTTTCTAGATATTTGGCAAAACGTCTAAATTCGAAAGTGCCCAAATGCTTATTGGTAGATAGTGCATGTATATTGTTTCTCTTATATTGTTTCTCTATAAATTATTATTTTTTAAATATAATATATGGTAAATAATTATTATTATTATTATTATATTCTAAATAAAGTATTTATTTGAATTTTATGCTTCTTAAAAAATATTCCTGGATTAACCTTGTTAATATTTATTACATGCTCTCACAATTCTTTCTTGTTTTATTCCTTGAAATTATTTTAATTTTCATCGTAGTAAATCGCTTCATTTAATGCTTCAATTTTTACAAATGAAGCTCTAATGATAATCCATTATTCAAAATAATTGTTCAAGAATAGGAAATTAATTTTATATTGATAAGTTGTTGATAATTTTAGGCCTGCATAATATCTAGAAAATAAGGCTAATTCATATTTTTTTAATGAATTATATTTGTAAACAAAAAAATCTATTCCATTTTTTTTTAATTAAATTTTTGCTAGACTTTACACTTGTGTCCTGTCATTTGAATTATTGGGCTAGATTTTCTTTTCTCTCAATTCGCTTTTACACAAATGCGTCGGGTTGCAGAATGCTTGTTCTAATTTTAATTACCTAATATACACACCTCTTCTGCTTCACAATTTGTTCAGTGCGTTATCTTTAAGTGTGGATTCAGAAACTACAATGTTAGTTATAATTTGTGTACTGACACACAACACAATGGCTCAATCTATATAGATATTAGGTCTTCACACGTTATGATTCTAGTACTTCCTTTTGTTTTTTAAGATATATATATATATATATATATATATATATATATATATATATATATATATATATATATATATATATACTTCATATTAAAATAATATAATACTAAATGGAATAATAAAATTAGAAATTAATAAATTAATACAAACAAATTAATGTATTGAATAAACGTATGAATATATAAAATATTTAGGATTTCTATTTATTTATTTCCTTTTCCATTGCTTTCAATTTGTCACATATTTTTCAATAAATATTCGTTGGTTAAATAAATCATCATACAGTTGTAAATTATTATAGTTTATATATTTCATTACTTATTTTATATTTCTATTTTCATACTTTCAATATACATTGTTGCATCACTTGAAATATCAACTATTATGTCGTATACCTGAATGTTCTAGTTCTTCATTGGTATTATATATTTAATGTTTAATTTTATGTTATAAGCTACTCATTAATTTGAAAAAAAAAAAAAAACTTTTTTTTTTTTTTTTAAATAACATGTCTACAAAATTTATATACTAATTTAATATATAATACTTTTTGATGTGAGAGAGAGCGATATATATTATATATATATATATATATATATATATATTTTTTTTTTTTTTTTTTTCTTTTACATTTTTTTTTTTTTTTTTTAGGCGAGAGGAGATATATATGAGCTAGTTACTCACATATTATTTAAATATATCAAAATTATTCCAAAATTATTAAATACTTAATTATCAGTTAAAATATATACCGTTTTATAAATTATCTCTAAAAAAGAATTAAGCTAAAACACGTGTCATTTGTTATTTAGATTAAAAATCCTTTAAAACACGTAAAATCAAACTTTATTTTAAAGATTTTAAAACACTATGAAGGTTTTCGCTTTGAAATACCAAAGCATCCCAGTAATAACAATCTCTCATGATGCTTTGGTATTTCAAAGCGAAAAACTTCATAATGATTTAAAATATTTAAAATAAAGTTTAATTTTACGTGTTTTAAAGTGTTTTTAATCTAAAAACCCTGTTAAATAATAAAATTTAATTTAAATAAAATTCTCAATTAAGTTTTTTAAAATTATCTAAAAAGCTCACTTTAATTAATAGTTCATTCAATTAATTTAATTGGAATAATACAAACTTTCTTTTAATATTATGAGAAGGACTGATTAAAAAAGCACAATTTAAGTATTCTCCATTAACAACGCTGTAGAAAGTTTCAAATAATTAATTGTATATTTATTATCCTGTCTGTCAAATAAATATCATTAACTGATATAATTTAAAATCTCATCCGGTTAAAAATGATTTCTGTGATTATCTATCAAGAGTTAACTGACAGTTGAAAGTATTATTTATTCAATAAATTTACTCTTTTATAAAATCCAACTTGAAATAACATATTACACATGTTTATTTCATTATACTTAAACTTAGAAATCCATAGCAGTTAATACCATTAAGAAGTGATTTATTTTCTAAATTACATTATGGTACAACCTTTTAGATTTAACGGGTTTTTTTTCTTCCACTGATTTTGCTATTGGCGAAATTATTGGCTATAAGTTTTAAAAACGTAATTTTGAAATTCAAGATATTTATATCATTTTATTCTACAAACTAAAATAATATCTGGCATTAAAATTTGGCTGTTTTCTGAATATTGACTTTATTTAGATCAGAAACCTCTATACTCTATTTCCTTTACGCAGTCGCCTCAAGGTCACGCTCAGATGAACTGTGATTCCACTTTCCCGTCCGTTGCTAGGTCACTGAAGAAACAACGATATCTCACTGGATGGAATTGAGTACGTGATCTCATTCACGTGATCTCCCTCTCTGAATTCCGTGGCCTTGAAGTGCCTCTGGTGAGGAAATGGACTATAGTATGTTCTAGCGAATGGAGAATGGAGGTCAGATCTGCTCTGGATTATTGTTTAGTAAACACGGTATTTTAATCGCTCTCTCCCTCATTGGCAAATTCAAATCTCGTTCCTGGGTATCTTTTGATCATTAAAAATTTATATACGTTTTGTTACTAGCATTCTGAAATATTTATGTTTAGATGTTTAAATCCTTTAAAAAAATCATCCTGATGACAATTAATTTTGAACTCTTTCTTGTGGATCTTTCAAGTTCGTTGTACTTTGCCAGTTTTCGCCATTAATACGATCTCTGCGACAAAATATCTTAATAATTGAATTCATACCGAGCCTCACCTTCTCAAAACATTTCTTAGCAACAGAGTCCATCAAGTACAACTAATGACTAGGACTGGGCGATACATCGATACATCGCGAAACATCAATTTAAAACCATGCAATTTGAAACCGATAACGAAATCTTTCTGTTGGCGATATATCGCAAGCGCCACGATTATCAGGAACTCAGCTGCGAACGTACTGCGAGCGACCATGTCAGTTTCCGTGAGCCCAACGTTTCACTCCGTGAAAGCCGGTAATCGCTGATACGAAGGAGAGTGGATGATACACGTATAACGCATGCGTGATGCTAGACATTGATTTAATCTGAAATCGCTACTCACAGCTACGATCTAAATATTCGTTATCGCCTTTTCTGATCATGATCTTGCTTTATCGGGAATCGATTAACAGCTAAGCAATAACGCATGCGTGATATGAGACTCTGATATGACTGAGACACTGCGTGATCGTCATCCCATGTCTTTATTCGCTGCTACGATATGAATATTCATTGTCGCCATTACAATATTGATACAGAACTATTATTGCCTATAAATACAATTAATATTAGTTGAT
Source organism: Salticus scenicus (assembly GCA_963930645.1). Classification (NCBI taxonomy): domain Eukaryota; kingdom Metazoa; phylum Arthropoda; class Arachnida; order Araneae; family Salticidae; genus Salticus; species Salticus scenicus. Next base: position 216,797,953 of record OZ005654.1, on the reverse strand, counting down.
GTCATTAATTTTATTAAGAAACAACTGAATAATTTCGTCATTTATTTGCGTCCATATTTGTTTTAAAAAAAAGTTTTAATATATATATATATATATATATATATTAAGATTTTAACTGTTTTGATTTAAATAAATTTTTAAAAGCTATGTCATCAATTTATACTGAATTTGGTTTTAATATTTTAACAATTATTTCATTTCTTTCAAATATTTTATTATATCTGATCAATATAGCGAAAATTTGGTGTTATTTACATTTATATTTTTATTTTAATAAACAAACCAAAGCAAATTCTTTACTCAGGATACTGATTGTTTTCCACTGTGAATCTAATTTCAGAGACAGCAGGAAGGAAGCGCCTTTATTTTAGAAATCTTAATATTCTATAGTATAATCTATAGATATAAAAGAGTAAATTCACAGATTCACTGGTCACTGACTCAACGTAGCCGTGGCTATTCTATGGGAGATAAAGATAAAACATTTTGTGAGCAAGTCGGTTTTAGGACCCTGACGGGACACAAGACGGGATTTTGTGAAATACCTCCCCTCCCCCGTTTCCCCCGGGGCGAGGCAGAAGGAAAATCACCTTTATAAGCATAACTCGGCTCCAAATAGCTTCACGGTGAATAAATTGCAGAGGGAGGTTACCGAAAGAGAATGATATAATAATATACACACGCACACACAAAGAAAAGCCCATACGCATACGCAAACGGGCCTTGATTAACTTCATGATAGGCCCCGAGGAACACATATTTTCGTGGGCCCGTCTCCCTCTTGCTCTGTGCACCAATCAGCACATATATAGATATACCTGTTTATAGGACTAATATGGCAGAAATTGCATTATGACACCATTTTTTTTCATTTTTAGTCGTAAAAGGCAAAATGGTATTTTCAGGGCCAATTTTATGGCCTTCGGCTACTCAGGTCACATGCCCCGAATGCCTCTTGTTAATCGGCTCTTGCACGCAAATTTTTCTTCGATATTTTTCTATACAAATTCACTCAAAATAAATAACTTTATTAAAATTTAAAAAAAAAAAAACTTTTATTTAAAGTATCACAGATCAATAGTTCAATTATTCGTTTTAAAGATATTGACGAAATTTTTTAAAAGGTGCCCATATCGAAAATTTGCCCTCTCGGAGGGGACTTATCCCCAGGAGAAAAGCGCCGCTCCTGTATGTCCAATTTCTTTTTTTTTTTTTTTTTCTACTTGATTATTACTATTATAAACAAATCTTTTTAATTTCATAATGATTCGTTAAAAATAATTTTCATTGTGTACGTTTATAAGAAATTTCGGTCTATACCACCAAGTTAAGAACTTAGAAAAATCCGGATTGGAACGCCACCTGATGGACGATTATCACCAAAAAGCAATAAGAACTATTTTATGTCATGGTGCAATTGCATATAAGTTTACATGCAATTCTGTGCAGTGTAATAGTTCCTGAGATACAATTGGAACAAAATTTTGCTCACACACAGATAGGCATTTTCTAAAAATGGTCAATCATGTTCTAGATATCGCAAAACATGTAAATCCATCGAAAACTGGAAGTTGAAATTTTTTATGAATCCAGTGCTTTCTTCTCTTGAGTACGGAAGAAAGTAAAAAGATTAAATTCATGACGCAGGATAATATATTATAGCTATAGTACGAAGGTGGATGAAATTAAGCGAAAAAATATAGCAAGATTAAGGGAGAATGGGTTTTAAGACGCTCTAGAGTTTAAATATAGAAAAAAAAAAGGACATAATGGGAAAATCTCTTAAACTGAATTTGTGAGTTTTAAAAAATTATTTGTATGTGGGTTAGTATTTTTTAAACATCTTTTTAGGCAGCAATGTTTGCTTTATACTTGAGACTACACGAAAACAACCATTCATCATTTATTTCTATAGGAGGGGGAGTGGGCCGTCCCTTTGCCTACGTCCTTGCACATAACATCACATTAATACAAATCATTCCCATTTTTTTTTTTTTTTTTTTTTTTTTTATGAAAGTGAGTGACTACAAATAATTATTTTCTTAATTTGTTTATCGTTGGTTCTCTAAACTCTCTCGTGGTTAAAGTTTTAATGGATAAAATGGTACTTCTACCTTGTTTGTTTACACTGCCGACTTGAACGAAAATTAATCTAATAATTCTCAGAAAATTAGAAAATAAATCCTAAATTAAAAGTATTCCCTGATATTAAACTATAATACGATTTTGTTATTTCTTACAGGTACTACTTTTATAGACTTTGGTTGATATAACATATTTTAAAGTTTTGAACTTTTTTGACGTGAACAATTCAGCTTAAGAATGCTCAAAAAATAAATTTTGATGTAGTTTTATCTGAATAAATGATATTTTTTCCATGTAAAATTCTAATGTGTCAGTTTAATTATACTTTAAAATTAATAATATCGAGTTTCAAGTAGGTTATAAATATACGAAAAATGGAAATTTCCGAAATTTGTAATTTAAATAGCGGATATTCATTATAGAAAAAACTGGGTATGTGTTATAACAATAATCATAACACACACGCATACGCGCAAACGAAACCTTATAATAACAACTTTATCTAAATTAAATGCGCATGGCTGTTAGCGTTACCCGAGAAACACCACGTGGAGGTCGCCATGCATCGTTTCTCATGGGGAGTTTTGATAAGGCAGGTCCCATAGCCTACTGCCAGCAAGCATCCCGAGGTAATTTATTCTTTTACACTTCGAATGCAACAACAACAACATATTTTCATAAAATTCCTCAATTTCCGGAACTTCTTTTTTTTATGATGTTGTGGAGAAACAGAAACTGGTTGATTTTCAATAACCGTTTCCACTGTCTGAGAATGAACTGATTCCACTTCGATAAACGGAGGTTCGTCAGTAGAATTATCAGGCAGTGCAGTAGAAACTGTTTCTTTTCCATCGAGTGCGTTCACTACCTGAGACTGAACTGAGTCCACTTCGGTTTGGAACGGAGGTTCATCAGTAACAGTATCAGGCAGTGAAATAATATTACCAACTTTTGGCAGTTTTTTTATATCCAACTTTGGATGCTTGCAAACACGAGCTTTATATAAAGCTGGGTTATAAAATTTTTGACAATCATTATTCATTGACAAATAACGTCCAGCAAAGATGGGAGTCACTGGACACGCATACCTTTCCCGAAAATCCTCCATAGGACGATGCTCGAAAAGTTTAAAAATAAACCACATGAGGAACTTTTTTAAAAAGTAACTCACGAAGAGAACACCTAAGAACGAAAGATACATCATTCTCAGATAAGGGTCAGTAATTAGACTGAAGAAAATTGTTTAAAAAAGAGACTTTTCATTGTTGTAAAAATATATATATAAACATTGTTGTTTATCAAACAATTATTTTTTATTAAATAGTTGTTGCAATTGTTCATTCAATTGTTGAACTAAAATATTGGATACATTGTTTAAAAAACAAATGATGACAAAAATTCGTATAACATGAAAATTAATTTTGTATTCCATGTCATGTGAAAATTTCGATCAAATTAAAATATGTCATTAATATAACGATAAAGTTAACAGAAAATGATAGCATATCAAATAGAGAAATTATTCTATAAACTGGGTTGTAGCCATAGATATAGTAATAAGACATAGATTGATCATTGGGAGGGAAAAACTGATTCTTTTTTACTCGGAGAAAAGTCCACAATATGGCCGTCTTCCGCCGAGTGAATACACACAGATAATTTAGAAAATAAAATTTATGAATAATTTATGTACTAAAGATGAATGAAAAACTGCAGATACAATTAAAAATTAATTTTTCTTTTTCTTTCTTTCTTTCTTTTTTTATTTTATATATTTATTAATTTAGTTAATATTTAAACTCTTTTAAATGCTAAAACTAAACTACGCCGCTACTAACTATATTTAAAAGAATTTTGAAAATTCTATATTACTTACGAATGTAAAATCTTAAAAAATATCAAACTTTTAAAACGTATTCCATTAAAAATCAAACCAGTTTTTATTTCATAATTATATCAAGGCAACTGATTATAAAATTTATATTTTTCATAATTTAGTCAAATATATTTTACTTTTATAATAACTTATCCATTTCTTTTGATAAATTTATTTGAAGAATTAAAAGACGCAATATTTCAACATTTTGAAAATTCATCAACATTCTATTCTATTCTATTACAATTGCCGAATTTCAATGGTTTCTATGCCACTATATGGCTGATGCCATAAAAATTTTTCAGCATCAAACATTTTTGCATGATAACAATGGGATGATAGATCTATATAAATTACTATATCTATGGTTACAGCAAGTATTAAAACTCCTGTTATTTTTCATTATATGCTGCTGAAAATCTGTTGCCAGATAGTATGAAATTTCGAAACTTCATCAGTTGCAACTATATCAAGATGAAAAATTTTACCATAACTAAATTTCAGGATGCCCATAATGCACAAAAATGTGTCAAAACATTTAACAGTCTTATGGCAGTGTCTGCTAAAGACTCTACATTTATGTGCTGCGCTGTGTTGTGTTGTACATTTTAAAGCCGACTACAACGCGATTGGCTTAAATCCTAGTGAAGTACCCTTCGTGGAGATCTTTCTAAGCAGTTTTTTCTATATACCTTAAGAGTGGGGGGGGGGGAATAAACTCGTGTCCAAAAATAACTTCGCTTCAAATTATCTCAGCAAGATTTATTTTTATGTGTAGGTTGTTTATGCCTTCCCAACACGCACTGTAAAATGATTTTAAGAAATTTCTCACTGGCCCCCTTTAAGGGAGGGGGGAGGCAAAAACACGCTTATAAGTGCAACTCTGCTCCAAATTAACTCAGGATAATGATTTTTTTATATGTCGATTGGTACTCAAGACGCATATTACAAAGGGATGTTGTAAGATTTCGTCCTATCCTCTCCTTGGGGGTGGGGGGCAAAAAACTTGTTTCCAAGTACATATAATTTTGCTTCAAATTATCTCAGTAAGAATAATTTTTACGTGTGGGTTATTTATGAGTTCCGAACACCCGTTATAAAGGGATTTTGGGAAATTTTCCCTTTTCACCATTTTGAGGGCAAGAGGAGGGGGGGGGACAAAAACACGTTTTAAAGAGTAACTCTGCTCCAAATTATCTCAGGAAAGCATTATTTTGACATGTTGATTGGTTATGCGTACTCAACACACACAAGCTACAAAGTGATTATTTTAAATTCTGTGATTCCCCCCCCCCTTAAGGGGGACGTTTCCATGCGTAACTCTGTTCCAAATTATCTTAGAATGGCAATTTTTTATGAGTGGACTTCTTATGCGTATTCAACACACACTACAAAGTGATTTTGTGAAATTCCACCCTACCGCCCCTTAGAAGGCGGAGGAGGGGGGTAAACATGTATTTATGCGTAACTCTGCAGTAAATTACCTTAGGAAAGAGATTTTCGATGTGTGTCAGTTACATGTATCTAAATTATAATATAAAGATATTTTGCGAAATTCCCTCCTCCTTCTTACCTTCAAGTGCAGGGTGGGGGGGGGACTAAAAAACACGTTTTAAAACATCACTCTGCTTCAAATAAACTGAGGATCCCGATTTCCTAATGTATCGGATAGGTATGTGTATGCAACATGCGCAATAAAGGGATTTTGTGAAGTGTGGCGAGTAGGAAAACCGCTACCGAATGTAGCGAAAAATTTAACTTAGATTTTGTCTAAGTTAGTTAAGTTATTTAAGCAATTTAAGTTAAGATTTTGTCTAAGATATTTTGTTCTGATTTCAATATATTTTTTTTATTATTATTAATTATATGGTATTTTAAAAATTCATTTCAATATAATGACCAGCGAAGCGGGCAAAGCCTGCTAGTCTATAATAAAAGAACTTATAGCGTTATTTTTATATATGATCATTCACTTATTTACTTATTTTGCGTGTGTTTGAATTTAGGTTTCATGTTTTTATTAATGTCTTCTGTTTACAAAAGACGAAAATGTTGGAGTTCATGAGAATTTTTAATTACCAGTTTTCAATGATTATTTATTTATTTTCAGGTGTCTTAACACAGGATTCGGCCATTTTTAGAAAACATGTGTCGTGCGATAGCACCGGTATACAATTTCCACCATGGAAGATAAGGCTATATCGCAGTTTCTATAGCGTATCAATGCACGAAACTTGATAGGAATGAGAGTCATGACGAAAACCTATGCTTATTCAATTAGTGTGCATATTTGCTGAGAAATAATGCTGTTATGATGCAATGTAACCCTGTTTACGGGAATGCAATATATTAACTTCTATTATATATAAATGCAGCAAACTTAGAATGTAAAATGGATATTTTGAAAAACTATGCTATGTCAATTTGGTATTTTATAATGGTGGCCGAGAAAGGAAATCGGTATATCATTAATTGATGGTCCTTACATAGAATTACATCTATTCATTTAAATTGTCTTTTATTCTTGATTTATTTGTTTCATATCCCAGGTAAAATTTATTTTTCTCAATACATTGTTGCAATTGTGACGTCAATTGTTTTCTGTTGAATCATCCTTCTTCAGTTATTTTATTCATCCTCCAAACCACGAACAAAAAATCTTTATTTTTGTAGCTATGGCATTAGTTTCAGCATTATCTCGGGCAAATTTGGGCTTTTTTTTTATTATTATTAAGAAGATTTTGCAAAAGTTTATTGCCTTAATTATGTATTTTAGAAACATTTTTTAGTGAAATTCTGAGACTGTTGAACGTGTTTAAATGTCATAATGCTACTACATGACAACACAGTAATGTATGAATTAAATTTGTGCTTAAATGTATTTCCATTATTTGTTTTTCTATATTGATGTTGATTTGGTGTTGCATTAATAGGAAGTTGTACATATAAAAGAAGTTAGTGTATTCTATATATTTTATGATATAATGAGCTTGTCACATTCAATTCGAGCTTTATATATATATATATATATATATATATATATATATATATATAGAATTGACATTTAAATTAGCATTATGAAAGGGATTAAAACATATTGGAGTCCAATATCGTGATATATCGTGATATCGCGATTTTGAATTGACAATATATCGTGATATTGAAATAGTGGCATCGCCCACTCCTACTAATGACGGAAAACTGTATGTATGACCACATAGCATTCAACAACAACCCTGTTGTCCTACTATCACGAGGTACAGCACTTAGAATGCATAGTGTGGAAAGCGACCAGGTTGTTGGTTAGTTGGTTGGGTTTTACGTCGCACTAGTGCTGCGCAATTGGCGACGGTCTGGGACACACCCCTAGAGGTGGTCCGGAGACATGTCATCACAATTTTGATCCTCTACGGAAGGAATGGCTCTCCCGCTTCGGTGACCCCCAGAGGTAAAGGAAAGCGGCCAGCAAATCAATGCCTTAAAAATTAAGTCTCTCACCAGAGGTCTGTGCGATCGAGTTTATTGCTTGAAAAACACCCTGTTGATTAATTATGTGCTTAGATCACGTGATTGAGCAGACGAAACTGGGAAAAGTTAATCAGATTTTCGATTTGAGCAAAAAATTCGATCGCAACGTCATCTGGGAAGCTTAATTTTTTTAGCAGTATTTTAAGCATATTAGATCATAAGCGCTTGCCACACTGTATGTTCTAGGCGCTGTACCCGAGGACTAGACGCTGAATCTCTGATAGAAAATAAATATGATCAACATAAACAATGCGAACTCTCCATCGGACACACCTTTAATCTTGCCTCATCGGAGAAATCTTATAAAGGGAGAAATCTTAAAACTCCTATTACGATAACTATGTTTAATAATTCTCCAATTATTGATAATTTTTTACTTATGTCTAATAATTATAATAACCCAAATTAGAATTTTTTTCATTTTAATGAAATGCAGAAAGCAGGAAATACAATGATAAGATCAATTCAGGCGAAGTATATTCATCAGGAATTTGTAGCTTTGCGAAAGGGTCTTCCTAACCCGCAAATAGTAAACTTAAGTTTTTAATTACACTAAAAATCGAGACAATATACGTTAAAATATACAATTAAAATATTAAAATAAACACAACATAAATGTATACGTTTCGAGCTTTATTTTAGGCTCCTCATCAGTAAAACATCAAAAGTAAACGTTGAGATGAACGATAGATTTCTATGGTATGCAGGTCTCAGGTCCTACATACCATAGAAACCAACTATCTACGTGATTTGACAATACAAAAATAGATGTATCTAACTGTTCAAATTATCATTCTAGTATTTTCCTGGAGGGCTGGTATTCGAAACTACATTTTTCACCTCTTAATTAAGTATACGCAGTCCCTGCCGAGTACACTGTGCTTTTGTAAAAGAAATCTATCGTTCATCTCAACGTTTACTTTTGATGTTTTACTGATGAGGAGCGTAAAATAAGACTCGAAATGTATAAATTTATGTTGTGTTTATTTTAATATTTTTATTGTATATTTTAATGTATATTGTCTCGATTTTTAGTGTAATTAAAATATAATATAATTTTACGAGTCGTAATGATTTTTCGATATTTTAAATTTTTAAATCCATTTTTAGACGCAGATGAGTTACTTAGGGTCGGTGAACGCCTGAAGAATGCTCATGTGTTCTCTAATCATCGCCACTCCATAATATATTCATATATTTTCATAAACGTGATTATCATGTTGGATCGTAAAGTCTCTTAAATACTATCAGCAGAGGTTTGGGCCAGTCAATGGCAGAGATATCGCTCATAAAACGGCATACACTGTTAAAAAAATGCAGAAAAAATACAGAAATTCTCTGTAATTTCAGAAAAAAAGGCGTAAATTACGGAAAAATTACGTAGACAAAACGTATTTTACGACTTTTTTTCTGAAATTACAGAGAATTTCTGTATTTTTTCTGCATTTTTTTAACAGTGTATGAATGCTTTACATGCTTTTAAGGCTAAACCAGTTATTGTACAGCAACTGATGGGGGAATTACCCCAGGAGAGAGTCAGGTCAACCCTATCCTTTTACAAGTGTGGACTTGATTTATGCGCTCCTTTCCACAGTAAATATAAGGGATAGAGAAAGGGTACATACAACTAAATCTACCTAGCAATCTTCATTTGCCTAGCCCCTAAAGAACACACATCTTCACATTGAAATTTTAATTGATTTAACTTCCAGTGCTCTGATATCAACTCTTAAGATATTTTTCGCTCGAAGATGTAAAAGCAAAAGAATATTTAACGATTACGCTACAAGTTTCGTCGGAACATTTTAAGAAATAAAAAGGTTATTCAAAAAGACACTCACTAGAAGGAAATGAAAATATTACGACTTTTTTGTGATCAGAGGAGATAGAATGGAAATTCCTTCCACCCCGTTCGCCAAATTTTGGTGGATTATGGGAATCTAGTATTCGTCTGGTGTCTCTCACACACACACCTCCCCCCCCCCCCCCCATTTGATATGGATGATTTTCAAACTTTAACGCTAGGCCGTTTTCTCATAGTTAGGTCTCTTAATTCTCTTGCTGAATCAAATTTGATTCAGATTAAAGAAAATATTCTTGACCGATGGTAAAAACTCAAAAGATTTCCAACAAAATTGGAAATACTGGACCACTAGTTACTTGAGCCACATTCAACAACACACCAAATGATATTTTGCCAAGAATAATGGGCGTGAAGATATGATGGTTCTTGTAAAAGGGAAAAAAAACAGTCTTTATGTACAGTAGAGTACCGATTATCCTCGAAATTGGGTGACAATCGCGGATAACCCGAAAAACAGAGTAAAATGGGGTGCAAAGATGAAAAAAATACGCGGTAAAACAGTATATTTTACTGAGTATACTGAGTATAACCCCTATTTCTAAAGTAAAAAGATCCATTTCCTCCTAAAATCGTCGAAAAAATCCCAAGTAGGCCTATAGGATTACGATGCAGAATAAACATGTCGATAATTTTCGATCTTTGCACTGTAGAACCTATTGCATTTCCCTTGTTGTTGGCTTGAATTAAAATTGGTTTTTTTGGAGATTAGTAATTATTTTTTTTTTTTTTTCTCGCGACTGTCTCATTCGCGGATAATCCGCTTGTGGATAATCGGTACTCTACTGTACTTGGATTATTGGTAGGATTAAAGAGGTAGTGGCAAGAAAAGACGGGAAGCCTAGAGTGGTAATAGTTCGCATACCTCATGGAATTTTCAAAAGAAGCATTTCAAACATATGTGTATTGTCCTTGATTAATAATTACCAATCTTAAACATTTTAGTTTATATTTTTATGTTTTATATAAAGAAAAAAAAGAAAAAAAAAATAAGTCTGGTTATATATATTTTGTAAAACAGATTTTAATTCATTGATTTCTTTTATCTGATTACGTGTAATGTATTCTTTTATGATATTTATAATTATTTGAATTATTTAGGTATTTCAAGGCGGACTTTATGTCGGCTCCTTCAAACCTTGATGACTATAAGTGATTCAATACCGCATAACCAATCCTTCGCTTCTTTTTTCATAATGTTCGCATCAGATATCAAGTTTGATGCATTTATATGTTATAGGAACTGGAATACTGCCTTCCCGATATGGGGAAAATTGCAGCAAAGCGGCGCAATTTGTCATCCAATATGCACCTGAATTGAATCATCAGTATAGTTTTTCATAATGTCTCTCTTAACCCTTTTATTGCTGCGGCGTATATATCCGCTTCGCTAAGCCGATGTGTTAACTGCCCTGGGGGTATATATATGCTTTACGGATGTGCGACTCTTTGACCAGTTAAACTAATCCCATGACTTTGGAATGCAATAAAATGAGTTTTACAGTGTTTTCAAACGATTTACCTATTTAAGAGAAGAAGGAGAGTAGAATGAATGGAAAAGAGAATGTTTCTGGAACAGTGAACATTTAATTACGCTCGCCTATCTGAAAAACAGTGGCACTAATTTTTTCTTGGCAGGTAAGGGGTTAAATATCAAGTTTTATGCAATTATACACAATTGAAGCTGGTATTTCGGGGAGATAACGCAGAATAACAGCTCCCTCTGTTGGGCGATATTTATCAAAAGTAAATAGGCATCAATATGTGCGAGAGTATGCAACTAAATATTATATTTTACGAAATTCTGTGCATTAGTTTCGTGAACTGGAGCTGCCCCAAAATTTTGATGACACACACACATACACAGACAGTTGGACATTTTCTGAAAATTGCCAAATCCTGTTCTGGGACTCTGAAAATGTACGAATCCATCAAAAACTAGAAGTCGAAAATTTTTACGAATCCAATACCTTCTTCTGCGTATATAGAAGAAAAAAAAAAAAAAAAAAAAAAAAAATGAAATTACTTTTACTTTTTATTCGTCTTTAACAGGTGTGTTGGAGGTGTAAAGTCCCTGCATTATTTCTATCGTAGTAAATAAATGATAAATGTGTTTGATTTACAACGTTTCCAGATTTCAGTAGTTTCGAAGCGAAAATATTATCCACATATGCACAAAGAATTTTTTGTTATTTTTATTATTCATTTACTAATCAGACTTCATTCGTCTACGGTCGATATTTTCAAACATTATTAACTTTTTGTTTATTATAATCATTTTAACTTTATTTTAAAGATTTTGCCTCTCTCTAATTTAGCTTAGTGTTGTGATCATACCTTGGCATTTTTTTATTTTTTTTTATTTATTTTTTTTTTTTTTTTTGTGGGGGCAGAAAAAGAAAAACACAAAATCACCATCACAAAATCTTTACATTGCGTTAAATCTCTTATTATTATTATTATTATTATTTACTAGCAGGCTTTGCCCGCTTCGCTGGACATTAAACTTAAATGAGTTGTCAAAATGCCATATCTTTAATAATAACCTAAGTTCTCGCTGTGATTGGTAGAGGTTTTCTCGCTCCCAATGTGAGGAGTCTGGGTCCCCACTGTCTTCGGCACAACTTACCCACTACATACTTCCCCACCCTCAGCGGGTGAGTTCGAAGTTTTGCAAAATCCCACTAATGTACATAATGCGTACACTTAATCAATATCCACACACCAAAATTCGCCATTCTAAGATAATTCAAAGCGCATTCAAACGGAAAAACATGTTTTTACACATGTTTATTGCCCCCCGACTCCGAGAAGGGGGAGGGGGGGGGGGTATTTCGAATTTCATGAAATGCAGTTACAATAAATGCTGGATGCATACAAACAATTTACACACCAAATTTCGTGACCACGGAAGTCTCTAATAGACAGTATTATAAATAAATAAATACAAAAAGCACAGCTTAAGTATCGGAACCCTTTGGTGACTTTAAATATTTTAAGCCATTTTTGCGATGAACTGAATTGGCTATCTCAAATTGTGCAATTAAAGATCTTGGCGAGAAACGTTCGAGCTACTTCGGTGCCGAATTTCAAATTTTGCCAAAGGGATCCAATACTAAAGCTGTTCCATATCGAATCTGGGTTGAAAACGGAAAAAGAGTAAAATAAATTAGAAATATAAGACCTATATTTATAAATTTGATACCGAATGAAAGGGGCGATTTTGCTGAATCCAGGGGTTCAAACAGTTTTTCGATGCGACAATTAGATTTTTAAAAAATAACTAAAGTAGGAATTTTAAGTGGCAACGGAAAAACGGATAAAAGGAAAAATAAATTAGAAATATCATACCTATGATTGCAAATTCAGTACCAAATGAAAGAGGTGATTTTTCTGAATACTGGGGTGTAAACAGTTTTTCGATACGACAATTAGATTTTTTAAAATTAACTAAAGTATGAAACTTAGATGGCAACACTTCATTTCAATCTTTTCATAATTTGTAGTGCGAATCACGCGAATACAAAAGTCTTTAACTTAAAAAATTATTTTTATATTTTATTTTTCCATTCAAAGCATTTTAGTGAAAAAATATTTATGGCGCATGCGCAGGCGTTTTTTACCCACAATTTAAACACTAATCATAATTTTGAAAATTTCTATAGATATAATTTCAAGTTGGGTGAAGACCTAAGTTTCTGCCAAGCGCCGTTGAATTCCGTCCAGCCGTTCTCGAGTGATGCCCGGACAAACGTGTTTTCGTCTTTTACCCCCTAGGGGGGGAACGGGGGGGAATTTCTGAAAAGTTGATAGATATAATTTTAAGTTGGGTGAAGACCTAAATTCCTGTCAAGCGCCGTTGAATTCCGTCCAGCCGTTCTCAAGTGACGCCCGGACAAAAAAAGTGACATTCGGACACGATGACACACACACACAGACACACACACAGGCAAAATTTTCTGAAGTCATTTTCGGCTTTCATGGGGTGTAAAACGTGAAGATATCGAAAAAAATTTTGATTCCGACAAATTTACAGACAAAAGTCTGATTTTATTAATATAGATTTGAAATCATGGATAAAATTTATTTTTTCTCAATATTTTGATGCTATATTTTTATTTTTTCCTTCAAACTAATGATACTTTTTTTTTTAAGTACATTTTTATAGCAATGGTGTCAGTTTCGAGTGTTAGTTTCGGGAAACATTGACTTTTATTTTCAAAAAGGTTATTATTTATTTGTAATCCTAATTATGTTTACTATTCATTATTATTTTATCTCATTGTATTTCTGAATACTCTTAAACGGAATAGAATTTTATACTATCACGAAAAATAATTTTGTTAGTTGTAAAATTTTTGCTTTTAATATTTTTTATATTGGCTCTACATTATTTTACTAATCACGTTTATAGATATATACAAGTAAAATAACTGTTTTGTACCATTACAAATGAACAATTAATATTTAAATTATTTTATTATCGGATTTATTATATATATATATACTAGCAGACCCGGCCACGCGTTGCTGTGACTAAGTTATACGTTGAATTATACGGCTGTAAACTATTTAGTACAGTTAAATTATTATTTACGAACAAAGACGAAGACGTTGTAGCCGATGTAAATACCCACAGGGTTGAGATTTGAAACTTAGGTCAAAATTTGGAAGCGATTGATAAAAAATTTCGTAGTGTTGATATTAAGCACAAATTAATTTTATTGCAGGGTCCTATAAATTTAATGGAGAAGTGATATATTTTATTTCTAATGCTACTTTGGATAAAATTGCTAAAATGACTAGTATATAAATTAAATTCTATTAAAATTCTATTAAAATAAAAGTATAAAAGAAACAGACGATTTTAAAATCAATTTTTATGGAGGAGTGAAATATAATATATGCTATAATGGATAATTTTACTATAAAATGACCTCATCATTTTAAATATTTTAAAGAGGGCAACAGCTGTAGTTATAAAAAGGAAAACAATAAGGCTAAACCAGAAAAATAAGTAAATTTGATAAATATTTTAAAACTTTAAATTTGGAAATCTTATAAAATATTGGACATTTAAAGTAAATACATGTATCATTTTAAATAGAAAAAGATTTTGGAAAAGTTTAGTGTATTTTAACGAAGTGATGAGAAGTTTTTGAGTATGTTAAAATTTTAATAGTAAATTCAAGTTAATAAAGATGGGAAACATCGAGGATTAAGATAAGAATAATTATAAGATTAAAAAAAAAAAAAAAAAAATCTTTTTATATACCATGCTTTTAAATTTTAATATACTAATAATATACTAATTAAAAGGAAAATGATAAATATTCTATCATAGTTTGAAGTCAAATTTGTTTTCAAATGTCTAAATGAAATATCTGATGTAAGATACTAATATTTTGCAGCGGAATAGATTTCATTTCTGTCATCCTTGGCGAAAAAAAAAAAGAATATCGCCAAATTATCTGGTGAAAATATTTAATTCCTTTCAAAAATCATGATTATTTTAACAACTTATATTAAAAGAGTAATGAATAATATGAAACAATATTTCGTACAATACATATTACATGACATACATACGTACAATGAATAATACATATTACATTTCGTACAATGCATACATCTGTCATGTATATTTTCGTGTTACGCTTTTGATCACCAAATAATAATAATAATAATAATAATAAAGCCAAGGGTGACAGAGTTTTGAAATTTAAAATTAAAATTTCGTCAATTTGACAGCAAAATAATTCAATCTAACACCCGCGATAACTAATACATGTCTATACCCAAATATAAGGATTAAAATCGGGAAATAAATTTCCTCGATTTTTAATAATTTCTTACAAAAAATCCAGTGGCAATTAACATAGGAAATCTTTTTCTTGGCTGCACAGACGGTCAGTGAGTCACACTTCGCTTGCGTATAGAACTCATAGATATAGTATAGCATATATAGAATAGAGTGATCATTGGGGAGAAAAAAGTTATTCCTTTTCATTTGGGAAAAGACGACGTTTTTACCAAAATATGGCCGTCTTTCCCCGAGTGAATACACACGGGAATACATACTAATATTTTAGCAAATAAAATTTATGAATAATTTATTTGCTAAAGGGGAATGGAAGACTCCAGATACAGTTTCAAATTCATATTTCTTTCTTTCTTTTCTTTTTTTTTTTTTTTTTTTTTTTTTTTTCAATACCACTTAATGGCTGTTTCCAAAGCTTTTATTTATTTTTTTTTTTCGGCATCAAAAATCTTTGTACGATAACATGGGGATGAGAGATCTATATATATTACTATATCCATGATAGAACTACATTAGCACTTTATCAATGTGTATAAAATCTTTAAATTGATTATGACGTCAATTTTCGTGAGATGCATAATTTAACTTTTTATAATTTTTTAACGTTCACGTTTGATTAAATGTATTTATTTTTATGTCGAAAGAAAATGAACTCGTATTTTTTTTTTTTTTTTTTGGCAACAATTAAATTAATGGAACTCACAGATATTTTGGAGCAACTTTAATAAAGGTCTATAATTAACAAATAATTGCAATAAAACAATATTGTGACATTAAATTGAGATAAAAACTATCCTATCTCTCAAGTTGGACCAAACTGCACAAAGTGTGCAAAATTTCATTAAAATCGGTTCCTTAGTTTAGGAGTTAACCCCGGACAAACATCGTGACACGTAATTTATATATATATACAGATATATATATATATATATATATATATATATTATGTATCATTGTATCAATTTCTCTAATCGTGTCTACTGGCATACAGGAACAAAATATTATGCAAACATTCAGATTTTATATATATATATATATATATATATATATATATATATATATATATACTAGCAGGCTGCGCGCACTTCGCTGGTCCCTATTTTTAAATGAATCACTATAATTACTGAAGTCTCAAAATTGCATTAATTTTCATCACGTGAAAAAAAAAGAGAAACAAAATCTGATTAGGAAAAATGTCGCATCGAGTTCCCACTGCCTTCGGAAAAAATAACCGAAATACTCTAACTCTTATTTCTATTATTTTCCCCCTTATCCCCCCCTCCCAATAATTTTACAAATTTGAAAATATCCGCAATCAATTTGTAGGTACCGAAAACCTCTATGTACCAATTTTAAATGATCTAACTCTATTTTTTTCCCTCCTCCCCCCCCCCTTTCTGGCCCTCCTGATAATTTACACTTTCGAAAATAACCCCATTCGACTTGCAAGACTCTGAAACCTATCTGTACCAATTTTGAACGGCCTAACTGTAATTCTATTTGTTTTTGTCCCATATAGCCCCCCTTCCCGCCCCTCATAATAATTTTACAAATTCAAAAATATCCGCAATCGATTTGTAGGTATCGAAAACCTCTATGTACCAATTTTGAATGATCTAACTCTATTTTATTTTTCTCCTCCGCCCCCCCCCCTTCCCGGCCCTCTTAATAACTTTAAACTTTCGAAAATATCTCCATTCGACTTGCAGGGATCTAAAACCTATCTGTACCAATTTTGAACGGCCTAACTGTATTTCTATTTGTTTTTGCCCATAGCCCCCCCCCGTCCCCGCCCCTCCTAATAATTTTACAAATTCGAAAATATCCGCAATCGATTTGTAAGTATCGAAAACCTCTATATACCAATTTTGAACGATCTAACTCTATTTTTATTTCCCCCCCCTCTCCTCTTCCCCCTTCTCGCCCCTTCTAATAACTTTACACTTTCGAAAATATCCCCATTAGAGTTGCAGGCATTTAAAACATATCTGTACCAATTTGAACGGCCTAACTGTATTTCTATTTGTTTTTGCCCCATAGCCCCCCCTTGCTGCCCCACCTGGGGGCTGAATTTCTAAAATTCCAGAAATTGGTTTTTAGATATTTGCATTAGCTATATTTTAAAGCAAAAATTTCACATATATCTGTTTTTTTTGTTTGAGATATATAGGATTATGTGAAATCACGTTTAATGCATGTGAAACCACGTGTCGCCCCCTCCCCCCCCCCTTTGGGGACCGCATTTCTGAAATTTCAGAAAACAATTTTTAGACATTTGTGTTAGCTATATTTTAAAGCAAAAATTTTACGGATATCTGTTTTCTTGTTTGAGATATGAAGGATTTTGTGAAATTACGTTTTGCCCCCACCCCCACCCACTTGGGGGGCGAATTTTGTAAAATCGCTTCTTAGTGGATGCCTACGTCATAGAAAGAAGATTGTCACAAAATTTCATGCTTCTATGTCCAGGGGTTTGGTCTGGACGATGATGAATCACCCCCTCACTCACTCAGTCAGGAAGAACGATTTTATATAAGGGGAGACCCGTATACCTAGGGCCGCTTTTTTTCAATGCCCAAAAACAGCGCCCTTGACCTGTTTAAAATTATCAAACTGATATGTACATATCTTTAGGACTAATTACTTCCAATTGGGATTAATATAAATACCTAAAATAATAAATTCCAACAAATAGAAGGTTTTTTAAAAACTTCACTCGTGGCCCTAGGTACAATACCCTCATTGTATCTAGAGCCATTCTCTCATATTTAGATTTCACTTTGTAATGAATAGAAAATAAGCATATAAACATGTATTTTATAAAAGAAACAATATCAAGTAATATATTTATTTATCATATAATAATTATCATGTTGTTGCCTTAATTTGAAACACGAAATTTTTCACTTTTTTTTTCTTTTTTTTTTCTTTGAAATATTCTAACAGAAAGTTTTTTTTTTTTTTTTTTTTTTTTCAATTTCTTTTTTTTCTGGAGTGTCTCTTGAATTTCTAGATCTCTCTGATTTTCGGTCACATCTTTTCTTTGATGTGGGAGGTTTTGCTTAGGTTCGTACCTGTTAAAGCATGACACACGAAAAGGTGTTAAATGTTGAAGGTTTCCAAATTTCAACAGGACACGAAGGAGAGACATCCAGTTCTATCATTGTTGGTTCACTTTCTCCCTGGAAAATCTTTTTTTTTTTTTTTTTTTTTTTTATTATTATTATTATTATTATTATTATTATTATTTTTTTAAGTTATGGAGGGATTTTGTCTTTCAGTCATATTTGAACTTAAATATTCATCCTCAGTGAATGCGTTTTGATTCTCTGGCCATATGCCGGATACACGAAAGCCTGATAGAATGTTTACAGGAGTAAAGGCCGACGGATATTACTTTCCAACATTTGCAGAAACGTCATATATAGTGATTGGTTTACCAGAGTTTGTCAGCATCCAATTACTATAGGCTGCACTGTGTTTCATAATACTTTCGCGACCGCTGACGTAGTAACACGTCATTTGAAAATATGAAACTCCACCAGAGGGCGTCTCTTTTGCAATTTGTATGTTATTTTGTTTCTAAAAAATATACACAATATTCATGTTTGTACAATCAGTATAATATGGATGCAAATACTTTGATTAGAGACAGTATGATCAGAGCCTCCTTAAGTAGATGCCTTCCACGCGCTGCGAATCCCAATGTTAAATTAGGCAACATTTAAAAAACAAAACTAACGCTAGGTGACAGCACCTACGCATAGCAACAATTTTCTTCTCTTTCATAGATAAGTTATATTTTTCATCTAAAAATCTAGCTATTAATTTGAATTTAAAGCCCAAAATAGTATATTTTTTTTTTTCCTTTTAATTTGCAAAAATCATGTGAAAGTGCTTTATCGTAAATATTTTCAAAAAAATATTCAAATATTTATATTTAAAAAAGTATAGGGTTTAATTTTCTTCGGAAGTGGACAAGACCTATTTTAGCTTTTCAACTAATTGAATTACAGCGTATCTAATAAATAACACCTTTTTAAAAAAAAAAAAAAAAATATTATTAATTAAAAAACGAAATTTAAAATTAAATAAGCAAAAACATGGCATGTCTATCACGCGATTAAATTATTTTTTATATATTTATTCAATAAAAATTTCAAAAATTTTTTTTAATTTAGATATCAGATGAAAGTTTCGTTTATATAAATTAAAATCTCTGAACTTTAAATGAGTTCAGTTTAGAATGAATAATTTATAATGATAAATTATTAAAATCATGTCTTTTTTTTCTTTTTTTGGTCATGTCCTTTACGTTACATTTTTACCTTATTAGGTGTGAATTATTTTTCTTAAATCGAGAATTTTATATTACACTCCTTCTCAAAATTATAAGGACATCCGTTTTTCTATATTAACTAAACACTGAACGCTATTATTTAAACAAATATATTTTTTATTAATTTGAATTTCATTAATAGACTATATTTAAAAAGTTTTATCGCTTTTATATCTTAAAAAACTTTAAATATGGTAAAAAGATGATTTTTTAGGTGTTCACAATTATAAGGACAGCTCGAATTTTAGTAATTTTTTTCAGTTATTCTTTAAATTAATATTTTATGGGGTCTCTTTTAAGGGTTAAACAGCCAGACATTCTCTCTGGTATTTATATATATATACATATATATATATATATATATATTATTTTTTTAATATTCAGTTTCAATACCATTTCATATAGCATATATGATATTCTTAATACATTTAAACTAATTAAAATATCTTTCCACTTGCATGCACTTTTCTAATATCATAAGTTAAGGTTTTTTCAACTTTTAGGCCATGGGAAAGGCAATAATACAGAAGTTTCTTTTTTCAAACTATTTCCTATTGCTCTAAAAGTAGAGCAAAAATGTAAGTCTTGTTGAAAAAAATATTATTACCCCCCAAAATCTAACAAAAATCTGATAATTCCACGTTTTAAATTTGCGGATATTCTCTTGATGCTCATAATAATAGAAAAAATTATTAAATTCATTCTGCCTTCAGTAGAAGCAGTTCCCCAGAGCACCATAGATCCACCTTTAAAATGCCCGATTCATATCCGCCTTTAAAAAATCTGCTCTGTCTTTCGCTATCTTCAGATCATGCCAGTAACTGTTAAAACCATTTGGTTAATCAAGAATAAAATGTTTTTCATCCGAAAATGCAACATTTTACCATTTAATATTGTCTTTATTCAACTTTAACACAGACGTTCTTTCCCCCATTAAATGCTGATTGATTATTACAGGTTTTTTAGTCATTTTAACATATTATTAATTATTTTAAACATGCATAAATGTGGACCCTAACCTTTCGTTAAAAATTACGAGCAAATTCAGCAGCAGTCATTATGAGTAGAACAGTCAGAGGAATTATGAGTCTTCGATCTCTGTAAAACAACTCTGATTTTGCATCAGATCTCTCTCCTATCGAACCAGCAGTCAAACGTTTGATCACATTTCCTTCAGCAATTTTAAACCTTGGAATTTCATTAGAAATTCGGCGGATTGAAATTATCCTTCCACTTAAAAAACACATTTATCACACTTCACTACTTGAACGTTCTTTTTTTCGAGTAATTATGTAATGTCCGTCCAAGAAAAAATGAAAGCTTAATCTAGCCCAGTAGTTAACAAATTCGCATGTCAACTGTAATTTATCCGCTAGTAAGTTAAAAAAAAAAAACGAAAAAATCTGGATTGTCCCTATAATTATGAACATCTAAAAACGTGGAGAAAAACACATTTTGCATTATTTTTTATTAATTTTATTTTATATTAAAAAAATTATGACAGTTTTGGTTTTAGAATACTAGATATATTAAGTGCACTTAGTATAATCTCGTTTACAAATATTTTTACATTACTTATTTCAAAATATAAAGTGTCCTTATAAATATGAGAAGGAGTGTATTTATAAGAAAAATAGACCAGCACATTAACGAGATAAGTTAACATTCAGTAATAAAAATTGGAGAAGAAAACAATCTGTTGTCTAGTCCGTCACAAAAAATAAATAAATAACCATTAAGATTTAAAATTTTAAAATTAAGGATTTCTTGAGTATAAGTTTTCTCTCGCACGAAAAGTTTTTTTTTTTTTTTTTTTTTTTTTTTCAAGATTTTATTAGCTCCACCAGTTCCGAGAGGGTATGCTTTCGAAACTGATAGACAGTTTCGAAATAAAGTTGTGTTATGTTTACATGTTTTGAGGTCTCCTGAAACGAAAAATAATGTTTTTAGCGGTTGGTCTGTGCGCGTCGGTTTGTCTATCTCGGATATACTTGGAAAATGCTGAAAGTGTATTTCATTTTGTGTTAGGTGTTTTTCATATAAGACTAAATTTAAATGCACAATCTGATGTGCACATAGTTTATTGAAAATATACAGGGCTATCCAAAATTAAGCTAAACGTTCTTTTCTGTAGAATGTAATTGACGGAAATGCTTTGCTACACTTTTTTTATGTCGACGAATACTGTTGAAGAAGGAAAATTAATTTTTTGAACCTATAATGTAAACAAAGTATTTTTTTGAAGTTCTTTTTTCAACTCACGTTTTTGAATAAAGTCACGTTTTGTGGTTCCCTGAATACAAAAAACATTTTTTTTTTTTTTTTTTTTTTTTTTTTTTTAGTAATTGATTTATATGCATATTTATTATCAGAATAACTCAAAAACAAACAAATGCAGGAAATTCACAATTGTATTTTAAAACTCGTATTAAGTTTCAATTTGAAAAATTTCATAAAGATTGGCAAATTTAAGGACAAATTAATAACATCCTTGAAATATTTTTACTTCCACTCCAAAAATTCGATATCGAGTTTTCCCCTGATTTATATTTTTAAGGTCTCATGAGTCCAAAAAAAGTAGTTTTTGGCAATTAGCCAGTATATGTGTGTGTGTGTATATGTGAGTGTATGGATGTGGAGAATTTCTATTTCAAAAAATCAAGTCATCTTTCTGTCATATCTGATAATTTTTCAAATCAGTAATCATGATATTTAATTTTTACATGAATTTTTAATTCTATATTCCATTTGTGTGGTAAAAGGTTAATAAAAGTAATGTTATGAATCTTAAAACTTAATATTTTTAAAAAGAACAAAAGTAGAAATAAAAATTTTCTATTTTTTCTTTTCAAGATTCCCAACACTTTTGTTTCGATTTAACTGAAATAATCAAATTTTTATACGCATTTACACAAGTCTTTAAAAAACAGTGGTATTAAAAAATATAAATCAATCTTGTTCCTTATATTGGAGTATTTTATAGTTTTATTCATAAGTTACTAATGTAATTTATGAATAAAACTATAAAATACTCCAATATAGAGTTACTTCAAAGTAACTAAGAACAAGTTATTTTTCTGTATTCCTACATCAATAAATAAAAATTTCATTTCATTTTGTAATAAGCATAACTATTTTATTTGTTAAATCTAACTTACTAACAGAGGTGGTCAACCCTTCGAATTTTTATATCATAATTTCTTTTAAATTTATCTTCGTCTTAATCATAGAATTTACGATAATAAATAAAAATAATGTTTTTTGTGAAAAATATTATTGATATTCAAAAATCCGGAGGGTTGGTAATTTTGCATTAATTACTTATGCAGTTTACATACCTTGTCTTGAAATATTTGCAGGTCATTTGAAAACTTATATTTTCACGGCGACTGTGCGATTTACAAAATGGAACGACGCAATACACCATATTATAAAAAAAAAAAACCTCTCACATTTATTAAATTAATAAAACATAAACCATGAAGAACTCAATTGAAAGTCAATTGAATCGCGGGAAATAAACAGAACTTTACGACACGGTATTAAGCGCCATCTACTGGCTATGTTCTTCTTGTACTGTTGCCAAGTTTTCGAGCGACTCGCTAGGCATCTACTTAAGGAGGCTCTGGTATGATTGTAATGCATATCCATTTGTAATATAAATGTGAATACGGAAAATTTTGTTTTGAAAAATTGTAATTTATGAGAAAAACGCCCACAGGCGGACCTTACTAACACGAAAGTGTTAAATGGTCCAAACACACTGGCCCTAGGTACAAGGTAGTCATGTGGCCCTAGGTACAAGTTTTGGTAACTTCATTCAAAATGCCTTCCATTAAAAAATCAACTTGAAGAGAGGACTAATTAAATATCTCATTTATCACTCAATATAACAAGCAAAATTATACACTAGAAATGAAAGAAAAATATTCGGCTTGCCCTTGTAAAATAGCAAAAGAGATGAGCTGCAAAATTTTACTTCAAACCATGTAAATTCGTTTTCTACATGTAACTTGTCAAAACTTTCTCCTCAAAAGTTCCAAAGTAGTTGTAAAAGTAGCAATTGGTGTTGTTACTTGCCCAATTGAGTACTAAAACTTAAAATTAAATATTATTCAAACAAAGTGGGGTGGCCCTAGGTACACGGGTCTCCCCTATATATAAAAGAAATATGTTATTTTCTTTAATTATATTTCTGAACACTCCTGACCAAAGTGTTATTTTTACCATCACAAGCAAATACTTAAAACTACATAAATTGTAAAGTGTTTACTTTTATTGTTAGAACTACATTATTTTAACAATTGTATACAATTAAAATAACTATCTTATTTTTTATTTTATTTATTTATAATTTATTTATAATTTATTTATATTTATTTATTTATTTATTTTTGCTATTACAAGTACAGGTGTCGTACTCGCCGCTTTTTTTACAGAACATTTTCAAGGGTGAGAAACATCTGCTGTTTTTTTTTGCCATCATTAATATTACGCAGAAAACTTTACAGTATTTTTATAATAACTTGTCGGGATTGAAAAGGATATAACTTATTGTTTAACAATAGCGGTAGCAATTAAGACGGAAATTTCTCATCCTTGAGAGTAACCTGAAAAAAGAGAGGAAAGTACCACCCATGCAAATAAACAGTGAACATTTAAACGGATAATATCTGTCTTGTTTGGGTTCGAGGCTAAATCATACCCAGCATGTGATTTCTGATTCTCCACTTCTCTATGGATTTCCCTCTAGGATACAAATATTTCCCTATATATAATATAAATATTTCCCCATACAATACTAATATAAACATTATAATGTTTTTTCTTTACAGTGGTCACATGTCAAGGATTTTATGACGTGAAACGGATAAAGTCCATTATTTCATTACAGCATATTTAAATTTTCCTTTATCCATTTATGAATCAAATTGTATAATTTTTTCTCAACGATGTTTACTGGCATACATGAGTAAAATATCATTATGTACTATAGCAAGTAAATACAACAAAAGAATTTAATAAGTAAGGAAGTTTGGAAAACTTCCAACAATGTCAATAAAATATAATTAACATTCCTTCGAGTAAATGATTATACACTTTTTCTCCTGATAATACATTTTATTATCGTAATATTTGATTTTAATAGACAATATTTTTATATTAAAAAAATGCACATGTAGACTTATCGAAATAGATCGATTCCCCCACCCCTATTTTTTCTCTTTAATTAATGTCATCGTAAAACAAACTATATACGCAAAGCGGAAAGAAGTAAATTAAATTTAGAAGAAAAAAAAATCTTCTGAAATTAATTAAAATCTCCTCATCTATACTTAGGTAATTTTCGGATCTGATTTGTGAATCGTTCAGGCATCAATTACAATGTTTTCTTTTGTTCCACGATTAATGAGATTTTTTTTTCCATTAACACAGTGTGGGTCTTTAACATGTAGTTAAGTTTCAGAAGCATTTTAATTCTTATATTTGACAGTATATTAAACGTACTCGTCAGGATTTATGCTAGAATACATCTCCAATTTGAAGCAAATATATTGTGTTCATTTAAAGTTTTATGGTTGAAACATATTAGTGTAATTTTTGAACTAGCATAATTTATTTCTTCATAGGATATCCGGAAAAGTTCTTCGACGAATTACATCTACGCTTCTTTCATTTGTTGGCATTTAAGTAATTATTCTTTTTTAAATAGTAAATTATATTTTTCCACGTAAGCTAAGAAGACTATATATTTTTAAAAATATTTCTGTAATGAATCATTTTATAAAATAATTTGTTTTATTACTTTTTTTTTTTTTTTTTTGTTTCAGAAAAATTTCGCACTCGTCCATTTAAATCCAACCAAACTCAACAAATTAATCATATTTATTTATAATCCAGTTCGAACATAAAAGAATTTTTTTTTTTTCCCAACCAGAAACAAAAAAAATTATAAAATAACTTTTAAGTTTTCGAAAGAAAATATGCATGTTTTTATTCATATACAAAAAGACACTTTTTTTTTAAAAAAAGTTTTAAAATTGGTATGTACTTTAAGGTTTAAAAACAAGTAAATAAATAAATGGGTTAAACGTACAAATTAAAGTTTTTTTCACAGTAAATACACAAGAAATACTAGAGAAAATATGCAGTAATCATAGACCAATAAACACAATTATATATTTATTACTTACAAACTTTGAATAAACACCATAAAATGCAATAAACTCGCAACAATTGTTTCGGGTTGAAAAAACACACGACCCTTCATCAGGCGAATAAAGTAAGCACGAGTGCTGCAGTCAAAGCGGCAACGCACAATATCGTTTAAAATGAAAAGAAAAACTTTATAAAGTAGAAAATAAATAGAGCTACTGGTGTGAGTAGAATTGTATAAGAAAACAAGAAAATAAATAAATGAGTGAGATTAAATATAAGGATAACAAAAATTAAACGAAAAATCCAAGTTACGTGAGTAATTTCCAAGCATCAGAGAAGAAAGGAGTGGAAGAAATATCATTAACAAGATTTTTCGAATTTTTAAATATGTAAAATGCTTCATGAATATCCAAATGGGAGGAACAGACAGGAGATGAGATTATGTTAGTTTTGGAAAAATCAAAACGATGACCTTGAGACCAGCAGTGGGAAGCAACAGAAGATTTGGTAATCTCTTCATTACGAACATTCCGACGGTGCTCATTTATTCTGTATTTCAAACGCCTCCTAGTTTGACCAATATAACTTAAGTTGCAGGACGAACACGGAATTAAATAAATTCCAGAACGGTTTTCGGTGGGAATGGGATCCTTAAGAGAAGATAATTTAATTTTATTGACGGGTTTGTAAATAACTTTGAAACCAAACGGTGAAAGAATTTTAGAGATTTTAAAAGAGAGTGAAGAATAAAAAGGTAAAACAACTGGGATGAGACTGCGGTCGTTTAATTTGGGAGCAGAACGTTTAGGATTCTTAAATTTATGTAGAGCTTTATCGATGATAGATGGGTTATAGCCACGAGAGAGAGCAAGAGATTTTAAATAATTAATTTCTTTCGAATGATTAGACGGATCAGAACAAATGTGTAAGGCACGATAAACATAAGTGTAAAAAGCAGACATTTTTTGTTGAGGGGCGTGGTTAGAGAGAGCATGCGGCGGCAAGGAGACTGAGAATGGTTTTCTAAAAACAGTAGTTGAGAAACAATCCTTTTCTTCATTCACAAGAACGTCAAGGAAAGGCAAAGAGCAATCCTGTTCAACCTCAAAAGTTAATTGAATGCATGGGTCAATCGAATTGACCAAAGAAAGTAAATTGGACAAATCGACATCAGGGGAGACAAGAACGAAAGTGTCATCCACATACCTAAACCAGTGAGGAAATTTATATACACCGAAGAGTTTTTCTTCAAAATAGTGCATATAAATGTCGCAAAGTAAAGGAGCGAGAGGACTACCCATGGCCATACCATCATTTTGGGAATAATAAGTACTTATTATTCCCAAAATATACTTATTACTTATGAACAGGATTGCTCTTTGCCTTTCCTTGACATTCTTGTGAATAAAGAAAAGGATTGTTTCTCAACTACTGTTTTTAGAAAACCATTCTCAGTCTCCTTGCCGCCGCATGCTCTATCTAACCACGCCCCTCAACAAAAAATGTCTGCTTTTTACACTTATGTTTATCGGGCCTTACACATTTGTTCTGATCCGTCTAATCTTTCGAAAGAAATTAATTATTTAAAATCTCTTGCTCTCTCTCGTGGCTATAACCCATCTATCATCGATAAAGCTCTACATAAATTTAAGAATCCTAAACGTTCTGCTCCCAAATTAAACGACCGCAGTCTCATCCCAGTTGTTTTACCTTTTTATTCTTCACTCTCTTTTAAAATCTCTAAAATTCTTTCACCGTTTGGTTTCAAAGTTATTTACAAACCCGTCAATAAAATTAAATTATCTTCTCTTAAGGATCCCATTCCCACCGAAAACCGTTCTGGAATTTATTTAATTCCGTGTTCGACCTGCAACTTAAGTTATATTGGTCAAACTAGGAGGCGTTTAAAATACAGAATAAATGAGCACCGTCGGAATGTTCGTAATGAAGAGATTACCAAATCTTCTGTTGCTTCCCACTGCTGGTCTCAAAGTCATCGTTTTGATTTTTCCAAAACTAACATAATCTCATCTCCTGTCTGTTCCTCCCATTTGGATATTCATGAAGCATTTTACATATTTAAAAATTTGAAAAATCTTGTTAATGATATTTCTTCCACTCCTTTCTTCTCTGATGCTTGGAAATTACTCACGTAACTTGGATTTTTCGTTTAATTTTTGTTATCCTTATATTTAATCTCACTCATTTATTTATTTTCTTGTTTTCTTGTACAATTCTACTCACACCAGTAGCTCTATTTATTTTCTACTTTATAAAGTTTTTCTTTTCATTTTAAACGATTTTGTGCGTTGCCGCTTTGACTGCAGCACTCGTGCTTACTTTATTCGCCTGATGAAGGGTCGTGTGTTTTTTCGACCCGAAACAATTGTTGCGAGTTTATTGCATTTTATGGTGTTTATTCAAAGTTTGTAAGTAATATTTTTACAACGCCAGTTTATTGATGCTTCTTTATTAAACAATTAAATATTATGAACAGGGCTAAATTTTAATTATTCTAGATGCCTGCATCCAAGAATAAATACTTTAGTTTTGTGTTTCAGTTAATCACTATAAGGCTTATTTCTTTCTTTATATTTAAAACATATAAACAGGTTAAAATGCGCTGAAAATTCAGCACTTGTAAACAGTATACTGTATCGAAAATGTTTTTTGTGTCTCATTAAAACACCCATACACATGTCTTTCCGAGACTTTTTAGAATCATGCGGACTATTCTTCTTCGACATTTTATGTGCATAGTTAATTTTTAAATTTTACTTTTATGAAAATAGTATTTAATGGTAGTCATGTATAAATGTCTATTAGTCAGCATAATAAACAATTCACTCGAATGCAAACTATCATGTACAGTAAATTATAGTGCATGTAATGTAATATATTAGCGGCTCAACACTTTGTACAAATGTTTAAAAATTGTACGAATCTACAAAATAATAAATATTAAATGTAATATTTCCCACTTACTTTAACAAAACTCAATAGCATATAATAGTTTTACGCTATTTGTTATGTCTTACATATAAATGTGCTTAAGCAATGTTTCCCATAAATTGCTAAACATCTTAATATTTTTATACACTCCTGTAAAAAAAAATATTATTACTATAAGCAACATTCTAAACAGAAAATACGCCTTAGTAAATTACTATAAAATGTATCACTTACGCTATTTATTTTTGAGACAACTGAACAACTTAACCCTTTCAGTCGCAGTGTTCCCGCTGATGGAACACCTAATTTTAATTCTCAAGTGCAAAAACTCATCCCGAAAATCTTTCAGCAAAAATTTACGTTTATATCATAGCAGAATAGGCCCTCTTTTAAACGTTAAAATTTAAAATTTCTTCTATTTTAATTATGTTCGTAAATTCCAGTGGCAGTATAATTTAAATAATCCTAATTACCTTGCGCCGCAAAGGGTTAAAATGCGCGTGAAATGTCTAATATATCGCCGGAAGCCCAAGCCAATGTTACTGTCTATGGGATTTTTTTTTACTTATTACTCATTAACTAATACACATTTTTAAATTCTGTTTTCACATTCAAAAAATTCACAACTGTTAAATTGATAGACATTTTTTAAAAACGGTTTTTTTTTTTTTTTTTTTTTTTTTTTTTTTACTGTAAAATGAAAAATTTCACATATTGAAAATTTGTATCTTACAGCTACAAAATAAATTAAAAAAAAAAAAAAAAAAAAAAAATCCGTTTTTAGAAAACATTCGTCAATTTAACAGTTATGAATTTTCTGAATGTGAAAACAGAATTTAAATATATATATTAGTTAATGATAAGTAAACAAAATTCCTCATAGAATAACATAAGCTTATGCTTCTGGCGACGGTAAGTGTAGCAGGCCCTTAAAAATTTTCCTATAAGATCAAACTGATACATACGACGTAAAGACATATACAAAAAGAGTTTATAGAGCAAGTTAAAAAAAAAGAAAAAAAAAAAAAAATCGTAGAGCCGTTTTTTTTAAACACCCATTTGCGATTTCCATAGCTGAATTACCTAAACACCATGTCTGTCAATTTTCCTGTAATTACGAAGTAGTACATGCAAAAGGACATCTAGAAAGGGTTTTATGTAGCAAATTTGAAGAAATTTAGAGCCATTATTGAGAGAACTATTTTAGATTCCACTGCCGATTTTCACCAAAACTTGGCAAACTCATCTGTCCACCGGGAACTAACAATTACATACGAAAGGCTATCTAAAAGGAGTAAATTTTGAAAAAAGGTTTGAGTTTGAAAAAAAATTTGTAGAGCCGTATTTAAAGGAACGCAATTGTGACACCTAAAATTGACTTATTTATACAGGACATCTATCGATTTTTCGGACCTAATAAACTTATAGAAAGAACATCTAAAAGGTTTAAATAGATATTTTGAAGAAAATCGTGAGAGCCGTTTTTGAGATAAGCCCTTACTGTCCCACTTCCGGTTTTCCAATTTTCACCAAAAGTTGGAACCATCATCTGTGAACTATACTTGTCGTAATTCTAAAGTTTTGTTGTTCTATCTTTATTAGTTTTAGAGATATGTTAGTTAGAAGATCCCCACACATTCCCACTGACCTATTGTCAAAAACAGCTTTTTTGGACTCAAGAGACTTTAAAATGTGTAGATCGCATGAAAACTCAACATTGAAATTTCTGAACGACTACAATACTTCCATTATCTGCAGTAGTCAGGTAATGGAAGTAACAATGCATTAAAATGACCCTTATATAGTAAATGTCAAACTCGCAGTGCACAAGCATACTTACAAATGTTAGCAAGCCGTATCGAGTTAACAGAATGTACAGGCAGACAAATCGAATTCATACTAATTACTTTCAAGCAAATCCGTAGCTAGAAAAAATTTTTGGAAGGGGTTTAAACTTGGGCACATAATGCTGAGTGTTAAAAATGAAGTATAACGCAAACATTTTCGATAACTCTGCAAAATATCAATTTACAAGAACCTCCAAAATCATCCTTGGCTACGGCCTTCCTTTCAACTTTCTATACGAAATGGAAATATATAAAAAAAGAAAAATAATAGGTTCATAGTGGATACGTTAAGAACACTTTCTGGCTAATTTTTGGTATTGATCTTCATTTTAGAGGGTGTTATTATAACCAATATTCGATACCTAAATTATTTCTTTCGGTACGTAACTGTATTGCGTCAGCAGATTTTAGATGTGACTTTGGGAATATAGGCAAATAACTCTTACACTGTGTTAAAATAAAATTAATTACGAAAGAGTTATTGGTATTAAAATATCGTAAAATAAATTCGTAGATTACTGAATAATAATCTTTCAGTAGATTTGAGATTATCAATTTAATTTCAAAATTGAAATTAAAAAACATTTTTTATGCAGACATATCTAAACAAAAATTGTAATCATTTATTTTACTTTACAGCTTTGAAATGTGTTTAATAAAAACTGCTTTTATAAATTCAGCTTCTCAGAAATGTTTGAGGACGTGCATTACATATAAAAAGTATGAAGAAAATTAATGCATGTATTTTTAGGAAATAAATAAGAATACTTGGATGACCGATTTGCATTTGATATGATTGTAAAAGTCATTCGTAGAGTGATATATATTTATCTTCCCTGATATATATATATATTCTTCCCTGAATGAGTTTTTGGAATTATGTACTCACATTTCAAAGAAGGGCAATAAAACAATAAATCTTACATATTTCAAATTTCAAAAATCCCCTTATCTGTGGTTTTTACAAAAATTATTCGATTCGTTAAAAAAAAAAAAAAAAAAAAAAATCTACATATTTTACCGCCAAGTGATGCCAAAATCACAAGTTAACGCTAATTTTATTGAAGATGAGAGTAATTCAGATCAAATTGTCATCTCAAAAATCTCTAACTCAATTTTTTTTATCAAAATCGATTGAGCAATTTTTAAGAAAATTCAGATTCTGCTGTATTTTGCCTTGAATGGAACGTAAGTTACCAGTGGACGCTATATTTCCTGAAGAAAAGTGTAATTCGAATAAAATTGCCATTTCAAAAACTCCTACTTCTAAATTTACATCAAAAGCCTTCGAACACCTTTCAAGAAAACGAAATGTTCGTCATATCTCACCCCGGACGAAGCATGGTTTACCAGCGAGCACTTATTTTCTTGAAGATAATAGTGATTCAGTCGAATTGTCATCTCAAAATCCCTGACATTTAAATTTTTAGCAAAATTGTCTGAGCAAATTAAAAAAAAAAAAAAAAAAAACATGTTTCTGCAATATTTTGCCCGAGCAGTGCGTGGGTTACCACCGAATGCGAATTTTCCTGCAGATATGAGCAATTCAAACTGAAATGTCTTCAACAACAAAAAAAAAAAATCCCTAGTACTGAATTTTTATCAAATCGCTTTTTAGACCGTTCGATAACTCAGGATATATATATATATATATATATATATATATATATATACAAGGTTAACTCGTCTAATAATAAGAAG
The DNA here is from genome assembly GCA_963930645.1 of Salticus scenicus. Lineage (NCBI taxonomy): Eukaryota > Metazoa > Arthropoda > Arachnida > Araneae > Salticidae > Salticus > Salticus scenicus. Next base: position 216,765,784 of record OZ005654.1, on the reverse strand, counting down.
GATCATAGCCTACTAAACTAGATGCCTGTCGCGGGGTTGGGAAACTAGGCAGCAGTTCAAATGGTAGATAGCGCCACCTGGTACAGATTGCGCAACTTTTTTATTCAACAGCCACCAAAGATTTTTAGAAATGGGATTTGATATACATAAAAGGCGAATAGAATCTAAGAAACGTCGATTACATGTATCGTATATCACTTCTTAAAATTATTGGTGACAGTTGAATAAAAAAGACACTCAATCTGTACCAGGTGGCCCTGTCTACCGCTTGAACTGTTGCCTAGTACCCGAGCCACGCGACAGGCATCTAGTTTAGGAGGCTATGGAAAGATAATATTTTGAATAAATTAAGATCCAAATAAAAATGTGAAATGCAGATTGGCATCCAGTTTCCCGATCTTGAAATTTGCTGTATCATAAGGAAACTCGAAACTTCATTAGGAAAGGTCTTCTTAGAAAAGCCATTAGGCTTTTAACTTAAAGCTTACCTTTACTTTAACTGTCTTTAACTTAATTCAGTGACCAAAAAAGACATTGTTTAATCATTTAAAATATTTTGTGTATTAATTAAATAATTTAATTAATTAATTTATTTATTATTATTACATAAAATAACATACTACAAATTTGGAGAGAAAAAAAATAATAGTGAAAAATTTATATAAAAAATATAATAAATAATAATAATAAACTTGTTGGCAAATTCTAGAAAAAGAAGAAATACATTTTAAGCAAAACCCATAATTTCTTTTTGAACTAAAATCAAATTGCTTTTCAAAAGTTTATGGTCTTAGAAATTTTCTAAGATTCAAAAAATTATAGGAACTGAATAATAAAAGGACATCAATGTAAGTCTTAAAACTTGTCACTACACTTTATTTAAATTTAATAAATAATTCAAATTTGAATGTTCTATAACTGTTTAGGCATTTTCGATAGATAGAATAATCAGTAAAATATAATTCTGGTATACCATTAACAGATTTGGTTTTGTTTTTGCGTCGGTAGGTAAAGATTTTTAAGTTCTTTTTAGAAAAAATGTATTTCACTGGGTTTTTAAAAGGCTTTTTACGAATTGAAAAATTCTTTTCCGAAAGAAAAATACGAAACAACTAGATAATCTAATGAACTACTTCTTTTTCTTTTCTTTTTTTTTTTTTTTTTTTTTTTTAAGTAGATATTTTTGTATTTTAAATCATTCAAAACTTTGTTTAAAGAAACGAAATTTGAGCTATTGATAACAGCGATACCTTTTAACAATAAAATTTACCAATTCACGAAATTTACACTACGTGTACTTGAAACTTTAACAACATGGTTGAAACACATCTTCATGATTGTGAAATGATATTGTGATTGAAAATGCAATAGTATTGAGATTAAAAAAGTATCCTTCAATTGATAAAAAGAAGATAATCTATGTACTTAACCCCTTTCGCTCCAGGCTAGCTGAAGTGTAAATATGTGAAATACCAGATTATAATTTTGAAATAATGCAATACATAACGAAGTAACAATGTGCATTTTGTTGTGAAGTCCCTTTTCAGTTCAGCCAGTTGCTCAGGACGTGCATCGGCAAAAGGATCCGACATAAATTTCCAGTCACCTGCTGTAAGTGGTTCATCATCACTGTCATCGCTTTCGCCGTTTCACTTGTTGTAAAGTCATCATTGGAATCTTAAAGTTCGTCATAATCGGGGATATAATCACTATCCGAATCACTAGAATCAGACATTATTCACAGTTTCAAACACCGGCAAATCACACAAAATCGAGGAGCGAAAATTACACACAACCACAGCCGCGAGAAATCACGAATCGAAACAACTGGCGTAGCCAAAACTAATAGGTCACCGAGACTACTAACGCCATCTAGTTGTCAGTAATGAAAATAAAATTTCAAAATACCATATGACAAATAAAATAACTTTCTCTGATACCACTACAACGTTGAGCTTATTGTATCGTATACTTTCTTTGGACGTATGTACGTACCCTGGAGTGGAAGGGTTAATACTTATTTTATACCAAAATCTTGTGTTTTAAAGGGAGAATTGTAAACCTTTCAGATTTCAATTTAGGAATGATCCATCCATCTTCTATTTTGTACATCTTAAAGGAAAGTATCAATTTTATTCTATCAGTTTATCACTATCTAAATTTCTGTATATATTATTCTTTACTTCGTGTGCTTTTCTAAAGTTACAGTAATACCTTAGAATTTTTTTCTATCTCTTTTCTCTTTCTCAGAATTTTTAAAAGAATTTGTACTTCATATTCAGTCACAGTGGTTTTAGCAAAACAAAATCAAGCGAAAACGTTTGCAATTTTTTGAAAATATTAAAAAATATTAATCAGTTTATGATTTTTCGTATTGAATTGTAAATCTATATAAGCCAAAAAAGCATGTATGAAATAGAACCTCATTTGTTTTCAAATGTATAATTTCTTCTCATGTGTTAAAAATTGTTACTTCAAATCCTTTACATAGCACCTTTTTAGCGTAACTAGTTAAAAAGAGATTACGTTCATTCTTCACTTAATATTTCCACCGCATCGAAAAGTATTTATTTATTTATTATTATATAACTATTCATTAAAGAACAAAAGCAAAGTATGCATAGAATATCGTGAAATAATCTTGTGGGACACTCATACGACTTCCTCTTACCTAGCATTGAAATACTATAAAGACCAATTGTAGATTAAATGGTAAAATGTAGCTGCAAACATCTTAATTAGTGGTCCGTGTTCGTACCCGCCTTTTTTTTAACACCAGTCTTTTTTACAGTATTTTTCTTCATTCTTAATCATAATTACATTTGGCGAGAATTACTCTAAAAATAAAGTGGTGTGGAAAAAGGGGCAGGTATTAACAGTTCTACGGACTATTAATTAGGATGTTGGTAGCTATAGATAAAATAACAAGAACGCAACGTATGAACGTACTTTTAAAAGAGTTCAAAATAGGTTTTAAAGCAGTTTTATTTGATATATTTCTGTGCAAGGGAAAGGAAGTGGGAGGGAGGTTCACCCCTAAACACCCTATATTTATATAGAATTTAAAACTATTATTAAATTTAAGAACTTTTTCCAAGTTATTAACACATGTTTCACTCACATTACTTCTTTAAACTTATCAATCTTATTCAAATTGGTGAAGAGGCAATCTCATACGATCTTTAAAATACAAACTTAGAATTTCCTGCAATTACTTGTTTTTAAGTTATGCTTATAACAAACGGAAACACAGATCGAACGCTAAAAAGTTTAATTTCGTATTCAGGGAACTTAAAAACAAGTAATTATATGTATAAAAAAAAAGTAATAATAAATAAATGAATAAATAAATCATTGTTGAAAATAAAACTTCAAAGAATATTTTGTCTATGTATTGATATGAGAATTTAATTGTCACTCCTAAATAGTTTTCTTGAACTCGGTAAAATGTAGTAAAACACTTAATCAATTACATTCAATGCAAAAGAATGTTAATTTTTGGTAGGCATGTATATTGCTTATAAATTATATACTCACCACATAGTGTACTTCAATTTGCATAGTTGGAAAAGCACATAACACGACTTGAAATTCACTTCCATCATTTTAAAGATGGAACCAATTCTTTAGTTGGTCATGTGAAAAGTCTTAAAACACTTCTTTTATCTTTGGATGGTAAAGCTTTATCCTGCTGGCCTCTAAGTTTTTACACAGTCAGATTAAATAGTTTTTCATCTATCGTTCTCATCAATTAAAACTTTTGTTCATTAAATGAGTCTCCAAGAATTACAAATGAACACTCCAGTGCTTGTTTGAAGCAATTCTTTTTATTATTATTTAAGAAAATTAAGGATATTTTTAACTGGCCTTAAAGTTTCTCCAAGCACTGTATTTCGCCAAATCAATACAGTTTAGAACAAGAATAAAAAGTCACACTTTCCAACTATACGTACTCGTTATATAGTTTAACCTTCAGTGTTCTTTGGCTATATTATAACGCAACAGACGGACAGAAGAGCCGAAAGGCAAAGAGGTAGAGTAATTGAATTCATAATCACTTTTAAACAATGTTGGAAAGTTTTATAAATTCTTAATACAAGCGGAAATGCAATTACAACAATTTCCAGTTGTAGTCCTTAATATATCTGAATATTTTAGTGTAGCCCAGTAAATCTGAACGCTAAACATATCATATTTTATACGAAACGTTATTTTTTTATATTAACATTAAATATCAATTTCATTATGATTTTTGCAGTAGAAAGTTATTTAATTGTATAATTTATAAAAAATTTAATTGTAATTTATAAAAATGTCTCTCATAAAATGCAATGCATTAACGTTTTTGGCAGTGTCCCTGTACAAAAATCATTTGTACAGGACCTATTAATACCATTTCAAATAGGAAACATTCCGTAGGGAATTTAAATAGCATAGGGGAGAACCGTGTAATATGGACCATCGTGTAATACGGACCATGAGGAAATTTATATGTTCAACACTAAATGGTGAAACCATCTGACTGCCTTTAGTGAATGTTATTGTTATCCAAAGCAAGAAGTCACTTGTACATACGTACTTGTATTTGGACGATTATGAAATTGAGTTTTCAGTTTATGATCATTGATGTAATAAGTATGTTAAAATGAAAGTATTACTCTCTACTGTTAGATAATTGTAATATAATTTTCGCGTTAATAGTAGCAAATGTACTTATTTTCTGAACAATCTAGACATGTATTTCATAGGCGCCAATTTGCATAGCGATATACGGTTGGAAACAACGTTGCTCTGTTTATGCGTGTAATATGAATCATGCTCTGTTGTGTAATATGGACCAGTGGTCCGTGATAAAAACCAGTGGTCCGTATGGACCAGTGGTCCGTGAGAGGTTTTGTTATTGCTCGGCGTACATATGTCGCACACTCAAAATTTTGAGGCTATAGAATAGGCCAGAGAAGCAGAGATAATCAAGCTATCACTTCCTTCGCATACTAGCCATTGAATATAACCTTTGAACCTCCCTTTATTTCGTCCATTTCTACTATTCCAAAGAGATGGACAAGTGTATGAGGGAACATGCTGGACAGTTCGTTTCACAATTCCAAGTGTGTCAACTGCTCGAGAAGGACTACTTCTTCGGGAAGGACCACTATGGACCAGTTGGTCCATATTACACGAACGCATGTGTAATATGGACCACCGACACAAATAAAATAAATATTTCCTGCAACTATTAATACTTCCCAGAGTGCTGTACTAAGCTTGAACCATGCAACTATACAATTGTAATGAGCAGCTAACAAATTAAATCTTTTTATTTTAATAATTTTAGTTTTATGAGCATTCTTGCTTAGGGTTCCATATTATACGGATCTCCCCTATATCATTTTAAAGAGATTCTGAAAATATTTATGGATACTGGAGGCAGGCAGATGGACAGATAGGCAGACGAATTGTCAGATAGATGGACTAATCAAATCATATTCACTCTTAAACATTGTTAGAAAGTACGAAAAAATAACTTAATAAAAATGAAATTACAATTCCAGCTATTTCCTTATATAGTCCTTAATATATCTGAATATTTTTATGCGGCTGAATATCTTAGTGCTAATTGTAGCATATCCTATAGAAAGTATTTTTTCGTGCACATGAATATTTCAATTTCATCAAGATTTGCGCAATGTAAAGTTATTAAAATAAGATTTATAGTAATACCTCTCATAGAATGCAATGCTTTAAAATACTTTCGTTTGTCCCTGTACACAAACCAGTGGTGGTATTTAATCCCTTTTCAATAGGGAACATTCGATACTGAACATCATGAATATCCTATTTCAATTTCATAAAGATTTGTACAAAGTAAAATCATTAATATATGGCCTTTTGAAATACCACTCATAGAACGCAATGCCTTAGTATAATTACGGTTATCCCTGTACACAAACCAGCAGTGTTACTCACTCTATATTCAATAGGGGATATCTTATAATGAAATTGAATGACATATATCAGTTTCAAGAAATTTCATTGGTATTTACGGGAGTTAGAGTGCTGACAGACAGATTGGCAGACAGACAAACTGATGTCATAAACACTTTTCAGCTTTGTTAGAAAGTGTTAAAAACTAATAATTTTGGCATAAAATTCTTTTATATTCTGATCTGTGCAAAACTCGTTTATTTTCCTGAAATAAAATATCACCTACTTATATGAATCCGGCATAAAAACAGGATTGTAGATTTAGATTTCAGAATAACAATTACTTCGTTAAGCGATGCCATTTTTTAAAAAATCAATTTCTACTAATAACCAACATTATGCCACTCCAGGGAAAATAATAACAAAAAAAAGTTAATTTCCAACCATATGTTGTGAAATTAATTTAGAGTGAAATTTTCTTCTCAGTGTAGACTTCCGCATTTATCTTAATAGTGTCCTAAATGAACTATACATTTTTCTCACGTGGGAGGACAATCATTTTCCTTGTAATGAAAAACAAATCGTTATTTTAAACGAGAACGAGAAAATTTACTTCCACTAATTGTCTTTATAGGAAGCTCCATAATTACGGATATTTCTGCGCTTGAAATCGGGAAATAAGCGTAATAATTAAAAAAAAGAAGCAGAAAATGAAGCAATCGATTAAATATCGCAATAGAATATATATTGCTTCAATTTAAACTCATTTCCATATTCATTAGATAGAAAGAAACAGAAATTAGAATCACTTCAGCAGAATCCAGAGTACATGTATTAATAACAATGTGATCTGCAATATCTACCACAATTTATGCATCATAAAGTGTGTCAATTTCATTATGTTTAGTGCTGTCTAACGATATTAAAATTTACCTATGAGAAATTTTGCCCACAGACAGAATGTATTTAAATGCTTTTGTGTATCTCTTTAAACTAACCATCTGCCTGATCTCAATAAAAATTTCAAGCACAATCCCCATATGATACTGATTTTAAAAAAAAGAAAAGAAAGAAAGAATTGAAGAAAAAGAAAAACAAGCTCAGATTTCCTATTTATATTTGTTCTTGAATTGTGCTGATAATAATCTCGCATGGAGACCAAACACCCCTAACCATATTTTTGGATGCAGGGAACCTCAAAATGTGTGAATAGAGCAAAACACAATATCGAAAATTTGACCGCAAAGCAGTGCTTTTCTACCCTATATGTGTAAAAGAAAGTAAAAAATGACATTAAATAAATAAAATTATTCGAAATAGAGAAAAAAATGTACTAAAAAAAAATCTACATCATTCTGTTAAAGGTTTCACGTATTTTGAAACTAGCAACTTTTCTCTTAAAATTACTTTAAAATGCGTTGCGAAAATTCCCTTCTCTCGATACTTTCAAATAAATTCCATTTGAAAAATATATTTCTACAAACATTGAAATGCATACGAATAATATGTATACTTCAAACCAAACATTTCCTGTGGTCATCTATTTTTCCTTATTGACCCACAAAGATTCACGCGCTGGGAAATTGGAAACAAAAGTTGGAAAAACAGAGCCAAAAGCAAAATAAAGAATAGAATAAATTCACTTGGGAAATCTTCATTCCTGAGTCTCTATGGGGAGAGAGAGAATAGGGAAAAAAAAACTTTCGCCGCAAAAACAATCCTTTTTATTCAGGTCCAAGAGTAAAGTTTTGACTTTGCGTTGAATTTAATTTCCTCGTTTTGTTCGTTTTTCTCCTTTTTCTATGTACTTTAGTATTCGTTGGCTTGAAGATCTTGGTTTCCTTTTATTTATTTTTTCTTATTTTCTTCAGTTGTATTTGATATACTTAAAGCGTAGAATAATACTGCATACAACACAATTAATTTTTTATTGCCAAATAAAATTTATTTTTTGGTTTTTTAAAGAGGAATTTATTACTAATGCTCAGAGATAACTTTTTTTTTTTCTTTTGTATTAGTTTATATATTGATGTTTATGGCTTTTTCTGATGCTCCAGTAATGTAGTCACTTATATACACACATAAAAAAAAAAAAAAAAAAAAAAACTAGTTGGCATAGGTGGACTCTGCTTAGTTTCCCACCCTGTTTATGTTCTCATAAATTTCTAGTGCGAGACATATTATAATCATGTTTAAAAAAAATGAATTTGACGAAAGCTTGATACAGTGACAGAACGAAATCCCCGCCTAATAGGCTATCTACCGTTCACTTCGATATATTTATCTTATTCTAATCCATTAATTTATTTTATCAGAGTCAACTCCGTTGTTTAGTTTTCATGATACTATTTCCAATGCAATAATCCTCAAAATTCCTATTTATATGAAAAATTTGCAATTTCGCTATGTTGATAAAATCGTAAATTACGAATAATTTACGAAATTTTCCTATTAGAATATTTGTATTCAATCATGTTCAAACAAATATCATAAATGTAATTTTGAAGTTTTTTAATGCATTTATGATCCTCAAAGTGGAAGTTTATGCTCAATTTTGCCTTATTCTGACATGTTAAGTAAATCGTAAACTCCAAATAACTTAAGAATTTTTTATATTGGAAAAATCATAGTCTATGATATTCATGCCAGTATCCTAGATAATATTTCGAAAGTGCTTTGACGTCTTTACGAGGAAAATATCCCTCAAGATTGACGTTTATGTGAAATTTTGCTCTATTCTGCCATGTTAAGAAATTCGTAAATTTCCAATAACTTGCGAAATTTTCAAAGTAGCATATTTATAGTTACTGATGTTCATTCCGACATTAGAACTGATATTTTAAAACTGGTCTGACATTTTTATAGTAAAAAGTTTCCATTTAATGCACGTTTAAGTGAATTTTTGTGCCATTCTCCCATGTTAAGAAAATCGTAAATTTCTAATAACTTACGAAGTTTTTAAATTCGAATGTTGCAAATGAATAGGGTTCTTGCCAGTGTCGAAAGTAATATTTTAAAACTGATCTGACCTCTCTGCGACAATTTGTTCTTGAGATATCGTGTACACAGACTAACAAACTAACGGGCTAACACACTAACCCACTAACAGACTAACACACTAACAGACTAACAGACACCCTACAGACAGACACCATAGAAATTTTGTCTTTTTCGGATTCCTCACACCTGAAAACGTGTAGAAAAGTCAAAAAACCGAGGTCGAATATTTTCACGATTACCTAAGTTCCTATAGTATGATGGGGAACTAAAAAATTACAGAAAGAATATTTTTAAAAAGTCTGTTATAGGCGAAGTATCTTTTACACATTTCTCCAAACGAAATAATTTAAACTTTTAAGGATCTAATACCTACACTGAATAAAGTAAAATTTTACATAAATTAATGTAGATGTTGTTGAAGAAAGACTTTTCAAACAAACACCTTAAAATCTCTACGTAATACATTTAAAGAACATTTTACTAATTATTCTTCTATTGCTTTCCTCTCCATATCTAATATTCGTTTGTCGTGACTTTTCTAAAGCTTAATCTTTTTCTTTCTATTTTCTCTTCTCATCTAGATTTCACGAAGAATGTTGTTGATAACATAGGTTTTCAAAAATAAAGTTGAAAAAATTTTATTTGATAATTTTAGCTGATACATATGCTTTTTGATGTACTGAGACCGAAAATGAAACCAGTTTTTCTGTTTTAAGTATAAATTTTTATCAATACAGGGTGTCTACCGACATAATTTTTTTTCGGTAGTTTCTAGTATGTTTTCACCATTAATTATAATTAATCATGGTAACATAGTATAAAAATCACCATATAACTTTATTGGTGGAAGAGTCAAGGGACAAATTGTGTCGGTAGTCATCTTGTATTAACAAAAATTTATACAGTCAGTAAAAAAAAAGTGTCCGAACACTAGCAAAAATTCCTATGTAAAAAAGTACACTTAATACAGTTTTGTTAAATAAATCGACAAGGATTTATTTAGCAAAATTGTATTAAGCGTACTTTTTTTATATAGGAATTTTTGCTAATGTTCGGACACTTTTGTTGCCGATTGTACGTGGCAGAAAAAAATTGGCTTCAGTTTTGGTTTCAGCATACCAAAAAAACATAAAGATCAGTTAAAATTATCAAATCAAAATTTTAATAGTGTGATAGGCCTCTGTCTTTCTTCGATGTTTTTCATGTCTAATGCCTAAAAACTGCGAACATAAACTTTACTTAAATTAATGAACAGTACAAATACATTATTCCCAACAAGAAATTAATAAATTATACATATATATATGTATATATGTATCATTTAATTATATTTAATGTCTCTTCTTCCTTCAGAATTTTTAAAGAATTGAAAATTGTATCGCTTTTACGCGGTGCGGCTTTTGCGCAACAAGTTTTTCTCTTGATAAAAGGCCGTGCTTATCCTGGAGGAAAAAAAAAGAGTCAAACACCTTTATTTTTTACATTTTTAAAAATAAAATTAATTTTCAGAAATACAGCCAAAGTTTTTGTTTCAAATGAATTTTCCTGATATAGTAATGAATGAGATGATAGTCGTAAGTTAAAATACGAACTATCGATAAATGTATAGTACTTCTATAGAAAAATTAAAACACTGCTCTCTTTTGCTATTGTTGTTGTTTATTGAATAAGAACAATTAAAACTTTAATATATGTAGGACTGAAAATGCATGAAACGATAACATAAAATATTAAAGAAATTTATTTATTATCTTACGTCAAATATATAAAATTCACAAAAAGAAAATATGGACGAGTTTTATATCTTTATACCTAATTAAATAATAAAAAGAATGCGAAAAATAAAAAAAAAGAGAGAGAGAGAGAATTTTAAATTATGAAAAACTTTACACAATCTCATGCATTTTAATTTAGCACAAAAATTCAGTTGCATATCAAAATTGAACATTACTTTTCAGCATATTTAGATAGTTCAGTAGCAACAAAGTAAAAAACAGCAAACATTTAAGTTTAATAAATGTTGCGGCTTAAATGAAAAAATGAAAATTTTCATAAATTTTCGAATTATTGGTTAATGAATCAGAAATAGTTGTTTTGACTCAAAAATTATCTGAAATAACACTTCACCTTATTTTAAATATTTTTGTAACTGAGAGATCTGTACCTGTGAACTAACGGTTTAAACATTAGTACTGGTCGTGGTTATCGTTGAGAAAAATAAAATCTATATATAAATTCCTCAAAAAAGAATACTGTAGAAAGGTTGTAGAAAATCTTATCCAGAAAAGTTTATACAAATATTTTTTATTTTTGTTTTCATCTTTAACTGCACTTTGATTTTTTTTTCCCTTACAGTGCATATGAGTATCTTCTTATTATAATAATTATGAATAAACTTTTTTACCTCTTTCTTTATACACATGCAATTTTGAGAAACAAACCCGCAGTATAATCAAATGTAAAATATTATCATTTTCTGTAATTAGCAATTTAAATCTCGGAAATACTGGATGGTTAAAATTAATTAGAATGTTCATCTTTTAAATACAGTCAGTAACAAAAGTGTCCGAACACTAGCAAAAATTCCTATGTAAAAAAAGTTCACTTCATACGGATTTGTTAAATAAATCCTTATCGAATCATATTCTTGCACTGACTAAGAACAGGATTCGACAAGGATTTATTTAACAAAACCGTATGAAGTGCACTTTTTTAAGATAGGAATTTTTGCTAGTGTTCGGACACTTTTGTTACCGACTGTACAACTGATCTAATTTAATGAAATTCGTATAAATTTGAATTTTGATTAAAAAATGTAATACCTTAATGAATGCGGTATTACTTCGTAATGTAAATTCGTTGTTGTTTAAATCGAATATTGCATAATCTAAAAGTGATTAAACTTTTTTTTTTTTTTTTTTTTTTAATGTTTTACACTGACATTAGTTATTAAATAATTTTATTCACATAAAAATAATTTATCATCTAAAAATTTACAAATTTTGGGTATCCAAAAAATTCAGTGAATACTTTGCCTCCCTACTATCGTATCATGAAAAGAAAACTAATAACCTTCGCTGAAACTGTACAAAAAGAATGCGCTTTCACAGAACAAATTATTCAACAATCAACTATGAAGTATGGCTCTTCATTTTATATTTTCAGATCATGCAGAAGAATGAAAACATGATATATAGGCTTTTAAAATTGCTCATAAGCATAAAAGCTTATTCCGCACGCGCACATACATGTATATATATATATTTCCAAAACAATTTATAATGCCTTAATAAAAAAGAAAAATGTTTGGTTTAAATTCTTTTTACAAAGACTTTAAATTTCCACATAAACCATTCGATTTAGATTATATTTGCTGAAGACTAAATTTCAAACTAAGCCAAAGTACAAAGCCAAATAAAAATATCAGCAAGATTCTTTTTCTTTTTTTTTAATACCTTTTGTGTTTCGCCTTCTCTGAGCAAGCTTTCAATAAACGCTTGAATTGAAGATTTGTATTAAATTTGACACAATTCTCTCTACGGTTTAATAAATAAAACACTTACATGTAACCTCTTTCTTTATTTATCGAAGAAATAAAAACACTTTTGAGAGAGATAAGTTGTTTTTATGCTTCTTTTGTTTTTGAAAGGGAAAGAAAGAGAGGTGTTCATGTTGAATATATATTGGTTTCTTAATTCTTATAGGCCATGTTTCTGGATTTATTTTAGTTTAGTTTAAAAAAATATTTTAAAGAAAACAATTGCGACAAAAAATGGCCTCAATGACCAGCAATATATACTTTTTTAGAAAACTGAGAAATGAATAGAAAAGTAAACTGAATTATTTTTGTAAAAATGAATAATAAAATGTAATATATTGATAAAGTAACGTATTCGTTTATGATATTAATATGTAAAATAGATGTGCGAGGAATATAAAAAAAAAATGGAATTGCGAAATGCACAATTACAATTTATTAAGAAAGGAATATTCAACATATGGATAATTTAAAAATTAAAACGAATTAATTAATTTTCTAATATTTAGTTAAAAAAATAAAATCGGTCATTAAGACCTTTTTATTTACTTTGTTTTGTTCTAAAAACTAAACTGGAATTTTGTTCTACCGCCAGTCCTTTTGGAAAATGTTTTGGCTAAGTTATTAATGCGGTTTTTATTATTACTCGATCTTGTAACAAGTACTCTATCACACTATCTCCAATTTTTTTTTTTTTTCTACAATGCAATTGAACTTTCGAAATAACTTAATATTTTATGCTAAAACGTTTATATTACGTATTAAAAATACGTAAAGTTTATCCCCCTCCCCAACACACACACACACACACACAAAATATATATATATATATATATATATATATATATATATATATATATATTCATTGTTGGTAAATTTTAGTTAGAAAAATATTTTATTTCGAGAAATAAGAAAAATGCATTCCGGCATATAAATACAATTGTTCAATAAAAATATTTCTATCCACTAATTTATGTCATAACTAGGTTTTGTTTTGTTTTGTTTTTGCCTGTATATTCTTTAAAATGTACTGTGAATAATTTACGAATACTTTGTTTATTCTTATTCAATATTGTGATAAGACTCAACTAAATTATGTAACTGAATTACTGGAATAAGTTACAGTCGATTTCTGCATTATAAGTATTAAAAATAAATGAATTTTGTCTAAAAAAATAGTTTTTTTTTTTTTTTTTTTTTACTTTCCGAACATTTATATCAAAGTATTGTAATCATGAAAAAAATTGGGATTTTAGTGTGTTTATACGTTTTGACACCCCCTGAGTTCATTTTTGCGATTTTTACAGTGATGTATATGTATGTGTATGCGTATGAGTGCATGTATGTGAGTGAACACGATAGCGTCGAATCCTATTAATTTTCGTGAATCTAGCATACAGGTACACAAAGGTACACAAAGAAAAATTCTTTATCATTACGACCTATAGGCTCAAAATCTTTAAAGTGCAATAGATACCTTATTCGATTGAGGTGAAAATTTATATACATGTTATATAGGCCATCGTTGCCCAAGAACTTTATAGATTTTGGTGAATTTAGAATTTAAAGTTTGTTTACAAGGACACATAAAATTATTTTATTATAATGGTCTAGGCTCAAATTATTTAAAGTGTGACAGCGTCTAAACACGTTATTCGAATGAATTGAAAATTTATATTTATACACATGTCACCGTCGAAATAGCTTTTAAATTTTTGTGAATCTAGCACTTACGGTTTCTTAAAAGTAGGACTACGTCCCCCCCCCCCAAAAAAAAAGAGAGGGTGGGAATGGGGGGGGGGGCAAAATGAACGTCATATTCGGATTCAGGAAGCCATTTTACATAAGGATTTGCAGGAATGGTAGTGGGGCCGATTTTCACGCAGAGAAGCAGTGTTATTTAAAGTCAGATACCATATAAACGCCTCATTCAATTGAGCTGAGAATTTATATACATGTTACAAGCTACCGTCGCGTGAACATTACAGGTTTTGGTGAATCTAGCATTTATATATTTTTAAAGGGATACAACAAAAAATTCTTTATTATTGTAACCTGTAGGTTCAAATTATTTGAAGTGCAGTAGCGTTAGATTAAACAACATATGACATGAGTAAAAATACTCAAACATCTCATTATAATTTCCCCTTTTGTTTGTTTAACGACTTACTTTAATTTATTTAACTCTTACTTTAATTTATTTAAACAAGAGTTAACTACTTAATTTTCAGAAAGTGGAGTGGAATCACGCCAGATTTTTTACTTGCCGAACATAAGCATAAAAGGAAAGTATTGTAATCATGATAAAAATTCTACTTTGAGATTTTGTTGTATCTATACATTTTCGGGTCCCCCGAGTTCTTTTTTTTTTTTTTTTTTTTTTTTTTCTATTTTTATGATGATGTCCGTATGTGTCTGAGTAAATACGATAGCGTCTAAACGCTTTGTTTAAATTAGTTGAAAGTTGGTGCGTATGTTATATGTCAACGTAGTACAAAGCCTATTGATTTTGATGAATGTAATATTTATACTTTTTTTTTTTTTTACAAAAACACAAAAATTTCTTTATCATTATGGCCTGTGGGCTCAAAATCTTTAAAGTGCGATAGTGTCAAAATGCCTTATTCGATTTAACTGAAAATTTATATATATTTTGTAGGTCACCGTCGCAAGAAATGCATAAATTTTTGGTGAATCTAGTACTTTTGTGTGTGTGTGTGTGTGTGTGTGTGTTAGTTACAGAGGCACTAAGGAAAATTCTTTATCATTATGGTCTATGGGCTCAAATTATTTAATGTATGATAGTGTATAAATGTCTTATCCTAATGAACTAAAAATTTATGCGCATGTTATAGGCCACCGCCGCATGAATTGTATAGGTTTTGGTGAATCTTGTGCTAAGAGTTTTGTACAGGGATACAAAAAAAAAAAAAAAAAAAAAAAAAAAAAAAAAAAAACCTTTATCGTTATGGCCTAAGGGCTCAAATTATTTAATGTGCGATAGTGTCTGAACACCTTATTCGATTGAGCTAAAAATTTATATACATGTTATAGATTACCGCCGCACGAATAGTATAGATTTTTGGTGACTCTAGCAGTTATAAATTTTTACAGGAGCACAACGAAGTATTTTTTATTTTAATGACCTATAGACTCACATTTGTAGTGCAATAGCGTCAAATTAAACTAACTACACACTGTTTGGGGGGAAATACTCGTACATCTTATTATAATTTTCACTTTTGTTTATTTAACGACATTTCTTACTTAAATTTATTTAAACAGCTGTTAATTACATAATGTTCGGAAAGTCAAGTAGAATCATTCCAGTTTTTCGTATTATTATTGTCATTGTCGGTGAATTTGAATTAGAAAAGTATCTTATTATAAAAAAAAAAAATACATTGAGGCATTTTAAGTAAATTCTAACCATAAAATAATTTTTATTTACTTTTTTTTTTCTTTTATCCAGTTCACTGGATTATTACTTTTTCTATTGGCAGTATATTCTTCTAGAAAATGAATTAACTAAATTATTAATCACCAAAATTAAATTCAAAACTGGTGTACAATCGAGAAATAGATTAAAAGACTTCTTCACACACCATAAATTTTAAGCCAGCACGACCGGTTTCGAAAGGACGTAGCCTTTCTTTATCAGGTGCAAAAAAACACGTGCTTATGCCTTGGAGGCAAAAGCAAGACTGTCTTGCTTTTGCCTCCAAGGCAGTGTTTTTTTTTTTTTTTTTTTTTTTAACCTGATGAAGAAAGGCTGCGTCCTTTTGAAACCGGTTGTGCTGGCTTAAAATTTATGGTGTGGGAAGAAGTCTTTTAATCTATTTAAATTATTAATGCTTTTATTTTTTTATTATTAGCCAATCATTTGACAAACATTATATTAAACTACACACTGCAAATAGAAATGTCTTAATTTCAGATTGAAATACCAATTTAGACAAATAAATGTCTGAAACACGTAAAGATACAAATTCTCAGTCACCATACACGTCGGAATTTAAGACACATAAACGTCTTTATAAAAGTAGACTAAGTTAAGTGTCTGAGTAATATTGATATGTCTGGATTTCAGACTCATTACAGTTTTAACACTTGGAAATTAAGATATTTTATAATTCAAACACCTAGAAATTCAGACATTTTAGAGTTCAAACACTTGGAATTTCAGACACTTTGTATTAACTTAGCAATTTTTTTTACATGGATTCTATTTAAAGTAATATGTATACGGTTTTTAAATTTCTTTTCACATCCGGTTCACTAAATAATATTTAATATAATAAGTGCTTAAGCTATTTAGCCCATTTAGCTTTGTGAAACTGAATTTTCAAAGAAAAAGAAATCGAATATGCAAAAACGAGCAATCTTGAAATATTTGTACACGACTTCTGCTTAATTTTTTAATATGATTAAAAAAATAAATAAATAAATAAAAATAAAATCTGCATGAGTTTTTACATATTAGTTGTAAAACAACCAATTTTCTGGTTTTCATGTAAATAGTGTGTTTTCCGATAAATATAAGTTTGAAAAGAGAGAGAGAAGAAAGAAAAAAGAAACCGTTTTCGAAATTACATAGGCTACACTTTTCGCACATTTATCAGACATGTTTAAAAAGAAAAAATACTAAAAATATTGGGAGTACAAATTAATTCGGTCCGTTTTTTTTCGTTAAAAAAACATTTTATTTATTATCAAAATGAAAAAACATGTTATTCAAAGTATTGTCCATCGGTAGCCACAACTTTTGTCCACCTTTCTGGCAATTTTCGGATTCCATCTCTGAAAAATGAGTCCTCTCTGGACGCAAACCATGAATCGAGCCATTCTTGAATTTCTTCGAAAGAAGTGAAGCGGTGTCCAGTCAAATCGTGATGCATCCGTCGGAACAACCAATAATCAGAAGGAGCAAGGTCTGGCGAATACGGCGGGTGGGGTAGGACCTCCCATTTCAACGTTTCCAAGTAATTTTTAACGACAATTGCCACATCGCTTTTCAACGTCGCGCGGTTTCAACTCGTATGGGACCCAATTTCCTTGCTTTTGAACCATTCCCATTTTTTTTAAGCGCACGGAAATTGCTTGCTGAGTGACTCCCAACGATCCTGCAAGCTCTTGTTGCGTTTGGCACGGATCTTGATCGAGCAATTCCTCCAATTCGGCGTCTTCGAACTTTTTCGGCTGGCCCGGGCGCTCATTGTCTTCGACACTAAAATCACCATTTTTGAAGCGTCGAAACCACTCTCTACATGATTTATCAGATGGCGCAGATTCACCATAAACTTCCACAAGCGATCGATGCGCTTCAGCGGCACTTTTCTTCCAATTAAAAAAGAAAATCAAAACTTCCCGCAAATGTTGTTTCTTTAGCACAAAACTCGACATATTGAATGCTCAAAAAACCAATGTTGTTGTATAAAACTCGAAGCTTCGTTGACTGAATATGGTTGACAAAGGTCAAACCTTTCTAACAATGCCAAAAACATCTATCATTATTTAGTAAACAAATCAGCCAGAGCCATCTATTGAAAACGGACCGAATTAATTTGTACTCCCAATATATACATAAAATTTAGAATGGAAATGTGTTTAGGTATTTTGTCAATAACTTTAATTTAAAAAATATATATATTAAATGATAAATTTACAATTTGTTTGACGAATACTACATATCTATACTTTTTTAGTACTAACTAAACAAGGCTTACTGTCGATGATTGTAGCCCAGTCGCTGGTTTGTGAATCCATAGTTCCTCATCTCAAGTGCAGCCTCTCAGAGAGGTTCGCTATGTGTGGAAATTTTCGCATACGCATTTTCTGCATGCTATAGGAAACTCTCCGTCCATTTTTTAACCGTTAACTGAGCCATACGCAATTTTATTTATTTGTTTATTTTTATAATTTATTTATGAAAAATGATGTTAAAAATAGCTACTTTAAGTCTCTTCAAGTGTCTTAAATCCAGTCACATTCATGTCTTAACTTAAGACATCTTACGTGTCTTAAAATTTTAGACACGATTACGTGTCTGTAAATAAGGACACTCGTTTAAGACATTTATGTGTCTGAATTTAAGACACCTGAATTTGCAGTGCACATTTGTGATATATTTCAATGTTCATTCCTGCTAACGTGTTGACGTTTTGTTTTAAATGAACATATATATGAAGTTTGTCAAATAAAATTCACGCCTGATGAATTTGAATTAGAAAAATAATGCATTTAGATAAATAAAAACAATTGAATATATTGTGTTAAAAATATTAAGACACTGTGTTTTGTTTATTATATTTGGTTATTTGCGCACGCTATTAGTTTTATTATTTATCATATAAAATAACAGATATATATATATATACTAGCAGGCTTTGCCCGCTTCGCTGGTCACTATTTTTAAATGAATCACTATAATTACTGAATTCTCAAAATTGCATTAATTTTTATCACGTGAAAAAAAAAAAAAAAAGCGAAACAAAATCTGATTAGGAAAAATGTCGCACCGGGTTCTCACTGCCTTCCGAAAAAAATCCCAAAATGCTCTAACTCTTATTTCCCCCTTCGACCCCCCCTCCCGTCTATCCTAATAATTTTACAAATTCAAAAATATCCGCAATCGATTTGTAAATATCAAAAACCTCTATGCACCAGTTTTGAACGATCCAACTCTATTTTTATTTTTTTGCCCCACCACTCTCCCCCTTCCCAATAATTTTAAAAATTCGAAAATATCCGCAATCGATTTGTAAGTATCGAAAACCTCTATGTACCAATTTTGAATGATCTAACTCTATTTTATTTTGTTTGCCCCTCCGCCCCCCTTCCGTCCGTCCTAATAACGTTACACTTTCGAAAATATCCCCATTCGACTTGCAGGCATCTAAAACTAATCTGTACCAATTTTGAACGGCCTAACTGCATTTCTATCTGTTTTTGCCTGTAGCCCCCCCTTACCGCCCCTCCTAATAATTTTACAAATTCAAAAATATCCGCATTCGATTTTAAGTACTGTACCAATTTTGAACGATCTAACTCTATTTTTATTTTTTTGCCCCCCCCCCATCCCATCACCCCTTCTCACCCCTCCTAATAACTTTACACTTTCGAAAATATCCCCATTCGACTTGCAGGCCTTTAAAACCTATCTGTACCAATTTTGAATGCCCTAACTCTATTTCTATTTGTTTTTGCCCATAGCCCCCCCCTTCCCGCCCCTCCTAATAATTTTACAAATTCGAAAATATCCGCAATCGATTTGTAAGTATCGAAAACCTCTATATACCAAATTTGAACGATCTAACTCTATTTTTATTTTTTTGCCCCCCCCTCTCCCCTCCCCCTTCTCTCCCCTCCTAATAACTTTACACTTTCGAAAATATCCCCATTCGACTTGCAGGCTATTGAAACCTATCTGTACCAATTTTGAAAGGCCTAACTGTATTTCTAATTGTTTTTGCCCCCCCCCCCTTGGGGATCAAATTTCGTAAATTCCAGGAATTGGTTTTTAGACATTTATATTAGCTATATTTTAAAGCAAAAATTTTACGGATATCTGTTTCTTTGTTTGAGCTATGAAGGATATTTTGAATTCACGTTTTGCCCCCTCCCCCCCCCCTTGGGAGCCGAATTTTTTCAATTTTTTTCTTTCCTAAACCATCCCTGACCTATAAGGAAAAAAACAAAAAAAAGAATGATCGAAATCGGTCAAGCCGTTTACAATTTTATAATGGACATACAGACAAACATTCATTTATATATATATATATATATATTTATATAAATATAGATTATAAGAAAAAAAACTTTTTATAAACTGTGTTTTTAAATCTTCTGTTGAATCATAGAACTAACTACATTAGCACTTTATCAATGCGTATGAAATCTTTAAACCGATAGTGACGTCAATTTTTGTGAGATACATAATTTAATTTTTTACAATTTTTTAAAGCTCACGTTTAATTAAATTGTTTATTTAATCACGTTTATTTATTTTTATGTCGAAAGAAAATGAACTCGTAAATTTTTTTTGGCAACAATTAAATTATAGCTAATATTTTAATGGCTATTTATAAGGTATTAGGAGGTTATTATTTTCATATTTTAATTAATAATAAGAAAACTATTCGAATTTTTTCGAATTTTTTTTTTCCTAAACCATCCCTGACCTATAAGGAAAAAAACAAAAAAAGAATGATCGAAATCCGTTCAGCCGTTCTCGAGTTTTAGTGAGACTAACGAACAGCAATTCATTTATATATATATAGATATCTTTTTTACTTCCATTACCCTACTACCGTAGGTAATGGAAGTATTGTAATCGGTCTGAAAATTTGATATCGGGTTTTCACCTGATTTACACGTTTTAAGGTCCCCTGAGTCCAAAAAAGTGGTTTTTGGCAATTGGTCAGTGTGTATGTATGTGTGTGTGTGTGTGTATGTATGTATGTGGAGAATCTTCTGGCTATTATAGCTCAGAAACTAATAAAGATAGAGCTACAAAACTTCAGAATTCAAATACGTCTGGCCTACAGATGAAATTTCCAAATTTTGGTGAAAATTGAAAAACCGGAAGTGGGACATCGGAAACCGGAAGTTGGACCGTAAGTCCGTATCTCAAAAACGGCTCTAACGATTTTCTTCAAACTTGCTATATAAACACTCTATTAGATGTCCTTTCGAGTGATATAGTTGGTTAGTTCAAGAAAATTGATAGGCGTCCTGTATAAATAGCTCAATTTCAGGCCTCCCAAGGGCGTTCCTTTAAAAACGGTTGTACGGATTTTTTTCAAACTCGCCATTTTAACTCAATTTTAAATATGCTTTTGTATGTAATTATTGTTTTCCTGTCAATAATTGAGTTTAACCGGAAATGGGACATCGGAAACCGGAAGTGGGACCGTAAGTCCGTATCTCAAAAACGGCTCTAACAATTTTCTTCAAATTTGCTATATAAACACTCTAACAGATATCCTTTCGAATGATATAGTTGGTTAGTTCATGAAAATTGATAGGCGTCCTGTATACATAGCTCAATTTCAGGCCTCGCAAAGGCGTTCCTTTAAAAACGGTTGTACGGATTTTTTTCAAACGCGCCATTTTAACTCACTTTTAAATATGCTTTTGTATGTAATTATTGTTTTCCGGTCAATAATTGATTTTTTGTAAACGTTGGTATCTCAAAAACGGCTCTAACGATTTTCTTTTTTGGTCACTTTTATGTTTTCTGATCACATTATCTCTCAAAAATGCATGTAATACATGTAATAGCGGGTAATGGAAGTCGTGTGGTTGTTTCACACCAGATTTTTAAAATATTTAATAACTTTTCTTCAATTGAATTATTTGAAAGATTCATTTATTTATTTTAAATCATCATTTATTTTATGAAGTCGGTATTATTTTAATGAAATTGTATTGTTATAATTCAATACTCAGATTTTTATTTGATTTAATTATAAATTTATCAATAGTATAAGATATGACGCATTGTGCCTTTCAAATGAAAAATTTTTGCAGTTAAAATAAATAAAAACATAAATTATTATTTTAAAAGTCTCAAATTATTTAAATAGGTTTTATTTATGTAATTGCAGAAATATACTAGATCGAGATGATAGCACAGCGTTCTGGCTTTCAACTTTCATGTGCCGAGTTCGGATCCCGGTTCGAAACTAAAATACTATATTTCATTTTCATATCATAGTCTGAGATCCGGCTGCAAAATTGCTACATTCATCGAGTATGTAATCAAAATCAGATTTTTATATTCAATTATAAAAGGGACAATATGTTTTGGCCGGGTTGCCTAATAAAATGTGGCCGCTAGTATTTTTAATTAAATTAATATTAATTGACTTTTTGGAGAGAAATTACATTCATTTGTTATTGAAAAAAACTGTACTCCACGTCACAGACATATACATAGTGAACTTGAAAAGTAATGGTTGCCGTTGCGCGTTTGGCCGCTACCTCTTCGCAGCCAGGAGCAAACAGGTAGTTTTTTGGGGCGTTTATACGTTCATGGCGTATATTCATCATTTATATATCAAATTAAAGCTAATTCGTTTCTGCACATGGTAAACTTCGTCTGCCAATGTAAAAGTGGCCGCAAGTAGAGGTTGCCAGCTGTTAAAGATTGCTTAGAATGAAAATTAGCGCGCTACATCGTTCGTCAGACAAGGATGGCGATAGCCAATTGTACGCGTTTTTGAAGCTTTTGCGCATGCGTCGATTGATAGTGCTCGCAACTATTCAGCTGCTTTTTCATCAGTGTTGCCAGACTTGAGGATTTTTCTCGATTTCGGGGATTTCTGAAGCTTCGGGGAAAATGTTTGGGGGCAGAGATTTCGTTGTGCGCAGTTTGGGAAAATGATTTTTTTTTTTTTTTTTTTTTTTCTTGGGGGGGGGGGATATTGGGTTTTCTTTAAAATTGGCAAATTGGCAATTACTTTTACTTAAAATCCGCACCGAAAAAAAATGTGTATAAGATGATAATGCATTGATTCTGGATTTTATTCTGAAATAGGAAAGTAATGTGTTGAAAGATTTTTTTTTTTTTTTTCGAAAAATAGCTTTATTTGGGGAAAAAAATGTGAGCTTAAATTTATTAAATATTCTTTAATTTCTTTTTTATAATCACTTACGATTTAGCAATAGCCAAATTGGCTATGCAAATTCAAAATACTAAAAAACCTGAATTCGATAATTTATTAATTTAGGCGCATTTCATATGCAAATGGCATACTTCAAAGCCATAGGTAAATATATTGACTCCAGTGGGTTAATAGAGATTTTGGTAGAAGCTGAGGCACTAGCGGGAGGATCAATGAATAGTTTCTTGGATAGCAAACACTTTAATCGGTGTAAACGGCTACATCCTTTGGCTTCTGGTGCCTTGCAAGTTCTTCATTTTGAAATTTTTTTATCAGAAATTGAAAGTGATTTTGAAACATTAAATGAAGATTTAGAAGCGGTAAGAAATACTTCATGTGAAATTAATGAAAGCATTGTTTTAACTGACTCCCTGCAAAAAATACTAGAGGATTACAAACAGTTTCGCGAAGTCACACTGCAGGGTGGCCATGGAAAGACTGCTCAATATTATTTGCAATACACAGAACTCGTCAACATCTATCTTCGATTTTCTAGAAGTATTCGTTGCAGTAAGTTTGAGCTTTACCTTGATTCTATCTTCGAGATGTGTGATTACTTCTTTGCGTTCAATCTACCAAATTACTCCAAATGGGCTGCTATGTATTTAAATAATTTAATCAAGCTGAAAATTGAAAACTCAACTCTGGTTATGGAATTTCGTGAAGGAGCCTTTGGTATTAGGCGCACAAAATCATGCTTAAGTAGATCGCCTGTGGACCTGACTTTAGAACAGACGATTAATGCTGATGCTGGTAATACCTTGACTGGTGTTAACCATTTCACAAACTCTATATCTGCACGACAAAGATGGGCTCTTAGCCACAGCATGAGGGCTAAAATCTTATCAGTAGTAAAAACAGAAATAGGGTTATCACAAGCTGATGATACATCACATTCCCTACAAAAGAGTCGAATTGAAAAAGATAGCAAAACTTTGGACAGCATTATTGAAACCATAAAGAAAACAATGAATCCTTTTTCTGAAAACCTGGACAAAAATATTTTGTTCAATCTGTCAACTGGTAAGGCGGCATCTTTAGATGTTGCAAATTGTTTACTGAACAGCAAGTCATTGGGTCAAGAACAAAAGTTGAAATTTTTTTCAGAATGTTTTGAAGATCCTACAAGATTTGTGAAATCAATTAGACGTAATAAAATACATAATTTTGGATCTGATTGTGTAAAAAAAAGGGATCAAGAGTAACACCGGAGACAACAAAGCTTTAATTAAAATGGAACGAGACATTTTTGGACGGCTGTTGGCAATAGCTATAGATAACAAGATTGACATTGAGTACTGTTTGTCATATCCTCTTGCACCAATACCGCCTGCACTATTCCATTGTTCAGGCTACATGCTCAAAACGGACAAGTCTGCTTTAAGTAAACACTTAACATCACAGATTGTATCAGCCAATCCCGGACAAATTGATATAGAAATTATTGATGGTTTCTACTATTTGTATCAGATTGGCTCTACTTTGCCGCAAACATTTGGAAAGCTAGCTTAATCGATATTGGTGAAGCTTTGTTCAAAAAGCGCTCGCGAAGTACATATCATATTTGATAGATATTTAACGCCTTCAATCAAAGATTGTGAAAGACAAGATCGACAGGAAATTGATATTCCATATACAATTAATGGTCCGTTACAAACGAGACCCAGTGATTTTACAAAAAGCTTAAAGAATTTTCGTTTTAAAGAAGCTCTAGTTAAATTTTTAGCTTCTCACTGGGATAACAACTCTTTTGTTTCAGTATTAGAAAAAAAAAATTTATTACTGTTGGAGAACAATGTTTTTCATATTGCTCTTCTGGAAATTGCGTTGTGAAGCAAGAGGAAGCTGAATTAGAATGCCAACATGAGGAAGCAGATACGAGAATAATATTTCATATAAGCAAAGTAGGTAAAGAGTCTAAAATATTGGTGAAAGCAAGTGACACTGATATTTTAATAATTCTACTAGGTAATCTGCACAAATTTCCTCATTTACAAATTTGGTTTGCAAATAGTACATCCAAAAAAAAGAATAGTAAAGACGAAATATGTATAAATTGTACGGAATTGTCAAAAAAATTGAGCCCAACTTTATGTATTGCGTTGCCAGCGTTTCACGCATTCACAGGTTGTGAATATACGACTGCATTCTTCAATAAAGGGAAAGTAAGGCCCTATAGCATTTTTGTTAAACACCCGAGAATTCAACAAGTTTTCGCATCTTTGACTGACCCTAATGACATTTTTGACGAAAGTAAAACTGCTGTAGTCCAAGAGTTTACGTGCCTTATGTATGGTATTGCCAAAATGTTAATACTGGAAGATTCATTTTGTTCAATAAGACGTATGCTACAAAAAAAAAAAAAAAAAAAAACAATGAAAAGTTTTTGAAAAAACTTAAGGGCTTCAACTCAACTCATATTCTACCTTGTTGGAAATCTTTAAAGCAAAAATTGTTGCGGACGATCTTTGTTAAGTCGATGTGGCTAAATGCTACTGAGCCGAATTGTATTAAGTTTAATGCAGAAAATAATGGGTGGATCCTAGATGGTTTTCTCAAACCAACATGGTTCTTAGGAGATTCAGCGCCAATGCAAGTTGAAAGTGTGTTATATAATTCTATTATCATTCGCACTGATAATGAAGAGGATTTTGATATTTGTGACGATGAAAGTGATGGCTGCAATGAAAGTGAGAGTAGCGATGATTCAGATTTTGAATAAATTATATAAAAATGTAATATAGGTTTCATTAAATATTTAATCCTTTTTTCAATGTTCAGTTTAATTTGTATACCTCAAGTAATTTGTCCTATGTGCTGAATATTTAATTAATATGTAATCTATAATAATAATAATAATAATAATAATAATAATAAATCAAATATTTCCTAAAACATTACAGGTATAATATAAACTTCGTCTACATGAATAACCAGGGTTATTATTTTTCACATATTTATTATATGTTCTAATTATATAAAGAAAGGACAATTTGATTATTTATTGAGAAATAAATGTTTTATATAATTTTAAATGTAACCACACAAAAATTTATTAATTATATTTCTTTTGGAGTTCTGAAATTCTTTTCTACAACTGTTTGTGCCATTGGTTGTGAACACTATCAATTGACGCATGCGCGAAAGCTTCAAAAACGCGTACAATTGGCTATCGCCATCCTTGTCTGGCGAACGATGTAGCGCGCTAATTTTCATTCTAAGCAATCTTTAACAGCTGGCAACCCCTACTTGCGGCCACTTTTACATTGGCAGACGAAGTTTACCATGTGCAGAAAAGAATTAGCTTTAATTTGATATATAAATGATGAATATACGCCATGAACGTATAAACGCCCCAAAAAACTACCTGTTTGCACCTGGCTGCGAAGAGGTAGCGGCCAAACGCGCAACGGCAACCATTACTTTTCAAGTTCACTATGTATATGTCTGTGATGTGGAGTGCAGTTTTTTTCAATAACAAATGAGTGAAATTTCTCTCCAAAAAGTCAATTAATATTAATTTAATTAAAAATACTAGCGGCCATATTTTATTAGGCAACCCGGCCAAAACATATTGTCCCTTTTATAATTGAATATAAAAATCTGATTTTGATTACATACTCGATGAATGTAGCAATTTTGCAGCGGGATCTTAGACTATCACTATCTACATTTCATTTTTCTTTTTTTATCAATTTTATTACATTACTTCAGTTCATTTCCCGTTGACCTGATTTCATTTCTACAATACATTATTAAAATAATTCATTTAAAAAATTAAACTTAATTTTATCGAAATACAATTTCATTTCTGCTTTACAGTTTTAACATTAATGCCAGAGATCGACACGCGAAACTAAATAATAGCACTGAAATTTTCTACTCTATAGATTCAAATTAGGTGGATGTGGAATTGATTACTATTAAACTTTTAGCGCTCATACTAGCATATCATGCTCAACAAAAAATTACCTTGAATAAATGAAAAAAAAAAAACAGTTTGAGAGAGATTCGATATGTAATACAGAATATCCTGTTTCCATAAATTGTGTTACTAAAGTTAAAGGTTTGACAGATAGACAAATATTCTGACCTCCGAATTAAAACTGTTTTCAATTTTAAATTAACATAATACAAATTCGCAAATTTTGAGGTGGTGTGGCTTGATCAAAACCCATTTCAAAAAATCAATAATCATTAGGTCAGAATATAATTTTTTCAGTTTGTTAAGATAGTCGGAGATACTGAAGATTTCAGAATGCAAAATTGTTTTTATTCAGTCTATTTGTTTTATGTATGTTTCGAAGTCGATATCATGAAAATATATCCAAGTAACAGTGTACCAAGTACTGTAATCGAAACAATAGCTAAATAAACGATGTGCCGCACAGTATTCAGATCCAAACGTTAAGCTTCACTATTTAATTAAATTTTTTTCAAAACAATTAGACAATTAAAGAAGAAATATTCTTATTTAAATAGTACACAAACTCAAAGTTCCAAAATTGTCTAATATGGTTTTTAAGTAAACGGAGAATTAAATACATGATTTTTTTTTTTTTTTTTTTTACACTTTCGGCACGGGAAGAGGGGAATTATTTTCAAGACACAAAAATTGAGGTCCTTTTGGACCGCACACATGAGCAAAAGTCAGCTAGAAAATTTATATTTAACTCCGTTTGGAAGCGGCAAGGGGAAAAAAAAAAAAAACGCCAATTTGGCAAGTCTGGCGACAAAAATGTCGCCAGTTCAATGGAAAATATTTTTAAATTAATACTAGGATGAGTGAAAAAGACATTTCGTTACTTAAATGGTTGCCAGGAAGTAGATTTGAATTATGCGCAAAACATGACAAAAGGAATCGTCTGCAACTGAACCATGAAAAAAAAACAGATGTTGCATGGCATCTGATCTTAATGTAGATTTCATTTTCCTAATATGGTAACTAAAATTAGAAAATGAACTTCCGATTTGTTCTGATTACTTATGGTTACCATAAAAGGAATGAATATCTTGAAATAAAATCTAATGATTACATTCACGAATTTTTGTTTTCAAAAAAGGTTGGTTGGTTGAGTTTTAAGTTGCACTAGTGCTGCGCAATGGGCAACTGGCGACCTTCCAAAAGAGGAAACACATTGAATAATTTAGATAAAAAGAATATTTTTTTTTTTTTTTTAAATAAAGAAATTCAGTATATGAATGCATAAAACATTAATTTTGTAAGAATTACTTTTTAAATAATGTTTAAAATATGTGTGATTTTGACATCGCAATAACTGATATGTTTTGTGCGTTCCGATAAACAGACTATGAAGGCTATGAACAGCCTATAATTATTTACTTCAGTAACACACCTAAATTTTTCTATGTCATCCGTCTAATGAAAGTAATATCACTTAGCAATTTTTTCGTTTAAGTTAACTGTAACAGTAGAATATTTTAAACTGTTGTAAATTTAAAAAAAAAAAAATACTAATATTTTTAATAAAACTACAAAGATATATAATTTTCAAATGAAACACAAATAAGAAGAAAAAAATCTGGATTTACATAAGATGTCCATCAACAAATCTGCACTTATAAACTATAGACAAAAAAAAAAAAAAAGAGTTTTAAATTCGTATTTGTATATATATATGTATGTATGTATAATTTATTCATTAGAATAAAAGGAAATTTTGACACTGACACAACATTTATTGTAGAGTACAACGTAGAAATTTGTGCCTTGAAGTATACATCTATGATAATCAGAGCTCAATAATATGTGCAAGTAGCAACTAAAACTCTATTTTGTTTAGTACGCAAAATATCAGTATTGACAATGGGTGTATTTCCGGCAGAGTTATGCCATTGCTTTAGCGGAAAATTCCTTTTCAGTTGTTGCAGAGTTCGAAATCTCCACCCGTCTTTCAAGACATCTTCAATGACGAGAAATGTTTACATTTTTTGCTACCACTTTTTTAATACAGAAATCTTTACCATGTTACAATTTTAATGTGCCGTGGGCGCGATTATTGTATAAAAAGACCAGTGCTGCCAACGCAAATTTTATCATGTCCCTACTGGCAGTTCAAAATGTCCCTACTATAGTGAAAAATCATTTTTAAAAAACGGAAAAAACAACATAATCCATGCATAATACCATGAAATTACCCCCCCCCCCTTTCCTCTCCCATTCAAAAAAAAAAAAAAAAAAAAGAAAGAAAGAAAGAAAGAAAAACTTCGAATTCAAAATACGTCCCTACATTCCGAAAAAAAAAAACTGTTAAATGTCCTAGCGACAAATTCTAACAGTTGGAAACACTTGTGGAGACTTTGAGCTGTGGTTTCTGCATTGGATTCATATTCATTGGAACTCTGTCGAGTTTTTATTAAAATAATAATAATAATAATAATAATAATAACAATCATTATTATTATTATAGAAACAACTAAAAAAAAAGTAATTGCTATAATGGCTAATTTTATTTAATCAATACAATAACTAATTTTGAATTTAAAATTCTGCAAAATAACCCCCCTCACCCCCTCCTCTCTTAGCAGCCTGGCACGTAAATAAAATCTGCAAAAAGAATGAATTTGATTAACATTATCTTTTATCTTTAAATTTATTTTTTGGAACACTCTAAAAAATACGAAATTACATATTTTAATTAATTTTTTCTTAAAATATTTGAATGTATATCAACAAGTGGTTCACTCAGTTTTACGCATATATGCACACCTAGAGCATCTGCTCATCTACATTTACGTATCTTCACTACCTATCTATAACCATACCTGCCAATATTCTAATAAATATTCCATAGGATAGTTAGTACCGCCCCTTTTTCTACACCACTTAATTTTTAGAGTAATTCTCGCCAAAGGTTATTATAATTAAATACGTAGAAAAATACTCTAAAAAAAGACTGGTATGAGAAAAAAGGACGATACTAACAATACTACGAAGTATTAATTAGAATGTTGTTAGATATGCTATAACCATATAATACATCCATTAATTATAACCATACAAATATTTACACATTATCAATTACAAATCTATTTTCAATTATAAATGCTGCTACAGCTATAATCACACATTTCTTGGTCTACAAACTATCCGCATATCGTTTATAATATTTACACCTGTATTTTGCCTCTACATTTACACATCTACATTTACACTTGTGACATACATTTTGATTTTGAAATCTGAAAATTGTAATTTTCGTCATGGGAAGTTGGGACATTTACAAAAACTTATTTGGCATGAAACTGTGTAAAAAAGTTTTCTGATATTTCCGAGAACTTATATTTATGCTCAGAGTGAACTGCGATGTTTTATTGTATGCATATAATATTTTCAATGTTTATTATATAGTAAAAGAGTTCTTTTATTTGAAATATTTCGTCACCCAACTTCCATTTATTCTGGATAAACGCAAGTGTGATAATACATATTCTTACGAAAAAATCGTCGACTTTCTTGAGTGAGAAAATAGTTCGTATTGAAACAGGCAGGTTTTAGTCCATGAATGCTCTTTATTCAATGTAACTTCTCGAATCAGTACAACAGAACTGCGATTACAACGAATATTCTCGGAACAGTCAATAGTACTGTTATTTCATAGAATAGTCTAGTAGCAGTTCGATGAAGCTGTCACTCGTACTGCAAAAGTCACTATTCGACGAATGTTCTGGAACAGTCCAAGAAAACAGTCGCTTGTTCCACAGGATTAAAGCAAATAACATAAAATACTCCAGAGCAGAAATCTTCAGAGAATCACAAACAAAGTTCAGTCACTTAGAGCACAATCTTCAAAGTGCAACTGCTTGCAGAACAAGTCCCTTTAACAACACTGACTCGCAGTGAATTCACACTCTCTCACAGAAGTCAACTCAGACCTATTTATACACTTTGACGATGGAACTTTGCGGAGTTTCTATCAAGAATTCCATGGAAAGTTCTAGTTCTCGGGTACTATGCGTCGGAGTGCTTCGAAACTTCAAGAACCCCAAAACTATTATTTTTCTCCAAAATTAATTCGACAAGCTCGTCGCTAAGGCTGACCTCACTGAAAGCGAAGGAACTACTCCTGCATTTTCATTTTACCTTAAAATTACTTTCACTGCAACAGAACAATTGATACAAAGAAAAGACTTAATTTGTTATAACAATGTATTTCATCTCAAATGAATACGTGGCCTTTCGAGTCTTTATTGACTGTTCATACATACAAACTTCACACCAATGAGATATCGTAGTTGATTTCGAATTTTGGGTACATTAAGTATACACTAAGCGACAAAAAAAAAAAAAAAAAAAAAAAAAAAAAAGCCGCACTGCAGAAAAAATGACTTTTACCTTTTTTTATTTGTAATAACTTTAAAATTAATGTTTGAAAAAAATAAAACTGTCTTGTTTCCATAATACCAAAGGGGTGAAATGATACCTATGTACATTTTCAATTTAATAATATAATTTATTGCACTCTACGAAGTACTTTTTAAAAATCTCCATAAAACTTTCTTTTTGAACATAATGCAATAACCATACACTTTGTATTCTATTATGATTTATTATAGGAAATAAACAAGTTTTATTTTAATATATGAAATAAAACTATTTATTTGTTAGATCTAAGCAATTTTTTATTAAAAATATGCATTCTGCATTGGGTTAATTCCACCTTTATATGGAATTACTGCTTTGATGCGCAATGCATTGTTTTATACAGTGTTTTAATATAAATCTCCGAAATTTCAATGTGCCAAATATCACAAGTAATTTTTTCTAGCTCTGGCAGAGTTATTGGTTGCAAATTTCGAATCATCTCTCTTCTCCCCCGCCTTTTTGTAGATGAAACATTTTCGAGCGGATCACGATTAGTACTGTTTCCATGTCTGGTAAAGAAGAAATTCTGCTAATTTGTCCATGACAAAAACTTTACTTACAAGTAAAACAGTGTTACATATTTCTCTAGCGGTAAATGTTGGAATTTTTTTTTTTTTTTCCTTTGTGGAATTTTACGTACCCCGTCATGTTAATTTTCCTAAATAATTTTTCAAAAAGAAAAAAAATGAATTTGAAACTGTATCTAGAGTTTTTCATTCACTTTTAATGCATAAATTACTCAAATTTTATTTGCTAAATTATCCGTGTGTATTCCAGTGTGTATTCTTGCGTGTATTCCTTCGGGGAAAGACGACCATTACAGAATAAAAAGGCCGTCTTCTCCCGAGTGAAAAGGAATCATATTTTCCCTCGATGATCAATCTATGCCTTATTACTATCTATGATAAATACAGATATTTTTTAGGTACTGTAAAATACAATTCTTTCTTTGAATAATATAGTAGGATAAAAATATTTTTTAAAAAGCTGTTTCTTATATCCATATATTATGAAAAATTAATCATTACCTGAAAATTTCTTCTTAACACATCTTTCCCAACTACAAGAGATATATGTTGATTTTGTAGTGAGTGCTTATTAAATTTGACATTGGAAAAGAACAAACATTTTGCTGATCTGAACAGAAAAATTTGCCTCCAGAATTTTACGTATATCGTCTGCCAAATTCCAACATTTACTGATTATCTCATAGATCACTTGCCTCTAAGATGAAGTCCTTTTCATACGTAACTGTACTTGTCTGGAGGTGATGGAAGCCACAGAGCAGACATCTTATTCCACAAATTAGTTTTAGAAATCCCTCTGGAGAACTCTTTCCGAATTATTTTTCCAAGCGTGAAGAAAAATGCTTTTAGGCTGGGGTATAAGACAAAAGAAAGATATTCCCGCAAGATTTTTCCTCCGTACAAATTTCTGCACTCACTTTAGGTGAATAATTTAATTGTGTTAATTGCAATTTAGAACGTTGGAACGCCTCAGCCTATAATTGAAAAGCCCCCAAGTCGGATTCGAGATCGTGAAGGGAGAAAATGCTGCTAGTTTGATTAAACTGTTGGAGCCATTTAATAAATTGGATGCTGCGGAACAACGGAGAGAATATGGGGGAGAGAGAGAGGCACACTACGTAAAGCATGAAATCGGATTTTTGTTTGAAATGTCCGATTCGTTGTTTTTAAATTGATTAAATTTTTTTTCTCAG
Source organism: Salticus scenicus (assembly GCA_963930645.1). NCBI lineage: Eukaryota > Metazoa > Arthropoda > Arachnida > Araneae > Salticidae > Salticus > Salticus scenicus. Next base: position 216,732,548 of record OZ005654.1, on the reverse strand, counting down.
TTAAAAAGAAGTTGCATCAATTTTTTTTTTTTTTTTCTGTTAAGAAATTGCTATAATATGGAAAGAAGGAAACAGGTAGTTCGTCAATAGTCTCGGGTAGAGTCCTGCATCGTGTCGTATAACCGATTTCACCCGAACGTGACACAATCTGCGGTTCGGGATCGGGTTAGGTCGACTACATTTTTTTCTGCGGGTCGGGTTTAACTTTCAACGAATCGGGTCGACTTGAAAACATCTTTCAAACAAATTTTATCTTAATAAAGTAGAAATTTTTTTGCTCTATACACCCAAGATTAATATACGCTTACCCAGATTATCATAATAAAATAACCATCCATATCTGACTAAAGCAATGAACAAACAAAGAAAAAAAAAAGAAAGAAAAAGAAAAGAAAAAAAGCAATTATTATTTAGGATATAAGCTGTCGAAAATAGACTACTTCTCCGAGTTTAGTGGACATTTAGTTGGCGTCTGTAACATTGTATTATTTTTAAAACTTTCCAACAAGGTTGAAAACTGTTTATGACTTGGGTTTGTCTGTCTGTCTGTCTGTCCGTCCGCGCTCTGACTCCCGTAAATATTTATGGAATTTCTCGAAACTGACATATGTTATTCAAGTTCACTATCCGATGTTCCCTATTGAAAATGGAGTTTATACCTCAACTGGTTTGTGTACAGGGACACCCGAAAATATTTCAAAGCATTGTGTTCTATGAGAGGCATTTCTATAAACCATATTTCCATACCCTTACTGTACAAAAATCTTAATGAAATTGAAATATACAAGTTCACTATCGCATGTTCCCTATTGAAAATGGAGTTTATACCTCTACTGGTTTGTGTACAGAGACACCCGAAAATATATCAAAGCATTGTGTTCTATGAGAGGCATTTCTATAAACCATATTTTCATACCCTTACTGTACACAAATCTTAATGAAATTGAAATACGTTATTTAAGTCCACTATCGGATGTTTCTTGTATAAAATGGAGCAAATACCACCACTGATTTGTGTACAGGGACACAAAAAAGTATTTCAAAGCATTGCGTTTTATGAGAGATATTTCTATAAACTAAATTTTAATAACTTTACTTTGCACGAAGATTTATGAAATTGAAATGTGTTATTTATAAGCGCAAAAGAATATGCTTTGTATAGAATATAGCATGATTAGCATTAGATTTACAGGGTGACACAAAAATATTCAGTTATATAAAGAGCTATTAATAAATATTTGCTAAAAGTGTACTTTCGTTTACATCAAGCGTTTTCAACACTTTCTAACATTTTTAACGCTTCCCAACAAGGTGGAAAAGTGTTAATGAGTTCGGTTTGTCTGTCTGTCTGTCCGCCTGTCTGCCTCTCCGCGTTCTAATTCCCGTAAATATTTGTGGAATTTCTTGAAACTGATATATGTTATTCAAGTTAACTATCGGATGTTTCCTTTTGAAAATGGAGTTTATACCTTTACTGGTTTGTATACAGGGACACCCGAAAGTATTTCAAAGCATTGTGTTCTATGAGAGGTATTTCTATAAATCATATTTTCCTACCTTCACTGTACACATATCTTAATGAAATTTAAATATGTTATTCAAGTTCACTATTGGATTTTTCCTGTATAAAATGGATTAAATACCAACTCTGTTTTATATACAAGGACACTCAAAAGTATTCTAAAGCACTGCGTTCTATGACAAATATTTCTATAAATCAAATTTTAATAACTTTACTTTCCACGAAGTTTTAGGAAATTGAAATATGTTATTTATATGCAGAAAAGAATGATTTACATAGAATATAGCATGATTAGCATTAGATTTACAGGGTGACACAAAAATATTCTGTTATATTAAGAGCTATTATTAAAAATTTACTAGAATTCCACTTTTGTTTACATTAAGCGTTTTTAACACTTCCTAACATTTTTTTAAGTCTGAATATGATATCAATTTGTGTATCTGTCTGTCTATCTGTCTGCCCGCGCTCTAACTCCCGTAAATATTTATGGAATTGTTTGAAACTGATATATGTTATTCAAGTTCACTATCGGATGTTTCCTATTGTAAATGGAGTTTATACCTCTACTGTTTTTTTACAGGGATACCCGAAAGTATTTCAAAGAATTGTGTTCTATGAGAAGTATTTCTATAAACCATATTTTCATACCTTTACTGTACAATGTCTTCATGATATTGAAATATGTTATTCAAGTTCGCTATTGGATGTTTCCTATATAAAATACATTACATACCACCACTAGTTTATGTACAGGCACACTCAAAAGTACTCCAAAGCATTGCGTTCTTTGTGAGATATTTCTATAAATCAAATTTAGTAACTTAACTTTCCACGAAGTTTTAGGAAATCGAAATATGTTATTTACATGCACAAAAGAATGCTTTGCATAGAATATAGCATGGTTACCATTAGATTTACAGGGTGATACAAAAATATTCATTTATATTAAGAGCTATAAATAAAAAATTGCTAGAATTGTACTTTCGTTTACATTAAGCGTTTTTGACACTTTCTATCATTTTTTTAGTGTGAATACAATTTCAATTTGTGTATATGTCTGACTGTTCTTCTGTCCATCTGTCTGTCTCTCTGTCTGTTTTTCTGCGCTCTAATTCCATTAAATATCTATGGAATTTCTTTAAACCGATATATTTTATTGAAGTTCACTCTCGGATGTTCCCTATTGAAAATGGAATGGATACCTCATCTGGTTTGTGTACAAGGACACCCAAAAGTATTCGAAAGCATTGTATTCTATGAGAGGAGTTTCTATAAATCATATTTTAATAACTTTAATATATAGAAACTTTGATGAAATTTTAATGTGTTATTCAATTCCCTATCGGGTGTTTCCTATGTAAAGTAGAGTACATTTCTAACTGGTTTGTGTACAGGTTCACTTAAAAGTGCTCCAAAGCATTGTGTTGTATGAGAATTATTTTTATAAACCAAATTTTAATAGTTTTATCTTCCACAAAGCTTAATGCAATTGAAATATATTATTCGTATGCACAAAAGAGTGTGCCTTCCATGTAATATAGTATGGTTAGCATTAGATTTACAGGGCCACACAAAAATAATCAGTTACATTAAGAGGTATTAATAAAAATTTGCTGGAATTGCACTTTTGTTTACATGAGCGTTTTAACACTTTCTTATAATTTTAGTGGGAATATGATTTCAATTTGTGCATCTGTCTACCTTTCTATCCGTTTGTCTCCGGCTCCTATCATCCGTGAATATTTTGAGATATTTAAGAAATGATACTCATGTTCCCTATGGAATGTTTCCTATTTAAAATGTCATTAATAGGTCCTGTACAACTAGTTTGTTTACAGGGACAACATCAACAACAATAACAGAAAAGCCAATGGATTACGTTTTATTACAGAATTTTTTTAAAGTTATATTTAAAAAACTTTCTACTACAAAAATCTTAAAAACATTGACATGTGTTATTAATATTCTAAAATATTGTTTTGTATAGAATATGATATGATTAACTTTCAGATTTACAGGGCTACAGTAAAATATTCAGAGTGTTTAAAAGCTGTAATTATAATCTAACGGCTGCATTTTCTTTTGTGTTAAGCCTTTTTAACACTTTCCAAAATGCCTAAGAGTAATTAGTAATTTTAAAATCAATTAGTCTGTCTGTATGTTTTTCAGTCCTTCTGTCTGTTGTGCGATAACGTAGGCAAAGAATATTAATAGTTATTCGATACAACAATTGCGTACAGTTCGAAAGTGTTACTAATCAATGCGTACTGCATGATTTTTCTTTCTTGTTTAATATTATTCTGTGTGTGATAAGCATTTAACAATAAAACTACAAACACTAAGCTTGAAACCTATTTTTGTACACTTGAAGTTCACAACACACATAAATAGTTAAAAATTATTATTAACCCATTTTTCAGATTTTTTTTAGGGTCGGGTTGTGGGAATTAAAGCCTATTGACTGCACTAGGGCCCTGGCCTGAGGGCGAGTGCCCTCCATGGAGGACTTTCTAAGGGGTTCTAGCCCGTATTTACGCAAGTTTCGGAGAAAACCACGGAAAACTCCGAACGGCTAGGTCGACGAGCGCGACCTGGGATCGAACCCGACACATCACGTCTACCAGCTTTGAGCGTAGAACCGCTCGGCCGCTGGTGGACCTTCAGATTTTTTAATTTTTAACTTAGTTATAACGTAGTATTAGTAATTACATTTCTAATTCTTTTTAAAATGATTTACCACACGCACACACACACACACACACACACACACACAGCAGAATGACAATTAAAATTTACTTTATTTTATACATTAAAAATATTTTTCCATGATTTTTAAATGAATTATTAATTTTTATTTAGTTTCGGGTCGGGTTCGGGTAAAAGAAATCGGGTTTCGGGTTAGGTTCGAGTATAAAGAAATCGGGTTCGGGTCTGGTGCGGGTTATGAAAAATTCTTTAGTGCGGGTTCGGGTCAAATAAAATTTATTTGTCGGGTTCGGGTCGGGTTTCGGGTTAATTCAAAATTCACTTGTCGGGTTTGGATCGGGTACTAGCGGGTGTGATGATTTTTTTTTTTTTTTTTTTTTTTTTTTTGTTTATAACAAATCGCTTTTTAACACTTTCCAAAACAAGGTTGAAAATGGTAATAACTTCGGTTCATCTATCTGTCCGCGCTCCAACTCCCGTAAATATTCATGGAATTTCTTGAAACTGATATATGTTATTCAAGTTCACTATCAGATGTTTTCTATCAAAAATGAAGTGAATATCTCTACTGTTTTACGTACAGGGACACTTGAAAGTTTTTCAAAACATTGTGTAGGTATTTGTGTATATATTATTAGAGGTATTTCATTAAACCATATTTTACTTTATACAAATTTTAATGAAACTGAAATATGTTATTCAAGTTTACTATCGGATGTTTTTTATAGAAAGTGGAGTAAATACCCTAGCTGGTTTGTGTACAGGGACACCCGAAAATATTCCAAAGCACTGCGTTTTATGGGAAGTATTTTTATAAACCAGATTTTAATAACTTTACTTTGCACAAATCTTAATGAAATTGAAATATGTTATTCATATGCATAAAAGAATGCTTTCTGTGAGACATAGAATGATTAGTATTAGATTTACAGGGCTACACAAAAATATTCCTTTACATTAAGGGCTATTATTGGAAATTTGCTGGAATTGCACTTTCCTTTATATTAAATGTTTTTAACACTTTCTAAAAAATTTTAACGGTGAATATGACTTTAATTTGTCTATCCGTCTTCCCGACTATCTATCTGTCTATTTGTTCGTCTGCCCGCCTCCAGCGTCCGTAAATATTTTCAGAATATTTCAAAAATCATATATGTTATTCAAGTTCACTATGAAATGTTTCCTATTCGAAATGTTATTTATAGGTCCTGTACAACTGGTTTATATACAGAGACACCCCAAAAAATAAAAAGCCAATACATTCCGTATTAGAACAGACATTTTTATAAGGCATATTTAAATAACATTCTACTGCAAAAATCATAAAGAAAGTGAAATATATTGTTAATGTGCTTAAAAAAATATTTTGCATAGAATATGATATGGTTAACCTTCAGATTTACAGGGCTATAATAAAATATTCAGATACATTAAGGGCTGCAATTAGAATTAAATGGCTGCGACTTTTTTAGCGTTAAGCATTTTTAACACTTTCCAACAATATTTAAGAATGATTATGAATTCAGTTAGTCAATCTGTATGACTTTAAGTCTTTCTGTCTGTCCATTGTGTGATAACGTAGGCAAACAACATTGAAAGTTATACAGTACAACAGTACGTGCAGTTGGAAAGTGTTAATAATCAATACGTACCACATGTTTTTTCGTTCTCCTTTTTTTTTTTTTTTTTTTTTTTTTCCGGATTACATGAGAATTTTCATTTAAATTTAACTTAAAATATAAAATAACTACTAAAATTTCTGCATGATTAAACTTGTGATATATTAAAAATTGTAATTATTATAATGATAGTTCGTCAGTAATCCATTTGGCAAAGCATTAGGCTCGTAATAGGAGAATTGTTGATTAGATTGCCGAGTCAATCAAAGACTATTGTGTACACTATAGGTGGCAGGTGCACGTAAAATCCGTCGTAGCTACAATGTTCTCCGTGTACCATAAAATAAATACCTCTGCAGATTACTGAAGCGGGAGAGCCCTCTCCTGCGTACAGGCTAAAAATTGTGATGGCATGTCTCGAGAAGACCCCTACAACAGAATCTCAGACTGTCGCCATTTGCCCACTGTGTAACAATAATGCGATGTAATAAAACCCACTTAACCTCATACTATTATAATAATAAATGGGAAAATTGTGCTAACTGATTCCACTGTCAATGGTTTTATGAAATCAGCTATAGTAAGATTTTACTAATTTTCTACGTTGTGTGTAGCATTTCTTGTAATTTCTGAGATTCATATTACAATTTATTTCTCACTGACAGAAGTTTAAGCAAAGATTTAAACAAATATTCCAGATTTGTACTGCTTTTTTTTTTTTTTTTTTTTTTTTTTTTTTTTTGCAATATAGGTAATTTAAAAACCACTGGAAAACAAGAAAAAATAATTAAATTTCTATACAAAAAATATATAATAAAAATATTACGGATTATAGGAGGGAAATTAAAAAAAAAAAAAAAAAAAAAACGTAATAAATTAACCTGGAAAACATCTCATCATTAAAAAGTTGTATATGTTTAAACACATATTTTCATATATGTGTGTGTGTGTACATATATACGGACTAATAACAACTAAGAAATCAATATTACTTGTTTAAGTCAATAGATTATTGCAAATAAAACTCTCTATTTTCGACTTTATATTACGGTATCTCTTCCCCCCCCTCTTTCATTAGTTAAAGTCTAGTTTTTGAAACAAATCTATCTTATTTCGAACTTCGGAAGTTTTCCCTGAACCAGATGTGACCGAAACTCATCTTTGCTCTCAAAGTCATTTGTCATGTAAGTCAACACAATAAGTACAATTCCGAAACTCTGCGATAGAGAAAATTTTTTCTATTTTCTGTCCTGAATGTTTGTAAAAGCTAAAGATGCCTCTATTTTCTGAAATCAGATAGTCATACGAATTAGAAGTTTTTATTTTTATTTACTTACCTCTGCAATTATTTCTCAGAAATTGGAAAAAGAGACAATTAAAAATCTATTAAAATATATTCTTATTGTACAGAAAGACTTTTTTTTTCCCCATTATCAAATTTCCGTCATCAGTAGGAAGTACACAAATTTAAAAAAAAAAAAAAGCAGCTAATTTTGTGGGTTGTACAGAAAGACGGCCCACTGCGCCAAAAGAAATTCGAAAACCGGGCACTTACATTTGGAATTTCGGCAATAGAATTTGTTAGCAGTCTAATCGAATCTAGAACAGTTCATAAGTATCATTTTGTAAAAATTACTACTCGTATTATCGTTTATCTTTATGGACATCAGATGAATTCCGAAAAGTATGGTGAATTGAGCATTGCAGTGAAGAGCACAATAAGTGTTTTTTTTTTTTTTTTTTTAAGAATCAACTGCTGCTAAAAATGTGGATCGATTTTTGTAGTGCTAATGTTTAAAAATTACTGAAAACGGGATATTTTTTTTTTTTTTTTTTTTTTTTTCGCCTGAAAAGCGACTGAAATTAATCAGTTTTTAATGCTTCATAATCCGATTTTTTTTTTTTTTTTTATATATATATATTTAAAACTGGAAATTTGTACAGCGATGCTTTCTGTAAACATAGATTGTAAAACTGGATGGCCGTAAAAATTTTAATTTCGTATTTTTTATAAAAAATATTTATTAACTAAACTTTTTCTAATGTAGTGCATTTTAAAATTAAAAACACTATTTTAGAGGTATATTTCTTTGACTAAAAGCTGAAGAAATAATAATTGAAAACCGACAATTACTGTAAATTCTACATAAAATACGACATAGTTTCATCCTATATTATATTCTAAAATATAATTAGGAGTGTTTAGTAAGAAACTCGGGGTATAACGATAATAGTGCAACTTAGAGTTAATTAATCTGCCCAGCACCAGTTTATGTCAAGATGCTGATAATATGGCATTTCATATAAAATTTCATACATTCCCTAATAGTATTCCCTTTCTTGAAACAAGCTTGTTTTTTTTTTTTTTTTTTTTTTTTTTAAGTTCAACCATATTTCAAACTAGATTCGAACTGGAAGCTGCAAGCGCAATTCTTAGTTTGTACTCGCAGAAAGAGTAAACAAAATAACTAAAGAACGTAGGATAAATAACTTTATGTACCAAAATTAGTTTAAACAAGAACGAAAAATCATGCGGTTTGCATAGTTTGTTAACACTTTCCAACTGTGCCTACTCCGTTGCTTCGTTTAATATTCAATGTACTTTTCCTATGTGATCACACAACAGAGAGGAAGAAAGACTGTAACACAGATATATAAACTAAATGAATTCATAATCACTCGTAAGCACTGCTGTAAAGTATTAAAAACACTCAGTACAAACGAAAATGCAATTCCAGCAATTCCAAGTTGTAGTCTTAATGTATCTCAGTACTTTATGTATTCTTATAAATCTTAACGCTAAACGTACCATATCTTTTAGAAAGCATGTAAACAATAACTGTCAATTACATTACGATTCGTGCAGTGCAAAATTACTTAAACATGATTTATAAAAATGCCTCTCATAAAACACAATGCATTAGCATAATTTTGGATGTCCCTGTAAACAAACCAGTGAAATGTTTATATCATTTTAAACAGCGAACATGCTATAGTGAACTTGAATAATATATATCAATTTCAAGAAATTCTGTGAATATTTACGAAAGTTAGCGCGCGGACAGACAGACAGTCAAACCGAAGTCATAAACACTTTTCATCTTTGTTGGAAAGTGCTAAAAAATGGAATTTTATCAACAAACCAGTTTTACAAGTATTTGATAGCAGCAAAATTCTGCATTTCATGCTACAGCAAATATAATGTAGATTTGATATTTATTGATTCAGGTTTAAATCAATGAATTTAAAGCAAACTGGATAAGTGTAAAACACGAATGCCTGAAAAAATTTGCCTATTAAATTTGCAGCTTTGAAATATTAAATTTAATGCAACAAGTTCGCCGTGCTGTATGGGTTTGTTCTTCGATTATACTGTCTTTAAAATTAGGTTAATATATAATCGGGCAGATATTGTCAGGAAAAAAAAAAAGAAAAATAACATGGTAAAGAAACTTCAATAAATCCATCAAAAATCAGAAGATGAAAATTTCTACGAGGTTGAGTACATTTTACGTCACACTTGTGCTATGCAATGGGAAATTAGTGGAGGTTTCGGATTCGACCCTCTGTAATGTCTCAGAATTTTCGGCTTATAAGTGTCAAAAATAAAATATATAATGCTTTCCTTGGATTATTTGTTCTTTCGCAATTGTTTGTTCTGAAAGATTTAAACAATATTTTATTAAATGAATGAACATAAATTAAACATTTATTACATTAAATGAATGAACATAAATTACCATTAAATGAATGAACATAAATTACCCTCAAAAATGTACAGAACATGAAAAGAATAAGAAAAAAGGTAGGAGAGGAGGCAGATGTCTTGCTTCTTTAAAATCTCCAGGGCATTTTCTAATCTTTTAAATGAACATAAATTTGTTGAGGTAAAAAAGCGTTTAAAACGAAGTTGATCAAAAGAGAAAGCGAGTTAGAATTCCACTCGATTTCACGCTAGAACTATCTGCCGTTTCAGACTCAAGTTTACTCGCTTTGCTAGTGCTTTTAATTCATTGGATAACTGCGACAACTTATCCAAACATCTTCGCGGAGACTCAATATAGCAATCCCAAGAGTTTTTCAATTACGCTGCATCTTGTCACTGTCTCCTATAAAAAAAAAATAATAATAATAATAAATAAACAAATAAAATAAAATAAAATGGAAACAATACAATTAAGTTATGTTTGAGTAATGGAAGTAGATTTTGTGATACGAGGTTTTAAAGATCCAATATTTTCTTTTTCGTTAATTGCAAAATTCGTGCGAATAATTATTTTCCTAAGTTTTGTTCACATTTAAAAAGTTATTTGATTTGATTTTAGCCAAAAGTAAATTATTTCTGGTTGATTTAAGGTGGAAGAATTTTAGGAATTTATTTTTATTTTCATTGACTGATTCACACACACACAAACACAACACTCAGTGATAAACAACGCAAAATATCCTTTTAAAATTACTAAAAAATTTCCAGACTTATTATTATTTTTTTTTTCGAATTTATTTATAATTATAAAATAATTAAAATTGAAAATATATTGTTATCTCAAAAAACAATACTATTGTAATAGTCACCACACCCAGCAAAAACTCTTACCTTTCTTAAGCAGCCAAAAAAAGGATTGATATCAAATTTCGTCGCCGCTATTGAATCCCGGATACTCAATGCCTAGCTTAATGAAGATCTGCCAATAACACTGCATGTATTTTTCTAATAAATCCTAATCTCTTTCAACATTCTTTGTTATCTGTGTTAGTTTTTTCGCTGCATTATAAAGTTATAATTTAAAGTATTTTTTACGGCGGGGTGCGTAATAATATTTTAATCTTTACTAACTAAATTTTTTATTAATTAAAACTTCTACATAGAGGACGCACCCCGCCGTAAAAATACTTTAAATTATAACTTTATAATGTAGCGAAAAAACTAACACAGATAACAAAGAATGTTGAAAGAGATTAGGATATATTAGAAAGATATATGCAGTGTTATTGGCAGATCTTCATTAAGCTAGGCATTGAGTACCCGGGATTCAATAGCGGCGGCGAAATTTGATATCAATCCTTTTTTTGGCTGCTTAAGAAAGGTAAGAGTGTTTGCTGGGCGGGGTGACTATTACAAATAGTATTGTTTTTTTATGAGATATCACTTCTTTTTGCAGGTTATGTATGTGCTTTTATAAATATAATACGTAATGCATAAGAAAGGTAAGAGTTTTTGCTGGGCGGGGTGACTTTTGCAATTGTATTTTTTTTTTTTTTTGAGATATCACTTTTTTTTGCAGGTTATGTATGTGCTTTTATAAATTTAATACGTATGCATAATGAATATATTTGTGTAATAGATCGATAAAAATCGTGCGTGTTATGCGTAGATGTAAATATAGTGTTACAGATTTCTAAATAGTACTAGTTCTTTTTATATGATTTCTTTCTAAGAGGTTTAGTCACATTATAAAATGTCAATTTTTCGCATTTCTAGCTTGTTTCCGCGTTAAAAAAGATCCTTCTCCGTTAAAAACACACTTTATCAGACTTGGCGATGCTTAATAGACTTGGCGATGAATTTGGTGACTTTATCGCACCTTGACAACTATTTTAACGATCTTGGTGAAAAAAACCTTTATTATCGATAGACCCATTGTCCAAGCTGTAACTCGATTATTCAGTGCAGTTTCCACTGAGGTTGGTTGGAAGTCGTTTCGAGCGGCGCTATTCAGAATCCTTTGATGTGGTCAAGCAGTTGGAATGCTTTGACGGGTTGGTTCGACCGGTTGGAAGTCCCTGGCTCTAACCCCGAGCTGAGATAATTGAGGGGCCAGAGGCAGATATCTTTGTCAATTTTGCATGCTTTCCTTTGAAGTAACTGCGCAATCTGATAAAAAAAAAGGTTACAACTGATGACAAGACATTTGGCTCTTTGTGTCGGGAGCGTGATTAATGGTTTTTTTATCCTCGAAGTTCCAACTGCAATGGAAACCGGACTTTACGGAAGTTACTGTAAAATTCAGGATTAATGGCGGGCTATAAAAGGAGTCCCGTTCCGACCACTGAGGTGAGTTTCTCGCTAAGACTTTACGAAATAGAAAGTTTTGCTTGACTAAGTCTCTACCATTGAATTGTAGTTTCTTTCTGTATGTTACGTATATGGTATCGTTTGTGCTGTGATTTATATGTTGTCAGCTGTTATTTAAGCTGCGTTTTCATGTGAAAGTCAAGTTGATACTGGGTTTCACTAAGGTGTCCAAATTTTTAAACCCAATTTGAGGACAAATCATCACAGCGTCCTCAAATTGAAAGGACATTTGAGGACACAGTTAAATTATGCTTTAATTTGCGGACATTTGAGGACAAATTTATAAATTCGAGAACACTTGTCCTCAAATGATTTTCAAATTGGTAAAAATGTATTGTCACCGTGTTCTGAGCTATCCTGAAAGTTTCCAATGTCTAGCTAGTCTGGAAGTTAGTTAAAAAGCGATTGTAAAATGTTTACTGGTAAAGCTGCCGAAAGCGGCAGTAACCCGAAACAGTTGGCTAAAAGTATTAAAAAAATACATTTTCACCGTGTTCTGAACTATTCTGAAAGTTTCAAATGTCTAGCTAGTCGGGAAATTACTTAAATAAATTTTCTGTCGAATCATATAAACGCTGCCGAAGGCAGTAGGGACCTGAAGCAGTTGACTAAAAGTGTTAAAAAATGTATTGTCACTGTGTTCTGAGCTATCCTTAAAGTTTCAAATGTCTAGCTAGTCTGGAAGTTAGTTAAAAAGCGATTGTAAAATGTGTACTGGTAAAGCTGCCGAAGGCAGCAGTAACCCGAAATACTTGGCTAAAAGTATTTAAAAAATGCATTTTCACCGTGTTCTGAACTACTCTGAAAGTTTCAAATATCTAGCTCGTCGGGAAATTAGTTAAATAAAGTTTCTGTCGAATCATATAAACGCTGCCGAAGGCAGTAGGGACCTGAAACAGTTGACTGAAAGTGTTAAAAAATGTATTGTCACCGTGTTCTGATCTATTTTGAAAGTTTCAAATGCTTAGCTAGTCGGGAAGTTAGTTAAAAATCGATTGCAAGCTTTGTGCTGGTAACGCTGCCGATGGCAGCAGGAACCCGAAGCAGTTTCCTAAAAGTATTAAAAAAATGCATTTTCACCGTGTTCTGAACTATTCTGAAAGTTTCAAATATCTAGCTCGTCGGGAAATTAGTTAAATAAATTTTCTGTCGAATCATATAAACGCTGCCGAAGGCAGTAGGGACCTGAAACAGTTGACTGAAAGTGTTAAAAAATGTATTGTCACCGTGTTCTGATCTATTTTGAAAGTTTCAAATGCCTAGCTAGTCCGGAAGTTAGTTAAAAATCGATTGCAAGCTTTGTGCTGGTAACGCTGCCGATGGCAGCAGGAACCCGAATCAGTTTCCTAAAAGTATTAAAAAAATGCATTTTCACCGTGTTCTGAACTATTCTGAAAGTTTCAAATATCTAGCTAGTCGGGAAATTAGTTAAATAAATTTTCTGTCGAATCATATAAACGCTGCCGAAGGCAGTAGGGACCTGAAACAGTCGACTAAAAGTGTTAAAAATTTATTGTCACCGTGTTCTGAGCTATCCTGAAAGCTTCAAATGACTAGCTAGTCGGGAAGTTAGTTAAAAATCGATTGCAAGCTTTGTGCTTGTAACGCTGCCGATGGCAGCAGGAACCCGAAGCAGTTGGCTAAAAGTAATAAAAAAAATGCATTTTCTCCGCGTTCTGAACTAGTCTGAAAATTTCAAATGTCTAGCTAGTCGGGAAATTAGTTAAATAAATTTTCTGTTGAATCATATAAACGCTGCCGAAGGCAGTAGGTACCTGAGACAGTTGACTAAATGTGTTAAAAAATGTATTGTCACCGTGTTATGAGCTATTCTGAAAGTTTCAAATGTCTACGTAGTCGGGAAGTTAGTTAAAAAGCGATTGCAAGATGTATACTGGTAACGCTGCCGTAGGCAGCAGTAACCCGACCAAAAAAATTTTTGATTGCAAAAGGCACTGGTACGGGTCAGAAGGAATGTCAATGCAAATTTTCAGCTCATTACCTGCAGAACTCTAGGCTCAATCGCCGTCAAACGTTTTTGTCTTAACAATTACCAGAAGAAGAAGAAAGTAACAGGGAAATTTCGGGTTTTCAAAGTGATATAACTCAGGCCCCTTAATTCGGAGCGACATGCAAATTTGTATGTTTTGTCTTAAGGGTATGCTCAAGGTCTGTGCAAAAAATCATATGTCTTGGGGATCAGGGAGCTGAGATACAGGTAGTCGAAAAGTAAGAGATGCTATGTCGACATAATATACACTTGTAGCGTTCACCATTGACATCTTACTTTGTAAATTTCATTTGTATTTCTCTTATTGTTTGCTTTAGTTTGGCGGGTGTTTGTTTTAGCTTGGCGGGGCGGAACGCTACCGCGTTCCTTGATATAAAAATTTTCAATTTTGAATTAATTTTTCAATCTTTTAATCAATTTTTTTAATTAAAAATTTCATTAATTTTTAACGTTGTAACATGTTTGCCGATCTGTTTCTTATTCGAGTTTTTTCTTTTACAAATATGAATGATTTTTTACGAAGTTGAAGTTATTTTAATAAAAGTCACTGCAGTCATCACCATCTCTATTTTATTTTCCACTAGCCGCCTTCGGCGGCCAGCTGGTTCGCGATCCTTGAAAAATCCGACTCCCGCTCGGTGGTTCGCGACCTCGGTGGCGGCTGGTTCGCGATCCTTGAAAAATGCGACTCCCGCTCGGTGGCGCCTGCGGCGCCTTTTTCCCGTTTCAGATCTTACAACAGCTTATTGACATATAGTGAAAATAGCTTTATTGAAAAATTTAATCTCAGTAAATTCCCGCTCGGTAGCCTGCGGCGCCCTCTTCCACTTTCAATACCTGAAACAGCCTGTTCGCTCACCATGTTACGATCTTTCAAATTTCTGACTTTAGCAAAGTCCCGCTCGGTGGCGCCTTATTCCCGTTTTAGAACGTACAACACCTTCCTCGCTCATTAGAATTTAAAATATTGAAAATTAAAAATATTACCGCACCATCTGGCGGTAGAAATTTCTAAATCAACAAACTTTCCAAATGATGTATTACTTATGAAAATATTTTAATTATAGTAGCTGAGGTACAAAAGAAAACCTAAACAGGAGACCTTAAAACGTGTAAATCGGGTAAAATCTCGAATTCCACTTTCGATAACATAAAAGAACTTTAAAATATCTTTCGAATGATGCATTAAAAATAATTTAATCATAATTAGAATTTGAAATATTGAAATTTTAAAATATTACAGGGCCATCTGGCGGTATAGAAATTTCTGTAATCTACTGCTCAATTCCAAATCAACAAAGCTTTCAAATGATGTATTACTTATGAAATTATTTTAATTAGTAGCTGAGATACAAAAGAAAACCGATCCAGGACACCTCAAAACGTGTAAATCAGGTGAAATCTCGAATTCCACTTTCGAAAATACAAATGTACTTTAAAATATATTTCGAATGATGCATTAAAAATAATATAATCATAATTAGAATTTGAAATATTACAGCGCCATCTGGCGGTAGAAATTTCTGTTATCTACTGTTCGATTCCAAATCAAAAAAAAATTCTAATGATGTGTTACTTATGAAATTATTTTAATTAGTAGCTGAGATACAAAAGAAAACCTAATCAGGGTACCTCAAAACGTGTAAATCGGGTGAAATCTCGAATTCCATTTTTGATAATGTAAAAGTACTTTTAAATGTGTATCGAATAACGTATTAAAAAAAATTTAATCATAATTAGAATTTGAAATACACGTATTAGAACATTAGAATTATTTCTCTTAGTAATCCGACTTATCCCTGGTTTTCTCCGAAACTTGCATAATTCCGGGCTATATAACGTTAAAAATCCTTAGTGCGATATGTGAGCAGAAATTGGAATTCGAAACTCTGCAAAATATTAAAGAATAAAGGTGTTCTGGGTATTCCGTTGTTTTCTCTGAAATTCCCGTTCCTTTTCTACATTTTTTACCCTTCGTTCTCTCCCCCCCCCCTTTCCGTCGATAATAATAATTTTACATTCGAAAATATCCGCAATCGATTTACCTTGCCTTAAAATCTAAATATACCAACCAATTTCAAACGCTGTAATTATTATTATTATTATTTTATTTATTTATTTTATTTATTTATTTATTTTTTTTTTTTTGCCTCTTTTCCCCCTCTAACAAGCCCTCCCTAATAATCGTACTCTTTCAAAAATATTCACAGTCGAATTATCGGGTATTAAAACCAAATACTACGAAACTTCAACGGCATATCTCAATTTAAAATACTGCAAAATATAAAAGAAAACTTAATCTTTTTCCAATAAAAATAAGTCATTTTTTTTATTTATTCATATATTTTCATGCAAATTGAACAGTAGCTTTATAATATGCTGTCTAAGCCAAATATTCATTTAAATGTAAGGTAAATGAAAATTAGAAAAAGTTTGAAAATTGCAATTCCCCCCCCCCCCCCCACTATAAAACACGTGATAATTTAATTGATTACAACCATTTCCTTTTTCATCACAGACAGTCGTCTGTCTGTTGCCAACTATATTTCATAGTTTAGTTAATTTTAAAAAATCTAATTGCTGTATCGATAAGCCGCTTGCACTCTTATATTCGGAAAACATTTCCCTTTCATTTGTTACCAAATTCATAACGATCGGACTAATATTTCTAATTTATTTTCCATTTTTTTCTGCTTTTAACTCCGTTAAAATATCTATTTTTATGTAATCGCGGTGAATTCTCAGTCATTGAGATCGCTTTTTGATTAGACATAGGTCTACATTTTAATTAATATCTCCGCAACTAATTAAAATTTTTAAATTCTGTTTTCACTATCCCCTCGGGAAGGCTTCTAGGCACCCGTATGTCAAATTTTATACTTCTGCGTTCAGTAGGGGCTGAACGTATAGATGCTCACAGAGACAGACAGACAGACATCTTCTTTTATTATTATAGATATTACATTAAAAAAAATTTTGAAAATTTGAAAAAAAGTCGATAACTTTATTTTAAATTATCGCAGATCGATTGTTCAACCATTCATTTTAAAGGTATTGTTTGAAATATATCCATCAGGAAAATGTACTCCCCTCGAGGGGAGACTTCCCCCCCCCAGGGGGGAGGCGATACTCCTACAACCTACATACACAAATTTTTTTCCCCAGTTGACTATCTCTATTATAAACAGTTCTTGTAAATTTCATAATGATTATTAAAAGATAATTATCTTTATGCACAAATTTTGTCCTATACCACCATGTTAAAAATTTAGAAAAAGCGGGATGGCAACGCAATCTTTAAGACAATTTTTACCAAAAGTTGATAAGCACTAATTTAGGTCAAGGTGCAACTACATACCATTTTGCATGAAATTCTGTGCAGCAGTTGATACAGTTACCACAAAATTTTGTCATACACGCACAGAGAGAGAGACAGACAGACATTTTCTAAAAATGATCAGATCGTGTTCTACACTCTCAAAACGTGCAAATCCATCAAAAACCCGAGGTCGAAAATTTGTACGAATCCAATACTTTCTTCTATTGAATACAGAAGAAAGTAAAAATACTGTGGGGGATTTTACCTCTCTAATAAAAGATTTAAATGGTATTTTTCAAATTTAAATGAGAAATTACATGGTTTATATTTTTTGGATTTTAATCAAGCTTTCAAATGATGTATTACTTATTAATTTTATTTTCTCTTACAGTAAAGATGCCATTAGGTACTGGCTCAACGAGATGTTGGGCTCGAGGCTCCCGCCAACCCCAAACGTTACCGTCTTATGGAATCGTTACCGTTCTCCATGGCGGCATTAATATGGTGTTCAATGGTGACGGCATTAATGTGGTGTTCGATGGTGGACGAAAAAATCTTTTCAACACGAAGAATATCAGTTTGAGAACGTCGACGGAGAGATCACTATCTGATTTTGTCGTCGAAAATGAAGAAACAACGAGAATGGGGGAATCCGTTACACTTTCTGAAAATATTGTGTCTGAAGAAGATGGGAATGGACCAGAAACCAGGAATGGACAGGAAAGAAAGAAAAGAAAAGTGGACAATTAATTAGAATGGATAGTCTTAGAAAAATCCAACAACAAAAAATTAATCAGAAACAATTAATCCAACAAAATCAAAATTCATTATTCAGTTAAAACAAGTTTTCTTCAGCTCAAAATTGTTTGTTTTTATTTACAAACAAAATAAATAAAATTAAAAAAAAAAAAAATCCGTCTGTGTTTTTTCTATGTTTACAGTAGAAGTTAGATAAAATTAGACTTTTTAAAGAGATTTCTTTTTAGACCGATAGCTACAAACAAACGTTGTTGCCCCGAATGATTCATCTTCATAGTTTCCTTTATTATTTTATCATTGTATACAATTGGTCCATTAGTAACATCTACAGAAAACAGAGAATAGCCTTCAAAATTCAGTATTTATGTTTCTAAGAAGTTACAAGAGTTTTCTTTACAAACTTGGTATAGCTTTGATATTTGTCGTTCTTGGGAGTTTTTGGATTTAGCGATCAAATCGTAATACAAAAATATACACGTGAGTTATCGATTTTCGTAATATACATTGTACGAAATATTGTTTAATATTCTTGATTGCTCTCTTAATACCTTATTAAATTAACCATGATTTTTTTAAAGGAATTACATATGTTCGCCAGATAATTTGGCGATGTCTTTTTTTTCGCCAAGGTCGACAGATATCATGTCAACTCCGCAAACTTTTGCAGCTTAAGAAATCTTAACTGTATTTGAAATTAAATAGTTTTCGGCTGTGCTTTATAGATGCCATAGTGAGATGTATATTTCGAAAATAATTTGATTTTTGTATTGAATAAAACTATCAATTTTTATTTAATTTTGCGCCGACTTCAAAAGTTATGATTAATTGTAGTGTTCATGTTGTTTGGCGAAAGAATTTATTTCATACTTTTAGGCGCAATTTTCGATTTCGTTTCATTTTTTATTGTTTGTATAATAGTTGCTTTTTGGAGTCGGTTCTGTTTTTTTACAAAAAGATTTTATTGTTTTCCCTTCAGTGAAAATGTATTCATAGCAGAACATGAGAAGACGTTCGACGGCAGTCTTACATATCGCAACCCACAAGAGAAGTGACAAACTCTAAAAATGGTAATTTCCAGTTGAAAAATAGATGAAATTCCCCAATATGCACAAAAAATGTTACATATCCCTCTCAAGATTTATCCACTAGAGATAATGTTGAGTCAGTTTTATTCAAGTCGATGCCTTTTTTAAAGTTAATTTTTCTCAAATACTGCATTTTAAGTTTGTGTCACTCTTCTTGCTTTTATGCGATATGAGAAAAAGACTATCTATTGAATCCACATGCATTACATTAAAAAGGTTTTAGAAATGTAAAGGAAGGATGCGCTACATTTGTAACCAAAAATCCTGTTAAAATATTTAAAAATCATCACGTCTCATATATAATTATATTAATCTTTAATCACATCAAAAACCGAGACACTAAAATATACAATTTAAAACATTAAAATACACAAAACATAAATTTAAACGTTTCGAGCCTTTTACAGGCTCCTCATCAGTGAAACATCTAAATCATCAAATCGTAAATCATTATGGATTTACGTTTTGATGTTTTACTGATGAGGAGCCTGTAAAAGGCTCGAAACGTTTAAATTTATGTTTTGTGTATTTTAATGTTTTAAATTGTATATTTTTAGTGTAGGGGAGACCCGTGTACCTAGGGCCGCTTTTTTTCAATGCCCCAAAACAGAGCCCTTGACCTGTTTAAAATTATCAAACTGATATGTACATATCTTTAGGACTAATTACTTCCAATTGGGATTAATATAAATACCTAAAATAATAAATTCCGACAAATAGAAGGTTTTTAAAAAATCTTCACTCGTGGCCCTAGGTACAACACCCTCATTGTACCTGGGGCCAGACCTCATTATACCTAGGGCCATTCTCTAATATTTAGATTTCACTTTGTAATGAATAGAAAATAAGCATATAAACATGTATTTTATAAAAGAAACAATGTCAAGTAATATATTTATTTATCATATAATAATTATCATGCTGTTGCCTTAATTTGAAACACGAAATTTTTCACTTTTTCTTCTTCTTCTTCTTTTTTTTTTTTTTTTTTTTTTTTTTCAATTTCTTTTTTTTTCTGGAGTGTCGCTTGAATTTCTAGATCTCTCTGGTTTTTGGTCACATCTTTTCTTTGACGTGGGAGGTTTTGCTTAGGTTCGTACCTGTTTAAGCATGGCACACGATAAGATGTTAGATGTTGAAGGTTTCGAAATTTCAACAGGACACGAAACAGAGACATCCAGTTCTATCATTGTTGGTTCACTTTCTTCCTGGAAAATCCTTTTTTCTTTTTTTTTTCTTTTTTTTGTAATTTATGGAGGGATCTTATCTTTCAGTCACATTTGAACTTAAATATTCATCCTAGGTGAATGTGTTTTGATTCACTGGCCATATGCCGGATACACGAGAGCCTGATAGAATGTTTACAGGAGTATAGGCCGACTTACAGGACTTGCCAACATCTTCAGAAACGTCATATATAGTGATTGGTTTACCAGGGTTTGCCAGCATCCAATTACTATAGAATGTACTGTGTTTCTTAACACTTTCGCGACCGCTGACGTAGATACATGTCATTTGAAAATATGAAACTCCACCAGTGGACATTTCTTTTGCAATTTTTATGTTATTTGTTTCTAAAAAATATACACAATATTCATATTTGTACAATCAGTATACTATGGATGCAAATACTTTGATTAAAGAGAGTATGATTATAATGCATATCAATTTTTTGTAATATAAATGTGAATACGGAAAATTTTGTTTTGAAAAATTGTAATTTATGAAAAAAATGCCCACAGGCGGACCTTACTGTCAAAAGACAAAAACATGCGGTTGCGAAAGTGTTAAAAGGTCCAAACACACTGGCCCTAGGTACAAGGCAGTCATGTGGCCCTAGGTACATGTTTTGGTAACTTCATTCAAAATGCCTTCCATTAAAAAATCCACATGCAAAGAGGACTAATTAAATATCTCATTTACCACTCAATATAACAAGCAAAATTATACACTAGAAATGAAAGAAAAATATTTGACTTGCCTTTGTAAAATAACAAAAGAGATGAGCTGCAAAATTTTACTTCAGACCATGTAAATTCGTTTTCTACATGTAACTTGTCAAAACTTTCTCCTCAAAAGTTCCAAAGTAGTTGTAAAAGTAGCAATTGGTGTTGTTACTCGCCCAATTGAGTATTAAAACTTAAAATTAAATATTATTCAAATAAAGTGGGGTGGCCCTAGGTACATGATGGCCCTAGGTACACGGATCTTCCCTATAGTGTCTCGGTTTTTGATGTGATTAAAGTTTAAAAATCCTGTTAGGCAGAATTTTTGGTTACGAACGTTGTTTCATGTAGTATAAAAATATCCAATATCAGTAAATATATGAAATATATGAAATATAAACGTTCAAAAAAAAAGCAGCTTGAAAAGAATCGATGACTCTCTGCTATTCATATAAGGCTATCAAATGAAGCTTCAGAGGAAATATTACAGCGTATACCTTTAATGAATTAAAAGACATAGAAACGATATAACGATAACCTCGACTGCAATGCACATCTGGATTCCGATTGAATTTTACAGAGCGTACGTGTTATCCGCTACGCTTGAATGTGCACAGCGTATAATTCAAACAAGGATCCAAATATGCATTGCAGCTGACGGATAGAAGTTCAAACATCGAAATAAAGGTCTTTTTGCTTTCTAAGATCATTTCGGCATGTTACAGTGCAGGAAATTCCGAACACATAGGTGCATGTTAAAAATGTTCTTTTTTTAACATTCATATTTATGAAGTATCACTATGTACTTAATCGATGATTCCCTACAACTTTGTAATTATTTACATTTCTTCTCCAACTTAGCGGAAATAGCGTTTCTATCTCGAAAATATTTCGAGATAGAAACGCTATTTTCCACCGAAGGCGCTGTAAACGGTCGCATCTCGTAGCGCATAGCCACGTTTTATACTACTGTTACGAGTGTAGCAGCAGCCGTTCAGCATTTGAAAGAGAGAAAACAAACTTTTGTGAGCAACCTATAATTTGTATAGATCTTAATGAAATCATAATGGGAACTATTTCATGCCAAGATCTTTACAACAAAAGAAAATATGTAAATCGGAGCATCTCTTACGAAGTTATAACCTAACAAAAAACAACAACAAAAACATATGGTTTGAATTACGAACCCCTCCTTTGTTAAGCCGGTTAAAAACGACAATGCGCTAAACGATGTGACCGCTTACAGTAACCGTATTTTTAACTACATAGCATACGTGTCGCCAGCTACACTACAAAGTGTGCAATGTAGTTCAAGTGTGCATAGTGTAAGAAATTGCGAACAAACAAATGCACATTTTTAGCTTTCTATTTTTAGCATCAATGTCTACAAACTGTCTTTTTGTAATACTATAAGTCGATGATACTCTTCAACTTTGTAATTCACTTTTTTTTCTATCTTGAACCGTTTTCGAGACCAACTCCGCTATTTTCCACCAGGTGGCGCTAAAAGCAGTTTAATCTTGTAGCGCATGACTGCTTTACTATACCAATATACCTCTTTTATGACTATAGCTGCAGCCTTTTAGCAGTTAAGAGAGTTGAGACTGACTTTTTAGGGCACCCTGTATTTTCTTTATATCGTAGAGATATTACAATGGGACCTATTTCAGGCCAAGACCTTTTCAACAAAACAAAAAGTATCAAAATCGGAGCATCCGTTCAGACGTTATGAGCTAGAAAAAAAAAAAAAAAAACATACGGTTTGAATTGAGAACCTCCTCCTTTTAAAAAATGCATAAATGAAAAAGTTCTCCAATAATAAAAAAAAAAAAAGAAAAAAAAAAGAAAAAAAATGTACGCCCCCACCAAACGAAAAAAGAAAAAGAAAGAAAAGAAACTGAGTAGGTGAGTTGGTCCAGGAGTGGACCTAGATAAGAGGAGGGGAATCATTCCGCCTCAATTTAGTCAGGCAGTAACAAAATGTGTCATATGACCATCACAGATTATTTTTTATAAAAAAAAAAGAGTACTAAGAATGAAGTGAAATACGAAATATCTCACAATAATTTTCCTCAATTTTTTTTTTTTTTTTTCTCTGTTTACAGCGCAGTAAAACTTAGCCTAAAATTGAGCTTTTTCGGAAAATTAAAAAAAAATCTTCATTTTCAAATGAGCGCTGTTTAAAAAAAAAATTAACTTTTTCAATCAGTTTTTTTTTTTTTTTTTTTTTTTACAAGTAGCTCTTAAGCTGAATTAAAATTTAGTTTAATTTTGATAATTCTATTTGCCTTATGAATTAAGAAGAAAAATACGTTTTGCTGAAAAAGAAATTTGATTTTTACCGATTTTTGGATTTTTTTTTTTTTTTTTCTAATAAAAAATTTATTTGAAACTAAAATAACAGTTCGGAATCTGAAGACCTTTTATGCTAACTTCACAGCAAATTTTATTTTAATCATAGCATATGTGCAATCTTTAAAATTAATTTTTTAATTTTGCAATTTTTAAAAATATGACCATATTTGAAGTGCAATTACTCAAAAACGCCATTTTTAAAAAATCTGAAAGTTTGCTAATTTGAAGCCATATCTGTACTTAATAAATAATTATAACCAAATGTTCTATTTTTGTCCAGATTTTGTGATTTTTTGAAAAGAACATTAATTGCATTTTTTTTTTTTTTTTTTTTTTTTTTTTTTTCACAAGCCGAGAAATTCAAAATTTTTGTATTTTTACTAACTAAATACATGAGAAAACTAATTTTTATTTTAACAAAATATAAAATAGTGGTAGATTGCTATTACAGTTGTGAAATAATATGATAATAATAAGTTTTCTATAAATAAATAATAAATATCAAAATAAATTTCAGAAAGCATAGCATTAGCAGTATTAAGATTATACATCTTGAAATAATTCAAATATTTTTTCTTTACCTATATGGAAGTTTCCACTTTTGTTATTGAATGCTTAACTGTGCGACCCATATAGGATTCGTTATTTTGAAACAACCAATAATGCTTTGATTGTATTCCTGTAATAGATTTAACATTAACCCATTCATTTCGTTTTTTTTCAATCTGTAATCGTCAATAGTTTTGCTGTCAATGTTTATTAATCTTATGTTTGGTACTACATTAAAGAGTGCGTTAACAAATAAAGTAGAATCTTGAATGGTTTTTACTAGTTCCTTTTGGAGATTATATTTTGTTGTGTGGTGTTTGCACAAGCCACCAATAACATCAAATCCACTTTCTTTCTTCAGCTTCATGATTTTTTAAAAATTCATGAAACTGGTACTTGTTTTTAAAATGTGCTGCAGCACTATCTGATACATATACCAAAGATTTTATTTTTTTTCAAGTCGTACAACTGAAATATTTCATTTTTCACTGCCTTTATTGGACAAAGAGCATGAGCTGTATTTTGGGTTGTGTCGTCAGAAATGGCAATGAAACTTCTTGTCTCGTCCTGAACGTATGCAATTCATGCAAATAGAGATATTTGTGTATTTTGCTAGTGATAACTTTGAATTTCATCTGGCAAAATTATTGACCAGTTTTCAGCTAAATCAAAAAGCATTGTTAGTATAGAATCTGCTTTTGTCATTAACTTTGCCTCTGCAATTCCTTCTCCTTAAACATTTTACTTTCTCTTGCCCATAAGGCAGAGAAAGTATTGTTTTTGGGTCAAATTTCCGAACGCGAGATTTTGTTACATTTACACGTTTTGAGGTCCCCTGAATACGAAAATCATGTTTTTAGCAAATGGTCTGTGTGTATGTCTGTGTGTGTGTCTGTCTGTTATCAGCATATCTCAAAAACAAATTATGGCAGAAAGTTCAAACTCGGTATTCTAAATGTGTATCATACAGGGATGCTACCAGTAAGCTTTTCGTTAAGATCAAGCAAATGGTTCGTGTACAGGGACAATCAAGAGAATTCTAATACATTACGTCAATGGGGGAAATTGCAGTGCACTAAACCAAATGAAACGAATATATATTTTTTGTAATAGAGATAGTAAACAGGGGAATAAAAATTGTGTATGTAGGAGCCTCGCCTCCCCCCTGGGGGGGAAGTCCCCCCTCGAGGGGAGTAAATTTTCATGATGGGTATCTTTCAAAAGAGCTCGCCAATACCTTTAAAACGAAGGGTTGAACCATCGATCTGCGATAATAAACAAAGTTATCGATTTTTTTTTACTTTTAACAAAAAAAAAAAAAAAAAAAAAAAACACTTAGGAAAAAAAAAAAATTTTTTTTTTTTTTTTTTTTGAGAATAAAATGGACTTTTTTTTTTTTTTTTTTTTTTTTTTTTTTATATTTAGTGTTATACTACTTCTCTAATATGGAAGTCAGTCGTCTGCATTATCATTAAATATAATTTTTTTAAATAATAATTTAAATAAATTATTTTTTAAAAACAGAATTATTGTTTAATAGCCGAATTAAATTCTTTATAAATGTAGGTGCATTAATGAAACGGGGGGTTGAGGAGGCGGTAGCCCCCCTCACACAGAACTAATTATCATATAAAACTCTCCAGACGCCTAATATGAATTGTTTAACACAGGTTTACATAACAGTACTCGTTATCTTACCTTTTAATCTGCAACCTGTATTTATAGTATTAAATTTCAGGGTAAGAGAAAGTGGTGTGAATGACACACCAGATTATTTAATATATTTATGCGAAATACCCTTTTTAATACAATGCTTCATATCTTCTAAAAATTTTCTTAAAGGTACAGACTTCTTTATTAAGTCTTCACCTTCCCATATAGCACATAATACATCTTCCTCTTCGTCCAAGTCAAATGTTGCTGCTGTAAGAATTTCAGTACCGGGGCACTCAGGACACTCTTCTAGCCAACAATTTTCACTGCTTATATGGCATAAGCATTTCATAAGAAGATTTTCTTCATCAATTAGGATGCCTGTAAGATTCTTTAGATTCTATATTGGCTGAACTTTCACAAATTTTGGACACAATGAATAAAATTTTGAGACGCCTATTTTCATTGATGGATTTTCTTTATTCATTAAATTATATGTTTCTTTAATAGATCTTGTCATGAAACGCTTAATTCTTTTAATTTTCTCACCATAGTCATTTTAATATTAATAACATCACTTTTGTTTGGGCTATTTTTACTGCAATCTTTACTATCTTCTAAATAATAGGAAAGGGCTACATCCAGTGTTTCTGCTGATAAAGGATGTCCACCATAAGGATTACTTTATGCATAAATTCATTTTTATCTTTCGAGACATCAATCAGATACTTTGTTATACTAGATAATTCCTCTTGCACTATTCCCTTACTAAAATTATCTGGCAACAATGTAAGTAATCGTATTTTTTCATTGTAATCACAATTATATAAGGCTTTTTTGATATTACAAAACCATTCATTACAATCAGAGCAGTTAGTATTTTGAAAAGATGATGACTGCCGTGGAATATTGATCTCATATGCACTATTTCTAATTTGTATTCAGCTGAAGTTATTAATGTGCTCTCCAGTTTTATCTTTTTTTCTTTACATAACTTTCTCTTCTGTCTGATCTAATTTCTGAAGGGTATTTGAATGGAGCATCAAGGGTTTTAATACTGATATTTAACCCTTTCAGGGGCAGTGGTATATATTTTATACCACCTAATTTCAGTTCCTAACTTCAAAAATTCATCCCAGAAATTTTTTGTAAAATTTTACTTTTTTACCTTATGCGAAAATATTAATTTATTACTTGTCTTCTAATCTTGTTTTCAAACTGTGGTGGCACTTGAGTTTAAAAGAAATGAATTTCATTGCCCCTGAAAGGGTTAAAACATCCAAAATATCATTTTTTAGAATAAATGGTTCCTCAGAAACTGATATTTCTTCTTCAGATTTATGTTCAAGTTCTAAAAATGTCTTAACACAAAACGATTAGAACATAATGTGTTATCTCAATTAACAGAAGTAGAAGGGCCAACAATTTTTTTTAATTTCATCAGCTAAATCACCAATAGTGCAAAACTTAGACTTTGTTTCATACACAACTTTTTTATGTCTGTTAAAATAGTAATGCACAGAATTCTTTGAGAACTATAAATGTCGGACATAATTATACATAGCGAAATTCACTTAAAGCAATAAATTATTTTTGATAAATTTGACTCTGTAAACTAAAAAAATCACTTATTAAACTAATAGTAAATATACATATTTAGTTGCCTAATATATAAAAGCAGGACCTCATTTTACAAGGAAATGAATAAAATGTAGTGTTCAAATATTATTTAATTGATGCTGAAAAAGACACATCGGTTTGTAAAGGAAAATGAGCAGGTGTCTCTTCCAGGACTGTGAAGTTGGCACCCCGACCTTTAGTAAATGAAAAACTGAATACACCATAGGATTGAGCGCGTTTGAGCGATAAAAATTTTCGTTTGAGCCACAATTGCAGTGGAGTTATAATAAAAAGAAAATTGCCGGTGCCACGAAAGTGTGAAGTTGGCACCCGACCTATAGTAAATGAAAAACTGAATACACCATAGAAGTGAACGCGTTTGAGCGCTGAAAATTTTCGTTTGAGCCACAAATGCAAAAAAGGTGTACTTAAAACAAATTTTTATGCCAACAGAAATGTGAAGTTGGCACCCCGTCCTTTAGTAAATTAAAAACTGAATACACCATAGGATTGAGCGTCGTTTGAACGCGTTTGAGCGATGAAAATTTTCGTTTGAGCCACAATTGTAGTGGAGTTATAATAAAAATAAAATTGCCGGTGACACGAAAGTGTGAAGTTGGCACCCCGACCTTTAGTAAATGAAAAACTGAATACACAATAGGATTGAGCGTCGTTTGATCGCGTTTGAGTGCTGAAAATTTTCGTTTGAGCCACAATTGCAGTTGAGTTATAATAAAAAGAAAATATCCGGTGCCACGAAAGTGTGAAGTTGGCACCCCGACCTTTAGTAAATGAAAAACTGAATACACCATAGGATTCAACGTCGTTTGAGAGCTGAAAATTTTCGTTTGAGCCACAATTGCAGTCGAGATATAATAAAAAGAAAATTGCCGATGCCAACGAAAGTGTGAAGTTGGCACCCCGACCTTTCGTAAATCAAAAATTGAATACACCAAAGGATTGAGCGTCGTTTGAGCGATAAAAATTTTCGTTTGAGCCACAATTGCAGTGGAGTTATAATAAAAAGAAAATTGCCGCTGCCACGAAAGTGTCAAGTTGGCACCCCGACCTTTGGTAAAGGAAAAACTAAATACACCATAGGATTGAGCGTCGTTTGAGCGCGCGTTTGAGCGCTGAAAATTTTTGTTTGAGACATAAATGCAAAAAAGGTGTACTTAAAACAAATTTTTGTGCCGACAGAAATGTGAAGTTGGCACTCCGACCTTTAGTAAATTAAAAACTGAATACACCATAGGATTGAGCGTCGTTTGAACGCGTTTGAGCGATGAAAATTTTCGTTTGAGCCACAATTGAAGTGGAGATATAATAAAAAGAAAATTTCCGATGCCAACGAAAGTGTGAAGTTGGCACCCCGACCTTTTGTAAATGAAAAACTGAATACACCACAGCATTTAGCGTCGTTTGAGCGCGTTTGAGCGATGAAAATTTTCGTTTGAGCCACAATTGTAGTGGAGTTATAATAAAAAGAAAATATCCGGTGCCACGAAAGTGTGAAGTTGGCACCCCGACCTTTAGTAAATGAAAAACTGAATACACCATAGGATCGAGCGTTGTTTGAGCGCGTTCGAGCGCTGGAAATTTCCGTTTGAGCCACAGTTGCAGTGGAGATATAATAAAAAGAAAATTGCCGATGCAAACGAAAGTGTGAATTTGGCACCCCGACCTTTAGTAAATGAAAAACTGAATACACCATAAGATTGAGCGTCGTTTCAGCGCGTGTTTGAGCCACAATTGTAGTGGAGTTATAACAAAAAGAAAATCCCCGGTGCCACGAAAGTATGAAGTGGCATCCCGACCTTTTGTAAATGAAAAACTGAATACACCATAGGATTGAGCGTCGTTTGAGGACGTTTGAGAGCTGAAAATTTTCGTTTGAGCCACAATTGCAGTTGAAATATAATAAAAAAGAAATTGCCAATCCCAACGAAAGTGTGAAGTTGGCGCCCCGACCTTTAGTAAATGAAAAACTGAATACACCATAGGATTGAGCGTCGTTTGAGCGCGTGTTTGAGCCACAATTGTAATGGAGATATAATAAAAAGAAAATTTCCGATGCCAACGAAAGTGTGAAGTTGGCATCCCGACCTTTAGTAAATGAAAAACTGAATGAAACAAGAAACGCTCACTGTAATTTTTTTAAAGTGTATGTAGTTTATACCCAAAGTTTTTTAAAATCGATATTAGGTTAGTTTAAAGAAGAATATATTTTATTTCTATCTGTGCCTCCCTTGCCCCCGCCCCCCCAGGTATATACTACACTCATTGTGATCTTCATAAAAAATAAGTGATAGTTATAGAATATATCATTAAAATCGGTAAAATAGTGATATAAAAAATTATTTTATTTTTCTCCCCCCCCTTTTACTCCCTCCCCCTCCCCAAAAAAAAAATTTCACAAATTGTACGTGATTATACAAAGTTTCATTAAAATCGGTAAGAAAGTGATATAAAAAGAATTATTTTCTTGCGATCTGGTCCTAGCCCTCCTCACCCCCTTCTCCCAGGTATATACTAAATGAATGTTGTACCAAATCAATTGAAATTTCCAAAAATGTAATTTGAAAGTCATTCTTTAAATTCCTTATTTCATATTTACTATTTTACGATATGCGAATCGGAAAAGTGCCTTTTTTTCCGGTGCCTTTTTTTCCAGGATCCGCATAAAACATCATAACGTTTATTAAGTGAGCTTCAAAAATGAAGCACCTTTAAAATATTATTGTACTGTTGCAGTGAAAGTAGTTTTACAGGCAAAATGAAAATAAAGGGGCAGTTCCGAAGCTTTCGGCGAATAGTAACTTTTGCAGTACAAGCAACAGCTTCATTGGACTGCTACTAGAATATTTGATAAATTAACAGGACGACTGGACTGTTTCAAGAATATTTCGTTGCAATATTTGTTGTAATATGAACTATTTCGTGTGGTCCCTGCGCATGCCGATATCTGCTAAACTTCATTTCTAGTTGTGGAAAATCTGAATAATATTTTCCCAATCGTTTGAGAATCCTGGAGTTGCCATCGGGCTTAATTTTTATTTTATTTATTTTATTTTTATTTTTATTTTATTATTTATTATTTATTTGATAGCTACTTTTATTGTAATTTGCCCATGCTTCCAGTTTCAACTCCAATATCACCTTATCCTCAATTTTCTCTATAAAATGTTGTTCGTGTTAGATAATATTATTTTTTGTTCTGTTTTTTAATAACTGTAAATTAATAAGTTTATATATTAAATATTTTTTATTATTATTATTATTATTATTAAAGTTACATGACTTATAATGATATATCAGAGCGCTATAATTATTACTTTAATTAATAGTTTCACAAGAGTTAATGATAAGGTAATGGAAACGTGTTGCATAAATTTTCTAACCCGGATTGGATGATCCATCAAAGGAAAGAAAATACCTAGGTATAAATTTGTCATAAACAATTTATTGCTGCACCCTTTATATTTATCAGAGTCTGAAACATAAAAATGAATATAATCCGAAATATTTAAGATTTAATAGTCAAAAGCTATAAAAGTCGCCCATTACTTAGGAGGTAAGTGAGTAGCTAACTGCTTTATAACATTTGTCGTATTATGTCTTTTACAAATATCGGAATGAATAAGAAAATGTACTTAAATGCAAAATTAAATAATAAAATTAACTAAATAACGTATTTTAATTGCATTCAAAATAGTTAAGGTTAATAGGGATGAATTAAAACTTGGTGTACTACAAATACGCTTCATCTGTTCCGGATCGAAAATTTTAAGTACAACCCTTCATCAGATAAGAAGTTGCGATTCAATTGCTTTCTCTTTGAAATCGTTCTCACCACTTTTAACTTGTTGAGGAGTTGAGGAACTGTTGTGTTTAAGCAAGTGATTAGGTAATGATTGTAAGTTTAGTGATAATCAATCTATCAATTTAGGAACTGACATTTACATTAAATTATAAAAATAATATTTTGAAACTGTGTTCCTATATAAATAATAATAATAAAATAAGATAACATGTTTTAAAAAAAGGTAAAATTAAATCTAGTTGGCAGGTTTTATTTACTCACTAAAACTGTTAAGGTTCATAAACGAAGAATGAAAACTTTGTAAATATGAATCCCAATATTCAAAAACCCACTGCAAAGGGTCAGTGAAAAATAAGGAATATTCTTCATCAGACAAAAAGCACTAATGTAATTAATTACACACTTAAAATCGTGCCAGTTGCATGTTATTTTAAAACTTATATATATATATATATTGTTCTAGCAATAAAATGCAGATTAAATATATATATATACTCCCAATTAGTAATTCGAATTTTTTGTTTTTTCGCGATTTTGATAGTAATGAATCAAACAAAGTGTAGAAAGGGAGGGAGAGAAGATGTGGACACCTACATCAAAAATATGAAAGAAAACAGAAAACTTAAAACTCTTGTAAGTTATTGGTATAAAACTACTTTTATTTTGCGTTTGGAATACTTTAATAGCATTAGGCCACAATATTAAAAAATATTATTAAAATTCGTTGCAAAAATATTGTTGGAAAAAAAAAAAAAATCGCAGAATACCATTTATAGGGTCTCGAAGTAGATACTATTCAGGTTTCTTGTAAAAGAATTATTTAAAAATTAATCTGTACGATTTTCTCGCATTCCCCCCCCCCTTTTTTTTTTCTTTTCATAATCGAGATTACTTTTTGTCCGAGGCAGCAACATGCAAAATACATTTTTAAAAGGTGGAGTGAATTTTATAGTCAATTACACACACAAAATAAATAAATAAATAAATATTTAATTGTTGATTTTGAATTATTTAACATTAAAAATATTTTTGATTTACCAAAAACTTAATGAGTATTCATTGACAGAAGAATTGTTTCAAAAAATGTTAACCTGTAAATTTTTACAACAAATGCAAACAATATCTACTCTGTAGTCTTAGAAACAAAATCTTATTAATACGTTTTTCAAAAATGATTTTACAACAAACATAAATAATATCTACTCTATGGCCTTAAAAAACAGTATTCTGTAAGTAATATTTTCAATAATGTTTTCTCAACAAAAGTTTACTAACCATGATGTTTTTTTACGCTGTGAATGTAAAAAGGTATCCTGTATTTTTTTTTTCTTCCAATAATGCTTTTGCAACAAATGTTTAATAACTATAATATTTACTGTATGGACCTAAAAAAAAAATTGTATCCTCTAATTAATTTTTAAATAACTCTTATACAACACGCGTGAATAGTATCTACTGTATGACCTTAAAACGGTATTCTGGAATAATTTTTCTCAACAATATTTTTACAACTAATGTTAATAATGTCTTCTAATTCTGTGGCCTAATACTATTAACGCATTCCTAACTGAAAATAAAAGTTTTAAGTTTTCTGTTTTCTCTCATACTTTTGATGCAGGTGGGTGTCCACATCTTCTCTCCTTCCCTTTGTACACTTTGTATAAATTATCGTTATTTTACTCTCAAAATTACAGATAAACAAAAATTTGAATTCCGTTGGACACTGAATTCCGCTTTCTCACAAACTAGCACCCCACTGACATAGAAGTCATAAAACTTAAGTCGCATTGTCACTATTCCCTGCTTTTCTCCTCAGCTAACATTATGCTGTCCACTCCTTTATAATACCGCTATTTCTCTTTTCCCTCAAGCTAAACTTGATCCCTGGAGCATCTGCAGAAAATTTCCAGATGGTAACCAAACATTTTACCGCATCCGTTTGTCCAGCATCCAGCATACTCCTTTTTCGATAATAAAGCTGTCAGAAGAACCAGTGGGGGGCTCATTAACAAATATTTTTCAGGAAGTGTCTACAGAGAGGATGGGTTTCAGATCAAATACTCTCACATCCAATGAATCAGCGCTAAACTTATTCACACCCCATAGGCTCTGGTTTAAAAACCCAAAACGTCAAAACTGGATATGAATTTAAAACACATAACAACAATAATAATAATTTAATTAAAAAAATTCTACCTGGCAATCTGATTTATTTATTAGCATATATAAAGAAGATAACGAACAGCTATAAGTGCAAACAATTTAAATTGTGGGATTTCTTTAGAAGATGCGCAGTTTAATGTGTACATAGCATTATTAGTTTTAATTTACATTGTTTCTAATTTAGTATATATGTAATTTAGGTAAATTTAATTACGCTAGTTAAAGCTGCAAAACCGAAAATTTGCTAGTCATTATTGTGTGTGTCTAGTGACGGCACAAAAAAGTTAGTTTAGAATTTTAATATTAATTTATTTATTTGTTAATATTATCTCACAATTGTTTCTCTAAAAATACAATGCATGTTTTTGTATAAAGAGTATTTTGCTGTATTCCCAATTATAAAATTTTGTATTGGAATAATTGTTTCATAATTACCCCTTGAGTAGAGTATCCAATAAAAAAAGAAAGAAAGAAATTACAAAATACTGCTTTTAAATCCACAGAGTAACTATTATAATTACTGAACGCTTATTGTAAAAATAAGCTTATTGAAAAAATAAATTACTGAATACCACTTACAAATATTATGTACGATTAAATGTAGGACATACGATTTTGAAAAGTATTTTCGTATCCGAAGTCCGAACGCTAAACTTTCAAGTTTTCTGAAAAACAAAAATATTTTAATTCCAAAATAACCCCAGTAAACTATGTATCGGGATTTATAACGACCTGTAAATATTAATATAATAATAATCATATTAAAAATTTAAAAAATGTTGTGGCTATCACAAAACTTTGTTCTGTATTTTACTATATAAAATCACATACTGCAAATTATTTATTAAAAATTGTTATTTATTAAAAATATTTTCTAATGATAAATGCAGACGATTTTCATCTCAGGGAACTATAACGCTAAATGTCGAAAGAAAGTCAATTACGTACCTTACTTGCTACATTTTAAAAATTACAATTTTCCAGATTTTTTTTTTTTTTTTTTTTTTTTTTAATAAAAACAGTTAACTTTATTTCGCATTTTCACAGATGATAGTCCAATCATTCGTTTTAAAAAATATTGATGAGGTTTTTTTTTTTCTTTTTTTTTTTTTTTTTTTTTTTTTTAATCGAAATTTAACCAAGCTTGGTATTCAGTTGGCCCCTGACATAAACTAGTGCTGATTAGATTTGGGAATCCATCGCTCAACAGTTGTCGCTGTGATCGTGAACCCCCCTGGGGGGGGAAGTCCCCCCTCAAGGGGAGTAAATTTTCAAGATGGGTATCTTTCGAAAGGTCTCGTCAACACCTTTAAAACGAATGGTTGAACTATAAATATGTGATAATTTAAAACAAAGTGATCGATTTTTTTTACTTTTAACGAAAAGAAATCGTATTTTTTTTTTTTTTTCTTTTTTTTTAATATTGTTACTGAGTGAATTTGTATAGGAAGATGTAGAAGAAAGTCTTGTCGTGGCCACAACATACTAGGTTTTTGTATTGGAGTAAAATAATTCCGTGTCTGTTATTTGACAGCATTTCTTTTTGTCTTTACAGTGTATTATTTAAAACAGGCCTGTCCAACCCAAAACACTTGGTGGGCCGCATTAGAAATATATTTTATTCATTCGGGCCACACTGTATGTACAGTCATACCCCCCCCCCCCCCCTGCTTTACCGACTAATTCCACCGTAAATTAATGTAGAGACTTGCGACTGGTGCCAATCGATTAGTAATAAGGCCTAGTTTAGACGGTTTAGTTAGATTTTGCTTAAGGGATGTATACATATTAAAACTGGCATCAACTTATTTTTTTTTTTTTTTTTTTTTTTTAAGGCAACCCGCAATTTCGACAAGCTTTTTGGATTAAAAATTAGATGTCATTACCAATCGTTAGGCATCAGCTTCTAGTTTCTCCGATGATTTACGGCGAAATTAGTCGGGGAGGAAATTATGACTATTATTATTATTATTATTGTTTTATGACTGTACATATGCATATGTGTATATATGTTTGTGAGTATATGATTCATGTATGTATATACTCTTTTCGGAGAAGGGCAGGGTGAAAATTCGGAGAAGAATACATTAATTTAAATTATTTTCATTCATAAATTAACAATAGAATTGTAAAAAAAAAATTACGACTACATATTAAAACTATAATAAAAAGAATGAATAATGGATCTAATAACATTCCATTACAACAGTTCCTTATCTACCATAATCGTTGAAAGGTATTTTCACTTCGAAAAGTCAGAACGTATTTATTAATTTTTGATTCGTTAACCAAAGTTGTCAAACTTTAAATATCGTTAATCTCCTCGCGGGCCGCAAGAAACTACGCGGTGGGCCGCATGCGGCCCGCGGGCCGCGGGTTGGCCACCCTGATTTAAAATACGTACTTTAAAAAAAAAAAAAAAATAAATAACGTATTTTAAAATATTATGGCCATATCTGTGCTGTTTATTATTATTATTATTATTTTAAATATTAAAATTTGAAAAATTAATATGAAATTGAAGGGAAAAAAATCGGTTTGGCATTTACACTACTTTCTTCTTATTGTACATTGTTATGAAAGTAATATTGCAGTCCAAGATGAGAAAGAAGAATTATTTGAGAATTTCCAATGTATTTCAAACAACTATAAAAAATATTTTTATTTGATATACATTTCTATGCAACCATTGTTTGAAGACTGTTGGTCATTCATAAAACATTTAATATTTTGAAGTTTTTAATGCTGTTCAAAAGAGCTCGCCAATACCTTTAAAATGAATGGTTTAACCATTGATCTGCGATAATTTAAAATAAAGTTAACGATTTTTTTCGTTTTTCATTTTTTTTTTTTTTTTTTTTTTTAAGTAATATTGAGAATAAATTCGACTTTTTTTTTTATATTCAGTGTTATACTACTTCTCTAACATGGAAATCGTTTGCATTATCATAAAAGATAATTTCGTCAAGCATATGTTATCGTCAAGTTTTAGAAATATTAATTTTAAGGGGTGGTATACAAACTGCGAATTTAACACCCCGAATATAATAATTTTATAACTATAAAAATATTGACTCGCTAAGAAAAATTTTCATCGCTCAAACGACTGTAGTGGATACTCAAATTTATATTATCATCAAAATTTAAATAAATAAGTTCTAAGGATAGGTATACAAATTGTGAACTTAGACCCCGAATAAAATACTCCTCTATAACTATAAAAATATTGACGATCTAACAAAAATTTGTATCGCTCAAACGATCCTAGCGGACGCTCAAACGTATGCTATCGTCAAATTTTAAAAATATTAATTTCAAGGGGCGGTATAAAAACTGCGAATTTAGCCCCCCGAATAAAATACTCCTTTGTAGCCATGAAAATATTGAAACTCTAACAAAATGTTTTTTGGCTCTAACGAGTATTGCTGACGCTCAAACCTCTGTTATCGTCAAATTTATAAAATGTTATATTTAAATTGTGGTATACAAACTGCGAACTTAGCCCCCCGAATAAGTTACTCCTTTATAACTATAAATATATTGACGCTATAACAAAAAATTGTATCACTCAAACAACCACAGAGGACGCTTAAATATATGCTATCGTCAAATTTTAAAAATATTAATTTCAAGGGGTGGTATAAGAACTGCGAATTTAGGCTCCCGAATAAAATACTCCTTTGTAACCATGAAAATATTGAAAGTCTAACAAAATGTCTTTTGGCTCTAACAAGTATTGCTGACGCTTAAACCTGTGCTATCGTCAAATTTAAAAAATGTTAAATTTCAATTGTGGTATACAGAAACTGGGAATTTAGCACCCCGAATAAAATACTAGGGGAAAGTTGTCCAAAACGGGGACGTTAACATATCTCTGTCCGTAGAAAAAAATCTATAAATAAGAATAATTTGGCAAAGCATTTCCTGAATAGAACATGTCTTGCACTATCGGATGGCAAAGTTATTTTTAAAAAATTATCATTAGTATAGGCAGAAAAAACATTTTTCTGAAAAATGTGCAAAGTCCCCGTTTTGGACAACCGGTTGGGTAAAATGGGGTACTCATAAGAAGTAACGTAAATTCAAGTCCTAATGCGAAATTTTATTAGAAAAACTTGGATTACAAAGAAAAGGTGAATTTGATGCAAAATCAAGATGCAGATAAAGTATTTTGTTATCTTTTTCAACAGTTACTTGAATGACACAAACAATAATCAAACACAGACCTCACATATGAAATTGACATCGCTTTTTTCAACACTTGAACAGACTTCATGTGCCCAACTTCGACAGTGCTACATTGAATCTAACCTTCTTTGTCTTTCGAGTCAATGTAAAGTTCATTACAAAAAATACAAGTGTCCTCATCAGATGATAATATTGGGTCTTGAATTTTTTTTATTTTCTTCTCTTTTGGATACCTAGGATTAGGTTCGGTGGGTTTCTTGACCAATTTTCTTTTCTGTTTATTCTGCTTTGCATTTTTCTCCTGTTCTACAGCTTTCAATTCTGCTTTGTAAGGTGATGAAGTGAGTATGACAGTTTTATTTTTCCTCATGTCATTCACTTTTTTTGCTAACGTTCAGTTCCTTGTGGTAGAGACATTATTAGGCGAAGTGTTAAAAACTGCACATTTCTGGGGTTCTGTATCTGGAGATATTCCAAATGGTGAAGTGGTAGGTTGGGGGTGTGACGTTTTCACACCTTGATGCTAAGTGAGGCTCTAAAGAGTTGTAAGCAGGTTTTTCAGTTGTTTCTGAAGGCGCAAATAAATGTTCAAGGAACACTACTCTGTTAAAGAGATATATATATATATATTTTTTTTTTTTTTTTTTTTTTAATCCATTCATAGCATTTTGCACAGTAGCTGCTCTTGAAAATGCAGTTCCGGAAAATTTTCCTACCTAGTAAATTGTCACATAGCGTCCAGGGTGATGCATGAGCCATTTTCTTGTCTCTTATTCGTCCTCTCCACACATGTATTGCACACATAAATAAACACTTGTACTCTTAAAACACTTTAAAAACGAAATAACAATTGTAAATTTATCCTACTTACATGGCGTCCAAAATGGGGACGACCCCGTTTTGGACTACCGTCAATGTCCCCGTTTGAGACGACCATGACATATGCTAAAAACGTGGCATCCCTTCGCATACGTGTCAGACAAAAGTATAAAACAATATGTGAAAATGTAAATTAAATCTATACGAATCCATAACGTACTTACCAAATTCGAACGATCAACGGTCACTTGATAAGATTCAATAGAGTGTACGGCCACAATCGAAATGAAAATCGAAAAAAACTGAAAACTTTGTAGAAAATAACAGAACCGGCTAAGTATGTCAACAACTAGATTCAAACT
Source organism: Salticus scenicus (assembly GCA_963930645.1). NCBI lineage: Eukaryota > Metazoa > Arthropoda > Arachnida > Araneae > Salticidae > Salticus > Salticus scenicus. The sequence goes on along the minus strand of OZ005654.1, from coordinate 216,693,970 downwards.
TGTATATAGCCGAATTAGAATTATCGTAGACTATTGGATTCAAAGAAAACAGCACTAATCAATGAGAAACTGGACGTCCCCATTTGACCCGCCGTCCCCGTTTTAGACGAAGTGACCCCTACCACAACTCCTGGCCTCCTCTTGATCCAAGGTCTTGCGGATGTGAGCCTCCAAATTAATAATATAAAGTTATTAATATTAATTATAAAGCCCCCCCCCCCTAAGTCATTAATTCAAGCCATTCTTCTTCTTCTTCTTTTTTTTTTTTTTTTTTTTGTCTATGATTATTGGCTTTGTAAATAAGACAGAAAATATGACCTGCATTCTAACTTAAATTTATCGGCCACAGATGTCGCTATTCATATTTGATTTGATATTGTTTTAATTAATATGTATATAAACATATACATCTCAGTCAAGAATATCTATATTTAATATTGTTTCTTTCCTTTTAATAAAAAAAAGAAAGATCTCAGTCAATAACTGGAGAGAAGATTAGTATTATCGACAGCCGCTGTAGATCACGCCTTAGTCATCAGAATGCCCTTAATCATTTTTGAACTGATTTGATGAAGTCCTACCTGCTAATTAATTCCTATAAAAGGAAACTAACTCCTATATGGAAAAATAATCCCTATCTCTACAGAAGTCTAATTTTCAATACTGATTTTTTGCTATGATATTAAGTATGATTACGCCTCCTGAACATGAAAATAAAGTTTTTAGCAATTAATATATTTGTATATCTTTTATCAATATAACTTAAAAATAAACCCAGGTAAAAAAAAAATAGCCGATTTTTTTTTTTTTTTTTAAGTAATTTTTTACGAGTATTTTAAAGGTTTCAACTAACATTTTAAAGAAAAATAAAAACAGCAAATTCCCTTCAGGTTTTTTTTTTTTTTTTTTAACGTTTTATATAGGTTTATTTCAGGAAGTATGAAATACCTGCCATGTACCAGCAGTTTTCCTGAAGATTTTTTGCATATTTCTTTTACGGTAAATTTGTTTGATAACTTTTTTAATAAATTAAAAGAAAAAAGTAGAATCTTAATATGCAATATATACTATCTAATCAAATATCAACACATAAGTATTTAAAAAACTTTTTTTTTTTTTTTAGGACTGAGAGCTTATTAGTCTCAGACAGCGATTTTTGCGTTGTCGTTTTCGATAGTTGGACATTTGTCGAAATCTAAAATTTATTGAAAATTTAATTGAATAATTTGAAAGCGATGTTATAATTGGGAAGAAAAAAAAACTAATAGTCCTCCGTCCTAAACTAAATTCTGCTTTTGCCAGAATTTCATCAAAATCTTTTCAAAATGACATTGACATGAGCCCCCCCCCCCCCCAAGGCACAACTTTGACATGAGTCCCCCCCAGGCACAACTTTGACATGAGTCCCCCCCAAGGTACAACTTTGACATGAGTTCCCCCAAGGCACAACTTTGACATGAGTCCCCTCAAGGCACAACTTTGACATGAGTCCCCCCCAAGGCACAACTTTTTTTTTTATTATTATTAATTCATTTTGTCAATATATATATATATTTATTTGGTCGATGTGTTTATATGGAAGGGAAAAATATGTAATGTCTATTTATTTTTTTATTTATTTTTTTTTTTTTTATTGCATAAATAGCATTTTTGAACAATGCACTAATTATTGCAATTCAACAATTATACGAACATCTGCAACAACTGCGTATAAATAATGTGAACAATGCACGAAATTTTATTTCTTTCAACAATCAAATGCTTAACTTTTTAGCATTACCCTTCAGTCTAATTATAGACCTTATCTGAGATGGCGTATCCATTCTTAGAAGTGCTTTTTGTGATTTACTTTTTTAAAAAGTTTCTCACATGGCTTTTTTTTCAATTTTTCGAGTATACTGATATTGATGCTCGCAAAATTTACATATGTCCAGTCTTCTATGCTGGATTGTTGGAGTTTGATGATATTCCAGGTCAGAAAACCATTCATCCATCTTCTTCTAAATCAAATTTTTCGGCCAATGTTTCTTTTAAAAGTACTAATATTCTTGATCAAAATGAAAATCAACTCAATCCAATAATTGAAGAGCCAAATTACATTTCCGAAATCATTAATAAAAAATATACTCATAAAAATTTGGTTTTAGAAAGAAAGAAAGAGATGTATATTTCAGCTTTAAATAGGGGCCGTCCTTTCAAGCATCCCAAAATAAAAAGACTGCCAAAAGTTAAAAGTCTGCCCACTATTTTTGAATCACTGTCTGAGACTGATAATGACGAACCGTTTGATATCAAAGGGAAATCAGTTCTTTCTCAGACAGTGAACGCAACCAGTAAAAATAACCATGTTTCTGTTTCATTGCCTGGGACTGATACTGACGAACCTTTGTTTCAAATCGAAGGGGACTCAGTTCTTTCTCAGGCAATGGGAACACTAAATGAAAATGAACAAGCCTATATTTCAGAACGACCTGGCAAAAAAAGGAAAAAGAAATTCCGAAAATTAAGGAAATTTTTTAAAACATGGTGTTGCTGTTCTTGCATTCCTAGTGTAAAGGAATAAAATCATATGGGATGTTTGATTGGAGTACGCATGGGGCCTGGAATATCAAAACTCCTCTGGCAGTAGGCAAGGGGGCCTGCCTTATCAAAACTCCCCATGAGAAACGTTGCATGGCGACCTCCTCGTGGTGTTTCTCGGGTTACGCTAACAGCCATGCGTTTAATGTAACATATAAGCTTTTTTGTGTGCATGCATCTGAGTGTGAAGATGCGCGCGAGCATTATTATTTTTATTATTATGGTTATTATTTTAAATTAATCCCATCACCAAAAAAAAAGAAAAAAAAAACCACCTCCTCAATTTTTACTACTTTTTCTTTTTCCTGAATTATCTGTAACTTGCATTGAAGATAGTAAAATATGTTTTGTCCAAACAAATAATACCAAACGAATCATATCAGTAGTTGAATAGTTTCTACACATCAACATCTCTCCAACAGGTACTAATACCGGAGATACTTTGTAATGAATTTGCAAACGTATAATAATTGCACAGGACTGATCTACCCTGATTTCCAGAAGGCAAGCGATCAGAAATGAATGAATAATCGAGAGAGACAAGGCCTACACGTTACCGGGCGAGAATATTCATACACGAATGATAGATGACTCCCAATATGGAATCGGAGAACGGTCCCTATTACCCATAATTATCATTTGGCAGTGGCACTAGCAAAAAAAAAAAAGAGAGAGGAACGCCAAGCCCATCATCTGTCTTGATTAGCTGTCGTAGAGCGTGCTTTTTCTTAAATGGAAAAAATATATTATAATTCAGGGAGAGAAAGAAATGCCACCATTCCCTTTATTTTTGGAGATGGATTGTGATTATGGATGGTTAAAAGCAGATGAGTGTGAAACAGAAACTGTTCTAGGGTCATTAATGCATTAAACGGGATTAACGATTTCTTAAACGTCGTTATTAAGATAACGACGGCTATTAATTATTGGTCAAATCTAAAACCTGTAGATGGCGCTGCACGCCGATATTAATGTTTTTGTTTTCTTCTTTTCTCCTCAGTGTGTGTTCTTCGTGTTCGTCTTTGTAGTAAAAATAAATGTACGTCTCCGTAATTGAAATCCTATTATTTCCGATTTATGTCTTCAATCGACACCAATGAATAGGGATGAATTATCAGTGGCCTGCAGTCCCCACGACTCTGGACCGATAAGGTAAGCCATTTACCTTATTTCAATTTAATATTCTGAAAATGACTATTAATGACTATTTATGAAAAGTTAGATCTAAAATACGTCGCCAAAGTAGCGACATGGTTTTGAATCATAATAAATATAACGTCGTTAAGAGTTTTACGACATAAATTATGGCGCCCATAACAGGGATTGCCAGGCCCTTAAAATGTGAATTAGAGTTGTTCTTTATTCTATAGTCCAAATTTCTAAATTAAATCAATATGGCAACCGAACTCGATAAATTAAAAAGAAAACGAACTACCCTAAAGGGATTGTGTACTAAGTTAATGAATACGATAAACATAAAGTTAAATGAACCCGACGAAGGGTTAAATGTTTATGAAATTGAATCCCAGTTAGAAAAACTGCAAGTCAAGAATAACGAAATTATTGAAGTTGAAGATCAAATTGAGGCCAAAATCACGGATCTCAACGAACTACAAGCTGAAATAGAATCGAGACAAGAATATAGGGATTCAATTATTGATGTAAAAGCTCAAATTATCAATAAAATCGAAAAAATTAAAAATTTAAATGTCACTCCGATCTTATCACAGCCAAGAAATGAGCAAATATCTAATTTGCATTTAGAAAGAAGTAATGCAAGTTCCGTGAGATTGCCCAAGATATCAATTCCTGTTTATGAGGGTTCTCCGGAAAACTGGATCGAGTTCTGGAACCAGTATGAAGTAACAATACATGAAAACAAGGATTTATCTAATGTTCAGAAATTTGTATATTTACGCAGCTTTTTAAAAGCCCAAGCTTTAACAGCTATTCAGGGTTTAGCACTCTCAGATCAAAATTACAATACCGCAATTGATTTATTAAAATCTCGATTTGGAAAAAAAAGATATTATAATAAGATATAAAATCGATGCGTTATTAAATTTGAACCCTGTTAAATCTCCAAATCAAATTAAAGAATTACGCTTACTGCACGACGCTCTTGATGTTAATATTAAATCTCTCGAAAATTTAGGAGTTGATTTAAAATCCTACGGAAATTTGTTATTTCCAATTGTTACAAAATTAATACCTACCAGTATTATGATAGACTATAATAAAATGGAAACAGAATCCGAGGAATGGGATGTACAAGATTTGTTAAAACATTTAAAATTAGAAGTTCAGACTAGGGAAAAAACCTTTTTATTTTTAAAACGCGAAGTAGAAACTCACAATAGCAGGTATAAAAACTCAAATTCCAGATTTGATTCAAAATCATCGGAAAATAATAATAATGCTTCCTACCGGAAATCTGGTTCGGGATATAAAAATTCTAACACAATGCAAAAGGCATCAGCCTTTAAATTAACTGTTAGTAAATGTATATTTTGTGTTGATGCAGTAAATGATCATGACAGTAAAATGTGTAAATTAAATTTAGAGGACAAAAAATTGTCTTTACGCAAACAGGGAATCTGTTATTTATGTTTCAAAAGAGGTAAACATACAGCTAAATATTGTTTATCGGGTCTCAAATGTGACACATGTTCAGGAAAACACAATACATTGATTTGCTATAAGCAAAAATCGGAAACTCCAACAACGGCTCAAAAGAAAGATAAAAATCACATCGAACATACCCAAACAAATACTTCTGAGAACAGTGCTTACGAAAATGATAATTCTGTATTGTCCTATAAGTGTCCTGTACAAAATCCGCTTGAGAATAATGAAATATATTTACAAACTTGTTTCGCAAGAATAACAAATAATTCTAATTTAAACTCTCTAAAGTGTGCCATATTATTTGATAATGCGTCTCAACGAAACTTCATAAACATATCACTCGCGCGTGAATTAAAATTGCCGGTGATTAGAAAAGAAACTCTAATCATATACCCGTTTTCTTGCGATCAACCCCAATCAAAGGAATATTCAGTCGTAAATTTCGAATTGTCTCATCTAAAAAACCACAAACAAAAATGTTATGTAGAGGCATAGGTCGTAAATCAAATATCTTTCATGAAGTTAAAAATACTAGACGACGCATTAATTCGAAAAGTTATGGTTTCGAATGAGAAAAAAGAAAATAATTTTTCTCAATTGCATTCGAAGGAGCCAGAGATATTAATCGGCGGGGGGTTATTTTGGAAACTGCAAAAAAATAAAAAGAAAATTAATCGTTCGTTGGTTGCGGTAAATACATTATTGGGATGGACATTGTCAGGCAATAATAATTCAGGAAAGAATCCAGACAACTTAATGACTGGCGCCTCTGTGTTAAAGATTGAATGTTGTAACTCTAATTGTTTACATGAAAACCATCCATGCAAGAAAAAAAATGAATCATCTGATTGTACGGGTAATGATTTGCAAAGGTTATGGTCGTTGGATTTTTTGGGAATAAATGATGATAAATTGATTTCTACTTCCGATCTGGAAATAATAAATAAATTTGATAAACAGTTAGAATATAAACAGGGTCATTATGTTGCTCATTTATTATGGAATGACCATGGTATTGATAAATTTGAGAATAATTTTGAAAATGCTAAACGGCAATTCAATAATTTGAGAAAAAGATTAAAAGCGGATAAATGGATTTTTGAGCAATATAGGCAGATAATCACAGAACAAAAACAACGAGGGATAGTTGAAGAATGCGGTCGTTCTCAAAAGGAGTATTTCGCCCCACACCGAGAAATTATTAGAAAGGAAAAACAAACATCAAAGGTACGAATTGTTTTTAATTGTTCCAGTAGAGTTTCGGGGTGTAAATCTTTAAATGATTGTCTCGTAAAAGGGCCATGTCTTACACCACCAATTTTGGATGTAATTAATAGATTTCGAATGTTTAAGATTGCGTTTTGCGCAGATATTGAAAAAGCGTTTCTAATGATAGAAATCGCGGAACCCGATAGAAATTTTCTGAAGTTTTTATGGTTTGACGAGGACACCCAGAATTATAAAATAATGCGAATGACCAGAGCGACATTTGGTTGTACAACTTCTCCTTTCTTTTTAACGGCAACAATTAAGAAACACATTAAGGAATATAGGGAAATTTATCCGGATAGTTATGAAATGTTAAATTCAGCTCTGTTTGTGGACGATTTGCTTTATGGCTCCGATACCGTAAACGGTGCCTATGAATTAACTTCTACTGCGGTGAATATTTTAGCAAAGGCTGGAATGAAATTAAGAAAGTTTAGTACGAATTCACAGAAATTAAAGAACATGTGGGATAAAAATGATTGTTTTTCGGAGGTAAATAATGATAGTGTAATAAATATTCTTGGATTGGTGTGGGATAAAGATAGTGATAAATTAGGATTAGCTTTGAAATCTATAGTTGAAAATTTGGATATATCGGTATGTACGAAAAGATATGTATTGCATACAGCTGCAAAATTTTTTGATACTATTGGGATTATATCTTCCTTTTTAATTAGGATAAAGTGTTTTCTTCAAAGAATGTGGGAAAGAGGTATGGATTGGGATCACGAATTGCCGGATAATCTTAAGGGAATTTGGATAAAGTGGTGTAACGAAATTAAGGATTTATTAGAAATTCGAATAGATAGATGCTATTTCACGTATGTTGATTTGAAAAATTCGTGTGTAGAACTACACATTTTTTCAGATGCTTCACCACTTGCATATGGTTGTGTTGCATATTTTAGGGTTATCAGTAATGATAAAAAATGTTATGTAAGCATGATTATGTCGAAGGCTAGAGTTGCGCCGCTAAAGAAACTAAAGTTACCAAGATTGGAGTTAATGGGAGCGGTGATAGCTGCTAGAGTAGCAAAATATATTTGTGATACATTTAAAGAAATTAACATTGAGAAATTTTATTGGACAGATTCTACTATTGTGTTACACTGGGTGAAGGGATCGGCGAAGCAATGGAAACCCTTTGTTAAAAATAGAGTAGTTGAAATTCAGGAATTGTCAATACCCGAAAATTGGTCATATTGTAATACTAAGGATAATCCTGCAGATTTAGTTACTCGTGGTATTAGAGCAAATGCGTTAGTTAATAATGATTTTTGGTTTAAAGGTCCAAAATGGTTATCTGAGCTAAATGGTAAAGGTAATGATATTGGGGAAAAGGTAGACACACAATATATTACCGAAGAAAAGGGGAAAACACCTGAAAAAATAATTCAGTTTAAAATCTCTATAGAAGCAGTTGAACCAATATTGGATCTTGAAAAATATAGTAACATTTTAAGAGTCCTCAGAATTACGGCATGGATAAAGAGATTTCTTAACAACGCGAATCCTAAAAACGAGAAAGTTAAGGGTCCATTATCGGCAGAAGAAATTGGTAGTGCGCAAACAATGTGGATTAAATATACACAGAAATTTAGTTTTCCAAATGAATTAAACTGTTTGATAAATGGGGAACCTATTTCGAAAAATTCAAATTTAATTGAGTTCTCACCATTTTTGGATTCCGAGGGAATAATGCATATCGGAGGAAGGCTTCAGAAATCAAATTATTCCTTTAACGAAAAACACCCGATCCTGTTGCCTTCAAAGGGTAAATTAATTGATTTGTTAATTAAAAATGCGCATGAAAGAGTTTTCCATTTTAGCATTAATGATACATTAGTTCAATTACGGGAGGAATTTTGGGTAATCAAGGGCAGACAGGCAGTAAAAAGCGTATTAAGAACATGCAAAATTTGCATAAAATTTAATTCTAGATCTGGAGCCCAGATAACAGCTCCGTTACCTGCAGATCGCATCAATGAACAAAAGCCCTTTGCAGTGATAGGCCTTGATTTTGCAGGCCCCTCATACATCCGAAATAATGATAGCAAATATTATATATTGTTGTGAACATGCGCAATAACTAGAGCAGTGCACCTAGAATTGGTAGAGAACCTATCAACCGAAACCTTTCTACTAGCATTCAGAAGAATAGTAGCAAGGCGTGGTCTTTGTCACACAGTATATTCCTACAATGCAAGAACATTTCATCGAGCTGATATAGAGTTAAAGCACATCTGGAAAATAATCAGCCATCCCGAGGTTAAAGATTACTATAGTAGTAATAAAATATTATGGAAATATATCATGGAAATGTCGCCATGGTGGGGAGGCTTCTATGAAAGACTGGTTCGATCCGTAAAAACTGCATTAAGAAAGGTGGTTGGCAAAACCACTTTAACACACACACAACTACATACAGTTATATGTGAAATTGAAGCTAAAATAAATTCGCGACCCATAACATATATATATATGCAGACTCAGGAGAACCTTCTCCAATTACGCCAGCACACTTCTTGGTAGGTCAACGACTAACTACCCTACCTATCGTGCATATGAAACCCCATGTGCTTCCTGGAACTTCTCTAACATATGTAAAACGTTTCAACCAAAAAGAACGAATATTGGACCAGTTCTGGTCAAGATGGAAGAAGGAATACCTTCTGCCATGACAAGTCGATACTCCAGTATTCGAGAATATTCGCCAAACGATGTTGTTTTAATCCACAATTCTAAATTGCCAAGGCACTTATGGAAATTAGGAGTAGTAACTCAAGTGTTTCCCGGTAGAGATGGAAAGGTACGATCTTGTGAGTTAAAAACAGCTACAGGTACATTTAGACGTCCTTTCCAGTTGATTTATCCAGTTGAAATTTTTGAAAGAGACTAAAATAAACTTTAAAAACTTTTATTTATAAACTATGACATTTGTGTGGACTTTAAATTCTCTGATATAATTACAATTAGAAAATGAACATATAATTAATGTTCATCCGGGGGCCAATGTATTAATTATTTTTATAATCTAAAACCTGTAGATGGCGCTGCACGCCGATATTAATGTTTTTGTTTTCTTCTTTTCTCCTCAGTGTGTGTTCTTCGTGTTCGTCTTTGTAGTAAAAATAAATGTACGTCTCCGTAATTGAAATCCTATTATTTCCGATTTATGTCTTCAATCGACACCAATGAATAGGGATGAATTATCAGTGGCCTGCAGTCCCCACGACTCTGGACCGATAAGGTAAGCCATTTATTTCAATTTAATATTCTGAAAATGACTATTTATGAAAAGTTAGATCTAAAATACGTCGCCAAAGTAGCGACATGGTTTTGAATCATAATAAATATAACGTCATTAAGAGTTTAACGACAACGGCTGAGTGAATGGTTCATCGTGTTGCTCGCAGATGGATTGTGGATTCTGCAAAGAGACGTCCTTGAAGGTTATTTTAGGTTTTCCCCAAATTCTTACGTACTTACTGTCATTCATTACAGTATGTTTGTGAATCTCAACATAATTTAATGTTTGCCATTTTTTTTTCGACAGAATAAAAATAAATAACTAAATTTTAAAAAAGTACATTTATTTAAAATGAGGAAAATAAAAGAAAGATCAGAATATTAGAAAGATCAGTCGTATCGTTACAAATAAGGTACCAAATGAAAGGGAAAATTTTGTGAATCCGATGGATTAAACAGTTTATCGATCGGAAAATTAGATTTTTTAAAATTAACTAAAGTATGAATTTTAGATGGCAACAGCAGAAGATTGTATGGAAACCGTTAGGAGAAATTAAAAAAAAAAATCTGCTTCAGATCAAGTCACATGTTTTTGAAGTGGGATTAAATATTGCAGTTTTAATTTTTTTTTTTTTTTTTTTAATTTTCTCTTACGAACACAAAAATATAATATACAGCCTGTACAACACAAGACCAACTTGCATTCAAATTTCATCAATTTTTTTGGTTAATAAACAAAAAAAGTTACTTTTTTTTTTCTTCAAATTAAATTTTATTCTAACTTCAAAAAGATTTATGTGATACGATACATTGAGAATTTGGGTTTTAAAAGTTTTTTTTAATAATTTTTTTTTTTTTTTTTTTTCTTGAATTAGGGGTTTAGTGCTTAAAAATAAATCCTCCAAAATATTGGACAAGTGCTTATCCATTCACAAAATACTCAGTCTAGGAACGCCTTTCTGTTCTCATGCTGATTCTCAAACAGGTTAGACATTGATCACACCATACCTATCAACTAAATTTTGATGAAATTAAGAAGTTTTTTGAAGAAAAGTCTGTTTTAATACTTTTCTGATAGCATAAAACCTAACACCTCCTTAAAATAAATAAATAAAATAAAAAACTTTATATAAGTTGTTATAGTTGTATAACTGGTTCAATGATAAAAGAACAGATTTTTTTTTTTTTTTTTTTAACTGAGAGAGCCGTCATCATTTTTTGTAACACTAGTGGTCACGTTTTGGTCTATTCGCCACCACCTATAGTGTTAGAGGAAAGCCGAAAGTAAAAATTTTTACATTTAGATTTTTTTTTTTCTAAATTATTTCTTATAAGAATTTATAATATTGCAGATTTAGAGATGTGTAATTACTACAAGAAAAGCCTAAAGACAAAATTTATCAACAATATAATTTTAATTTGCTAATAATGCTTTCTGAAATTTTCAAATTTAAAAGGGGAAATAAATTACTAAATACAGTAAGACCCCGCTTAACACTGTTTGGGTTTAGCGCTCTTTTATTTCCCCTGTGGTTTCCCCGAAATTGCTCGCAGCAGTACGGGGATTCTCTGAAATTGTGCGTGCGCTGTTTCACATTATGCTCTACTTTGATGGAACGTATCCCCTGCGTTAAGCGGGGTCTTACTGTATATACATTTTTCCTCACTTACATGATTGTTAAGCTTTGTTTTATAAAATATAATGGAATAGTAAAATAAACATTGAAAAGCTATAAATAGTTTCATAAATTATTTTTTTTTTTAATTAAAATTACACTGCAAATGCTAAACTACAGTTAACATTTAAAATTTTCTTAAATTTGATTTAATTTTTTAAAACTAATTGCAATTTTGCATTTTTTTCTTTTTTTTTTTTTTTTTTTGTAACAATGCTGCAGTAATATTTTCTAGATAGTAACATTTTATAAGGTGCCTTTTAAAATTGAATAAAATCAAGATAAAATCTTTCATTTGCTGAATTAATATATAATATATATATATATGTTACCGTTAAAGCTCGAAATCCAATAATGTGCAGATTAGCTAGGTAATCTGCAGATTAACTAAAATGACCCTTTAAAATGCGGAATCAAGAATTTTCCACATTTTAACTAGGTATCTGCACATTAGCGGCTTCTGTATCGTTAAAATTCAAATGTTTTTATTCGAACCTTAGTTTTTTTTAATTCACTATGACGTCAGTCATGTGATACAGATATGTGAATGACCTTCAAACATAAACTGAAATTTTTATCCCTTCCGCTCCGTTACCGCTATGATAAACGGTAAACACAAAACGTAGAGGATCGAAGCCACGATTAGGTTTCTTATTTTGATTAACACAAAATTTAAAGAAACAAGTAAGTTATAATTGTTTCAATTTTGATTTTATTTCTTCTCTTTTTTAATTCTGTCAATATAAGTTTGATAAGGGTCTGCATTTTATTAATGAAATCTAATCTTAATTAAAAGCTCTCTCTCTCTCTCTCATGAAACTCCATTTTGAATTAATAATATTAAATTTACAACACAGTAATTATTTCCTCCTGAAATAAAACTATTAAACCACAAATTTTTAAAACTAATTTATTTTAAAATTGATTAAAATTACTATTACTTACTGAAAAAAAAGAAAAAAAAGATGTATTAATTTTTAACTCTGAAAAATATGACATTATTTAATAAATACTTAATATGAAATTTTAGTGCATTTTTTAGCATTACTTTTTTTTTTTTTTCTTTCTTTCTTTCAATTTCAAGTTTCCTTTATATATTTCACATATCATGATTACATATTTTTTTATTTATTTTAATTTTTGTTCACTTTTTCAGACAATTTTGTTGTAGTTTATCACATAAAACGTGTTAATAAAGTTTTTTTTTTTTTAATTAAGATATTTGCTAAACTTGTACAGATATATGTATGCTGCAAAATATAGTTTAATAAGACACTGGAAAAACTGTCCTTTTAATTTTCATGCGTTCTAAAAAAATTAAAGCAGTTTTAATTATTTGAGGTACTTCTTAAATAATGCTTCTGTTTTGTCTAAATTAATATTTCTTTAAGCGAATTAAAAATCAGTGCATAAATTTTTGTTTTTAAATAGTAATAAAATATAAATTGTTAATAAAACATTTTTTTTTTTTTTTTTTTTTTTTTTAAATAGTTAAATATTTTTATTTTGAAAAGAAATTGTTACTGCATTACAATTCTAAAATTCATTTATAAAATAGAATTTATTGAAAGCTATTATATTTCATATACATTATATTTCATATACAAAATGCATAACATCTTCAAACTTATATTGACAGAATAAAAAAGATGAAATAAATAAAAAAATTAAAACGAATATAACTTTAAAACACATATAGATTAAAGATCTTATTTTCACTTTAACGAGTGCCTAGTAGGTAATGTGCAGATTAACGAGTGTCTAGTCGGCAATATGCAGATTATCTAGGTAATTCACAGATTATGTAGGTAATTTGAGAAATGAAACAATTTTCCTCACTTTAACGGATCACCCTAGTTAATGTGCAGATTACCTGGCTAATCTGCAGATTAACTGATTTCTGCACTTTAGCGGTAACATATATAGTAATGAATTATTAAATGTAGTAAAAGCCAACAACAGATACAAGATCACTGAAACCACATAGAGAAATAAGAATGAATATTTTTCAAGTAGAAGCTCAGAATGGTGAAAAAAATTCATCAGGGGAGACTTTTTTTATCCTTGAGCACCAATATACGATTTCGTACACTAGTGGCTATAATAGCAAATCACTAGCGGGTTCCCTATCATACATGAAAATAATTGGAGTTTAATTTAAAATGGAATAAACTATTAAATTTAACATAACAGAGAATCTAACAGAAAAAAAAAAAAAAAAACCATAATAAACAAATACTCACAGCATACTTGCCAACCAATTTTAATAAAAAAAGGGAAGATTTTTGTTGAAAAGCCAGAAGATTTCATGAAAAAAGGGAAGATTTTTTTTTTTTTTTTTTTTTCTATTTCACGTATTAAACAATACAGTTTTACAATTTTAATATTTAGAAGCAATCTATAAAAACGTTTTACTATAGATTGATTATACTAAATATATAAAAGTTTTAAATGAAGTTATTCCTCTTCAACATATAAATATCTACAAAACAGAATCTGTAAGAAATTTATTTAACAATAGACAAAAAAACTTAGTTATGTTAAAGTATAACTAATTTTTTAAATAAATATAGAATATGATTTTTGTGTATGTACATTAATCATACATAATAATAATATAAAAAAAACATAGCAGTAGCTAATAATCAGTTTCAAACTTGCATAAAACCAACTAAGTATTAATTTTCTTAAATTGATTTGGGAAAAATTTTCCTACCTGAAAAAATTATTCTTCATTTTTTCCCCATGTTTACACAGTTAGTATAAATATGACATACAAATATTTAATTTAATTGAGGAAAAATAAACAGATTCATTAAATTCAGCAAAAAAGATCTAAAAATAATTACATATGTGAGAAATATTGAGCACTTCCATTGCTTTATTGTTTCTAGAATTGATCACAATCCTGCGGAGTAAAAAATATTTAAACTCTTTCAACTCTAGTTTTAGAATCTAATGCAAGAACTTTAAATTTAATATTATCATTTATGTTGCAGACGGATAAAGATTAGGAAACAAAAGACTTCTGCAGAACATTTGATTGCTGATCACTAGTTGGAGATAAATAAAGGGGGGGGGGCAAAAAATAATTACATCAGCAAGAAATATTTAACAATTCTATTTCTTTACATGTTCTAGAATCTCATAAAGCAAGTTTGAAATGAATATTGTCATTTATGTTATGGATGGAAAAAGATTGGGAATCAGGAGTTTTCGTAGAACATTTGGGTTTATTTTTAAAATGAATGATATCCGCGATTTTTTTAAAAACGGAAGATTTCATCATCTGTTCGGAAGACTGGAAGATACGTTAAAAAAACGGGAAAGTTGGCAAGTATGTCACAGGATGATACATTTGGAGTCACATGCAGCAGCGGCTCATGGGTCGAAAATAGGTGAAGAGGCACTTCACTTAATATTTTACACTGTAATTCAACCACAGAGTATTAACTTACATTTAAATAAAATGTCTATTTTTAGTTAATTTTTAGTAAAATTATGCTTAATAAAAATTATGCATTAAAACTACTTAAGTGTTATTTTTCAGCTATTCACCTATTTTCGGTTCATGAGCCGCCACTGATCACATGAATTAAAATAAGCAATAATTCAGGATTTTAGTTGTTCATGGAGTAAAACAAGCAAAATTCAAAGTTTAGTGGTTCATAGCTGATAAAGAGTAATGAAACTATACAGCAACATGGATATTTATTGATTGATTATCATGTGTGTACGATTACTAATTTTAAGAATAGTTGACAACTCAACAATGAAGAAATTGAACATTTAAAGGAAAAAGAAAGTGCATATTAATACAAGGTAAATGCAACAGGCCTTCTCTTTATATATATATATATATATATATAATTTCCCATTCCCATCCAGTCAAACACCACCACCCATCCTCCATAATCAAACATCTGCTCACCCAACCTCCACCTTTTTTTTATTGTTTTATAATTTTTTTGGTTAAAATAACACAAAAGAGCACTTTTTTTCTTTTTTTTTTTAATAATAAATGTACTGACAGACACATAGTTTATGGATTAAAATACAAAATACAAATTTTTGAGGAAAACCCATTTTAGCAGTGGCAGTGATCAATTTATTAATATTCTTGTTTTAATACTTTGGAGAGCATAAATTATTAATTCGAAATAAGTGGTTAATGATGATGTTTCGAAATACCGAAAGATGCTGACAGGAATTAAAATGCATAAAAAAAGTTTACTTTAAAACTAATATCTTGCCGTTTGTCATAGATATCAGAGTAAATTTGATTACCATTAAAGATTATTTTTAGATCTAAAAAGTCAATTGATTGATATTTAGAGTATTTTGAGTTAGCTTTAGGTTAGATGGATAATTAAAGGAAAGGGTATTTTGTGATTTCTTATTTAGATAAAATACAATAATATCATCTAACGATAAAGCCAGACATCATCATAATAAAATTGCTTTTCATAATAATAAAGGATCTGACAAAATACTGGAGCTACATCCCCCTTGCAGGATTTCTACTTTTTGCAAGTAGATTTTGTTGTTGTGGAAGATATAATTATTATGAATAACAAAGCTAAGAAGTGTTTTGAAATTTTCTGCATTAAAATTGCGAGGAAGATTAATTTGAGTATTAAATTCGTTAAAAAGACTGTAAATGATATTACTTAGATCTGATAACTCAATGTTATTGAAAAGATCTTTAAAGTCAAAAGTTGTAATATTGCCTACTTTATCGAGCGAATTAATGTATTGAATTAATTGAAAGCAATTTTTAAGGCAGTGTAAATTATCAACTTCGCAAGTACAGTTGTGAATTTGTTTAAGAATATCCAGTAGAGTTTTATTAGCATTTTTGTTATAAGTGTTACTGTGAAGGAGAAATCCACCACAGACGAAAGCAGTTTATCCATTGGCCGTGAAGTTTGCTATAAAACGTTGTTGAAAAGATGAAATAATCCAAGTCTTGAGAATTTTACATATTCTTTTATTAGATGTTCGTTATTCAAGAAATCACATGAAGACAAATATAACTTCACACATATAAATTATTTGCAACGCAATCAACCCAGAAAATTCCGGTGATCAAGGGAGAGAGAGAGGGCAGAGCAAAAAAACTACTTCTTTACTATCTCGTGAAAAGAGCAAAAACTGTGGGTCTGCTTTTTCTTCTCGCACGGGGAGAACCCCCGGAAGGGAAGTCATATGTTTGCTTTATCTTATTTTCGCCAAAATGAAAGCACACTTCAGTTCTTTGTTTTAGATAATAAACTAATGTTAATTTTTTTAATTTGTAATGACGGTTTATAATTGTATTAACCCTTTAATCGCCAACATTACGCCAAGCGACAGTTTGACTACAGAAAATGACCGTTATGAACTGAAATCATTAATATTGGGTAATTTAAAATAAATTATATCCGGTGTTGCAATAATATAAATTCTGACAATGAGTTTTCTTGTTTTATGACTATTTGAGAACACTTTTTTTTATAATTACGTTTAATGTCAGAATTTCCGTTAGATATTATTTCTTTTATTTTCTTTTTATCCCATAAAATAAAGTACTTTTCTATTTAAAAAGATAAACATTTTATTTATGATTTAGATATAAAACATATACAATTTAGATTTCTGAATGATGTGTGTTATTGTTTTATGTTAATAAATACTGTAGGTCGTATGTATAATTAAAATTGTGTAATTTTTAACGACATTTAAAAATAATTCTTTCTCCAAATGCCTAAGAACAAATTATGTAAATATAATATCTCACTTAAAATTTAATTATTTTTTTTATTGCAATAATGCATTAATTTATCATTAGATTTTATCTTATTTAAAAATTCAATTAAAATGTAACCAAATATATGTGAACACCTTCACAGTTACATCCAATAGTGACAGTGCAAAATTTAATTGGAGATTTGTGAAACTTAGGTGTGAGAACTATATAAGGATAATTAAAGTTATCGATGGGAAGTTTAAATACTTCATAGTAATTAGGTATTTTTGTATTATTAATAATAAGATTTGATTATTATTAGTTAAACTAAAGATGTTACTATTAAATACTGAAGAGTTTCCATAGAGAAATAGTAGGATTTACATATAATGGCATAATTATTAGGTGATTTGACAACATTAGTTATCACAAAGTCATTCTGTAGTGATTTGATGGAGTGAAGAAGTTCAGAATTTTTTTAAATACACCAGATTCGAATAATTGAGATATAAAGCATTTCTATTTTTTGTAAAAC
Organism: Salticus scenicus; assembly: GCA_963930645.1. Classification (NCBI taxonomy): domain Eukaryota; kingdom Metazoa; phylum Arthropoda; class Arachnida; order Araneae; family Salticidae; genus Salticus; species Salticus scenicus. Next base: position 216,676,305 of record OZ005654.1, on the reverse strand, counting down.
TAAAAATTTCTATTGAGTGAAGTAGGCAATAGGTTTATTATATGTAATAGAAATGTTATAAATAAACAAATCAAGGTCATAAGAAAACTGTTGAAAGATTCGGGGAATGCTAGATTTATAGGAAAGTCTAAATTTGGTGCCAAATTCCATGAATTTTTTAAAATGATAATATTGTGATTACCAATGATAATGTGTCTCTGTTAATATATTTTGACATAAAAGGATCATTGCATTTACGTGTTTCAGTGTTAGTAAAAGAGGTAGACTCAGATACAGAATTACAATTGTATATCTTTCTGCCAAGAGGAAGAGGACATTTGAAGGTACAAGACAAATTTAAATCTTTACTTAGAAACAAACATTCTTTGTCATTTATGATAGATATAATGTTAATTCTATTTAATATTTTATTTGAAAAATTCACAATGGAGTATTTGTTTTAATTTAGTTGAGCTTTTTCTTAATTTTTAAATTAAATTGTTTCATTTTGTATATTATAATATCATAAAAAATGTCTGAAAAATGTTTATGATATGATTGGCTTTGAAAAACATTCTGAAAATTCACTAAGTATTTCTTTTTTAATTACAAAAATAAATTTTCGAAATAAATAACCAGTTATACACGCCTGCTCAAAAGTTTAGCAAGATTTGCAAACGATCAGTTTTTTTCATGGGCATAAATAGTCGAATAATCATGAAGAGGGTTGATGTTAGAATATGCTTTAACTATTTTATTAAAGTATTCAGAATTTAGACCATATGGATAAATAGTATTGTAATATTGCATAAATTTTTATTCTAGAAATAATCGTTCACTTTTATTTTTATGAATTTTGATTAATTTCTACTGTGCATGAATTAAAATTATGTAATTTAAAGAGTTCTAGGTCTATAACTGATTTAGAAAGAGCTGCAGAAGATGAGAAGTTTTTTAATCAGAGCGATTCTGATTAATTCTTAGATGTAGAAGTATTGACACCAGTATAATTGAGTTTACAAAGTACACAACTTATTTTATAAATAACTTTGTAAGCCTGACAAAATGAAACCAAGAGTTATTTAATTGTGTGTGAGAGGCCATAGGGCAAGTTTTACAGTGATTAGAACCACATGTTCGAAATTTAATTAAAGGAGGAGGAGAAGATAGGTAATAGGTTGTCAATCCAAGGATATCCCTATAAAAATTCTTGTACCAGGCACAATACTGCTGTACAGCTAAGTATTCCTTGCCAGGATCTAAAAATTTACTAAATAGAGTCATTGTAGAGGAACTATAATGTTTTTGAATAATCAATTAAACGAAAGTAATCCTAGTAAAGAGGTTAACAATCAAATTAAATCAAGCATCTAAAAATAGTAGTAAGAATTTAGTAATCAAAGCTCACAATGCAAGTAAATATTTACATTTTTTAATTTTACATTGAAAGCTAGCTTAACAAAATTCATATATTTTATTAAATTGATTCAGGATTAATAAGTTTTAGATTAAATAAAAGATAGGAAATATATACAAAATCTCCCATAACAAACTATTAATATGATTCCAATTCAAAATGAAATTCCGCCCACTTTATAAGTAAAGTATAGGAAACAAACCATGAGATTAGTTCACAAAGTGTCAAGTATCTTATATATTAAAAGAATTTATGAAAACTAAAGGCAGTCCGTCTGGCCGTTCTATCCGGGCGATTTCCTTCATTTTTTTTTTAAATGAAAGGTATTTAGACACAGATATGTCATCAATCATTGAAATTTACTCAACTCCCACCTTACTCAAGTTATACTCAAACGCGATTCTTCCCTGTACATTTCCTATGGGACACATTCACTCAAACAATTCGAATTCTCATAGCTCCTCTTCTATTGAATGGATCTTGATCGTTTCACTCTCAGAACACTCAGTGAATCAAGCTCTTTCTTTTGAGCTATTAACTGCTTAAATTCGTTGAGTTTGAGGAAAGTTATGCATGCAGAATCAACTTTACATTCAATTTTTTCAAGATTTTCCTTCACTCAAACCTCTATAACTAGATTTCTAATTAATGTAGGCTGTTGACACAAGTCTAAGAACACTCAGTGGATCAAGCTCTTTCTTTTGAGCTATTAACTGCTTAAATTCGTTGAGTTTGAGGAAAGTTATGCGTGCAGAATCAACTTTAATCAGTTTCCCCCCGGGGGAAACGGGTGGGAAACCATTTCCCACCCGTTTCGGGTTAAAAACACGTTTACGAGCTTAACTAAGCTTCAAATTGCTTCACGGTGAAGAAATTCTACATATGGGGACTAGAGTCGAATACTAAAAAATCAATATCTGCGAATTTGGAATTTTCGATTTTAAAGGGGGAAAAAGGGGGAAAGTAGATTTGGAGGAGAGGGGAAAGGGGGGAAATTAGTTTGAGAGGGAAATCCGTTCTAGACCCACACATGTAGCACCTCATTTTAAAGGTCTTGAAATTTCATGTCGATTGGGGATGTTTGTATACAGTATAATGCGACCCCTGGTGGTAAAAAATGGAACTAAGTGATTTTGGAACAAAGTGAAATGGAACTAAGTGATCTTGGTATTTCCTCACCGTTGGTGATGTTCGTACAGAACAAACTGCGCCCCCTGGCGGTGGAAAGTGCAACTAAAGGATTTTACAGTTGACACCACCATGTGACACCTTATTTGAAAGGTCTTGGAAATTCAAGGTGATTGGTGATTTTCGTATAGAACATACTGTGCTCCCTGTTGGAGGAAAGTGGATTTTGCAGTGCGTAAGTAGCATGCCTGCTATACGGTGCCGCAGCCACAGGCAGCGGTAACACGAGTCAGAGGTTCGTTCGGTTCAAGGTTAATTTTTGAGAATTTTTTCATGTTAATAGCTGTCTGCATATACGTGCCACAGGCACTGGGATACGAACCCGAGTTCCGTTCTGTTTGAAGTAATTTTTATTTGTTACAGATAATGATTATTATTATTATTATTATTATTTTCTTTTTTTTTTTTGTGATCTTTTCATTTAAAAATAGAAATTCAAACAAAATCGAGTTAAAGATATAAAACCATACAAATTTAAGGTGCATTTAAGGTTATTATCATGGGCCCGGGCAACACCGGGTGGGTTCTTTCGGTTGCAGGTTAATTTTTGGGAATTTTTTTTTACGTTATTAGCGGCTCACGTATGTGCTGCCACAGACACCGGTGTCACAAGACTGAGTTTCGTTCGGTTCGAGGTAATTTTTTTGTTACAGCTGATTATTTTTTCGCGTTGCCTTTATTTAAAAATAGAAATTCAAACAAAATCGAGTTAAAGATATAAAATCATACAAATTTAAGGTTCAATTAAGGTTATTATCATGGGTACAGGCAACGCCGGGTTGGTCAGCTAACATGTAGCCTTAGTATTAAAAGAAACAGAAAATAAAAGATAGCAACTGTTTTATTTGGAGTCAGTTTGACGTCACATTGACAGTACTTTGTAGAAAGTGATGTCATACATAGTATTTTAATTTATAACCATTTTTCCGAATTTCTTTTTTTTTAAGTGAAATGTTGTAAATTAAATTAGATGTTTTAACTTGAAATACATTTAAATAATGATTTAATAAATAATTTAATGATATAATTAATAAACGATTTTTGAAACATTACGGTCAATAAAGTGACCGTCGAAGTCGACGGGGTCCAGCTAGTAAAAAGTTAAAGAAAAAAAAAAACTAGTATGTTGTGGCCACCACATGACTTTCTTCTATATTTTCCTATACAAATTCACTTAATAAAAATAATTTATTAAAGTTATTACAAATTTAAAAAAAAAAAAAAAGTTGATTTTATTTATTTATTTTTTTTTTTAATGAAACAAATCTATAAATTTATTTTAAATCATTGCAGATCGATGGTTCAACCATTCGTTTTAAAGGTATTAGCGAGCTCTTTTGAAAGATACCCATCATGAAAATTTACTCCCCTTGAGGGGGGGAGACAAAGCTCCTACATACACAATTTTTTTTTTCTCAGTTCACTATCTCAATTACAAATTTCATAATGATTATTAAAAAATAATTCTCTTTATGCACATTTATACAAAATTTTGTCCTATACCATCATGTTAAAAATTTAGAAAAAGCGAGATGGCAACGCAAGCTGTTGGACAATTTTTACCAAAAGTTGATAGGCAATAATTTATGTCAATGCGTAACTACATACCAATTTGTATGAAATTCTGTGCAGTAGTACCTGAGATACAGTCACCACAAAATTTTGTCATACATACATACACACACATTTTCTAAAAAAGGTCAAATTGTGTTCTACAGCTCTCAAAACGTGTAAATCCATCAAAAACCCAAAGTCAAAAATTTTTGCGAATCCAATACTTTCTTCTATTTAATTTAGAAGAAAGTAAAAATTATTTGACCATTCATACATAACATCTTAAATTATGATACAAGATGGAACTTTTTCATTAAAAATTACTTAAAAAATAGAATCATAATTTAAGTTGCCAACTATACAATATTTTGACCAATTCTCCAAAAAGGGAAAATCATCATCATCATCATCAGTTTACTCAATGTTTTGCCAACAACAAAGTATCACATCTGTTTTGCCGATACTAAAATTTTTAAGCACATTTAAGAATTTGAAACAACTAAAAGAAGTTTGCAGTTTGAAGGGAATATTCCTGAGAAAATTACCTGTTTATTGTTAAGGTGCAGTAATGCAACAGGAAAGAAAATCTATTTATTACTCATAAAAATATGCTGTGAATTAGTATTTTTATAAGTGCAGATATGAAAGTGTTATTAAAATTTTATAATTATGTAGTTATTTTTATATAAGTTTTATATATATATGTTAGTGTGGGATTAAGGCCAATTGTCTACATTAGTGTTCTAGGCCTAGGTATGATGCCCTTCATAGGAGGACTTCTTAAAGGGCCTTAGCTAGTATTCATGCACTTTTTGAAGAAAACTACAAAACAATTCAAACGGCTTGGCGGACATGCATGACCTGGGATTAAACCCAGCACCTCGTACCAACTTCAAGAGCAAATAATCATGGGTGCAAATTGTCCAACCAAATGAAGACTGAAATATTTTAGTAAACAAAAAGATATTCTGATGTATTGATTTAAAGTGTTCCAATGTTTAAAAAAAAAAAAAAAAAAAAACTCCTTGTTATTTTAATCGATTTTGAAGAAAGAGATCGCAAAATTTGACACTATAATATTTAGATACATTAGACTCTTTAAACAGGGTTCCCACTCAATTTCAAAAATAAAATTCCCTGACTTTTCCATGTCTATTTTTAGAAAATTCCAGTCGCAAAATTTCGTTCGAGACATAAAAAAATAGCTTGCGGTATGAAACAGAACATAGCTCGCGACATAAAAGACAACATAGTAACATGACTTGCGATATAAATTGAATGCTCAAAAAGCATTTTCCAGGTTAGTATCATCAATTTTCCAGGTTTTTGAGCAATATTTACAGTTTTCCCTGATATTTCCCTGACTTTTTTTCACAATTTCAAATTCCCTGACTTTTCCAGGTTTTCCCTGTTCTCCCTGACCTGTGGGAACCCTGTTTAAAAGCTGTGTAGATTAGCACCAGACTGCAGATTTTTTTTTATTTAATGGATTTTAGGTCTCTCTCTCTTACCCTTATCTTTTTTTTTCTTCTTCTTCTTCTTCTTCTTTTTATTTATTTATTTGAGTGCATCTCACAAATAAATGTTTGAATGGCTATAATCCACAAAAAACAATAAGAAGGAAATTAGATAACAATTAATGCTATTAAAATTTACATCATAATGCAAAATACAAATTTTAATATAAATATCTAATACACTATGAAGAAATATTGAAATTATTTTTATTATTATTATTTTTTTTAAACAAATGTCGTTGTTAAGTTGAATGATTTTTGTTCCTTTTTCTTTTATTAACAGCCAATAGATTCTGCTCTTGAAGCTGGCAGCCAAAGATGTTGGGCTCGATATGGAGTTTTCTAATGTTTTCTCCGAAACTCACATTAATACAGGCTAGGACTCCTTAGAAAGACCCTCACAGTCACTGAGGGCACCCTCCCAGGTTCAGGACTCTCGTGCAATCAATCAATACTGATCCCCAATATCAACACATTTTTTTTTATTTATAAACATTATGTTTTGTTGAAACATAAGTGCTTATTGCATTAAAAAAATACTTATCTCTTGCATATCACTTGTAATATTTCATTAAATAATGCTATATCAATTACAATTTTGATTTTAAAAAATAATAATTATATTTAAATTTTTGGTTAAACAATTTCATACACATATTGTGCTAGAAGTAACTAAGCCTCATCAATAGCTTCAGGGCCCCTGTGCAAACCCTTCTGAGCTTTGGTTTCTTTTTCTAGTCTTTTTCCTGCATCTTTTAGCTTGTGGTACAATTTTTTTTCCCCTCTCCACACAACTTGTGATAGTACATTTTTTATTTTTTCTTCTCATGATATTTTCTATAATTTTTTTTATGTTTTTACCCCCTCTTTTTACTCCTTTTTAAGTGTGGTTGCCCCCCGAAGACCACTAGTGACCAACTCATCCTCTTAAAATGATTCATATTGCAATTGAACAATGGTGTAAGAGATTTATTTTTAGTAATTGTTAAAGATAGTGCTCAATTCAAATAATATTATTTCAATGTAAACTTTCATTTAGTTTTCATCATATTTATCATTTTCTATCCGTACAATAAAGTGATTCGATATTTGTAGCAGTACTTTGTAGCCACCCGGTATTTCCAATATTTTTTATTAAGTTTAATCTTATTTTTAAAAAATAAATAGATAAATCTGACAGATTATCAACATAAGCCTGATTCCGAATCGGTCGGAAAAATAAAATTTAAATAAAATATGATTTTCTTCCGCAGTTGATTGTGTGATTTTAATAATAATAATAATAATAAAAAAACAAGCCTGATTAATTTTAAAATACCTGTTGCTTGTGCATAACTTCTTCATACAAAATCAGTATTTTCAAATAATAGTCTCTTACTAAATAAATAGTCCATTAAGATACCTTATAGTGACACAATATTTTAAGCTTCGTGATGACAATATTATAAAATTGCCGTACTTTTCTATTTAACATTTTCAGTTACTGATGTAATTTTTCATGCATAACAACTAGCATAACTTATGTTTTCTGACATAGTACTTTAAACTTATTGAAAAAAAGATAGATTCAATAGAAAATGACGTTTATTATAATTACGTTTATTTATTAGAAATGATAAATGAGTTAATAAAGATTCAATAATAAACTCATCCTATTTAACATTATCAAATTCAATAATAAATGACCAGTAACAGTCATTCAACATCATTTAAAAAATAAATAAATAAACAAATAAGAATAGTAAATACAAGAAAATTTGAGCAAACTTTTACTTCTTTACAGGTTCTAGGGAAGTGGTGATGAACCTATAATGTCTGATATTGACGTATGAAAACATTAACACATTCACGCTGTTGCATTTTGTTTACATAGTCTTCTGATTTAATTTCTAAAACAGAAGTATTGGCATATTTGGTGAAATGTCCAAGCGAAAGTGTCCAGTTTTTGCAACCCCACGTTCACACCAGTATGAATGTGTTAATGACCTATGCTTTGCTATATATTATAAAAAAGAAAACAATCAATCAAAATATATTTGTAATTAAAGTATAAACATCTAATTTTAATTTATGAAATAAAAATATTTTTAATATGTTGACTGTTTTCTATCATATCACAGTAAATGTGATTTATATGCCCAATCTTCCTGCATGTTAAGTTTTATGAAATCAATCATAAACTTAGCATGCATATTCATTGTACTGTTCAATGAGGAATGTATTAGTTTGTGATGTTAAAAATAATTGGTAGCCATGGCATATACATCTAGAAATGTTTCATTCAATTTATCATATATAAGCAGATCTGTAGCTATGTTTATTAAAAATTATATATATATATATGTGTGTGTGTGTGTGTGTGTGTGTGTGTGTGCGTGCGCAATATATGTGCTTCCTTTATTATTTAGTTTTTATTCATATATTCAGTGCAGACACACAACATAGCATTGTCATTGTTTCACCTCCTAGTATGATAAGTCAGGGTAAACTCCCATTGATTTCAACCTTATTTATTTACTTTAGCTTCTATCTACATTTAAAAAAGTTACTGTTATTTAAAAGAAAAAAAAAAAATTAGAAAGAAAGAAACATAACCCTTTTTTTTTTTTTTTTTTTTGAGGTTTTTTAAAAGGGAGAATAAAGAAATTGCATCAATTATCAAGTTCTTCAGCTAGCAAATTTTCAGTGTATCCAAATTATTAGTACCTTTTTTACTACATTTTCTTCCCTCCTCTTTTGCCACCTCTGTTCTAGGGTCTAATAAAACAAGTTTAACAATTACATTAATATTTATGTAGTGGATGAAGAAGAACTGAAAACTACATGATATTGGTGGGGACAGATTTGATTGCCAATTATCAGTTTGAGGAAGGTGGGTAGGGAATAGAAAATACCGAATCTTTATCACAGAAGCTTCCCCCCTCCCCCTAAAGAATGTAAAAAAAAAAAAAAAAAAAAAGAGGAAATTTGTTAAAAGAAAAGAAAATCACTCTACTACAGTAATGAAATGCAGAAAAATAAAAAAATTGCATTGTTTTTTTAAATTTTCCTGACAATTCAGATGAATTTCTTGGCAATTTTGTTCTCGACAAGACAACCTATAATACACATTCACTTACACTAGAATAAAACAAATTATAGAATAAAAAACACAGGATTTCTTTTTTTTTTTTTTATTAGTAAGTACTTTTTACAAAATATTATATTTGAATGAATGAATAGTGAAACTTGAATGCTAGAAATGTTGAAAATTGAACAGTTTAAAAATTTGAAAACTTCAGGAAAGACTTTCAAATTAAAAAAAAAAAAAAAACAGACATATAAAATAAATTCTAAAAATCAACACACAGAAAAGGGGGAAAAAAAAAAAAGAATAACCTTATTTACAGTAAAGTGTCAGACTTAAAAAAAAAAAAAAGAGAAAGAAACCACGGGAGATAAAAGGAAAAGTCTTTCAAAATATAAAATAAAAGTTAAGCTGTAACTTTGCATTCAAAACAAAAACAAATCTGACGAATTGTCTCTCTTTTCGTCTTAATAATAATAATAATAAAGTAGAACAATTTTGAAGAGTCATTTCATTTCTATATTATTTTCTTCATTATTTAAAAATAATAATAATCAGCTTTGAATTATTTAAGCTTCTGAGAGCAAATGCTTATGAACCATTTCTTCTTTATTAATGAGATGTGTTGTTTTACTTAGAAGCTGCATGAGTTTATTTAAATCATGAGACCAGTCATTAAGAACCTCATTTGGATCTTTTAACTGAGAAAATGAGATAACTCCAGCTAGTCTGTCTACTTTAGCCCATACTGTCTTATTTACAACAAGATTAGACAAGATTTCTTCAGTTTCCTAAAAAGAAAAAAAGTAAGATTGTAAATAAAAGAAAAATGGAATTTCACATAATAATAATAAATATTGAAGTAATATAACAGTACATTGCACTTTTTTTTTTTTTTTTTTTTTTTTTTTATTAGAAACAAAATATTATTTACTTCATACACATTAGTAGTTGTATTGGAATACTATATATATATATATATATACAGTGTGTGCGTAATCATATTGTGTACATACAGTATACTACTGATTATCCACATTAATCAAGTGGCATAGGTTCTACGGATAATGCAAATTCTGAATAAACTGCAAAAAGGCTAAATGAGAGGTAAATACGATAGAAAAATATTTTAGCTCAAAAGGTGATTGTATTGTATATTATAAAACATTATACAAACAGTGAAAATATTGACAATGTAGTAAAAATATTTGTATGTTACATATTAAAAGATGTAAACACAATAAACCAAAAAAAAAAAAAAAATTTACAATCTGTAAGTTAATTTACATACTAAATTAAACAGTACTGCAGACATACCAACATTTGAATTTATTCCAGAAAATTGTAAAATTATTCTTTTTTTTTTTTCGTACCACTTTATTTGCAGTCAAAATATCTCCAATATGTAATTACAATTAAAGAAAAAGAAAAATACCCTTCAAGAAAAGTGGTGTTAAAAAAATGGCAGGAACTAACAATGATTTAGATTAAATCAAAATGTTAGCATGCCTGGTATCGTACTGTATTGTACAAAAGATAGGACAAAAGTAACATAGTTCTTCCTATTTATACATTTTTTTTTTTTTTTTTTCTGAAAATAAATAATTATTTGTTTTTGTTTCTTGCTGAGAAAACCTTTTCTCTTGATCCCAACGTTTTCCTTCACGTGCAGATAATGGGGAATTTACTGTATGTACATCAAAATTAAATTCATATTCATTATATATTTTGTTAAATTAGCATTCAGGAAAAATCAATAGTGATTTCAAATAACTCAAAAAAGTGTACTTGAAACATATGTATCGTCGCTATAGAAACTGTGCATATGAAACATTTATACATACTCAGAAAACACTTACATGATATAAATTTATTCAATGTGAAAGGGTTATATTAAAATATTCTGGTTTTCTCTTACCCTGCATTTCAATACTATAAAAGACCAATTAAGGATTAAGAGGTAAAGTAACAAATACTGTATATTTATTGCAATTAAATTTTAGCCAATGAATGCAGCTGTAAGAAACCCAACCAAAATTTCAAAATGAGATGGTGCTGCTTTCTTCATTTGAAAACAACAACAGAGGAAGAATTGTTTGCCAAACCAGAGGAAGACTAGCAGATTGATTAAGAAGGTCGGGGTCCCCCCAACTGAAAGGTTTACATTACTTCAAATATATATATACATAGCTGCCAACCTTTGAGAATCAAAATTAGGGAGATTTTGTATACGACATAGTTTATGCAATAAATAGAACATTAATAGCACAGTTATTGTTAAAAAGAGAAGGAGCAAATACAGGGTGTCTACTCACTTGACAGAAAAAAAAATTTATGACCTCAAAAAAATTTTCATGACCTTTTTTATCGACATATCTAACCTTTCTTTTTAAATTAACATATTCATTTTTTTTTAATCCGATATATCACCTTGCTTTAATTTTAAAATTATTGTTTAACAACAATATTAGCTGTCAAAAAAAAAAAAAAAAAAAACCTGAAAACTTTTTTTTTTATTAACAATCTAAGTAAATAGTAATGGAAATCAATCTAAAACAGACATACTATATAAACTACATACATTGTACACTATTTGTGCAATGTTACGAGGGTTGCTATTTATATTTCTGGCCTAATAATGAAAAAACAAATATGTAGGATCGAAATTGGTTTTATTGTTTTTCAAAATATTCTCCATGATGATCAATACACTTTTGCATGCGTTTGAACCAATTTTCAAAGCACTTTTTCCAGTCCGATTGAGGTAACTCCAAAACATGCGTTTTGAATGCATCAACCGCTTCTTCGGGGGTCGAAAATCGTTGTCCACGTAATTTATTTTTGATGTGTGGAAATAAGAAGAAGTCATTGGGTGCCAAATCAGGGCTGTACGGCGGATGACCCATCAGTTCGATCTTTCGCTCAGTCAGAAATGCATTTGTTTGAGTCGATGTGTGAGAGCTCGCATTGTCATGATGAAGAATGATTCACCTGTTCTTCTGCTTTTTTCGAATTTCTCCGATGACTTCTGGCAAACAAATGGTCGTGTACCATTCAGAATTGACCGTCCTGCGTTGCTCTAACGCCACTGTTGCCACATGACCGTTAATGCCGAAGAAACAGGCAATCATTTGTTTCGATGTGCTTCTTCCTCGAACAACTTTTGTTGGTTTTGCCTCGCCTTGGAAGACCCATACAGTTGATTGCTGTTTTGTTTCCGGCTCATATGCATAGATCCATGATTCGTCACCTGTGTAGATGTTATACACAGCCTTTGATGTACCTTGAACGTATTTTTCCAACATTTCCTTGCACCAATCGACACGAGCCTTTTTTTGAGCGTTTGTCAGATTATGCGGGATCCAACGCGAACAAATTTTTTTTACGCTCAAATGTTGATGCAATATTTTATTGATGCTAGTCATACTAATGTCCAAAGACGCCTCAATCTCACTGTATGTCACATGACGATCTTGCTTTATCAGTTCACGCACAGCATCGATCTTTTCTGGCACAACAACGGATTTTGGACGACCTGCACGGGATTCGTCCTGGATCGAGCATCGACCACGATTAAATTCGTTATACCAATTTTTTACAGTGCTGTAGGATGGCGCTTTATCGCTGTATAAAGAATTAAGTTCATCGAAGCACTCGTCTTGACAATCCACGTCGAAAGTTATGAAAAATAATCGCACGAAAATTTTCACGATTCAATTCCATATTTTGAAAGAGAATAACTTTTCAATTTACTGTCAACAACACAAATAAAGCTATAATGGTAAATCGTCTGCTGAATTTACGTTTAAAAATATCAAACTTTCGATTAAAATCGTCTGCGGTCGCCTAGCAACACTTACTGTTGCCAAGGCCAGAAATATAAATAGCAACCTTCGTATAATATTGTAACTATTAGTTTTTTGGGGGATTTGAAAATTGTCATTTATTTTCCTTGCATTAAGGAGAGGAATATATGTATAAAATTTTTCTTCAAATCTACAAACGTTTTCTTTTCCCACAAAAAGACTACGAACAAAAGAATAACATTATTAAACTAAAAAAAGTATATAACTATACATCTCAAACTTTGCATTTCGATGTCTTTCCTATACTTCAAAATAGAATGCATTCTGAATTAGAAAAAATTAGTTCATTCAGTTATACAGTCGATAACAAAAGTGTCCGAACACTAGCAAAAATTCCTATGTAAAAAAAAGTACACTTAATACTGTTTTGTTAAATAAATCCTTGTCAAATCCTGTTCTTAGTCAGTCTAAGAACAGAAATAGACAAGGATTTATTTAGCAAAACTGTATTAAGCGTACATTTTTTACATAGGAATTTTTGCTAGTGTTCAGATACTTTTGTTACCGTCTGTACATTAATACTGTTTTAATTAACAAAATATTTTGAGCATACATATATTTTAGAAAATTTAAATGTTAAATATATATATATATATATATATTTTTTTTTTTTTTTTTTTTTTTTTTTTTTAAGACACAAATAACTATACTAGGTTTATAATTATGTTTATATATTTATGCTACTAAATAATAGTAACCTGAAAATCGACATGAATCCATAATAGAGAATTTTAATAAGACCCACACCCGACTCAAAACCTAAAATGAAAATTAATACTTCATCTGAAAATCTTGCAATTTAACTTATAAAGAAAATTTTTATTGCTACACAACTGGTAAATAATTTAAAATGTAATCACTAATGCACCAAGTTAAAAGTTTTAAAATCTGAAAAATGGATAAAGAATAATTTTTAAACATTTAGGTGTGTTGTGTACTTCAAGTGTACAAAATGTTCTTCAAGTTCAGTAATAAGTGCAAAAGTTTGAATAAACACCATGAAATGCAATAAACTTGCAACAATTGTTTCGGGTTGAAAAAACACGACCATTCATCAGGCGAACAAAGTGGGCATGAGTGCTACAAGCAAAGCGACAATGCACCAAACGATGCGTTGCCAAATTATATTTTTGTCCGTTAAAGAAATTATTTTGAAAGATATTCTCAAGTCGACCCGACTCATAGGAAAACAAATTCAATCAAGTCAACCCGAACTGCAAGAGAAAAAAATTGTTCGATCCGACCAGTGAAATTGGGTTACCTGAACCAATACATGACTCAAACCGACGGTCGAATTTCATGACCTGTTCTTAACTTTCATGACCTATTGCTGAATTTCATGACCTTTTCATGACTTTCATGACCTATTCTTGATTTTACATGACCTTTTCATGACTTTCATGACCTATTCTTGATTTTACATGACCTTTTCATGACTTTCATGACCTAGTAGACACCCTGAAATAAAAGGGAAGTTTTGCAGTATCCAGAGGCTTTCTTCTTATTGCAAATAATATGAGAAAAAATAAACAAAACATACTGAATTTAAAATACTACTAGATTATATTAAATTCTAACCATACGGAATTTATATATTCATACACTAACTTGGGAAAAATTTTCCTACCTAAAAAATCTAGTCTTCACTAGGATATGACGTATAAATATTTAATTGAGGAAAAATATATAGATTCAATAACTTCAGCAATAAAGTCTAAAAATGATTTGAGAAATATTGAGCACTTCTATTCCCTTATTGTTTTTAGAATTGATCACTATCCGGAGATGGGAGGGGGGGGGGGGGGGGGGTAAAAAAAATAATTACAGAGTAATAAGAAATATTAAACTTTTTCAATTCTACTTCTAGAATTTAATAAAGCAAATTTAAAATGAATATTATCATTCATGTTGCAGATGGATAAAGATTGGGAGACAAAAGACTTCTGCAGAACATTTGATTGCCGATTGTTAGTTGGAAATAAAGGGGGGGGAGGGTAAAAAATAACTACATGAGCAAGAAATATGTAACAATTCTATTTCTTTATAGGTTCTAGAATCTCATAAAGCAAGTTTGAAATGAATATTGACATTTATGTTGTGGATAGAGGATGATTGGGAATCGGGAGCTTTCGTAGAACATTCGATCGCTGATTGTTCTATGGGGTTTCTTTTTATAAAACGAACGATATCCTCGACATTTTTAAAAATGGAAGAAATAAATCCACGGAATTACGCGAATTAGACAATCTAAAAAAAAAAATTGCTTATTTCCGCGAATTCGGTGCAAAAATCACATGCTTAAAATGTCAGCACAGGGAAGGGAAGAGGGGGAAAAAAATAGGCGCGGCGCGGCGCGTGATGAAAATTTTTAAAAATTCGGGAGATATTAATGTTTTTCAGGAGTTCGGGAGATTGCCTCAAAATTCGGGAGTCTCCCGAATTTTTCGTGAGAGTTGGCAGCTATGTATATATATATATATATAAATTAAACAAATACTTTTAATTAAATAAAATGGAGGAGATTAAATTAGTCCCTTTAGAATCATGTATGCATAAATTTTATAACAAGTTGAAAAAGAAAAATTTTCCAGTTAAATTTCATAAAATTGCAAATTTTAACTGAAATTCTCATTTTTGATAGAAAAGTACACTAAATTATATCTTTCACAGAATTCTGAGACTCCCCCAGAATTCATTTCTTTTTTTCCACTGATGCAACTATTTCGATCTTTGAGGTATTCCTACAACCTCCGCAAGGATAATCTGAAACAAGGGTTAATTAAAAGTAGTTACAGCAAAAAATCTTTTTTTTTGGCTTATTTTTTTAAAATAAAACAAGAAAGAAAAATCATGCAGTACGCATTGATTAGTAACACTTTCCAACTGTACGTAATTGTTGTATCGAATAACTTTTAATATTCTTTCCCTACTTTATCACACAACAGACAGAAGGTTCGAAAAATATACAGACAGACTAATTGATTTTAAAAATACTCTTAATCATTTTGGAAAGTGTTAAAAAGGCTTAACACAAAAGAAAATGCAGCCATTAGATTATAATTACAGATTTTGATCTCTCTGAATATTTTAGTGTAGTAAATCAGAAAATTAATCATATCATATTCCATACAAAACATTATTTTAGAATATAAATAATACATTTCAATATTTTTATGATTTTTTTCAGTAGAAAGACTTTTAAATATAACTTTCAAAAAATTCTGTCCTAAATCGTAATGCATTGGCATATTTTTTTTTTTTTTTTTTTTTTTGTCCCTGTAAACAAACTAGTTCTACAGGACCTATTAATGTCATTTTAAATGGGGAACATTCTATACGGAAAATATTTATAAAAATAACACTCATCGAACACAATTCTTTCAAATGCCTTTGGGTGTCACTGTACACAAACCAGAACAGATATTCACTCCATTTTCAATATGGAACATTTGATAGTGAAATTCAATAATATATATCAGTTTCGTGAAATTCCATAAATATTTACAGGAGTTAGAGCGCGGGCAGACAGATGGATAGATACACAAACTGAAATCATATTCACACTTAGAAAGTGTTAAAAAAGCTTAATGTAAACGAAAGTATAATTCTAGCAATTTTTTATTAATAACTCTTAATATAAATGGATATTTCTGTGTCACCCTGTAAATCTAATGCTAATCATGCTACATTCTATGCAAAAAAAATTTTTGTGCATTTAAATATCATATTTCAATTTCTTAAAACTTCGTGGAAAGTAAAGTTATTAAAATTTGATTTATAGAAATATCTCTCATAGAATGCAATGCTTTGGAATACTTTCGAGTGTCCCTGTATATAAATCGGTGGTGGTATTTCCTCCATTTCATACAGGACACATCCAAAAGGAAATTTGAATAATAAATTTCAATTTCATTAAGATATGTCTGCAGTAAAAGGTATGAAAATATGGTTTACAGAAATAAATCTCATAGAACACAATGCTTTTAAATAATGTTGGGTGTCTCTGTACACAAAACAGTAGTAGTATAAATTTCATTTTCAATAGGGAACATCCGATAATAAAATTGAATAACATATATCAATTTCAGGAAATTCCATAAATATTTACGGGAGTTAGAGCTTGGACAGTCAAACAGGCAGACAAACAGACGGACATGCAGATACACAAAACTGAAATCATATTCACATTTAAAAAATGCTAGAAAGTGTTAAAAACTCTTAAAGTAAACAAAAGTACATTTCTAGCAAATATTTATTAATACCTCTTAATATAACTGGATATTTTTGTGTCACCCTGTAAATCTAATACTAATCCTGCTATATTCTATGCAAAGCATTCTTTTGTGCATATAAATAACATATTTCAATTTCCTAAAACTTCGTGGAAAGTAAAGTTATTAAAATTTGATTTATAGAAATATCTCTCATAGAACGCAATGCATTGAAATACTTTTGAGTGTCCCTGTACATAAACTGATGGTGATATTCTCTTCCATTTTATACAGGAAACATCCAATAGTGAACTTGAATAACATATTTCAATTTCATTAAGATATGTCTACAGTATAGGTGTGAAAATATGGTTTATAGAAATACCTCTCATAGAACAAAATGCATTGAAATACTTTCGGGTGTCCCTGTACACAAACCAGTAAAGGTATAAACTCCATTTTCAATAGGGAACGTCCGATAGTGAACTTGAATAACATATATCAGTTTCAAGAAATTCCATAAATATTTACGGGAGTTAGAGCACAGACAGACAGACAGACAGACAGATATACAAAACTGAAATCATATTCACACTTAAAAAATGTTAGAAAGTGTTAAAAACACTTAACGTAAACGAAAGTACAATTCTAGCAATTTTTTATTAATAGCTCTTAATATAACTGGATATTTTTGAGCCACCCTGTAAATATAATGCTAATCATGCTATATTCTATGCAAAGCATTCGTTTGTGCATATAAATAACATATTTCAATTTTCTAAAATTTCGTGGAAAGTAAAGTTATTAAAATTTGTTTTATATAAATATCTGTCATAGAACGCAATGCTTTGGAATACTTTTGAGTGTCCCTGTGTATAATCCGATGGTGGTATTTCCTCCATTTTATACAGGAAACATCCAGTAGTGAACTTAACAACATATTTCAATTTCATTAAGATATGTCTACAGTAAAGGTATTAAAATATGCTTTATAGAAATACCTCTCATACAACACAATGCTTTGAAATAATTTCGGGTGTCCCTGTACACAAACCAGTAGAGGTATAAACTCCATTTCCAATAGGGAATGTCCAATAGTGAACTTGAATAACATATTTCAATTTCATTAAGATATGTCTACAGTAAAGTTATGAAAATATGGTTTATAGAAATATCTCTCATAGAACACAATGCTTTGAAGTACTTTCGGGTGTCTTTGTACACAAACCAGTAGAGGTATAAACTCCCTTTTCAATAGGGAATTTACTTTTTATAACTTTATATGGTAATGACAGATGAACAAAGGATTGGGGATCTTACACAATCAACTTTTTCGATATGTGACAAGGCTGATGCAATATCTAAACCCAAATGGAATACATAGTTAAAATTATAAGTTCTTAATAAATAATAATAATTAATTATCCAAATTAATGAGATATTAATTTTATTATTACATATACATATATATATACATATTTATTTATTTATTTATTTTCTTTCTTTTTTTCAGTGTGGGCACAACAAGAAATTATTATTTGAGAAATTTTGTGTGTTTATTAAGAAGCCTAACAGTTAATAATTTTCTTTAACTGTGAATTCAGCATTACACCACTACTTATGTACAGTAATATTTCCTAATATTTTTCTACATTTATATAAACCACTTTTTCTGAATAGTAGTTTTTTTATAATATTTTTTCCACAGTTAAAAAAATAAAATAATACTAAATGTAAATGATATTAATGAAAAAGTTTGCAAAGAATTAAGTGATTAACACCTGAATGTAAGAGTAAATCAACCAACCAAATATTCAGTATTTGGCCAAATAGTTACTATTCGGTTTGAAGAATTTTGGTATTAGGCCAAATAGTTAGTATTCGGTTGGCTGAATATTCGGCATTCGGCCAAAACATTTTATACAGGCTATTCAGTGCATCCCTACTCTAGATCTCTCAAAATGTGTAAATCCATCAAAAACCCAAGGTTGAAATATTTTAAGAATCCAATACTTTCTTCTATTGAATACAGAAGAAAGTAAAAAATAATACATATGACAGAAGGAAAGATTTTTCCAGAATTTTAATGAAATTTTTTATCTGCCTTGTTTTTTTTTTTTTTTTTTTTTTTACAAAAATCCAAATTTCCTGAATATTCCAGGTTTTTCATGATGCATATGAAACCTGAATACATAAATCATTAAAAAAATTAATAACTGCAAGCAAATGCATGATTTTTGTTTTGTTTGTTTTCTTTTCTTTCCTTTATTATTATTATTATTTTTTTTTTTTTTTTCGCTTGTTTGTTTTGATAACAATAGAACACTTGAAGTAAAATATGTCAATTTCTTCATTATTTATCTACGTAACATGTGAGTTTAACTTTTTACCCTTATAATATTTTTTGTAATTTTATATTTCATGTACTGATGTTTTAGTTCTATCTATCATATAAAAATTAAAAATAGAAACAGATGCTAAGCTTTTTTCGAATATAATGCTAATTTCACAAATGATTTTCTATAGAGATGGAGTAGTTTAAAAATTTTATTTTTATTTTTTTATTTATTTATTTATTTTTTTTTTTTTTTTACAGTGGTAGAATTTTTTTTTTTTTACAGTGGGCTCGGGTGTATGGTAAGTAGACATTTTTACATAGTTGGTATTAAAAAAAAAAAAAAAATCAACCTTTTACTCTATCTCTAAATAAAAATATGCATGGTTGATTAAGAATGTTTCCTAAAGATATTTTTATGCTCAATTTTCACTTGGAAAAATATATTACTTCTTAATTTCGCTTTAATCAGCAAAAGATCAATTTATGTATCATTAAAAGAAATCATATCTTAATTCAGATCCTAAATAAATATTTTACATATGAAAATTCAGTATTTAAATAGTTAATTACAGCTAATTAACAATTACCAAGATCATGAAAACTAAATTTAAATAATTACAGACAAAAACTCTTTCAACCAAGATTAATTAATACAGTAATTTTCTCGCATGGACTGTTCAAAGAATCAACATCAGGGGTTCATCTAGGAACACTCTCTCCACAAAAAATCAACGATATAAAATGGACCCTTTACAAGAATCAGTGATCTCAAAATAGGTTCTTTGCAAAAACAGCAAACTTAAGATGCAAACTTCTTTGGGAAAAAAATAGATACCGTAAAATTCCTATAGTAACCCCCCCCCCCCTTTTTTTTTAAGGGGAAATTTCTCAAAACTGGGTGAGGGGTTAAATTCGGAAGTTTCCGGAAAAGTACGACGATTTCGGAAGGGGGGAGGTTATAATCGGAAGTTTCACAATCTTTTTTTGAAGTATTATTAATTTTATTCATATTATAATATATATTAATGGTTACTAAATTGTATTAACAATATAATAATACTCATTATTATTTATTAAAGTTTATTAATAATTAAAAATTTTTATTAATCAGTTTAAATTTTTATTTTAGCAAAAAAAAAAAAAAAGTATTCGGAATAACAGAAACAAACACGAACATGTGATAAACAAATCGCGATCACGAAGCGAAGCAGTCTCATAGAATAATAATTGAGCAATCTAGAATTCGCTAGAAGTTAAAAAAACAGTTAATTGCACTGTTATTAACTGATATGAAAGAACAAAACAGGGTGAACAATAACTATTAAAGTTACATATGCAAGTACTATTACGGAGTTATTACGCTGTTTAATGATTTAAAATTAAAAAGAGAATTTAAAATTTAGAAAAGAGTTGTGATCGTAACAACAGAGTTGCATAAGCAAGATTGTGAAAGCCACGGCCGCCTGCGGATAGCAGTTAACGTTTTGGAGTTTAAAGAATGTAAACAACACCACATTTTTTTTATTTGGAGTTATTTTACTTTAAAAAGATGAGTAAAAATAACACTTGGACACGTTATATGCAAATTAAAGTTTCTAAATAAACATATAAGACTTCAGAATTTAAAAATAGTATGTTTGCAACGCTCATGGGAATAACGAAAGAGTGGCGAACTTAGCCGCCAAAGGTAAGGGAGGGGGGTTATAAACAGAATTTTCCGAAAAAGTAAAGTATGCCAAATTTCAGAGGGGAGGTTATAATCGGGAGGGGGGGTTACTATCGGAATTTTACGGTAAGTTTTTTTTTTTTTTTTTTTTTTTTTCTCTCCCTCTAAAATATTCAGTTTGCTTCATTAGATTCTAAGACCTATAAAGATTTAGAATGGTTGTTCCATATCTCTAATTGATGTAACTTTATATATATATACCTCCTCCCATTTCTCCTTCAATAACAATCAGCGATCAAACACTTCATGATAGCCTTGTGATTTTCAATATTTTTCCAGCCACAACATAAATGTCAATATTCCTTTTAAACTTACTTTATTAGATTCTAAAAACTATAAAGAAGTAGAATTATTCAATATCTCTCATTCATAATTATCACTCATAATAATATCTCTCACTCATAGTGCGTCATAGGCACCACTGAACAAAAGTTTAGTACGGTCAGATTTTTCAAGGATCGTGAACCAGTTGCCAGAGGCAGTTAAGTATAAATATACATACAGGGGTGAGGATTTTTTTTAGAAATTCTTACCAGTCAAGGATTTTTTTTTATTATTATTATTATTATTACCAGCCAATAATATACACAATACATAGTCTATAATCTTTACAGCAAAATTTACACAAATGTAAGGTGAACAGACCATTTAGTAGAATTTTTTCAAGTAAACTTGCCCATAGTACTAAAGCACTTGTCTCTTCAAACACTGTTCATGCTCTTAGTAGGGTTTTTTTTTTTTTTTTTTTTTTTTTTCACTATTTTATACAGCTTTTTGGCTGTTTTAGTAGGTTAAAAATCAGAAACGAAACTGACTAACTTAAAATTCACTCGCCAGTAGTGAGTAAATAAAGCAATTCCCCACCCCTGTATATGTATGTATGTATATATATACATAAACATATAAAATAATTTTAAAAAAGAGAATTCCTAAAGAAATATTAAAAATTTTAACTTACAGCTTCATTCAAATCTAATAATTGAGCCATCCTCTTCAAAGTTATACGAGTGTAATATTTGGCCATTATTCTAATATTCTAAAATTAAAAAATATATATATTTATATTAGACAATTAAGAAATGCAATAAATTCAATCAGCAATTAAAAGCAAAGTTCAACTTTAAATTAACAAAATTAAAAACATCAAGATGACAATATAAAGCTTTAATACAAACAATGGCAATCTAAAGATAACAATTAAAAACAACACTTACATGTTCTACAACTCTGTTCTTAAGATCTTGCCAACATTTTTTACCTATATCATCATGACCAAACACTTCAGCAGCAGTGATATCTGATGTAGCTTCTCTCAAATCAGATTCATATTTCCGATGCAATTCCTTCCAATGTATCAACTCATGAGTTGTAAATAACTCCAGTAATTCTCTGTTAGAAAAACAGATTCAACTATGAAAACTGTCTCAATATTATAGACTCATAAAATATTGATAATAAAATAAAATCTATCATGTTGCATACCTGCCAACATTGAAGGATCAAAATAAGGGACATTCTATAAGCGACATTTTCAGGTTTAAACAATATTGACAGATTTAGAAAATTAAAAAAAAAAAAAAAAATTGACAGATTTTGACATGTGCCAGATTTTAATAGTTTGATCCATGACTTAAATTGTCAAAATTCTGTATACATAGGTTAAATTTATTTAAGTAAAAATCTAGTAATTATTTACTAAAAATAGTACTATATTTTAAGATGCAAGAGAATTATATTCAGGTGTTGATGTTAGGGATAAGGCCAATTGGCTAAACGAGGATTCTAGGCCTGGATGGTATGCTCTCCGTGGGGGTTTTTCTAAGAGGTTCTGGCTCGTATTTACATGAGTTTTGGAGAAAAACATGAAAAACTCTGAACAGCTAAGTCAATGAGCATGACCTGGGATTCTACTTGGCACTTCTCATCTATTAACTTTGAGTGCAGAACTGCTCGATCACTGGTGGGGAGAATTTTGTTCAGGAAAAATAAAAAATTGCTTAAGAATTTAAAGATTTGCTTAAAAATTTGAAGATTTATTTTTGCTTTTGACAAATTATATGTATAACTTTAAAAAGCCCATAAAAAGGGAGAAATGCATGAGAATAAGGGAGCATGGAAGACAATCCTGAAATAAGGGAGAGTGGCAAGTATGCATGTGGCAAATATATTTCAATCAGTTTATCAAATACCGTACATAAATAAACAAGAAAATAAACCTGGTTCATACATCGGTGTAACAAAAAGAAAGATTAAAACTAGACTCAAGGAACACAAAAACGACATCAAGACAGGAAAAACAAACACAGCTTTAGCCAAAACATTCGAAAATGAAGAAATTACAATAAATTTTGAAAAAAACCAGAATAATAGCTAACTACAATAACCATAATTACGCGATGTTTAGAGAAGCAATAGAAATCACAACCACGCGGGAAGTTTGTAATGATAGTGACGCAATGGCACCAAACCGGATGTGGAATCAGCTGATAGAATTCATAAAAGAGCGCAATTTGAAGAGATCCAGCACAGATGATCGTTTGAGAAGGTCTGGGCGCCCAGATGAAAATATTCACGAAATATGAGGTACATTTAAAGGTTTTTCACATTTAATTAATTATGTGTAAAGTACTTCGTTTTAATTTAAATTTAATTTAATGATCTATGTTATTCAGGTTTACTATGGAATATTCCTTACTTAAAATGGCATTAATAGGTCTTCTACAATTGGTTTATGTTTAGAAACGAACAAAATATGCCAATGCACTGCGTTTTAGGATAGACATTTTTATAAATTGTATTTAAACAACTTTCTACTGTAAAAATCATAAAGAAATTCATATTTATTGTTAATATTCTAAACTATTTTTTTGTGTAGAATATGATATGGTATTGATGTATAATTCTATGTGAGGGGGGTTACTGCCCTTCTGTTTAATTATAGTGCCAACATTTATTAAAACAAAAATCAAGTTTGTTATTAATTTCCTTGAAACTTACAAAATCTTGATCAACTTTTTAAGTGGCAATTGGGTATGGAATCCAAAATACCAAATTTGAATTTCCTACAGTTATTTGTTGTTAAATTATGCTAAAAATTCATATATATATATACAGATCAACCACTAAAAATTTGACTTTCGTATTCAGGAGGCCTCAAAACGTGATTTATGCAGAAAAAAATCGATCTCCAAAAACTACTTTGTTTACAGTATGGGTATGAGAAATTAATTTTCCGTTCTGTGTCAGCAGTGTACTTCAACATAAAAAAATGCAGCAAATCACTTACGTCAACTACATTTAATTAAAAAATGTTTCCTTTAACTTTGGGTAGCCCTGTATATTGTCTATAAGCTATGTACACATGACTTTGTGTATGTAAATTTAGTGTTATATATAAAACAGGTAACACAAAATGAAATACACTTCCAGCAATTCCCAAGTATAGCTCAAATACATCCAAATACTCTGAGTAACTCTGTAAATGAATGATGAATGGTTGTTATACCACAATCCACACAAAACATGCTTTTATGTATATAAAAAAAATCTGTTCTTTTCAATTACAATAAAAACGAAACCTTACTTTAGCTTTATAGATGTAACTTTCGATGGTGGAGTACTTTCCTTCAGTCCCACCCCCCCTCATCTTCAGCACCAATTACTCTGTGCTGTGTTGATTCTAAGAAAATCTCTTTTGGACTACTCGATCATCTTCTCTCCTCCAGGAGGTGGCGCCAGGTTGAATCAATAGCTGCCGTCGATTCGTCCAGGTTGCATGCACTAGGATGGTCAATAATTTCGATGCTTTCGCGGAAAAGAGCATAGTTATGGTTATTATAATTAGCAATTTTTTCAATGTTTTTAAAATCTATTTTAATATTTTTGTTTCTATGGGTTTGCGCTAAAGCTGTATTGTATCTTCCAAATTTAATGTTGTTAATATGTTCTTTAATACGTGTGTTGATTTTTTTTTCGTCATTCCTATGTAACATCCGTCACTATTGTTTTGGTACTTGAAGGGAATTTTGTATATTTCAGCAGACTCGAGGGAGGGATTTTGATCTTTATAGTTTCTAATAATTTGATAAATGTTCGGATTAGGTTTGATTGGAATGTTTATGTTTAATTTACTAGCAATATTTTTAATTTTTACAGCGACTCTGCGATCATATGGATTAGTGAATTTTATGTTCGGTTTTTGGTGGCTAGGAATATTGTTAATTTTATTTAAACGTTTTTTATAAAGTTTGTCAACAAGATTTTTAGGATAATTGGCTTGTATGGCTAAATTTCTAATATATTTGATTTCGGTTTTAAGATTTTCCAGTTCGGTACATATGAGGATTGCGCGATCAATGTAAGATTGAATTGCATTTATTTTGTATCTATAAGATGTTTTGCTATTATAATTAATGATTTCTTGACTGGAAGTAGGTTTTCTATAAACAGTGGTATTTATTGTATTTTTCATTCTTTTTATTTTAACATCAAGAAAGTTAATTTCACTGTTTGTTTCAGTTTCACTGTTCTTTTCATTTTGTTTAGGGCAACCTATAGATGTCATACTGTACATATGAGAAATTTTGCTCACAGACGTAATGTATTTGAATTCTCTTGGATGACCCTGTACACAACCCTTTGTCTGATCACAATGAATAGCTTAGCTTAGCAATATGATACTTATTTATAATATTGAATTTGGACTCCCTGCTACAATTTGTTCTTGAGATATGCTAATAACACACACACAGAGAGAGAGGGAGAAACCAACAGCTAAAAACATGATTTTTTAATTCAGAGGATCTGAAAACAAGCAAATGTAACAAAAGCTAATTTTCGAAAATTTGGCTCAAAAACAATACTTTCTCTATACCGTGTATATGGATATGAGAATGTATAGAGGAAAAGAAAGAAAAATGAATTTGAAAATTCCCTTTTAGTTCATAAATTATTTATACATTTTATTTGTTAAATTATCAATGTGTATTCTTGTGTATATTCACTAAGGGAAAGAGAGACATTACCATTTAAAATAGCCATCTTTTCCCTGCATGAAAAAAAATTCCCCCTTCAAACGCTGATCAACCTACGCCTTATTACAAAAGCTATAGTACTTACAATTTTTCAATTTGATACAACCCCTTAACTTGGCAAAAAATGCTAGAATTTTCAAATTGCAATAACTCAGCGAAATTTTCACTTAGAGACATGATTTTTTTTTCTTCTCAGACTGGGGAGAACATTTTTCTAAATATAAGTCATATGATAGGAGGGGGCCATATAAAAATTAAATTTCGTATTTAATATATATATAGCCCCTTGTGTTAAAAGAAAAAAAAAAAAAAAAAAAAAAAAAAAAACCATATCTGAAATCTACTCTTAATTTGCACCAATTTTGTAATTGGAAGTATGTTTCTATCTTTCTCAGTTAACGAAATAATCACTGTAACATCTATTTTGAATCGCCCGGTATACTGTTATATATAGTGGTTTATTTTAAAAGAAAAAATATGTTGACGCAAAAAACAAGTACAATATAAGATCCGTTATTCAGAAAGCTTGGGATCTGAGATATTCTGGATAAGGGGGTTTTCTGCAATTCAGAAAACTTTACTAAAAACACTTTACTGAGTATAAAAAATGTATGAAATAATTTCATAAATAGCAGTGATAAATGTGAAATATATATATGCATTATTTACAGATCTGTTCATTTAATAAATTATTTACAAAAAATATAAAAAAATCTTAATTACAATTTAAATTCCAAATAATACTAATAATAAACAAAAAATAAATAAACAAACACAGATAAAATTTAATTTTGGGACTTAGCAGCAGAATCATTTGATTTGGATTTTGCAAACATTACATATCTATGATAGATTTTTGCTAATGCGTGTCCCTAGCATTAATTGTTCATAAATATTTCAAATACTTTTAGTACATAATGCATTACATAAAATTAATTCTACAAATAATGGAAATTAATAAAAAATTAACTTTCTACTCTAAACTTACAAATTATCAAGTAATTATTTGGGCAATTATTTTTAATTACATAAACATTTACACAAGTTTAATATTACAGTAAGCGAAGTAAAGGAATTTAACAAGAGGTATTCACTGTATGGAGGTTGAGAAATCAATATAATTGAGTTTAATCGTAATCGACTTCTCATGTAATAGTAATTTAACATAAAAAAATGTAATTGTAATCTAAATGTAATTGTATTCTAGAATCTAAAAAAAAATGGTAATGAAAAATGAAATCATAATCTAACTTGAAGAAACCTATACAGATTCGTAATCTACTTTTCAAAACTAAAAATAATCATAATCACAATCAATTATGGACTTCTGTAATCGACTACAAGTCTGATGTATATTTGTTAGTTCAGATACAATAAAAAAGATAAGAAAAAGACTCTGTAAACTAACTTATATTTTGGCAGTTCATCTAAAGTTTTATCTTCTTTCACTCGGTGGATTAAATCTGACTGTTCATTGTCATAAGGAGATAGAATAAGGTACATTACAACCTTTTTTAAAGCAACATGCTTTTTTTCAGTATCTTCTTGAATTTGTGGAGTATTGTACACAGCTTTAAAATGTTTACATATTGATAAATAGGATCCTTCATGTTGATCTAATTCAATCATCAAACGGTAAAACTTGAGCTTTAGATCCTGAAAGAAAAAAAAAATAAATGAGCTTTTAAAATTTATAAGCACGATATTGAAAAATGCAAAATTTTTCATATTCAGGGCTGATTGGGACCCTACTTTAAGAATGCTGAAATTACATGAAAATAAAAAATAAAACGAGGGTGTGATTAACATTTTTTTTATTATAAACAATAAATTACATACAAAGTCTTTATAAATCTAAAAAAATACTAATAAATTATAAAAGATACACCTAAATTTCCATTATACAACAGATTTATCTTAACAGTCACTACAAAATAATTGAAAAATAATTCTGAAATCAAAAAATATATTAAGCAAAAATTCCTGAAATCAGAAAAAAAAAATTTACACGCTATCACCCCTTATGCCCTTATATATGATTAGATATACTGTTATTGTTAGCTTTTGACATTCGTCCTTTTCTATCTCTCTCTTTCTAAAATATATAATAACAAAATACTACTGTTATATCTTTCTCTACTATGCCTCTTTCTTAATTTAGAATGGATTCACACAAAATTGGAAAGACCCTCAACAATCAACACTGAACTGAATAGTGTACAATGCAGATGCATCGTGAATAAATTCTTTTAGAATATTTATGCTTTTTAAGATGACATATTACCACCTATCATCACTGACAGCCAAACATTATGCTAATCTATGGTGAACTTCAGGGCTGCAGAATATGTCCAAACGCATGAATGAGGTTCTTGGGAAATTTTGGCAGTCTGGGGAAATTTAATTTCTTAGAATAAAATTAAAAAAGAAAAATCTACCGATACAAAAAAAAAAAAAAAAAAAAAAAAAAAAACCACTAATATTCAACAATAAACAGCTGTGTTTACAACATATATTTCTTTCAGATACTTATTACATACATCCCCCCCCCCCCACCTAAATAAATATATATTAAGTATTAGAAGTTTGATGATATATATCCCATAATTAATTCAAGCTAGAAAATTTATGAAATCTACAACTTTTAATTTTTTTTCCCTTGCAATCTAACTAAAATGCTGCAAGAAATCCACATAAATCCATAATCCAATCCACATAAATAAACAAACACTTTAATGACAGGTAGCTGGGAAAAATGTGTTTTTTTTTTTTTTACATAGTGAAAGAAAGGGGGAGAAGAAAGGGAAAATGAAAGAGAAAAAACAACATCTTTTTGCAGTGTTTTGACAACATTAGTAACACTGAAAAATCCATTTCCTAAATACAATATCCTTTTAGAATTATATAATTTAATACTTAACAATGATTTCTCATTAATACAACTTTCATGGACAAGAGCACATGTAGGTACCCTTGACCCTTGATAATGAAACTGCAGATGAACTAGCAAAAGTAGTATTAATAAATAATTCATATTATCATGAGATCTCTCTTCCTTACCCAATCACACTAATAAAATCAACTATAAAATCCAAAATTATTAGTGATTGGCAATGAGAGTGGCAACATAGAGGTAGAGATACGTATGCAGTTCTTAAAATGGCAAATCCCAATTTTATAGGCCTAAATAAAATATCTTTATATTTTATCTCAGGGCATGGTAGTTTCCCTACTTTCCTTTTTAAAATCAATAAACTACCAAATGCACTTTGTAAATGTAAGAAATTAGGCAACCTTTTTCATTACATATTCAAAAGATGATTATTAATTAAAAACAATTTTAAATAGCAATAAAACTATAAGGCAATACTTAAAAGCAATATTATCAAATCCAGATAATTATAATAAGTTAAAACATATTTATAATACCTTAAACGAAAATTACTCATTCATTAGATATAAATTTTAACACTACATCCGTAGACTTACTTTTCTCTGTTGATGATATGTAATATGTCTAAGTACAACTTTCGATGTATCTCCTATTAATAAATTAAACTATGGTCTTCTGCTTTAGCAGGACCGTAGACAAATTTTTTCTCCTGTGGGAACAAAAATCCCGATAACCACGCAGTTTGGGACCCAAAGTGAGAGACCAATATAACCAATGCAGTGTTTTGATTCTCATTTAAACAATATACAGTAGTTCACTTATCAGTTCGAGTTGTGCATGCAGCAACTGCCCCCACCCCCTCAAACCACACACACAGCTAAGAAAGAGAGAAGAGAAGAACAGAGAGAGAGAGGAAAAGAAAGAAAGAAAAAGTACAATTAGTAATTAGCTATTATTGAACATAATTTTTTGAATGAGAGGCTTTTGTGTGTGCCTTTAAGTTTAGTTTTCACTTAACTATTTTAATTTAAGCAATCAATTAAAACTTCTATTATTCTTATATGGATGTTTATAGGAGCCCAATCATTTCCTATTAGTTGTTATTAATCTAAAATTATGCTTAAGGTTTTTAATATTATTTACTTTCAACTTAAAATTATTTGCATTAAAGTAACACATATACCTTTTCTTTCCCCTGGGTAAAAAAAAAAAAAAAAAAAAAGGGGGGGGGGAGGAAAGCAGAGCTTCAAACATTTATTTATTTTTTTTTTAGGGGGGGGGGGGATAATGAAAAATTAACAAATGTCTTAATTAGTTGCTGCTTCTGTCATTCAACATTTAAGCACAACATTTTCTTCAGACTATATATGGACGCATATGCTCAAGCTCAAGGTTGTAATCTGTCCACGTTTTGTATATTTTGTATCTCTAGAGCAATTTGTTTCATTTTTATAGCATATAACTTTTTTCCCCCCCCCAGTTTGTACAGCTTTTTTTCAGTTTTGTGCGTATTAGTTATAAGTTATACATTGCTTACTTTTCTTACACTGAATCCTACAATAACTGTTATTCATCTTTAAACTTAGAATTTTTATTAAATGATTATGGTTATTTTTGTCCTTATCTTCTTCTTGATTTTAAAATTCTACAACAAAAAAAGTATTTTAAATTTTCAGAGACAGTAAAGTGCAATAAAACAGAGAAGCATTAATTTATTTATAATCAAGTAGTATATAAGAATATTACAACAACATTAAAAATTATATTAATTAGTCTAATCACCTTAAACTTTTAAATTTTCATTCTTGTGGCACATTAATAGCAATATTGAATTTTGATGTAGTTAAAATAAAATTTGCAATATAGTAGCTATTAAAATTCTCCCTCAATACTTGAACTTAATAAATATTTTCGTTTTGTCCCCCCCCCCCCCAAAAAAAAAAAATATATATATATATATATTAGAATAGTTGTTTGCATTTTTCTGGGGGGAGATTTAGAACATGTTCGGGGGAAATTTCACAGGCCTCAAGATTTTCTGCATCTCAGGTGAACTTTATAATTAGAATTATGCATTACATAAAATATATTTTTAATATTTAATTTTGTAGTTATAAAATGCAAAAAAAGCACTTAATTCATGTATTGCACTTTATAGATCTAAAATAAAATATTAAAAATTTGAAAAATTCAATTTCAAAAAACAAATTGTAATTCATTGTGAATTTTCTTTATTAATAAAACTGACTAAAAAAAAAAAAGTATAATTTTGACAACAATTTTTCCTATAGAGTAACTTGATATTTAACTGTTGGTAACAATAGGTGATGTGTCACCCTAACAGGGATGAATCCATGAAAGAATACCTGAAATTTAAGTAAGAAAAACTATTTGTATAGGGACTGAGCAAAACATATAATTTATTGTAGCGATATCCAATTCTCTTTTTATCAAGGCCATAGCCAAGGCCAAAATTAAGCAAATTTGTCAAAAATATTTCAGTTATGGCCATATCACACAGAAGCATATATACTCAACACAACATTATACGCAACATGTTCACTATGCTCAACGAACGAGAAACCGGTCAGATGTCCGTAGGGTTCCCCTGAATTGATAGCGTGATGTATTCCCTTCTCTAAAGGTATTTCAGGAAAAAATCCTCTTTATTCCTCCTATTGGTCAATTTTGATCAGCGAGCTCAACATACTCAGCTTTTTCTAAACGGTTTCGTAAAAGTTGATCATCCGAAAACTTGCTGTCCTTGAACAAAATCAGGCTGAGTATGTTGGGTATAATGCTGTGTTTAGTAAAATGCTGAATGAAAATCTCTCGTGTGATATGGCCATTACACTTTATTTTTTTACACTCAACATTATGTACTAAAGGTTGAACAACCACTGGAAAAATTTCATGGCTACTACAGCCTTGTTATTTAAGTAACTTAGAATCACTGATTAAATACTACAACTTTAACTTAATATATATACCTAAAAAATTATCCTTTTTATAGTTGCACTTACTTAAAATCATATATATTTCGAGCGCACTCGCACTCATCATCAGTGCGTCATAGTGAATTCATCTTCTCTGTTTTGGTCGGTCTTTATCTCTTGATCTTCGGTTCACTTCACTTCAGATGTGGTGTCTCTCTTAATAACAGCACTGATGATGAGCGCGAGTGCGCTCGAAATATATATGATTTTAAGTAAGTGCAACTATAAAAAGGATAATTTTTAGGTATATATATTAAGTTAAATGTTATCAATCCTTTTCTAAATAAAAGTTAATGTGTACTACAACTTTATTTTTATCTTTTAAAAATGCACCTAGTAGTTTTAATATTTTTTGCACTTTTTCCTTTACAAATAATACAATCTATAATAGTGTAATTAATTACACTAACGCAGCACAAAACATTTATATATATAAATTATGATTTACTGAGTTTTGTAGCTTGATTCATAATAAAATGTTGCTAATAAAATTATTACATGAGTTTTTTGACAATTTGTGATGGTTTTTGAGAGTTTATGACTCTTTTTGACAGTTTTAACACATTTTTGACAAAAACCTAACCCTGAGTTTTCCAGACATTAGAGTGGACGATGAAGTGTTTAACCTTTTTAAGACAAACATATTATATATGTAATCAAACTTTAATATTTATATTTAGCAAAATCAATAAGAAAGCAACCAAACATCAACAACTAGAGAAACAAATTTGATTTACTTGTGCAGTGGGATCATCAAAAAACTTTGTGCTGATCTTTTTACTAATAATCTGGGTCCGGACATAATCTTTTATGGCAAGGCACAATCTCATCTGCTCTAAAATCATCTCAACCTTCTCTCTACGATCCATTGAGCCAAATGTTTCCACCTAAAGAAGAAATTCACTTAATACTTTTTAATTAAAGTAGTTCCATAACTTATACAAAATCAATTTGTATAATCCACAAAATAAAGTAAATATTTATGCTGTTATTAATGCACAATGATATATTTACACAAACTGGTATATGAATTTATATCTTAAAACGGATAATGAATATATTCTGTAATTAGCTATATCTAAGTTGAACAAAATTAGTAAAAGAAAATATCAAGCTAAAATAAAATTTATTCTTAAATGAAATATAATGATAAATTTTTAATATGTATAAACATCTAATTCTCTGTTAAGTTTTTAGGATGACAGGACTATAACTTTCAAACAAAATAAAACACTTGAAAGCATCCTTTTTTTTTTTTTTTTTTTTTTTTTGGGGGGGGGGGGGGGGGGCAGGCAACAAATTAAAAAATATATATTACAAATGTGTTTTAAAAAATACAAAAATAAAACAGATAGAAAAGCGTGCAAAAGAAATAAATAAAAAAAAAAATACAGTGACTGCTGCTAAAAGACACAACAGTTACCATTACCACACACGTCTTAAAATGTAAAAATAGACTGAAGGCAAGGGAAAAAAAAAAGAGCCTGTCATTCTAAATTGAATATTGTTTTGTACAGAATTTTACAGGAATACTTAGAAAATAAAAATAGGTTTTGGAATCCTTCTTTCTTTTGAATGATTTTTACTTCCATTACCCAACTACCATAGGTAATGGAAGTATTGTATTCAATCCAAAAATTCAATATCGAGTTTTCACCTGATTTAGAAGTTTTATGGTGGTTTGAATCCAAAATAGTTGTTTTTGAAAAATGGTCAGTGTATGTGTGTGTGTGTATAAGAGGGGGGGGGGGGGGAGAGAGAATCTTCTGACTATTATATCTTCGAAATTAATAAAGACAGAACTACAAAACTTCAGCATTGAGACAAGTCTAGAGAGTACAGATGATTTTTCTAACTTTTGTTGAAAATTTGAAAAATGAAGTGGAACCTGAAGTCCATACCTCAGAAATGACCCTAACAATTTTCTTCAAAGGTGCTATATAAACACTCTATTAGATGCCCTTTTGCATGACTTAGTTGATTAGTTCAGGAAAATTGATGTATCCTGTATAAGTAGCTCAATTTGAAGTCTCACAAGTGTGTTCCTTTAAAAACAGCTGTATGGATATTTTTCAAACTCCTCATATTAACTCACTTCCAGATATCCTTTTGTAAGTATTGCTTTTCAGTCAACAATTCAGTACGTAAAGTTTTGGTAAAAGTCGATATCTCAAAAATAATTCTAATGAGTTTCTTGAAAATTATTACATAAACTCATTCACGGTGGCTACAGAAATTCACAGAAAAAATTCCCTGATTTTTCCATGATTTCCCTGATTACTTTTGACAGAATTCCATGATTTCCGTTACCTATTGCAGGTATTTCATAAATTTGTGTATATTAAACCCTAGTATTATATGCTCACCTAATTTTTAAATATTTCATATTTGGAATGTATTATTTCAAAACTTTTAAGATAAATAAAATAATGCTTTAAAGTCAACTCTACCTACAAGGAATGAAGTCAGATAAAGACCAATTATTATTCAATTGTATGTTATGAAGGGCAATTTTTGTTAAATCCTTAAAAATCATGTGCATCCTATTTTCTCAAGATCATCAGTTTTCTGATCATCTTAACACAGGTAATTTCTATTTAAAATAGGCTGTTTGGCACAATTAGCCATGAAATTAGTACAACATGTCCAACAAACATATAATAAAACCTGTTAAGTTGGCTACATTTATAAGTCTTAAAAATAATATTTCTTATGTTATTTCTGAATAATTATACTGAATCAACATATAATAGATTATTAATATATAAGTTATTTTCAGCAGAAAGATTTCTATCTAGCAATATACATGCATAAAAATTTAATTAAAAACTACAATTTTAAAACTACACTGATAGGCAAAAATATCTTTATCTTTTATTACCTTTGTTGACTTTATTAACATACACAAAAATAAAATACAAGTGAAAACCTTAAAATTTGAGTAAAATTGACAATATAAAATTTTGAATCCTTTCAATTGCAGAGAATATATTAACTTCAGAACATAAAATTATTTCTCAAGTTATTGCAGTAAGAATATGTAATTAAGAAAAAAAATAAAAAATCAAGTTTTTTTTTTGAAGAAGTTTAATGTTGGCTATTTCTTCTTCAATTTTTAAAGTCTCTTTTTGAGCATCATCTAAAATTTTAGATTTTTTTGCTTGCAATTCTTTCAGTTGACTTTCAGTCTGTTTTTTTTCTTTTTAAATTCTGCTGTATTTCCTTCTCCTCTTGTTTCCTCTTTTGTTTTTCTTCTTCGTATCTGGATCTAGAATTCTTCACACTCAGAATCATTTGTTTTGATACCTGAAAGCTATTTAGATCTCCATGAACCTGCAAAGCATCAAAAATAATTCTTCTTGCAACAACAGTTTCCTCTTTCATATTCTCCCACAGACAATCTTTATTGATAGAAAAACCTCTTTCAATATTGCTATTGCCATGAGAAAGCAGCATTATCATTTTTACAACAAGTATGGCTTCATCACAAGGTCTTGTTGCCAATGACAACATATTATGCCAAAATTTGTCAATTCTATCTCTTTTGTTGTACGATTTCAGTTTTGATAAATTACTGAACTGAAAGCAGACTTCTTGAAGTTGACTTTTAGCTCTGTCAGCTTGAACTGAACTGAGCCAATTCTTTTCACAAAGAATAACTAACAATTTTTTTAGTCTTTTTTCAAATAATGTTTGATTTACAGTCACTTCAGGATTAAAACAAGACACTGATCTTGTTATCTCATACACTAGTGGTGAACGTTCTTGCAGTTTTTTAATGCATGTCACAAGAAATTTTCTGCTGTCTTTATAGAATTTATTCAGCTGTGCTTCAGATATTTTAGCTTTCCTTATGTGGCATAATGCTGAAATTCCAACATCAGTTTCATTGCATGGCAGATAATTGCTTACATTTTCTACATCTACCTGCAATGGACCTTTTAACAGCGCATCTTTCTTCATGAACCTTTTCATTATCCGTGACATCAGACTTGATAGATCCTCAAAAAGAAAAGGGATTAGTGGAACATCTGTTTGATACTCCCGCAAAAATGCTTCAAACTCGGTTGCAACTGAGTGAAAAAATGCCAATTTAGCTGGCAACAGAGAATCATTAATCAACTTTTTAACAAGTGTATAACTCTGGCTGTTAGGAGCAGATTTATCTTTTTCAACTTTATTAATGAATAATTTTACATTGGGAAGGATATTCAAGCATCTTTCAGCTACTTGGGCATTTTCTAGCCATCTAATGGAGCAAAATTTTCCAGGGAATTCATCACTATTTGTATTGAATGTATATAACGCTCTTCTTGCTGGAGAATCTTTAAAAACATAGTATAATGCACGCATAAAATCAAAGATTTCCCAATCTACACTTTTTGATCCTGTTTTAAATGCCAAATTAACCGAGTGCAACCCACAAGAGCCTATATTAAGAATTTCAGGATCCTCAGGCACATCTTTAACTGCTGTTGTCAACTCATTGAAAAATTTCAAATTAACATTAGGACCATCCATTGATACTTGAAGTATTTTTTTTAAATCTAAAGGTGACACTGCATCCATAAATGCTTGAAGTAAATCTTTAGCAGTGCTACGCCCAAGAAATGCAGAATTCAAATATCTTGTTTTTACTTCGTCTTCTTTTGTGCACCAATATCTAATATTTAGATCCATTTGCTGCCTTTGTGAAATCTTATTTAGGGATTCATCAAACCCTATTACAAAATGTTTACACTGGAGTATATCCTTCAGCAAATCATCTTTAAAAAAGGGAGCTAATCCAAATACCATAGTGTACATCATTTTGTCTCTGCCAAGTTGCATACTCTTTGCAATGTTACTATCACAGAAGATATTTGAAAACATTTTTACATCTTTTTCAGCAGATCTTAATGATCTGTGAGTGGCCACTATTTGTAAGCACCATAATATTTCAGCTTTTGTTACATTTTCTTTGAATAGGTATTTTTTTATTCCCGTAGGAACAACCTTTTCATTGCACCCTGGTTCATCAGCAACATTTGATGATGATGATGTGCCCTGTTCTTGTAACTGAACATCTAGATTACTGGTGGCCAAATCACTTCTTTTTTCTGTATCTTTTTCCAGTGTACCACTAGTTTTATTCAAAATTGAGAAATCAGTAAGTGGTACTGACGTGCTGGCCAGTTTTTCTTTGCGTCTATGTGTAGCGCCTTTTCTGTGGCTAATGATGGCTCCGCGGCCCATATTACTCAAATAAATAAATGAGTTGCATAATGTGCAGAGTGCTGCATGTTTATTATTTGGATGTGGATGTACCCAGAAAAACTCTGTGGGCCATCTATCATTAAATGAACATACTGAAGTTGCCATATTTTTTCACCTGCCACAAGAAATACAAATTTATCAGCTTTACACAAAAGATAGATCTAAGATATTACAATTTTATACACACATCATGTAATAAATTGCATGTGCAATAGATTTTTTTCTTATGAAATCAATTTAATTTTTTGTCAAAAATTACTTTATTATCAATATGTAATGATACTTCAAAAACATCTTGCTAACAAAAAATTTTACAGCTCCATATGCATTATACAATAATTTTCTCTTTAACAATTACTGATGAAAATTCATTTTTTTTTTTACAACGAATGGTTAAAAATATTTCACATTATGCATATTAAATTTATAAGAAAATTTGTTTTATATTGTCATGTTAAAAATTACAGAAAAACGGGATAGCAATGGCACCTGTTGGACAATTTGCACCAAAAGTTCATAGGCACAATTTTATGCCTAGGTACAGCTAAATTGTGACTGTCCTGGTCTGCATCATAAGGAGCTTTTAAAATTTAACAGAGATGGTTTGAGGAAAGTTATTGGCCTTCTTACTGACGAATGTACACTTAAAAAGTATCTGAATATTATAGGCTATCAGCTTTGATTCCATTTGCTGTGGTTGTTTTCTGAAATAGGAAACAGCTAGGCTTACATTATGTATGTGACCTCGAGGCTTCTCTTGCTCACAGGTTTGAGCATCAAGGTCAGCAACACATTGAACCTTGGAACTACGGAATATTTGTCGAGGGTCTGTGAACTGCAACTCTTAAGTATGCTTTTGGGTTTGGGTACAATAGACAGCTGCTTGATATGTTTAAATTTCAGTGTTCTACTGAGGACTGCCTCCTCAAATGTCATTTCTAGGTGCAATTACATAAAAAAATGTGTAAAATTTTGTGCATTAGTTCTCGAACTAGAGCTGCCACAAAATTTTTGCCACACACACGATTAGTATGTTGCAGCCATCATAAAACTTTCTTTTACATATTTTCCTATACCTGGGGGACGGGGGGGGGGAGAGAACATTAATCCTACATGTACTTTTTTAGGTTGATTTCTTTAGAATTCATTTTTAGTTGATTACTTTTTTCCTTATTGGAGCTTTTTAATGCGTTTTTAAAGGAAAATTAGGCTATTTTATCGTGAAAACAAACTAAAAATGCAGAAAATTAACATTTTATTAACTTACTAAGCCTCTTTGAAGGAATTTCTACAAAAGAAAAAAAAAAAGAATTATTTTCAAATTTGCTACAATATTTTAGATTAATTAGTTAGTTCACTGAGCAACTTTCTCTGCCATTTTGATCCAAGTGGCAGCCACTTAATTTTTCAACACAATGACTTTTGAGATTCTGAATTAATTCCAACTATATTTGTAAGTAGTCTTATCTCACAAATGCATTTGATATATTTGTCAACTTGGCCCACCATCTTGTTTCTTGAAAATTTTAAATTCACATAAAAAGGTATTTATGAACCAATTTGCTTAAAACTACATAATCAATATTTCTACAAAGTGAAGTCCATTAATAATTTGTAAGCCGCCATTTTGAAACAAAATGATGTCTACTTGATAAGGAAAAAGAAATCAACCTACCCTTCCGAATAAGCCGGAAGGACTTTTTTTTTTTTTTTATTGACTATTATTATAAATAATCCTTTGCTTTAATCTATGAAAAAGAACAAATAATTATGCTTTTTACTCAATCAGTTTTTTTTTTCCTTTTAGCTAAGGTAAAAAATTCATATCATAAAGACAAAAAAAAAGTATGTTGTGGCCACCAAAAGACTTTCTTCTATATTTTCCTATATTAATTCGCTAAGTGCAAATAATTTATTAAAATTATCTAACAGAATGAATGCAAACAGTTTTCATCTTAGAGAAAACTAACACTAAATATCCAAAGAAAGACAGTTTTATTGTCTATAAACAGCATCTTAAAAAATATGTTTTTAAAATGGTTATCTTACATATCAGGTTTCGTACCGTTATATGCCATAGAGGTTGACATATAACCTTCCCTTTATCGAAGAAAATTGCAGTATAGCAGCGCCACCTGTTGGGCAGTTGACACCAAAATTTCACAGGCATTAATTTATATCAAGGTGCATCTACATATAAATATATATATAATTCTGTGCAGTAGTTCCCGAGATATAGCCTTCCCTTAAATGGCTGAAATCGCTATATAGCAGCGCCACCTGTTGGCCGATAAGCAATCAAACTAAATTAGCATAATGTCTCAAACTGAATTAGCATAATGTCTTGGCCGATAAGCATTCAAATTAATTTGTATAAGGACTCATAATGGCCTTTTTACGTATCACATTTTGTTTGATTATACGCAACAGAGCCTGAGTAATAGCCACCCTTTAAACTGCGAAAATCGATGTATAGCAGCGACACCTGTTCAGCGGTTGACACCAAAAGTTGATAGGCACTAATTTTGGTCAAGGTGTATCTACATATAAATTTATTTATAATTCTGAGCAGTAGTTCCGGAGATACAGTTGCCATAAAATTTTTGTCACACACACAGACAAACATTTTCTAAAAATGGTCAAATCGTGTTCTAGACCTCTCAAAATGTGTAAATTCATTGAAAACCCGAAGTCGAAAGTTTTTACATATCCAATACTTTTTTATTGAATATAGAAGAAAGTAGTACAAAAAAAAATAAATAAAAATTAAGAAAACTTAAAAAATAAATCTACAAAAAAGCTAAAATTAGCCGAAAACCTGAAAAATTTCATCCTATTGTACCCACTTATAGGAAATTTTGTCCTACATTCACGTATTATTTTGAAAAAATGGGGTGGCAACATCACATGTAAGGCGATTTCCACCAAAAGTTGATACGCACTAATTTATTTCAAGGTGCAACTACATACCAATTTGTATGAAATTCTGAGCAGTAGTTCCCGAAATGCAGTTGCCACAAAATTTTTGTCACACACAGAAAAAGAGACAATTTTCTAAAAATAGTCAAATCTTATTCTAAACCTCTGTAAACGTTTAAATTCGTCAAAAACTCGATGTCGAAAATTTTTATGAAACCAATACTTTCTTCTATTGAATACAGAAGAACATAAAAACGATCATATCATGTTCAATACTTTTCAAAATGTGTAAATCTATCGAAAATCGGGAGTCGAAACATTTTACTAATCCAATACTTTCTTAAATTGATTTTGACTATTTTGAAAAAAGTAAAAAATTATTTATATATAACATGTACACATACACATTTAATCGAAGATCGTTTATTTTATTGTCTAATATCATTATATATAAAAGTAAAAGGCATCAAAATAAATCCACTCGACCCGCAAACGATATCAGCTTCGCGATTAACTAAACGAATATTCAATTGCTTTCTTCCTTCAATCTTAATTCTTTTTTCTTCCTACTCCCGTCTGTGTACCAAAGAATATCTACTACGATAGCAGATGATCTGTACGTACGCGCAAACCTTCTTTTTCCCTAAATACCTCCGCCTCCCTCCCTCCCCTTGTCGGTCTTCAGAGCTTACTGCTGGTCTGACCAGCCAGCCCGTTCATCACAAGAGCATAACTATTAAAGACAAGCCAGGTTTTCCCTAACATAGACCTCATATATAAGGTCTATGTTCCCTAAGGGAAGGGGGAGGGGAAAATTGCACATTGCCGCCGATTTGCTCAATTTTCGATCGATCGTAAAGTTGTTCTCATAAATTTCTACTATTGGGCATTCAATGTACTATAGAAAGGCTACATTCCTTTTTAAGAGAAATGAAGTTTATCGATCACGCAGCATGGTCGCAGAATATGCTCCATTCACTAGGCTACCCTAACTCTGCTTTGATACATTTACCTTAGCCAAATTTGTTGTTAAATTTTATTAGAGAGGACGCATATTTAAAATTTCATGTAATTCTATACTCCCAAACAGCAAATATACGTGAAATGTTGATTAATTCCACTATATTAAAAAAAATTAAATATTTTGAATAACTTATGGAGTTTTCAAAATAGAATACGCAAAATTAATGATGTTCTTGTTCTTGACAATATCACAAATGCTATTTTAAAACGTCAAACATATTGAAAATAATCCTCATAAAACAACTTATGCGAAATTTCGTCTAATTCTTCCGTGTAAGGAAACAATAAATTTTTAATAACTTAACGAAGTTCTTAAATTAGAATATTGAAAACAAATATGCCAGTGTTAAAAGTAATAATTTAAAACTGGCCAAACCTCTTCGAGAAAATTTATTTTTGATATATCGGATACACAGATAAACTAGTACCCTGCAGGCGACCACAACACTGATTTTGCGATTTTTGGATTCTTTACACCTAAAAAATTGTAAAAGCATCAAAAAACAGGCATCGGAAATTTTCACAATTCTCTACACCTATGGTACAATGAAAAACAAAAACTGAATTTTTTTTTTCTTTCCCCCCGCTTTACTAGTACAAAACAAAACTTTCTTACTGAAAAATTAAATATTCCCCAAAATTAACAATCGAATAAAACCAAGAAAATTTTTTTTAAGTGTTTGGCCGCGACTATTCATAATTCACTGAAAGATTCTTCAGAACTGTTTATATCAATTGATAAAAATTCTGAAATATACGTATTATAATAATAATAATAAAGACTGGGAAAAAAAAAAAAAGAAAGAAAGAAAATTGCAAATTTACGATACAATGTGATGCCTTACAGATTCACTCTTTCATTTTATTAAAATAAATTTATTTTTTAAGATTATAAGAAAAAAATCTTTACCATCAACTTAAATCATTAAAATTGATCGATTATTTTATTATTTAAAAATAATAAATTTGTTGAAAAATTATTAATGACTTACCTGTAATCAGGCGAACGGCGAAATATTTGTTGTTCCTGATTCTTGTCTGTTGTCTCAAATCAAAATCTAAAAAAAATTTCTTTTATGATGAAGCGCGCGCAAGACAATATATCT
The DNA here is from genome assembly GCA_963930645.1 of Salticus scenicus. Classification (NCBI taxonomy): domain Eukaryota; kingdom Metazoa; phylum Arthropoda; class Arachnida; order Araneae; family Salticidae; genus Salticus; species Salticus scenicus. The sequence goes on along the minus strand of OZ005654.1, from coordinate 216,634,216 downwards.
CTTGGGAGCCATATTTGTTTAAACTAACTTTTAGTTTTTCATTTATATAAAGTAATGTTAATGGAATACTTTTATATGTTTAATATAATAAGAGTTAACATACTCAATAGTATCTGAAAATATGGCACAGGCCTTGTTTTCACTGCTCCAAAGCAACTGCAAGTGAATTTCAAAATGTAAACAATATAATGTAAAGTGACTAAATCACAGTGATCACTGCTACAGGACTGATCTGTTTTTGTGAGAGTGGAGACAACTGGAATGAATTTATGTAAATGTTTTTTTTTTCATATTGGCATCAGTCAAAATGTAAATTGTTTACAGGTAAAGACTATAAATGTAGAGTGTTTTGGGCAAGTCTCTCTCTTGCCTGTCAACTGGTTGGCACTTTGTTTTTTTTTGTTGTTTAGTTATGTTTCTTTTTACAGCAGAGTTTGCTGGATATGAAGATAGTTTTATTTTAATGTAACTTTAATTATGATTAATTAAAATAAGTTCGTTTTTTAAATCTGTGTTATTTTTTAAGTCTTCCACACACTCAGACCACTGCAATGTTCAAAATGAACTTTATTTTCCAATAGTGGTTATGGGCCCAGGCCCCTCTAACCTAATTAGGCTTATGTGGTGGAAAGTGAAGATGGATTTCTGTTGGCTATGTACCTGTGTTTTTTCAAGGACTATTTTTAGAGTGGACTTTTGTTTTTGGAAAGTTCTCTACTTCTATTTGAATAGTGCAAACCGGAATTAAAAGAAGATGAATTCTGAAACTCCATTTCTGTTGACTGCTGGCAATTGGGAAATATGGAAAGTAGAAATGAAAGTTCTTTTAATGCATCATGGAGCCTGGTGTTTTATAGAGAAACCTGAACTTGCGGAACTTATTCAGAGCAAAGGTGCCACATCTGATAAAGGAGTTGTACTTACACATGAAGAGGATCCCACTTCAGATAAAGGTGCTACAGCTGCAAAAGCCGTGCTTCCAGTTTCTGAACAGTTGACATGGAAGGAAAGAAGTGACTTACAGTTAAGAAAAGACAGAGCTTTTACTTTGATATACCAGTCACTGAGTACTGAATTTAAACCATTAATTTCGTGTACAACTGATGGAGCTAAAGCTTGGAATATTCTTAACAAGCATTTTGAGCCTTCCACATGTGCAAGAATAATTCAACTATTGGATGATTTCTTTAGTACAAGATGTCAACAAGGTGAAAATTTGGGACTTTTTTTATGTAGAGTAAAACAAGCTGCAGAAAAATTGCGTGAGGCTGGTCATGAGTTGCAGACACTATACATAGGATATCAGATGATAAGAAGTTTGCCTGAACAGTTTCAAGCTATAGTACAGTCAATTTATAGATGGTCAGATGAAGAATTTGTGCCAGACAAGATAGAAAATGAGCTACTGTTGGAAGAGAATCGTTTGAAGATTTCTGCTGGTGGATTAAATGTTGGAGAAGTCTTTAGTTGTGAAACTGTAAAATCAGGTAATTCATGTTATGTTAAAAAATCAAATTTCAATAATCATGGTCGTACTAATGTTAAAAATAGTAATTGTTCTAGTGGTTCCAAAAAATCTAGTAAATTTAAAGATTCTTATACTGGTGATTGTAAAAATGTAACTAATGCAAAAAATTATAAAAATGAATCTAATGTTTCTAAATTTGGAGGTGCTTTTTTGAAAAAGAAAGTTATTGGTCCTTGTTTTAAATGTGGTCAGTATGGCCATTTGAAATCTAATTGTGTAAATAGAACTGCTCATTCCAATAAATTTTCTGAAGTTAATAATGTTGAAATAGATAAATATAACTTTTCTTTCTCTGAATGTAGTTTGACTGAGCTTTCTCCTGAGGCAAATTCCTCAGTTGTAAACGGTGATAGTATAACTTGGGTGTTCGACACTGCTGCGACTGCACACTTCTGTAACAATAAAAGGTTATATTTAGATTTTGAACCAGTAGAAAATGTGCAGATGTCGTTAGCTGTTGAAGAGAAAGGAAGTTCAATTCAGGGAAAGGGAACTATTGAATTTTTAGTCAAATGTAAAAATAATTTAAATAAAGTAACTTTAAAAAATGTTTTGTATAACCCACAGTTAAGAAGAAATCTTTTGTCTGGAGTTAAATTAGAAAAACAAGGAATTAATTTTGTTGGAAGTAAAGGTATAATTAATGTTTATGATAAAAATTGCAATGAGCTGTTCTATGCAGTTAGAAAAAATGATTTATATTTTTTTAAGCCATTTAAGTATGTATTGAAAGAAAATGAAATGCACAGTCCAAGTGATCTTGGTGCAAATCAGGTTGAAATGTCACAAAATATTAGCTTGTGGCATGATAGATTTTGCCATATTAATGATAATTATATTATAGATACAAGTAAGAATAATAGTGTTAAAGGACTTCCTGGTTTAAATAGAACATCAGAAGATTGTATACCATGTAAGTTAGCTAAATCTAAACGTGTATCTTTTAAATCAATTGGTGAAATACGTTCTAAAGTTCCTTTAGAATTGTTGCATCTTGATGTTTGTGGCCCTTTGCCAGTGTTGTCTCAGGGTGGAAATAGGTTCTTTTTGACAATAACAGATGATTTCTCTCGTAAAGTAACCGTTTATATTATGAGAAATAAGTCTGATGTATTTGAGAGTTTTCTTAAATTTTCCAGGCGGGCAGAAAGGTTGCTTAATCGAAAGATTGTGTCAATTAGAATGGATAATGGGATGGAATTCTGTAATAAAGAATTTGAAAATTTCCTTGAGAAACAGGGGATTACACATGAAAAAACTAATCCATATAGTCCTGAGATGAACGGGGTCAGTGAACGGTTTAATTTGACTGCTCTTGATGGAGTTAAAGCTTTATTAAATGCTAGTGGAGTTTCACAGAAATTTTGGGGAGAAGCCCTTAAATGCTTTACTTATGTCTGGAATAGATTATGCCATAAAAACAATAAGACTCCTTTTGAACTTTATATGGGTAGAAAACCTTCAGTTTCACACTTGAAACCTTTTGGATGTTTAGCTTATGTGGGTGTGCCTAAACAAACCAGGAAAAAGCTTGATATGCGAGCCAAACTGGGGATTATGTTAGGTTATGCTCAAAGAACAAAAGGGTATAGAATATGGTTAATAGACGAACAGAAAATAATAGAGACTATTAATGTAAGATTTAATGAAACTAAAAGAGCAATAGATGTAATAAATAATCAAAAGGTAATTAAATGTCCTAATTTTTCTTTTTCTGTACCAGACTATTTTGACAATGAAGACATTAGTCCTGTATTGGATGACTTGACTAAAAGTTTAGAGTCACAGACAGATGAAACTGAATGTCATGAGGGATCAGGTTTGGCAGATTGCTCATCTATCTCTTGGGTAAGAAAAGCGGTACCTAGAACAACTGGTAATAGAACAGATATTTATTATGGAATTGAGGGAAGTAAAACGCGTTTAAGATCTTTAAATGAAGTTAAAAATTTTTGTGAAAAAAATAAAATTAAATGTGATGAAAAAATGTTTGATTTCTCGGGAAAGAATTTAATACAGGGAAAAATTTCAGATTTTGAATTAAACGAAGCAAATTTGGTAGAAATAAAAATTCCTAAATCCTTTAGAGAGGCAATAAACTCACCTGAATCATTTAAGTGGGAAGAGGCAATGAAACAAGAAATGCAGGTCATATATGACCGCAATGTTTGGGAACTTGTCGAACCACCAAATGATGTAAAAATTTTAGGTAACAGGTGGGTTTATACCCTTAAAAGGAATGAGAAAAATGAAGTAATTAGATATAAAGCTCGTTTAGTAGCACAAGGTTTTGACCAAATAAAAGGTGAAAGTTATGAAGAAGTTTTTAGTCCAGTTGTGAATTTTTCTATAATAAGATTGTTTTTTTCTATTTTCCTATGTTTTTTTAAATGGTATAATGTACAGGTAGATGTTAATAATGCATATTTATATGCAAATCTAAATGAAGTTATTTATATGAAGCAACCAGAGGGTTTTGTTCAAGATAAAGATAAAGTTTGCAAGTTGAAGAGGGCTCTATATGGGCTTCATCAGAGTAGTCGCCAGTGGTATCAGGAAATGGACAATGCTTTAATAAAATTGAATTTTCGGAAATTAAATTGGTGCAATTGTGTTTATGTCTTTCAATGTAATATTGTTTTATTATTGTATGTGGATGATTTAGTAATTTTTGGAAAAACAGAAAATGATTTGGAACTTGGAGTTGGTTTGCTGCAAAAACATTTTGATCTTAAAATTTTGGGGAGGACTAAAAAACTTTTGGGTATTGAGTTTGAAGAGATTGGTGATAAACTTTTTATTCATCAAAATTCATATATTGATAAAGTCTGTGAATTGTATGAAAAATACAAGTTTCCCATAAGCTCTTTACCAATATCTAGGGGAGAAATTTTGTCTAAATTAGATTCTCCATGTAATAAAGCAGAAGCTGATGAAATGCAGCAAATTCCCTATAGAAATTTAATAGGCTGTTTATCGTTTATCGCTGGTCGAACGAGACCAGATATTATGTATGCAGTAAACTTACTTTCCCAGTTCCAATCAAATCCTGGAATGAAACATTGGCATAATTTGTTGAAGTTGTTAGGCTATCTTAAAAAGACACGGAATTATAAATTAGAATTATCAAAAATTAAAGAGTTAAGTTTAAGCTGTTTTTCAGATTCTGATTTTGCCAGTAATAGAGATGATAGAGTTTCAATGGGAGGCTATATAGTTTTTTTAGATGAAACTCCCATATCTTGGAAAACTTTTAAACAACAGTGTGTCAGCTTGTCCACAATGGAAGCTGAATATGTTAGTTTAACTGAAGCGGCAAAGGAATTAGTATGGTTAAAAAATGTTTTATTAGATAATAACTTAAATTTAAACTTAGAAAAATGTCTATTATATTGTGATAATCAAGCAGCAATATCTTTTTCAAATTCACCTTTTGAAAATAGTCATACTAAACATATACACATTAAATATCATTTTTTGAGAAATTTGGTTTCCGATAATTTTTTTGAATTAAAATATGTAAAAAGCAAGTTAAATTTAGCAGATATTTTCACAAAACCTTTAGTTAAGGAATACTTAATGAATTTTTGTAGGAGAATTTTTTCAGACTTAGATTAAATACACTTTTTGTCATTTTTGGTCATTGCATGGCCAGTAAGTTCTTGAGAACCGCTTCTGACCCTGCACTGACTAGATTGACAGTTTTCTTTTTGCCAAAGTTAAAATTTTTTTCTTTGTATTGAAATGAGTTTGTTTTTAGTATTTAATTTGTTTTGTAGTTTCGCTGTTGCTGGGGAGCATTGAAAAAGGGGGGCATTTCTTGGGAGCCATATTTGTTTAAACTAACTTTTAGTTTTTCATTTATATAAAGTAATGTTAATGGAATACTTTTATATGTTTAATATAATAAGAGTTAACATACTCAATAGTATCTGAAAATATGGCACAGGCCTTGTTTTCACTGCTCCAAAGCAACTGCAAGTGAATTTCAAAATGTAAACAATATAATGTAAAGTGACTAAATCACAGTGATCACTGCTACAGGACTGATCTGTTTTTGTGAGAGTGGAGACAACTGGAATGAATTTATGTAAATGTTTTTTTTTTCATATTGGCATCAGTCAAAATGTAAATTGTTTACAGGTAAAGACTATAAATGTAGAGTGTTTTGGGCAAGTCTCTCTCTTGCCTGTCAACTGGTTGGCACTTTGTTTTTTTTTTGTTGTTTAGTTATGTTTCTTTTTACAGCAGAGTTTGCTGGATATGAAGATAGTTTTATTTTAATGTAACTTTAATTATGATTAATTAAAATAAGTTCGTTTTTTAAATCTGTGTTATTTTTGAAGTCTTCCACACACTCAGACCACTGCAATGTTCAAAATGAACTTTATTTTCCAATAATATCATACCAAGTGATTGAAGAACATTATTGTTGACAGCTTAAATTTTGCCATGTCCCTACAAACAGCTCAAAATATTCCTATATTGTTGATTAAAGTCCCTAGTTTAGTGAAAAATTATAAAATATTAAAATAAATTCCTAGTGAAAATGAGTGAAATCCTGTAAAAGTGCCCCCAAAAGTCATTACGAATTCAAAATCCATCCCTACATCCTAGAAAAAACGCAAAACGACGAAAAATCCCTATACGTAGGGGATAAATCCCCACAGTTAGCAACACAGAAGGCAGAACACAAAGCGAAATTTCTCTTTACTTCCACAAAAGGGTTGCTATGAATATTAATGCGGCGCGGTAACGGCGAAATTCGACTACAAAGAAGCCAATAGTATGCAATCTTGGGTAAGATATCGCTCGGTTGGCGATCTTTCAGTCACATTTGCAGCGAAAAAACAAGAAGTTCCATGATTTTCGGTTATTTTTACGAAATTCCCTGATTTTTCCATGACTTTTCCAGATTGATAAAGTTCCCTGATTTTTCTATGATTTCCCTGATTGTCGACACCCTGTCATTTTAGACACCCTTTCTCTAAGAAAATTAACAGTCATCCTGATTAGGTAGGTCAGTTTTGGTCTCGGAAACTGGTGTTTCAAAAAAATGACTCTACTGATATTTTTTCTTATTTTTTAACTTGTTATGTAAACTCTGTTTTATATGTCTTTACATGTGCATCAGCTTTCTCTTTTCTTAATCGAAAATTTTTAGGTATCTACTTTGTTAGGTCAATTTTGTGTCTTCTGATCACATAATCTGTAAAAAGTGCATATAATATGTGTTATATTGGGTAAGTCATGTGGTTGTTTCACACCAGATTTTTTTTTTTTTTTTTTTTACTTCTTCTATATGTATATATAGAGAAAGTATTGGATTTGTGAAATTTTTTGAACTCCAGTTTTCAATGGATTTACACGTTTAGGGATGTCCTGAACACGATTTGATAGTTTTTAGAAAATGTCTGTCTGTGTGTGTGTATCACGAATTTTGTGGACGCTGTATCTCACGAACCAATGAACGATATTTAACCAAACTTGGTATTCAGTTGGACCCTGACATAAACTGGCGCTGATTAGATTTGGGGATCATTCGCTGAACAGATTTTTTCTAAATTTTTAACACAGCAGTATTAGACAAAATTTTGTATAAATGTACATAAATGACAGTTATTTTTTTAACTTGTGATTGTAAAATTAATATGAATTATTGATAATAGTAGTAGTTAACTAGGAAAAAAATTTTGTGCATGTGAGGGCATCGCTTCCCCCCCTGGGGGAGTAAATTTTCAAGATGGGTAGCTTTTGAAAGGTCTCGTCAATACCTTTAAAACGAATGGTTGAACTATAGATCTGTGATAATTTAAAACAAAGTTATCATTATTATTATTTTTTTTTTTTTTTTTTTACTTTTAACAAAAAAAAAAAAAAAACCTTGAAAAAAAAATCGTAATTTTTTTTTAATTAAAAATATTGAGAATAAAATGGACTTTTTTTGGATATTTAGTGTTATACTACTTCTCTAATATGGAAATAGTCTGCATTATCATGGAAGATAATTTTTTTTAAATAATTTTAATAAATTATTTTTACTGAGTGAATTTGTATAGGAAAATATAGAAGAAAGTCATGTGGTGGCCCACAATTCACTAGTTTTTTTTTTTTTTTTTTTTTTCTGTCACTATGTAACATTATAAAACTGATCGGAACTCTTTGAAATTATTTGTTCTTGTGATAATAAGTACACAATAATCAGTTTTCCTACAAATAGACACCATATCAATTTTATGATTTTCAAATTCTTCATATGTGTAAAAATGTCAAAAAACCAAGATAAAAATTTTCATCAATACCCAAGTCTGATAGCTATCATATAATGGAAAACTAAAAAGAAGACATAGAAATCAATATCTTTAAAAATAATTTTTAGTTATTATTTAAAGGAGTTTATTTACTTGTTTACTGTAAAATTAGTTTTTTTTTTTTTTTTTTTACCTGTAGTTCTTGCAAAATCTTTGCAGCTTCATCAATTTTTGCTTCTTCTTCTTTCATTCTGGCCAATTTATGAGTTAACCTTGCACGTTCAACTTCAACATAAATCTGAATAGACAATTTAAGCAAACAATTACCAACAAAGCTGAATAAACAAATAAAATATGCAAAACATATATGAAATGAAAACCTTGTTTTGTGAATGATATGAAACTATATAGTTAAATGCTCTGTGGCAGAATTTCAGCAACACAGCGACAATATCCCAGAAAAAAAAAATTGTCATTTGCAGAAAGATTTGCCCATAAAAATTAAAGATAATCTAAAGTTAGTAGAAAGTCTTATATTTAAGAATTCTTAACAGTCTATTAATAATATTGATATCTTTATAATTATATTATGTGTAAATTAGAAAATACATCAATATCGTCTTGCAGAAAAGGTTTGCATGAACAAGGCTTGTCACAAAAAGCATAAAAATGTTCTGTTACAGGTGTTAAAAGGATATCTACAACTGTTTTGAGAATTCAGACCAAATTCTAAAAAATTATATTATTAAGAGATTTTTATTAACAGATGAAATAATTGAAAATTTCCAACTTTCGTGCATTCAACTTGTGTAAATTAGATATTAACTGGGATTAGAATTTGAAATTAGCGGTAGTTTAGTTATATTTTGTGCTTAGAATTTTAAATTTGACATTTAACTTTAAACCTGCACTCAATCATCATTTTTTATTCTTAATTTTCGATCAAGATTTCAAAAAATAAATTTCAATATAAGAATTTTTTTCTTTAAAATTTACAAAATGCTTGTATTTCTTTTTTTAAATGATTAGAAAATTATTACATTGTCAGTTTAAACTTATACATTAGCTCAACCAGAACCAGCAAATATGAAAATATATAAATGCTATTTGCAATTTTTATTTTATTTTTTTCAAATTTAGAGAAAAATCCAAAATGTTTTCTCTGTTTTCCCTTCACCTCGCCACTTTACACCTGAAATTATAAAGTTAAAACAAAAGTCTAATGAATATTTTTCTGTTAGTTTTTATTTTGTTTGAAGATATAACAAGTTTGGTATTTAATTGATTTTAAAAATTATTTGATAAATTGTTAATTTTTCCCCAGTTTTTTTTTTTTTTTTTCTTTCTTTTTTTATGTAAATTGTTTATGTTTCGAGTCGAGATTGTATTATTATAGTACTAAAATTTTGAAACATTTTTTAAATTAATATACATATTTTATGCATTGCTTTAAAGTTTATCATATTATGATAACAATAAATAACTTTAAAAATAAAATGTTTAAGTAGAACATTTTGGGAACCACTAAAATATAATTAGATGCCACTGACACCTGACTTTCACATACTAACTCTAACTGGGATAGCTCAAACTATGCAGCTTTGGAATGCTAACTGAACAATTCATGTTTATATCCTGACCTGGTCATTTTTCACTCTCATACAAATTATTTTGACCAATCCAGACATGGGCACATTCCATGTCAAATCAACACAGCTAAAAATCTAACACCCCTCAGATTTTTATGAAACTGGACTCATTAATTTGTTCTATAGAAAAATGAATGTATACTAATTAATAAATCCCTATCTCTTTTAGTTTTTGATATACAAGGCTGCAAAAATTGGTAAAAAATGCAAGTTTTCAAAATTCTTGTATTATAAATGTACCCATATTTTGTTCCCTAATTTTTTTAGACACTCTGAAATATAGATTAGTACTATCATTAGAAAGCTTATATAGGCTTTCAAATGATATTCACATGCATATATTTTTAAAATTTTCCATTTTAAGGTCAAACATTTTTACCTTCAATATCTCAAAAAGTACATGTTTCATTTTCTTTTAAAAATTATATGTTATTCTTACGTCTTTATTGTCTATAATTACTGTGAGTTTCAACATGAGACGGCCATGGAATGCTGAATTATGAATTAAAATGCAATCTTCATCAGTATTTTTGTACTAAAATTGCATACAGTCGAACCTTGTTAACATGAACACATTTAATGTGAATTTCTTTAACATGAACTATTTCAACAATCCTCGTCAAAAAAAGATTGGTTTAGTTATAATATGAATATTTGTTACTGACAGCATGAACTACTGATAATATGAACAATTTTTTTCCCCCTTGAGACATTATTGAAGTACGACTGTATAGTAAAGGGCAAAACTGGGAAAATTCATTAGTGGCCAGTGGCCGGTACTGTCAGTTTCATTAGTAGCCACTTTTTTAAGTTAGTGGCCACTTTTCACATGATAAGACTATTTCTTTCAGACTGCAAAAAGCATTGTCACCATTTTGCGGTATAATTACCACAAGAAAAATATGAAAATAAGAAATACATATAATAATAAAATTAACACAGGGACACTGAAATTGTAATTTGTAATTACGCTCTTTTTAAAAATCCTAAATTGCACATCCTAAATTAAATTTGCTTAGGGCTGTAATAATAACAGCAAAAGTTATTATCTTTCAGATAATTCAGTAGTACTTTTTTTTTTTTTTTTTCAGTTTATTTAAGTGAAATAAGCTGTTATCATTCACAGTTCACATTGATATTTTCTAGTAAATGAATCAGCTGATTCATCATCATCACAACCTTTTACATGGTCATGTGTAAATACAGTTAGCAGTTTTATTATTTTTTCTTATTTCTAAAAACACACTTTTTTAAATGATTTTATTTCAATAGAGTTAAAATACTTTCTCTTAAAAAGTATAGATATGGAAACTTAGCTGCTTCATTAAAAATAATTTACTTAGCTGCCAAATTTGTAGCTCTAAAAATAGGGAGATTTCTACTTTAAAATGGGAAGGGAAAAGGAAGATTTCTACACAAAAGAAAGCAAATACAAAAATTTTTCAAAAATACACATTTAAGTCAAATCAAATTTTGATACACAAATTTGTCAACTATCTTAAATGGGTTACATATACACTAAATACTATGGAGATATTAATGGAAAAAGATTGTGCTTTCCAGGACATTAGATCATTAGCTGCTTGTGGAAATGGAGCTCACGTGTGTGTGTGTGGGGGGGGGGGGGGGGGAAGGGTACATCTATATTCTTTTTTATAGGTTCTAGAATCTAATCAAGAAAGTTTAAAATGAATATTTACATTTATGTTATGGATAGAGAAAGATTGTAAACCACAAGACTTCAGTGGAGCATGTGATTGCCAATCGTTGGAGGGCGGGGGGGGGGGGGGGATTACAAGAATTATGAGTAAGAGATATTAAACAATTCTACTTCTTTACAGATTCTAGAATCTAATAAAAGTAAGTTTAAAATATATATTTATATTTTTGCAGCAAATGGAGAATGATTAGAAATTATAAAGCTTTCTATAAGCTGTGTGATCACAGATCGTTAGGGGGAGGGAAAGGGAGTGGGGGTCCAAAAAATTATATGAGTGAGACATATTAAACAATTCTACTTCTTTATAGGTTGTAGAATATAATAAAGCAAGTTTAAAATGAACATTGACATTTATGCCATGGATGGAAAAAGATTGGAAATCACAAGGCTTTGATTGCCTATCGTCGCTCGATTTTTGGATTATTTTAATGATCATAAAAAGTGGCGACTTTAGTGGCGATCGATGCCTAATTTTTAATCGCCATCTTTTTTTATTTAGTCGCCACGTGGCCGGTGGCGACCGTTAATTTTGCCCTTTACTGTATAGAATATTTTATGATTTCATTTGGGTGGGCCAAATTAGCATCTATAGAAATTCTCTAAAAGGAATATAGTTAATTAATGACAATGTTTTTGTAATTGATAATTACGTGCTATTTAAAAATAAATAAATAAATAAAATAGTGAAAGCTTGCAATTTTGAAATGTTCATCTGCTGGCTGAGCTTCTTTTTAAATGTGCTGCTAAGTGCAACAATTAATTTAAGGCTTAAACAGAAGAGATCAGCTAGTATTGATTTGTGTGGGGGAGCGGAAGTCCTTAAAGGACTTCCCCTCCTCTTTTTTTTAATCGATCGGAAATATAAATAACTTAGTTACAATCAACATAGTTACAACCATAGTTACAATCTTAGTTACAACCATATTACAATCTGGATTTTAATTGATTAAATAATAAAAAAAAATCTCTTCCCCCACTTTGTATTTAAAAAAAAAATAGTACAAATATATTGGGCATTTTGCAATGGTGAACAATCTTTACAGTTTATTTAAAAGATGCATGAGCATTAAACACTTTTGTCAGGAGACAGAGTGTAAGTTTTTCCAGTAGCAATTATGGGGATAACAAACACAAATCAATAAAATGTATGCAATTATTGTATGAATTTAATTGATTCTTTTCTTCTTTACTCAGTTACTACAAATTGCACCAAATCAGCATTAATGTAACACTTTCATGAATATGACAAATACAGACAAAATGTGTTCCACTTGGTCAACAGCCAAAATGCAATTTTTCGGTTCTATTTCTGCCAAATGTAAAAAATCCAATTTTAATGTCTGGATACTCATCCTTGAATTGTTTAAAAACCTCCATTAAATAACACAATACTAACCTTTTTTGTTTGTGTCCTCACTGTATTAAGGGCCCTCTTCACTCACCGCCGCCGGAAGCCGAAGTTAATGTTATTCCATGGGAAATTTTTCTTTAAAAATAACTTATTAACTAATACATATTTTTAAATTCTGCTTTCACATTCTAAAAATTCCCAGCTGTTAAATTGACAGACCTTTTTTAAAAAATACTTTTTTGTATTTTATTTTGAAGCTGCAAAATACGAATTTTCAATATATGAAAATTTTTCATTTTGCAATTTCAAAATAAAATATTAAAAAAAAATACATTTTTAAAAAAGATCTGTCAATTTAACAGTTGGGAATTTTCAGAATGTGAAAGCAGAATTAAAAAATATGTATTAGTTAATAAGTTATTTGAAAAGAAAAATTTTCCCATAGAATAACATTGGCTCGGGCTTCCAGCAACGGTAAGTGAGAAGGCCGTTAACTTTCATTGATGCATTAATAACCTACCAAAAATTACTCTAATTGTAATAAAGTCGTTATTCTATTTTTTTTTTTTTCCAGGAAACTAAACAGCACCTAGGTCACACTTATCAATAATCCCTGATAGGCAGGGTACAAATATTAAAAGCGAGCAATCGAAAGTTGCAATCAAGTTTCACTTACATTGTGTATTTAACTATATTTGCAGAAAATGTTTTGTAGATCTTACGTTATATTAGTATAAAAATATTGATAGAGGTTTGCATTTTAATTTATAACTCAGCATCCCATGCTGAAACTTAAAATAAATATAAACAATAAACATAAGATTAATAGAAAATTAAATATGTACTTTTTGAGATATTGAAGGTCAATGGTCAAAATCTTTTACCTTGAATTGAAATTTTTTTTAATATGCACATGTGATATAATATCATTTTAAAGCCTGTCTTAAATGCTTCCTAATGATATCAAATTTATGCCTCTAAGTCAATTAAGTAACAAAATATGGGCACATTTGTAATACAAAAAATTTGCATTTTTTAACCCATTTTTGCAGCCTTGTACTATCTGAAAAACTAAAAGAGATAGGGACTTATTAATTTGTATACATTCATTTCTCTATAGAACACATAAATGAGCCCAATTTCATAAAAATCTGAGGGGGTCAGGTTAAAACTGCAGCGTTTTTGCATTGATTTGACATGGAATGACCCACATCTATAACATTTATGGTTCATGTCATATTTCTGAATTATTACTTATTCTTTTTTTATTCAAAATCTTAATTCATATAATCATTACATATTTACCTTTCCAGCAGTTACTGTTCTCAATGTATCGATCAATTCCAATTTTGTCTTCTTATCAGGCATTTGATCAACATATGTACAACATTCTTGTATCATTTTTGTGACAGCTTGTTTAATCTGGCTTCGTCTTTTTGTCAACAGCACTATATGTTCATTTAGAGCTGGATAATTCTTTGTTTCAAAGCATAATTTCACAATAGCAACAAGGACACGGCCACATGAGTGTGTATCTGCACCCTTTAATACAATAAAGGTATTCAATTAAACAGTAAGAATTTTAAATAACATCTTAATAAAATACATAAAGCAATAAGAGACATATATCGATATATCATTGTTAGATGGAGTTGGCAACATTTTAGACAGCGGCAAGAACTATGTCTAAACATGAAAAAATCCACCCACCATAAAGTGACTAAACAAAATAAAGAGGCAGTTTAAAAAAATAAAAGCTTGCTTGCATAAGGAAAGAAAAGTTCTCTCAGATCATCATAAGACTGAATATTATGAATTATCTGAATAAAAACTGCATATTTCTGCAATTAGATTTAAATTAAGTCAAATGGCAATGAAATGATACCACATTTTGAATAGTCCACAAAAATATGGCACATTACTTGAATTTGACATCAATGTTGGTCTCCAGCAAAAAAAAAGACTTGTTTTAAATTATTATTGAAAAAGAAAAAAATAAAATAAATAAAAATAAATGTGAATTTTGTCAATTAGCAGTAAAATAATCAGCTGTATCAGTAATTATCAGAGGAAAAAGATCCATACATTTAAAAAATCAAATATAACACAACTTAATTTTTCATTTATCTGTGGTGAAATAGTTCTACATATTGCAAATCTGCTGTAAAAAAATTTTTGTGTTTAGTCATTAAACGATATATAAAATTGGCAAATTTCATCAACTTGCTATGAAATAATAGCTTTTTTTTTTTTTTTTTTTTTTGCATCTATCTGAACGAATTCGGATAAGAAAACCAATTTTTTTCCTCTCAAAAATCAATGATTTTAAAAACAGAAGTTTCACAAAATTAGCAAAACTGAAATCAAGGTATAAATTTAGTTCTATAAAAATGAATATTCATTATCTAAAATGAAACAGTATTTTAAATTGTAATTTTAGTTTTGGAAAATTACATTTTGTACAATCACAGAACAAGGATCCTAGACAAAAAGTTTGGAAGAACTTTATTTTCACACTAAATTTAGATATCCTACAAAATTACGTTAGATTTTTTACAATTTCATAAAAGCAAGACTGAAAAGTTTGGTCAGACCTCTGGGCGGTGTCTCTTTGCTAAAAGTTGCTTTAGTGAAGGTGCCTCTGTGTTGAAAGTTAGCTTTATGAAATGGATTGGAAGGGTTAAAGGGCAAAACTGGGAAAATTCTTTAGTGGCCAGTGGCCGGTACTGTCAGTTTCATTAGTAGCCACTTTTTTAAGTTAGTGGCCACTTTTCACATGATAAGACTATTTCTTTCAGACTGCAAAAAGCATTGTCACCATTTTGCGGTATAATTACCACAAGAAAAATATGAAAATAAGAAATACATATAATAATAAAATTAACACAGGGACACTGAGATTGTAATTTGTAATTACGCTCTTTTTAAAAATCCTAAATTGCACATCCTAAATTAAAATCTGCTTAGGGCTGTAATAATAACAGCAAAAGTTTTTATCTTTCAGATAATTCAGTAGTACTTTTTTTTTTTCAATTTATTTAAGTGAAATAAGCTGTTATCATTCACAGTTCACATTGATATTTTCTAGTAAATGAATCAGCTGATTCATCATCATCACAACTTTTACATGGTCATGTGTAAATACATTTAGCAGTTTTATTATTTTTTCTTATTTTTAAAGACACACTTTTTAAAATGATTTTATTTCAATAGAGTTAAAATATTTCCTCTTAAAAAGTATAGATATGGAAACTTAGCTGCTTCATTAAAAATAATTTACTTAGCTGCCAAATTTGTAGCTTTAAAAATAGGGAGATTTCTGCTTTAAAATGGGAAGGAAAAAGGAAGATTTCTACTCAAAAGAAAGCAAATACACATTTAAGAATTTACATTTACACATTTTTGAAAAATACCCATTTAAGCCAAATCAAATTTTGATACACATTTGTCAAATATCTTAAATGGGTTAAATATACATTAAATACTATGGAGATAATAATGGAAAAAGATTGTGCTTTGCAGGACATTTGATCATTAACTGCTAGTTGAAATGGAGCGCACATGTGTGTGTGTGTGGAAGGGGGGGGGATACATCTATATACTTCTTTATAGGTTCTAGAATCTAATCAAGAAAGTTTAAAATGAATATTTACATTTATGTTATGGATGGAGAGAGATTGTAAATCACAAGGTTTCAGTGGAGCATGTAATTGCCAATCGTTGGAGGGGGGGAAGGGGGGGGGGATTACAAGAATTATGAGTAAGAGATATTAAACAATTCTACTTTTTTACAGATTCTAGAATCTAATAAAGTAAGTTTAAAATAGATATTTATATTTTTGCAGCAAATGGAGAATGATTAGAGATTATAAAGCTTTCTATAAGCTGTGTGATCACAGATCGTTAGGGGGAGGAAAGGGGGGGTCCAAAAATTATATGAGTGAGATATATTGAACAATTCTACTTCTTTATAGGTTGTAGAATATAATAAAGCAAGTTTAAAATGAACATTGACATTTATGCCATGGATGGAAAAAGATTGAAAATCACAAGGCTTCGATTGCCTATCGTCGCTCGATTTTTAGAATCTTTTAATGATCACAAAAAGTGGCGACTTTAGTGGCGATCGATGCATAATTTTTAATCGCCATCTTTTTTTATTTAGTCGCCATGTGGCCGGTGGCGACCGTTAATTTTGCCCTTTAGGAAGGGTTGTAAACGTGTTCTAGACTGACCTCTGAATTAGCTCATTTTTGCAAAGCACTGATTTCAGCTTAATTGTAGTTTCACCGGCCAATTAAACCAAGCATGCTAGATTGCCAAATGCTATGGGTTTTGTGTTTACTTCTGCTTCTTTGCGTCAGGTGTTACGCCACCAGTCAGTGTATGGTCCTTTGTTTAGCTGCTGAATTAAAGTGTGTTTTTTGAATGTTTGAATTGAAAGTTCGAGAATTAATGACGTCATGTTTTATCAGTGATTTTAAAGGAAATGTTTTACAGTAATTAGTTTGATGTTTGATAAGTTATTTTTGTTGAATTGTGTCATTTTTGAAGTAAATAACGAAAATAACGTGAAATTTATTGAGGTAAAAAGATATTTAACAGTGTTGTTAACTTTTTATGGAAGCTGTTTTAGAAACCTTTAAGCATATTTAAATATATATTACATTTTTTTTTTATAGACAAATGAATTTGGTAGTGTACTTAATCATTATTTAGGAAATAAATACTTACTATCGCTTAAGTAAATATTATACATGTAACAAAAATATAATTATGTAGAAGAATGAAAAGAGAGGGGAAAAAAAGGTCTACTCAGGTACAATCGAAAGAGGTTGCATCATCCAGTGGAGACGGACATCTGCCACGAGAATGTATCAGAGAACTTTTTATTTATTTATTGTTCTTTTATTTTTCTATGTGAAAAGAAATATCTGTGTGAAAAAAAGAGTTACGATTTTGCTTTGCTAGCGACATCTTATGCCTGTATGGCTTGAATTTTTTGTTCGTATTAATCTGAAATGGGTCCTAAGTGGACTTATATTATGTTTTGTGTAGGCCTAAGTGGTCATACCTTAGTGTAAATATTTGTACATAGTTATTTTTTATTAAACTTTAATTAATTTGATAATTAATTTTGTGACAATGTTCATTCTATGACGTAGGCATCCACTAAGAAGCGATTTTACAAAATTCGCCCCCCAAGATATCCGTAAAATTTTTGCTTTAAAATATAGCTAATACAAATGTCTAAAAACCAATTTCTGGAATTTTCAAAATTCGGTCCCCAAGGAGTGGGGGGGCAAAACGTGATTTCGCATAATCCTATATATATCTCAAACAAAAAAAAAGATATACGTGAAATTTTTGCTCTAAAATATAGCTAATGCAAATATCTAAAAACCAATTTCTGGAATTTTAGAAATTCAGCCCCCAGGTGGGGCAGCAGGGGGGGGGGGGCTATGGGGCAAAAAGAAATAGAAATACAGTTAGGCCGTTCAAAATTGGTACAGATAGATTTTAAAGGCCTGCAAGTCGAATGGGGATATTTTCGAAAGTGTAAAGTTATTAGGGGGGGCAAGAAGGGGGAACGGGAGAGGGGGGGCAAAAAAATAAAAATAGAGTTAGATCGTTCAAAATTGGTATATAGAGGTTTTCGATACTTACAAATCGATTGTGGATATTTTCGAATTTGTAAAATTATTAGGAGGGGAGGGAGGGGGGGGGGCGGTAAGGGGGGGCTATGGACAAAAACAAATAGAAATACAGTTAGGCCGTTCAAAATTGGTACAGATAGGTTTTAGAGGCCTGGAAGTCGAATGGAGATATTTTCGAAAGTGTAAAGTTATTAGGAGGGCCGGGAAGGGGGGGGGGCAGAGGGGCAAAAAAAATAAAATAGAGTTAGATCATTCAAAATTGGTACATAGAGGTTTTCGATACCTACAAATCGATTGCGGATATTTTTGAATTTTTAAAATTATTGCGAGGGACGGGAAGGGAGGGGAGCAGAGGGGCAAAAAAATAAAAATAGAGATATATCGTTCAAAACTGGTGCATAAAGGTTTTTGATACTTACAAATCGATTGCGGATGTTTTAAAATTTGTAAAATTATTACGGTAGACAGGAGGGGGGGCAAAGGGGGAAAATAATAGAAATAAGAGTTAGAGCATTTTGGGAATTTTTTCCGAAGGCAGTGAGAACCCTGTGCGACATTTTTCCTAATCAGATTTTGTTTCTCTTTTTTTTTTCACGTGATAAAAATGAATGCAATTTTGAGAATTCAGTAATTAGAGTGATTCATTTAAAAATAGGGACCAGCGAAGCCGGCGTTGCCTGCTAGTCCTGTAATAAAAAGGTATTTTAAATTTTCATAGACAGCAAAGTGCAATAAAACAAAGCAACATTAATTTATGTATAATTATGTACTGGGAATTATAGCCTTAAAAATTATGTTAGTTAATAAATCTAATTACCTTAAACTTTTTAATTTTTCATCTGGTGAACATTAATAGCAACATTAAATTTCGATGTAGTTAAGGGAAAAAAATGTAATATAGTAAGTAGCATTAAAAATCTCCCTCAGTATTTGGACTAAAGAAAGATTTTCCTTTCCTCCCCCCCCCCACCCAAAAAAAAAAATAAATAAATAAAATAAAACTTTCAGATAATAGGTTGATGCGTTATTTTTGGGGAAATTTAGAATGTGTTCTGGGGAAATTTAACAGGTCTGAACATTTTCTGCACCCCTGTTTTCATGTATGTGAAATGTGCAGAAGTGCATATTACCGATTGCTGTAATAAGAATCCCTATGTGATACAGATTTAGAATACCGAGCTAGACTTTCTGTTATTATTTATTTTTGGGATATGCTAATAAACACACTCAGACAGACATACAGACCAATCACAAAAACTTATTTTTCAGATATAGGGCACATTAAAACATCTAAATAAAGTAAAAACTTGATTTTGAAAATCTGACCTCAAAACAGAAATTTCTCTATCATATATGGATAAGTGAAATTAAAAAAATTTCTGATAATTCATTTGTTAATACATGGCTTTGAAAACAAATTAGAAATGTGAAAATTCATTACACACTTGCATACATACATATTTTTTTTTACTTTCTTTTACCCATATAAGGTAGGGAAAGTACTATTTTCGGGTCAAATTTTTGTTACAGTTACAGATTTTGAGGTCCTTTGAACTAGAAAAACATGTTTTTACCAGTAGGTCTGAGTGTCTGTTATCAGTAAATCTCAAAAACAAATAGCAACAGAAAACTGAAACTCAATATTAAAAGTCAGTATCATTGTGATGAAGCAAATACTTAGAGTACAAAGAAGGACATCCAAGAGGATTCAAATACATTGCATACAATGAGAAAATTTCTGGTAGGTACAGCTGAACATCAAAAGGCTGCATGAAACTAAAATGAAATGAGCCTATAATCGTTATGCACATAAAATATAGTGACCAGATCAAAGTACCTTTAAAACAGAGACACTTTAAAAACTAACAGTGATGAAATTAAGTTTTTTTTTCATTCTTAATAAATAAAGACAAAAAAATAAAATGTCAATACAAAATAATTTAACTTCTAAAGTTATTAAAACTTAGAAAACACCTTCAAAATAACGGTTGTCCCCAGAAAATGTGGACATCTGGTCACTTTAACATATAAAAGCATATTTTGGGTAGAAAGAGGAATGAAAATCATTAATCACTGACATGTCTACCCAAAAGAATTTGGATATATTAAAATTAGGCTTTGAAATTGTTGGAAATGCATTTCAAGTTGTGTTATGTGTTTTTTGTATATGAAGAACTTATAAATAGGTCTAAAGTTAAGTACCCAATGTGAAGTGAATTTAACTTATGTACATTATAATTATACAGGGCAACATAAAATTAAGCGAAAGCATTTTTTTTTCTATTGAATGTAAATGATGAAATTGGAATTAGTGAAAAGTCATATGTTTACAATTCAAAGTCATCAAATATGATTTTTTCCCCCCACCGGACACCATACAATATACAAAATTATTCTTAATTACATTTATATATAATTAATAATAAATTAATTCATGTTAAATATAATAGCGAGAAAACTTTGGAAAGTAGATACACTTACAGTTCTAGTTTGTTTTTCAAGAGATAGTAAAATATCTAATGCCTCAGAGAGCTTGCCCTCCTGCAACAGAAGAAACATAATAAACAAACGATTTTAGAAAAAATATGAGTATATTAATAACATTCAGTGATACATTGATCAATAAATTTACATTACTTTATACATTAACAATTAACTTAATATTTATATTAAGAATATGGACAAATAACTATTTAAATAAGATTATTTTAAGAAAATTCAAAGCATATATTCTTGGTAACGAAATAGTGATAGCCAGATTTCAATATTAATGAAGTACAATCGATTTCTTTTCAATATTTACCTTACATAACTGCTGACACACAGGAATTTTTTCATCAACAGTAGCACTGTAGTCTACTTCCATTTTTAAAATTCTTCCTGCATCGGTTAAAGCTTCTGAAGTCATTGTTAACACAGAGAAAAAGCTTCACAGTTACAAACAATACAATATAAGTAGTAAGCTATTTATCTTTATATTGTATAAATAATTATTACAAACAAATAATTCTAATCATTCTCTCGAAAGCATTTACAATGAATCGGCACGTCTGCAGCAAACAGGTAACGATTTAACCAGTAATCAAGAAAACCCACTGAGCTAACACTTTAGGAGAAAGGACAAGAAAAAACCTGAGCAGGGTTGCTTCCTGCATCACACGTCACTGCGGGAAAAGTCTCTACGCCAATCGCTGAGCTTGAAATTTTTGTTTGTTGCTGCATTAGCCAATACCAGTTGTTGAGATAGGTAAATACCCGCAGCCGTTGCCACTCGTGCGTCCATTATCGTTTCTTTGATTCTTTTCTCACGATGTATAAAGTAAGAGCGTGTTCAGTAGAGCGCCCGAGATGGATCAATTCGACCGGGCGATGACGTCACTGATCCTGGACCGGTCTTGGATCGGGCCAGGAATCTACTGAACGCTTTGGAACAATTTTGACGCGATAGGAGCAGCGCCATCTATCTAATTTGACCTGTATTATTGTATTTCTGTTGTTTATTTTGTCTGGACTTTTAATACGTAATTCCATAAAATGCTAAATTATATTACGTTTTTTCTTAAAAAAAAAAAAAAAAAGAAAGAAAAAAAAGAAAGATCTTTTATGTAATAACAGTTTTACTTCTTTCTTATTAATGTAGAATTCTGTACTCTGCTAACAAAAAATAAGAAGCTATTAATTGATTGTACTGACAAATTACTAATATACATTACTTTGGTTATGATTTTTCTAAATTCACGTATAAATTTTAATCATGAAAATGTTAAGAATGTTACGTTACATTTATTTTTAAAGGAGCAGAGTAGATTTATCTTAAATGAGCACTTAAAACACCTTTCTTTCTCTTCGAATTTTATTATGAACAGAAATGTACAACAAAAACGTTTTTGAAATAAATAAATAAATAAATTATATAAAATATGAAATATGCTGTTCAGTTAATATAATGGATTTATATAAAAAATAATCTTATTTTCTTCTTCGATTTATGAATCAATATAAAGAGCTTTTTCTCTTATTACCGACTGAATATTAAAATAAACTAGCAATCTAAACAACACTGCATAATTTTATAGCTACTTTTTTACAGTCTGTTTTGTTTATTAAATTTAATAATTGACATCTTAAACTTATTTTTACCTAAATTAAAAATATGTGGAAGGATTTTAATTTATTTACTTATAGTTAACTTATTGTTTTAAAGGTAAGAAATACAATCGTTTACAAACTTTTCTATTTGTAAACAAAAAACAATCGCATGAATGAAAAGCTTTGTCTGAGAAAAAAAAAAAAGGAATATAATTTTTCCCAGCTTATTTTTATATATTAAATTAACAAAATATGATAGCGTCCGAATTAAAAAAATATATATTTTTTTGTTTCAATTAAAATTGTGTAAATTTTTGTTTTAATTTTATGTTTGAATGTTACATTCATCAATAAAAAAAATTGCGTATCGAAAATCGTTATTACGTAAAAAATCTTTTTTACACAATAAATAAATAAACATAATATAGTTCAGCATTTTATGGAATTACTTACCTTATTTTCTACAGCACAAACAATGCATATAAATAGGTACATCTGTATTAATCCTCAGCTAATCAAACAAATAAACAATCATTGTCAAAAACATATGTTCATTGTTCAGGTTTTCACTGCGTAATGTCAATCAGAGCCTGATTTTCAACCTATTGCGCATTTGATCCATCACGTGACCCAATGGATCAAGAAATTTTTCTGGGCTTTCTGATCCACGACCGGTCGAGATCGGTCCATTCCACTGAACGATGTAACTCTGGATCGGTCGACACCACTGAACGCTTTGGCTCGGAATCTTTCGACCGGTCGTGGATCGGGCGCTCTACTGAACACGCCCTAAATAAATCGGTATCATTTATATAAAATAGAAATATAGGTACAGAAATAGCGCTTATATAGTCGATATTTTGATTATTATATCCTATGCAAATATTATTAATTATTTAACAGTATTTTTGTTTATAAAAATGAAATGAAAATCAACAGCAAATTATTATTATTATTTAATAATAATTTAAAAGTGTTCATTGTCTAACAATGCGGATAAAAGCTCACTATTTCTTTATCTTTACATAATTCAACTGTATAAAAAAATTCGAGATGTTGCAAAGTTGATGTGTATATTATTGTTTTGTAAATAAAAACCTAAACAAATTTTTAATATCTGTTGATTATGTAAAACTTTCATTTGTTCAATATGATATGATATAATATTTGAAAAGCTGTTAAATATGCTAAAGTTACTGTCAAAGGTAAATCGTTCATTCAGGTATTATTATTCTTTTGTAAACGTATAAAAGTTCCAAATATTCTTTTTTACGATCACAGAAAAATTAATACCATTTCTCCTATTTTTCTGATCATAATAAAGGATTTTGCCTTAAAATCGTAATGATGTGATGATAATCTAACTTTATGCCCTGTAAGTCTTAATAAATTTTCAGTATTATGCTACATTATTACCCTTAAATGGGTGATTATTTTTAAATCAATTTTAAAATGTTTTACTTCTTTCCTCTCTTAAATAAATCACTGGAAAAATACTAAAAAAAAAACTTTCATTATGGTTTACAGCTGAAAGAAATTTGTTGCCGATCGGCAAAATGAGGCATTAGAGCTTCAATGTTATTCTACTAATTCTTTAGAAGGCAACACTCGGCATTATTCGTAAAACAAGAACTAAAAATATAATCATTATAATAAAAAATTCAAATTGATCAACGAATAGGTTTTAGACTCTAAAATAACCATCTGGCAATAACAAAAGCATAAAGTAAAATACTACTGCAATTTCATATCACAAATAATAGCTATTTATAATTATCACATTTAGCAAATTCATGATTAGATAACTAAAATTTTGTCATCAACAATCAAAATGGTAAATTTCATTCGTTTATGTATGCTAGTGTCCTATAAACAGTCAAACAAAATAAAATTAAGAAAAAAAGAAACATTTTTTTAAATATTGTTTCAGAAGAAGCCATAGGGTGAAGTTTATTATTCTCTTGGCATACCATGAAAATTTTCTGCCTGTAATGCGTTAATTTTTCAAAAATAGGTTAATTCGTATGGTAAACATCGAAAGCTTACTTAGAAAACAATAAAAAACAAAATAATAATATTATTAATAATAAAAACAAAATAAAATTAAATTTTTCGATATTGGACTGAACTTGCATAGTTTGGTCTGATAATTATGTCCCACATAATGTTATTTTCTATTTCCCAGAACGATTATCTCGCGTTATACAGAAGTCTACTGCACTTGAATTCTTAATTATGAAAAGTGTAAGACAGGTGACACGCAAGCGCGCCCCATCATCGACTGACCCAGATACGAGGGTATCCATGCAGTCCCGTCTCAAGACGACCCAACATCGTGCAGGCCTTAGCCACTACGACAGCAACATACCAACTTCGCGACAGCAGGGAAGTGGCCCAGGTAAGGTTCGACAATCAGCTATAGCAAGGCTCATATCGCCCCTTCGGACCAACCGGAGTTGGTCAAAGTTGGGGCTGAGGGCCCTAGTAACTGGCCGACCTCGGTTTGGCGGCCAGAAGGCTTGTTTGCCTTCTGAGGACGGCCTAAGGCCGTCCACCAGGCCCGCTCTCCCAACGGAGTTCACCCCTAGCCGATAACGCACATCCATGCCGACTAGTAAGATCAGCACCGCTTCCCGTTTTTGCTAAGCCTCCTTATACTGCCACTCGGAAGGCCCCACCCAGGACACCTGGACAGCCCCTGTTTGCTCGGGCCATCACAACCCTATGTGAGCACCGATGTCCGCCAGGGTAGTCCCGCCGTCCGGTCATGCACCACCAGTCAGTTAAGACAGACCTCCTCACACCACGTGGGTATACTTCTCCCCGAAACGCACAGGCGGAGAGCACTGCTACGAGTTCGTGCGATGCCAACAAAAAGTTCCCTTTTAGACAGTCCGAATTGGCTGTTTTGAATCAGCGCTTCTACCTCTCGGTAGACAGGGAGCACATGCTCCCCCTTCTCTCCACACCACACCAACGCCAACCGTCTCACCAACTCGTACTTACCGTCACACCAACTCACACACGCCATCACGCCATCTTACCAACACACACTTGCCATCTCGCCAACTTACCAACACACACTTGCCATCTCGCCAACTTACCAACTCACACTCGCCATTCCGCCTACTTACCAACTCACACTCGCCATCTCGCCATCACACTCCAACTTCGCTACACCATAACGCTCACTTCACTTCACCATCAACTCTCATCGTCTCACCGTCTCACTTACCAATCGAAGAGACCTCCTAGGAGGCTCTACTGGGGCGTCAGGCTCAGACGCTTCGAGAATCCGTCGTCCACCACCAAGCGGGTTAAGCGCCCAGTCAAGGAGATCCGTCATGATGACTGCGATTCCTTTCCTACAATAGTAGTCCAGGCACAAATCCCGCCGCGTTCGAAGGTGGTAGTTCGGCGGGAAGTAACGTTCCCTGACCGACCGCCACCGTGCGCACTCTAGCATCACGTGCTTTACGGAGCTTGCGCTGGCCCCGCAAATACATGCAGGGTTCTTCTGAAAGAAGCGGTGCTGGTGAACTCCGAATGAACCATGTCCGGTGAGGACCTGATTAACAAAGAAATCTCCCTGCACTCTCCGACTGCTCACCTTCGGAAACACTTCATGCGTGAATCTACCCTTCGTGGAGCCATCCCAACGACACTGCCATCTATCTATGAGGCGCCTAAACAGGACGCCCCTTGCACATCTCACACTAAGCTTGACTGGAAGATCTACATCTTCACGTGCAGTTGCCACCTTAGCAGAGCCATCGACCAGTTCGTTAAAGTGATGACCCACATGGGCTCTGATCCAATGCATCGTGATTCCGATCCCGCCACTCTTAATCAGGTCCTTGGTCTCAGCAACCGTCTTGTGCCTAGGCTTCAGACAGTTAAGCGCTTGCAGCGCCGATCTGGAGTCAGAGTAGACATCCATCTCACTGAGCCCCGACTCCATAGCATCTCTGATGGCTTCCCTGATCGCTATGACCTCCGCCGTGAATACAGAGCTATGGTCGGTAATCCGGAACTGGTCTTCCGAGACGATCTCTCCCCGAGAGACCCGCAGGAACGCGCAGCCAACCCTGCCGTCCTCCATCTTCGAGCCGTCCGTGTAATAACACGAGGCTGATTTGGGCGTTACGTCTCGAATGAAAAGTGTAAGATCAGTTATCTATATCTTCAAAAGTGATAACACATATTACTTTGTTTTAAATTATTTTTCCATATTAAATGGGAATTTTACGCCATAATTAGAATATCTATCGAAAATGTATAATATTACGCTTTGTTTCAATAATAGATTTTATAAACTTAAAAAAAGTAATAATAAGAAAAAAAAAAGAAACTTCCACCATTTGATTCTGTATTAAAAAAAACATTTAATAAAAATTAAATATTTTATTATGTTACAGCCAACATCCTAATTAATATTCCGTAGTGTTGTTAGTCCCGCTCTTTTTTTCACATCAATAAATCTTTAGTGTAATATTCTCCAAATGCAATTACGATTAAATAATAAGAAGAATACTTTAAAAAGATACTGATGTGAAAAAGAAAGCAGGGCTAACAATACTACGGAATATTAATTAGTTTGTTGGCAAGTGCGCAACAAGATTAAAACATAAAATTCGTGGGAAAAAATCTTATGATATTAAATATTAATGATAATAAAGAAAAAGATTATCGAATGCATATTGCTATTTCAAACAATAAGCCTCGCCTTTCCGTGTTTTCTAAAACATAACATTTAACTTAAGGTGTACGAACCCTGCAATATTTTTTTTATTTTTTTTTTATTTTTTTTTTTTGTTTTAAGGACAACAGGGTTAAAATAGATTTTCAGCGGTGAAAAACTAGGAAAAGTTATTTAATATTTAAGAACAAAGACCTAACGTATCAGGATCGGATATGTTCCTATCTTGTAACGTAAGTCACGCCTTTACACATTTTTCTAAAACTTTACATTATAAAGCAAAGGGATTTTACATATTCATAATTAAATCGTTTAAGTTTTGTCTTCAGCATTCGATGTAGTGAATGCCATTGAGGTTTTTGCATACCAGCGTCACATACAGAGACAAATACGAATATGTAAAATAGCTTATTTATTTATTGTTTCAGCGATATAGAGGGTGAGGTTTATTTTCTTTTGAAATTCTTTCACAATCTCTAGCCTGCATTGCGGTAATTTTACAAAAATAAGCCAATTTCTATAATAAACGTCGAAATGTTGCTTAGAAAACAATAAGAATAACATAAAAGTAAATTTAAAAAGTTTTCCGTCAGATTATATACACATACTTGCCAGCCTTCTCATTAACACGTTGAGCGCCTAGCGCCATGTCAGCAATTCTAGATTCTAGACATTTTGTCATATATCTCTAAAAGTACTGAAGGAATCATCTTGAAACTTTAGGAGTGTGCAGAACATGTTATACTTCAAACGTTTCAGTGAAAGTTTTACCCCGAAAGTAAAAGCAGTACCAATAAAAAATAAACACGTTGAGTGCCATGTCAGCCATCGGTGGCTGACAGTGTCAAACATGATATAAAGCCGCGTCAACCATCGATGGTTGACACTGACAGTGTAAAATAGGATATAAAACTAAAAATATTACATTGTTTTAAGTAATTATTGAAACTTTATTTAAAATTTGCTTAATTTTAATTTATTACAGAAGGCAGGGCCGTAGGGACCGCCCCCCGTACCCCCCGGTCGGGGGGGAGGGCTCTCGAAAGTAGGGGGCCTCACAATTCGATTATTAAAAATTGAAGCAAATAGTAAAATTTATTGTATTTTTGAAGAAAAAAAAAAGGATATATGTTCATTCAAATTTTCTTCAAATATTTTTTTCAAGTTTTTAAAAAGCGCCAAATCTATTTCTTTGTACGGCAGAGAAAGTATTTTTTGGGTCGAATTTTTGAAACTGAGATTTTTATATTTACACATTTAGAGCCCAACTGATTCCGAAAAGACTTTTAGCGTTTGGTCTCTGTGTCTGTGTATCTGTTATCACCATAACCCAAGAACTATAAGTAGGAAGTTCAAACCCAGAATTATAAATCTGTTCATATGGAAACGTTACTTGAAATTTTCGGTTAAATTTAAACTACGAATTTGTCTACAGGAGCATTAAAGAGAATTCAAATGTCATCCGTGTGTTAAATTAAAACACATAATGTATAGAGAAAAATACTGAAACACTTTATTATAATTTTCTGTTTTGCTTGTTTAAGACTTTGCTTACTTTAATTTATTTATACAAATGTTTATTACCCAATGTTCCGAAGTCGCGTGGAGTCACTCCAGATATATATATATATATATATATATATATATATTTTGGGGGGGGGGGGTGTAACCACTTCTAATAAGTTTGTTTCAAGTAACTATTGAGATTTCATATTTATTGTAATGATTCTAAGGCTCCCCATTAATAATTTAATGGGGAAAATTACATAGGCCTTAATTAACCATACTTGCCAACATCCTAATTAATATTCCGTAGTGTTATTTATTAGTACCGTCCTTTCTTTCACACCAGTAAATTTTTAGAGTTATATTCTTCAAATACAATTACGATTAAATAAGTAGAAAAATACTTTAAAAAGATACTAGTGTGAAAAACAATGCGGGGCTGAGAATACTACGGAATATTAATTAGTGTGTTGGCAAGTACAATTAACTCTAAGGAGTGCAGTCTACGTCTAAGAACACAAATAAGTCTTGATTAATCCGTTCAAAGCACCTTTATTTCGTTTAAGTCATGATCGGAGAAGGAAATAGAGACTTTGTGAAGAGTTTCCGTGAACTGCTGTTTATTTGACAGGAATGAGCCGTAAGAATTTTCGGCAGCTAAACTTCGTGCAAAAACTGTCCCGTTTGTTTGTGCCATGCTTTCGCTTTTTGTTCCAAAAATCCTTGATTCTAATTGGTTTCTAGTCACTCATAGAAGTAACTCCAGGGTTTTATTTTGTGTAATTTCTGATAGCAGTTAAAGTAAGATTGCATTTACGACTGCAAAATTATCTTAAAGTTTCTCCCTTTTTTGATACTTTGCGTTATGTTTGTCAAGCAGTGAAATAACGTTTACAAGGAAAATTCATAAATTTTCGTAATAATTATTAGTAATCTATAATTTTGAATAGCGTTTTCTTAAATTAAATTAAATAATTTTATATCATTTCAACTATGGACAAAACCTAATGACAGATGACAATAGCTAAGCCATCTAGACTAGATGTTTTATTCGAATATCTAAACAAATACTTCATTAATTATCTTGAAACTTCAGGAGTAAAAAGAACATGTTATACCACATATATTTCAGTGAATATTTTTGTCTTTAAGGGTAAAAATGGACGAGTCACAAATTAACGAAAAATAAACAATCTTTAGGTTTGGGATCACCCTGCAAAAAATAATTTTTGAAATTAGTTGTAGTTATAGTATATGATTATGAGCCTTCTTTTAACAATAGATATAAATTTATATGAGAATTGCACTTATATTAACGGAGATTTAAAGGTCCTTTTAATAATGTCAACAGTTTTTCATTCATTTTTTGTTTATAACGTGCAAGGTTTTAAAACAAAAGCAATATAACTTTTAAAAATTTGACACATTATATTAGACACAGCATATTGCAATCAAAATATAAATATATAGAGGTGCCAATTATTACGATTTGTCCGTAATTATTATGGATTCACAGCAATAATTACAGCATTACGGACAACATTTAAAAATTACGGATTATACGCTTTTAAAAAAATCGCGGGTATCGATCGTTAAAAAAAAAAAAAAAAAAAAAGAATCTCCATTAACGATCGACAATAAAACACACAACGGAAGCCTTCCAATTCTCAACCTTTCTCCATCCGCAAAATAAATGTGAATATCCATTTTAAACTTGCTTTATTAGATTCTGGAAACTATAAAGAAATATAATTATACAATATTTCTCACTGATGTAATTTTTTAAAACCCCCACCTCTTTTCTTATCTCCAACTAGCCATGGACGATTAAAAACTCTGCAGAAGCCTTTAGTTTCACAATCTTTCTCCGTCAGCAACATAGATGTCAATATACATTTTAAACTTGCTTTATTAGATTCTAGAACCTATAAAGAAGTAGAATTGCCTCATTTCTCATTCGTCTAATTATTCATATTTTGACTGCCCCTCTTCTATCCCAGCTAGTGATCAAAGATTACTTCTAGAACCAAAAAGATGATAGAAGTGCTCAATATTCCTCACATATACAATTATTTTTGGGCTTTATTACTGAACTTGATGAATCTATTTGTTTTTCCTTAATAAATTAAAAATACATACTGTATTATCAAACAAAAAATATGCAAGATAGATAAAGAAAAGAACAATGTTTTAATGCCAAAGTGACTATAAAAATAAATAAATAATAATAATAATAAATAAAATAAAATAAATTTTTGTAACCCCCCCCCTCCCCCTCCAACAAAGAAAAAAAAAAAGAGAGAGAGAGAGAGAGAGATATCCAGATGTTTTTCCCCCCAGAAAGCAGGTTTAAAAAAATAAAATAAATCTTTCATTTTATAAGAAGGTAAAGAAATGCATATTTATTTACTTTTATTTAGAAATGTTTCTAAATTTTTTATTAATATATTATATCATTGTTTACAAAAACTGTTCAATTCGTTATTATATGCGAGTTTGTGCATAAAAATTATTCCGTAAAGCGGTTCACATTTCATAAATATATAACTCTGATTACTAATAGCTCTTACTGAAAATTGGCACCTCTCATTATATCAAATATCTGATGAAATATAAGCATTTATATTAAATTATTTTTGGCTGTGCATGTGAAAGTGCTAGCTTATTTTCTTTTTCTTTTTGCATAATTTATTAGCCAAATGTATAGACAAAACAAATATCTTTTAAAACCCAAAAATATATTGTCAATAGAAAAGTTTATTTTTATGTACTTTCAAAAAGGTGCAAAACGCTAATGGGTTTTACCCATATTTTTATTTTGAATCGATGAACAGTCGTGGATATAAATGAAGTCACACTATGATTTTCTCAAAAAATAGAAAACATTTAAAAATTATTATATAACCAATTATGTTTTAGTAAAAATAATCTTTAGAATATAATGACAACTACAAATATCAAATTAATAAACTTACGAAAAAAGTGTGCTTATTGTAATATAATATGGAATAAAATGTATCTCTCTGAATATTACTGACTATATGTAAGATACTAAAGATTATAAATATATATATATATATATATCTTTTGTACAAGATCTGAGTTTTAATGATATTTGCTTGTGGAATTTTTTATCTTTTTATTTATTCTATACATTTGGCTAATAAATGAAGTTTTGCTAGCGTTTACGCATGCACAATTAAAAACTATTTACTAAAAATGCTCATATTTCATTAGATATTTGAAATTTTTATGATCTGATTGCAGTATGTTCTGTAATGCAGTATATAAAATTTTCTAAAAGTGACATTGCTTTGGTTTTAAAACCCTGCATATCTATATATATAATAACAGAAGATGTGTGTGTTTGTGTATGTATATATCCGGCGCTTTTTAAGAAAACTGCTGATCGCAGGGCTACGCAAATTTGCATGTAGGTTCGTACTGACCATTTTTTGACATAAAAATAAATATAATTTCACGCGAATTATGTATTTAAAAAAAAGAAAAAAATCAAAAATTAAATTTGCATATGCATATGACAAAATGTTATCATAACTTTAAAATTAAATATACAATAATAAAATAATAACTCAGCACGTTTTTTCCGAATTTTGTTTCATAACCTTTTTAATATAACCTAATTCTAGATTTTGTTTTGCTTTCTTTTTTTGAAATAGCATGTTTTTGGCACGGATAGTGTGCTTGCCATGAAAGCTAATTAAGCATTATATGAAAGATTTTTTCTTACAGATAACCCTGAGCGAAATTTTTAATTTTGACGTTGATGTATACCGAAAATCTTTCGCCTAGGACCCTGCTTTAGAGACAGCCATTTTAAGCCAAGTAGTGCATCAAAAAATTTACATAAATTATAAAATATCGGAAAACAAATAGAAACAATAATCGCATAAATAATCTATTTTGGTCTAAAATGGCTACAAAAATTCAAATATCACCAAAGGCAGCTATAATAAAGCTGTACCATGTTCAGGTCTACATATTTATTTATTTTTCTATATACCAGCCACTATTAACTAACTATAAAGTATTTAAAATGGAAAATATATATAATCACAAAAAATTAGTTGCCTCATGCGGTAGGTGTAGCGCATATAGTATATTGCAATATTATATTTGGCATAAAATTGCTGTCATTTTATGCTCCACCAGGCTAATCAAATGAAAGTAAATAATATGTATAGTGCGTATAGTCTTGTTCATATGTAATTGGAATTCAAATATAAAATTATTCAAATTATATTCAAATATAAAATATATTTTTATTAATTTATGACTAATCCCTTTTCAGCCTTCGAGGCAAAACTTTCGGTGAAATACATGCGCTTTAACATGTTCTTTTTATCCTTAAAATTTTAAGAGAATCCATGAAGTATTCGAAGCATTAGATATTCGAAAAAAAAAAAAAAAAAAAAAAATCTATATAGCTTAGCTATTGTCATCCATCCTTACATCTTGTGCACCAGTGTGTACTGATTATATGCATAAGTATCAGGGTAATTGTATCGTTATAAAAGTAAAATCTGATATGGAGATTTCAATACAGTTTTTGTTCTAAAATAATAGGAGGGGGCCCCAGACGAATTTATGGGGGGAGCCCCAGAATATGTTCCTATGGTCCTGACAGAAGGAATCATTATGGAATTTTAATGGATTTTAAGAATTCGTGTGGCGCTCAACGTGTTAATAAGCGTACAATTGTTAACGTCCCCTTTTTTTCACACCACTTTATTTTTAGAGTAATTCTCTCCAAATGTTGTTAGGATTAAATAAGAATAAAATTACTCTAAAAAATGACTGGTGTGAAAAAAAAAAAAAAAAAAAAAAAAAAAAAAAGACGGGTACTAAAAATTGTACGGTTCATAATGAGATGGTTAGCACGTATGTATACAGATATTTACTTACAAATGATACAAATTATAACAAGTGATGCCCAATAACAGCAATGGAAAATGAAAAATCACTGTAACTCAAAAAATAATGTTAGGAACGAGCTGTAAAATTGGAAACCCATGTTTTGCTTGATGCCTGTTCTATTCGTGTAAAAGTTAATATAGGTCATAATTCATAATTTTTTAGAATATGAATTATTAATAATTTTCATAAATAAAAAAATTGTTTTTCAATCAAAAAAAAAAATGTATAGAATATGTTTTAGTCACTTCATTCTAACGTATATATAAAAAAAAGAAAATTTGACTATAATAATTTTTAGGGAATATATGAATTAATGCTTGTTCTATTCATTTAACATACTTTGACAGCATATAACTCTATGAAAAATTGAGCGAAATATATAAACTCTACAATTTTCCGAGATGATCTGATAAAAAAAAAATTATAAAATAATTACAAAATAAAAAGAACTTTTATATACCATGTTTTTAAATTTTTTGTTGAATCATATAAACGCTACTGAGGGCAGCGGTAACCCGGAGCAATTGGATAAAAGTATTAAAAAAATTCCTTGCTATCGTGTTTTGAGCTATTATAAAAGTTTCAAATGGTTATCTAGCCGGGAAGTTAGTTAAAAGTTGATTGCAAGCTTTGTACAGGTAACGCTGCCGAAGGCAGCAGGGTCCCGAAGCAATTGGTTAAAAATATTTTTATAATGCATTTTCACCGCATTCTGAACTATTTTGAAAATTTCAAATGTCTAGCTACTCGGGAAGTTAGTAAAATAAATTTTCTGTTCAATCATATAAACGCTTCCGAATACAGTAGGGACCTGAAACAGTTGACTAAAAGTATTAAAAAAAAATGTATTGTCACCGTGTTCTGAGCTATCCTGAAAGTTTCAAATATCTAGTTAGTCGGAAAGTTAGTGAAAAATCGATTGCAAGCTTTGTACTGGTAACGCTGCCGAAGCAAGCAGGAACCCGAAACAGTTGGCTAAAAGTATTAAAAAAAATGCATTTTCACCGTGTTCTGAACTATTGTGAAAGTTTCAAATGGCTAGCTAGTCAGGAAGTTAGTTAAATAAATTTTCTGTTGAATCATATAAACGCTGCCGAAGGCAGTAGGGACCTGAAACAGTTGACTAAAAGTATTGAAAAAGGTATTGTCACCGTGCTCTGAGCTGTCCTGGAAGTTTCAAATATCTAGTTATTCGGAAAGTTAGTGAAAAATCGATTGCAAGCTTTGTACTGGTAACGCTGCCGAAGCAAGCAGGAACCCGAAACAGTTGGCTAAAAGTATTAAAAAAATGCATTTTCACCGTGTTCTGAACTATTATGAAAGTCTATGTGAATTTCTATTGTGAAGTCTATTGTGAATTTCTAGTCAGGAAGTTTAGTTAAATAAATTTTCTGTTGAATCATATAAATGCTGCCGAAGGCAGTAGGGACCTGAAACAGTTGACTAAAAGTATTAAAAAAGGTATTGTCACCGTGCTCTGAGCTGTCCTGAAAGTTTCAAATGTCTAGCTAGTCGGGAAGTTAGTGAAAAATCGATTGCAAGCTTTGTACTGGTAACGCTGTCGAAGGCAGCAGGAACCCGAAGCAGTTGGTTAAAAATATTTAAAAAATGCATTTTCGCCGTGTTCTGAACTATTCTGAAAGTTTCAAATATCTAGCTGGTCGGAAAGTTAGTTAAATAAATTTTCTGTCGAATCATATAAGCGCTGCCGAAGGCAGCGGGACCTGAAATAGTTGACTAAAATTATTAGAAAAATGTATTGTCACCGTGTTGTGAGCTGTCCTGAAAGTTTCAAATGTCTAGCTAGTCGGAAAGTTAGTGAAAAATCGATTGCAAGATTTGTACTGATAACGCTGCCGAAGGCAGCAGGAATCCGAAACAGTTGACTAAAGGTATTAAAAAATGCATTTTCACCGTGTTCTGAACTATTTTGAAAGTTTCAAATATCTAGCTGGTCGGAAAGTTAGTTAAATAAATTTTCTGTCGAATCATATAAGCGCTGCCGAAGGCAGCGGGACCTGAAATAGTTGACTAAAATTATTAGAAAAATGTATTGTCACCGTGTTGTGAGCTGTCCTGAAAGTTTCAAATGTCTAGCTAGTCGGAAAGTTAGTGAAAAATCGATTGCAAGATTTGTACTGATAACGCTGCCGAAGGCAGCAGGAACCCGAAACAGTTGACTAAAGGTACCAAAAAAATGCATTTTAACCGTGTTCTGAACTATTTTGAAAGTTTCAAACGTCTAGCTGGTCGGGAAGTTAGTTAAATAAATTTTTTGTCAAATCATATAAGCTCTGCCAAAGGCAGCGGGACCTGAAATAGTTGACTAAAATTATTAGAAAAATGTATTGTCACCGTGTTGTGAGCTGTCCTGAAAGTTTCAAATGTCTAGCTAGTCGGAAAATTAGTGAAAAATCTATTGCAAGCTTTGTACTGATAACGCTGCCGAAAGCAGCAGGAACCCGAAACAGTTGACTAAAGGTGTTAAAAAAATGCATTTTCACCGTGTTCTGAACTATTTTGAAAGTTTCAAATGTCTAGCTGGTGGGGAAATTAGTTAAATAAATTTTCTGTCGAATCATATAAGCGCTGCCAAAGGCAGCGGGACCTGAAATAGTTGACTAAAATTATTAGAAAAATGTATTGTCACAGTGTTGTGAGCTGTCCTGAAATTTTCAAATATCTAGCTAGTCGGGAAGTTAGTTAAAAATCGATTGCAAGATTTGTACTGGACAAACAAACAAACATACAAACAAGAATCGAAGTTAATAAAAACATGGTAAAATAAGGGTTACTATTGAAAAAATTAAGTTGTCGCCAGTTTTAATACGTAGACGACCCCTTAAGCAAAATTTAACTATACTGTTATAAACTAGACGTTATTACAAATCGATCGGTACCAGCCGCATGTTTCTACGATAATTTACGACGAAATAAGGTTGTGTGTGTGAGGGGGGGGGGGGCGTTTTATTTTGCTGGCATTACACATGGAGTTTTAAGCAAATTGGTTCATAAATACCTTTTTATGTGAATTTTAAATTTTTAAGTGTTTGGCGCTTGGAAACAAGATAGCGGGCCAAGTTGGAAAACAAATAATAACGTGCAAATATTTTTGTTTTTATTTAAATTACATAAAGCTGAAAGTTTGTCATTGTACCTGTATGGATTATTGAATTTTATCAAAAATTGGTACACTTACTAATAAGCACTAAATCTAGCTAACGTTGTATTTTTTATAGGTCAATCGGAACTTTGATTCAAAAAATATTAAGTAAACACCCCATTTTATCTTCAACATTATTTAAAGAAAAAAAAAATGATGTGAAAAATAAATAAATAAATAAATAAGTGAATATATTTCTTTTTATGTTAAAAAATTAAAAAAATAATAAAAAAAATAAATGAACGCGCAAACATTTTTTTTTTTTTTTTAATGAATAAAATAAAGTTAAAAAAAAAAAAAAAAATCATGCTAATGAAATAAATAGAACAGTTTCAGTATAAAATCGCTTTGCGAAATATGAAATTTGGCACCGAATTAGCTCGGACGTTTCTCGCCGAGGCATACCTGCCAACATCCTAATTGATATTCCGTTAAATTTTTTTGTACCGTCTGTTTTTCACACCACTTAATATTTAGAGTAATTTTCTGCAAATGTAACTGCGATCAGTGGCGTCGCCAGAAAAAAATTCAGGGGGGGGGGGCACAACCTGAAAAAAAAAATTTAATAAAATTCTGATAGCATAGTTTTAAATTTAAAGAAAAAATGCTCAGTAGAATTTTCCAGGGGGGGGGGGAGGGCAAGTGCCCCCCTTGCCCCATTCTGCCGACGCCCATGACTGCGATTAAGTAAAAAATAAAATACTCTT
Source organism: Salticus scenicus (assembly GCA_963930645.1). Taxonomy (NCBI): domain Eukaryota; kingdom Metazoa; phylum Arthropoda; class Arachnida; order Araneae; family Salticidae; genus Salticus; species Salticus scenicus. The sequence continues at coordinate 216,596,958 of OZ005654.1, read as the reverse complement.
GGAAAAAAAAAAAAAAAAAGACGGGACTAAAAATTTTACGGAAGATTAATTAGTATGAGGGCAGATATGGCCAAGGTCTTTACTTACACAGTTGCGATGTGCATTTTAATTCATCGTCGAAATGACAATAAAAATTTAAAAGCCGCCGCTAAGCTAAAACTATAACAATACTAAAGAAATTTCAAGAAATGAATATAGTAACCGATGCTATGGGATGATACTGCATGCTTTTATATAGAAGAATAGATTAAAATAAATCCTGTTGTATTAAATTAAATTCTGTTTACAAACAAATTAAACTTTTTTTTTTTTTTTTTTTAATAGGATTGTAATATACAAATTAGTCCTGTCGTACTAAATTAAATTCTGTGTTTGAGAGAATTATTATTATTATTTTGAGTCAGTTATTTTTTAATAAAATTTAGTTGAACAAAACATTTTGTGTATTTGCAACCCAAAAAATCTCCAATATTCACATTAAATTTCCAAACTCATTCCAAACTCAATAAAAAGTTTTAAGTAACACTCCTATATGATATAGATTTAGAATACCGAGTTTGGACTTCCTGCGAATATTTCTTTTCTTTTTTTTTTTTTTTTTTTTCTTCTCTCTCTAATTCCGTTTCTAACTAACACACAGAAAATTCGCTAAAAACCCAACACTCGAATCCAGGGGACTTTAAAACGAAAAATTAGAGCAAAATCTTAGTTTCGAAAATTTGATTTAAAAGCAATGCTTTCTCTACCATAAATCCATAAAGAGAAAATGAACATAACTGTTTTAATCAAATATCACATCTCTGCATTATGATATATTTAGACATCGATTATCACAAATTTTGTTTCTTTTAACCACTTTTGACAGGATGTTATGAAGATTTCATACCTTGAATGACGTGTGATAGAAATAATATTTTGGTTAATGTGTACGTCGGTCGTTGACTCCGTCGTTCGAAGTTCAGAATCATCATGTATGTATTTAGATTATGAGTTTCTGTAATTTTCTTTTAATATCTCTCTCTTTTCTTTCCCTTCTCTTACTCGTAGTATGACGAGAAGAAAGGCAAAAAAAAATTTTTTTTTCTTCTTTTTTGATCAATTTTTCGAAATTGCATTTTTGCTGTATTTACATGTTTTAAGATCGCGTGAATACAAAAATTAGGCTTTTAGCGGTTAGTTTCTCTTTAAGTTATAAGCATAACTCAGAAACAGATGTTAGCAGGGAATACAAACTCTGTATTTAAATCTGTACCTCAAGAAGCTGTTACACGATTTTTTTCATTCAGATCTTTCAAATGATTCATGTACAGGGACATATAAAATTGAAGAGCTTATTGCAGAGGACATGTTATGTGACAATTTAGTAAATCTGAGAAAATCAACAGTCAAGAAGTAATGGCCATGTACATAACAAGCTAAACACCATGTACATAACAATTTTCTGTGCTGATAATTACATTATTAGAAGACGTTGAAGTACTAGTAAACGTTTGATATTTAAAAGAGACCATAATAGTCTTTTTTTTTTTTTTTTTTTTTTTTTTCAAGAATGTCATTTAACATGTCCATTCACTCAGCTCTTTAGTTATTCAAATACACTGCGGATATATGAGAAATTTTAGGTAAGTACAGTTTAACATCTTTAGACTGCACTAAATAGGGTGAAATTGAGTTTTTTTTTTTTTTTTTTTTTTTTTTTTAATGAACAAAAGCATATTTTATACAGACTGTGGTATGAAAAAATGTGTTTTTTTTGCAGGTCAACACAAAAGATTTCTGATATATTAAGTGTTATATTCGGAAGTATCTCGAAGTGCATTTCAAATTGTGTCGTATTTATTTTTATATTTTCAATGCTAAATTACGTACATTGTTTGGTGAGTTACAAATAATATACAGGATTTTACGTAATTAAACATTATTTATGCATCTTACTGTCCCACAAACCTCACCTTTGAACGAGGCTAAAGCAGTTCCTCTAGAATATTTAGTTTTATTTAGATATTTTACCGCTTGATTTTAACTGTTTCGCATTTGATATATTGACATTGAAAAGGGTAAATTTACAGCCGAAACGTTTGTTTCATGTTCTATGTTTTTGAATAAAATGTGCTTTTATATTTTTAATATATTTAATTACTTCATTTAAAAGTTGTTTGAATATACAGGGTTACTCAAATTGAGTTGAATAAGTGTCTGAGAATGGCGTGCAAGGCAATTGTCTGAACAATTTGAAATTCTTTTTAATTTAAGAACAACCTTCAACGTTTAATCATTGTAGCTTTAGTATCCAAACGAGAGGTTGAGGGTGGGGGCAGCATCCCCCCCTCTACAAAAAGGAAATCATTGTAATATAACTGATTTATTTATATTTCTTGTAAATTATTAATTTTGTATAGCTCTATTATAATATATTTAGTACAAGATTGACTTGTCATTATTAGCATAAAATAAACTTGTGAAATTGAGTAATTTTAAAAATCAGTTTAACATTCTGTTTTCAATCGAATATAAAAAAAAAATTGTACAGTGTAAAAAAAAAAAAAAAAAAAATCCTGATATATTACAGAAAATTTCTGTCTACAGTTTTTTCTCGTAGCATACGGATATTTTCTAGCAACTCTCCGGCCAGGAATTTTCTGTAACCAAATAATACAGAAGCAGAAACAGATTTTTTTCCGAAGAGCACACTGTTAAAAAAAAAAAAAAAAACGCACAGTAAATAAACTTACTCTGTTTGACCAGACAGGATCAAACCAGAGATTTCCACGCAGTAGGCAAAGCCCTTACCTCGAAGCCCTAGATTCAAATACAGTAGAACCTCGATTATCCGAAGCAATTGGGACCAAACATACTTCGGATAATCGAAATTTTCGGATAATCGAGAATTCATCAATAATCATCTAGCTTAATATGTAGTATCGTCATTGAACTGGTATTATGACTATTTTAACTGTTAAATAAATTAAAATCATAAATGAAAATAAATTTATTTCTGAAACAAAAACTTACAATGATTTAAATGGAAGCTTGATCTAGTGTAAATTGGCCATCCTTTGCCGTGCAGCTCTATCCCGAAGTTAAAGAGAATAGGTTCTTTGCACTTGCTTACAATCATGCCATAACATTCGATTGTTCTGGGACTCGGCAATATGACCTTCCAAATTTCGAAATGGGGTATATTTTTGTTTAGAACAAGGACGTTTGAAAGTGGGGAAGAGTACACTCATACCGAGAATTGAGCTTGCGAGAAGGAATTCTAAAAAAGGGAATTCCAAAATATTTATCTGCACTCGTAGTTTGGAAAGGACGGCTTGCATACAAAAGAACTTTTAAAATGCATGTTTGTTAAGAGAAAATTTTGGATGATAGAAGAAAGTGAAAAAAAAAAAAAAAAAGTGAAGAAGAAACCGACTTCGGTTAACGGAGAGTAGTTTCGGTTAATCGAAGTTCGGATAATCGAGGTTCTACTGTATCACGCTCAGGGGCGTAGCGAGCGGGGGGGGGGGCAGGATGCCCCCCCCCCAATGTTGAAGATAGATAATCTAGTCGGCCTAGAGGCAGATGTACAGATTGAAGTTTTTTTTTCAGTCGGCTTTTATTTCTAAGGAAATTTTTCAAGCGGGAAGTATATCGATAAAAAAGTATTTGACCGTCAGATGAATCTCTTTTACAATATAGCTCTAACACTCACGATAAACCTTCCAGTCAACTTTTCAACAGATAATCCGATTGATCGTCTTCTAATTAGCTTTTTTTTCAAGTTAATTTTTTTAAACTTCGTACAAGCCGAATTTTCTAGTCTATTCCAGGTTGGAAACTCGCTGAAATTTGTTTTGCTTTCGGCTTCGAAGTTCAATAAAAGTACTCCAGTCGGCCTGTTGGCAGATAACTCGACAAAATTCAATAAAATATTTTAGTCGGCCTATTGTTCACAGATGACCCGATTAAAGTGTTTTTACTGTCAGCTTCGAAGTTCAGTAAAAATATTTCAGTCGGCCTATTGACATATAATTCGATTAAATTGGTTTGCTTTCGACTTCAAAGTTCAATAAAATTATTTTAGTTGGCCTGTTCACAGATGACCCGATTAAAGTGTTTTGCTTTCGGCTTCAATGTTCAATAAAAGTATTCCATTCGGCTTATTGACAGACAACCCGATTAAATTGCTTTGCATTCGATGCCAACGTTCAGTAAAAATATTCAGTTGGCCTACTGACAGATAACTCGTTTAAATTGGTTTGCTTTTGGCTTCGAAGTTCAATAAATATATTCCAGTCGGCCTACTGATTGATAACTCGATTAAATTGGTTTGCTTTCGAATTCGAAGTTCAATAAAAGTGTTCCAATCGGCCATTGACAGATAACCCGATTAAAATGTTTAGCTTTTGGCTCCGAAGTTCAATAAAAGTATTCCAGTCGGTATGTTGATAGGTAGCCCGATTAAATTGTAATTAGATTGCTTTTATACTCAAAGAAAAATTTCTTCCGACATGGCCCTTGTTTATCACGGAATTTTAAAATGAAAAAGCCCACTTTTATTCTTTAATCGGTATTTTCGTCGTCGGAAAAACCTCTTTAGGACTTTGGCTCTAAAAATCAGTAGAAGCACATCGGCCTACTGACAAGTAATCCGATTATTATTATTTATTATATTATTTTACAAGTGATCTTTATTTATCACAAGAATTTTCAGACAAAATATGTCGACTGAAAAAGTATTTTTTTTTTTTTTTTTTTTTTTTTTTGATAAATCTCTTATGTACTATAGCTCCATGCTCCAAAGCTCAATACAATTTACTCTAGTCATTCTATTAACAAATAATTTGATTGACATTTTTACTTTCTTCAATATGTAATATAGAGAAAGTATTGGATTCGTAAAAATTTTCGACCTCGGGTTTTTGATGAATTTACACGTTTTGAGAGCTGTAGAACACGATTTGACCATTTTTAGAAAATGTCTGTCTGTCTGTCTGTCTGTCTGTGTGTGTGTGTGTGTGACAAAATTTTGTGGCAACTGTATCTCAAGAACTACTGCACAGAATTTCATACAAATTGGTATGTAGTTGTACCTTGACATAAATTAGTGCCTATCAACTTTTGGTAAAAATTGTCTTACAGGTTGCGTTGCCATCCCGCTTTTTCTAAATTTTTAACATGGTGATATAGGACAAAATTTTGTATAAATGTGCATAAAGAGAATTATTTTTTAGTAATCATTATGAAATTTACAAGAATTATTTAAAATAGAGATAGTCAACTGGGAAAAAAATTTTGTATGCGTAGGAGCCTCGCCACCCCCCGTGGGGGGGAAGTCCCCCCTCGAGGGGAGTAAATTTTCAAGATGGGTATCTTTCGAAAGGTCTCGTCAATGCCTTTAAAACGAATGGTTGAACTATAAATCTGTGATAATTTAAAACAAAGTTATCGATTTTTTTCACTTTTAACAAAAAAAAAAAAAAAAAAAAAATTTTTTTTTTTTTTTTTTTTTTTTTTTTTTTTAACGAAATTTAACCAGACTTGGTATTTAGTTGGCCCCTGACATAAACTGAGGCTGATTAGATTTGGGGATCAATCGCTCAACAGGTGGCGCTGTGATCGTATTTTTTCTAAATATTTAACATGGCAGTATAGGAAAAAATTTCGTATAAATGTACATAATGAGAGTTATTCTTAACCTGTGATTGTGAAATTAATATGAATTATTGATAATAGTAGTTGTTAATTAGGGAAAAAATTTGGGGCATCGCTTCCCCCCCCCCCCTAGGGGGAAGTACCCCCCCACCCCAGGGTGTGTGTGTAAATTTTCAAGACCGGTATCTTTCGAAAGGTCTCGTCAATACCTTTAAAACGAATGGTTGTACTATAAATATGTGGTAATTTAAAACAAAGTTATCGTTTTTTTTTTACTTTTAACAAAAAAAAAAAAAAAAAAAAAAAATTTTTTTTTTTTTTAAATATTGCTACTGCGTGAATTTGTATGGGAAAATATAGAAGAAAGTCTTGTGGTGGCCACGACATACTAGTTTCACACAGCCTTTATTTTGAGGTCGGATAAATCTCTTTTATTTCATTTCTTTTATGGCGCTGTAATATTTTCAAATTTCAATATTTCAATTTCTAATTATGATTAAATTATTTTTAATACATCATTCGAAAGATATTTTAAAGTTCTTTTAAATTATCGAAGGTTTTCACCTGATGTACACGTTTTGAGGTCTCCTGAATCAGTTTTCTTTTATGGCGCTGTAATATGCGCAGAGCGCACGGGGCTGCGCTGCCGAAGGCAGTGGCGACCCGGTGCGAGTTTTTACCCGATGAGAAATTATTTTATTTTTTTAGGGGGCACGAAAGGTCAGGGAAGGTATACGCGCGCGCAGCGCGCACGGGACTGCGCTGCCGAAGGCAGTGGGGACCCGGGCCGACTTTTTACCCAATCAGAAATGATTTTTTTTAATTTATTTTCTTAACACTAAAAGTTACTTTTTGTTTCTGTTACTGTTAGTTTTCTTTACTTAAGAATAAAAATATGACTTCAGAAGGAATATGTGCGCGCAGCGCACGTATACCTTCACACGTGCGCGCGCATGGGTCTGCGCTGCCGAAGGCAGTGGGGACCCGGTGCGAGTTTTTGCCCGATCAGAAATGATTTTTTTAGGGGGCACGAAAGGTCAGGGAAGGTATACGCGCGCGCAGCGCGTGTATCTCTTAAGTTGTGCGCGCTGCGCGCACGGGACTGCGCTGCCGAAGGCAGTGGGGACCCGGGCCGACTTTTTACCCAATCAGAAATGATTTTTTTTTTTTTTTTAATTTCTTTTCTTAACACTAAAAATTACTGTTAGTGATTCATTAATTTTAGTGATTCATTTGAAAATACTGACCCGCTAGCGGGCGAAGCCAGCTAGTCTCCTTATATTATTAAAATCTGTACGCGTGTGTGTGTGTGTGTGTCTGTCTGTGAGAAACGGCTTGACGCAGCAAAAGCTCGGCCGCTAACAGTCGCACGGACTTCGAACAGGTACCGATGGACAGAGAATTTATCGCAGATCTGGGTTATCTAATTTGCTAAACGATGCGACCCTAATTAGCGAAGATATTAATTAAAATGTCGACCATTGTCGACCATTGTACGACGAGAAAGAGCATTTATTACTGATTCTTACGGTACAATTTTTTTTTTTAAATACGGATTTTTATATTTTTTTAAAAAAAGTTTTAAAAAGGGTCGAAAATTTCATTTTTTCGCGATCGTCTTTTTGGAAACGCCCTGTACGACAGGGTAACAATTCCATTTCTTAACAACTGGTATATAAAGAAAGGCCATTTAATCCTCTTTCGAACCATATAAACATTTTTACAAAATACGGATTACCGATCCATATTTTTAGATTTTACGAAACATCGATTTTTTCGCAAAACATTTTGTAACTCCAAAGCGTTTAGAGATAAATCATTTCTTTTTTTTTTTTTTTTTTTTTTTGTATATACATCTCGCTTTCATAATTTAACTCCCAAAAGATTGAGAGAAAATTTCAAAAACTGAATGAGTTATAAATTTTTTAATTTTCAGTATCGCGGCAGTCTTCGACGAAATTCTGAGTCTCTAAACCATTGCAAATGCTTTACTTCATTCGGAAATGAAAACCATAATCAAATAATGTAGATCACCATGGCAACCTGTTCAAAGAGGTTCATTTCTCCACGGAAGCTAAGAAAAAAAAAAAAAAAAAAAAAAAAAAAAAAAAAAAAAACAGCGAGGTCACATGTATTGGTTCTGCGATTAAAAATTGCAATATTCTAATGCGTGTATTTCAATTTCTAATTACGATTAATTTATTTTTTATACATCATTGGAAAGATATTTTAAAGTTCTTTTTTTTACTTAAAGTTTTCAACAGATTTACACGTTTTGAGGTGTCCTGAATTAATTTTCTTCTGTATCTCAGCTACTAATTAAAATAATTTCATAAGTAATACATCATTAGAAAGCTTTTTTGAATTGGAATCGAACAGTGGAATACAGAAATTTGTACCACCAGATGGCGCTGTACTATTTTCAAATTTAAATATTTCAATTTCTAATTATGATTAAATTATTTTTAATGCATCATTCGAAAGATATTTTAAAGTTCTTTTAAATTATCGAAAATTTTCACCAGATTTATACGTTTTGAGGTCTCCTGAATCATTTTTCTTTTATGGCGCTGTAATATTTTCAAATTTCAATATTTCAATTTCTAATTATGATTAAATTATTTTTAATACGTCATTCGAAAGATATTTTAAAGTTCTTTTATATTATCGAAAATTTTCACCAGATTTACACGTTTTGAGGTGTCCTGAATCAATTTTCTTTTATGCCGCTGTAATATTTTCAAATTTCAATACTTCAATTTTTAATTATGATTAAATTATTTTTAATGCATCATTCGAAAGATATTTTAAAGTTCTTTTAAATTATCGAAAGTTTTGAACAGATTTTCACGTTTTGAGATGTCCTGAATCAGTTTTCTTTTATGGCGCTGTAATATGCGCTGCCGAAGGCAGTGGGGACCCGGTGAGAGTTTTTACCCGATGAGAAATGATTTTTTTAGGGGGCACGGAGGGTCGGGGAAGGAATACGCGCGCGTAGCGCTCACGCGACTGCGCTGCCGAAGGCAGTGGGGACCTAGTGCGAGTCTTTTCCCGATCAGAAATGATTTTTTTTTAGGGGGCACGAAGGCTCAGGGAAGGAATACGCGCGCGGAGCGCGTGTATACTTGAAGTTGTGCGCGCGCAGCGCGCACGGGACGGCGCTGCCGAAGGCAGGGGGGACCCGGGGTGAGTTTTTCCCCGATCAGAAATGATTTTTTTTAGGGGGCACGAAGGGTCAGGGAAAGAATACGCGCGCGCAGCGCGTGTATCCCTTAAGTTGTGCGCTTTTTTTTTGTTAGGGGTACAAAGGGTCAGGGAAGGAATACGCGCGCACAGCGCGTGTATCTATTGTGAAAAAAAAAATCAATTTTCACATATGTTAAATTTGCAGAGTTAGCAGTGAAATGATAGTTGCTCAGCTCTAATAAACTATAAAAAATGATAAATATATGTGGCATTCATTGAAGACAAAAGTTTAATTAAAACAGTTTATTAAAGTTGAAACAAAATGATGAATAACATTAAATCAGCTGAAACAATTGTAGAATATATATCTTGCTGACGAAAGGTTAAATACCCTTAAAATACTGCCATATAGAGTTTAAATAGAAAACGACTTTTCATTGTGACATAACTAGATACACTAAACGTATCATTGAAAATATCAAGTCACAAAAACGTAATTTACAATCATAATAAAACTAAACAGTTTATAATTATATCGAAATACCAGCTCATGACTTTGAGCTAAACTGAAAAAACATAAAAGCTTAAGAGATTAAGGGCTTCAGAGAGTGATTACATATTTCTTACCTCCTTTTATAGCCGCAAAACGGATTCAAAGTAACAGCTACTTGATGCTGTAGAATCGGAACGCCTCCCATAACTATAGCAACACGACGCTGCGAGTCTGCCGCCATCTATGGGCTAAGCAAAAAGACTCTGCAGTTGAAAAAATATCACATCTCCTTGCAAGGTAGCGATAAAACACTGAGCAATCCGTGAAAGGATTTAAACATATTTTCTTTAAGTTAATTCTAACAAAATATGCTTTTAAATATGAGGTAAGTAAATTAAAGTTATTTCAAATGACTTAAACATAAATATACTAATAAGGAATATAACTTTTAACTAAAAGTAATTATCATTAAGCTTTTTAATTTTAATATATCTTCAACTCAATGGCAGTATCAAAAAGATAATAGCACTAAACGCTATAATTCATTTAATTAATAATTTAAACTTTAAAGATTATAAAGTAAATCATTTAAATTATATTTAAGTAGTGAATGAATTTAAATTTAAATTTGAGAATCAACACGGAAAGGGTACAAATTTTACAACAGTATCCCTTAGGTTGTGCGCGCGCAGCGCGCACGGGACTACGCTGCCGAAGGCAGTGGAGACCCGGGCCGACTTTTTACCCAATCACAAATGATTTTTTTCTAATTTCTTTTCTTAACGCTAAAAGTTACTGTTAGTGATTCATTAATTATAGTGATTCATTAATTATAGTGATTCATTTGAAAATACTGACTCGCTAGCGGGCGAAGCCAGCTAGTCTCCTATATTATTAAAATCTGTACGCGTGTGTGTGTGTCTGTGAGAAACGGCTCCTATATTATTAAAATCTGTACGCGTGTGTGTGTGTCTGTGAGAAACGGCTGGAAACGGATAAGGCTCCGCCGCTAAAGGTCGCACGGACTTCGAACAGGTACCGTTGTGGCGTTTCGGACTTTCGGGCGAGGGTTCTGGTAGCGAATGAGAAAATCCCGTCACAGCAGAAGTTGATAAGAAAATTAATTTAATTAAAATTTAAACAAGATTCTATGTACAACCGTTAGTTACAATATTGATGTTGGAGGATTATATACAATGGCTAGGAGTTACAGCATGGATCGATAGTTGAGTGGATGCTTTTAACAAACAGTTTCAGTGGATCTCCGTGATCCGAAATTCGATTTACTGAAACAATACTTGCACCGTTCCAGGTACAGAAAAGATATAATTCAGTCCTAGGATAATTTAAAGTAAAATGTCTCTTACGAGCTGACCTGCACACCTTCCCTGGTGACAGAAAATAAGCTGACCTGTGTTCTCTGCTCCTAGAGGAACACAAAAAAAATCACTAAGTCTCGCTACCTCTCCTGGTAAACGGGACAAGAAAAAACCCTCCGACCTTCACTGGCCGAAGACAAGATACGAATCTCCGACTCTCTGCTTCCAGCCCTGCTCCTGGGGAAACTCTTTCTCTCGATGGCAACCCGCGCTCCTCCCTCATTCGCTGAGCGGGCGGGCGCCTTCTCGTCTGGCCGAAGAAATTCCTCGGAAACTCCGCTGTTCTCACGACCATCAGGGCGTACTAGCAGGGCAGCTTCTTTGTACTTTAGTGTCACAGTTCGAGACAGTCTGGAGCCAAACTATTGTAAGTATCAGCACACCTGCTCTGTGTAGAGATTAAGGTCTGGCCAACTTTAATTAATTGGAAGGGGGGCTGTATGCCACAACTTCCCCCCCCCTTAAGATGGTTTTCTGGGGTTGAAAAACTCCAGAAAATCTCTGCAATCAAATTAGGTTAGGGTGCATCAAAGAAATTCTAGAGAGGCTAATCTTCCTGACTAAACAATACTTAAATTTACACTAAATTTACAAGTTTCAAATTACAAATTAATTAACATAATAAAAACAATACTAATAATAATAAACTATATACAAAATTTCTTACAAATAACTTTTAATCCACCCGACTCAAACAGTCCACATGAGGAATGTCTTTTCCTGGTCTGTGTCGGATTTCATAGTTAAAGGGCTGCAAGGTTAACGCCCACCGCATTAATCTGGGATTGTTTCCCGCATTTCTCTTTAACCATATTAATGGGTTGTGATCAGTTTCTATGGTAAATTTTTGACTATCCAGGTAATGTTTTAACTTTTTCACTGCGAAAATGATCCCAGCACATTCCTTTTCGGTTGTGCTATAGTTTTTCTCTGCCTTAGTAAATTTTCGACTTAAGTACAGAATTGGATGTTCTTCATCTCCTTGCCTTTGAGCCATGATAATACCTATCCCCTTATCTGAGGCGTCACTTTGAATAATAAACTCCTTAGTATAATCAGGAGCGTACAGTACTGGGTCACGGGTGAGTTTATCTTTTAACTCCCTAAAAGCCTTCTCCATTTCGGGACTCCAGTCTACTTTTTCCTTTTTCGTTTTCCCTCTTAAAGCTCGGGTCAGCGGTTCTACTATTATTGCATAGTTCTTTATGTATCGGGAGTAATACCCGCACATCCCTAAAAACCTTCTAATTTCCGTTTTTGATTTTGGAGCTGGGAAATCAGTAATGGCCTTAATTTTAATCTCGGACGGTTTCCTACGTCCTTTCCCTACAACATGCCCTAAATATTTGACCGTCTCCTGGGCAAATTTACACTTGGCTAATTTAATGGTTAATTTTGCCTTGGTTACCCGCTTTAGAACTATATCTAAATGTTCTAAATGCTCTTCCCATGAATTAGAAAAGATAGCCATATCGTCAAGGTAAGGCAAACAGAAACTTTCTAGTCCCTTTAATAGAATACTCATGAATTTTGAAAACCTATACGGGGCGGAGACAAGTCCAAATGGCATTACCAAAGGTTGATATGAACCGAAACTAGTTACAAATGTCGCTAAACGTTGTGCGTTAGGGGTTAAAGGTATTTGCCAATAGCCTTTAGTTAAGTCAATCACGGTAATAAATTTTGATGCTGCCACTTGCTCTACCCTCTCTTCTATGTTAGGCAAAGGGAAAAATTCGGCACGAGTTATCTCATTTAACTTGCGATAATCAACGCACGGGCGGGGTTCTCTGCCAAGGGCCTCTACTAATATCATAGGCGAGGTATAATCTGACTCCCCTTCCTTAATTATGCCCAGTTCTAACATACGCTGGATTTCGGATTTCAGGATGTCGGTTTGTCGAGGTGACGTCCTATATGGCTTCATTCTAACGGGTTTATCACTAGTCAATTCAATATCATGCTCAATTAAATTCGTTCGGCCTGGAATATTGGAAAACACTTTCTTGTGTTTAATTAGTAATACTCCTAATTGCTCCTGTTGGGCTTTTGTGCAACGACTTCCTAAATTACTGTCCCTAATTACCATATTGAGGTCAAATTCTTCCGGGTCAGTTATAGGATAAGGTATTTCTAAGTCTGCCTCCGTCGTTTTATTATCCCGATTTTCCTCTATTAATACATTTACGATTTCTGCTCTCTGCACGTAAGGTTTTAGTAAATTGACATGATAAATTTGCGACTTTTCGCGCCTGTCCGGTACATTTACAATATAATTAGTCTCTGACATTTGACTCTCAATAGTGCCTGGCCCTATCCATTATACGGATAATTTATTGGGTTTACTTGTGGCTAAAACCAGCACTTTGTCCCCGGGATTAAATTTCCGATTTACCGCATTTCTGTCATACCAGATTTTGCGTTTGTCCCTTTTTTCCTCCATCTGCTCCCCTGCGAGCTCTTGACACCTTTGGAGTCTGTTTATCAATTCGAAAACATACTCCGTCACTGGGTTTTGCTCCTCTTCCTGCTCTGTCCATTTCTCAAATAGCAGGGTTTCCGGGGTTCGCAGATTTCTCCCATGAACCAACTCGGCTGGGCTGAATCCCGTTGATTCATGTGTTACCGTCCGCAAAGCTAACAAAGCATAGGGTAAACTCCTCTCCCAACTTTCTCCACTTTCTAAACAGATTACCTTCAATAACCGTTTAACTGAACGATGCCAACGCTCAATGCAATTTGTCTGTGGGTGGTGCACACTACTGTGAGTTATTTTAATTCCAAATTTTTCTAAGAAAGTTGAGGTTAAGTTACTCATAAAACAAGCCCCTAAGTCTGTTTGGATTACTTTCGGAAATCCCATTCTACTAAATACTATCATTAACGCGTCGATCACTGTTTCCGACCTTGAATCGGGTATCGGGATAGCCTCTGGATACCTCGATGCTAAACACATAGCCGAGCATATATTTATTTTGATTTTCCGAAGGTGGGAGTGGTCCCACAATATCACAGTTTATATGCGTAAAAATTGCAGTAATAATGGGAACAAGTTTAAGAGGGGCTTTTTTTTGCTCTCCTGCCTTCCCAATTTTCTGACAAGGATCACACGATTTTACATAGGTTTCAGCCTCTTTAATGATATTTGGCCAGAAAAAATATCGCAGCAATTTATCCTTAGTTTTAGTCATGGCCACATGACCGGATATTAAACTGTGACAAAGATTCAAAATTTCATTCCTATATTTCCGCGGAATAATTAGCTGACGTCTTTTTTCTCCTCTGTGATCTGTAGCAATTCTGTACAGCAAACCTTGATCTATTGTTAAATTCGATTTCTCCTCTTTCGCGCGCGCTCACAACTCCGTCAGGCTTTCATCTTTTTCCTGCTCTTGGCGAAACTCGTTTTTCCCAACGTGCGCCAGAGCGGTGATCCTATCCTCCTCTAACTCGGGGAGGAAAATTGATTCTTCCGTACCCTGATTTTCCGTAGGCTCGCTCTCTGGCGACATTTCTGCCTCTCCCTGATCATTCCCAGCGCTTTCACTCGCCAGACTGGTTTTTGGCGCAGTTTCGTTTTTACGCCTTTTTGCTCGCGTTTCGACTGCATGGATTAATTCGGGTTTTTGTTTTTTTCTCTCGATTAATTTCTGCGTCTTATTTCCCAGTAAATAATAATCCATGAGAACTTCCTTATCCGCTACCGCGGCTTTCGTATTAATTAACCCTATTCCCTCAATTTCTAATTCAATATTGGCTATGGGTAGACATCTCACTTCGTTGGCTAAAGCTGCCTTAACCCACACGGTTTCCCCGTTTAATTGCTCATTAGAAATTATTTTATGAGGGGCAATATCGAGGCACGTCCCAGAATCACGTAAAATGGTAAACTTTTCCCCATTTATCTTGGCTTCACTTAAATAAGGTTCAAAAGCCGGGTTTAAATTCTCAGCGTCTCCTACGTGATTTACTTTTTCAGCCTTCTCTTGTCTGCTTTTCCAGACTGGGCAATTTGGCTTAATGTGATCGGGGGAAGAGCACACATAGCAAACAATAGGTTTTCAGGCCTCAAATAATTTAGATCTTTCCGTCAGATCAGACTTATCCCTCCAATTTTTTTGTTCTGGGGCATTTTTCTCAACCCTATTTTTATCAAAGTTGCGAGGTTTATCTAATTTCTTTTCTAGTGGTGGTTTCGGGGTCCAACTTTTCTTATTATTTCTGCGAACTGACTCGTACGCGTCAAACTTCTTAGCTAACTCTCGCGGTTCATTGAGAGAGCTCCACGAATCTATGAAATGATCTTTCATTTCGAAATTAGCCCGTTTCTTTAACTGGTCGGCCACCAGTAATTTCTTTAGATCCTCAAAATTTGTCACTTCTACTCCCTCTAACCACCCATTTAAATATGTATCTAAATCATAAGCTAGATCATGCCAAAGAGTTCCCGGTTGTTTTTGGTGTTGCATAAATTTAATTCTAAAATTTTCCGGACTTAATTTAAATCGATCTAATAGCATTTGTTTGACTTTCTCAAAATCGTCACTAATTTCTTGGGGTTCTTTTAAAATTAATTCCGCGATTTCTACGGGCAATAAAGCAAATAAATTAGTCACTAGATCCTCGTCATCTATTTCTAACTTCCTAGCTTGTCTTTGGAATAACGCAAGAAATAATGCCATGTCCGATTTCTCCGGTTCAAATTTTTGCATAACCGATTTTAGTGATTGTCGGCTGGGGCGTTCGCTACGAGTCGAAGCTAGACTTACTGTTTCTGAATGTTGGGCTATTTTAAGTTTTTCTAACTCTAATTCATGTTTCCTTTCCGCTTCTCTTTCAGCGATTTTTTTCTCTTCAGCCTCCCTTTCCGCAATCTTTTCCGCCTTCCTTTTCTCTTCCGCCTTTCTTTCTAAGAGATCCTCCCGTATTAACTTAATTTGAGCTAGGGCTAGGTCTTTATCATAATCTGGAGACTTTTGAATTTTCCCTATGATATCACTTATCCTATCCGAAGTTTCAACAATCACTCCGAATTCGATTGCGAGCTCTTGCAGTTCCGCTTTCCTATACTGCCCTAATTCTGACATGTTTACCTAATTCTAAATTCACAATTTAATCTTACACAATTCCCAAAAAAATTTCTACACAATACCTAACACTTTTACACAATTCCTAACAATTTTACACAATTCTTACAATTTTACCCAATTCCAAAAAATACATATACAAAATTACACTAATAAAACCTATAATTCAATTTTGCAAATTTTTGGGGTGTATAAAATTCCAATACAACACGATTCCAATAATTAAAACTTAATATTCAATTCTACACATTAAATTTGAAATATTTGAAATCACAACCCTTTCCAGGAAAGAAACCTCTTTCCGTAACTTATTTGATTCACTTTTAATTTTCATAAATTACACAAAACAATATGAAATTACTGTGTTATCTTTCTCAAGATATTTTAACACCCTTTTTGTTTTCTCAATTAATATCTGTTTTCAAATATAATCTTTCTCATTTAAAACAAGATAATCAAATATGTGCAAATCAATTAATATTTTTCCAAACTAAACAAATATGAGTTATATTTAAATTAAATTTACCTATAATTTAAATTCCTCCCTGTTTTTACTTAGAGTTTCTAATATTTGTGATATGCCACATTTTTAATTTTTCCAAAAACAATGTTAATTTAAGGTTTACTCTCCCTTAATAAATTTCTAAATAACTTTTAACTTTATACATTTATCATCTAATACCTTAAATAACAAAAATTTTACAGCCTCACTAGAAAAGTTTGACTCACCCCTGTTTTGTTGTCGTTGCTCTAGTTCCGTCCTTCCTTCTGGCACTTATGATGGGCTCTCGGATCGGCACTCCGTATGGAATTCGGGATGGGCTCCGGATAATTCAGGCTGAGGGCTCTCCTCTCTGTCTTAGAGATTCTAGTCGATGCGACGTAGATGTATCCTCCGTTGATTTGATGGTTCGACGTACTCCGCTGCGTCTATCCTTCCGATCCTTCCGTTGAGTCTATCACGTTTCTATCGTCCGTAGTCCGTACTTCTTCAGGCAGTGTAGTATTTCTCCAACAATCATCCCTCTAGCGCTGCCACCAAGTTAGTATAGCTGTGGCGTTTCGGACTTTCGGGCGAGGGTTCTGGTAGCGAATGAGAAAATCCCGTCACAGCAGAAGTTGATAAGAAAATTAATTTAATTAAAATTTAAACAAGATTCTATGTACAACCGTTAGTTACAATATTGATGTTGGAGGATTATATACAATGGCTAGGAGTTACAGCATGGATCGATAGTTGAGTGGATGCTTTTAACAAACAGTTTCAGTGGATCTCCGTGATCCGAAATTCGATTTACTGAAACAATACTTGCACCGTTCCAGGTACAGAAAAGATATAATTCAGTCCTAGGATAATTTAAAGTAAAATGTCTCTTACGAGCTGACCTGCACACCTTCCCTGGTGACAGAAAATAAGCTGACCTGTGTTCTCTGCTCCTAGAGGAACACAAAAAAAATCACTAAGTCTCGCTACCTCTCCTGGTAAACGGGACAAGAAAAAACCCTCCGACCTTCACTGGCCGAAGACAAGATACGAATCCCCGACTCTCTGCTTCCAGCCCTGCTCCTGGGGAAACTCTTTCTCTCGATGGCAACCCGCGCTCCTCCCTCATTCGCTGAGCGGGCGGGCGCCTTCTCGTCTGGCCGAAGAAATTCCTCGGAAACTCCGCTGTTCTCACGACCATCAGGGCGTACTAGCAGGGCAGCTTCTTTGTACTTTAGTGTCACAGTTCGAGACAGTCTGGAGCCAAACTATTGTAAGTATCAGCACACCTGCTCTGTGTAGAGATTAAGGTCTGGCCAACTTTAATTAATTGGAAGGGGGGCTGTATGCCACACCGTCGGACAGAGAATTTATCGCAGATCTGGGTTATCTAATTTGCTAAACGATGCGACCCTAATTAGCGGAGATATTAATTAAAATGTCGACCATTGTCTAACGAAAAAACGATTCAAAATGGCACACGATCATCATTTTCGCCCGGGAACACTCACCTTGAAAGGAAAAGGAAAGAGGGAAAATTTCGTGGGTTTTTGAAAAGCGATCGCTTCCGATCTGTTGGAAATATCGAAAATACACCTGTACGACGAGAAAGAGCATTTATTACCGATTCTTACGGTACAATTTTTTTTAAAAAATACGGATTTTTTATATTTTTAAAAAAAGTTTTAAAAAGGGTCGAAAATTTCGTTTTTTCGCGGTCGTCTTTTTCGAAACGCCCTGTACGACAGGGTAACAATTCCATTTCTTAACAACTGGTATATAAAGAAAGGCCATTTAATCCTCTTTCGAACCATATAAACATTTTTACAAAATACGGATTACCGATCCATATTTTTAGATTTTACGAAACATCGATTTTTTCGCAAAACATTTTATAACTCCAAAGCGTTTAGAGATAAATCATTTCTTTTTTTTTTTTTTTTGTATATACATCTCGCTTTCATAATTTAACTCCCAAAAGATTGAGAGAAAATTTCAAAAACTGAATGAGTTATAAATTTTTTAATTTCACGCTTGAAACCCATTGAAATATAATACGCGACCTTCCTTCGATGAGATTCTATTACGTGTTCATTGCCGCTTTTCGTTACTATGGGAACCAGTTCAAGGAAGAGAGATTTCTGCTTTCTCTCTCGACGGAAGCAAAGGGAAAAAAAAAAAAAAAAAAAAAGCAGCGGTAAATGAGGTCACGTGTTCTGTTTCTGCGATTAAAAATTGCAATATTCTAATACGCGTATCTCAGCTACTAATTAAAATAATTTCGTAAGTAATACATCATTAGAAAGCTTTTTTGAATTGGAATCGAACAGTGGAATACAGAAATTTGTACCGCTAGATGGCGCTGTAATATTTTCAAATTTCAATTTTTCAATTTTTTATTATGATTACATTATTTTTAGTACATCATTCGAAAGATATTTTAAAGTTCTTTTAAATTATCGAAAGTTTTCACCAGATTTACACGTTTTGAGGTCTCCTGAATGAACTTTCTTTTATGGCGCTGTAATATTTTCAAATTTCAATATTTCAATTTCTAATTATGATTAAATTATTTTTAATGCATCATTCGAAAGATATTTTAAAGTTCTTTTAAATTATCGAAAGTTTTCACCAGATTTACACGTTTTGAGGTGTCCTGAATTAGTTTTCTTTTGCATCTCAGCTACTAATTAAAATAATTTCATAAGTAAGACATCATTAGAAAGCTTTTTTGAATTGGAATCAAACAGTGGAACACAGAAATTTGTACCGCCAGATGGCGCTGTAATATTTTCAAATTTCAATATTTGAATTTCTAATTATGATTCAATTATTTTTAATACATCATTCGAAAGATATTTTAAAGTTCTTTTAAATTATCGAAAGTTTTCACCAGATTTACACGTTTTGAGGTGTCCTGATTACGTTTTCTTGTGCATCTCAGCCAAATGAGTTAGATCGTTCAAAATTGGTATACGTAGGTTAATTAAGAGGGCCTGAAAGGGTGGAGAAGAAATAGGCGTGCACCGCGCGCGTATCCCTTAACTTGTGCGCGCGCAGCGCGCACTCGACTGCGCTGCCGAAGGCAGTGGGGACCCGGTGCGATTTTTTTCCCGATCAGAAATGATTTTTTTTAGGGGGCACGAAGGCTTAGGGAAGGAATACGCGCGTGTAGCGCGCACGGGACTGCGCTGCCGAAGGCAGTGGGGACCCGGTGCGAGTTTTTACCCGATCAGAAATGATTTTCTTTTTAGGGGGCACGAAGGGTCAGGGAAGGAATACGCGCGCGCAGCGCGTGTATTCCTTAAGTTGTGCGCGCGCAGCGCGCACAGTACTGCGCTGCCGAAGGCAGTGGGGACCCGGTGCGCATTTTACCCGATCAGAAATGATTTTTTTTAGGGGGCACGTAGGGTCAGGGAAGGAATACGCGCGCAGCGCGTGGGGACCCGGCCCGACTTTTTACCCAATCAGAAATGATTTTTTTTTTTTTTAATTTCTTTTCTTAACACTAAAAGTTTCTGTTAGTGATTCATTATTTTTAGTGATTCATTTGAAAATACTGACCCGCTAGCGGGCGAAGCCAGCTTGTTTCATTTGTTAAAATACGTTTTACATAATTAGATTTTGATTTTTATCTAAATCGAAAGAGAATTTCTTGAAACAATTACGGTCTTTCAGAAAAACAGCTTTTTCTTCCCAATTATTGAAAATGCATTTTTCTTTCTTTCTTTCTTTCTTTTTTTTTTTAACATAACTCAGAACATTTCTGATGATTGCAGTGTTTTCCCACCAAACATTCTTTTATAAATTCGCATACTAAGTGGTTCCGGACGTTTTCCATCTATCCATGATTTTAAAAATGTATATAAGAGCAGGAAAAAAAAACATAAGCCTGTTTTTATTTTGTAAGTAATAGATTTAAAATTTTCCACAAAACAGAATTTTATTTAGTGCAGCAGGACTTATTTTAATCTAGTCTTGCATGTAAAGGCATGCAGTAAGTGTGTTTCATTCTCTAGAATCGGTTACTATATTCATCCTTACGATGTCTTTGGTATAGCTTATCATAGGAACTCGTTGGCAGCTTTTAAAGTTTTGTTGTCATTTTAGCGCTAGATTAAAATTGCTATCGCAATTGCGTAAGTAAAGATCTTGTCGAGAAACGCCGGAGCTACTTTGATGCCCAAATTTCAAAAGGCACAATTTAGACGATATACAGGGCTACATAAAAAAATCTTTATAACGCTTTCTCTTTAAAAATAAAGCTTTAAAAAAATGTTTTGTGAAATTCTTTACTGCAGAGCAAAAAGAAAACGTACTTTTGTAGGTTTGTTATTTTGCGACAGTGTACTACAAAGTCAATCACTGTTCAAGGTGAGAGCTACACAAAAGAAATCTGTTAATATGTTTTTTAAAAGAAAGAAATAGGTATAAGAATATTTTTTGTGTATTTTTTTTTTTTTTTTTTTAATCTAAAAACAAAATTTTTTAGTGCATCATCATTGCAGATATATATATATATATATATATATATATATATATATATATAGTGGGTAAATACAGATGAATTTTTTTTCTAATCAATGCAAACTCCATTAATTTTCATTCATGTTCAGTCGGACTTAAGCCAGATTTGAGTCGGCTAATTTTATATTTTGCCCCCCCCCCCCCCAATATTTATTGTTCGCTACGGCCCTGATCACGCTTTTGCTTAGCGCTTGCCAATCCTGCTTCTTTGATATCAAGTTTTCCAAATACCAAACAGAAAAAATTTTTACCCCCCCAGACAGGGTTGTAGTGATTTAAATCAATTGATTTTTTTTTTTTAAATCACTGATTTAAATCACTTTGTTTAAATAACAAAGTTATTGGCTTTAATGGAATAAAATTGTTTATCTAACTTTAAAAAATGAGATTTTTAATTATTTCTTATGTAAATTTAAAAATACAATTTGTAAAATATAACAACATATTTCATTAGACGAGCTAATATTTCTCATTTCTTAACTTTAGATTCATCTCTACTAAGCAACATTAATAAACACAAAAATAAATTATACCTTAACTTTTTAAAATTATTTTTATACATTTTATTATAGTATATTTTAATAATTAATTATATTTTAATCATTTATAAAAGCACTGGTGTATGAATTGTAAATATTTAATTAGTGCATAATTCATTGATTAATGTTATACAGATATTCTAGTTCGCCTTTGCCCCCCTTGCGGGTGATATTTCGAAAAGAAGATATTTCCTTATTTATTTAGCTCTCATACCAGTTTATGTCATTTAACATTGGCTCATATAATATTTTAAAAATATCATATTTTATATTGTGTTTAAAAAGCCCTGAAGGCTCCAAAAAGTTTTAAAAACATCATAACCTTTTAATTTAACAAAATTCAATCAGTTAAATACAGTGTTGGGTATAATTGATTAAAAAGTAATTGAATTACAATTAAATTACAATTTTTTTTTTTTTTTTTTTTTTTTTTGGTCAATTGATTAAAAAGTAATTGATTACAAGTAATTTGAATTATTATAAATAAATTGAATAAGTAATTCAATTTATTTATAATCAATTATTTGTTATTTTATTGACAGTAAAATAATTATAATTGTAATTCAATTGTAATTCAATTACTTTTTAATCAATTATGCCCAACACTGGTTAAATACAGTTCGAGGCTGCTCTCACTGCTTGTTTAATGCACCCCTTCGAGGGGATTAAATTTTCATGATGGGTATCTTTTAAAAGAGCTCGGCAATACCTTTAAAACGAATGGTTGAACCATCGATCTGCAATAATTTAAAACGAAGTTATCGATTTTTTTTACTTTTAACGAAAAAAACAGATTTTTTTTTTTTTTTTTTTTTTTTAATATTGAGAATAAAATGAACTTTCTTTTTGGATATTTGGTGTTATACTACTTCTCTAATATGGAAATCGTCTGCATTATCATAAAAGATAATTTTTTCAAATAATAATTTTAATAAATTATTTTTTAAAAATAGAATTATTTTTCTTGCCGTGAAAATTTTCATCTTCAAAAAAAAAAAAGGAAAGAAAAGAAAGAAAGAAAGAAAAAGAAAAGAAATAATAAAAATTGATTTAAAAAAAATATATATTTATACAATAAATCTTTAAAAATTCTCTTATAATTGTCTTATTATACAAACTTTCTCATTTACATGTTTTTGTTTATTTATTTGTAGTTTTGTAAGAAAATTACGAAGTAGGAACAGTTACAGTAGAAATAATACTGCATTTAAACTTCTTGGCGCAAAAAATAATTGTACCTTCAAATGAAATCTCGCCATACACATACATTAATGATAAAACGTCGCCATAGCAACACTTCCCTCAGATGGATTGCACGCGCCGTTGCGCCACTTACGACAACCCTGGATTCACTATTCTACACAACGTTGTGCAATCTTTGCCATTATAATCAGCTGTTTTCTCACCGTAGTCGTAGATCGGACCGCAGTGCAGACAAACTAGTATCTTGACAGAGAAGGAAAAAAGGAAAGAGAGCTTTCTTTGAACTGTCAGAAAATGGGTAAATATTTCTTTTAATTTTATTAGTTTGGGTGCTTGTATTTTTAATGCTTTTATTCTGAACATTTTCTCTCACTAATAGATCAAGAATTTCCACCAGTTTAATTCAATAGTAATATGTATTTAAAAAATGTATTAAATATCTATTAAATATAAATTTTTAAATGGTAATAAGTGAGTACAACAAGATTTAATAATTGTAATCTGTCTTCTACTTCTCAAAAAGTGGGAAGACGAGTTTTCACCATTATATATGCAATGTAGGACGATTCTATAATAGTATGATCCCATTTAAAAAAAATATATATATATATATATATATATATATATATATATATATATATATAATGCTAACAGGTATTAAATAAATACAAACCGATCTCATTAACACTTTTCAACCTTTTTGGAAAGTGTTAAAAAGCACGTTTGATTTTTTTTTTTTTTTTTTTTTTTAACTAAGGTTTTAAGGTATTTTTAACAAGATATTTTTGCACTCACATTGGATTCTTAATAAGGTGCTGCTGTCTCCTTTTTTCTTAATTTTTATATGACAGTGTTGACAAAATTTCTTATAAATTTACACATATAGGATTATTTTTAACCGCAATCATTGTGAAATGTAAAAAAATTATATGTAATTGTAATAGTCAACAGGATAATATTTTTCTGTATGTAAGAGCATCATCGTCCCTACTCGGGGTGTAAAATTTCAAAATATTTATTATTATTTTATTTTATTTATTTTTTAAGAACTAGTCGATAACTTTAAAAACGAGTGGTTGAACAATGTATCTGTGATAATCTGAAGCAAAGTTTTCTTTTTTTTAATTAAAAAAAAATTTTTTCGTCATTTTTGATTTTTTTCCCCCTCTCGTTTTTAAAATGAAAAATGCAGTGGTATTTGTTTTGATCTAAATTACATGAATTTGTATAAGGAAATTAGTTTAAAATATTTTTTGCATTTCGTTAAAACCATTAATTTATTAAAATTCGCTAATTTCCTCGGAGAGGAACAGTCGAATAATTTATCGATTGCATTAGTAACAATAACATAAAGGGACAAATTGGAGGGGGATTCTTTTTTTTTTTTTTTTTTTTTTGTTTAATCATAGACCCGCAGGTTTGTAATAATTTCTTCTTAAAAAAAAAATGCTGGTTATGGTTATCTATCTATCTATCTATCTATATATATATATATATATATATATATGTTTTATTTTATAAATAATGCCGCCTTAGTACATTCTCCTTTAGATTCAAAATTTGCATTTGGAATTATGAGATAATTCTGAATGACGATCAAAATCATTTTAAGTTACTAAGCAAGATAAAAAACATTTGAGATACATTTGCATTTTGATTTGAACTTATTGAATTCGCTTGAAGTACTATTGTGCGGACCATTGTAAATGGGGTGTCACTCTGAAGTCTTTTTTTTTTTTTTTTTTTTTTTTTTTTTTGCTCGTTGAAATTCATTAGACCACGACCTACAACTTAAAGTGGATTCCAAACTACTGTAAATATGCCTTAGCCGGGATTCGAACCCAGAATCTGGCAAGTAAAGTCATAGTCAAAACGTCGTCCATTCGGTAACCAGATATAGATGCGCCCCTTGTGAGGGATATTTTAACGAAGTATATTAAAGCCTAGAATATTCAAATACATAGTGAAATGTATTCTCCATTGAATATCACATACATTTTGTCTCGGATTCGGAGAGTAAAATTAGAATAAATTATCGATACATATATGTATATATACATATTTTTCTCAGAAGCACAAAAATATTTGATAATATTTCTGACTGTAATAAATGCAATTTGTTTCAGAAAATAAAATTTTGAAAATTATATACTATATATATATTTCCTGAAACTGCAAATAAATAAATAAAATGTAATGTTAATGCAATGAATTATGTAATTATATTTTATTGATTCTGTTATTTTTATTTCATTTTTGATGTGTCAGTAATGTCAGTGTGTCAGCATTAAAAAAAAAAAAAAAAAAAAAAAAAAAACATATATATATATATAAAGATGAAACTAGAAGCAAATTATACAATTAAGATTCCTAAAACTAATTAATTGAGATATTTTAATATATACATGCATACAAAAGCAATTTTATTTCACCACTTTTTTTTTTTTTTTTTTTTTTTGCCTTTCAAAACAGTTTTCAGAGTAAAATTAATTGAATTATAACCAGTAGAAATAATATGCCACACTGACAAATGAATGACTAATATTATCACAATTATATGTATATATTTTATTCCATACATTCAAATGTTTTGTCTTATTTTATTTTATGATTTAGTTAGATATATAGATTATTTATATTACTCATAATGTATGAATATTACTTTTAAACGCACAATACAAATCGTCAGTATCTTTTTTTTTTTTTTTTTTGGCAACGATAACCCCTTTTTCCAGTTAGCCTTCAGCCCATCAGCGACCGAGCGGTTCTGCGCTCAAAGCTGGTAGACGTGAGGTGCCAGGTTCGATCTCAGGTCACGCTCCTCGGCCTAGCCGTTCAGAGTTTTCCGTGGTTTTCTTCGAAACTTGTGTAAATACGGGCTATGACTCCTTAGAAAGACCCCCCCACACACGGAGGGCAGGACCCTAGAGCAGTAATTCGGCCTTAATCCCCCCCCCTTACCAACCACTTAGCCTTCAGTATTATAAAAGCTTTCAAAATGTAAATTTAATTAAAATATTTTAGTTTCATATAAGTAAAATTAAATTATTTTTCAATTATTGCAGAAATTTTAATTTTTAAATAAAAATGATAAAACCTCTCTATTTAATCAATTGGTTCAGCGTTTATTTCACAATTTTCTTCTTAATCATTTTATAATTAAGGATTTACCTAGAAATCTTATGCATAGTTACAGTTACCGATATTTGGCACAACTCTTTCCCATTTCTATTGTTAAAGAAATATATGATTGAGTAGAAGTAAAATATATACATTACTTGAATCGAAAGACAAAACATCTTTTATAAACTTAAGAAAAGGTATCATCATTTTACTTGTTTATTTCAAGAATAGACTTTTGCATAAAATACAACTTATATATAAATAGATATATATAATTTTATTTAGATTTAAGTGAATTTTTTTTATGGAAATATATATATGCTGTTACGTCACAGCGAGCTAAGTTTATTTCAAGAAGCATGCAAAATCCACCCATGATTCAACAATTAGTTATTAAGGAAAGAAAAAATATAATGAAAATGAAAGAGGACAGAATTGTTTGCGAGGAGCTCGAGAAGAAGTTCTATGAATTTTGAGTTGGATTTTTTCTCTCGTGTGTTGGTTGGGAGAATTACTCTCCAACTTTTGGTGAATTGTAAACTATAGGGTCTGTAAATTATAACGCTCAAATTGAGTGTCTGAAACACAGTGTAAATATGAGTGAAATTAAACTGTATATTTATTTTATAAAAAGTTGAGTTATTTCGTGCGAAATACATTACAGAATTTTGAAAGTAGCCTATTTGGTACAAAGAAGTACGCTACAATATATATATTTATACGTACTTCGAAAATTACCTAACTACCCCATAGTCAGAGGCTTAACTATCTCAGATTAGAATTAATCTATAATATTTTAGATCTATTAAATACTAGTAATAAATTCACTAACCAAACCATCCGCCCTCTCTTATTCCAAAAAAAAAAAAAAAAAAAAAAAAAAAAAGTCTCTCTGCGAGCTTGACATTCTATTTATTTATGGTTTCTATAAATGCAATACTATTCTGAAACGCCAGGGTGTCCTTTTTCCTTCCCGGGGATTTAAAAATACTCTGTAGGTGGAATATGTGCTGAACGTCTGTTCAATAAGAATTCATTTTCAACTGAATTGTTACATTTTAAAGATGTTCTGCTTTCCAGTGAATTCGGTTGGTTGTAATTTTAAAAAATCTGGAGTGACTCCACTCGACTTTCCGAACATTGAGTAATTAACAGTTTTGTAGATAAAGTAAAGAAAGAGGAGTTGGTTAAACAAACAAAAGAGAGAAAACCATAATAGAGTGTTTGAGTATTTTTCTCCATATATTACCCGATGTTTTATTTAACGCTACTGAACTTTGAGCCCATAGATCATAATGATACAGAATTTTTCGTCGTGTCCCTGTAAAAACCTATAAATGCTAGATTCAACAAAATGCTTATAGTTAGTGCAACAGTGATTTATAATATTCATATAAATTTTCAGCTCAATTGAATAAGACGTTTAGATGCTATCGCACTTTTAAAAATTTAGTCCCATAGGTCATAATGATAAAGAAATTTTCTTTGTGCCCCTGTAAAAAAACTGTAAGTGCTAAATTCACATAAATCTATACAGCTGGTGCAATGTAACCTATAACATGTGTACAAATGTTTTGCTCAGATTAATAAGGCGTTTAGACGCTATCACACTTTTAAAAATTTGGCCCCATAGGCCATAATGATAAAGAATTTTTCTTTGTGTCCCTGTAAAAAAAGCTATAAGTGCTAGATTCTCCAAAATCTATACAGATTGAGTATCTGTGACCTATAATATGTGTATAAATTTTTTGCTCAATTGAATAAGGCGTTTAGATACTATCGCACTTTTAAGATTTTGGTCCCATAGGCCATAATGATAAAGAATTTTTCTTTGTGTCCCTGTAAAAAAACTATAAGTGCTAGATTCACCAAAATCAATAGGGTTCGTACTATGGTGACTTACAAATTACAATATACGTACCAACTTTCAGCTTATTCGAACTAAGCGTTTAGACGCTAGTGTGTTCACATACACACATACATACACACACATACGACATACATACATCATCGCAAAAATAGTGAAAACGGACTCATTGGACCTCGAAACGTATAGAAACATCAAAATCTCAATTTCGGATTTTTGACATGATTACAATACTTTCCTCACTATAGTGTTCAGAAAGTAAAAAGTAGGTGCATAGGGGAGAAAAAAAAATGCAGTTAAATTAGATAAAAACTCTCAGCATAATTTAATATTTCTTTCGTTATCTTAAGAGAATCGCCGTTTATTATAGTTGTTTCGAATTCGTTGCCACGGAAATATTGATAAATGAGTTTTTAAAATGAAACATGTACGTAAATATACTGTTCACATATCACAAGTCTCATTTTAGAGATGGCTGAAAATATTTAATGCCACTTATCGCTGATAAGATATCTTATGTTTCTAGATTAGATTATTTAAAGAATGTCTGTTGTTATCGCATAAACATGTACGGTTCATATCCTATCCTCATATCTTAGGGTTTCGAAGGTTAAAAAACTCATATTTTCTCTACATATTTAATATAATTTTAGTATTATTTTTTTCAAAATTTTGAACGTATAAAAGAGCAACGTTTAAATAATATTTAATGAAATTTTCATTGAAAAAGTTGGAAAATTCAAAGGTAGGTCCTGTCTTGGTTTACGGAGACCCTTCAGAAAAACGGTGTACAGGATTTCTCAAATACTAATGCACTGATCGTATTGAAATTTCGCATACGTCTTCAAAGTAGAATTGACTAGTGCTTGAATGAAGGATTATTATTTTATTTATTTATTATTTTTTTATAATTGAAATTTGAATTTTTGACATCGTCGTTTTTTGGCAAAAACAGTACAATTTTCAATACATTTTATCCAACGTATAGTTTTGTAAAATTAATTGCGAGCAAAAATGAATTTAGGAGATCTCAAAATGTATAGATAGACTAAAATCTCATAGTCGGAATTTTTCATGATTACAATACTTTCCATAAATACGTTGTGTATTCGGAAAGTAAAAGTCTGCTTGTGTTTTAAAAAACATGAGATATTTTCATCAACGTATTTTAATCTTTGCGATAAAGTTTCGTAAGATTTAAAGTTGCTTGAATTGTGTTTAGTAATAGCAATAGTTTATGTAACTGAAATAAAATAAAACTCATAAACTGATGGAAAAAAAAAAAAAAAAACCTCACTCATCAACGCACATCAAAATCTACTGGAGCTACTGACACGAAACTGGGTCAGATTATAAAACATATAGTGTAAGCACCCCCTAAGAAGCGATTTTGCGAAATTCGCCCCCTAAGGGGGAGTAGAGGGCAAAATGTGATTTCATAAAAACCTTCATATCTCAAAGAAAAAAACAGATATCCGTAAAATTTTTGCTTTAAAATATAGCTAACACAAATATCTAGAAACCAATTTCTGGAATTTTAGAAATTCGGTCCCCAAAGGGGGAAAGGGGGCAAAACGTGGTTTTACATACTCCTATATATCTAAAACAAAAAAACACATATACGTGAAATTTTTGCTCTAATATATAGCTAATACAAATACCTAAAAAGCAATTTCTGGAATTTTAGAAATTCAGCCCCCAAGAGGGGGAGATGGGGCAAAACGTGACTTGAAATAATCCCTAATATCGCAAACAGAAAAAAAGATGCATGTGAGATTTTTGCTCTAAAATATAGCTCCCAGAAATACATAAAAACTAATTTCATTAATTTTAGAAATTTGTCACAGGTGGGACGGGAAAGGGTGGGGCTATGGGGCAAAAAAATAGAAATACAGTTAGACCGTTCAAAATTGGTACAGATAGGTTTTAGAGACCTGCAAGTCGAATGAGGATATTTTCGAAAGTGTAAAGTTATCAGGAGGGTCAGAAAGGGGGGGGGGGAATAAAAAATAAAAATAGAGTTATGTCGTTCAAAATTGGTACATAGAGGTTTTTTATACTTACAAATCGATTGCGGATATTTTCAAATTTGTAAAGTTAATAGGAGGGGTAGGAAGGGGGGTGGAGGGGCAAAAATATATTAATAAGTGTTAGAGCGCTCAAAATTAGTATTGTTAGGTTCTGAGGATAAATCGATTGCGAATATTTTCGAAAGTACAGAATTATTACGAGGGGCGGGAAGGGGGGCAGGTGCAAGGGTAAAAATAAAGGCATTCAGATAGAATGTTGGAAATTAGTATTATTTGGTTTAAAAGCCCGAGAGAACGATTGCGAGTATTTTTTAAAGTATAAAATAATTAGGAGGGGCGGGAACGGTAGGTGAAGGAACATGCGCGCCGTGTGCGTCTGTATACGCTGCCGCAGGCAGTGGGGACCCGGACCGATTATTTCACCAATGGGAGAAGATTTCTTTTTGTATTTTATATTTATGTTTTTCCCTTACGATAATAGTGATTCATTAAGAGTGTCGAATATAAATGACCGCGCGCAGCGTACAATGACCTGCGCTGCCGATGGCAGAAGGGACCCGGTGCGACATTTTTTCCAATCAAAACTTTTTTTTTTCTCAAGATAAAAATTAATGCAATTTTGAGAATTCATTAATTATAGTGATTCATTTAAAAATAGTGACCAGCGAAGCGGGCGTAGCCTGCTAGTATATATATATTGACTGCACCACTAAAGTAGGTTTCATGTAAAAGCTTATATATATATTACCATTTAATATTCATAAATTAGACTATATTAGGTTTTTTCAGTAAAATATATTATCAGGCAACAATTCTTTATTTCACTTTTTATTAGTATTATTATTTTATATATATATTATATTCCTATAGAAATTCACGCTGTGCAAGCTACTCATTAAATTTATTTTCTATGATGAATGCAGTCGATTTTCATCTGAGAGAAATATAGCACTAAATGTCGATAAATAGTCGAAATTTTGTGCCCTAAAGGCATCTTAAAAAAAAAAAAAAAAAATTTAACGAAAAAAATAAGAAAAAAAAAATCGATAACTTTGTTTTAAATTATCATAAATCATTAGTTCAACCAATTGTTTTAAAGGTATTGACGAGTTATATATATACAGTTGACCGGGTGTTTCTGTTTGTTTAAGGGGATCGTAGGTTTTGCAAATTATTCTTAGTTATTAAAATTGACATACATATGCATTGAAATATAACAATATTTAGCACATTAAAATTTCTCGAAAACTATTTAAATTTAATAAAAGGAAATGTTTTATTTTTATTATTATATTTTTTAAATACTCCTTGTTAACTAAAGCTCAACAGCGGTCGAGCAATTGTGTGCTCAAAGCTGGTAGATGGGAAGTGCTGAGTTCGATCCCAGGTCACGCTCATCGACCTAGCCGTTCGGAGTTTTCCGTGGTTTACTCCGAAACTCGTGTAAATACGGGCTAGGACCCCTTAGAAAGGCCTCCACACAGGGCATCCCACCCATAGACATAAAACCCTAGCGTAGACAGTCGGTCTTTAACCCTACAACCAACAATCCTGTTAACTAATTTTTACATTTATATTATTTAGCAATATTTCTAAACATAGTATTTGAGTATTACTTTATGGATTCATTGATAAGTTAATTTTTAGAAATATTATTTATTTATTTATTTATTTTAGATTTTTTAAAGTTTAATGCAAATTTTTGGCATTTACACAAAAATGTATATATTTTTAAATTACTTATTTGGATATTAATTTGTAGATTTATTATTATGTTTAGAATATGTTGCTAAATCGAGGGGAAAAGATAAAAACGAATTATCAGGCAGAAGTTTATTTATTTATTTTTATTACTTAAATTTTTTTAATTAATTAATTAATTAATTTTTAATTTAAATTGTTTTCGAAAGATTTCAATATACTTAATGTAAAAATATATTTCATAGTAACTTTTTCTTTTCATGGTTAACAACCACTCGCTCATTCCTCACTGATAAAAAAAGAAAGGTATAGATTTTTAGAAACTAATTGTAGTAGTTTTATTTTATTAGCTGAAATAAAATCAAAATGTATTCATTACTTGTTATTTTGTGTTACAGTATGTTTTGGACATCACAGTTATATATATATATATATATATATAAATTTTCCTATACAAATTCACGCTGTGCAAGCTATTTATTAAAAGGATTTTCTATGATGAATGCAGTCCATTTACATCTGAGAGAAGTATAGCACTAAATGTTGATAAATAGTCGAAATTTTGTGCCTTTGAGACAACATCGTAAAAAATAAATTTTTTCAGGATATTTATTTTTTTATTTTTTATTTATCTATTTTAACGAAACAAATCGATAACTTTGTTTTAAATTACTACAGATCTTTAGTTCAACCACTTGTTCAAAAAATAATGACTAGTTTTTTTTTTTACCCCCCCCCCCCCCGCCATCCCCTTCCTCCTGAGAGGGGGAGCGATATTCCTATATATACAAAAAAGAATTTCTGATTGTCTATTACTATTATATATTTTTTTTCTTATGATTGGTCATAAATGATCTTAATTGTGTACATTTAAACAAAATTTTGTCTTATATTGCCATATTAAAATTATGATAAATCGGGATAGTGCCAACTGTTGAGCGAGTTGCACCAAAAATTGATAGGCATTAATTTATGTGAAGTTGAAACTACATATAAATTTGTGGAATTCTGTGTTTTATTTCTTGAACTAGAGCTGCCACACAAATTTTTGTCACAAGCACACATTTTACAAAAATGATCGAATCGTGTTCTAGACTTTTTAAAAACGTGTGCATTCATTGAAAACTTTTATAAATCCAACACTTTCTTCTATTGAATATAGAAGAAAGTAAAAAAATGCTTACCCTCCTTTAAAATGCTCTTATAACAATTTTGATGAAATTTTCAGATTTGGAGAAAGTATACAAAAAATTTCTTTAAAAATGTGGGGTTTGAAGCAAATTGTCTGCACTTGGGACCGGGGTCTAAGGGGGAATGCCCTACATAGGGGGTCTTTGTTTATATATACGTGACGTTCGGAGAAAACCACGAAGAACTTCGAACGGCTAGGTCAACGTCACCCCCCCCCCCCCCAAAAAAAAAAAAAAAAAAAAAAAACATATTTTAAAAATCTGGTGTGAAACAACCACGCGACTTCCACTGTTGGAATTTTCCAGTAAGAGGAAATTGATACATATGTAAAGACATATAAAACAGCGTTTACATAGCGAATAAAGAGAGAGAGAGAAAAAAAAGAATTATTTTTTTAAATACTAATTTCCGAGATTTAAAACTCAGCTACTTAATCAGGATGCTCTTTAATTTTCCTGTAATAACCACGTAATACATGGGGAAAGGTATCTATCTAAAATGGATTTATGTAACCATTTTCAAGAAAATCGTTAGAGCCATTTTTGAGATACTAACTTTTGCCAAAACTTGATATACTCAATTATTGACCAGAAAACAATAATTACATACAAAAGGATATTTAAAAGGGAGTTAATATGGCGAGTTTGAAAAAAATCCGTACAGCCGTTTTTAAAGGAACATACTTGCGAGACCTGAAACTGAGCTATTTATACAGGACGCCTATCAATTTTCTTGAACTGACCAACTATATCATTCGAAATGACATCTGATAGAGTGCTTATATAGCAAGTTTTAAGAAAATCGTTAGAACCGTTTTTGAGATACGGACTTACAGTCCCACTTCCAGTTTTTCAATTTTCACCAAAAGTTAGAAAATTCATCTGTACACCGAACCTGTACAAATTCTGAAGTGTCGTAGTTCTATCTTTATTAGTTTCAGAGATATGACAGCCAGAAGATTCCGCACATTCATACACACACACTGACCAATTGCCAAAAACTACTTTTTTGGACTCAAGAGGATTTAAAATGTGTAAATAAGGTGAAAACTCGATATCAAATTTTTGGACCGAATACAATACTTC
Organism: Salticus scenicus; assembly: GCA_963930645.1. Lineage (NCBI taxonomy): Eukaryota > Metazoa > Arthropoda > Arachnida > Araneae > Salticidae > Salticus > Salticus scenicus. The sequence continues at coordinate 216,563,426 of OZ005654.1, read as the reverse complement.
CATTACCTACGGTAGTAGGGTAATGAAAGTAAAAAAATGGAGTTACACCACTTTTACAATGAATAACATATATATATATATATATATATATATATCTTTTAGAGTTAAAACCATTCAGACCCTTTAAAAAATTTTCTCTATAAAAATAGAGAAAAGTGTAAGGTGCAGTGGAACAATTAGTATTTCTCTATGATTCCAGTACTCAAAAATTAGAAAAATATCCTGCAACTTAGTTAACCTGTATAGCAACACATTGTGGAAACTAGTCACTGTCACATTTCATCTTGTGGGGAAGTTGCAGCCATTTTTGTTTATACGATCACTGGTAGAAAACACAGGCAAATTTAACATTTTGTATTCGAACAATAAATTATTGTCCAATAATCAACATCACTGCATTAATTTAAAGCTTAGATTTTCCTAATTGCATGCATATATATAGTGTTATTTCGTGCAATTAAAAATTTTGTGCCACATTTTCGCTTTTGATTTAAAATTACGTCTTGGGGGTACAATGGGACATATTAATGAGTACGTTGGTTACAGTGGGACAAGAGTATCAAAATTTAAAATTAAATTATTCATGTAAAGTGGTTTTAATGAGGTTTCTTTTAAATAAAATATTTTCAATGTCCTTTAGATGACATCGAAAACGTATTTAAAACAGCCTAACAACCAGTTGACTACTATTATATTTCTGTGATTTTTTTTTTTTTTTTTTTTTTTTTTTTAATGACTTATTATTTAAACACATTATTTTGAATATATTTCTTAAGTAAAGACAGGATAGAATTTTATTTTCGATGATGAGACAACATATCCAGCTGTCATTGCTCTTGCTGATATTGAAATGAAATTACTGAAGCCTATGATTGTGTGGGTGGGTGGGACAAAAAGGACAATGACACAACTATAATTTCTTGTAGACTTTCGATGTCATTCCATAATAAAATGAAGTTTTGGAAATCATTTTATTATCCTTTAATGTTTAATTTTATGTTATTGTATTATTTTTAATTTATCAAACATTATTTTAATAAAACTATTTTTAAGTCTTGCCATTTAAAAACTGCTTTTATATCTTCTGTGTTCAATATCTATACCTGTGTTTAATAATAATGTGTTATCATACTATAGCTAATTTTGTATATGCCTTACTCATTGTCCCATTGTACCCCATTTCCAGTCACACTGTGGCCCCAAGCGGAGCACAATGGGACAGCTTGAGTTCATTTTTAAAATTATATATTTGTTAAAGAATAAAATAAATTATAAAAAAAAATCACAATGAAATGCTAAAAGTTGCCAAAATATTGTCTGTATTTAATTTTTCTTTTAAAATAAAAAGAAGAAAACTTTTATAAAATAATATTATAGTTTTAAAAAATTAAAGAACACGCTTTTATAGAAATGTGAACTAAAAAGTACAAAATATCTATCTTAGTATTAAAATTCAGGGTAAGAGAAAATCGTGTGAGTGACACACCGTAATATTTACATACATTTAAATCTTTAATTAAAATAACTTAAAATTAAACAAAAACCATTTTTAAAAAATCTCCCCTGACGGGGATCGAACGCTGGACCTTCAGGTTCGTAGCGCGGCGTCTTACCTCAACGCCACGATGTTCATGTACGGAAAGTCTTTTTTTTTACAATATAAATTTTTTGTTTGCTCCCAGAGAAGTTACAAACAAACATACATATATACATACATACATTCATACATACATACAGGTGAAGCTAATAAAAGCGTGTTAATAAGTGAATTTTGTCCCACCGTGTCCTCTCCCTCTCCTCTATTGATAAATATTTTCCAAACTAAAAATTATACAAAATACACAATAATTCAGTGGTACTTGCTGGCTCTATAATGATTATTATTTAAAGTGTAAGATCAATTAACATTCTTTTTTTTTTTCCTATTAAAAAACTTTTATTACATATTTAATTGTTTGCATAATTGTTAATATTACATATTTAATTGTTTGCATAATTGTTAATTTTTATACCTTTAATAACATATAATTCAGAAAAGAAAAAAATAATACATTGCATAATTGTATTAATTACTTAAAAAGAAAAAATAGACTAAAAAAGTTCAATATTACAATATTACCTACATTTTTTCTATTATTTATAGTAAAGTTTAAAATTTATTTTACTGCGTTTTCTTTAAAGATATCGCTAATTATTATGTAAACTGCAATCTTTTAGTCACTTACTATAATTTTTTTATATACAAAATACACTTGATAATTGATCGCAGCAACTTTCTAGATATTGGAAAATATATATAAAAGATATTTAAATAGATAAACAACTTTATTTTTTGGATATTTTTAAAATAAATAACCACAGGAAAGTTCTTGAAAGTCTATAGAATGGCGCTCTGCATGTTGATATGCGAAATTTGAAATCTAACCTTAATATTGCAACCATATTTTCTATTCTTCATTATAACACTAGCTACTGTTTATAAAACACAACATAGATTGATTGAAAGAAAAAATAAATACTCAATCCTTGTTGATTGAAAGAAAATATAAATACTCAACCCTTTTTTAATGATTAAATGAAAGTTTTATCATCTTAGATTCTGGGCATAAAGTTATTGTTTGTCTGACCATTAGGTAGCATATTTCCTGTTCTTGAAATTATAATATTTCTGCAGTATTGCTTATATAGGAATCTTAAAAATATTACTAATTATGACTTTGCTGTATCCCATTTGTCTGATTGTTGGAAGAAATTTTACATTCAGTCCACATTTTCTTAATTTCTTACATTTTATTAATTAAGAGATCCTATAGATAGGTATAGCTTTTGGGGCATTTATATAGTATTTCCTACCAATGTGATTTATCAGACATTAGTCAAACTAAACGCAATCTTAAATCCCATCTAAAAGAACATCTCAGTTACGACAGTAAACCAGAAACCAACAAATCGGCCATTTCTAAGCATTTCTGGGAGAAAAACCACAATGGGCTCTTTCCACCGTCGTCTGCTCAATCACGTGATAGAGGAAAACGAATAATCGAATTCTGAGAATCGAATTCAATTAAATATTGTTCTTAATAACAAAAATTTTAATATTTAATATAAAATAAAATAAAAGTAATATTGTGCATTTGTAAACGATAGAATAATTGTATTTGTAAATTTAATAATTTTTAAAAAACATTTTGTGTGTTTATTTATTTTTACCTATAAGAATCGATTTTTGTATATTGTAGTGTAACTGTAACATTAACTGATCTAGCAATAAATAATAGCTTCTTGTGGAATGTTTATGGATTATAATTTGAAATTTTAAAATGTTTTCATTTAATTTAATCACATAAAGGTGTTACAACAAGTTAATTAACTTAGTTACTGGTCTAAATGGATTTACGCAGTACGATATTGCACTGTCACTGATTTAAGTACCAAAAATCAGAGTATTAAACATTTTCTTCATGAGCATCAATAACAAACATAAACTAAATGATGATTGTAAATGTATATGGCAAACAAAAGATGATGAATAATGATATAAAATGGATAAAAAATGAGGATTTATAAAAAAAAATACAGATTAAATACGATGGATCAAAAATAAGAATAAAAAATATGTTATTTCAGCAATCGCTATTGATAAACAAGACTTTGTCAGCTATTTGTTTTTCCTCTATCATGTGACCTCTGACGTCAGGTGGGAAGAGCCCATTTTAAATTTGATATATCTGAAATAATTTGCGGGCTCAAATCTATACATGATTTCTTTGAAGCTTTTTCACATTTATAATAATCAAAAAAATATTATTAATTGCGACTTAGCGGTATTTCACTGGTCTGATTGATGGAAATTTTACATTTAGTCTACATTTTCTTAATTCCTTCTACATTTTTTTCATAACTACCGTTTCTCAATCTCCTATTGACTAATAACTCCACATTCCTCATAATTCTGTTGCTTGATCAGAATTATATTCCTTTCTTATACACAGGAGCACTTCTTTCTCGTCTTTTATGCACTGAAGACGATAAGTTAAATGCTACCGAAACAACTGTCTGTTATTTAGTTTTTCTCTTTAGTGTTAAGGCGTTGAATTTTTCCTTGGTTATTTAGCTACAAGTCTCTCTTCAATATTAAAATATCTAATATTTTTGCAGACATGAGATAGAATGAAGACAGGGGAGGGAGTAATAAACTTTGAAAAAGATATATACACTCCTTCTCATATTTATAAGGACACTTTATATTCTGAAATAACTAATGTAAAAATAATTGTGAACAAGATTATACTAAGTGCACTTAATATATCTAGTATTCTAAAAACCAAAACTGCTATAATTGTTTTAATATGAAACAAAATTAATAAAAAAATAATGCAAAATATTTTTTTCTCAACATTTTTAGATGTTCATAATTATAGGGACAATCAAGATTTTTTCGTTTTATTTAACTTATTAGCGGATAAATTACAGTTGACATGCGAATTTGTTAACTACTGGGCTAGATTAATTCATATATAAGCCTTCAATTTTTCTTGGATGGACATTACTGATAATTCCTCGAAAAAAAAAGAACGTTCATGTAGTGAAGTATGATAAATGTGTTTTTTAAGTGGAAGGACAATTTTAATCCGCCGAATTTCTAATGAAATTCGAAGATCTAAAATTGCTGAAGGAAATGTGATCAAACGTTGAACTGCTGGTTCGATAGGAGAGAGATCTGATGCAAAATCAGAGTTGTTTTACAGAGATCGAAGACTCATAATTCCTCTTACTGTTCTACTCATAATGACTGCTGCTGAATTTGCTCGTAATTTTTAACGAAAGGTTGGGGTCCACATTTATGCATGTTTTAAATAATTAATAATAAGTAAAAATGAATAAAAAACCTGTAATAATCAATAAGCATTTAATGGGGGGGGGGGGGAAACGTCAGTGTTAAAGTTACATAAAGACAATATTAAATGGTAAAATGTTGCATTTTCGGATGAAAAACATTTTATTCTTAATTAACCAAATGGTTTTAACAGTTACTGGCACGACCTGAAGATAGTGAAAGACAGAGCAGATTTTTTAAAGGCAGATATGAATTGGGCATTTTAAAGATGGATCTATGGTGCTCTGGGGAGCTTTTTCTACTAAAGGCAGAATGAATTTAGTAATTTTTTCTATTATTTTGAACATCAAGAGAATATCCAAAAATTTTAAACGTGGAATTCTCAGATTTTTGTTAGATTTTGGAGGGTAATAATATTTTTTTCAACAAGACTTACATTTTTGCTCTACTTCTAGAGCAATAGGAAATAGTTTGAAGAAAGAAACTTCCGTATTATTGCCTTTCCTGTGGCCTAAAAGTTGAAAAAACCTTAACTTATCATATTAGAAAAGTGCGTGCAAGTGGAAAGCAATTTTAAATAGTTTAAATGTATTCAGAATATCATCTATGCTGTATGAAATGGTATTGAAACTGAATATTTAAAAAAAAAAAATGTATATATTTATATATACCAGATAGAATGTCTGACTGTTTCACCCTAAAAAGAGACCGCATAAAATATTAATTTAAATAATAACTGAAAAAAAATTACTAAAATTCGAGTGTCCTTATAATTGTGAACACCTGAAAAATCACCTTTTTGACAGTATTTAAAATTTTTTAAGATAGAAAAACGATAAAACTTTTTAAATATAGTCCATTAATGAAATTCGAATTAATAAAAAATATATTTGTTTAAATAATAGTGTTCAGTGTTTAGTTAATATAGAAAAACGGGTGTCCTTATAAATGGTATTTGTGACAATAACTTTATAAGTAATCCTTCTAAATATTAATATCATTGTTGGTATTTTCATCTTTTCTCTTATTTGCTGAGTATTGTAAAGGAATTAAATTATTTATTATATATATATATATATATATATATATAGTACTGAAATGACTTCAATGTGTTTCCTGATTATTAATCCCCTCTTTTTCTCTCTTTTTTTTCCCATAGCGAGACTTTTAAAAGAATCTGAGTCAGAATATGTGTTGAAGAAAGGTGGAAATGATGTTCCAGTAGATGCTTGTAGAGGATGGCAGGACACCTGTGACTATTGTGACAAAAGGTTTGGTGAATGGATTTCTGTCACAGAAAGTGACGATCTTTATGAAAAAATTCCAGACAAACCAGGATTTTTTATGATAGCATTAAAGAATAAAAACACCGTTGAAGTTGTGAGCATAATGTATAGTGATAAAAGTATTCAAAAAGCGGCAACTGCCACGATTGATGAAGTAAATGACGAAAAATCAAATAAGAAAAGTAAAGCCTCTAAATCAATCATCCTAGTGAGATGGATGGTAATAAAGAAGCCAGATGACAGAGAGAGCAGTGTATTATGTGCACACTGGATCAATAATGGTGTATTACCAAAATTTACAAAAGAATGGCCAGGTCAAAACTTACTTGAAAAAAGTGAAGCTGTAGTATTTTCAAAGCAACTCCAAAAATGGTGTTACCCACAAAAAAATCCAACATGGAGAAAACCAAAATCTCCGCCATCGAAAATAATTGAAGAAATAGCGAAATGTAATTTTGAAGCTTGCGATATATGTGATTCATACTTCACGAAATGGGAACTGTTATCAGATGCAATTGAAAACGATTTAGCTCCTGAAGCTAATGGAGTAGTTATGTTTTCAGCAGCGTTTGGAAAACAAAGAGAAGTTATATTAATTCCTAGCATCAGAAAAGGTGAGTTAGAGTGTATCAGATCTACATTAAAAAATTATAGAAATTCAAAATGGTTGCTAAATGATAAAAAATTTGAAGGCAAGAATGCAAGATTAGAGGTCCGCTGGATGACAGTGAAGGATATGAGCTGTGACAATTCCTGTTTAATGTATGCACATTGGTTGAATGCTGACAAATGGCCCTTGCATAATGGTTCTCACATGCCGCTGCCAGGAGAACAGCTGCTGAATAAGAATAAACATTTCGTGTTCCACGAGAACGATAAGAAATGGTTCCATGAAACAGAAGCACTTAGAAAAACAAAATTTAGTAGAGCCAAAAACAAAAGAAGAGTGTATGATGAACTAAATGATGAACTTTATTATGAAGATGAACCTCGGACATAAAACCGTTATCTACTTATGATGTAAAAATTGCTTAAATTCATGTTAAATTAAATAGTTACTAAAAATTTAGGTTTTTCAACATTTCAAAAATACTTTAACTTTATTTTATTTCTCAGCTTAACAAAATATCCAATCTTTATCTGTTACATATATATATAATTTTAAAATCATGTATTTATTTGAAAATAATATTTCCATTTATTTTTGTAATTTCTGCTGAAGCAAATAAAAATAACTAAAAAGTTCAGATAGTCTTTGAATGAAGTTTTTTTTTTTTTCCCTTAAGAAACATGAAGAATACAAATAACCATAAAAAGTAACGTGTGTATTATTAGTTACGGATGTTTTAGAAATTAGCCATGCAAATTATGATGAATATTGTCTGAATTTAACAATAATAAGTCTCATATAGACACCACATGTTATATATGTTACCGTTAAAGCGCGAAACCCGTTAATCTGAAGAACACCTAGCTAATCTGCAGATTAACTAACATGACTCGTTAAAGTGCGGAATAAAGAGTTATCCGCATTTTAACTAGGTAATCTGCAGATTAACGGCTTCTGTGTCGTTAGTTAAAATGTTTGTTTCGAGCGTTAATTTTTTTACATTCACTGTGACGTCAAACAGTCATGTGATTCAGATACGCGAATCCCAGATTAGTCTGTGACGCGATTGACCTTCAAACACAAACCGACACTTTTATCCCTTCCTCTCCGCTGTGATAAACAGTAAGTACAAAACGTGGATCATCGCAGCTATGACATTAGATTTCTTATTATGACCAACACAAATTTTAAAGTACAAGTAAGTTATAATTGTTTTGAGTTTATTTCTTCTCTTTTTTAATTCTGTCAATATAAGTTTGATAAGGGTCTGCATTTTATTAATGAAATATGATCTTAATTAAACGCTCTTTCTCGTGAAACTTCATTTTGAATTATGAATATTAAATTTACAGCACAGTAATTATTTTCTCCCGAAATAAAACTATTAAACCACAACTTTTTAAAACTACTTTATTTTAAAATTGATTTAAATTACTATTGCTTACTGAAAAAAAGAACAGATGTATTATTTTTTAACTCTGGAAAATATGGCATTCAATATTATGGCATTATTCAATAAATATTTAATATGAAATTTTTATGCGTTTTTTAGCATTTCATTACAATTTTTCTTTTTTGTTTCTTTCAATTTCAAGTTTCCTTTATATATTTTATATATCATGATTATATTTTTAATTTTGTTCGCTTTTTCAAATAATTTCTTTGTAGTTTATCACATAAAATGTGTTAAAAAAGTTTTTTTTTTTTTTTTTTTTTTAATTGTACAATTAATGTATTTCCTAAACTTGTACAGATATATGTATGCTGCAAAATATAGTTTAATAAAGCATTGGAAAACTGTCATTTTAATTTTCATGCGTTCTAAAAATTATTAAAGGAGTTTTAATTATTTAAAGTACTTCTTAAAATGCTTCTGATTTGTCTAATTTAATATTTCTTTAGCGAATTAAAAATTGGTGCATAATTTTTTTTTTAAATATAGTAATAGCAATATAAGTTGTTAATAAAACGTTTTTTTTATTTAAATTGTTAAATATTTTTATTTTAAAAGAAATCGTTACTGTATTACAATTCTAACATTAATTTATAAAATAGACTTTATTGAAAGCTGTTAAAGATATATATTTCATATTAAAAATGCATAACATCTTCAAACTTATATTGACAGAATAACAAAGATAAAATAAATATAACTTTAAAACACATAAAAATTAAAACACATACAGATTAAAATAAGTAAAGAAAGAAAGAAAAGCAAACTAATCTTTTTTTTTCTTTTCCGGAATGAAAAAAACAAATACAACACAACACAGCGTGCTGTAAAATTATGCCACCAGAGATCTTATTTTCACTTTAACGAGTGCCTAGTAGGTAATGTGCAGATTATCTAGGTAATTTGAGAAATGAAACAATTTTCCTCACTTTAACGGATTACCCTAGTTAATGTGCAGATTACCTAGCTAATCTGCAGATTAACTGATTTCTGCACTTTAGCGGTAACATATACATCCATTATACTTTTACGAAAACGTTGATATTTTCATGTGTGGTAAGTGGTTCTTAAATAAATAGGAAGGTTCTAGTCGCTGAATGCATTTTATTTAAAGAACGTTCTCTAAACAATCCAATAAAACTATTACAAACAGGATTTCCACTTGTCACTTTTTTGGGCACCTAAATTTTTTATCTATTTTCACAATCAAGGTTAATTGTAAAGGAAAAAAAAAACTTTTATAAAAATTCTCTTTAAAATTTCCAGTGCACAAAAAAAATGACGAGTAGAACCCTGTACTTACCACAAAAGGCAGGAAGACAACGTTATATTCATCGCAATCATTGTAAGTTCATTTAGTTAGTAGTTCATTTATTCGTATTAGTGGATATCTATAACTAAAATATTTTTATGATGGCATACGTTACCTGCATAAAAATTTTATTTGATGACAAGATAGTTAATAAACACAGAAAATGATTAATAATGTAACGTGTCTTAAAAATATTTAACATAGATATAGTAATAAGACATATATCGATCATCGAGGGGGAAAATAGGATTCCTTTTCACTCGAGTGAATACACACGAATAATTTAGCAAATAAAATGTATGTATAATTTATGTACTGAAGGTAAATGAAAAACTCCAGATAGTTTCAAGTTCATTTTTCTTTCTTTCTTTCCCTTTTTTTTTTTTTTTTTTTTTAACTATATCTTGTTAACTTAGTTAATATTTAAACAGGGTTGCCACGGCCACGCCTTTTTTTCAAGGACTCTTCCACCAGAATAATCTTAAGATAAACTTATTCTTAAATGTACAGCGTACGTTTAATAATAAATTTATTTTCAGATAATACTGGTGGAAGAGTCCTTGAAAAAAATCGGGCCGTGGGAACTCTGTTAAACTTTTTCTATATATTAAAATTAGTGGGCTTTACCTATGCCGCTGCTAACTATATTTAAAAGAGTTTTTAAAGTTCCATATTACTTACTAATATAAGATCTTTTTAAAAAAAAAAAAAAAAAAAGTTCCATTAAATATGAAAACAGTATTAATTTCATAATAATTAGGCTGACCAGATCAAAGTACCTTTATAATACAGAAGCATTAAAAATTGCTACAATTATCAAATTATGCATGTATATTTTCATTCCTAATAAATAACGACTAAAAATAAAGTGTTATTGATTAATAATTTGGTTTCTACAATTTTTTAAAACTTGGAAAAATGCCTTCAAAAAAAGGGCGTTCTCAGAAAATGGGGACGTTTGGTCAGTATAATAATAATACAAAGTAACTGATTAAAAAAATATATTTTTCATAGTTAAATATAACTTACTTATAAAAACTTATCCCATTTCCTTTCATATACTTATTAGAACAATTAAAAGCCACTCAATATTTCGACATTTTGAAGATTCATAAACATTCTATTCTACTACTATTGCCGAGTTTCATACCTACTAATGGCTGATGCCAAAAAAAATTTTCGGCATCAAAAATCTTTGCTCGATAGCATGGGGATGTATATATTTGCCTGCCAACCTAACCCGGAAGATTGTTAATCCCGCCCCTTTCTGCCTATTTTTTTCACACCAGTCTTTTTTTTTTTTTTTTTTTAGAGTACTTTTCTTATTTAATCGTAAATATATTTGAAGAGAATTACCCTAAAAATTAAGTGGTGTACAAAAAGGAGCGGGAACTAATAATCTTCCGGGTTAGGTTGGCAAGTATGGGGAAGACAGATCTATATAAATTACTATATCTATGATTTTTAGTTATAGATTTTTACTGATGCTAATAAACGAATGCAGCCAGCAAGCGAGACGAGAAGTGGGGTGCCCAGCAATTAATAAGTGTGGGAAATGTTGATATTAGATTATTTTTTCCAATTAGTCCACAAAAGATAATCGAGTTTTGGTGGCTTTAAACTAATGAGTCTACAGATCAGGAGTTTCATCATCTTATTAGTATTACTCATTATTACACATACACACAGTTTATACTTATTTATTAGGTTGTCTGGAAAGTTCGTGCCGATTTTGAAGGAAAATTGAGACGCAACACTTTTAAATGCTCGTAGATAGTGGATTTTGATATTTTTAACATTTCTGCTAATTCACGTGTCATATATTGTAGGTTATTTTCGATCAGTATTTTAATCTAAACTTCATCTGTGGTGGAGGACCTAAATGGGCGTTGTTGATCTTGAAATCATCAGCTCTAAACCTAGCAAACCACTTCCGCACCGCACAGTTCTTTCAGCGGGGCCGTGCCCTTAGCGACCGTTCCCTTAGCGGAAATCTATAAACCCGTGTCCTTAGCGGAAATGTTACACCCCCTCGGTGGCGGACTTTTAGCATACGTGCCTTTAGCGGAAATGTATATTAAATTTAAAAATAAATAAATAAATAAAAAAAATGAACTCTTCAATTTTCCTCCACGTTTTATCCACATTCAGCACTGACAATATTTTGCTTCAGAAGAGAAGTAACCTGTCCCAAAAATAGGTATGCGTACTGTAGAACATCCGTTATTTGAGAGAACGGTGATCTATAACCATACAAAGTTTAATGAATCACAGTACGCGATACAAAAACGTACATTATTGCTATTTTATGATTTCATTTCAGTTTTTGAAAATATAATTAAGCATTACACCTTTTAAAGCTAAAACAGAAACGAAAAATCATGAGTGATTTTCAACTGTACGAACTCGTTGTGTCGTATAACATTCTATGTTCTTTGTTTATATTATCACACAATGGACAGACGGAAAGACAGACATATAGACAAATTGAATTCATAATCACTCTGAAACATTGTTGGAAAGTGTTAAAAATGCTTAACACAAACAGAAATGCTGCTCTTAATTTCCTATTTGTACCCCTTAATGTATCAAAACGGTTTTGCGTAGTCCTGTAAATCTGGAGGTTAAGCATATTATAGTTTATACAAAACATTTTCTTAGCATGTGAAATATAAATGCGAATTTCATTATGATTTTTTGATGAAGTTATTTAAATGTGATTTATAAAAATGTCTCCCCTAGAGAGTAATGCATTGGCATTTTTTGGATGTTTGTACACAAACCAGTGGCACAGGTTCTATTAGAGCCATTTTAAGTAGGGAATATTCAATAATGAATTTGAATAACACATATTATTAAAAAAATAAAATAAAAACTAGTATGTTGTGGCCACCACAAGACTCTCTTCTATATTTTCCTATACAAATTCACTAAGTGCAAATAATTAATTTTCATCTTAGAGAAAACTAACACTAAATATCCAAAGAAAAACAGTTTTATTGTCTATAAATGATACCTTAAAAATGAATTATATAATAATTATCTCACATATCAAGTTTCGTACAGTTATATGCCATAGAAGTTGATATATAGCTTTCCCGTTATCGAGGAAATTAGCAGTATAGCAGCGCCACCTATTGGCCGATAAGCATCCAAATTGAATCAGCATAATGTCTCATAATGGCCTTCACATATATCACGTTTTGTTTGAAGATATGAAATAGAACCTGAGATATAGCCTCCCCATAAATTTCGGAAATGGCTGTATAGCAGCGCCACCTGTTGAGTGATTGGAACCAAAAGTTGACAGGCACTAATTTAGCTCAAGATGCATCAACATGTAAATTTATATACAATTCTGAGCAGTAGTTCCGGAGATACTGTTGTCACAAAATTTTTGTCACACACACACACAGAGAGAGACAGGTGGACAGACAGGAATTTTTTAAAAATAGTCAAATCGTGTTATAGACTTCTCAAAGCGTGTAAATCCATCAAAAACCCGAGGTCGAACATTTTTACGAATCCAATACTTTCTTCTATTGAATATAATAGAAGAAAGTAAAAATAAAAAATTCTTAAAATATTTACGGACGCTGGAGGCGGATAAACGGGCAATAGAATAGTCAAATACAAATACTAATTCAAATCATATTCACATTTTAAAAAATGATAGAATAAACGCTTAATGTAAATGCAATTCAGCAAATTTCCAATAATAACCCTCAGTGTAACTGAATATTTTTGCGTGACTCTGTAAATTTAAAGCTAATCATACTACATTCTACAGAAAGCACTCTTTTGTGCATTTGAATGACATATTTCAGTCTGCCACATGCACACCTTATTTCCGCTAAGGGCACGGCTTCTTCTATTATCTTTCTTCCCTTTCACCCCATTCCGCTAAAGGCACGTTCCGCTAAGGGCACGGTCGCTAAGGGCACGACACCCTTTCAGCTATAGCATCTTCGCTATCAACAGCGCATATTTTGTTTGCCGCTTGTGTGGCATTTTCCCCCTTCCGGTTAAAAAAAAAAAAAAAAAAAAAGCATTAAATGCCTATAATGCACTTTGTTTGCTTCCATATTCAAATGCGTACAAAACTGACAACATTAACGTATCGTAAACATTTTTTTTTTCTAAATATGCCTGAAGTACCGACTTTTAGAATATGTACGCATGCCATCAGTGTTGCCAGATCTGGCTAATTTTTTATTCAATAATCACCAATAATTTTTAATTATAACGTTTGCCTAATCACTTCAAAGATTGATACTCTGTTAGGTATCTGAAATTCAAATAACACTTCTCAAAATATTGGTGATTATTGAATAAAAAATTAGCCAGATCTGGTAACACTGCATGTCATTTGTTTTCAATCATTTTGTTATAGTCAGACCTGTCCTTATGCCATCTAACGAAAATCTCCACGAACCTTCCGGACGACCCAATATTATTATATATTAAATACATGATTTAATTTTTTCACGAACATTATGTATATACATACATATATATATTATTTCATAATCATAATTTTCAGAAATCTAAAAGTAAAACCATGATAATAATATGTATAAACTTTTTGCCCAGAAAGTTACCCAGAAACAGCATATTATATAATAGAAAAAAAGATATAGATGTGGAAACCAAATACAGTAGAATAATAAATTTCTTTAGAATATACTTATAGATATTGTACAAAACAACTGAAATCTAAGTATGTAACACAATAAAATATTTATATTGTGAAATATTAGTACATATTATAGATATGACAACAGACGAGACCAGAGACGTTACTATTAAAATAATAAGTTCTATTGTGAAAGAAAAAATTTCTAAATGAAAATAATTTCACATATAATTATTAAAAAAAAAAAATCTAGTGTGTCACTCACACGACTTTCTCTTACCCTGAAATTTAATATTACAAATATAATTTGGAGATTAAGAGGTAAGATAACGAGAACTGATATGTAAACCTATGTTAAAACTATTCAAATTAGGCTTCGGAAAAGTTTTATATGATAAGTAGTTCTGTGAGAGGGGGGCTAGCATCCCACGTTTTATTACTGCACATACATTTATATAGAATTTAAATCTGTTATTAAAAGTAAAAGTTCACTTGAAATTATTCAGATAACTTTCACACGCAACATTCCTTGAAACTTAAAAGTCTTCATCAAAGTTTTTAAGCAACAAATTTATATGAACTTGAAAATATAACTTTCAGATCTCTTGATATTATTTGTTTTTAAGTTACTCTAAGAGACACAGACAAAGATCAATTGCTAAAAATTTGACTTCGGTAATTAGGAAGCTCAAAACGTGTAAATAAAAAATAAAAAAATAAATGAATATTTAGCTTTAAAACATTTATTATTTACCATATGTCTATGAGGAATTCATTTCAGATCCTGAGCAACATTCCAGAACATGATAAAATATTATAGTAAAGCACTTCTACTAACAATAAAAAAGAATGTTATCGCTTAAATATTTACAGCCATGTATATCTTTTGAAGATTATTGTGGTGTAAATACATCACCTCTCGTTTAATTCCTATGCCAAAATACATCGTTTTACCAGGCATCTCATTGCAGCCTTTCGTTCCTGGCTCAACGCACCCTGTAAAGTTTGCTTCCCGCGACACTTGTCAACGGGAGAATCCGCGATTGTTTCTCTTGCGTGCGCGAACTATTCATTGGTTACCTTTGCGGTCCGATTAACGAATCAAAATCGCGTATCCGTGATTTTAGGTGTGCGGATCTGTTTTTTCTTTAGGAGCGATATTTAAAATTTTGACGAAACAGTTGACAGTCTAGCTGCATATCAAGAAATTGTTCAATCACATGAATCTTTGGCTGTTTCCCAGCCATCATTTTCAAATATAAATCATTGCATGACTGCTGAAATTCCACAACACAGTACCTCGGATCAGGACTCCCAGCTACATCATGTTAAATTAAATTCAGATCAGCCCTCACATTCTGATAATCATAAACCGACATGTCAGTGGTGTTTTCGTGTTGGACACACTGCCCAATTTTGTTACAAATTAAAAGATGTTCAGGGATATCAAGGTAACAAAAGATTTGACACAGATCGACATGGATTCAGATCATATCAAAGGAATAAAATTAGACCCAAATATAACCGTGAACATTCTCCTTCAGATAGACACTCCTCTCACTAAAGGGCAAAATTAACGGTCGCCACCGGCCACGTGGCGACTAAATAAAAAAAGATGGCGATTAAAAATTATGCATCGATCGCCACTAAAGTCGCCACTTTTTGTGATCATTAAAAGATTCTAAAAATCGAGCGACGATAGGGAATCTAAGCTTTGTGATTTCCAATCTTTTTCCATCCATGGCATAAATGTCAATTTTCATTTTAAACTTGCTTTATTAATTCTACAACCTATAAAGAAGTAGAATTGTTTAATATATCTCACTCATAAAATTTTTTGGACTCCCCCCCCCCCTAACGATCTGTGATCACACAGCTTATAGAAAGCTTTATAATTTCTAACCATTTTCCATTTGCTGCAAAAATATAAATATCGATTCTAGAATCTGTAAAGAAGTAGAATTGTTTAATATCTCTTATTCATAATTCTTGTAATCCCCCCCCCCCCCTCC
This sequence comes from Salticus scenicus, assembly GCA_963930645.1. Classification (NCBI taxonomy): domain Eukaryota; kingdom Metazoa; phylum Arthropoda; class Arachnida; order Araneae; family Salticidae; genus Salticus; species Salticus scenicus. The sequence goes on along the minus strand of OZ005654.1, from coordinate 216,547,280 downwards.
AATGATTAGCAATCACATGCTCCACTGAAGCCTTGTGATTTACAATCTTTCTCCATCCATAACATAAATGTAAATATTCATTTTAAACTTTCTTGATTAGATTCTAGAACCTATAAAGAAGTATATGGATGTATCCCCCCCCCACACACACACATGTGCGCTCCAGTTCAACCAGCAGTTAAATATCAAATGTCCTGCAAAGCAGTGTCTTTTTCCATTATTATCTCCATAGTATTTAGTGTATATTTTACCCATTTAAGATATTTGACAAATGTGTGTATCAAAATTTGGTTTGACTTAAATGTGTATTTTTCAAAAAAATTTTGTAGAAATCTTCCTTTTTCCTTCCAATTTTAAAATAGAAATCTCCCTATTTTTAAAGCTACAAATTTGGCAGCTAAGTAAATTATTTTTAATGAAGCAGCTAAGTTTCCATATCTATACTTTTTAAAAGGAAATATTTTAACTATATTGAAATAAAATCATTTAAATAAGTGTGTCTTTAGAAATAAGAAAAAAATAATAAAACTGCTAACTGTATTTAAACATGACCATGTAAAAGGTTGTGATGATGATGAATCATTCATTTACTTAGAAAACAGCAATGTGAACTGTGAATGATAACAGCTTATTTCACTTAAATAAATTGAAAAAAAAAAAGTACTACTAAATTATCTGAAATATAAAAACTTTTGTTGTTATTATTACAGCCCTAAGCAGATTTCAATTTAGGATGTGCAATTTAGGATTTTTAAAAAGAGCGTAATTACAATTTCAGTGTCCCTGTGTTAATTTTATTATATGTATTTCTTATTTTCATATTTTTCTTGTGGTAATTATACCACAAAATGGTGACAATGCTTTTTGCACTCTGAAAGAAATAGTCTTATCATGTGAAAAGTGGCCACCAACTTAAAAAAGTGGCTACTAATGAAACTGACAGTACCGGACACTGGCCACTAATGAATTTTCCCAGTTTTGCCCTTTACCTCTCACACACACCCCCAATCAGCAGAGGCTCTATCTGAGTCATCAAGTTTTGGACATAAACGAGTGTTTAAAAACATGTATAAGACACCTAAAGGGCTCTACTACAAGAATCGTCAGTTTAATAAAGACTGACAAATTTCTGGGAGAGGTCAGTCCTGCACTTCCTCTCCCATCCATAATTCTTCTCGATCTCAGACAAATAGTGCAAAATGTAAGGCTGCTAGAATTTTCACCAAATCTAAAATAGTCGCAGATGATAATCCTACAAATAATGTAAACTGTAAGCAGTTAATACAAAATGTTTCTAATGCATCTGTACATAATAAATTTACTGAACATTCGAATGGTCTAAAAATTTGTGGTCAGGAGATAATCCTAAGATCACCAAGCACTAGATTAAAATTTCCTATCTCATCAAAAAGATTGGTCAGTTCAGTAAGTACTCAAACCATTGTTCCTGCAAATATATCATCTAATTCCACATCCCAAACAGAAAAACAGCCTGATGATGATGTTATTTTTATTCATTCATTGAGATTCTTATTGTACACTCAAGCTGCCAGCCCCCACTTACCTATTGTTAAGTTAAACATAAATAAGTCATTACAAAACTTTCTTTTGGATTCAGGTGCGAGCATTTCGGTTTTAGCCAAAGGCTATTTCAATACATTCAGAAATGAATTACACTTTAAAAGAGTCGCTACAAAAGTTAAAATTGCTACTGTCAATTCAGCGGTATTTAGTGCGGGATGTATCAATCTGTCATTCAAAATTGGCAAATTTTTTTTCAAACATACATTTTTTCTCATAGATATTCCTACAGACTCTAAATTCATTGGTATATTGGGATTTGATTTTCTGAAAACCCATAGAGTCCTAATTGATTTAAAACAAAATCTCGTACAAATTAACGATTGTCATGTTGACATTTATAGCACACTTCCTGAAGATGAGTATGAGATTCCTGAAGCCAAAATTAATTGCCTCCAAAATTTACCCGCTGTTCCTGAAACCAGTAGTTCCACCTCTAATCCTACTTTCGTAAACGATAGAAATTCTCAATTTGACTGTCAAGATGAAGTTAATAAATGTGCACTCAAAAGCAAAGTGATCATTCCACCTCTACAAACAGTTTATGTCTTTGTTATGTGCAAACAAATATATGCTGATAAACAGGTAATCTTTATTCCCACACTGAATAAAAACAAAGGTATAGGTTTGCACACTGCAATTGTCAACCTTGAAGAGGGTTCACATAGTAAAAATAGTGAAGTAATGTCATTTTCAATTCCGTTAACAAATTATTCTAAAGTAGATCAACATTTAAATAAAGGTACCAAGATTGGAATAATTCACCAAATTGAAGAAATAGAGGAAATTAAACAAGAGCCCAGAGCACAAGTTAATCTGATACAAGCATCGGATGAGATTATTTGTGAAGTCGTTCCTTCACATATATTAATTTTAATTACAGCTTTAAATAAAGGCAATAAATAATTATTATATTTTCAATAAATTAAATAGCTAATAAAAATAGATAACGAAATTCTAAATTACTTTTATTTATTCGCTTTTGTCTATAATAAATATCTTAATTCTAATAATACTTTCCTTTTAAATGACATTTATAAGCTCTTCTAAATCATTTAATAAATAAAATATAAAATAATATTATTTCCAGTCATAAGCCGTTGGATACATAATTACATTTTCATTCTTTTAAATTGCGTATGTTTATTTATTCGAAGCTAAATTAAGCAATACATTTCCGTTCTAATATCATTAAAGAGTAATTTATATTTTTTTTATCACGGGATGTGCAATAAATCCTAGTCTGAGTGTCTCCCTTAAATAACGGCCTTCTGGCGATAAAGTTTGGCATTGAGGATTGGCGTTAGTTTTTTAACGGTCGTGCTAAGTTCAAAATATTTACATTAAATTATTCTACAAACAAAGGAATATCTTTGGCTATAAATTTGGCACTTTTTCAAAATTCTTGGCGTAATTCAACAGTCTGATCTTAATGGCAGTAGAGTCAACTGAAGAATTCGCTCTTAAATCTTGACGTAACAACACGTAATCGCGAAGCCCTCTCTCTCTCTCATCTAACCCTCTGTATGTCTGTTAAACTTTATAATAGATATTTGGAAATAGTACTTTTTATTATAGACTTTCTTGATTTTCATGCTGATTAAATAAAGATGATTGCTGCAAAATTATTCATTCTTATTTCCTCACGGCCTAAAGTTCACTGTTCCTGGAGTTTTATTGCGATTCTTATACTATAGCTCAAGTCTTCTTCGGAATCTTCTTGATAAACTTTGGTGCCAGACCTCTTCAGAGTGGTTACGAGATAAAAAGAGAGAGAGGGGCACTTGTTTAGATAAATTTACTAGCTAAAGAAACTATTTTATTTCTGTTGTTTCAAAGTTATACGGACTGACTTTCTTCAAAAAAATAAATCGGCTCCTTGGAGACAGATGTGTAGTTCACCTTATAGTGGATATTTAACAGTCTGCTTAAAGTTCTATCTTATGTATGTACTATTTGATGTGTGAAATATTTCCTCAACGACAGCGGGATATGCAAGTATTCAATGAATGATCTTCCCATCGTGTTTTATTTTGACGCAATGGTTTCCCCGAACTATTGGAAGTTTCTTCGCTGCAATTTTTCATTGACTACCGGCGCTCGGCATTTTATCCCAAGTCAAAGTCGCTGGACCTCGTTTTCTATAAGCCGGGCCGGTGTTTCTCCTTCGTCCTCTCATACTGTGTGTTATGGAGGCTCACACTCTGAATGTTGCAAACTCGTGTTCATGTGGAGTGACGGAATGACTTCAATTTTTTTTATTGTTCGTCTTTTAGACATTTTTCAAGTTATTAACGGATTTATGTTTACGGAACTGCTAAACATTCGAACTTTAGTAGAAAGAAAAAAACTGCGCGTTGTGAAATAGGGTATTACGTTTGAGTAAATATAGACAGGATTTTCACTTTATCTGAGAGAACTCACGGATAGAACGTTGGTCATCTAGTAAGGCCATGTGTTTTTTTTTAGTGCTCGGATTTTATGCCAGCTGTCTACACAGGGAAAGTTTTACAAGTATTGCTAAATCGGAATACTGGAAAATACATAATGTATTCTAGACTATATGAGACTTCAAACAGAACGTCACGTGTGAAAAAGATAAAATGCATATAAAGTATATATATATATATTTTTAAATAGTTTTTCGTTTGTCAGTTTAGCAGAATAACGTAAGTAGAATGTTTTTATATTTTATTGATGAAAATTGAAATTTTTATTAAAAAAAAAATAATAATAAATATATTCAGCAGCGGCGAATTTGAAAAATTTCTGGGGGGGCTCGAACCAAGGCCCTAGCCAAGATTATTTTTTGAGGGGGGGGGGGGAAATCACATTTCTAATACAAGGTCATCAAATATGGTATAATAATGTGCACACACTTACCCAAGGAAAAGAACATATGCACACACAAACAACGGCCTGATTAACACAGGGGCACGTGCCAGGGACCCTGAGTAGCAAAGGGCCCCAAAACTGGTCCTGAAAATACCATCATAATCTTTGCCATTTAGTTTATGTAAATCGAATTTATAAAACAAAATTAAGAGTAGCAGGGAGGTCACAGGGATAATATGGCCATCGGCCACTTCAATTTGAAACCAATATTGTGATTATGGTTAAAATTGGAGGGGAAAGGCAGAATCTTGAAATAATTTGTGCTATATCTTCTCTTTAAGTTTTAAAAACAATATTTGTTCTTACTTTTCATTTTTACTTAAAATGTTAAAATTTCATAAACTAAGTTTAATTAAATTTTGATAGAATAGAGCAGAAGGCTGATTTTTTACCAACTATGTGAAAAATATCAGAGCCGGGAATCGAACCCGGGCCATTCCGTTTTACTCGCGGATGCTCTAACCACTGAGCTACCTTGGCTGATAACCAGCTCGGCACTTCTCACATAATTTATGTTGGCAAGATCACCGAGTCTGCATTAGAGCAGCTATATCAAGTGACAAATTTGAATATGGCACAACTCCAATAGGCCATAAAATTTAATTTAATTTTTTTAAACAGCTGTTAAAAAAAAAAAAAATATATATATATATATATATATAAATATATTTAATTAAAAGCGAAAGGCCTGGTTTCGATAATCGGCTCTGGTATTTTTCACATAGTTGGTATAAAAAATCAACCTTCCACTCCAAAATTTTCTGAAATGAACTTTCAGGGTTGATGAATAAATTTCTAAATTAAATTAAAATTTCGTGGTCTATTGGAGTTGTGCCATGACTATTAATGTCACTTGATATAGCTGTGTGTACAGACTCGGTGACTTTGCCAATGAATGTTATGTGAGAAATGCCTAGCTGGTAATCAGCCAGGGTAGCTCAATGGTTTGAGCATCCACACGTAAAGCGGAAGGCCCGGGTGCGATATCCGACTCTGGTATTTTTCACATAGTTGGTATAAAAAATCAGCCTTACACTCCAAAATTTTCTGCAATGATCTTTAATTAATTAATTATTTAAGGTAGTAGGACAATGAAGGTAATATCGCTACGTTCATATTTTTCGTACTAAATCGATTTATTACCTTTTTCTTACCCAAGATAAGGAAAGTATTGTTTTGAGGTAAAATTTTCTAAATTGAGTTTTTGTTATATTTACACGTTTTGATGTCCTCCCTTGAATCCAAAAATCATGTTTTTAGGAATGTTGGTGGGAAAGTTGCCTGAATAATTTTAAATGAACTTTTGAATTTAATAACAGATTTGAATTCTATAAAAATATAGGTAAAGTAATGAAACAGGGGGTTGAGGGGGGTGGTAGCCTCCCTCACACAGAATTACTTGTTGAATAAAGCTGTTCCGAAGCCTAATTTGAATTGTTTTAACATAAGTTTGCATAACAGTCCTCACTATCTTACCCCTTAATCTCCAATCTGCATTTATATTATTATATTTCAGGGTAGTCCAGATTATCAAGTTTTATTTTCCTAAAAAAAAAAAAAAAAGTTTCATAAAAAAAGGGGGGGCAATATTATATACCTTTTATTGTTTTTAAATTCCTGACTTACATCCAAAATAATTCATTTTTATTTAAAAATGTCAAGGGAAAAAAGAAGCAACCAAATAAATAAAATGCAAATATAAATAATTTTTTTTTTAAAAAAGGTGAATTAAACATCTCAGAAACCTTTATAAAAATTATTTTCACTTAAACTTAGGGAAGAGAGTAGCATCAAGCGTATAAAATATTAATAAAATAAAAATAAATGTAATAACAATATGGCAGTAACTTTTGTGAAAATAGTTATATTACTTTGCATCGATGTTTCTGAAAATTTTTGCTCCTCATGCACAAACCATAAGTGATTGAGATTCCCATAGCACAGCAAAGGGAATCATCTTCCTCTGAACTCCCCCTCTCCCGCGCCCTATACAGAGACTTTCAGCCTTTCTTGTTTTTCTTTTCTTTTCTTTCTTTCTTTCTTTTTTTTTTTTTTTTTTTTTTTTTTTTTCTTAATCAATTTATGTCCATTTTCAATTGCAACAACCTTACATTACAGCTATGATTTTGGTAAAAATCTAAATAAGAAATAGAGGGAAAATTTCTTGTTTAATAGGGAATCAGTAATCAAAATTTCTGGGGGAGCTGAGCCCCTACAGAAAATTTTTTGGGGGGGGCTCGAGCCCTCGAGCCCCCACATAGTCGGCGCCACTGAATATATTATTACTACCTTTTTCGTGTATAACAATAATTTTATGACTTTCTATAGTATATTCATGGTTACATTATGCATTCTTTGTCTAAATAATATATTTTTCATTTATATGGAAGCTATTTTATAAATCTATATATGGTAATTGATGATAAATTAAAAAAAAAATTGTTTTTTTCCATTGAATAAATTTCTTGTTTTTTCAATCAAGGGTAAAAAAAAAAAAAAAAAAAAGGTTTCATATATTTTTTTACTGAATTGAAATGCTGTTTTACTGGTAATTTTTATTAAATGGGTTTGGAATAAATTAATTTTGTATATAATGTGTAAAAATAATTTTTCATTGATAATTTTGGTAATAATAATTATGAAATGGATCAATTAATATTCTAGAAGAAAACTAGGATATTCACATTTAGTGCAAAATTATTTCGAGATTTATGACATGAAGCACATATTATTTTCACAACTTAAATTTAATGTTGAATTTGTTTGTTTATCACAGTGAATATACAAGTGTAAAAATAAAATAAAAAAAGGGAATTAAGTAATTACATAAAATGATGTAATGTTTACAAAATTTTAGCGAATCTTTATTTTTTTTAATTCATTAACATCGCAATATTTATTGTGTTTAAGGTGTTAAATTTTCCATGAAGTAAATTTCTTGTCTTTTAATCAAATGCTTAATAAAATTCGTTATTGATTATTAATTGTATGTTTTATATATATTTTTATTGCAAAATAATTATCACTGTGTTTGTTAATTGAATTTGATTAATTTTTAATTTAAGAATTAAATTTTGAGTTATTTCGCATGTTGGCATTTTCTAGGTTGGTTGGAAATACACATATTTTTTTTATATATACCTTTTTAGAGACGTGTCGGCGAAAATTCGTTTTTGATATCAGTCGATATCTAGACACTTATTTCTCATCTTTTTACACACATATATTTTTTTTTGTTCAATTATTTTAACCTGCTTGGAACTGCCATTGCATAACAAATTAATAAATAAAGTAATTGGAGTGATAATTTCAGGTATTCCCATACTTTTGTTCATAAACTTATATACTTTTGTTATTGCTTTTTAATTATGCATCACTGTGTCTCAAAAGCTAAATGTCAACACTACACTTTTCTCTAAATACCATTATTTATCCTTTCATTTAAAAATAGATAAACAAATAAAATAATTTAGATTTATACATCTAATTTAAGTCCTTGAATTGAAGGAGGCACAATTAATATGTTAGGATTCAAGTTTATGTAATTTTGTGCCACAATGTGCATTAGTAGAGCTCCTAATTGCGCTTGTGTTGTTGGCATTCAATGCTCTTTTCCTTATCTTGAATTACTGGCCAAATTTTTCTTGGTGAGGGGACCTGCATTGATTGTCATTGTTTGTATGATTTTACATTAAACTTTATTTAATTTGAGTATGAATATAATTAACTTACATTTTTTTACTATTTAAATTTTACATAAAATTTAACATTTTTTTACAGAAATCGAATGGAATTGTTTTTATTTAGGGTACATTTTTCTTATTGTTTACTAATATTGTTTCTATAAAAAGATCTTTCCCACAACGCATAGGTACATACTACATAGGACATAGCATAGGGTCCACAGTGACCGAATAAATAAATAAAATAAAATATTGAATAAAATATTAATTAATTGATTATATCTCCAACAATTTTCTTTTTTAACACTGTATGTATTAAGGACAATATGTAAATCCAGTACATAATATATTTTATGAATCTATACTGGCCGTATCTTGTTGCATGCAAGTGTCCTAAATAAATTTAACACACAATTTTCCAAATTTACATATTTCTTTTCTCATTTTTTTCGGATATTATGTACATTGACTTTCATGTAAACCTAACAAATTTGTTAGTCTTGAACATAAGGTTCAATGTTTTATTTATTATACTTACCAGGCATTCTTAAATAATCATGTACAATCACTTATACAGAAAGGGGAGTTGGTTGTATATCTTAGATACCTAAACACATAAGCATAATTTTATTCTAATATTATTTTTGGTTGTCGTATATTTTTCAAGTTTCATTTTTTTACAATAACATAACACAGTATTTTCTTTGCCCATTTTAACTAAAATGTTACATTTTGACACAAATGTTTTAATTATTATTTTTTTTCTAATTTCATAAACGTTGAGAAATTTTATAACACATTATATATTTTTGTCAGTTAGATGTTATCGCTTAAATCCATGTACTCTTATGCTGGTCGTGAAATTTGACATCTAATGTAATTTTTCATTTCACACATTTTTTTTCCCACATTCATTCAATTTTGTTAGATGAAACCTATCATCATTTTCTAAAATTTTAACCCTTGATTACCTTTCATACGAAATTTATTTTATGTGCATAATAGTTTTATTTCGTTCATTTGCGTAAAAAAGAAAAGTTTAGGAGTAATCGAAATATGATTAAAAAGAAAAAGGGAAGACTGTTTAATTTTTTTTTTCTCAAACAGAGATAAACATCTCGCCGTTTTCGCCTGAGTTTGTTTACGTTCAAATAATAATAGTGATATATTTTTTTTTCATTCAGTTCAAATACGTTGATTGCAGAGAAGTTTTTTTTTTTTGTTTTTTTACTGTACATATCATGCCATATTTTTATCGCATTTATTCACTGTTTCATGTTTGTTTATTGGTGTTTATGTCAGTATGTCTATCATATATATATAGGAATATTTTATTACTATTGATAGCAAATAATTATGACAACAAGATATATAGTAAGCTTACTTTAACATCAAATTGGGCCCACTGCTGAATAATTGCAGTACTTTTTTTAAAAGAGAAGAGATAAAAAAAAAAGATAAAAACATCTTTTGCACATGTGTGAACAGATTTATTTTACTGTTCTTTTTATCAGCTGATTTGGTGAAATTCTTTTTATTCACCTTTTTGAAGTGAGATTACACTTCTTGTACTCGAGTCTTTTTATTATTATTTTACTGAGCAATTTATAGCCTTTGAAGCTATTTCTTATATATCTATTTTATGCGCATTTTTAATCTTTGAGGCCTCATCGCAGCTCATCTCAGTTCATATATGCTCAGTTCAGTAGATAATACTGTTGTTTTAGTCATGACTTTTTACTTTTACTTTGTGTTTATAATTTTCTGTGCACGTTAAATTTGCAATTTTTGCGCTTTCATCTGCGGCTATGGAAATTTATTTTGTGGCATTTTTTTTTTTAAATTTTTTAAATTTTAATATTTGTTGGAACACTTACAGACATATACAAATTTTTAATAATATGAATTATTTCACTTGATATTCACTTTTTACAATATTGCTTAAATATTTTGACATATCACCCATTTAGTTATATTTTTAATTTTCACATATACACATTTACCCTCTAAGCACAATTGTGTTGCTCTGGTTGTCAGTATATTAATGACTTCTATAATCTATGGATTTTGACCATTATATTGGTTTCAACACTTGTAATTGTGTAGGGGATTTCACACTTTCACAACAATTTTTGAAGGTTATGTTTTATTGGTTTCCAAGTACACTTATAATTCATGAACACATGTTCTATAAATACTTCGGGTGACAAAAATAAATAATGAAAATAATAATAAATAAAAAAGATATTGATATAAAATTACTTGCTAAATTTTAAATAAATAACATGAGGATGTATGTGACTTTTGGAAATATTTGGATTGTATATTTTTCCTAATTATATTTTCATTGGTTGTCAAAGTTTCGTTTGATACTATGCGTGAACACATCACCTCTTTCACAAGATGCATTTTTAACAAATTCACACTATTTTTTTTATCTCATTTGAATAACATGATCAGTTATTTTAACGTTTGCAAACACTTTATAATTAATAATTCTCTCACACACACACCAAAAAGAATATATATTTTTTTTTCTCCCTATGTTTCTACATGTGTTCCTGTATATGTTTTCTTTTGGGTCAGAAATTTATTGTATTATTGGCTGGTTTCTCAGTTTGTCAGTCATAATGCAAATTTATCCAATAGTATTCCATTGTCTTTCACATGTATGGTTTTCCATGCTTTTCTACGTTATTCTCAAACTTGGCCTCACAACCCAATGTTTGACACACACACACACTCACAAAATTTTATCTGACCTATTTAGTTGCTATTTCATTGGTTCACATGTGGAGATAATTACATTTTCTTTTATTAAATTTTCACAGGAATTTTTTTGTACAAAAAAACTAGTTACAATAATAATACACACATACATAAAAGTAAATAATTTTTTGTTAGCTTGCAGTAAATTCTGTTATGTTTTTAGAGCCTGTTTTTTTTTTCAGATACATACAAAAGTGAAATTTCCGTACATAGTCTGTACGTTTTAAAATTTGTATTTTTATAAAAAAAAAAAAAAAAAGTTTTTTTTTTCTTGGTTAAAGAGTAAAATTCTTGCAGAAAATTTTCTGTCAGTTTAAATTAAATATTTAATTATTTAAAATTTCTTAATTAAAATAATTCCTTTTTGGAAGGTTTGCACCACAGATGTATTTTATATGGCCGTGAAATCATCTGTGCGTTGTAAGAAGTAGTCTGTGCAGAAGTATGTGGCTGGTTCACTCTTCTTTTTTTTTTTTAAGACTATTTCTTACTGAGCAGTATTATGGAATTATCTGTATAACATACAGTATCCTTTTTAAGAAAGATATTGAATATTAATTGGGCTCGATAAAATAATAGTTCAATTCTAATTATAAAACAATAGTATATTTAGATTTTTTTTGCTGTTTTTTGACAATTTTTATAAGTTATATTCTTATCACCTATTTCAGGTCTACTCAGAGTTTATGCATTAAAAATTATATTATTATTTAGATCATATTTTTGTGAGAAATTCAAATGCTAATTCATTTATTAAAAATTTTGTTCAGGAAAAGGAAATTATTTCATACAAGTAAATTTTAATATTTTTTTTTACCAACACAAGCTGTTGAAATAAAGTTGGTTCATTAATTTATATATATATATATATATATATATATATATATATATAAAAAATTAGAAGGCATAAAAATAAATAAGAGTTAAAATAAAATAAAATAAATAATTTTTCTTGAACTCTTACATGTGCGCTTTTATTCTGACATAGGGCTAGATTTTTTTTTTTTTTTTTTACACATTTTTACACATACAAGGGACATTTCATTATGTCACTTTGCAGAATGCTGGTTGTCATTTTTGCACAACATGAAGCCTCTTCTGCTTTTCACATATTGTTCAGTACGCTATGTTCAGTTAGGCATCACAAAACCATCATATCTGTCATAGCTATTGTTCTATTATACACTCTCTGGCTCACTTTGTTAGAATTTAATTTTTCACGTGTACGATAATGGTCTTTTTAATCGAAAATATTTGATTTTTTTTATTCATATTAATACAATATTAAATTTTTTTTTAGATTAACAAAATACAAATGTAATTGTTTTTCATATTTCTGGTTACTGATTTCCTTTTCCTTATTATCAACCATACATACACTGTAATGAATGATTATTTTTAATATTTTACACATTTTATATATCATATTTATATAATTTATTGATTGTGTGATTTGTTTCAGAATGTCACTTTAGCATCACGATGATTGAATATGTCTCATTGTTCCATAACTCATCATTATTGATATTTTTTTTCAAATTTATTGTTATATGCCACAATTTTTTTTTATTCTTTAACAAAAGGTTACTTTACATGTTCCACAATGCTATGCAGAAATTTTTGGAATTGTATTACACTGTTGTGAAGATGAGAGAGAGCGTTTTATTTTTATACTTTTCGTCCATTTTGACGATTTTTTTTTTCCCTTGTCGATGGGGAGAAATATGTGAAGTCGTTCCTTCACATATATTAATTTTAATTACAGCTTTAAATAAAGGCAATAAATAATTATTATATTTTCAATAAATTAAATAGCTAATAAAAATAGATAACGAAATTCTAAATTACTTTTATTTATTCGCTTTTGTCTATAATAAATATCTTAATTCTAATAATACTTTCCTTTTAAATGACATTTATAAGCTCTTCTAAATCATTTAATAAATAAAATATAAAATAATATTATTTCCAGTCATAAGCCGTTGGATACATAATTACATTTTAATTCTTTTAAATTGCGTATGTTTATTTATTCGAAGCTAAATTAAGCAATACATTTCCGTTCTAATATCATTAAAGAGTAATTTATATTTTTTTTTATCACGGGATGTGCAATAAATCCTAGTCTGAGTGTCTCCCTTAAATAACGGCCTTCTGGCGATAAAGTTTGGCATTGAGGATTGGCGTTAGTTTTTTAACGGTCGTGCTAAGTTCAAAATATTTACATTAAATTATTCTACAAACAAAGGAATATCTTTGGCTATAAATTTGGCACTTTTTCAAAATTCTTGGCGTAATTCAACAGTCTGATCTTAATGGCAGTAGAGTCAACTGAAGAATTCGCTCTTAAATCTTGACGTAACAACACGTAATCGCGAAGCCCTCTCTCTCTCTCATCTAACCCTCTGTATGTCTGTTAAACTTTATAATAGATATTTGGAAATAGTACTTTTTATTATAGACTTTCTTGATTTTCATGCTGATTAAATAAAGATGATTGCTGCAAAATTATTCATTCTTATTTCCTCACGGCCTAAAGTTCACTGTTCCTGGAGTTTTATTGCGATTCTTATACTATAGCTCAAGTCTTCTTCGGAATCTTCTTGATATTATTCAACTCCGAAAATCTGAATTTAGTATTGATAATTTTTCCTTAAGAAAGATTGACTATCCAGAAATTGCTTATGGAACTTCAAGTGGTTTTTTCCTCATCACTTAAATCACTGGGACACACTGACCATGTGATCCCGCACATACAATTCACAAGTGATGTTCCTGTAAGAACGTTGCCTTATCCAGTTCCTGAAGCTATGCAGGATGAGATAAAGAAACAAATTGATGCTCTACAAGAGGTTGACATCATTGAAAGGAGCATTTCTGAATGGGCGTGCCCCATGCTTGCTGTGAAGAAAAAACCCACATCTCCTGATGAAAAGCCATTTTTTCGCCTAGCCCTTGATCTGCGACTCATCAATGCTATGATAAGGAGTTCATCGTATCCATTGCCACGAATTGATTATATCATTAATAACATTTCAAAGTATAAATACTTCACCACGCTGGACTTCCCGTCTGCATATCATCAAATACATCTCCCAAAGAAGTTCAGGAAAAGGTTATCATTCACAACTCAGTGGGGGACCTATTCATTTAGTCGTTTAATGTTTGGACTAAGATCTGCAGCAAGCAGTTTCCAAATGTTAATTGATGCGATAATTGAAGAAACAAAATGTCTTGGTATCTTTGCATACCAGGACGATATCATTGTATGTATAGCAACTCATTTCCAGAAATGTTAGAAAAACTGACTCAACTTTTCAAAATTTTACTAAAGTATAACATCACCTTATCTCCGAAGAAATCCCAATTTTTTAAGAAGGCTATTGATTATCTTGGATTTCATATACTAGAACATACTATAAGTCCCATATCATCAAACATCACCAAAATAACAGCATTTCCAACTCCCAAAACAAGAAAACATTTAAAGAGATTTTTGGGTTTATGTGGTTTTTACAGAAAAATTCTTCCAAATTATGCAAAACTAGTGGATCAACTAACACAGTTAACTTCAACGAAGATCCCGTTTAAATGGACACATCAACACACAGAAGTTTTTCAGAAAATTCAAAACATATTTTTCACTAAACCATTTCTAAATTTACCTGATTTTGACAAGCCTTTCTTCCTGAATACCGATGCTAGCAATGTAGCTATAGCTGGGGTTCTGTTGCAAGAACGCAACAATGTATTACAACCAGTTAGCTATTTCAGCAAAACACTTTCTAATTCCGAGAAGCACTATCCGGCACTCAAGAAAGAACTTATGGCAATTGTTAAATCAGTTCAAGCATTCAGGTTCTACTTATACAATAGACAATTTACAATTTTAAGTGATAGCAAACCCATAGAATTCTATCGCAGTACTACTTCATCTGTAGATCTTACTACAAAATGGCTAATAGAGTTGTACACATATGATTTTACATTCCAATACATTAAAGGTCAATCTAATGTACTAGCAGATTATTTTTCACGTGATGACTTTTCAGAATCCACCCAAAATTTGACAACAAATCCAGAGTTAATAAATGATGAAAATATCTTACCTGTATCATCCAATTCACCCAGCATACAGTTGCACAATATCAATCACAACAACCTAAATTTAACTGATAGAGAAAATAATGACCGAGATCTACAAGTTTCACAAGATACTTTATTTATTGAACAAAAACATGATGATAATTTATTGAAAATAGTACAAAATATTACGTCTGAAAATCCAAAACAGAAATTCAAAAATTATTTCATCCATCCAGATACTGGTCTATTGATGATAAAAAGAAAATTTAATAGCAAACAAGATAGTAATTCATCCAAGATTCTTGTACTAAATTCACTAAAACCTAAAATTTTAAAGATAGCTCATATGCCACATTTTGGTATTTACAATACATATCGTAAAATCCTGAAGTCATATTACTGGAGAGGAATATACAGAGATACCAAATAACGTGCTTTCTTGTAAACTGTGTATCAGAAATAAGCCTCACAAAATTCCTGCAGCTCCTTTACAAGAAATGTTCATTCCAAATAAACCTGGTGAACTGGTATCTATGGATTTTATTGGACCATTCTCCAACAACATGTTTGTACTTACCTGTTTTGATCACTTCTCTAAATTCTTAGAACTTTTTCCAATTAGAAGACCCACGGCACAGTCTGTTGTAGACTCCCTAACAAAATATATCACATCATATGGACGTCCTGCAGCATTAATGTCTGACCTTGGACCTCAGTTTACAGCAGATATTTTCAACCATTTCACCAAAACCATGAAAATAAGCTTTGTTCATGCTTCAGCTGCACATCCACAGACGCAAGGATCTTCAGAAAGGATAAATACTAGTATCAAATCATCTATTGCTTCATTAGCAGGTGAAGGCTTCAACTTCAAACAAGCCTTGATGATACACAAAAGTATATACAACACTTCTATACATTCATCGACGGGGTATTCACCAGCATTTTTACATTTTGGTAGGTCAGTTTCTAATATATTTGATATATGTGAATTGCATGAAATGTCAAATATGGAATTCCCCTTTGAGTATTATCAATACATGAAGTCGCTAAATAGAGTCTATAAAAAGGTACATAGAAATATGAAGGATGCTCAAAATTACTGAAATCAAAAACAGCACCAGAGGGCTTCCCTCAGAGTGTTCAAGACTGGCGACCTTGTTTACATTAAAACACGAGACACTTTCAAAGCGGGGTTTATCGGGCCTTTTATTGTCAAAGTAATTTCTAAGGTGCTGGTTCAAATGAAAGAGTATGAAAGTGTTACAGCAAAACCGTTCCACATTAATATCGATAGACTTTTAATTGTCCCAAAAAGGAAACAATATCTTATACAAGACAATACAAATTCTCTACTTACAAACAATAAATTACCAGTTCTAGAAAATAGTCAATCTCCTGCTCCTATTGTCAACAAGAAAAATAACACTGCTATACCAGATAGCTCGGCTCCCAGGTACAACCTGGGGCCCAGGAATAAAAATAGTAATCTTTAACAATATATATATATATATATTGCTTTCTCTTTCTTTCCGAGAGTGTTTCGGAATAGGACTGATCAACCTGCTTCGGAGTACTCTTGGAGAGTCACATCCAGTAAATTATGTTTTATAAAAAGTGTTATTTTTGAAAATATAATATTAATATCTCAAGATTATCATGGTGAAGTATACAAAAAAAAAAAAAAAAAAAAAAAAAAAAGTGTTCAATGTGTTAGATGGTTGGATTTTGCTGTACCACATTTCTGTTAAGTAATTCCTCATTTAGATATTTTTTTTTAGAGTATTATTTAGATATAAATATATATATATATATATATATATATATGAAAATAATTGTGTAATAGTAGCAAGTCAATTGGAAATAGCATTTTTTTTAAGGCACATTCTTTTAATTTTATTTTAGGGTTATTATTTTAATTGGGTTTTAATTTCGTTTGATATTTTTCTTGGTTTATTTTCAAGGGGCTTTCTCACGTGTAATAATTGGGCCCAAATATATTGCTATTTATTTTATAAACATTTCTTATGTTAATGGTAACAAATATAATATTTCTTTCATGACATGTCGCTTGTGTAATATGATTTCATGTTTATATTCATACTTTTATATTAATAGATATCTATTTTCATGTGCTGTGTTTATATTTAAAACATTACATTTATATTTTATGTGTATCTTATTTTTCTATAACATTTGAGATTATTTAATTTTATGAGCCATGTTATTGTCATTCGCATGATTTAATTTGAAGAGAGATTTTAAAAAAAAGGGGGGGGAAAAAAGGGAATTTTTTTTTTTTTTTTTTTTTTCACGTGAGTGTTTTCAAAAGTGATTTTTTTTTTTTTTGATATTATGATTATATTATTTCTTCTTATAACAAGTTCGTAGGTGTAATAACGATAAGTTTCTTTGAGTTGTAAAATAATTGATATATATGTTATATTTAGTAATGTTTCTGAATTTTTTTATATTATACTTTTATACAATTTATTCACAAAAAAATTTATGTCTTTTGTCAACAAAAACCGTCTCTGGCTCTGTTCACAATTTCACCATATCCTGTTCATGTTTCCAGTGCCATAATTTTTTTTGTAATTGGTCATGTGGGGATATGTGATGTAAATACATCACCTCTCGTTTAATTCCTATGCCAAAATCGTTTTACCAGGCATCATTGCAGCCGTTCGTTCCTGGCTCAACGCACCCTGTAAAGTTTGCTTCCCGCGACACTTGTCAACGGGAGAATCCGCGATTGTTTCTCTTGCGTGCGCGAACAATTCATTGGTTAACTTTGCGGTCCGATTAACGAATCAAAATCGCGTATCCGTGATTTTAGGTGTGCGGACCTGTTTTTTCTTTAGGAGCGATATTTAAAATTTAAAAAATCAGTTCAGTCAGTTTGTGTTCCACATCGGTTCTTATCAGAATGGCCAGGCGCTTATGTCCGTACGTTATTCATACCGTTATTTTTTTTATATGTGGTCACACACTCTGACACCTTTTTTAAATCTTTTTCCATCGAAAGATATTTATTATTAACGGTTATTATGACTTGAAATTAAATTGTGAAAATGGCCAGAAACGTTTTATTTACATATTTTTGTGAAGTATCTTGAATGTCTTTTAAAGAAAAATGGCTATGTTATTACAGATTTGAGATTTGTAATGGTTGTACACATTCTACATTCTGGAAAATAAAGAAGCCTATTAATAAATGCCTTTAAATTAGCGCAAATGAGTACTGCCTTTCTTTTTTCAAGACTGGGTATGTTTTACTTTAAATCTTTATTCTGAATTTTAAAATATCTTATAAATAAAAACAATAAAATAAAAAATTGAATCTATCTTATACTTGGTATGTACCCATGTATGATCAGATCGAAGCCTAGGGTTCACTCATCATTATTTTATACGATCACTATTTTTAATATCTTTTGTTTTGGATTAAAAGCATCCTCTATCCATCATTATTAAATATTTTTAAGATAAGTCTCTATTCAAAAGCTGGTAGTATATAAAGTACCACCACATATGGTGCCGATCGTAAAAATCAAAGATTGCATGAGGTACATTGCCAGTTTTGGTCTGAAAGGGCTTTATTTAAGAAATTATTAGAAAGATGTATATTTTTGTTATTATTCATATTTTCATAGCCATAAGTGCAATAATTATTGAAAGTAGTACTGTTTGTATGGGTGAAATTTTATTTTAAGCTGCCTATTACCCATTTCATTAATAATAGTAATAATAATAAACTGAAATAGTTAAATAAGAGTTCATATATTTTTTTTTCTAGAAACATACTTTTAAAAAGTGGTTTTTCAAAAAAAAAAAAAATTCGGTTGATGAGTAGATTAGAGGGGCACTTTCTGCTTGGTGAACTTTCGTAGCGATAAACTGCACTTCTTTGTACACATAACTTAAGAATTCTATTATGACGCAGTATGGAGAGATTTGATTGGTTCATTTGTTTTTTATTGATTTGAGTATATTTTACATTGCAGTAGAGCTACATTATGGGGGAATTAGGCTATATTTAATTGGTTCATTTGTTTTGAGTATGTTTTACGTTGCATTAGAGCTACATTACAGGAAATTAGGCGATATTTGATTGGTTCACTTGTTTTGAGCGTATTTTACGTTGCACTAGAGTAGAGTGACCATATTTTTTTCATTGAATTTGGGGACAAAGATGGCGGTGTCCTCGAATTTCGAGGACAAAAAAATAATTAAATAATTAAATCACCTTAAATTGTAAAATTTTAGTAATTTTTATGTATAAAGCACCTAAAAGAACTTATTTCAGCTTATTTATTATACATATAATAAATTACTATAGTAAAACATTAATAACTTTATAACCGTCGTCCCCAAATGTGTTGTAATTTTTTGGGAACGAAGGTAGTTTGTCCTCGAGATTCGGGGACTGTCCTCGAGATTCGAGGACATATGGTCAGCCTACACTAGAGCTACATTACGGGAAATTAGGCGATATTTGATTGGTTCACTTGTTTTGAGCGTATTTTACGTTGCACTAGAGCTACATTACGGGAAATTAGGCGATATTTGATTGGATCATTTGTTTTGAGCGTATTTTACGTTGCACTAGAGCTACATTACGGGAAATTAGGCGATATTTGATTGGATCATTTGTTTTGAGCGTATTTTACGTTGCACTAGAGCTACATTACGGGAAATTAGGCGATATTTGATTGGTTCACTTGTTTTGAGCGTATTTTACGTTGCACTAGAGCTACATTACGGGAAATTAGGCGATATTTGATTGGATCACTTGTTTTGAGCGTATTTTACGTTGCACTAGAGCTACATTACGGGAAATTAGGCGATATTTGATTGGATCACTTGTTTTGAGCGTATTTTACGTTGCACTAGAGCTACATTACGGGAAAATAGGCGATATTTGATTGGATCACTTGTTTTGAGCGTATTTTACGTTGCACTAGAGCTACATTACGGGAAATTAGGCGATATTTGATTGGATCACTTGTTTTGAGCGTATTTTACGTTGCACTAGAGCTACATTACGGGAAATTAGGCGATATTTGATTGGATCACTTGTTTTGAGCGTATTTTACGTTGCACTAGAGCTACATTACGGGAAATTAGGCGATATTTGATTGGATCATTTGTTTTGAGCTTATTTTACGTTGCACGAGAGCTACATTACGGGAAATTAGGCGATATTTGATTGGATCATTTGTTTTGAGCGTATTTTACGTTGCACTAGAGCTACATTACGGGAAATTAGGCGATATTTGATTGGATCATTTGTTTTGAGCGTATTTTACGTTGCACTAGAGCTACATTACGGGAAATTAGGCGATATTTGATTGGATCATTTGTTTTGAGCGTATTTTACGTTGCACTAGAGCTACATTACGAGAAATTAGGCGATATTTGATTGGATCATTTGTTTTGAGCGTATTTTACGTTGCACTAGAGCTACATTGCGGGAAATTAGGCGATATTTGATTGGTTCATTTGTTTTGAGCGTATTTTACGTTGCACTAGAGCTAGATTATGGGAAATTTTGGTCTTAACATGCGTGATAGTGATTGCCGCGGAGCCGAGTTACGTGCGTTTTCAGGTTCATGCACAGCGAGGCAGGGGTGTCCAGTGATGTTTTTTTGGTTTTAACATGCGCGACAGTGACTGCCGCGGAGCCGAGTTACGTGCGTTTTCAGGTTCATGCACAGCGAGGTAGGGGTGTCCAGTGATGTTTTTTTGGTTTTAACATGCGCGACAGTGACTGCCGCGGAGCCGAGTTACGTGCGTTTTCAGGTTCATGCACAGCGAGGTAGGGGTGTCCAGTGATGTTTTTTTGGTGTTAACATGCGCGACAGTGACTGCCGCGGAGCCGAGTTACGTGCGTTTTCAGGTTCATGCACAGCGAGGTAGGGGTGTCCAGTGATGTTTTTTTGGTCTTAACATGCGCGACAGTGACTGCCGCGGAGTCGAGTTACGTGCGTTTTCAGGTTCATGCACAGCGGCGTAGGGGTGTCCAGTGATGTTTTTTTGGTTTTAACATGCGCGACAGTTACTGCCGCGGAGCCGAGTTACGTGCGTTTTCAGGTTCATGCACAGCGAGGTAGGGGTGTCCAGTGATGTTTTTTTGGTTTTAACATGCGCGACAGTGACTGCCACGGAGCCGAGTTACGTGCGTTTTCAGGTTCATGCACAGCGCGGTAGGGGTGTCCAGTGATGTTTTTTTTTGGTTTTAACATGCGCGAAAGTGATTGCCGCGGAGCCGAGTTACGTGCGTTTTCAGGTTCATGCACAGCGAGGTAGGGGTGTCCAGTGATGTTTTTTTGGTTTTAACATGCGCGACAGTGACTGCCGCGGAGCCGAGTTACGTGCGTTTTCAGGTTCATGCACAGCGAGGTAGGGGTGTCCAGTGATGTTTTTTTTGGTTTTAACATGCGCGACAGTGACTGCCACGGAGCCGAGTTACGTGCGTTTTCAGGTTCATGCACAGCGAGGTAGGGGTGTCCAGTGATGTTTTTTTGGTGTTAACATGCGCGACAGTGACTGCCGCGGAGCCGAGTTACGTGCGTTTTCAGGTTCATGCACAGCGAGGTAGGGGTGTCCAGTGATGTTTTTTTGGTCTTAACATGCGCGACAGTGACTGCCGCGGAGTCGAGTTACGTGCGTTTTCAGGTTCATGCACAGCGAGGTAGGGGTGTCCAGTGATGTTTTTTTGGTTTTAACATGCGCGACAGTGACTGCCGCGGAGCCGAGTTACGTGCGTTTTCAGGTTCATGCACAGCGAGGTAGGGGTGTCCAGTGATGTTTTTTTGGTTTTAACATGCGCGACAGTGACTGCCACGGAGCCGAGTTACGTGCGTTTTCAGGTTCATGCACAGCGAGGTAGGGGTGTCCAGTGATGTTTTTTTTGGTTTTAACATGCGCGAAAGTGATTGCCGCGGAGCCGAGTTACGTGCGTTTTCAGGTTCATGCACAGCGAGGTAGGGGTGTCCAGTGATGTTTTTTTGGTTTTAACATGCGCGACAGTGACTGCCGCGGAGCCGAGTTACGTGCGTTTTCAGGTTCATGCACAGCGAGGTAGGGGTGTCCAGTGATGTTATTTTTGGTTTTAACATGCGCGACAGTGACTGCCACGGAGCCGAGTTACGTGCGTTTTCAGGTTCATGCACAGCGAGGTAGGGGTGTCCAGTGATGTTTTTTTGGTGTTAACATGCGCGACAGTGACTGCCGCGGAGCCGAGTTACGTGCGTTTTCAGGTTCATGCACAGCGAGGTAGGGGTGTCCAGTGATGTTTTTTTGGTCTTAACATGCGCGACAGTGACTGCCGCGGAGTCGTGTTACGTGCGTTTTCAGGTTCATGCACAGCGAGGTAGGGGTGTCCAGTGATGTTTTTTTGGTTTTAACATGCGCGACAGTGACTGCCGCGGAGCCGAGTTACGTGCGTTTTCAGGTTCATGCACAGCGAGGTAGGGGTGTCCAGTGATGTTTTTTTGGTTTTAACATGCGCGACAGTGACTGCCACGGAGCCGAGTTACGTGCGTTTTCAGGTTCATGCACAGCGAGGTAGGGGTGTCCAGTGATGTTTTTTTTGGTTTTAACATGCGCGACAGTGACTGCCTTGGAGCCGAGTTACGTGCGTTTTCAGGTTCATGCACAGCGAGGTAGGGGTGTCCAGTGATGTTTTTTTGGTTTTAACATGCGCGACAGTGACTGCCGCGGAGCCGAGTTACGTGCGTTTTCAGGTTCATGCACAGCGAGGTAGGGGTGTCCAGTGATGTTTTTTTTGGTTTTAACATGCGCGACAGTGGCTGCCACGGAGCCGAGTTACGTGCGTTTTCAGGTTCATGCACAGTGAGGTAGGGGTGTCCAGTGATGTTTTTTTTGGTTTTAACATGCGCGACAGTGACTGCCGCGGAGCCGAGTTACGTGCGTTTTCAGGTTCATGCACAGCGAGGTAGGGGTGTCCAGTGATGTTTTTTTTTGTTTTAACATGCGCGACAGTGACTGCCGCGGAGCCGAGTTACGTGCGTTTTCAGGTTCATGCACAGCGAGGTAGGGGTGTCCAGTGATGTTTTTTTTTGTTTTAACATGCGCGACAGTGACTGCCGCGGAGCCGAGTTACGTGCGTTTTCAGGTTCATTTACAGCGAGGTAGGGGTGTCCAGTGATGTTTTTTTTTGTTTTAACACGCGCGACAGTGACTGCCGCGGAGCCGAGTTACGTGCGTTTTCAGGTTCATGCACAGCGAGGTAGGGGTGTCCAGTGATGTTTTTTTTTGTTTTAACACGCGCGACAGTGACTGCCGCGGAGCCGAGTTACGTGCGTTTTCAGGTTCCTGCACAGCGAGGTAGGGGTGTCCAGTGATGTTTTTTTTTGTTTTAACACGCGCGACAGTGACTGCCGCGGAGCCGAGTTACGTGCGTTTTCAGGTTCATGCACAACGAGGTAGGGGTGTCCAGTGATGTTTTTTTGGTTTTAACATGCGCGACAGTGACTGCCGCGGAGCCGAGTTACGTGCGTTTTCAGATTCATAGTTTTATACAGCCATGTTTCTTTGTTGGTTCATATACCTTAGGGGTATGTCCCAATTCATCCTCCGTCGTTACAGTGGCCGGATCCGTGAACTTTTAAAACAGAGAAGCTTTAAATTGCTACAATTAACTAATTATGCATGTATTTTTTTTTTTCAAATTTAATTAATAAGCACTAAAAATAAAATTTAAATATAAAATAGTTTACTTTCTATAATTTTAAAAAAAATTATAATATTGCGAATAAAGTAAACGTTGTCTGTAGAAAATGGGGATATTTGGTTGCCGTAGTCATTGCCCACAACGTAGCACTAGTTCGACCTAAAACTCACTCACAGAATCACTTGTTGGTCAAGTTTATGAAAACTAGGGAATTTTCCCCTCCGCTGAAATGTAAGTGTTACTGAAAAATTCGAAACGATATGTGTCTGGAGAAATGAAAGCGTATCATTTGATAACTTGAAAATATGTTTTTTATTTTATTTGTAAATTCTCATACTTTTTATACCGACGTGTTTCGATTCATTTGAATGCGGTTTTAGAATCCTCGAATGTTACGAATTAACTGAGCGCGAAGTGAAATATTTGATATGTGATTTCCGTATTATGGAGTCAACAGAAATTTCAAAATGGAAAAAAATAAATAAATTAATAAATAAATAAATAAAATTCATGTTGCATTTATTGTAAGTTTTCATACTTTTTTAATTACTTTTAAAGTTATATTTTTATTCTGAATTTTCATTTATTTAATTACATTTATTGTGTTGTTGAAATCAATTTGCTCTTAAAACTTCGATGAGAAAACGTGTATTTTGTTAAGTATTTGCTTATTTATTAAAATATTGTAGTTAAAAAGTTAATTAACCATCGCCATTTTATGAAATTGTTCGATAATTTTATTTAATTACGTTAAATGGTCGTCTGCATTAATATTTATTTCATTTCGAACGTAAACAAACGTTTTGTAAGTTAAAAAGTTAATTAACCATCGCCATTTTATTAAAATTCTTCAATAATTTCATTTATTTTCGTTAAATAGTCGTCTGCATTAATATTTATTTCATTTCGAACGTAAACAAACGTTTTTTCAGGTTGCCATTAGATAAATTCATTACCTTGGTTCGTTGGCGCACGGATAATATCGCCAAAACGTAAACAAACGCCAATGCCCCTCTATTCTGAACATCTGCCAAAAATTCCATAGTGACATATTCAACTAACTATTATAATGCAGTTTGTTGAATGTATTTAATCAAATAGTTTATCAAGAATAATAATTAAAAGTTTACTTTCACCTTTGAAGTATAATATATTGGTATGTATTTCTGGATTATATAGGGTATTATTCATTTGCAAAATAAAAATACTGTTTTGGTTTTAGAATCAATGCCAAAATAATAGAGAATATTTTGAAAATAGGCTGTATGATATTTTTATATTTGAAGGAATAACATCTTATAATTTATTGTGTTTGGGAGTTTGCTATCACTTCTAAAATTATACATAAAGAGATGGGTCAACTTCAGTTAATATGAAAATTTGTTATGAAATATAATAAGATTAAAATAGATAAGTATGTCTGCTTGATATTTTGAAAATATATGACTGTGCATTAACTTTTTTTATTTTGTCTCTGCAAAATTTTGACAATTTTTTCTTAAAATCATGAGTTCTGAAAAAACTTATTGTCTTAAATTCACAGTAACACCATTTAATGGTGATCCAGACCAGATCTTTTGGATTGTTTTATTGAACAGGTGCAGACTAAAATAGATAGTTTTAAATGGCATCCTAAACAGGCCCTTATTTTTATTAAATCAAAACTTTGCGATAGGGCTTTAAAATTTTATACAGCGTCAATCCCATGCCAAAGAGCCAAGTCTCCTGATGAATTATTTCAGAATTTGCGTAAGAATTTTAAAGGTGAAACAGAACAGAGTGTAGCATTACAATATAATGCCATTAAATTTGATGGTTTGGAGAATATCCGAAACTTTGCTAATCGGCTCCAACATCTTGTTTATAAGAGGTTTCCAAATTTTCCACAAGAATCAATGGACCAACTACTCTCCACAAAATTAACAGATACACTCACCCCCGATTATAAATTACATCTTTTAACAAGAAAGTGTAGTAATTTTGAGGAAACAGTTGACAGTCTAGCTGCATATCAAGAAATTGTTCAATCACATGAATCTTTGGCTGTTTCCCAGCCATCATTTTCAAATATAAATCATTGCATGACTGCTGAAATTCCACAACACAGTACCTCGGATCAGGACTCCCAGCTACATCATGTTAAATTAAATTCAGATCAGCCCTCACAGTCTGATAATCATAAACCGACATGTCAGTGGTGTTTTCGTGTTGGAAACACTGCCCAATTTTGTTACAAATTAAAAGATGTTCAGGGATATCAAGGTAACAAAAGATTTGACACAGATCGACATGGATTCAGATCATATCAAACATCAAAGGAATAAAATTAGACCCAAATATAACCGTGAACATTCTCCTTCGGATAGACACTCCTCTCTCACACACACCCAATCAGCAGAGGCTCAATCTGAGTCATCAAGTTTTGGACATAAACGAGTGTTTAAAAATATGTATAAGACACGTAAAGGGCTCTACTACAAGAATCGTCAGTTTAATAAAGACTGACAAATTTCTGGGAGACGTCAGTCCTGCACTTCCTCTCCCATCCATAATTCTTCTCGATCGCAGACAAATAGTGCAAAATGTAAGGCTGCTAGAATTTTCACCAAATCTAAAATAGTCGCAGATGATAATCCTACAAATAATGTAAACTGTAAGCAGTTAATACAAAATGTTTCTAATGCATCTGTACATAATAAATTTACTGAACATTCGAATGGTCTAAAAATTTGTGGTCAGGAGATAGTCCTAAGATCACCAAGCACTAGATTAAAATTTCCTATCTCATCAAAAAGATTGGTCAGTTCAGTAAGTACTCAAACCATTGTTCCTGCAAATATATCATCTAATGCCACATCCCAAACAGAAAAGCAGCCTGATGATGATGTTATTTTTATAATAAACATAAATAAGTCATTACAAAACTTTCTTTTGGATTCAGGTGCGAGCATTTTGGTTTTAGCCAAAGGCTATTTCAATAAATTCAGAAATGAATTACACTTTAAAAGAGTTGCTACAAAAGTTAAAATTGCTACTGTCAATTCAGCGGTATTTTGTGCGGGATGTATCAATCTGTCATTCAAAATTGGCAAATTTTTTTTCAAGCATACATTTTTTCTCATAGATATTCCTACAGACTCTAAATTCATTGGTATATTGGGATTTAATTTTCTGAAAACCCATAGAGTCCTAATTGATTTAAAACAAAATCTCGTACGAATTAACGATTGTCATGTTGACATTTATAGCACAATTCCTGAAGATGAGTATGAGATTCCTGAAGCCAAAATTAATTGCCTCCAAAATTTACCCGCTGTTCCTGAAACCAGTAGTTCTACCTCTAATCCTACTTTCGTAAACGATAGAAATTCTCAATTTGACTGTCAAGATGAAGTTAATAAATGTGCACTCAAAAGCAAAGTGATCATTCCACTTCTACAAACAGTTTATGTCTTTGTTATGTGCAAACAAATATATGCTGATAAACAGGTAATCTTTATTCCCACACTGAATAAAAACAAAGGTATAGGTTTGTACACTGCAATTGTCAACCATGAAGAGGGTTCACATAGTAAAAATAGTGAAGTAATGTCATTTTCAATTCCGTTAACAAATTATTCTAAAGTAGATCAACATTTAAATAAAGGTACCAAGATTGGAATAATTCACCAAATTGAAGAAATAGAGGAAATTAAACAAGAGCCCAGAGCACAAGTTAATCTGATACAAGCATCGGATGAGATTATTCAACTCCGAAAATCTGAATTTAGTATTGATAATTTTTCCTTACACCAATTGTCTACTAAAGAAAGATTGACTATCCAGAAATTGCTTATGGAATATCAAGTGGTTTTTTCCTCATCACTTAAATCACTGGGACACACTGACCATGTGACCCCGCACATACAATTCCCAAGTGATGTTCCTTCCTGTAAGAACGTTGCCTTATCCAGTTCCTGAAGCTATGCAGGATGAGATAAAGAAACAAATTGATGCTCTACAAGAGGCTGGCATCATTGAAAGGAGCATTACTGAATGGGCGTGTCCCATGCTTGCTGTGAAGAAAAAACCCACATCTCCTGATGAAAAGCCATCTTTTCGCCTAGCCCTATATCTGCGACTCATCAATGCTATGATAAGGAGTTCATCGTATCCATTGCCACGAATTGATTATATCATTAATAACATTTCAAAATATAAATACTTCACCAC
This sequence comes from Salticus scenicus, assembly GCA_963930645.1. NCBI lineage: Eukaryota > Metazoa > Arthropoda > Arachnida > Araneae > Salticidae > Salticus > Salticus scenicus. Next base: position 216,519,353 of record OZ005654.1, on the reverse strand, counting down.
GCTAGACTTCCCGTCTGCATATCATCAAATACATCTCCCAAAGAAGTTCAGGAAAAGGTTATCATTCTCAACTCAGTGGGGGACCTATTCATTTAGTCGTTTAATGTTTGGACTAAGATCTGCAGCAAGCAGTTTCTAAATGTTGATTGATGCGATAATTGAAGAAACAAAATGTCTTGGTATCTTTGCATACCAGGACGATATCATTGTATGTAGCAACTCATTTCCAGAAATGTTAGAAAAACTGACTCAACTTTTCAAAATTTTACTAAAGTATAACATCGCCTTATCTCCGAAGAAATCCCAATTTTTTAAGAAGGCTATTGATTATCTTTGATTTCATATACTAGAACATACTATAAGTCCCATATCATCAAACATCACCAAAATAACAGCATTTCCAACTCACAAAACAAGAAAACATTTAAAGAAATTTTTGGGTTTATGTGGTTTTTTACAGAAAAATTCTTCCAAATTATGCAAAACTAGTGGATCAACTAACACAGTTAACTTCAACGAAGATCCCGTTTAAATGGACACATCAACACACAGAAGTTTTTCAGAAAATTCAAAACATATTTTTCACTAAACCATTTCTAAATTTACCTGATTTTGACAAGCCTTTCTTCCTGAATACAGATGCTAGCAATGTAGCTATAGCTGGGGTTCTGTTGCAAGAACGCAACAATGTATTTCAACCAGTTAGCTATTTCAGCAAAACACTTTCTAATTCCGAGAAGCACTATCCGGCACTCAAGAAAGAACTTATGGCAATTGTTAAATCAGTTCAAGCATTCAGGTTCTACTTATACAATAGACAATTTACAATTTTAAGTGATAGCAAACCCATAGAATTCTATCGCAGTACTACTTCAACTGTAGATCTTACTACAGAATGGCTAATAGAGTTGTACACATATGATTTTACATTCCAATACATTAAAGGTCAATCTAATGTACTAGCAGATTATTTTTCACGTGATGACTTTTCAGAATCCACCCAAAATTTGACAACAAATCCAGAGTTAATAAATGATGAAAATATCTTACCTGTATCATCCAATTCACCAAGCATACAGTTGCACAATATCAATCACAACAACCTAAATTTAACTAATAGAGAAAATAATGACCCAGAACTACAAGTTTCACAAGATACTTTATTTATTGAACAAAAACATGATGATAATTTATTGAAAATAGTACAAAATATTACGTCTGAAAATCCAAAACAGAAATTTAAAAATTATTTCATCCATCCAGTTACTGGTCTATTGATGATAAAAAGAAAATTTAATAGCAAACAAGATAGTAATTCATCCAAGATTCTTGTACCAAATTCACTAAAACCTAAAATTTTAAAGATAGCTCATATGCCACATTTTGGTATTTACAATACATATCGTAAAATCCTGAAGTCATATTACTGGAGAGGAATATACAGAGATACCAAAAATTACGTGCTTTCTTGTAAACTGTGTATCAGAAATAAGCCTCACAAAATTCCTGCAGTTCCTTTACAAGAAATGTTCATTCCAAACAAACCTGGTGAACTGGTATCTATGGATTTTATTGGACCATTCTCCAACAACATGTTTGTACTTACCTGTTTTGATCACTTCTCTAAATTCTTAGAACTTTTTCCAATTAGAAGACCCACGGCACAGTCTGTTGTAGACTCCCTAACAAAATATATCACATCATATGGACGTCCTGCAGCATTAATGTCTGACCTTGGACCTCAGTTTACAGCAGATATTTTCAACCATTTCACCAAAACCATGAAAATAAGCTTTGTTCATGCTTCAGCTGCACATCCACAGACGCAAGGATCTTCAGAAAGGATAAATACTAGTATCAAATCATCTATTGCTTCATTAGCAGGTGAAGGCTTCAACTTCAAACAAGCCTTGATGATACACAAAAGTATATACAACACTTCTATACATTCATCGACGGGGTATTCACCAGCATTTTTACATTTTGGTAGGTCAGTTTCTAATATATTTGATATATGTAAATTGCATGAAATGTCAAATATGGATTTCCCCTTTGAGTATTATCAATACATGAAGTCGCTAAATAGAGTCTATGAAAAGGTACATAGAAATATGAAGGATGCTCAAAATTACAGAAATCAAAGACAGCACCAGAGGGCTTCCCTCAGAGTGTTCAAGACTGGCGACCTTGTTTACATTAAAACACGAGACACTTTCAAAGCAAGGTTTATCGGGCCTTTTATTGTCACCAAAGTAATTTCTAAGGTGCTGGTTCAAATTAAAGAGTGTGAAAGTGTTACAGTAAAACCGTTCAACATTAATATCGATAGACTTTTAATTGTCCCAAAAAGGAAACAATATCTTATACAAGACAATACAAATTCTCTACTTACAAACAATAAATTACCAGTTCTAGAAAATAGTCAATCTCCTGCTCCTATTGTCAATTGTCAACAAGAAAAATAACACTTCTATACCAGATAGCTCGGCTCCCAGGTACAACCTGTGGCCCAGGAATAAAAATAGTAATCTTTAACAATATATATATATATATATTGCTTTCTCTGTCTTTCCGAGAGTGCTTCGGAATAGGACTGATCAACCTGCTTCGGAGTACTCTTGGAAAGTCACATCCAGTAAATAATGTTTTATAAAAAGGGTTATTTTTTGAAAATATAATATTAATATCTCAAGATTATCATGGTGAAGTATACAAAAATTTAAAAAAAAAAGTGTTCAATGTGTTAGATGGTTGGATTTTGCTGTACCACATTTCTGTTAAGTAATTCCTCATTTAGATATTTTTTTTAGAGTATTATTCAGATATAAATATATATATGAAAATAATTGTGTAATAGTAGCAAGACAATTGGAAATAGCATTTTTTTTAAGGCACATTCTTTTATTTTCATTTTAGGGTTATTATTTTAATTGGGTTTTAATTTCGTTTGATATTTTTCTTGGTCTATTTCCAAGGGGCTTTCTCACATGTAATAATTAGGCCCAAATATATTGCTATTTATTTTATAAACAATTCTTATGTTAATGGTAACAAATATAATATTTCTTTCGTGACATGTCGCTTGTGTAATATGATTTCATGTTTATATTCATACTTATATATTAATAGATATCTATTTTCATGTGCTGTGTTTATATTTCAAACATTACATTTATATATGTGTATCTTATTTTTCTATAACAATTGAGATTATTTAATTTTATGAGCCATGTTATTGTCATTCGCATGATTTAATTTGAAGAGAGATTTAAAAAAAAGGAAAAAAAAGGGAATTTTTTTTTTTTTCACGTGAGTGTTTTCAAATAATAAGCTCATGTGCTCAGTGATTTTTTTTTTTTGTTGTTGTTGATATTATGATTATATTATTTCTTCTTATAACAAGTTCGTAGGTGTAATAACGATAAGTTTCTTTGAGTTGAAAAATAATTGATATATATGTTATATTTAGTAATGTTTCTGAATTTTTTTTGTATTATTCTTTTATACAATTTATTCACAAAAAATTTTATGTCTTTTGTCAACAAAAACCGTCTCTGGCTCTGTTCACAATTTCACCATATCCGGTTCATGTTTCCAGTGCCATAAAATTTTTTGTAATTGGTCATGTGGGGATATGTGATGTAAATACATCACCTCTCGTTTAATTCCTATGCCAAAATCGTTTTACCAGGCATCTCATTGCAGCCGTTCGTTCTTGGCTCAACGCACCCTGTAAAGTTTGCTTCCCGCGACACTTGTCAACGGGATAATCCGCGATTGTTATTTCTCTTGCGTGGGCGAACTATTCATTGGTTACCTTTGCGGTCCGATTAACGAATCAAAATCGCGTATCCGTGATTTTAGGTGTGCGGACCTGTTTTTTCTTTAGGAGCGATATTTAAAATTTAAAAAATCAGTTCAGTCAGTTTGTGTTCCACATCGGTTCTTATCAGAATGGCCAGGCGCTTATGTCCGTACGTTATTTTTACCGTTATTTTTTTATATGTGGTCACACACTCTGACACTTTTTTTAAATCTTTTTCCATCGAAAGATATTTATTATTAACGGTTATTATGGCTTGAAATTAAATTGTGAAAATGGCCAGAAACGTTTTATTTACATATTTTTGTGGAGTATCTTGAATGTCTTTTAAAGAAAAATGGCTATGTTATTACAGATTTGAGATTTGTAATGGTTGTACACATTCTACATTCTGGAAAATAAAGAAGCCTATTAATAAATGCCTTTAAATTAGCGCAAATGAGTACTGCCTTTCTTTTTTCAAGACTGGGTATGTTTTACTTTAAATCTTTATTCTGAATTTTAAAATATCTTATAAATAAGAACAATAAAATAAAAAATTGAATCTATGTTATACTTGGTATGTACCCATGTATGATCAGATCGAAGCCTAGGGTTCACTCATCATTATTTTATACGATCACTATTTTTAATATCTTTTGCTTTGGATTAAAAGCATCCTCTATCCATCATTATTAAATATTTTTAAGATAAGTCTCTATTCAAGAGCTGGTAGTATATAAAGTACCACCACAATTATGTACAGACCAAATGGTGCACCTAAATATAATCCTATAGTAATAACACACGGCAACACCTGAAATACACACCATCAAGATCAATTTTCAGCTATTGTCACACTATAATCTAGTTCTTTTGTGTAGCCGTAGCCCTGTAAATGAACAGGGAATGATTTCCCAACCATACTCTACATGAGACATGTTTTTATGCATATAAAAAATATATATTTATTTCATTTGTTTTAGTGCAGTCTGTAGCTGTTAAACTGTACTTATATGCAATTTCCCCCATAGACGTAATGTATTGGAATTTTCTTGGGTGTCCCTGTACACGAACTATTTGCTTCTTCTCAACGAAAAGCTTAGTGTAGCATCCCTATATGATACACATTTAGAATACCAAGTTTGAAATTTCTGCTATAATTTGTTTTTGAGATATGACACACAGACCAACAGCTAAAAAACATGATTTTTAGATTCATAGGACCTCAAAACGTGTAAATATAACAAAAACTGAATTTTGTAAATTTGACCCCAAAACAATACTTTCTCTACCTTATGGGTAAGAGAAAGTAAATAATTAAGTGTGTCACTTACACGACTTTCTCTTACCCTGAAATTCAATACTATAAATATAGGTTGCAGATTAAGAGGTAAGATAACGAGAACTGATATGTAAACCTATGTTAAAACAATCCAAATTAGGCTTCGGAAGATTTTTATAAGATAATTAGTTCTGTGTGAGGGGGGAGGGGGAGGGGAGGGCTACCGCCCCCTCAACCACCCGTTTCATTACTGCACGTTTATTTATATAGAATTTAAATCGTTATTAAAATTAAGAGTTCACTTAAAATTATTCAGACGACTTTTATATGCAACATTCCTTGAAACTTATCAAACTTTTCTAGCAACAAACTTATATTAACTTGAAAATATAACTTTTGGATCTCCTCAAATTATTCCTTTTAAAGTTACTCTAAGAGACACAGACAAAGATCAAACGTTAAAAATTTGACTTCAGTAATCAGAAAGCCTCAAAACGTGTAAATATACAAAAAACAAGCGATGAATATTTAGCTTTAAAACATATATTATTATTTTCTCATACCCATAAAGTAGAAAAAGTATTGTTTTTGGGTCAAATTTTCGAAAGTCAGTTTTTGTTATATTTACACGTTTTGAGGTCCCTTGAATCCGAAAATAATGTTTTTTAACGGTTGGTCTGCGTGTGTGTCTGTCTGTTATCAGTATATCTCAAGAACAAATGGTAGCAGAAAGTTCAAACTTGATATTCTAAATGTATATGATATAGGGACGCTACACTGAGTTTTCCGTTCGAATGATGCAAATGGTTTGTGTACAGGGACACCCAAGAGGATTCAAATACATTACCTCTATGGGGGAAAATGCATGTACCTAGAGTTTAACATCTATATACAGTACTAAACCAAATGAAATGAATATATATTTTTTATATGCATAGAAACATGTCTCATGTAGAATATAGTAGGGAAATCATTCACTGTTCATTTACAGGGCTACACAAAAAAACTAGATTATAGTGCGACAATAGCTGAAAATTGATGGAACTGTATTTCAGGTTGTGCTGTGTATTATTATTACTATAGGATTATTTAGGTGCACCATGTGTTCTGCACATAATCTTCAAAAGATATACAGGGCTACAAATGTTTAAGCGATAACATTCTTTTTTATTGTTAGTGGAAGCGCTTTACTATAATATTTTACCATGTCCAGTAAAGCTGCTCAGGAATTGAAATGAAGTCTTCGTAGACATATAGTAAATAATGTATGTTTTTAAGCTAAATATTCATTGATTGTTTTTTTGTATATTTACACGTTTTGAGGCTTCCTGATTACGAAGTCAAGTTTTTTAACGTTTGATCTTTGTCTGTCTCTCTTAGAGTAACTTAAAAACGAATAATTTCAGGGTATTCAAAAGTTGTATTTTCAAGTTAACGTAAGTTTGTTGCTGGAAAAGTTTGATCGAGACTGATACGTTTCAAGGAATGTTGCTTGTGAAAGTTGTCTGAATAATTTTCAGTGAACTCTTAATTTTAATAACAGATTTAAATTCTATATAAATGTACGTGCAGTAATGAAACGGGGGGTTGAGGGGAGCTGTGTCCCCCCTCATATAAAACTCTTCCAAAACCTAATTTCAATTGTTTTAACATAGGTTTACATAACAGTACTCGTTATCTTACCTCTTAATCTCCAACTTGTATTATAGAATTAAATTTCAGGGTAAGAGAAAGTCATGCGAGTGACACACCAGATTATTTACCGTATGTCTATGAAGAATTCATTTCAATTCCTGAGTCAGTAGCTTTCCAGGACAAAATAAAATGTTATAGTAAAGCACTTTCACGAACAATAAAAAAAGAATGTTATCGCTTAAGTATTTGCAGCCATGTATGTATATGTTTTGAAGATTACGTGCAGACCAAATGGTGCACTTAAATATAATCCTATTGTAATAACACACGGAACCAGTGGCGGATTTAAGAGGGGGAGGGGATAGGGGGCTGAAGCCATCCCCCCCCCCCCAAAAAAAAAAAAAAAAAAAAAAAATACGTGTGGCACTCGAGGACTGCCTCGGTAAAGCTATTGCATAGCATTTTTTATCAACTTATGCAATTATAATTATTTATTTATTTTATTTATGCAGTATTTTTTTTTTCTTTGATATTAATTCAAGTTTTTTCTTTGATATTAATGATATTAATTTCTTTGAATTAAAATTTGTTTTCTTATCGGTCACCACGCTCAAAAAGTGTAACTTGAATTAATATCAAAGAAAAAAATTGAATATCCCCATTCGACTTGCAGGCCTTTAAAACCTATAAAAATACCTTTTCTCTATTAAAATTTGTTTTCTTATCATTATTGTTATCTTATCATTAATGTTATCTTATTCATTAATATCAAAGAAAAACCTTGAATATCCCCATTCGACTTGCAGGCCTTTAAAACCTATTAATTACCTTTTCTCTATTAAAATTTGTTTTATATCGGTCACCACGCTCAAAAAGTGTAACTTGAATTAATATCAAAGAAAAAACTTGAATATCCCCATTCGACTTGCAGACCTTTACAACCTATTAAATACCTTTTCTCTATTAAAATTTATTTTCTTATCGGTCACCACGCTCAAAAAGTGCAACTTGAATTAATATCAAAGAAAAAACTTGAATATCCCCATTCGACTTGCAGGCCTTTAAAACCTATTAAATACCTTTTCTCTATTAAAATTTGTTTTCTTATCGGTCACCACGCTCAAAAAGTGTAACTTGAATTAATATCAAAGAAAAAAATTGAATATCCCCATCCGACTTGCAGGCCTTTAAAACCTATTAAAATACCTTTTCTCTATTAAAATTTGTTTTCTTATCATTATTGTTATCTTATTCATTAATATCAAAGAAAAAACTTGAATGGCCCCATTCGACTTGCAGGCCTTTAAAACCTATTAAATACCTTTTCTCTATTAAAATTTGTTTTATATCGGTCACCACGCTCAAAAAGTGTAACTTGAATTAATATCAAAGAAAAAACTTGAATATCCCCATTCGACTTGCAGGCCTTTAAAACCTATTAAAATACCTTTTCTGTATTAAAATTTGTTTTCTTATCATTATTGTTATCTTATTTATTAATATGAAAGAAAAAACTTGAATGTCCCCATTTGACTTGCAGACCTTTAAAACCTATTAAAATACCTTTTCTCAAAAAATAGAGTTAGATCATTCAAATTTGGTACATCGAGGTTTTCGATACCTACAAATCGATTGCGGATATTTTTGATATATTCTCATTGCGGATATATTCTCATTTATTCAATAAAAGAAAAAAATTTGTTTTCTTATCGGTCACCACGCTCAAAAAGTGTAACTTGAATTCATATCAAAGAAAAAACTTGAATTAATATCAAAGAAAAAAAATACTGCATAAATAAAATAAATAAATAATTATAATTGCATAAGTTGATAAAAAATGCTATGCAATAGCTTTACCGCGGCAGTCCTCGAGTGCCACACGTATTTTTTCTTTGATATTAATGAATAAGATAACAATAATGATAAGAAAACAAATTTTAATAGAGAAAAGGTAATTTAATAGGTTTTAAAGGCCTGCAAGTCGAATGGGGATATACAAGTTTTTTCTTTGATATTAATTCAAGTTACACTTTTTGAGCGTGGTGACCGATAAGAAAACGAATTTTAATAGAGAAAACGTATTTAATAGGTTTTAAAGGCCTGCAAGTCGAATGGGGATATTCAAGTTTTTTCTTTGATATTAATGAATAAGATAACAATAATGATAAAAAAACAAATTTTAATAGAGAAAAGGTATTTTAATAGGTTTTAAAGGCCTGCAAGTTGAATGGGGATATACAAGTTTTTTCTTTGATATTAATTCAAGTTACACTTTTTGAGCGTGGTGACCGATAAGAAAACGAATTTTAATAGAGAAAAGTTATTTAATAGGTTTTAAAGGCCTGCAAGTCGAATGGGGTATTCAAGTTTTTCTTTGATATTAATGAATAAGATAACAATAATGATAAGAAAACAAATTTTAATAGAGAAAAGGTATTTTAATAGGTTTTAAAGGCCTGCAAGTCGAATGGGGATATACAAGTTTTTTCTTTGATATTAATTCAAGGTACACTTTTTGAGCGTGGTGACCGATAAGAAAGCAAATTTTAATAGAGTAAAGGTATTTAATAGGTTTTAAAGGCCTGCAAGTCGAATGGGGATATTCAAGTTTTTTCTTTGATATTAATTCAAGTTACACTTTTTGAGCGTGGTGACCGATAAGAAAACAAATTTTAATAGAGAAAAGGTATTTAATAGGTTTTAAAGGCCTGCAAGTCGAATGGGGATATTCAAGTTTTTTCTTTGATATTAATTCAAGTTACACTTTTTGAGCGTGGTGACCGATATAAAACAAATTTTAATAGAGAAAAGGTATTTAATAGGTTTTTAAAGGCCTGCAAGTCGAATGGGGATATTCAAGGTTTTTCTTTGATATCTATATTAATAAAATCAGAGTTTTGTCTGTAAATTTGTCGGAATCGAAAAATTTTGCGATATCTTCACGTTTCACACCCCATGAAAGCCGAAAATGACTTCAGAAAATTTTGCCTGTGTGTGTGTGTGTGTGTGTCTGTGTGTATGTCATCGTGTCCGAATGTCGCTTTTTTTGTCCGGGCATCACTCGAGAACGGCTGGACGGAATTCAACGACGCTTGGCAGGAATTTAGGTCTTCACCCAACTTAAAATTATATCTATCAACTTTTCGGAAATTCCCCCCCGTTCCCCCCCTAGGGGGTAAAAGACTAAAACACGTTTGTCCGGGCATCACTCGAGAACGGCTGAACGGAATTCAACGGCGCTTGGCAGGGTTTTAGGTATTCACCTAACTTAAAATTATATCCATCAACTTTTCGGAAATTCTCCCCCGTTCCCCCCTGGGGGGTAAAAGACTAAAACACGTTTGTCCGGGCATCACTCGAGAACGGCTGGACGGAATTTAACGGCGCTTGGCAGAAACTTAGGTCTTCACCCAACTTGGAATTATATCTATAGAAATTTTCAAAATTCTGATTAGTGTTTAAATTGTGGATAAAAAACGCCTGCGCATGCGCCATAAATATTTTTTCACTAAAACGCTTTGAATGGAAAAATAAAATGCAAAAATAAATTTTTAAGATAAAGACTTTTTTCATTCGCGTGAATCGCACTACAAATTATGAAAAGATTTAAATGAAGTTTTGCAATCTGAGTTTCATACTTTAATTAATTTTAAAACATCTAATTGTCGTATCGAAAAACTGTTTACACCCCAGGATTCAGAAAAATCATCTCTTTAATTTGGTACTGAATTTGTAACGATAGGTCTGATACTTCTAATTTATTTTCCCCTTTTTCCGTTTTTCCGTTGCCACTTAAATTTCATACTTTAGTTATTTTTTTAATATCTAATTGTCGCATCGAAAAACTGTTTGCACCCCTGGATTCAGAAAAATCGCCTCTTTCATTTGGTACCAAATTTATAAATATAGGTCTGATATTTCTAATTTATTTTACCCTTTTTCCGTTTTCAACCTAGATTCGATATGGAACAGCTTTAGTATTGGATCCCTTTGGCAAAATTTGAAATTCGGAACCGAAGTAGCTCGGACGTTTCTCGCCAAGATCTTTGATTGCACAATTGAGATAGCCAATTCAGTTCATCGCAAAAATGGCTTAAAATATTTAAAGTCACCAAAGGGTTCCCATACTAAAGCTGTGCATTTTGTACTTATTTATTTATATTTTCTATTAAAGACTTCTGTGGTCACGAAATTTGGTGCGTAAATTGTTTGTTTGCATCCGGCACTTATTGTAACTGGATTTCACGAAATTCGAAATCTCCCCCCCCCCTTCTCGGAGTCGGAGGGCAATAAACGGTATAACTTCTGTATAACCCCACAGCTGAATTTGGCGATTTTTCTTTGGCGTTGTTTTGAAGGATAACGATGTCGTTCTGGACTGTTTGCGATATAATATGGCAGCCTAATATTTTGTTTATTTTGGATTTATGATTTAGATTATGATTTTATCATTTATCATATATGATTTTTAGATTTATGATTTAGCCAAAATCGCCAAATATCGTTGTGGGTTTATACTGAAGTCGTTCCCAATAAACATGTGTAAAAACATGTTTTTCCGTTTGAATTCGCTTTGAATTATCTTAGAATGGCGAATTTTGGTGTGCGGATATTGATTAAGTGTACGCATTATGTACGTTAGTGGGATTTTGCAAAACTTCGAACTCATCCACTGAGGAAGGGGAAGTAACAAGTGGGTAAGTTGTGCCTAAGTCAGTGGGGACCCAGACTGTATATTGATTAAGTGTACGCATTATGTACATTAGTGTGATTTTGCAAAACTTCGAACTCACCCGCTGAGGAAGGGGAAGTAAGAAGTGGGTAAGTTGTGCCGAAGACAGTGGAGACCTAGACTCCTCACTTTGCGAGCGAGAAAACCTCTACCAATCACAGCGAGAACTTGGGTTATTAATAAAGATATGGGATTTTGACAACTCATTTAAGTTTAATGTCCAGCGAAGCGGGCAAAGCCTGCTAGTTATTGAATAAGATAAAAATAATGATAAGATAACAATAATGATAAGAAAACAAATTTTAATAGAGAAAAGGTATTTAATAGGTTTTAAAGGCCTGCAAGTCGAATGGAGATATTCAAGTTTTATCTGATCTACTTTATACACAAATTTTACGCGTACAGCTATTCACTGTTGTACATAGATGATAGATACCTATACACCTATATACTTTCTCACAAACAGCTGCTTATGTATTCGTCCGATTTCGGAGCAGCTCGTCTCGATCTGTGCGAGCTTCGTACAGTCGAAGTCTACCGAACTGTGTTAGGTTTTTTTTTCGTTACGGAATTTTTCAATTCGGTCGCCGCGCTCAAAGCCCGCGATAAAAGCTATACAATAGCTTAAAAAAAAGTTAAGTTCTGGATCCGCCACTGCACAGCACAACCTGAAATACACTTCTATCAATTTTCGGCTTTTGTCGCAGTATAATCTAGTTCTTTTGTGTAGCCCCGTAACGAAACGTGAATGATTTTCCTACCATATTCTACATAAGACATGTTTTTACGCATATAAAAAATATATATTCATTTCGTTTGGTTTCGTGCAGTCTATAGATTTAAACTGTACTTACCTACAATTTCTCCCATAGACGTAATGTATGTGAATACTTTTGGGTGTCCCTGTACACAAACCATTTTGCTTCATCTGGACGAAAAGCTTAGTGTAGCATCCCTATATGATACACATTTAGTATACCGAGTTTGGACTTTCTGCTACCATTTGTTCTTGAGATATGCTGATGATAGACAGACCCACAGACAGACAGACACACACACATACACAGACCAATCGCTAAAAATATGATTTTCGGATTCAGGGGTCCTCAAAACGTATAAATATAACAATTACTCGGTTTTGAAAATTTGGCCCAAAAATTTAATTGTAATTATAATTAAGCGTAATTATTCCTAGCCCATGTGTGCAACTCTCCTACGCTGTAAGGAGAGACTGCGCAAAATAGCTCTTTTGGTTTTGTTGCCATTAATGCGTTAATTTAGAGCATAACAACAAAATAGTACATTACTGCATAGAATACGAATGAATCCAAAATTATTCAGCGTTAGTTTAGCACAAAACTGATATTTGGATTTTTTATATCAGTATTTTGAATTGTGCGCAAACTCTCCAAGTTTTACATTAATTATCTTACACATTGAGCTAGCTGCATTTTCATGCAATAGATTCAGATAGTTAGCTTTCCTCAAAATTACGCAAAAATAAAAATAGGGATACCATCGTTGAGTGATATACACCAAAATCTAATCAACGCCAAATAAATGTTCAACTAAATATAAAATTTAATGAAATTCTGCATATTAGTTCTTAAGCTAGAGGAATCACAAAATTTATGTCTCACACAAATAAAGGCAGGCGACAGACATTTTCTAAATATAGTCAAATCTCTATCAGGACATTATGGGTTTTTTATTTTTATTATTATTATTTTTTCTGTAATACTTCCAACTCCGACGATATATATTAACATATGTGAATAGATTATAACGATGCAACACATTTTTAGATTTTAAGTTTCTTTCCATCTTTACTTTTGCGTGTTTCTTGAAAACCAATAAATTCTTAATGCATTATAATTATGAAAGCGAGATTGAACACTGAAAGATATTAAAATTACATTTATTGTCTGTTATTATTATTATTTTTTTTTTCAAGGTAAAATCAAAAGAAAATTACTCAATAATTCAAGCTACAGATTTGAAACATATGTTACTCGAAAATGTATTCATTTCTGTTTTCAGAGTTGTAAAATTTAAAATTGTACAATATAATAAAGGTAAAGATTCTTTGGTTAAAAAAAAAATCCATTTTCGGCAAGCTTAAAGGCAAAGGTAGATTCCTTTACGTTAATGTTACAAAAGTAAAGAAATATGACATATGATTTAACCATTTAACACACACTTAGCTAACATTAGTTAACATTGGACCATTTGGTCACAACTAAATTTCAATGTTAATTGCTACAAATTTAGTAAATTGTATGATTTGGCGACGAAACTTAGCAATGAAATTTGTGATTTGGCAGCAAAATTTGATAGTTGATGATGAAATTCGTTCTTTGGTGACAAAATTTGAAGAGCTTTGGCGCCATTATATTTTTATCCCATGCGAAAACCTCATATCTCTTCACAGACCAATATCTTGTTTCCACAAGATAAAAAGTCAAAAGAAGCTGTAACGTATTACTCTCAATTTCATTCATAAATTTTAAATTCTTGCCTATACCGGCATTCTAAACTATTCACCACAAATGATATTTTTATCAAGACTAACGTATTATTTAAATTTTATATTTTTAAATGATTAATTAAAGCAGTTACCATGTTTTTTATATTTTCAGTGATCTTTTTTTTCCCTATTTTCAATATTAAAGAAATTATGGGCAAATAAAAATTTCCATCTCCCACCATTTTCACCCCCTTTGAGCTACATACTCCACCTACGAACTCGACTGAGATTTTTACAGTCTTGACAATATATCCCGAGCTGGTTAAATTTAAATAGAAATTACTCCAGTTATCGCATTCACAACTTCACATGGGAAAAAGCGTTATACATATACCTATCTATATTAATAAAATCAGACTTTTGTCTGTAAATTTGTCGGAATCGAAAAATTTTGCGATATCTTGACGTTTCACACACCATGAAAGCCGAAAATGACTTCAGAAAATTTTGCCTGTGTGTGTGTGTGTGTCTGTGTGTGTGTCATCGTGTCCGAATGTCGCTTTTTTTGTCCGGGCATCACTTGAGAACGGCTGGACGGAATTCAACGGCGCTTGGCAGGAATTTAGGTCTTCACCCAACTTAAAATTATATCTATCAACTTTTCAGAAATTCCCCCCCGTTCGCCCCCTATGGGGTAAAAGACTAAAACACGTTTGTCCGGGCATCACTCGAGAACGGCTGGACGGAATTCAACGGCGCTTGGCAGAAACTTAGGTCTTCATTCAACTTGAAATTATATCTATAGAAATTTTCAAAATTATGATTAGTGTTTAAATTGTGTGTAAAAAACGCCTGCGCATGCGCCATAAATATTTTTTCACTAAAATGCTTTGAATGAAAAAATAAAATATAAAAATAAATTTTTAAGTTAAAGACTTTTGTATTCGCGTGATTTTCACTACAAATTATGAAAAGATTGAAATGAAGTGTTGTCATCTAAGTTTCATACTTTAGTTAATTTTATAAAATCTAATTGTCGTATCGAAAAACTGTTTACACCCGAGGATTCAGAAAAATCACCTCTTTCATTTGGTACTGAATATGTAATGATAGGTCTGATATTTCTAATTTATTTTTCCCTTTTTCCGTTGCCACTTAAATTTCATACTTTAGTTATTTTTTAAAAATCTAAATGTCGCATCGAAAAACTGTTTACACCCGAGGATTCAGAAAAATCACCTCTTTCATTTGGTACTGAATTTGTAATGATAGGTCTGATATTTCTAATTTATTTTTCCCTTTTTCCGTTGCCACTTAAATTTCATACTTTAGTTATTTTTTAAAAATCTAAATGTCGCATCGAAAAACTGTTTGAACCCCTGGATTCAGCAAAATCGCCCCTTTCATTCGGTATCAAATTTATAAATATAGGTCTGATATTTCTAATTTATTTTACCCTTTTTCCGTTTTCAACCCAGATTCGATATGGAACAGCTTTAGTATTGGATCCCTTTGGCAAAATTTGAAAGTCAACACCGAAGTAGCTCGGACGTTTCTCGCCAAGATCTTTAATTGCACAATTGAGATAGCCAATTCAGTTCATCGCAAAAATGGCTTAAAATATTTAAAGTCACCAAAGCTTCCGATACTTAAGCTGTGCTTTTTGTATTTATTTATTTATAATACTGTCTATTAAAGACTTCTGTGGTCACGAAATTTGGTGTGTAAATTGTTTGTATGCATCCGGCACTTATTGTAACTGCATTTCACGAAATTCGAAATTCCCCCCCCCCCCCCTTCTCGGAGTCGGAGGGCAATAAACATGTGGAAAAACATGTTTTTCCGTTTGAATTCGCTTTGAATTATCTTAGAATGGCGAATTTTGGTGTGTGGATATTGATTAAGTATACGCATTATGTACATTAGTGGGATTTTGCAAAACTTCGAACTCACCCGCTGAGGGTGGGGAAGTAAGAAGTGGGTAAGTTTTGCCGAAGACAGTGGGGACCCAGACTCCTCACATTGGGAGCGAGAAAACCTCTACCAATCACAGCGAGAACTTAGGTTATTAATAAAGATATGGCATTTTGACAACTCATTTAAGTTTAATGTCCAGCGAAGCGGGCAAAGCCTGCTAGTATATATATATAATCTTTTGAACGGAGGTTGGTTTTGGATTCTAGGGGTCACGATCGGTGAAGATATGAAAATTTTTTCCAGAAGTCGTGTCATGAGGACCACTGAAATAGGTAGATTTCCTATAAGGAATCTACCTAAAATAGCTTGTAAGAAAGAAAAAGCAATTTAATTTGAAAATAATACTTTTCTGTTAAACTGAGATGAAGCAATTACATATTTGGCAATTTATGTCTCTGACGATATTTAACAGTTTTTCAGCAATTAAGATACGAAATTTTGATTTTTAAAAGCTAAATTTTATAAAAGTTCTCAGATTAAGTAATTACCTTTGTGGAAAATCAGTTTTCAAAGAATTCTGTACATTTTTGAATTCTCCAGCTTGTTTTTAAAAAATTCTTGACGAAGAAAAATCGTTCAAAAAGTTGTCAAAACATCTTATTTTACGCTAAATTGAAAATGCAACCATTTTCTTGGTAAATAACTTAGAAAGTACGCTTTTTTCTCAAATTAAAGCTCTCGTTGATACGAATATTTTACTTTTTGTTTAATTTTTTTGCGATAATTAGTTCTTCCAATTTTTAAAACTTTATGGAAAAAGAGTTTGCCGATTTAACATGGAGAAGTTGGTTTCTGTATAATATAAGCATCTAACGGTCTTCGTTATTTTCTGGCGACTTTAGCTTTGTGTTAGTGGTCGTTTTGTTTTTTGAGCTTGGCTTGACAAAACGACCGTTTCAGCTTGATGCCATAGAAATTGAGATATAGCCTTTCTGTTTTCGAGGAAATTCTTAGTATAGCAGCGCCACCTATTGGCCGATAAGCATTCAAATTGAATCAGCATAATGTCTCATAATGGCCTTCTTGAATATCAAGTTTTGTTTGATGATACGTAATAGAATTTGAGATATAGCTATAGTCTTCCCTTAAATTACAGAAATTGCTTTTTAGCAGCCCCCACTTATTGATCGGTTGACACCAAAAGTTTATATGCACTGATTTAGGTAAAGGTGCATCTACATGCAAATTTATATGCAATTTTGCGCAGTAGCTCCTTAGCTATAACCTTCCATTAAATTGAGGAAATCGTTGTATAACAGCGCCACCTGTTGGCCAATAAACATTCAAATTGAATTAGTATAAGTTCTCATAATGACCTTCTTACATATCAAGTTTTGTTTGATTGTACGTAATAGAACCTGAGATATAGCCTTCCCTTTAAATTGCGGAAATTGCTGTATAGCAGCGCCACCAGTTGAGCAGTTGACACTAAAGGTTGGTAGGCACTAATTTAGGTCAAGGTGCATCTACATATAAAATTATATGCATTTCTGTGCAGTAGTTCCTGAGATATAGCCTTCCCTTCAATTACAGATATCGCTGTATAGCAGTACCACCTGTTGGCCAATAAGCATTCAAATTACACAAGCATAATGCCTTATAATGGCCTTCTTAACATCAAGTTTTGTTTGATTATACGCAATAGAACCTGAGATATAGCCTTCCCTTTAAATTGCGGAAATCGCTGTATAGCAGCACCACCTGTTGAGCAGTCGACACCAAAAGTTGATAGGCACTAATTTAGGTCAAGGTTGATCTACATATAAATTTATATGTAATTCTCAGTAGTAGTTCCGGAGATACAGTTGCCACAAAATTTTTGTCACACACACACAGACAAACAGTCAGTCAGACAAACTTTTTCTAAAAATGGTCAAATCTTGTTCTAGACCTCTCAAAAAGTGTAAATCTGTCGAAAACCAGGTCAAAAATTTTCTGAATCCAATACTTTCTTCTATTGAATATAGAAGAAAGTAATAAGTTTAAACACATAAAACATTAGCGCTATTTTCTTAGCACCTTATCAGTATACATAACATCTACAAAGAAAAAACTTACAGCTGCATAAACAAGGAGTTCGAACTGGAAATGCAAATTTGGATAGTACATCACATACGCCATTAATTAGACCGGATTGAATCTTTTTAAAGTAAATATGCAAATGATAATTATTACAACCTAAGATAAGAATTCTAATATATTTTCAAAGTCAGCAGACCTACTGCTGATTTTGAAAATGTTAGTTTATCAGCATATATAGTTAAGCTCATCAGTGCATGAGTCTGTCATGCTTTAGGCTTAAGAGATAGTCTTAAGAGATTTCCTTGGACTCTGCCTGTGTGTGAACGCAAGTTGTTACTAATTTTCATACTTTAGTTATTTAAAAAAAATCTAACTGTTCGATTGATAAGCTGTTTAATCCGGCGAATTCAGAAAAATCACCCCTTTCATTTGGCACGTTATCTGTAACGTATTTTTTATTAGATTTTTTAAAATTAATTAAAATATGAAAATAACAGCTTTAAAATAGACATTTAAAATTTATATTGCTGCCATTTTTTTTTTTTTTTTTCAGCATATGAAATGAAATATGCTTTTACCTGAATAATAATAATAATAATATTAATAAATAAATAAAAATAAAATAAAATATTAAATTTACTCATGCATTATGAAAAAATTACGCCAATAAAATAATAATTTGAAATTTTTAAAGGTAACAAAGAGATAGATTTGTGTAAAAAATTCACATGGGCTTCCTAAGAAATGAATTATCTGAAGTGAGAAATAAATAAAATGAAATGATACAACTAACTAGTATGTATAATATTATATGTATACAGCATAAAGTTCAAACAAAGGTCCAGATGTGCATTGCAACAGATAGAAAGAAGTTTAAACACTGAAATTAATTGTTTTTTAACATTTCCCAATAAATTTGAAAAGTGTTTATATAATTTCAGTTTGTCTGTCTGTAGTCTGTATATATCCTAATTCCAGTAAATATTTATAAAATTTTTTGAAACTGATATAATATGTTATTTAAGTTCACTGAAAATGAGGTAAATACCACTGGATTGTTTAAAAGGGACACCTGAAAGAATTCCATTGCATGATTTTCTTTGAGAGATATTTCAATAAACCATATTTTAATACCTTTATTTTGCACAAACATAATGAAATTAACATTTTTTATACATGTACACACACACACACACACAAAAAAAAAAAAAAAAAAAAAAAAAATGTTTTCTATAGAATAAATTATGATTGGCATACAGAGCTATATGAATGTGTCCAAATACGTTAAAGGCTGTAATTGGAAATTGCTGGAACTGAATTTTCATTTTTATTAAGTATTTTTAATACTTTCTTATGAAGTTTATCTGTCTATCTATTCCTTTTAACACTTTCAACAATATTTAAGATTGGTTATGAATTTAATTAGTCTCTGTGTCTTTTTGATGATATGTCTGTCCATTGTGTGATAATACAGGCAAAATACATTGAAGGTTTAATGAGACAAGAGGTATAAAATGTTTTGTCACATATCTAAAAAAATACTGGACAAATCATCTTGAAACTTCAGGAGTATAAAGAACATGTTATATCCTATATATTTCAACCAAAGTTTTGCCCCAAAAGTAAAAAGGGGAACAGTAAAAAATTAAAGAATAATGATACTGTTTGGTATCACTCTGTAAAAAAGAATGCTCAAGATGGTGTGTTCTAGCTGTAGGCTTCTTCTTAATATATGAATACATATTTTCATGAGACTACCATTATGGAAATATAAATGTTCCTTTAAGATCTCATTTAAAAAAAAAAAAAAAAAAAAAAAACTGCAACAACCAGGGTATTAAACCCAGTGCAAACCCATGTTTTAAGAAACTCGACATACTACATTAGATAAGCATATTTAAATTAGGGTACAAAAATATTAAATATCTAATGAAATATGAGCATTTTCACTAAATATTTTTTATTACTCATGCACAACTTTTAACGAAATTTCATTTGCATAATATAATAGCCAATAGCATTGAGCTACTTATACGAAAACCCTACACAAATATTGTGTAAATTCAAGAAGTTTTACACAATAGAATGAACTTAATTTCAATTCGTCTCAAAAATAAGGAAAATGATAAGGGGGTTTCATAAATATTTATTTACAATCAATGAACATTTTATTACCATTGACTGAATCAAAAATGTAAGTAAAACCGCTCACAGATTAGCTTTTTTTTTTGAAAGGAACAGGATAGCAGTTTATTCTATGGCATACAACTATGTTATAATTAAAAGTGTTACTTTAATTTGCAATTTTTTAAAGAACATTCATGAATATATGTGACAGCATCATAAAAATTTATACAGATGATAAGAACTAGTCTCATAATCACATGCTACAGTCAGAATGCATTTCAAGCATACTTTTTACAGGGTGATCCAAAACATTTTGATTTTTGTTTAATTTTTTACTTATCTCCCTTTTGCTTTTGGGGCAAAAATTTTATTGAAATATATATGGAATAACATGTTCTTCAGACTCCTGAAGTTTCAAGATGATTCATCAATTACTTTTTGAGAAATTTGAAAAAAATTCTGAAATCGAAAGTGTTCAGTCATTTATGGAATGGTAGTGTATGTGTCGTAATGTATTTATAATCTATGTGAGCAGCGTGATTTTGCTTTCTTGTTTCTTTCTAAGACTGTTTCTTACGTCTCAGAGTAGGAAATCATTAATAAATGCACGTTCAAATGTTCTGTTTTTAGCATTCTTGTCTACAAGGGGTCTTGTCATACTAAACAAATGATGGTCTACAATTTTGTAATCAATGCTTTTCTTCTATGTCATTCTATTTTCAAGATAGTAACATCAATTCCACCATTTTCCACCAGTTAGTGTGGTGAGTAGTCATATCTTGTAGTGCATAGTCACTTTACTACACTTAGAATCCATTTTTATGAATATAGCCGCAGCCATTCAACAGTTAAAAGGGTGAGAATGAACTTTAGTAGACACCCTATAAACACTATCTATTAATAAGTATTTGGACACTTTCGAATTTAGACGTTTTGTCAGATACCTAAAAAAATTCTTTAAGAATCATCTTGAAACTTTGGAGTATAAAGTTAAAGAAGATGTTACACCACATATATTACAGCAAAAGTTTTTTCCTGAAGAGGAAAAGAAAACAGTAAAAAATTAAAAGAAAAATCAAAATGCTTTACATCACTCTGTAAAAAGTAATGCTTAAAATGTGCTTTGGTTATAGCATGTATTATAAGAATTCTTCTAATTAACTGTATAAATTTTTATGAGGCTACCACACATATTCATGGAGATATAACGGTTTCTTTAAAAGATTGCCACTTTTTTGAATTATAACATGTAGGGTATTAGACCCAATGCAAAGCCATTTTTAGAAAATTTGGCATACTACATTACATTCAGTATATTGCAATGAGAATACAAAAATGTTGAATATCTTAAAAAATATGAGCATTTTTACTAAACAATTTTTATCTACGCATACACAAGTTTTATAAAAATTTCATTTGCATAATTTAATAGCCAAAAGTATTGAGCGATTTATATGAAAACCTCAAGCAAATATCGTGCAAATTAAAACAGTTATGACTTATAGAATGAACAGAATTTCAGTTTCTCTCAAAATAAAAGCTAAACTATAAGGAATTTTACACACATTTTTATTCTGATTCAATCAATACCCTATGATAATACAGTATTCGCTGATTGTAAATAAATATTGATAAAGCCCCCTATCATCTTCCCTTTTTTTGAGATGAACTAAAATTCTGTTCTTTCTATAACTCATAACTGTTTGAATTTATACAACATTTGTTTGAAGTTTTCATTATAAAAAGCTCAATACTTTTGGCCATTAAATTATTCAAATAAATTTTTTTAAAGGCTTGCACATGCATAGTTAAAAATTATTTAGTAAAAATGCTCATATTTCGTAAGATATTTAACATTTTTGCATTTGGACTGCAATCCCCAGTAGCACATAACGTTGTTATAACCCCAGTGGCAGAAACACCGTGACACGGCGACATAGTCGCGGACACAGAAAAATGGCTTGCGGACAGTTTTTGTCTACACCGAGAAAAAAATTTGTCCGCAACTTTCGGATAACAATTCACTTATAAAAATTTCTGTATCAAAACTAAAACTAATACTTTTATTATTTATAATTATTTATATTGTGTTGTGTCAAACATTGCTATAAAATATTTAATTGAATCAGATGAATTGAATGAATACAATTGTTTATACTATATTGTTTTGTAGTAAAATTGTATTTGTGTATTGTAGCATGAGATCACCACTGATGTTAAGCCCCTCCCCCCCTTCCCACACACACACCATCAGCTTTTAGGCTTTTTAAGTGTAAGTCATTTTCACCCCTGATTACATGCAAATTTCGCAGACAGATTATGAAATTTTAAAAGCCGGTCACAGACAGCTTCAAAACTTTCTGCCACTGGAATTATAACTAATTTTTGTTCAGACTTATTTTCAATGCTATAACAATGTTATGTGCTACCTGGGATGCTGTGTCTAATGTAGTATGCCAAGTTTCCTAAAAATGGCTTTGCACGCAGGGTCTAATTCTAATACCGTGTGTGTTATAATTAAAAAAGAGGCTTCTTTCTTTCTTTTTTTTTTCAATTTTTTAAAGAAACCTCTATTTCTCCATGAATATATGTGGTAGGCTTCAGAAGAATTCTTATAATCACACATTACAACCAAAGCACATTTCAAGCAGGATGATGCAAAACATTTTGACTTTCTTTAATCTTTTACTGGTCCCCTTTTCCTCTTCACTGCTGAAACTTTTGCTGAAATGTATGAGGTGTAACAAGTTCTTTATAATCCCAAAATTTCAAGATGATTCCTAAAGAATTTTTCTAGATATTTGACAAACAT